>JANFCV010000001.1:3505000-5905000 GCA_024500475.1 Phthorimaea operculella
ATACAAAGTGGCGCCCTCATTTTTTGTCTACTCTTTTTTGCTGGACTGTAGTGAAGATGCTAACAACTTTCTTTTCACCCCACAGCTGCCAGCATTCATGTCGCCGATAACCGTGACGGACCTGTCGCTCGCGGGCGCGTGTCCGCTCATAGAGCGAGTGTCGGCGCCATCTTGGGACGAGCGGGGGGTGTGGCTCGATGCGGACCTGCGGTACGACGGCGGCGCATACATCACTATACTCACGCAAATCAACCTCATGAAGCTCAAAGAGAAGAGTAAGTTACAGCTGTGATGATATCCGCTCATAGAGCGAGTGTCGGCGCCATCTTGGGACGAGCGGGGGGTGTGGCTCGATGCGGACCTGCGGTACGACGGCGGCGCATACATCACTATACTCACGCAAATCAACCTCATGAAGCTCAAGAAAGAGGTAAGTTACAGCTGTGATGATATCCGCTCATAGAGCGAGTGTCGGCGCCATCTTGGGACGAGCGGGGGGTGTGGCTCGATGCGGACCTGCGGTACGACGGCGGCGCATACATCACTATACTCACGCAAATCAACCTCATGAAGCTCAAAGAGAAGAGTAAGTATTAGACTTGCAGGTAAAGAAACTAAAGAAGATACAGCCTAATAAAGAAACCAAGGAAGATACAGCCTAATAAAGAAACTAAGGAAGATACAGCCTCATAAAGAAACTGAGGAAGGAACTCAAGGAGAAAAGTGAATCGCTGACGTGTCGATAAAGAAACTGTTGTCATTGAAGTAATATACTAGAACAGAGCCATTTATTGAAAGGGTGTCGGCTCCTACATCACTATACTCACGCAAATCAACCTCATGAAGCTCAAAGAGAAGAGTAAGTTACAGCTGTGATGATATCCGCTCATACATCACTATACTCACGCAAATCAACCTCATGAAGCTCAAAGAGAAGAGTAAGTTACAGCTGTGATGATATCCGCTCATACATCACTATACTCACGCAAATCAACCTCATGAAGCTCAAAGAGAAGAGTAAGTTACAGCTGTGATGATATCCGCTCATACATCACTATACTCACGCAAATCAACCTCATGAAGCTCAAAGAGAAGAGTAAGTTACAGCTGTGATGATATCCGCTCATACATCACTATACTCACGCAAATCAACCTCATGAAGCTCAAAGAGAAGAGTAAGTTACAGCTGTGATGATATCCGCTCATACATCACTATACTCACGCAAATCAACCTCATGAAGCTCAAAGAGAAGAGTAAGTTACAGCTGTGATGATATCCGCTCATACATCACTATACTCACGCAAATCAACCTCATGAAGCTCAAAGAGAAGAGTAAGTTACAGCTGTGATGATATCCGCTCATACATCACTATACTTACGCAAATCAACCTCATGAAGCTCAAAGAAAAGTAAGTTACAGCTGTGATGATATCCGCTCATACATCACTATACTCACGCAAATCAACCTCATGAAGCTCAAAGAGAGAGTAAGTTACAGCTGTGATGATATCCGCTCATACATCACTATACTCACGCAAATCAACCTCATGAAGCTCAAAGAGAAGAGTAAGTTACAGCTGTGATGATATCCGCTCATACATCACTATACTTACGCAAATCAACCTCATGAAGCTCAAAGAGAAAGAGAGTTACAGCTGTGATGATATCCGCTTATACATCACTATACTCACGCAAATCAACCTCATGAAGCTCAAAGAGAAGAGTAAGTTACAGCTGTGATGATATCCGCTCATACATCACTATACTCACGCAAATCAACCTCATGAAGCTCAAGAGAAGAGTAAGTTACAGCTGTGATGATATCCGCTCATACAGCACTATACTCACGCAAATCAACCTCATGAAGCTCAAAGAGAAGAGTAAGTTACAGCTGTGATGATATCCGCTCATACATCACTATACTCACGCAAATCAACCTCATGAAGCTCAAAGAGAAGAGTAAGTTACAGCTGTGATGATATCCGCTCATACATCACTATACTCACGCAAATCAACCTCATGAAGCTCAAAGAGAAGAGTAAGTTACAGCTGTGATGATATCCGCTCATACATCACTATACTTACGCAAATCAACCTCATGAAGCTCAAAGAGAAGAGTAAGTTACAGCTGTGATGATATCCGCTCATACATCACTATACTCACGCAAATCAACCTCATGAAGCTCAAAGAGAAGAGTAAGTTACAGCTGTGATGATATCCGCTCATACATCACTATACTCACGCAAATCAACCTCATGAAGCTCAAAGAGAAGAGTAAGTTACAGCTGTGATGATATCCGCTCATAGAGCGAGTGTCGGCGCCATCTTGGGACGAGCGGGGGGTGTGGCTCGATGCGGACCTGCGGTACGACGGCGGCGCATACATCACTATACTCACGCAAATCAACCTCATGAAGCTCAAAGAGAAGAGTAAGTTACAGCTGTGATGATATCCGCTCATAGAGCGAGTGTCGGCGCCATCTTGGGACGAGCGGGGGGTGTGGCTCGATGCGGACCTGCGCTACGACGGCGGCGCATACATCACTATACTCACGCAAATCAACCTCATGAAGCTCAAAGAGAAGAGTAAGTTACAGCTGTGATGATATCCGCTCATAGAGCGAGTGTCGGCGCCATCTTGGGACGAGCGGGGGGTGTGGCTCGATGCGGACCTGCGGTACGACGGCGGCGCATACATCACTATACTCACGCAAATCAACCTCATGAAGCTCAAAGAGAAGAGTAAGTTACAGCTGTGATGATATCCGCTCATACATCACTATACTCACGCAAATCAACCTCATGAAGCTCAAAGAGAAGAGTAAGTTACAGCTGTGATGATATCCGCTCATACATCACTATACTCACGCAAATCAACCTCATGAAGCTCAAAGAGAAGAGTAAGTTACAGCTGTGATGATATCCGCTCATACAGCACTATACTCACGCAAATCAACCTCATGAAGCTCAAAGAGAAGAGTAAGTTACAGCTGTGATGATATCCGCTCATACAGCACTATACTCACGCAAATCAACCTCATGAAGCTCAAAGAGAAGAGTAAGTTACAGCTGTGATGATATCCGCTCATAGAGCGAGTGTCGGCGCCATCTTGGGACGAGCGGGGGGTGTGGCTCGATGCGGACCTGCGGTACGACGGCGGCGCATACATCACTATACTCACGCAAATCAACCTCATGAAGCTCAAAGAGAAGAGTAAGTATTAACCTTGCAGGTAAAGAAACTAAGGAAATTGCAGCCTGATAAAGAAACTAAGGAAGATACAGCCTCATAAAGAAACTAAGGAAGATACAGCCTAATAAAGAAACTGAGGAAGATACAGCCTAATAAAGAAACTAAGGAAGATACAGCCTAATAAAGAAACTGAGGAAGGAACTCAAGGAAAAAAGTGAATCACTGACGTGTCGATAAAGAAACGGTTGTCATTGAAGTAATATACTAGAACAGAGTCATTTATTGAAAGGGTGTCGGCTCCTACATCACTATACTCACGCAAGTCAACCTCATGAAGCTCAAAGAGAAGAGTAAGTTACAGCTGTGATGATATCCGCTCATAGAACGGGTCTCGGCGCCATCTTGGGACGAGCGGGGGGTGTGGCTCGATGCGGACCTGCGCTACGACGGCGGCGCATACATCACTATACTCACGCAAATCAACCTCATGAAGCTCAAAGAGAAGAGTAAGTTACAGCTGTGATGATATCCGCTCATAGAACGGGTCTCGGCGCCATCTTGGGACGAGCGGGGGGTGTGGCTCGATGCAGACCTGCGCTACGACGGCGGCGCATACATCACTATACTCACGCAAATCAACCTCATGAAGCTCAAAGAGAAGAGTAAGTTACAGCTGTGATGATATCCGCTCATAGAACGGGTCTCGGCGCCATCTTGGGACGAGCGGGGGGTGTGGCTGGACGCGGACCTGCGGAAGAGTAAGCACTAGCCTTGCAGATAAAGAAACTCACATACATATGTATAGCTCACCTTCATCCATCCCTGCGGGGTAAACAGAACATTAACGGCCGTAAAATACTGTCGCTATCGCCACCTTCTCAGCCACCACAGTCCACTGCGTGACTAGGGCCTGCCCCAAATTGAGGGGTATTGCCATACTCACCACGCTTGGCAGGCGGATGGGCGACCGCAGTGCAAGATGTTAAATTGACAAGGAACGCTGCTGCCGTTGGATAATTATCCCATAGTCGCTTTTTATGACACCCACGGTTTCATAAAAACTCAATTTTTTTTTTAATTCGGGACATGTTGTTTTAAGCCGGCATCACACGGCGTATCGGCTAACGGCAAATTATAAAGATCGTTTTAGTAAAATCATGCGTGTCTAGTGACAGGTTGTCAGTCTGTAGCTTTAAAACCCTCGAATCTCTTAGTCGCCTCTTACGATACCCGCTGGAAAGAAATAGGGTAATGCTATTTGTAGCCAGAATCATACGACAAGAAACTTTTCTGTTTCTATGAAATTTTAATATTTATACAGAGTGTAAAAAAATCAACTGCAAATATTTTAAGGGGTGAACCAGCCCGTGAAACTAAACAACTTTCCCCAAGGAACATAGGCCGAAATATGAAAAAAAAATTGGTCCTCCCATACAAAATGTACCAGCCGAAAAGTCAATTTGTATGGGAGGTCCAAAAATTTTTTTCTTATTTCGACCTATGTTCCTTGGGGAAAGTTGTTCAGTTTCATGGGCTGGTTCACCCCTTGAAATATTTGCAGTTGATTTTTTTACACCTTATATACATTTCGTGTCTGAAGTTAGTCTTTAAATAGCTGTGCGTATATTAGCAGTACAATGAACCAGCCATCAGAATACACATCACAAAAAAACTCAATCTTATACAAAAATTGTGTTTGTTTTCAGATACAGAGGAATCGCAATTGGATGCTGATGCTGTTTTAGATTCCTCCATAGGAACTCGTTTAATGTCGAAGGAGGCATTCTTACAGGTAACAATGGTCATACTAAATACAGGGTGTTAGGAAATGTAGTGCATTACTTCAAACCACGTGTTCGTTTTTTTTATTAAGAGCCTGTCGTTTTCTACTGCAGGGCAACGTATAGGTATAAAAGCAAAAATGTTTTCGTACTTTTTATCAATGTGTTCAAAATAGAGAGTTTACGGAAGTTTCACTCGACCCTATTTGTGATTTTCGCGATTGTCACTTGAGATTCCGGTAATTTCCAGTTAATTTCAGTGAGCGTCAAAACGCTAGTACTGAGTGAGCCATCTGTATAGGTGCCCCGTGCGCCGTTTCCCTAATTTGTGTTTTGATATTCAGATTTTGATGTTTTGATAGTCTTATACTTTGAGATTGTTAACAAAAGCAACCCTATTGTCAACAATCTCATCACAGAAATGACAATCGCAAAAATCCGGAAATGGTTCGAGTTAACCTTCTGAAAACTAGGTCCATAACGTTTGTTTTTCCACCAGCGTCCGAAACTAGCCGTGTACGACTCCGACCTGGAGGACAGCGCAGAATCCAGCGACGACGATGACAGCCCGCCGCTGCAGCCCGTCGAGAGCGACATATTCGTTACGGCTGACAACAAGTGAGTACCTATAACCAAAGAAGAACTAGAGTGCGTTTCATCAAATAGTTCCTCTGGCGTCATGTTGGTAGCATTGGAAACTAGCCGTGTACGACTCCGACCTGGAGGACAGCGCAGAATCCAGCGACGACGATGACAGCCCGCCGCTGCAGCCCGTCGAGAGCGACATATTCGTCACGGCTGACAACAAGTGAGTACCTATAACCTAAGAAGAACTAGAGTGCGTTTCATCACATAGCTCCTCTCTGGCGTCATGTTGGTAGAAATGCCTTCTTAATTCGGACGAATTATACGGCGGCTGATATATCAACATGGTCGCCGTATAAACCGTCTGAATGAGGAAGGCGCCCATTTCCAATGCTACCAACAAGACGCCAAAGGAACTATTTGACAAAACGGCCTATAAAACGCAAGCTCGATAAAGAAGGAGACGTAAGATGGCATCTGTCACACAAGTGATCGTCGGAGGAACGACACTTGAAACCGTTTCCATAAAAAATGTATGAAACAGAAGTGTCAAAGCTACACACGTGAGACGCTGTCGCATCGATAACGAAACTACTGACGATCACCTGTCTGGCAGATGTCGTATTGCGCGTCTCGTCGCACGTCTATTTGGTCTATTTTGTGAAGCTGGCCGCTATCTGCCTGTCTTTATATTATTTATGTGTCTATGTATCCAGATTTTATAGACGACAGAAGCAGTTGAAAATTTGTAAATACGAAAATACTCTTCAATGTTTTTTACAAGTTCTATTTGTTTTAGCGTTCCCGGTGAGGCCGGTACGCCGAGCGGGTCGTCTAAGAAGAAATTCTTGCGGATGGTGGACAAGATTGCGACTAACAAATACTTCCAGACAGTAAGCTACTTCTCCTTAAACCGCTAATAAAATACATGAACCATAAAAATAGAATGTACTTATAATTATTAATGTTTTAACTGTTTACATTACGGTAATTTTTTAAACAATTGCAAAATTACAAAAGATTGCTTATTTGGATTTTTGATCATAAAATGTTATCAATGCCCAGAATATTAGTTTTTGAATGTCTTCCATATTATAGTGTTTTTTTATAAAATGGGCAGATTTCTATGTACGCCACGCCGCCAAGGACTAACTTGAAATAATTGTCAAAATTTTACAACTAATCCTGGTTGGCCAAGGCTACATCTTTTAGATAAGTTTCTTCAAGAAATACCGATTACTATTATTTTCAAAATTGCTTGCGTAGGTGACAGACTATAAGTACGTGAAGCGGGCGATGGAAGGTCTTTCTAATACGGACATCAAACTACAAGTAGAGGTGCAAAGCTTAGAGGGCCGGCTCGCTATCAACCTACCGCAGCCGCCACACGATAGGATCTGGTTTGGGTAAGTTCGAAGTTTTATTCGTCTGAGCTAAATCGTTTAAAAACGAAAAATACACAATACGTATATTTTTTTCTCGATATTGCTGCCTTTTTTGTACCCAAGCGTCACCGAAGTACCTGATACTCGGCTTACCGACTTTTTGGACTTTTTGTAGTTTTAATATTCAGCTGATTTTGAGCAGAATAGTCGAAAGTCGGCCAAAACCAGAGTCAGTGCATAGATTGTATGAACATTTATATACCTATCGTCATAAGACTAGGAAAGAGCGGAGTCTCCTGCCACAGGTATTATAAGCCTATAGGAGGCTTCGGCCATGTTAAAGTTAAGCTTAAATTGTGTTTTACCACAAATTACCACAAGAAAAGGGTCTTACCACAAAAAAGTTAGACAACGCACAAACAAGTTAGCGTTCTTTTGTATGAAATTATGTATTTTGAACACGCGCTCAACGCGCGTTTTACTTTTTTGTGGTACGGCCCTAAATAATAATTATTATTCCAGTTTCCGCACCAACCCGCAACTAGTGCTAAAAGCGCGTCCGGCGGTCGGTGCGCGCACGCTGCGTTTCGCGCAGGTCTCCAACTGGATCGAGGAGAAACTCGCCAAGGAGTTCCAGAAGATCCTCGTCATGCCCAACATGGAGGACGTGCAGGCAGACATACTCACGCCCACGCCCGTAGTGCATCCCGAGTAAGGTACAAGTAATAGGTTTTACATGTGCACCCCTAATAAGGAACAAGTACTAGGTTTTACATACAAATATGCGGACTGTAAGAGAGGTTATTTATACATGCACACAAATATACGAACTGTAAGGAACGACGTTATCTATACACATTACATACACCTAACCTCCAACTGGATCGAGGAGAAGCTCGCCAAGGAGTTCCAGAAGATCCTCGTCATGCCCAACATGGAGGACGTGCAGGCGGACATACTCACGCCCACGCCCGTAGTGCACCCCGAGTAAGGTACAAGCATAAGGTTTTACATACAAACCTGCGTACAAGGTACAATTAATAGGTTTTACATACAAACATGTGTACGAGAGGTTATCTATACATGCACACAAATACACGGATTGTAAGGAACGACGTTATCTATACATATTACATACACCTAATCTCCAAAATCGAGGAGAAGCTCGCCAAGGAGTTCCAGAAGATCCTCGTCATGCCCAACATGGAGGACGTGCAGGCGGACATACTCACGCCCACGCCCGTAGTGCACCCCGAGTAAGGTACAAGCACAAGGCTTTACATGTGCACCCGAATAAGTAACAAGTACTAGGTTTTACATACAAACACGCGGACTGTAAGAGAGGTTATCTTATACATGCACACAAATATAAGGATTGTAAGGGACGTAATTATCTATACATACACACAAATAAACAGAGAAATAGTGTACCAAAAACTTCGCAGGCGTGAATTAAAAGTAAAGTATTAAGTATTTAAAAACGAAACTGATCCACAGTATACCGAAAATATGCATGTATACAACAAAGGTTTACTGTACATCTCGCCTAAAGGTTGTTTGGCAGATAATGTTACTTCAGCAATTAGGCCACCCATATTGTAACGACTTTCCTTATACAGTATTTTTTTCCTTTTTTTTTGTGTCGTTATTACTAAATATGTCAGGTATATTACATTCATTACTCTGACACCAGAGTTCACACAATTAAAGAGTTTAATTACGACACCGAAATCTTAAAATACGCTATTCGCTGAAGGCTGATACCAACCAGTATTGCCATTCTTTTCTGTTATTTTGGTACAAAAGTGCTGGTAACATAATTTTGCATTTAGTAATTAATCATTTTCATAGTTTTCTTCTTAGCACTTTTTATTGTTAATTATTATTTTCTTTCTACAGATAAAGTTTACCAAGGTAGCAGAGAATGTTGATACAAATGATCCCAACAAGTGACGATTGTCTATTTATTGTAGAAATAAAGACATAAATAAACATAGTACATGTTAGCATTTACGAATATTAGGTGTTTGTTTACTGGAGAAATATTAAATGTTCAAAACCATTGTTATAGTCTTAGACTGTGTGGATGATTTTATCATTTGATGACATAGTGTCATTATTGGTTTTTACGAGGTTTTTACGTTTCTATGCTATATACGTAAAAAGTAAGTAAACCTACATCGAATGCTTATCTTGTTTTATTTCGATATCTATAGTAGAATTAATGGAGTTTCTTGCTTTTTATTATTAGTTAGATTTGGCACATAAGGTGCTGTATTAAAATTTCTTTAAATTCACGATTAAATTGCATATAGAATGAGTGCTTACTTATTATATTATTGTTTCATAATTTATTGTTTTTCTTATTGCCTAGCTGTTATTGCATGTAAAAATGTAGGTATGATTGTTTGTATATATTTATTCATTATTATTTGTTAGTTTCTGTGATGCATAGATGAATCATAGTTGTAAAATGAGATTTCACTTATTATTTTATTATTATTAAGTAGGTATTTATGTATAGTTATTTTAATTATTATTCTTTGCATCATCTATCTTTCACGTCAAGGCAAAGAGCTTCCCACTTTAGGAATAAATAATTTGACAATAATTCAAACTTTCCAATACTATTTTCGAATAAAGAGATACCTATGATATAACATTTCAAAGTACCTGTCTTTCCTAATGTATCGTATGCTATATTTGTATCGTTTTTAACAGTCATTTTCCGATTCAATCAAAGATTATAAGTTCTTGTGGTCTAAAACATGATGCCAGCAAGAGTATCTCAAGCATATTATGCATCTATCACAAATTTGGAGGTATTTTGCCGTTACCTGTAAAAATATAATGAAATTCGCACAATTTCACTGTAATTGTCATGTCATATAATATCACATTGTATAAACATACAGTAATCTACTAAAGTAAATTCATATTTTTGTTTGTTTAAGCATGTAAAACTATCACACGTTGAAAATCGAATATAGGTATTTATCTCCTGATTTTTATTTACGTGAGTGCTATCGTCGACCTATCTCTAATACTAAAAAATCTATTAAAATATTCCTAAAACTAATCACATTTACTATGTATGAAAAAATATATTGTTCTGAATTTCTGATACACTTAAATATGTCACCTATATTACAGAAACTGTATATTAAGAGGGTTACGACTGGTAAGACTAGTAGAGGAGGTGAAGTTTGCTCATATTTTAGAATTGATTGACTGAAATGAGTATGGTTAGACTCTGGGAAAGCTATCCAAATATGGTTTTAAATTGTATTATGGCCAAACGAATTAATCTATATTTTGTTTTAAAACCATACTGATATTTGTTGTCCACAGCTTTGTTTTTAACGAATTGACTGAAAGTATATTTTTACGATTATAAATGTAAGATGATGTGTGGCATGCATGAATGGGTGAAGTCTTTTAAAGCAAGCTGTTATTTGATGGTTACTTTCGTTAAAAATGTTAAGTCAATAAAATACGTAAATCTTTCAGAATACCCGAAATTTTCCGATCAAATATGCCAAATTCGTACTGTTTCGCATTTAGCACTGTCTTATGAACTATTTAATAAGAGCAGGCAGATGATGATGTGAATGACGATCATTCGCAAATATTTTACCCACTATTTGATAATATATTTGTTTGTGTATTCTGCGAAGCAAGATCTCAGAATTAGTGGTCACTGGTCATTCATGACCAATATGATATCCATTTACCAAAATGTTTGTTCTTGTTATTTCTTACAGCAGTTATGGCTGTAATTCCTGGTTAAAATTAAAAGGATCAGCGATATCGAAGTTGTAAATTCAAGAAAGATTTCTTTACAGTTCGCAAGATATACTAAAAAAAAAAGTTTGAATGGCCACTAATGCGTTCTTATTTCGCACTCTAGTATACTATACATACACTTTCACTGATCATTTCATATTAAATACTAGCACATATCACAACAATACAATGTTATACGTACCTGTACTGTGAGCTTTGCGTTATAGTTATGTATCGGTCTAGAATCTACACTTCGCGAGCGAGTTAATGGACATCGCGAAATATATGCCCCTTTATCGCACACGCCAGTACCACGGTGAGTATGAGAGAAGGAGGTACATATTTCTGCATGTCATGAACTCGCTCGCATACTGACTGTATACCTGTATTTTTATTTTTTATTATGTTCAATATTAAATTAATTAAAACACTCCATCACAAAGAAGCCACGAGTGTATGTGTAAATAATATATCACTATGAGTAAAGTATTTTAGATAATGTACCTAATTTTAAATTTATTTACTTTATGGAAAAAGCCGATCCAAATATTGTTTTATTTTATTTTTGTTAACGTAATTTAAAGAGTGTATTAGAATTGTATTTATCACGTACATAAAATATTTATTTTTGTTCTATTTATTTATACCTGTGATCACCTAGTGGTTAGTTTTTCACATTGTGAACCAAAATGTGTATTTTCTATGTATTGTATATAGTTTATAAATTGAAAGTGTATATGTGATATTTATAGTTAAGAGTTAAACCGTGCCGAGTAGTTTTTCTATGTGGTATCAGTTGTGAATTTTTCCAATAAATGAATTGCTATATTTCGTTTGATCTTTGAATTTTAGATCCATTCGGCGCGAACCGTTCTTCATAGCTACTCGTAATTGAAAATTTACTGTATCGTAGTATTTGTAAATTAGGTTCATTCAAATTCTTCTTCAAACCAAATTTGGTTTGTTCAAGGAAGTCCTGAAACTCGGGATCGCGCCAAAAGTGACTATACCGGGGCGTTCTGCCCGGGAAGTCTCGAGGCGAGAATTCCCGCTAACTTTCTAGGATTCGTTCCCGGGAAATTAATGTCGAGAAAAATCGAGAAGTCGAGAAATCATTACAAGGCATCTACATTTTTAAATCAGCTAATTTTGATTACCTCACTACTATTTACTGGACTATTTGCTGTTAGGCCTTTATTCGTAAACAAGCGGCGTTGTCCTTTGATAGCAGTATGGTCTCAGAGTGTGCCATAGTACTCTACTACTGGACGAGGGACGAGGAAGGCCCCCTAGAGTACACCACAAGGCAGGATCTTCCGTTTTCGCCTTCCGGTCACTCTCTTTAAGTTATTGGTCCATCTGATCTGAGGATGCCCAACGCTACGCTTTCCGAGGCGTGGTTTCCACTTGAGGACCCACTAACTCCACCGTCCACCGGTTCTACGACAGATGTGACTAGCCCTCTGCTGAAGTGGGTCATCATGCCCGTCACTTTGGTTTTTTGGTGAACAATCTCATTCGAGACCTTATCATTAGCGAGATCACCAGCATAGCGCTTTCTATAGCAGTCCTCTGCGTGACATGTAGCCAGCCGAAGGGCCAGATTTACTGTCAGGTTCATCGATTCGGCGCCACAAGTCATAACTGGTTAGACCTTGGTCTTGAGGCATTGTGGCAAGTTTGACTCCAGAATATAACTTCCCAGATAATGCTTATCCTAACTGCTATGTTTGCCCAAGGCGAGGCATACATACTTCTGGACAACTTCATGATCTACACGGCCGACGGACACAGTCTCGGGGACTACCATGTAGATTGAACATGCATGACATTGGTCTTGTCAAAGTTAATCCCAAGTACAATGCGCCTCGAGACCACATCTAGACTGGACAGCACTACAGTTTTTCGTTGAGCGTTGTTTCTTCATTCTTGAAAAATAAAGCAACAGCACTGCTAGCCCATTAGGTTGTATATCCTTCAAGGTTGTCCCATTGGCTATTACGGAATCGAATGGCCTTTTCAGCCCTTCAAGGACATAATTTTCACCAGCTCTTTGAGTAGCTCAGAGGCCTGAGAGCGTCCTCGATTTCGTCTTTATCTTATATTTTGTTAGACGGCTGATAATATCCGTGTTTATGCACAATTGAAGTTCTTGGTAACAAAGATTTCTTTATTTAAAAATGTCATTAAAAAAATCAATGTGAATTTGTGAACTTTTTCGTGACTTATATGGAAAAATGTACCTAAATTAAAATTTCTCGAAAGACCCGAGAAGTGACGCTCGAGAATTCTCGATTCCCGGGAAATGAAAAAGCTCGTGAAGTCAGAAACCCTAATACCGGGAGTAACAGAAAGGGTATTACAAGCCGAAAGGAGGTGAAGGTACTCATGAAACTGTTTTTTTTTTCATATTTCGACCCATGTTCCATGGGGAAAGTTGTTCAATATCAGTACCTTCACCTCCTTTCGGCTTGTAATAAATACCCTTTCCGTTACTCCCGGTATGTGCCAGACCTAACTCCTAGACTAGGATCAGAAAATAAGACAAAAGTTTAAAGTTCTGAACTATTTTATTCAACAGCATTTTCTTGCAAAATATAATAGAATATGTTTATAAATGTCAATATCTATTTCATAAAATATTTACAATAGGCACTTTAACACACTCGTTGTATTCTATATCACATATCGACAACTTATTTCTATCTGTACAACAATAGGTATATATAGGTATAAAAATGGTCTCTAATATACAATAGCTTTATACTCTGTTACGGAAGCACAAGTAGGATATCATGGTGGACGAGCACTATAAAGGTTAAAACTATGTTTAAACTGTAGACATTTTTTTCGTGAGCTTGAATATATTTATTTTAGTATGGACTGCAAACTTTAAATTCAGCTTCAATGTGAAACATTTATTTATCTCTGCATTGACTTGGCATAAATAATTTGAAAGTTAAATGGATAAACAACTGAATTGAATTAATCACAATATCGTTGACTTATTATTTACGCAAGTGATAGCTAAGGTCCTTCAGGCAAATAATACAAATTAATTCACAAAATGACCAGCGGTCTTTTAAGTCATTTTAAACATTGACAACTTTTTAAGAAGACTAAAAGGGTTTCAACAATTTTCGAATACATTTTGCTCTGAAAAAACAATGTAGGTATGTTATATCTAACTTAATATGGCTCTCAGACACACTTTTATTCTAAAAATATGTACACAGTTGAGATCAACCTTACAGCTATGAAGATCTTACAGAATTTGGCACTCTGGACCACATGTCTCTACTAACTAATATGATTTACAATGGTTCATATAAACATTTAATAAGTATAATTTTCACTTAGCTAGTTATATTTTTGTACAATATTGCATTTAACGCAAGCTGATTATGGCAAGCAATAAAAATTAACATAATTTTCTTTCAATAATTAGCGAAAATAGTAATATCTTTACTGTAATAATAATCACAGTTTTCTGTAATAGAAACACTTCTACAAGGCGAAAGCAAATGGAGCAAAACCTCTCCATGAAATCGAACAACTTTTAAACAATCGAAAAATAATGTTTTTTTCACACAAAATAAACTAAGCCCTTGGGGTTGAGCTCACTATAATCCGGGGTTGTGCCCTATTTCCTCAAACACCCTCTGTACATTATAATACGATATTTCACAAAACTCTACATTAAAATGTTCGTTCATTCCAAATCATCCGTGTTTAGGAAATATTCAAGTTCTATTAGTAATTTAGAATCTGTACATTCGGTATACTTTCTACAATCACTTTACAAGTCCAAAAAGTTATTTCACGGTGGTCCACAAACACTTGGTTTTGTTTTAATAGATACCATTTGTCCCTGTTTTACACTTTATTGACGGTAGCCGGTACCTCGGTAGGTATGTCCAAAGGAATCTAACTTCTAATAAAATGCGCACTGCCATCAGCGTCCCTTTGTTTCACAAGCTCCACCTAATCTTCCAATCTAGGTGGACAGATCAGGCTATACCTGCCCAACCTCCTTCAAGCCATGACTTGGGTTGGATATCACACTGTGAAGAATCTTGTTCCTAGTGCTGCAGCTTACAATGCGCACTACCGTCAGCGTCTCTTCTCTTCACCAGCTCCACCCAGTCTTCCAACCTGGGCGCACAGACCAGGCTATACCTGCCTAGCCTCCTTCTAGCCATGACTAGGAACTCTCCCGCACCCGCTGCGGCGCCACACGACGAGTGCACGTGCACGTGCGCGTGTAGCGAACGCGTGTGGCGTCGGTGGTTGTGATGCGTGGTGGTCAGGCTGTTGTCGACGTCGTACCTGGAAGGAAGAATGGATGTTAGATCTATGGCCATATGCTACTTATGCGTCAGATGATAAAAGGAAAAAGCGCTACGAAGTGTTTCCAGCGTTTACTAAGTATTACAACCATTACAACTTCCGAATCAGTCCGGTTTGACCATTCTCTGCCCTTGTTGCAACGCCCGGTAGCATTTTCCTATCCGCGTTCGCTTCGCCGACATCTGCTTCACATCAGTAGAAAGGTTCTTCTAAAGGTTCATATTTCTTGGTTATGGAACTTACCTATAATACTCGTCGTTTTCGCTATCCTCCACCGCGTCTCGGCCATCATCCGCGGCCGTAGCTCGGATAAGCTTGGTTAGCTTCAACGTTAGCTGTGTGCTGTCAAGATCTGATCTTTGCTCGCTGCCCACGAACATACCTCGCGATACTGTAAGAAAATAGAAATTCATGTTAGATAAAGACTCTACATTTCGTAAAATAAGTTTAGAAACTGTTGACACAGGGCGATTCTGATTCAGACAGAAAAACTTCGACGCCATAGCTTTTTCAGGCTGTTCATTCCAATCATGTAAGACACTGAGTCGATGAATGACCCGATGAAATATCGATCATTGCCGCAAGTCAGGTGACCTTCGTAGACTTGGATAAAATCTTGGAGACTACAGTAGGTTGTCTACATTACCTACTCAAGTATGCCACTTTACATTCATTAATTTCGCCATTATAATTCAAGGCTTCATGACAACAAGCTTATTACAATATAAAAAGTATTTTGCATAATGATAAGGAAAATAATGAAGCCTACTCAACAGGATTTTTAACGAAATATTCGCAAATATCAACACTAGCCTTAGGGTATCGGAGTCTTTATAGACTTGAATTTATTACCTTGTCAGACAAAGCCAGCTTGACTTCCATTATCAAATCTATAGGTAATAATAAATTATGAGCATCGACTGTTGGTATCATGCTAATTTAAAGCCTAGTAATAATAGCAAAGTTTTTAGACTTTCCACTTAAGGCTGACGTCATGTTGGGATTGAGTTTCGGAGCCATCAAGGCTCTATTATTCATCCAAAGCGCGACACGCAAAAAGTGCTATGATTTATTTCAGTCACAGTCTGCAAAAAACTAGGTCTTAAACACATCTCAACCAGATCTTTGTGCTAACGCTACGTAACATACGAACTCATATAGAGTTCCTTATATCTTGCTTATATTACGATTAAGTGGTATCGTGAATTATAAATTTTACCGGTGGTAGATTAGGCTCTATCTACCCTTAGACTATACAGTACAGAATGCTAGTATTCATAGTATAGTCTAGGGCTCTAGCCCATAAGACCCGGTATACTATGTACTAGGGTTTTCTACCCGGGTACCCGGGTCCGGGTATACCCGGGTATTTCAGACTTTTGGTACCCGGGTACAAACGACGTGCGTACCCGGGTACTCGGGAAAGAGATAGATAGACTGATATAATACAAACAAAAGAGTAAAAAGATTAAGGATTAAGTTATATTTTCAAAAATATTATTTCTTTTAACAAATTTACTTCATATTATGTATTTTTTTCTATACAAATTAACTTTATATATCTAATGTTCTATAGTATATTATTAACTAACTAACTAACTCCGTTGGCTCAGCGACCCAAAGAGGATCTTGGCCTCCGAAACGAGCTTCCTCCACTGGTGTCCTGCGCGATTTCTATTTGTATTATTTTCTGTGAGTATTTTATAGGTTTGTAACGAATTTGATAAAAACCTGCGCGTACGATTTCCAGTTTCTTTCACTTTTAGAAAGTTAGGCTAATTTTCCTGGAATTGTATATGATAGATACTTACTTTTTAACACAGTGAATATCTTACTCCCACGTAAAAACTATTAGAAGCAAATGGAAACGAAAGTAATGCAAAGTGAAACTAATTTAAGTATTTATTGTATACCTGTTTCGTTTGTTTTATGTTACTAAAGTATTGTCATTCTCTGGACCTGAACGATAGGTATCCGCCAAGTCGAGCGCGGAGCAAACACTGCCGTACCATACTTTACTGGAACCATTTCGCCGCATTTTCAGGCCCCTATTTGAGAGAACCTTTGGATAAGACCAGAACGCAGAAATTTTCGTCATCTCATAATAAAGAAATAGCATCAAGGAACCTTAGACTTGGCATGTCTTTGTCTAGATTTCATTACTTTTTAGAGATAAACAATCAGCTCAATCGAGACTTGGCTAGTTTTTTACAGAATGTTTTTGGTGGGATTATAATTAACTTTAATAAGAGTTATCTTTTAAATCTTTGTTTCTCAATTTCCAACCCATTTTCACTTAAAAAGGTAATACCCGGGTACCCGGGTATACCCGGGTATTTAAAAAAATCGTACCCGATACCCGGGTATCAAAATTGGTCGGGTATTCGAAAACCCTACTATGTACCTATCTTGTAGACTAGCTTCAAGAATTCGTTTAAAAGTATTAATCACTGTGTCGCCTATTGTCCGCGTCAGTCACCATAGACGCCGACGTGTTTTTGCCCGCTCGTCGTGTCGTGGCGTGAGTAAGCGCAAATGTAACCGTTTTTTTCACTCCGAGCTTTTGTTTGACGAAGATAAGTGAATAGACGGAGTTCGGCGGACGGTCATCAACCCATCGTAACCCGATAATTATAGCCAGAGCGTTTTAACTAACGAGCTATGTGTCTAACCCGACCTTATAACAAACTCTGGCTTAAGTTCTCACAAAACTTTTTTAACTTTTTTCTTTCGATCCGTCTGGAACCCCTACCGTGATCTTCGTGCTGTTCTTAATAAATCCGACATTTATTAATGTTTAGGCAAATCATGCGCACGCTTTGTTCCGTTTGTGTAGGTGCGTAATACCATTAAAACCTGACTGATCGCATTTATCCTCAAAGACAGAGTCGAGGTTGAGGTAGAGTTAGAAAAAATAGCTGCATAATGTTGTCCGGAAAAATATTAATAATGATTATGTGCCATGACAAACAAAAATTTCAATGATATGATGGAGGCGGCTAATAACGTGTACCCCAGTGAGGGCCGCCGCCCGCCGCGAGCCAGTGACATAACTCCGCTATTATAATTTATCAAACAAGAAGAAAAAGCCTAAGACGAGGTTCCCGCTGCGTCGCGTGCCCGAGAACCCGTCCTAGAATAACCAGCCTTGCCACGACACGACCGTAATTGAATCTAGGTAGCCGTCGTACTATATCGCAACGCAATGCATATGCAAAGCTTCCGTAAATCATAAACCGGTACCCACACGATTTTATCTCGCATTCTAAGAACTTGTCCTCAGCGGCACGAGATAAAAAGAACGAACAATGCAACCGCCGAGCTTTTTGTTTTTGCCCATTTTGGTAACGAGCGAAATTTTGAATTTCACCCGAAAAACGGTCACGTAAATAATAAATGGCTGTCTCCGCTGAGCAAATATTTTTCGGTGGTTACGCTGGAAAAGTTATATTCTCATATGATAACGTTTAATTTAATTTGTGGTGCGAGGAATCCCGATTATGGCGACAAATTGTAGTGTGGTCTTGCGGGGCGAGGCTTCATTAACATTCAGGCGGCGCGCCGCTTCAGCTCCTGCGCCCGCTCATTACTGCGGCGGCACAACCACAATCCATTATGAGGTCTTAGTAATTGCGTGGGGTCTTACCAAGGTCGCTGGTGCAGAAGGCGAGCTCGAGCTCCGATTCGGAGCAGGGTCTGCAGTCGGCAGTGGCTGGGTCGTAGTGTCTTCTGACCAGCGGGCGCGCTTCATACTTGAAGGTGGCGACTCTTCTCTTTGGGCCTTCTTCAGGTTCTGCCTCGACGTAAAGCGCGGCGCGACCGCGCCGGCTGTGGAAGCAGCGCAGCTCCCGAGGATCTCCGTCGTCAGGAGCGTATAAGGGAACCAGCTTATGCTTGCCCTCAACGAATAACCGCGCGGGGAAGCGCTCTACAACTTCTGCAAAGTAAAGAGAAATCACGTTGAAAAAGTAGTTCTCACTCAAAAGCTACCATGATCATCTTAAAGTCACTGGATAGATTGACGTACCGGTATCATTGATCTGCAGCGTATGGAACAGATCAGGCGGGTCGGGCCGCCTGATGACTCGTATGCAGACCTTGAAGTCTCGCTCGACCCCCGGCAGCGGTGGTCGGAACAGCAGTCTCAACGCGCCTCGAGGGTACAGCCAGGAGACTCCGCCCTCCCGGCACCGCAGGTACACTGGCGTCACGCCGCGCTCCGACGGCGATGTCAACCCACTGCAAAAAGAGAAAGATGTTTAAGAAAATGGAATCATTGTTTTCATTTTTGGACAGTGCGGTTTAATTGTTGCTAATACGGGCTTCAGACTGTACTGACTCTCAGAAACGAAAGCAGTTAAATTAAAATTATCATCATTTAAAATTCCTGACGTTGTCGAGGTTCATCTCGTACCATTGTTGGCGTTCGACCAAACGGTATAGTATCGTATTGATTGGTTTAATGATCAATCAGCCTCCCTCAAAGGCGCGGACCTGTCAGAGACTCTACAGCAAAAAATACACTTATCTGACATTTAAAGTAGGTAGCATATAATTAAAATATTCAGCACTTAAGGCCTGGGCGAGTTATTTAAAGCGCCGTATGCCTAGTTTTGGACCTCGGTCCTCTGGCAGCTACTGAAAGTTGCCTTAATCATATTTGGACAATTTGATTGGGCTCAGATAAATACGTCGCCTACCGAAGACATTAATTTTTATAAAAGAAAGTTCATTACGTATTCTGTCCAGCGCGACACGCCGAGCCGCCACTAAATTTGACTCAATAAAAAATATTCAAACTACACGAAAATTGCCACCGTTTTATGCGCCTGTTATTTTTTACGGCCCCAAATTGTCATCATTCTTTAGTATACTGCGATGTTGTTTTAAGCATGCTTTAATGAAAGTACATTTCAATGGCCTGGAGGGTTAAATGGTTGGTTAGCATAAAATCTAGATTGGAGAGTGGCCGTTAATAATACTGATGGCGGAGAGAGGCAGAGATTGCGGCGATGGAGGTGTCATTTGTTGGTATCTCGAGCGCTCCCATAAACAAGCCGGGAGCGGACAATTGTATCAGGAATCTGCGAGTGGCACGTGGGCCGCGAGCGAGCTGGTCGCGATCTGGAGTAGCGCCCACGCGCCACGGCCCACTCACAACACTCGCCATAAAACTAAAATATACGACCAAGCTCGACTATAAAAGATGCCACGTTAAGATTTTACATGACTCGATACGACACCAGTAAAAGCACGACATCGCTTTTTATGTAAAACTCGCTCTATCCCATTGTCCGCGGAGTCTGCGTCTGACGCCTTTCAAAAGACAGCTATAACATATTGTGCCGTGTTAATGTACTCACGATGTCGAGTGTCGCCTGCATTTACAATGCTCTCATTGTATGTTAAAGTATTACATGAATCTTCGACGACATTAAAGACTACAGGCGATAAACCTTAGTTCAGTCTCCGAACAAAAGTTGCCAATGAATGCGGCGATCTTAATGGGGCATATTCGAACGAACCAACCCCTTGCATTCGAACGAAATAAATTTAAACTTTGACAAGTCACTTCCTTAATACTTTCACGTCATCAGAGAACTCCCTAATCCGGCTAATGGAGTTGAAATATGTGCGTGTAAATGATTGTGAGCAACAAGTGTGTGGGGCTCATGTGTGATCTTAGGAAGGGGACGCAACCCGTCGAGACACGTGTTGGTGCGGACACACCCTTACAGGGGTTAACAACCCTAAACACATTATAACCTACCTGAACGTAGCATTTATTAAATAAACTTAATTGGCCGCGTTGTACGTTGTGTTCCATCGATATTTTATTGAGATGAGCTCCATTAGAGATCGTTTGTTGTTTTGAATTTTGATATCTCGTTTTATGACAGCGTGTGGGCGTCATAGAGACTAGTTTTCGGCCGTTTCTACGATCGAGGTAATTAATCTAATAGGGGTTAATCTCTGGTAAACTATAGATTTACATAGCGTTAGAAGACTCTACATTTTAAAGTAAACATGCAACACCCCTGCGCTACGAGCATTATCGGCGCGCGCTAAAACAAACATACAAAAAACTTTGTAATATAAAAACCGCCACATTTTTTTGTTTCTATGTTCGGAAACAAAAAAATGATGCAGGGGAGTGTTAAACTGAACTCTAAGCGACGTGTTCCGCGTTAATACTGATTTTACGACCGCGTTTTTTACAATTGGACCTTTAATCGGATTGCATTCGGTAAACACGACTATAAGATAGTCTGGTATTACAAATGTAAACGCACACGTCGAAAATAGAAGGGATAATGTTCGAAATCTTTGGCATTGACTCAGAAAAATGTTCTTGAAGATAAACTCAAGAATAGGGCGATGTAGTCGTGATCCATTATCTCCAAAACGTACAAAACAAAGATTATCATCGGCGCAGATTCAAATTGAAGCAATCCCGGCTATTACGAGGCAAATGACGCAGGCGCCGATACCGACTAAAAGCCACTAATGCACCATGGAGACACCCTTACATCCATCTCCTTTCCACCTTCAGTTGATGAATAGCTTCGTCCCTCTCGCAAAGGTCCGGAGACCACCGCTAAAATGAAGTCACGCGCGCAGTCAAATTAGTCCTCAGGAAATGTATGAGTTATTATAATCTGACTGAATCCTGGTTGCATTCGTTGTTTTTTCCTTATTAGACGCCATTACCTATACCGTATAAGTGCCAATTAGTCTGCTGTCGATGGGTAGTGGCTAGATTTTTACATCTTAGATATCTCATCTCCTAAAACACCAATCAGGTAGAGTTAGAAGAATTTATGCCATTTCATTAATATTACTTTTACCTGCTACCGAAACAATAAAACAATTATTGTTGATTTGCTTCGAGGTGCTATCAGTATGTAGCAACTTTACTGTACAAGCCAATTAAAAGACTTTACAGAGAGCTACCAAAATCCATTTACCACCTAACAATAAACGCTACGTGTTAGTTCGGCACTATAAAAGTTTTAGCGTACTTGTGCTAATGTGCCAATTTGATTATAAATAATACAAAAAAACACAAAGCTATTATATTTAATTCTCTTTGGGGAACGGTGCGATATTTTAGACATGTTATGCAAATCTTTGATCACGCGATATTTTACGAGACGCGAGAAAATTGAAACCGTTTTGTTTAAAGTGGATTCCCCGCTTTTTATGGCTATTCTGTTGTTTCGTCTTGTTACACACTTTAATTTTATGTAACGCTTCTCATCTTGAAGCATATCAGTTTATCGAGTCGTTACAACTGAACTTTAACCGCCAACTTTAAAGCTTACGGTGTCAAATCAAGATAAATAGAAACGGCCGGTTAGAAACAAACAAATTTATCTCCATCTTCACTATTTCTTCCATATAATGCGCTGTGCTCTTATAAGATAGAACTTGTCCAGTTAACGCGTGGTGCTTTACGAATTCCTACAAGCTTTTACGTCAGACGCGACTTTTGGGGACATGCGTTATCTGCTTAGAAAGTTCGTTAGTTCACGATAACAGGTCCCATAAAGCTTTTATCGTGGAGCCACAAAGCCTCAACGGAATAATAAAATAAATGTGTATCTTTTCTACGAAGAGTTTTATTTGCTCTCGCCCAAAGCAGTCTGAGTGGAGATAACAATACCCGTACGTTCAACCTCTCGCTCCGGCCCAGGGCTGCGACCGTCAGACTTTCACTGTGAATAGTTAGAATTATGGGTAATTCCAATATTATGTTACCTAACTCAATTATTATAACTTTACTGACATTTGCGAAGTTATTACCTCTCTGCAATAATAAATAAGTAATCGCAGTTCATTACAGAAATGTGTATCTAAAATTAAATTAAGTTGCCAATTATTTGAATGTGTGAATGTACTGAAATAAAAGAGAAAGGGCATGCGATCCGGATGGAGATATCGGATTCGGATTTTCCGAGCTTATTGTAAAATCCACTAAATGACTACACTATACGCTCCAATATAGAACTGTTGTCAAACAAGTCAGATCAAAACCATTGATGGTTGGATTGGATGTTGGATGGAAGAATATCCAGCCAACCCTGTAGGTGACAGCGAGTTCTACCGGCCCACGCGCCGCCGGCGCATTGTCAATCCCGGCCTACGAGCGAACCCGGAGTCCCGGACCAAGGAATTGAGGTAGACAGGACGCTACGTGAAGTCTTCTTGGTTAGATGTTGGATGGAAGCATATCCAGTCAACCCTGTAGGTGACAGCGAGTTCTACCGGCCCACGCGCCGCCGGCGTATTGTCAATCCCGGCCTACGAGCGAACCAGGAGTCCCGGACCAAGGAATTAAGGAAGACAGGACGCTACGTGAAGTCAGATAAGGACTCTTCTTGGTAAGATGTTGGATGGAAGGATATCCAGACGACCCTGTAGGTGACAGCGAGCTCTACCGGCCCACGCGCCGGCGGCGTATTGTCAATCCCGGCCTACGAGCGAACCCGGCCAGGACCAAGAAATAAAGGTAGACAGGACGCTACGTGAAGTCTTTAAAATAAAGCTCTGGCAACCAGGGAGTTCCAGAGAGTTCCAGTTTTTTTTTTAGGAGATACCTCAGCTTAAATTTATTAAATAGGTAACTGGAGTAACAAACAAGAAGCCATTTATGGTTAAATAATAATAGCAGTTCATTGCAGAAATGTGTAAAATTAAATTAAGTTGCCAAATTATTTGAATGAAATAAAAGAGAAAGGACATGCGATCCGGATTGAGATATCGGATTCGGATGTTCCGGACTTATTGTAAAAGAAAGTTAATGACCACACTATACGCTCCAATATAAATAAAACTGTTGTCAAGCAAGTCAGATAAGAACTCTTCTTGGTTGAATGTTGGATGGAAGGATATCCAGCCAACCCTGTAGGTGACAGCGAGTTCTACCGGCCCACGCGCCGGCGGCGTATTGTCAATCCCGGCCTACGAGCGAACCCGGAGCCCCGGACCAAGGAATTGAGGTAAACAGGACGCTACGTGAAGTCTCTGGTCACCAGTATGGTTCGGTAGCATGCGCACTGTAGTGAGACTACTTACTTATTACGCGCGCAAGAAGACAGAAGTGTGCCAAATCGTCTGGAAAGTAAGTCGGACCAGAACCCTTCTTGGTTAGATGTTGGATGGAAGAATATCCAGACAACCCTGTAGGTGACAGCGAGTTCTACCGGCCCACGCGCCGGCGGCGTATTGTCAATCCCGGCCTACGAGCGTACCCGGAGTCCCGGACCAAGGAATTGAGGAAGACAGGACGCTACGTGAAGTCAGATAAGAGCTCTTCTTGGTTGGATGTTAAATGGAAGTATATCCAGCCAACCCTGTAGGTGACAGCGAGTTCTACCGGCCCACGCGCCGGCGGCGTATTGTCAATCCCGGCCTACGAGCGTACTTGTAGTCCCGGACCAAGGAACTAAGGTAGACAGGACGCTACGTGAAGCCTTTAAACTAAAGCTCTTTGGAAAGGTTAGCATGCGCGCGCACTGTAGTGAGTGAGACTTATCTTGCGCGCGAGAAGACAGACACAAATTAAGGAAACGGCGCGCGGTTGTGATATAGATGTGTCAGGTCGTATGGAATTTATCAAAACAAGTGTGGAGATATGTCGCGGGTCGCATTTTAGTTATACCGGGAGTTCCAGAGAGTTCAAGTTATGCACAAAACACTGCTAGGTATATTAAAAGGGTTTCACATTTGTGAAGATTTGTAACAAAAGCACTGCTTAAAAGCAGGACCGGTATACTATAAACCAGTAAACGCAATATAATGTGTTGTTGTTCAAGATAGAGCGACAAATAATCGCCTGGGTAACTTAAAGTCGCCAGCATCACTTGCTCGTAGCGCTCTATCTATCATTTCCTAAAGCAGCATGCCTACGCTGCGCCTGCGCACGCTACGTGTATGCTCCTACACTGCTACATCTACACGCGCGTGATAAATTGCCCCGTGCTGTGATACTTGCCGTGCTTGCTACATTTACATACAACAGATTGTAATGATTGTAAAGTAATGTAATGAAAAACGGATTGCATCGATGGATGTAGAGCCGATTATTATTTGAGGATTTATTTTCAATGATACAGAGAGCTGTAGGTATAACTCTTTTACGATATTTATGTGGTAGGGATAAATGTAGGCTGAATTTTTGCTAATAAAAGTAAGTTTATGTAGAGCAAGATTGTAGATCGTAGTGTCGTAGAGCCGAGCTGTTCGCTTTATCTTTTTTATTATCTCTATACAAAGTCGCGCCTTCAACAGTTTACGATCTTGTAAATTGTGGCCAAGGTATCTTTATGATGCAAAGGTAACAAAGTTGCCGGATCTCGAGCGCGATCTAGAAACTTTACAAAAAGCTCCAGGGTTCAACAATATGCGTCGTATTGTGTCACTATCGAGCGGCTTGCCCGCACACATACACACTCCATCAATTTATAATCTTATTGTTCCCAATAAGAAACTTTAAGTCTTTGTTATAAGAGCGGACGGCGCAAGAGTGGTCGTGCAGTGTTTTTCGTTTCTAGGTCGCCGTCGAGAGACACAGCTTGCTAAGCAAAGCAGTTCCGTGATCTACTTTTGTACCAGACTGTAAACAAGAGCTTATACAAACCGTTACAGTTTGATACTACACCCATTGAACGTTGTTAGACATAGATGATAGATAAAGCACGCTTATTTCAAACACCGGTTGTTGTGACTTTAATACTAATCGAGTACTTCCGCAGTCTCGGTAACTATAGAATTTAAATGTAATACAATATCTCAACTTTAACATATTCTTTTGTCCGAATATTCGTGTATGGTCATGAATCACGATGGATAAACCCATAAAATTGGCTCTCGAATCTTTATTGTGAGTGTCAAAGCGTGTATGGTGTGTTCGTTGAGACAATGGTCCGTGGACAATGGGCCGGTCGCCGCGGGCGGCAGCGGGCGCGGCCGCGGCGTCGCACGTGCGTGCATTGTATTCATACTCGGCACAAACCTGCCCATACTCATCCGCACAACACACCCGCAATCACTCCACATCTACATACCATTTAGGAGCTATTACACGAACCTCAAAACTATAATCGAGACAACACACTACTCTAACGCTCTGCCTACAGACGCAGCTTCATTCTGCCTCACTGTACCGCTTTCCCGGTGTCAGCCAATTGCCCAATAAGACCGCAATTTCTAATAAAATAAACGCGAAAGGAAGCAATTTCAGTATAACGACGTGGCTCACTCTAGATTTAGTGCAGAATAGCGTAATTGGCGTAGGCAGGCCTAGGAGATCGGTGCGTACAGCTCGGAGATACAATCGCTGGACGGAGCCTACAATTTGCTGAGCGGCACATGTTCAGCGTAGATTGACGGTTGTCTGTTAAATTGGGTCCGCTGGGTGCCCATTGGGCTGGAGTTGAACGGGCTGGTCGAGCGTAAAATCTAGATAGGATAGAATAATGCCATAGTATCGTATGTGCTGATTCGCCCTGATTGTATAATGGGCGCACTCGTGCGAGGCGCGTGTGCGCGTGGGCGGCCCTGTGTCACCGACGCGCCGGTAATTGCAGCTCTGCACCTTATAAATCGCGGGCTACGAGCTACAACCATAAACTGAAAACGGCAACCTGATAGATTTTAAAGGCCTATCTCTAAATTGTATAGGCTATCTAGCGTTTTCCTTCTATGAGGTTTTATGGCAGTTCCATGAAAGGTTTTAGCTTATAACCTGGAGCATTCATTGCGCATTGCTTCCTGGTTGTTGCCATTGCTATTAAATTACTAATTATGAACACCTGTAAATAGGAAATTAAGTACTTAACATGGCAATAAATGTAAGAATTTTATGAATCAACATCCTTTAGGTAAGCTACCTACCTACCTACTGCATTACACAAGACTTTATGCAATTTTGTTGTATATCCTTACTTTTATACCTACATAAACTATAATAAGGTAGGTGATACACTTCCAGCGAGTACCTACGAGTAGGTAGTTGGTATATTATTTATCGCTCAGCAAACAGACTTCCGAGACTACTCATGTGTCTTGATGTGGATTGTGGACCAATCACTGTGGAGATTCCTGTCTGCTTTGTAAACAGTACAACGAGCGTGACACGATCTCAACACGCGTGCTAGAGTCCCGGGTTCTTCCTATTTACACTTTACTTGTGACAAAGTTTCTTATGGATGTATTTCACGGGCATCCCTTTTAACCTAACGCCTTGCAGTCTCTATATCCATGTGGGACACCGAGTCGTCAAATGACTCAATGAACCCTGGTGTCAGACTTTTGTACTTCTTCTTCTTCTTTTCGTATGGGACACCGAGTTTACCAAGTTTTATACTTACTTCTCGCCTATATAATAGACCTAACAGGTAGGTAACGCCTTGCACTTAGGTAACTTAAAATTTAATACTGTCATTTCTAAATGCTTTATAAAAATAAAGAACAAGTTTTATCAATTAAAGCTCTTTAGTCCGTACAACCTTGACAAACAAATCTCACACCGACCGTCTCGTGCTCTAGTTACGAAATATTTTAAAATTATGCATTCACTGCGTTAATAAATTAAATGGTCCCATTAGCTTTATTTTAGCAAGGAACTCGTGTCGCTACACTGGTCGTATCGTCCGTAGTCATTAGGTACTCATCGTACTTACTTAGGCTTTCGAAGGCTAACTTTTGGAAAATTGGTGAAACGGGAATGCACCGAAGAATCGCCTCCGCTCCGACCGGACTATGAGTAACTCTAATTAACATCTACCCACTACATATTACTCAGATATGTGTGTACAAATATGTAGGTTACGAGTAACTACGTATACTAACTATGTAATGTATTTGTCGGCTTCTTGAAAACCTTGCGTCTCTGCATTTGGTAGGCATTTATCAACGCATAACTAAGCTAATCCCAATTTAGTTTATGAGGGCAATTTACAGTCTTTTTCTAATTAATAGCCGTATAAAAATACTTAAGTTCGTATCGTACGTAATTAGTATTTTTGTCCTAACACGACGATTCCTTCACTGCTAGCCCTCGTATTTCATAATGCGTAAATTAATGTTAATTCTAGTGAAGTATTCATAAAGTATCTTAGTCAATAAATCGTAGAGACACATTATGTTAGTTTTTATGCCCGGCCACGTTGCGGCGTCCAGTAATGTGTCCGGGAATTCGGGAGCATGTGTGGTCGCCCTCGCCGCCGACTGTACCGGAGCTGGCGCCTATACAACACATGTGATGCGCAAAGTTAGCATTGCAGACAAAACATAACAAACTTCGACCCACGCTGAAGAAATAATCTTTGCAAGAACAGCAAAAAAGACTTGCCGACGTGTGGCGACGCTGACGCGCTTCAAAATGTAACGTAAATAAAAATGTAGAGCTAACGAAATCAAAAAACACATCCATCATGTTTTTATTGTATTTCGTGGCAACCGTTCCGACGCTCGACTCTTATCACTAGGCGACTTGCTGAGTGATTAAATTTGATTTATTTAGACTGATGTGCAAATATAAAAAAATGTTTTTGATTAAACATACAAGCTCAGCAATGCTGACCACAACTCGTTAAATTCAAGTTATCCGATACTTGATTGTGAAATTATGCTGTAAAACGATTACTTTTACAATTTTTACATGAAACTTCATTATTCCTTTAGACGTGCTATATAAAAATTATCCATTATAAAACTTTAAAGATCACCTGTAATTTAAATATTTGACTACAGTTTAATGGTAATGCGCTTCGAGAGAAGAGTTATAAAATTCAATAAATAATTATTTTAAGAATAAAATTCTTAAGGCGTAGAGTTTTTAAGTCATAAACACCGGCCGCGATTTACAACTTTCAAATTGTTGAACAATCTTGTAAGTAGGTGGGTGCTATTTGCTTGTTTGCAAGTTTTTTACTGTTCGTAATTTTTCAATCAAAAGTAATTGCTTACTAAAACCTACAAAGTTTGAGTTGTGCAAGTATAATTATATTGAGTTCAAATGCAAGTAGGTAAACTTAAACGTAATCGTCATACGTAACTTATCAGATGGTATTTTTTAAATGCAAATAACTCGAAGTGAACGCGAGCAGTAAAACGCATGGGAAAAACACATTGATAACGCGATAGAATGATTTGGTCATGCGATCAAATGCTTTCACGCACCGGCCGTGGGAATCCGCCTGATCCACATTATTCCCAGACCATCAAAATTGTTTGCCAATTTACCATAAAGTTCCGATAACCAACTGTATCGCCCCCGGAAAACGCCCGCACTCAAAAAACTCCCACCAATTCGCGTACACGCATAAATAAATTAAAATAAACCCGTTTTACTTTCGCAATACTCATTAATACGCAAGTGTACCGTGTTAGCCGCAAGAGTTTCGAGCATTCAAATTATTTAAATTGACGATTTTATTAAAAGTAAAAGGATTAGGTATTAAAGCGGAAAGTCCTTACGAAACATTGCAATCTTTTTGAGATACTTGCCCACTTACAAATCCCACACGTTTATTTATTGATCTCCTGTCTCCTTTTGATAAGATAACTAAAGATTCCCACAGCGAAATAGGTCATTCCATTCTCCAAGCAATCGTTCGACATCGAACATCAAACGCACAGATCTGATAAAATTCAACCACTTATCATTTCCCGTCTATGTTAATGATTTTATTAACACAATACAAATAAACCCTACGGATAAGGTGGTTACGCCTATGTGAATTAAGTTGATAAGGTTTTCACATCAGTCGTTATCAGCCAAGAGCCCAGGACCTGTGACAACATGTCGCACTTGTCGTGACAACTTGTCAGAGATCTCAATCTCGTCAATTTGGGAGATTCTATCGATATCGTTACCTAATCGGGCACGGACAGGACTCTTCATACATAATTTATTAGTTAAATGGTGCGAACGAAATTAAAATGTTTAGATTTGATGGTGTGCGCATTAACACGGAGCAAACACATTTAAATGCTAAGCAAAATCTAACCCTAACCTTAATTTATTGCATTTTCCTACATAAGAATGTGAATTTAATCGGGTTTTTGAAATAGGAATGGGATTAAAATGAAAGGTGCTTAGGTTAAGTGGCACATTAAAAACACACAAAATTCTATGCAGATATTTTGTAATATAAAATGCTGATAAAGATTTACCTCTGTAGAACCGGTCTTACTAACATAAAAGTAGCCTTAAATTACCAGAAACAAGCAAACATCATGTTGTGTTGCGTAAAGTAAAAACATTTGAAAGTTAGATTTATCGATAGAAACAAAACTCGTATTCATAATTTTCGTGTTGCTCTAGATTGTAGATCATCCAAGTAATCTGTTCGCAATCAACGTTGGGTGTAAATCGTACTATCGGTCGTAAAATAATCAAACTCTTGTAGCAATCTCAGACTGCATGTACTGCCGACATAGAAAAATTTACATAAAACCATTTTTTATGACTTTGTAAGAAAAGTATAGACAGCGGTCTACTTCACCTCATAATCACCGGGTTATGAGGTGATAAAGCCAGCGTTAATCATCTTATTAGGCAGTTTATAGCTCCTGATATACAAGATACCCATGTAATCGCCTGCATGGCAACCTACCCTTTTAAGGGACCAACTTTTACTGGCTTTTTATACAAATACTAAGGTAAACTAGTATACGTTGATGTGCTGGCGATTACTTGTAGCATGAGTGATTACTTGAGTGAGTAAGAACTATTTTGCATAACGATATGCCCCATTTTCGCTCATATGGGAGCCTTGGCGAGATGTAATTAGCAGTAAAACGCGTACTTACTCATCAGCGGCTTTGTTTCATGTGCTAATTGTGAATGCTTTATGTCTGTTTACATCGGTGAGCACTGAGCAAAATGTTATGCCATCTAAACTTTCGTACGTGGGTGAGGAACTTCGGTGCTTTGATGTTGAAGTAGGAATGATGTACAGGCAAAGAATACTAAATATATCTACTCGCGTATAGGTCTAGAATTAAAGAATCAATTTCGACACAAGTCATTGTACAGTAGACCTATTAGTGCCTAGTAATTTGTAAGATTTCTCATCAATCACCTAAGCTGCTTATACAGCAGTAGCTCAAGCCGGTTGCTCAAGGACTCAGTATCCCTTTTTCCATGTTGCTGCTCCTATTTTCCCAGCCCGCATGATCGTTTCCCACGCAGGAATACGCAAGCCAGCGTGTGAAGCTCGCGTGCGGTTCACCAGATGAATACTAAGCATCACTCACTGTTTCATTGCCCCATTTTATTTCAACCAACGTCGCTTTCTTTAGGAGTTCTCACGAAGCGTGTCACAGTGCACCACTTTGTATGGGAACTTGTACGTCATATGGCGGTCACGAGTGCGCGTAACATTATGTAAGGCGATCTAGTACTATAAAGGGCTCAATTTGAACTGGTTTTCCATACAGTCATTAAGGGTAACCAGTATAAATTTGCCCCTTAAACCTCTGACTCGATGTGCTGCTGCTGATGGAAGGAACCAGCTTATAAATACTCAGTTTTCATACAAATTCTAAGAAAAGCCAGTATAAGTTGATTCCTTAAATGAGTAAGTGGATTTCCTGGCGATAGTACCTACACTTGTGTATAGTTTTGTAGCGAAAGTTGACGCCAATGAATCGGTGCGAGTCTTTCGAAACCGCCATACAAAAGACATCAACGCGATACAACTGACAAATACAATGTTGCTTGCGGTTCTTTGAGATAATTATACCCGCTTTTATAAACGTATCATAAGTCAGTCATCGATAATAATGTAAAGATTCAACAGATGTAGTGTTCTTAAGTGACAGTTCTATGTAAAACTCAAAATTGCAAACATTCTTAAATATTCATTAGCTAGGGACGTTACCCGCTTGTTTGCCCCTGCTGTCGCTCGCTCTACATTTAAAAGACAAGTAGATGTGTTAAAAAACAAAAACCCGACTGCGGTAATTTCACAGTAGTATTTTGCTTTAAAAATCCGCCATCTTCTTGAATCTATATTTTTTTAATATAGCAGGTGTCACTCGCGCTGCTGAGACAAATCTAACGACACCTCATATGTCAAAATCCAACTATCCGTTTGGGCTGTAGCCCGTGAAAAAGAATTTTCTTGTCCACATACATACATACTCTCGAAAAACATAACCCTCCTTCTGAGGCAGTCGAGTAATAATATTTCTCTCATTCCTCAAAGATATCGCCGTGCGCCGATGATGGCGGTAAAATGCTTGACATTAGCCGAGTTTCCTCGCCACGGAATTCATAAGTCACTGGACAAAAAACTGCTCCGTAGCTGAACCAATAAAGCTGTGTAATCTGTGGGCAGTGAAGCGCATCGGGTCGCCAGTCGGCGCCGGCGCAGACCAAACAAAAAGCAAGTCGGAGCGCCGTCATTAGTACCTAGCCTATCAGCAGCACTGCGATTATTCTGTTTCTTGATACAGTTCGTAACGATATTCAGTACAAATTAATCCCTCAAATATAAAGGATATGGTGCTGCTGATAGAACCTAGTTCACGCACGAATTCACAACCACAATAAAAAAAGGCGAATATAATTGTTTGTTAAGTTTGTTTACTAGGTATGTTTAGTGCATGAATATCTTGGATATCTCGGTTAGGTATAACTCGCATCAGATATTAGGCAATTTCGATGGTATATTGCATTTTATTTTAGTATGCAAGCGTGCGTGTTAGTAGAACCAACGACCGCACAGCCGCTGCCACAGCTAAGACGTGTTTTCTTTATGCAGCACATACTGTAACTGTAAGCTTCATTTGTTTCTTCGCGGTGCTCCGTCTTCCCCCTTCTTGTTACCTCGTCTGCGGTTGGCGCGACAATGTTCCATAATGCCGCGGAATGTGCCGCAGCAGCATGCCGCATGGCCGCCCGCCGACCAGCGGCATGCCGCCATGACATGCCATAGCACGCGTCCTGCGTCCTGACCACCGCCGCACGTGATACAATTATCATCGCTACTGATTATTTTAATGTTTTCAAAAGAACTGGAGAAATCTTGCTTCGCTTGCATTGAATTGGCGGTTCAGGTGAGAGTTTTTGATCGTTCTTGTATTATTTGCTGGCGACGTCGGTGTCGGAGGCTAATGTAGAGGTCCTATCCTTGGGTCACTGAGCCAGAAAGTAAGTTGTAAGTTTGTTCCGATACCTACAAATCTGCAACTAAGTATTTCCTCCTTTTTTTTGCGTCTCTAGTTTCAAAGAATAAGACGTGTTTACAGATAACGCAATAGCTACCTTACGTGCGTTCCAAGAAGCTTATCATCTCTGACTAGGCAGCATACTAGCATGGCTTCTTAACGCAGTGCAATGGAAACCACAAAAACTATGCCGTGGCGCAACGTAATACCCTGTATGAAACCACTATACGACATTTTGTGTGGGGTATGTCGATCTCGGGCGCATAACACAAGACTACTTGTGAAATGTTGTGGTTCATGTCTAATTAGCTTATAAATGCTTCGGAGAAACGCACCTATTTACGACTCTACCACATAAACTTGTATACAGTGCTTTTCAATAAAATTTTGAATGTCTCTACCAATGAACATAAGCTTTTATACCAGGCCGGCCTCTACATAAAAACAGTAATAATACTTTCGCAACCAAATGCATACGATGAAAGCCAATGCAGATTACTTTGGACTGGCCTGTTGCCCTGTAGCTTATGCGTTGAAGATATAAACTATTCAATAGCGCTGCCCTGAACAGCCTGCAGGCGGCAGGCAGGCGGCCAGTCGGCGGTCTAGCCCAGCCAGTGTTGCCAACCGTACCACAGATTATAATAGAACATGGTATATTCTTATTGGTACCCCGTAGCCCGCAGCAGGGCTGGTCGTAATATTTTCCGCATTGAGATTGCGTGCCGGCGCTGCTAGCCCGGGGGCAGCCGGCGATTTATAGACCGGCCGGGCCAATGAGAAAGGGGCGAATGTGTACTACGCAATAACTAATTTTGTTTGGCCATAAAATTACCTCTGAGACAAAATGTAAAACTTTATTTTTAATGAAATACAACACATGTGTAAAGTAAAAAAGAATTTTCTTATTGGAACGACCAAAAAATCACAAAATTCAATCAGAACTCAGTTCTAACGACTTTAATTTCGATGTACAGTTCATATCGATAAAATGCTCTAGTTATTGTTATTACCACCTAATTGCTAATTGGCTTCAAAATTCTAATCGAAATTCGTACAGATGTTTTGAGCCGTCAAAACCCGACAATTTATGTGGCCCATTCGTCTGAGCGTTCTGCCTTTGCAGGCGAGCCAGCCTCCGGCTATTGCCAACTCCTGCTAAACATGTATGTATTTCTTTACGACCTGGCTTCAGACACAGAATATTTAATAGTTCTGCTTCCAGGCCAGGCTTTGTTCGTGAAAGACAAGACCAATAAACACTAGCGACATAGCCACAGAACTAATAGCACAAAACCAGCGACACTGGAGGCAAAGCTGTTAAAGGAAAAGTAATGAATAACGCTTTGTATAGACCGCAATTCACATCTATCATAAAGCGAATAGCCTTTTTGTATGAATAGTAATAAATGCTTTTCTAAGCCAGTCGTCAAGTATGTCGTAGAGATAGTGCCTATAGATAAAGCCTAATAGAGGAATATGAATGGGTTATGCAGCAACGATATCAAAGATATTTTCCATAAATTAGTATCTAATTTGGACTCAAATATTTATATGACTGTGCGTTATTACTAGAGATAAGCAAAATTTGTGGAACAGCTGTTTTTTTTATTGATTTCGCAGTTGTCTCCATAATAAAATTTGTTCATGTAGAGACCTAGAAATTGTCCGCTTGCCGGTAACTCACTGTAGAAGTCTCTACTTGTATGTAGTTTTAAATTAGCTTGTTTAGAATTTAATTCCAGCATTTAGCATTTAGTGCGTAACATCCATGCAAAGGATGTCGCTCTTATTTGGCGAAGTTAGTTTTTGCTCGAGACTAGGGCATTTGAATAAGTCCTTAGAAGTCACAAGTCGTCCTGAGATTACGAGATGCTTGCTGCTCCTAATAAGTATGCCATGACAGCAATGACGAATGGACAAGGTACGTCTGCCATATAAAAGTTACTCGTTAGAAGCTTCTACTGATTCTAAATAGCCACCCCCCGCTGAAACGGTTCTTATGTTTAGCTTTATGCGTTTCTAATAAGATTTAGGTTTTTCTGCAATAAATCTCTATTTCAATGCAACTAAGAAAGGAATATCTACATCTGATTGACAGAATTAAATCGCTAAGTATACGAGTACGCATCTCTATGTATGGTTTAGTTGACTTATCGATATCCTTATAGGCTAAAACCATTTGTGGCTATGACGAGAGCAGAGCTGTCTCGTCTCATTAAGGATTGCATGAGTTGTGCCTTACTGATGTGATGACTTATTTTATCGTATTGCATAATAGGTACATAGGTACTCACTTGGGTATAGGCAGTGTTGCCGTTTTAGCGCTTTTCGCGCTAGAACTAGTGCTTTTTTAAACCCTACAGCGCCTTTTTACAAAAATTTACGCACTAGCCAAAATCTAGTGGAATCTGGTGGAAAATTGAAAAAAGCATTTCTCACTAACAAATAGGCCAAAAAAGTCAGAATTCAGAGCAAAAAAATACTTGAGACCACTGAGATCATGTTTAATAATGACGATACTGATCATGAGAATGTCACTGAGTTCTGAACATGGTTGATTTTAACAGATAAATATAATTACTCATTTTAACGTCTTTGTGTTTCTCTTACCATTTAAATTTTAGCAAAAAAACATATACAAAAACCCTAATATTTTCATACGAAAAGTTTGGTGGTTTTTAGCGCTTTTTTAAGCACCGTTTTTTCCATAATCTAGCGCTTTTTTGGCTATAGTCTGGTGCTTTTCATTTTACGCTAACGGCAACACTGGGTATAGGTACTCTGATTAACCTAAATCGCTTTGAGGAATTTAAGACGTCGATCATAAAAATGATCTTATCATTTACTTAGGCTTTACCAATTCAAATAACTTACTCATTGTAAACTATAGATGAGAACAAAGAGCTTTAATAATGATAATAATGAGCTATTGATTCATAAAAGTAAAGTGCAGGCATTGAAAAACAATCAGTTTATTGTTGCCGAGATAAATATGAAACTCACGAAACACTGCCCCTACCTATACAGTTCGCAAGATATGATAGCAGAAATAATTCAGGTACCTATTGCAAAGCGGTGCATTGTCCATAGGTTATCTGGTTATCTGTAGTCTATATAAATTCTAGTAAAGTACTATTGTGAGAGAGAGACTAGGATAGTACAATTTAGTAAGTGCGAGAGAGAGGTTTCAAGCTGCAAGCCAGGATATCTGAGCCGTCCTTGCGGCACGCGCCAACTCAGGCTCGCTGATTTACCGCTTTTATTAATACTAGACTAGACTAGAATATATCGCCTACTCTATTCTGAATCACTGTTGCAGCTGCCCACAGATAGGGCACAATTGCAATAATTGCAAAAGTAAAATTGGGCCTGAAGACGCTCGGGGCAAAATGTCTAAATGGACGTTTTCTATTGGGATGCCCGTGTAGAAATAATTATCGTTATTTAAACAGTTGCCACAAAACGACAATTGCACTTATAAGACTCCTGGAGCAAAACGCCTGAATGGGCATTGATTCCTGTTGGTATAAACATAGAGATAATTATCGTAATTCAAACAGAAGTAGAACAAAGATTTACAATCGACAATAGATCAATCTACTTTAACCGCTTCCAGCATACGATTATAAACCTCCGCTTGAATTATTTGCTGGTAGTACCTTAATTATTTATAAGCCAGGTTTATTAAGTAATTTCCTAGCAATCAGGCTGTCGCTTTGTTAGCGACAAGACCTTCAACGTTTTCATTTGCCTCCGTAATTACTCTAATAGCAATCAACCAAGACGGTGACCTACTTTGCAAGATTAATTACTAGCTTTAACTCTCAAACGAAATCTTATAGTGAATGGAGCTATTGTTTCATTTACAAATATTGACTCAAGACAAGATCCTTTACAATTGCTTTTAATTCAACTCTTTCTCGTTTCGTATTTTTTTTACCTCCCGTATAGGGAGACAGCTTCATTTACATCCAAGTCGAAGATTAATAAAATAAAATCGAAGCCCAAATGAACCCAGCGAGCTTGCAGGTATCACAAAACATCACGCCTTTTTTATACGACAGCTACAAAATGATGCCCCGCAGTCAAAACGCGCCGTCGTAATTCAAACGTCCGAATGTAAATAAAGAGACTGCGAATACAAGGCTGCTAAGGTAAATTGCACAAGCGCCGGACTATATTGCGGTTTTTGACAGCCAATATACGCCAATACACAAATGAGAATTTGTGGCAGCCGCTAGTAACTATTCGAAGCGGCTGTGGCGTCTCAAGTGCCATGGCATCCGTATTCGTATAAGATTTGGTTAACTCCGTTCGTCGCACAAATCGATACGGCTAAACACCGGTAAATCTTGCGGTACGTGTGAGAAACGGCTTATATAGAGTCGAAAATTCAAATTCACCGTTTGAAATATGTATCTGGGACAGGATAGGAGCCAATTAGAGCGGCTGGATTCGCCGAGGTCGTAAATTCGGCGAGATGACTGCACGCGAACTGACCGCGTCCTGCCGCTGCCGTTAACAATGTCTCATTAATTCTGATTTAGCAGACTTGTCAACGGCGCAGGCGGCGAGCGCGATTTATATAAAATCCAAAATAGGGACATAAAAGCATCTTCGTTAAGAGCGTCTTAAGATCCTCTTAAATCCGTCTTAGCGAACGAGTTCGCCAATCTTAAATGACCACTCTGCGTGATTGACTTTTATCGCTTTTATTAGCACATTCAAACATTTGCTCTTTATATTTTTAGTTTTTTTGGGACGCGCTTATCGGAGTTAAGTCTTGTCAAACATTTTGTTGTACAAAATAAGGCGTTCAAGAGCTTAAAATACTTTATCGGCTATTCAAGATGCCTCCGTGAAGTTGGTAGAGTCGAGTGTTCGGCAAACAATATCTTAGGTATTTCACTTTACCGCCTTCGCTGGCCAGTCAACTCGGCCAATAGAGACATTTCACATTATTATTATCTGCTGAATCTATTATATTATTCAAATTCAATTTGTATAATGCTATCTTATTTCTATCTTGAATCTCTCGGTGTAAATATAGCGGTACCTACAAAAACACCGATTGGGCGATTGGACTCTACGTTGAGATCAATTAAAACACTATAAAATCATTCTTAATGGGTGTTTAATTGCAGTGGGCGGGCGTGGTCCTATTTTTTATTTAGTTGTATTAAATTACACGTCTTTGTATGGCAACATTAGTTATGAAATTGCGATCGTAGGTCCGCGATTGAAAGTGGCATTTTTTGCGACATAAAAGCTGTGAGTCATGGCAAGTCATGGTTTTCATCGTTGAAGGGTCACTTTAGTGGGCTTGTTTAGAAACCACTACACCCGAACAACGCTCGACCACAAGAGCCTTTGTGTTGCGCCTGCGCTGCCACCGCGCAAAAAATATTCACATCGCGTTTCGCAAATACAAAGCTTTTTTTACCGAGATAGGTAGGTTGAAAAGCAATTTAGTAGATCAGTGCGTTAATGTGCTTTTTATAGCCTGTCGAGTATCCACGTTATGAAGGGCCCGCGTTAGTATGAGTATCATATCAACTTTGATGAGGAGTGATCTCGATCCAGAGGTTACAGGGTTAATTCCAACGGGGTACAACACCTAGTTAGTGTAAAATTACAGTTTGATTGCGTCCAACAACAAAAATGATTCAAACTGTATCAACCATTTAGTACTACACTAAGTAGATCTATCCGTCTGAGGTAGGAGGCCAAGAAAAATACAGGTATGGATGATTGGATTACAAAGTAAGATGTGCCTACTATGTAATGCGGTACATGACACCTCGTCTTCCTCAGCAAGTGTACTTCCTACTAGGAATGTATGGCGTGAGGCTGCCTTGTGGCTCGCCTGTGGCCGGTGTGTTTACACCACTACAAGGCAAGAAGAAAACTACAAGTACCTATGGATGATTGGATTACAAAGTAAGATGTGCCTACTATGTAATGCGGTACATGACACCTCGCTTCCTCAGCAAGCGTACTTCCTACTAGGAATGTATGGAGTGAGGCTGGCTTGTGGCTCGCCAGTGGCCGGTGTGTTTACTACCACTACAAGGCAAGAAGAAAACTACAGGTATGGATGATTGGATTACAAAGTAAGATGTACCTATGTAATGCGGTACATGACACCTCGCCTTCCTAAGCAAGCGTACTTCCTACTAGGAATGTATGGAGTGAGGCTTGTGGCTCGCCAGTGGCCGGTGTGTTTACATAACTCGTTAGACGCCATCGTGTGGAGATAGAGGTAAGGCTATGCAGAGCCACCGCCGCCGCCCACACGCTAGAAACCAATGTTATATCCCAAATAATAGGTGAGTTTGTTTGTATTGTTACAGAGTGTGAGTTTCTAAAGATCGCTCATTAAAACTTTCGATATTATTTGTACCTAGGAGCAAGACGTATCCATTTAATTAACAAATCCAAGTCATCTAATTTTTTTCAGCACGTTGACTCTCTACAACCTAAAGTCTAAAGTGTTAGCGCTTTCCGAAGTGGTTGATAGACATTTAAATTTCTAGAAGTAACCACTTGTTGAAATCCGGTAAAGTACCTACTCTAATAAAAAAATAAGATACTTTCTATAACACCTGTATACGGACGTGGTGATCCATTCGCCACTCAATAACACTCCATTGTATCGTCACGCAGGTGTAACGACCGTCGACACGTTTGTCATAATATTGATTTTCAGGTATAGCATCGAAAGGTAACGATCTATCTTGCGGACATGATAGTGCTTTGGAATAATATTATCATTGTAATCGAATAACTTCTTTGTGCGTCACGTTTCCTGTTTGACCACGATTCGCAATCATTAAAGAAATATGCAGTTTCATCTTGTAGGTCGGTCGGAGTTTCGCATCAATCATGAACACAATGCGATGCGTGTACGTCGACGACTTTTTTCCCGTCGGGAGATGCACTGAGGCCCCGTGACGAAACGACACGTAAATGCAATTTTGATTAACTGCCGAGCCTGATGGTTGCAATCAACGACGCGATAATGCAGGACGAAGCGTCATAAATAATAAATGAGGCTCCAACATCTCTATTACGCCGACGCTTTCTTTGCACATATTATTCTGCAATCGTCTTGTTACGTTAGCATTTTAGAAGCTCCCAAGTAGTTCTCATTAGTTTACGGGCAAACGTAACATTTAACCTTTGGCGAACCGCGTGATCTTTGGGTTTTCGTTAACCCTTGCATCACGATTCCTCCGTTTCTCCCAAAGGGGAATCAGTCAGAATCGATTACGGTTCTCATTACAAAAGTAATATCTGGTCGTAAAACTGTCCACAGGGCTAACAAGGTTTTCGTAACACGCAAAACGCTCGTAATAAACTTTCACCTCGACAATGAGCTAGAGTACGAGGTTCTATTATACAGTTCACTCAGTAGGTACATTCATTTTTGACACACAGACAGGCATTCACAGTTCATGATAGAAAGTTGTTGTAGACATTTTTATGATATTCTCTACATACTCTGTCATAAATTCATAAGCTTAGTCGCATAATGATTCCATTTCAGATGGGTTTATCCTAGAAAGGAACCTGAACTTAACTTATAGGTACCGTTATGCTGATCCGATTGCTTTATGCCAACCTACTCTAGATACAAGGGAACCTTTTAACGTCTTTAAGGAAAGCGCGATCCCGAAGTGGCCTTTAAAAGAACAATAGGTACTGCTTGCATCAGTGTCACAGTTGACCAAAGACTTAGAAGAAGGACAAGCACACAGACGAATGAAAGGAGAAAATTCGTCATCACCGTCAATACAAGGACTTTTGTGGTCCGTTAAAGACGAATTGGACACTAAACTGTACTGTGCTGAATCTGGTCGTTTCGGCGGTGATTGTTCCTCACGACCTCTCAGCTCTCAGTCACGCACAGACGCAACTCATTGTGGTACAGTGGTACTACATTGTACTTAGTACCACTACCAGTGCCGGCTGCTGATTGATCACTCGGCAAAAGGTCACTCTCGCTTGTAAATCAGACATAGGCATACATCCAGCCGAAGAACAATTGATGCTTGCTACACACCGCTATTTGAATTGTGTAAGCTATACATGCATAATGCATGGTGAATAATTACTAAGCATGCATGTAGTTATTTTTTAATGTCTCGAGCACAAAAGAACATTAATGAAAGGAATGTTAATGCAGGTAAAGGGGCATTCTTGTACGATGTGATTCGAGGAAAGAACTCCCATAAGGTAAATGAAGCGAGCTCCAAGGCCCACATCCTGACCACAAGCCTATAGATGCTTACAACCCGTCAGTGTTCGACCACCGCCTAAAATTGACACAAGGAATTCCTTTACATATTGAACTGGTGATATGTACGCGAGGCGCGAACTTTAGGGGTAGGCACACACCGGGCGTGAATGCTAACGCGCGGTCCAAACACGGAGGTGTGAAAAGCCCGGTCGTGGCTTTCTTATTGTGCCCGAAGCCCGCTTGCGCAGGCGCAGCTAAGCCGCTTATCGTACTGGACCCATAAATCTGATGGGACACGATTTTGTGCCGCGTCCGCATTTCATATTTTAATGCTACTGCCGGCCGCTAGAGCGGTTAAACCGGTGGTAAGCCAGTCTAACACTTAAATCTATCCTATCGTGACCTAGCTAGCCTTCTAAAAGCCTAGGTACTTATAGTGACACTGCATGATAAATGGACACGGCACTGTTTGCAAAACATTTCCGCCTTCAGCGCCTTAGTCAGTTGAAGGAATGTGGACTTAGATATAACAATACTATCTACTTTAAAAACACCATCGTTTCCGCAGTGTAAACAAGTGCCTATATTGCTTAACGAAGTCTCAGGTGTCCTAAAAATGAAATCTGTCTCTTTATTAGTAAAATATTGTAAAATTTATAATAACACGACGTCAAACGCATCGCTTGTCCCTTTGCGTTGCGTATCGGGTGTCACTCGCGTGTTCGTGTATTATGTTACGACTTGCTCTTGTCTTGCAGCACGGACGCGCTCAACTAGAATTTCAAACCTAATTTAGCACGAAATAAAATCATTTTAAAGGAAGTACAGATTATCTTCAGCAGGAAAGGCCAAGTCAGCAGTCGTCTCATATTTCGCTGACAGATTTCATTTTTAATTGGAGGAAAAGATGCTCCGATAAATTCAATAACCTGGCAATATACCTCGGAACTGGAGGCGATTGTCGCCGATGCAGAGGTAAGACACCTTATTAAATCCAGTAAAGCCAATTTAGCTTTATCGGGAACAATCTGAGCCCGCCGCCCCATTGTTGTGTCGCCAACTCGCCACGTACCATACAAACCCCGTGCTGTGGTGTAAACACAACCAGTTAAAATATGAAACCCAGGGTTTATGGCATTCCCGACTTGGTTTAATGCGATTTATGTGGTCTCGTAATTTTCTCGGTCGCATTCGAATGTCTTTGTCCACTCGAGTGAATTGGATATGTGAAGCGATAAATCATTGTGTGCACGATTTTATTGGAGAAATGGTATGTTGAAGGTTATTTTCGAAAATGGAGTCTGGAGCAAAAATATTAGAAGTCTCCTGCCGAGTTCGAAGGCTAAACAAAGCGAAGGCGAACAATCGCGTGCTACGCGCAGGCATTTTGAAAAGGGTTGCGGCAGCGGCGCGCGCCCACTTTTTGTATACTTAAATTGAGTTTCGGTGTCCTGTGTCTTTGGTATAAGGACAATCGATCGATAGAATATGGGGAGCGATCCACTGAAGAAACTGCACGGTGATTTTTTAGCAGCCGAGATTGCTGGCTATAAACGGCGCGGCGAGCCTGAGGCGGTCGCCATTTGCAATCGGTTATGGAACGACCGCGAACCTCTTTTTACATTATAATCGGTCGTCCCCGCTCACTCCTTTTTTTGGTTTCCAGATAAGCGATGATCGTCCTACATGGTGTGGATGCAAAGATGTGGTAACATATTCCATATTCGATTCGGAAAACTAGTTGCGGAAAGCTGTTGCTGTTTGGGATGCTATTTGTGGTATGGTGTGATGTGTATGTAGACGACATGTTGGCTTCTGCATACCGTAACTGTAGATGGCCTGTTCGGGATTTATCTACAACATACGAGTGATATAGGTATGCACATGTGGTACGAGAAGCTGTGGACACATAATGATGGATCGCCAGTCGCCAGGGCTTAGCGCGGCGACACGGGGCGGTCTGAGGACGGGTCGGGTTTCTCGGCCCGTGTGTTCTGGCCCGTGCCGCCTCATTAACGCGTAACCTGAGGTAATTCGCTTGCTTCCAGTAATATTCCGCACCGCCTTCTACAAGCCACAGTAAAGATAAGTACAACGTCTCAGGCTTGAATATCTGAAGACGCTCCGTTTGTCAGAGAAGGAGTTGTTATGGTACAGTATTCATGCTGCGAGGAGACCGCTGCATGTACTAAGTAAGTATCATCATTGGCCTCATACGTCTGTGACAGACGATTTATTCAGTGTCTGAGGCAAGATTTTTCATGGCTGTATAAGCCGATACGGGAGCGGCATGACTTTCCGCACGCTCTACAAACGAAGGTGGAATTAGAGACTGGCACATGCATGTTTAGATGTCGTTTTTGCCTTTTGTTTGCGAGACCTAAGTATACGACGTTATTATACCTACTGTTCCTTACTTCTACTGTGACTAATGATAATGTAGGTATTTCGAGGAAAAATACACTGAGCTTTCATCACGCCAGAGCCAAATTAAATTAAACGCGTTCCCAGAGACTGTTATAACTGTTCGGCGATTGCAACCGCTGGGACACTGGCCACTAAGTACCAACATTAATTTGCATAACGATATCAATGAATATTGGCAGTCCCAGTCAATAATTTGTACAGCGTGGGTACGGGAGTAACTTCTGTTAGTTCAAAAGCCTTTTAGAAATCACAGCGGTTCCTACTGTTAATTAAATAAATAACCAATAAGAAACGCAATAAAAACTTGGAAAGATTTGATGCTGCGATAGAGCTGTGGCTGGAAGGCGCCAAACTCATTTATTCCCAGCATGTATTCGGAAGGGTAGCTAACGGTAACGGCACCAGCACGACACGCTTATACATCATTGGAATCTATTTCGGAAACATTCGAATGAAATATTGTAATTTGACAGCGCGCCGAAGAAATTGTGGCATTATTATGCGGCTCGTGCGGCTTGCGCCCGCGCCGCGCCGTAATGGACCAGACGATTCCGATGCATTATTCAACAGGGCCCGCTCATCCCAAATCCACAATATTTCGCCGAAAATCTTTACTCTTTTTGCATTAGAATTTAAATTCAAATTCCTCATAATTGTCTCCAGAGCGTGTCCTGTTTTTCGGTTACAAATGTCTTCCTTTACATAAAGCGAAGTAGCAATTACTGCGTGTCGTAACATAAGTTATGTGCTGCGTAGTCGTCTATTAGAGCTGAGATCATAAAAATCGGCTGTAATTAAGCGTTAGCGGTCCCGGGTTCGACTTTGAACTACAGTTATCACCTCTGTAATTAGAGGCGGCATCAGGGAAGCTATTGGAAAAATAAACAACGATACAAAGAGAGACTTGTACCTTCTACTTCTGAACAATGGCTGCTTTAGAGCCCACTATACCACTATTCGCCGTTAATTAGTTTAGTTCAAAGAACACCGTGTTCGATGGAACGAAACAATTTGCTGCATTCGAAACTTTGTTTGTTTTGGAGCCAGCGAGCGGTGCACTACCGGTTACAAGAGATAAAACAGTAGAGTCGCTGGAACTAGGACAAAGATTTTATCATTTTCGCAATTTACGCCGTTAAACGCAAGTACGTAAACGTAAGCTGGTACTTATTTCGTTTAAACTTACTCGTACCATGTTTCTGTGTTAAACATAACGATAAATTCCTGACTGAAGTACCTATGTAACGCTGTTAAGTGGACACATGGCACAGGCATTGGATTACCCTTCAGCGACGAATAGTCACATTATCTCTCGTTATTCGAACTTGAGAGCGTAATAAAAATATTCTGTTCAACTGTACGCATTCGAAAGATGATAGCAGCTCGCTCGGCTGTCGCGCCGAGTGTCTTGGGAACCGTTGCCCAATACGTTTTACATGAATAATTTGAGTTTGAGTCCGATACCTGCAGGTGGCCGTTATTGTAAAAGACAATTCAAGAGTCGTAGCCCCCAGCCAGCTCGCAACTACATAAACGGCGCACTAAGTAGAGCTTAGCCTTTCACCAGAACTGCGCTGAGCTATGCTTAGAGGGCAACAAAGCCAGTACTTGCGCGAATTGTTTGTAATTTCGTTGCTTTCGAATTCGTCTCGGGATAACATTGAGAGCAATACATTACAGCAATTGCATGCAATGTTCCAGTTGACACGGCGGAATCAACGAGCTCAATAGAGGCCTTAAGGCGAGCGTCTCGGCGGAACCCAACACGTGGCGCTGATTGCCCCCAATTGGCGAGCGAATAAAAACAATCGTCGCTTAAAAATAACCGTGATTTCATCGTAACATGTGACGGTTTTCTCCCGATGTACGGCCGATGTTCCCACACTTCAGGCACAGGCGCACCATGTGAAATGTACGAAGGCCACAGTCCCATGGTGCCGAATCGCCTCTGAATCACTAATGATATTAATGAAGTGTGTAGTGTGGCGTATGTGGAGCGTACGGAACCTCTTCGTGGAAGTGAGGACTCGTAAACAGTACCAGCTGTAGGTAGTTGTTTCAGCAGATGGGGGCGTGGGACCTGGCGATTCGCCATCTATTCTGGTGCCTTATCAGCGCCGCAGAATGATAGCGGCATCCGCTGTGGTCATAGGATAAGTATATGGGTCAGTGCGAAGTCAGGAAATGAAACCACAAACGGGTTCCCATCAAAACTTCCCTTAGTACTCGTACCAAATAGTACAAAAGACGCGAATAGTAGCATTTATTTTTGTTTCTATTTCGTAACATTGCCTTCGAATGTCTTCGATCAGCATATTTTATTAGTAGGTACGTAGGTAAGTATTTACTTAATACACAGCATAATTAAATTAAATGGCTTTAATTAAATAAACATGTGCTGTGAATAGCATAAAATATAATTTATGTAGAGTCATTTCCAATAAAATTTTAATAAACTGAGAAGACAAATCTACGAAATGCTTATCTTGATACGACGTAGATACTTTTCAAATTATCAGCAAGTATAAATAGACAGTCCTTTTTGGACGGTAGAGCGAAACAAATACCCTTTTAGAGATAACAAAAAGCTATGGCACGAGACGATATTTTCTAGATAAGGAAACAAAAGTGTTCAAACCTGTTAGTCACGGTGTATTTTGCATTATCTGGCTTTGTCCACTGTTAAGTGCCCTACCCTTTGTTCCAAGCTACCCAAGAACTATTGTTAACTTGGCGCCACTTACTCAAAAAACAGGACATTTAAATGTGACCGAAGTATGATACAGCCACTTAACATGTCTACGCTTTGTAATATGTTTAGATTGACAAGTTTTAAGTGGCCAAAATACGTGTTGTTGGCACGTTCCTAATTTTAAGCGCGCCACTCTCCAAGTTCAGGTTTTCAAATATGTGGGTATGTTTCAATACTTTCGGCTCTTACGACTGACTGTATGCAGAAGTCTGCTTAATGTATCATTACAGAATCTACACTGTTCTATACACAGAAAGTTTCCGATTCATTGACGAGATCTACGCAAGCTTTCATCAGATGTTACATGAAAGTTGACTACTTTTTGTTTCAGCTGTTCATTCATTGCGCATACGCACATCCGGCCTTCGGTTCGCAGATGAAATGCGTGGGGCAATCTAATTAGCTAATTATTTCATTTCCCATAACCCTTGACGTCACATTAATTGATGGCGAGGAAACATTCTTCATTTAAATGGCTCTATCATCGTTATAATTTTATTTGTTTTGTGTAAATAGCTAGAAACTAAACAGATCTTAATAGAGTAATATAGTACCGAAGACTTGAAATTGTAGATTTTGCAATATCTCACCTCACTTTGGCGTTTAGCAGTAGAACAAACAGCTATGGGACTGGTAGATACTTAGGAAGGTAAGTACTATTAGCAGCATCCTAGAACTCTACGTACCTAACTATAACTATTCACCACAGGGACCAAAATATACTGGTTCTCTATTCAGTTACTGTGAATATCCACTGAAGCCTGATCCTATAAAATGGTAGTAGGAGATGCTGGTGATAGGTACATCGACCCTGCTGATCAATCAGAGCCGTTTGTCGTGCGAACGCGTTATAATACGAGGAGGATATTATAATAAACAGATCCCGGCGGGTGCGAGTCCCCGTCCCCCTCCCAATAAATATTAATGTTCCCGTGCCAGCCGATGCACTGGCTGACGGCGAATTGAAAAATTACTAGTGCTGGATAAAGCATATCGGGTAGAGACATGCATAGTTTTGTAAACAATGCCTCGTCGCTACTTCATATAGAAGTTGATGTTTTGGATGTTGCTGGCGTCACGTACGTACTATGAGGTGAAGAAAAATCAGTTCCGTTCCGTGTAGAAACTTTTATTGGTAGGTATTCTTAACACCGGTCTATACAGGGTGTTAGGAAAAGTACTACGTTCCTTTTGAGGGATGAACTAGCCCATGAAACTGAACAACTTTCCCCAAGAAATATAGGTCGAAATATGGAAAGTAATTTTGGACCTTCCATACTAAGTGTGTCGGCCGGTCGGGTCAGTTTGTATGGGAAGACCAATTTCTTTTTCGTATTTCGACCTATGTTCCCTAGGGAAAGTTGTTCAGTTTCATGGGCTGGTTCATCTCTCGAAAGGAACGCAGTACTTTTCCTAACACCAGAATTAGACTGATGCTGCTTATGGACGTAGGGCTTTCCAATTGCACGCCACTGAGCAAGCTCTTCTGTTATAAATACTCTTCTAGTTTTCTCAGCCATTCCTGAAAGGTCATTGTACCTACCTACCGTGCCTTACGGCATCTCATCTAAGTCCAAGTTTGTCAAATTCCATTTTGGTTTTCCTTACCTAACAAACAAACTTCTGTTTTATTTTTACAAGCATCAAGTGCCTGCCTAATTCTCAGGTGTCTGTTTATCAAATTGCGACCCTAATTTTTATCCCCCGTTTCTATTGAAGACGAGGTAAGTATAAACACAGCTGACAATGGCAGAAATGATGCTGGTACATTGACACTTGACTCGTTGTTTTACACCGACAATGGCTAAGTTCCTATTCAATTTGCACGGCTACTGCTTGAGGGTTATTAAGCATTCATTAAAGTAAGCGCTAAGTATGCAGCTTATTGTTTTCCGAGTAAATGAGGTAAGTTATAGGAAAAAACATAGATAAGTAGGCACTTTGGTTGAATGGATACCTAGCCATTAACTTTTTGCTGTTGCTGTTTGTAGGTATGTCTAAGTGTTCTGGGAAATACTGAACAAAACAGACTTCGAACTTCTCTGTAGGTGAGGGATCCTATCTATACGCTCCCTTGTTCTCTGCAGCGAAACAAGCAGTTCTCAAAATTAGATACAAAGTACCTACTCATTGTTCTGATTACATTCAAGGAAAGTTAAGTACTTGTACCTATTCTAGGAAAGCATAAAAAATTTATGCCTATTTCGGGAATAGCTTCACATTATTATTATTCAGAGCAATCAAGGCAATTCAGTATACCAACATAACTTTAATCCTTTGTCAGCAATCAATAAAGAATATCAATTGTCAGCACCACTACCCCTACGGAAGGGGCGCGTGGTCAAACACCGGGGCTGGCTCGGGGGTGACTTTTCCCATGGTTTCCTATAGTTCCCATTCCCACGCCACCCCATCATCAATGGTGGCTCACTTGTTGATTTTCTACAGTAATCGACCCCTACAATAAGTTACAATGCTGTTTCCGGGTGTGCTTTTGTAATTATTCCTTTTTTTATGGCGGTACGTGATGACAAGGAATAGATGTTAGGATGTTCAATTGTTTCTTCTCATGGGAAGTTTTGTTGTTGTCATTTTGTTTTGTAACATGGATGGATAGAAACCTAATATTAAACATAAGGCGTCTAATTCGTTTATCTATTAAACTAATACCTAGGTATATGCATCTATAAGTAATATAATTAGGTATAATTTACATACACAGTTAACAAAAAAAATTGTTAGCTACTAACCCTTAAAAGTGGCGTAGCTTAAATTTTTCAAGGTAGTCGGCCGGCATGGCATCCTATTTAAGATATATTAGGTTAGGTTCTTTTGTCTCTTTTTTATATCTATCGCATTGTTAACAACAGCTTTGTAAAACCGATCCTAATTGGCATCTTAGTCTCCAAAAATATTTGATACGAAATTCCTGCATGCTAAAAACACCTATTAGGGCGAGATATCGAAACCACAAAAAATCGATGTTAATGTTGGCGAATATGCGCACGCGATGGTAAAAATATAAAATTCTGAGGAGTGAGAGCGTTTGCAAATTGCTTGGTCCTCGCCCGAGGGTAGGATTCCGTGACTCATGATGCCCAGATGGAACCCTTGGACAAGAAACGGAATGCTGAATAAAATTGCCAGCAATATTTGCACATAATGATAAAAACATGCAAATCGTATTTTAATAGGGGTGGACCGTTTTTGCGGCAAATGAAAACGAGGTAGAGTCGATTTACATAAACTAAAATACTTATTCCATGATTTGGAGATAATTTAGTTATCTAACGCTTATCAAATTGTTTGTTTGAATGAATGAATTCAATGTGTTCATTCATTAATGTGTTTGTATTTAATTAACACTAACTACTAAACAAATCAACAGCAAATTGTCGTGAACTTTGCAAACAAAACAGATTACCTATGATATATGCCTGTAAGTTACTTTTGTCGCTAGGTATCTATGTAGGTGTTAACTAAAAACCTACCAACAAACGAAAATTTTGTTTCAATAACATGTTTCTAACCGTCAGTTATTTTGAAACCCAAATATCCACTCATCGATTTATTTGTTCAAATCAAAACCAGATAGAACAATAGGAAAGTAATCTCCATACCTGCCGGTCCAGTCGCACTGGTCACCCATCATGCCCGCCTCCGCAGCCCAGGGGCGCAGCAGCAGCAGCACCAGCGCGCGCAGCACGCAGCACCACATCGTGAGGCCGTTACCAGTCCAGTCCACTCACATCACTAGCTCAAACCCATAGTTCCAAATCCAAATTCAAAATCACAACGTAAAGTCACTATGTTATAAAAATTGGAATACGCTCTCGAACGCAACGTCCATCCACCACAGGCGCAGAAACTTTACTAACTTAGCAGAGAGAGAGGACGTTTGTCTCGCTACGTGTGATAGAGACGCACATAATAACAGTTTGTTAGAACGTATCAAAAAATATAGCTGTCTTTTTCACACGTATGGAGAAAATATTTACTTGATTTTGGATCATAACTCTGTCGAATGCGGTTTAAAATTGAATACACTTTATAACTGAAATCTTAAAGTTGACTCTACATTCCTCAAAAGCTTTTGAATTGGCGGGAAAAGTTTTTGTGAGCTTTATCAATGTTTTATCGATAATTATTATTATTTTTATGAATAATGTAGAAGGTAAAATTTCTACATTTTACATATACGGCCTGCAATGTTATTTTAATTTTGTGTGGATGGAACTCTACCTTCACACAACAATTTTCATGCAATAAAAATAAACTAAATATCTTAAAAATAGACAGTATAAACGTTTGCCGGCACAAAAACGAAAATAGCGAGCTATAATTTGCGATTAATTAAGTGTCTAGACCGGCCTATCCATTTAAAATAAACATTTTATTGGTCAATTATAATCATTAGGTCGTTCGTACAAACGTTATAGGCCAGGCCAGATATTGCACATCAGAAGACCCCTTCAAATAAAAGATAAGCTAACACTGCCAAAACGATGTAGCAAAACAGATAGATGTTAATAATAACCTTCCATCTACCTATCTACCCTAGTTTTTGTCCATGAGTTGGCACAACCCCTATTTTTTACACCATTTAACGTTATGGGCTTCAAAATAAAGACCGCGCTTTCAAATATTAGTTATAATTATAAGATTTATAAGATAAAAGATGGCATTTTTTGCTACCATTTTAACAACTTGTTTCGGCGGCTTTTACTTTTCAAACATAAACGTCTTTGGTCATCCCTTATGTAGTAAGAGTAAGCTTTTAGATTGACTGGCACTATATGGAATATGGGAGTGAGATAAGATTGGATCATCACTGGTTTAAAAATAAAATTGAAAGTGCAATGACTTTTTCACCTCTCTAGCTTGAAAAGAACAGGTTTCCTGCGAAAAATCAGTGTGGAAAAGTCACTTTAGCTCACTCAGGTACCCTTCGCAACCTCGAGATTCAAAATAGCACTTGGTAACATGAAATAAACTAGGTATACTTTTAAACTATTTTTCAAAAAATGAAATTCACGCGAAAATACGCTAAGTCCAAACTATAAAACAATACGTGACCATGTTATGATAGTTAGCCATATTTAGAGGAGCACGTAGGTACCACCTCGCGCTAGGTTTGCTGTTTGCGGCCAGATAAACTGAATCAATAGCCGGTGTTTGCTGAGCGGCAGATAACCGCTTTGTGACCCACACCACGGCTTGTTTAGGCCTGATTCGCCCTTATCGCGTTCAGGACTCCAAATTGGAGGGAAAATAACGCAATGTCTTTCATTCAACCATCTTTTTTGACATCCGCGAGATGCTGGCGACTTTAACGTAGTCAATTTTGAACGTGCTCCTGCTTTATATTGATATCTTTATACTTACCCGGTCCTGAGTCCTAACACCCGATTTGGCATACAATTCTGGATATCTTTAGTTTATTTTTCGTCCGCCCATATTCTAACCAGTAATACAGGCATGCCAAATCAGTCCCGGTAGAGAGGGTAGTAAGATATAGCCACTTTGAATATTGGTTGAAAGAAAGTAAAACAATGTTTTTCATTCAATCATCCTTTCATCACCATTTGATTAAGAGGATTAGTGTAGACAATCGATGCCTTAACTTTTCCGGCCTGCTGTTGTACTGATTGATTACTGATATCTTCCGAGAACATAAGGTTCGCTAGATTGGGTGACTCTTCAAGAAACAAGGAGTCAACTTGGAGTCTTTCGCCGCAAGTAAGTACTTGGTTTTTGTATATGACCTTGACAAGGACCTAGGATGAAGTGAGGAAGTCTCCCCAACGTAGGTATTACACTTACAGAATATACCGCTATAAAAATATAATAAACGAGGAATCTTTTGTAGAGAATTTATTCTACAATAGATGAAAACAATCCATTGTAACAAATTAATTCTAATTAAACATCCTTGTTTTATTCACAAAGAGGGATTAATCAACTTATTTCTTGGGTGAGCATGCTTATATTTCCGCTTCTCATGTGATATAAAAACGCCATAATTTTCTCATTCATTTTCATATTAGCAGCAGGAGCAAGCGCTTTTATGTTTTTAACAAAATGCTTGCTTCACCTGAAGTGACTTTGGTTTGCTGTATTGTGATATTTTTGTCAGTTTATTCTTACGCGAGGCTTTCTATAGAAGGCAACACTTGTTTATTGTTCCTGAGTTACTGTAAGTACCTACCTAATTTATCTTTTATATTTTATTTCATTTGTAGAGTGGTATTTAAGCTCCAGGAGCTCTAATTTTTGGATTATTTTGGATCTCACAAAATCGTGCTCGTATCACCCGTTAGGGTTATGAGTAGGTACTATTATTTATTCTGTGCTATTTATGTGCCAAATATATACTAAGTTTCGTGCTCTTCAATACATATAAGTATACATCAGTAGGTACATATATATCACGACTATATGACTGATTCTTTCAGTTCGTTCAAATCGGACAGTTTTCGAAGAATATTTTTTTTATTCCCGTTTTGACGTAGTTTATGAATTAAAGCAATCGTATACGTCCTATGAAAATGTAACCGGGAAAGGCGTTCATGGAAAAGCTTTAATTTTCATGGAAAGTGATGGAATGTAATGAGCGCTTGGAAGGTAATGAAATATGGAGAGAGTGTAATGATTAATATTTGGAAGGTAATGAAATTTGAAATAGTGTAATGATTGTATTTGGAAAGTAATGAAATATACTGAGGTTTGATACGGGTTTGTTATGAATTTTTAGTATCTATTAGGATTTAATGTGAAAGTTTTTGTTATTTATGTAGTTTTTGTCATTTAACAGTGCTCACGCGTAACCAACCAATAAAATTTCCGCTCCCTACTGAGAGAACGTACTAAAAACGAGCACAACACATACTGAACCGGGTTAGAAGACTGCAGGCAGGCCAGAGAGGCCATACCAAAACACTGTCCAGTCACCTATCCAAGAAGTTTCAGTCATAGGTGTTACTGACAGTCCTCTGTGCAGAGCATGCATGGAAGAAGAAGAAACAGCTACCCAAGTGGTGCTACACTGCAAAGTGGTGGGAACACGACCGGAAAAGTACCTCAGGCATCCGGAGTCAATACCCGAGACACTCAGTGATTTGGGACGCTTGCTGAGCTTCCTCGGGGAACTAGGATGGCTCGAGTAGTGAACCCCCACCCTTCACGCAAAATAGGCGCATGTAGACGTCGAGTTGCGGAAAACAGCCCGTTTAGCCATTACCATTACCAATGGATAAAATGGAATGAAACTATATGCTAAAAGACCAAAGTAACTTACATAGTCTGAAAGTGCAGCAAATTAAAGTGGCAGTGGGCTGAACACATTTGTCGAAGAACCGAAGTGTGCCCAGCGTGTCCTAATACCTGCACGTTGGCGGACTTGTTGATAGCTTCCGACAAAACTATCCGCGTCGCGACATACTGGTCCAAGCACAAAAAATTACCCACAAATATTTGCTGTCGACTCGCCAGAAGAAGAAATGGGTTCTCGAGTGGGAGCCACACCTTGGAAAACGTAGCATTGGACACCCTCCGTCCAGATGGATGGACCAATGACATAAAAATAAGCTGCTGGTTGCAACTGGAAGGTGAAAGCGGCCCACATCAACACTTGTTCCAAAAAACATCATTACCTTCCAAAACAGCTTCATTCATTTCCGCGTAAAATTTTGAGGAAACGGAAGGTAATGAAACGGAAAGGAATGAAGTTTGAGCAGTTTTTGTAAGATATTTTTGTTTCTACTTTTAAAAAAGAAGACAACGAATACAACCCAGTATAACATCCCTGTATACTACAAATTAAAGTCAAAACCTTAATTTTATCTCAAACACTTACTTGTCAAATTATTGGAATATAATGAACCCTCACCTGTGACAAACGTCATCTCCGCGCGAAAGAACGTAAATTTTTTGCACTTCTAAATTCTACACGTCCACACTCTCCTCGGCAGTGGGGGCTACTGAAGTGCGCGTGAGTAGTGATCGACTTGTAAGGTTACTAATAGGGATATGAAACCAATTATTTTTAATTTCCAACTTCGCGGAAATGAATGACGTTTTTCGTGTGACAAAACTTTTAAGTCGATTCTTTCTAGGTTACACGTTATTTAAAAATACTATATTAAATACTGATAATCTACATTCATTTTCTAAGTACTTCACTACAAAAAAATAATCCTTCTACATTAGGAAAGCCAAGTAATAATTAAAAACTTTTCCGTGGTACCATTTGGACAAGGAGAGTAATGAAGATTTGGGAAGTTCTTGTTCAGAACTTTTTTTCATTGTTGTATTTAATCCAAATATGATGAATGCATCATTTAGTTTAATCTATAAGTAAACATATTCAATCAAAATATTTAGCTCAAAGTCAATATTAGTGCCGAATTTTTGTCCGGACAATGATTTGAACGAACTGAAAGAATCACTCTTATCCCATTCCCGTGCGAGTTAAGCAGAGCGTAAACGGCTGTAAAAGAAAACCAATTAGGTACTGTGTATCACTATAGTGACAGGTTGTCAGCCTGTCGCCTAAAATTGCAATACCTACCTACCTACTCATCAACCCTCCAATCTCTTCGTGGCTTCTTAGGTACGACACTCACAAGAAAGATATAGGGTGATGCTATTCTCTTCAATAGGTAATAAATTAGATATTAGGTATTTTCATGGGTATTTAAACCTTTAATGAGTAGGTAGATAGATATTTATACATATTCAATAATTCATATTTTTGTACGTACCAGTTCAACATTACACATAATGTGCCCAACTTATAGTAAAAGTCTAGAAGATGAAAATAATCTTGAATGATTGAATCATCTGTAGATAAGTATAAAGACAAAAGTAAACTGTTTAACAATCTAAACAGAACTTTCTCAACTCCATCGAATTTGTTCTTGTCGACTAGATAAATGCTTCAATTAACGCTGCCCATTAGGCGGCACAATCACTTCGAGTAGGTAGGTAGGTAAGTACCTACCTACTTCCAAAGTTCCAACCAAGTACATAATATCTACTTCATTAATCAACATTTAAGCTAAGTGTGCAGCAACGTTACTATCTGTTAATGTGTCAGTAAATCATTTTGTTTGTAGGTACATAATTAAAATTAAAGCCTTGTGGTGTTCGCTTAGAATAGCATCACCCAATTTCTTTCCCGCGAGAATCGTGGCGACTGAGGGACTCGGGCTTCAAATGTATTACAATCTTAGGCGACAGGCCAACAACCTGTCACTATGCGATTTACTGAAGCGGTCCGGTCCTCAAATAGGTATATACTTGTCGAACGTGGCATTATCGACTATCCACCATATTTAGGTACGGTTGTTAGCACTCTGCCTACCCCGCAAGGAACGTGACAATATCGACCATTTTACGGTTGTTAGCGCTCTGCCTACACCGCAAGGAAAACGGCGTGATGAGTATATGTATTTATGTAAGTTCTATCAGTTTCTCAAACTGATTAACGTTGATCACTTGGTAAGTAGGTACTTGGTACCTACATATTTAACCATTCAGATTGCAGAGCTTTTGCAGCTCCGATTAGGGCTAATTATATCATCTTACTGGCGCTAGCCAATACTTACTTTGTAATCTTACTACAAATTGTGTTAGCTGGATTAGATACCTACCTATTAATTAACTCCAATTAGAACATGCAAATGATCAAACAACATTCGTTCTATCAAACTCGTTTCTCTCCGTGCTTCGGAGAGCATGTTAAGTTGTCGGTCTTAGTCCCGTTAACTCACTACGATAATTGATTATGATTAGTTATTCGGGCATTTAAACAATAGGGCTCGAGTTCCTTGCTGACTAGATGCCTCACACGAAACGAAAACATCAAAGAAACTTATTCAATATTGATATTGCCTTCATCTTTCCAACAGGCGTTACAGAATGCCCCGAGGGCTACGTCGTAGAACAAGGGGATTGTTCGAAGACCTACTGGAAGTCGCAGAAGTCCTGCGACAGCCCTGACCAACAGCTGGTCCCGTACACCTGCGGCTTCTCACGATGTGACTGCCCTGACAGCGCAGTCATGGATACCACCACAGGATTCTGTTACGAGATCGACGACTGCCCAAAGATACATGATCAACCAACTTTGTTAAGGGACCTGATGACAGGGAGCATCCAAGATACTGAGAAGAGTTAGGTTGGTAATCCGTTTTTCTTGTGGTCACTCCCCGAAAGGAACGCGGTATTTAAAATATGTGCCCTTGGGTGCCCTTTATTACCTACATCTTGTAATGTAGAGTTTTACTGCCGGTGATGTAATTTATAATGTTTGTTGTTAACTGTTTCTTTGATCAATAAATTGCTTGGTAATATTTTAGATTTTTATGTATTTAATCACGGATTTTTATTTATTATTACGGAGGCCAGCCATCACAGATGAACTTAAACCCAGATCACATATAGAGTCTGGCCAGCGAGTCTTTGGACGTCAAATAATTCAAATCCTACTAATATTATAAAGGCGGATGTTTGTGTGTGTGTTTGTTACGACATCACGCTAAAACGGCTGATTAGATTGACATGATCTTTTGCACAAATATAGAACAGTTCTAGAATAACACATAGGGTACTTTTTACCACGGGAATGTCTCATTCCTACGGATCACGCAAAAACCAATATTTTTGAAATAGGTGGCGTGACCGAGCCGATTCGTGTTTTGTGGGGAACAATATCCGTTAATTCAACAATCATTTCAATGTTACGATGGCGTGGCGGTAGTGCGCTTGCCTACTAAGTAAGGCGACTCGCGTTCGAATCCGAGTAGGAATTTCCTAATTTTTGTTTTTATTTTTCGAACTTTTATTAAATTTAAGTTTTGTCTTACGATATTAGTAAATGTTACCCACTACTGGTCTTGCTGTACTTCCTACTAATATTATAAAGGCGGATGTTTGTGTATTTGTTACGTCATCACGCAAAAACGGCTGATTAGACTGACATGAAACTTTGCAGAAATATACAAGGAGATCTGGAATAACATATACTTTTTACCACGGAAAAATGTCTCATTCCCACGGGATCACGCATTTTCCAATATTTTTTAAAAAGGTGGCATGACTGAGCCGATTCGCGTTTATGAAACTAACAGCGACATCTCTGGGAGTAAGTAAGGCAAAATTGATGTATATCCCACAACACATGTATACAAAAATTACTTGCCAATGAAAATGTTTTACCAAGATATTGGATCCCATAAATACATACATAAATACATACATATTTATGAAGTATTGATGTACATTATGACACAACACATGTACGATCGTACGTACAAAAATAACATGCCAATGAAATTGTTTAAACAATATTTTGGATCCCACAAATACAGTATCAAAATTACATGGCAGGTAAAATTTAACAATGTATTAACCAACCAAACACATACAATATTACATACAAATATGACATGCTATTAAAAATGTTTTATCGAGGTATTGGATCCCACAAATACATATACGACGTTAAAAATGACAGTGCTGTGATTTTTTTAACAATGTATTGATCCTACAAATACATACCTACATACTACGTCCAAAAATATCGGGACTAAAATTGTTTTACCATGATTATTAGACCCCGAAATACATACATAATACATATAAAGTGACTTGCCAGTAAAAAATATTTACCAAGCTAGATTCTCACAGAAAAGATAAGCAAAGCTTATTTAGCCTTCTTTGGGAAACGATACCAGCTGTAAGCACACGGGGTTGAGGCAAGCCCTCAAAAAAAGATAAAAAAGTTTGTTTGGAAGACAAGACAGCTGTAAGCGCCAGCACGGGGTTGAGGGTGAAGATTCAACCACTCACAAAAACAAAATATATCTATTTGAGAAACGGTACATAAGGTAAGTTTTTATCTTAACAATAAATATTTAAATTCTTAAAAACATCTACTTTGGGAAAATCTAGATATTTGCGTAAATACTAAGTTTATGTATCGCTTTTATTACGTGGCATAATTTATACCACTTTAAAAATACATAAATGTCATAAATGTTTGACCAAAATATTGGAAAAACAGCGACGTCCCATCCCCATCGAGTAGCTGAATCGGAAAATGACATGCATGTCAAAATGTTTGACCAAGATATACCTATCAGGTAGCTGTTCCATAATTGTCGTATCATACATTATTTGCGTAAATACTTAGTTTACGTATATATCGCTTTTGAGTGGGATTATATATACCGCCTACAAAACATGTATGTCAAAAATATTTGACCAAGATATTGGAAAACAGTGACATCCCCATCAGGTAGATATACCAAGATTGTCGTATCTATGATAATATATACTGCTAACAAAAATTACATGCGAGACAAAATGCTCCTCCATGATAACATCGACATCTTCTATCGATTAGCTGACCCAAGATAGTCGTATCAGTGGGATACTACATTCTGTTCACAAAAATGACATACAAGACAAAAATGATTTACCTGGTTAATGGATGGCAGCGACATCCTTTATCGAGTAGCTGATCCAAGATTGTCGTACAAGTGGGATAATACATCGTACGGCTTACAAATAATGCATACAAGCTAATGATGTTCGATCGACCAAAATTCAGATTTGATGTTTTAAAATACTTTATTGAACCCATTTTTTTTTTAAGTCCAAGTCATGATCAAAAACAAGGACTATAACAATTTACTTATTTCTTTTACACACTTGCAAAAGGATTTTTATTTAAATTTAGCTCATTTATTTAATTTGTTGACTAATTTGGTAACGTAAACTCACTAAGGCGCGGGTGAAACCGCGGGACAGAAAGCTAGTATTTCAAATGGCAACATGTTAACACTGAAAAACTACAATAAAACAATTTTGATACTTACTATTTTTTTGTTTTCTGCTCTTTAGTTTGTGTTTACCTTGCCTACCGGTATGTATGTATGATGTATCTAGATACAAAAAAATAGTAAGTATCAAAATTGTTTTATTGTAGTTTTTCAGTGTTAACATGTGAAAGATTTTTAAAATTGGCGCCATTTCCGTGTCCAAAGACTCGCTGGCCAGACTCTATATATGTCCCTAACTTAAATATGTAGACTAGCTCCAGCCATTCATATAATAAGACACGACAGAAAATACTAGGCTGTATGGGTGAACCCTTTGCTGAACAAGCAAAACTTAAAAAAAAAACAAAATCTACTGTCACTCAGCGTTGCCAGACCGTCCCAAAACGGACGGTTTTCCATCGCTTATGGTGATGGACCGTCCCTTGTTTATCCATTTGCATCAACCGTCTCCCTTTTCGGGCGGTCTAGACCGTATGTGATCACTATGCAAGAGAAATTAAAAATTTCAAGACCTCTTTACCTGTGTTTGTACGTGACCGTACTGTTACATTTACAAATAGGTATTTCAAACATTCGAGCCGTTTTAAATTATGTAAAAACACTGAGAAGGGGGCCAACCAAATCAATACTTACAAGGCGATTATGGAAACTATCCCCTTTTTGTCAAAAATCTTCTATTTGGAAAGTCAAAACTGTCCGCAATCAGCGAAGCAGTCTGGCAGCACTGCTGTCAATATCAGCTGTTTAGTGCGAGTGTGTTGTATAATTTTCTCAACGATTTAGACAATAATTTAAGTAGTATTTCTTAGCAACTGGTTTTAAAAATGTTACGGCTGTGTGCACGAAGTATCTGCAAGCAGAACAACATATCATTTCAGCCATTACTTACAAAAGAATTCAATGCTAACCTAAAAGCTCTTGGAGTGTGCTCGAACAGTATCAAAAGGCATTTTGCGAGTCAAGTGAACGATGAAAAGCTGGAACGGATATACTACGGCCCTCTGACGCCTCAGATAAGGGCTGTGAAGATATTTTCGGTCACTTCTAGTATGGCAGGGTTGCTTGCTCAGCCCATCATCATTAGAGAAGCCTCAACCATTGGAAGCACATCGTTAATCGTCGCGCTGTGCTCAGTAGTCGGCTTCTTCACGTTCGTCACGCCTGTGCTACTGCATTTAATCACAAAGAAATATGTCACAGAGATACATTATGATCCCAAAACCGAAACTTACAAGGCCACTACGATAAACTTTTTCCTCGCTCAGAAACAGGTAACATTTAAGATTATTTTAAACAGCAGATATGTATATAAAACATAAAACTTAAAAAGCTCATATTCACTTTTGAAACCATAGTACAGTCAGCAACAATGGAAAAATCAGACTAGGGTCATAGATTTGCTTATTTTTCCAGTTGGACTTCAAAGTAGAAGACATCGTAGTTCCCGACATCCCCGGCATGTTTACGACGCTCCATGCCAAGGACAAGCCGCTGTTCATCGAGGCCCGCCACTTCACCGACCCCCGACACTACGCTAAGATGATGGGCTACGACAAACCTATGGACTTTAAGCTCGGCGACACAGATACTAGTCAGGAAAACAAGTAGTTGTAGATTCTTCTGTAGGTATTAGATTAATAAATTAATTTAAAGCAAGTTAGGTTTTATTTTTAATTATATCATTCATTACTTGTTATTGTTGTAACTACCTACTTTTGCATTAGGAAGGTACACATTAGTATCAATTTAATTCTCCAAGCCTATCTTTTGTTGTCATTGAATGGTTTTAAATTTCCTTTGTTCCCACCTATCCTACTGATTAGTTCTACGGTAGAACAGGTGGGAACTTTTTTTCCCACTAGTACTATGGTGCAACAAGTGAGCACATTGGCTTTCTGGAGAGTGAAAAGCAAGTAAACCCATATTAAAATAGTCTACCGAAAGAAAAGTCAAATTCATTTTAAATTCCTTTATTATATTTAGTTAACAAAGTTACATAACCTAAATTAGGTAACAATTATATTAAACCTACATACATACATAATTCAATAGAAAAATAAATGTTAAACTCAGTAACATTTCAAATATAAAAGAATCTGATGATGGTATAGGTAGGTAACTTGACTAGACTGTAATTCGAAAAGCAAAAATGATAATATTATAATTAACTAGCTTTCTGTCCCGCGGTTTCACCCGCGCCTTAGTGAGTTTACGTTACCAAATTAGTCAACAAATTAAATAAATGAGCTAAATTTAAATAAAAATCCTTTTGCAAGTGTGTAAAAGAAATAAGTAAATTGTTATAGTCCTTGTTTTTGATCATGACTTGGACTTAAAAAAAAAATGGGTTCAATAAAGTATTTTAAAACATCAAATCTGAATTTTGGTCGATCGAACATCATTAGCTTGTATGCATTATTTGTAAGCCGTACGATGTATTATCCCACTTGTACGACAATCTTGGATCAGCTACTCGATAAAGGATGTCGCTGCCATCCATTAACCAGGTAAATCATTTTTGTCTTGTATGTCATTTTTGTGAACAGAATGTAGTATCCCACTGATACGACTATCTTGGGTCAGCTAATCGATAGAAGATGTCGATGTTATCATGGAGGAGCATTTTTGTCTCGCATGTAATTTTTGTTAGCAGTATATATTATCACATAGATACGACAATCTTGGTATATCTACCTGATGGGGGATGTCACTGTTTTCCAATATCTTGGTCAAATATTTTTGACATACATGTCATTTTTGTAGGCGGTATATATAATCCCACTCAAAAGCGATATATAGGTAAACTAAGTATTTACGCAAATAATGTATTGTCACATAGATACGACAATTATGGAACAGCTACCTGATAGGTATATCTTGGTCAAACATTTTTGACATGCATGTCATTTTCCCGATTCAGCTACTCGATGGGGGATGGGACGTCGCTGTTTTTCCAATATTTTGGTCAAACATTTATGACATTTATGTATTTTTTAAAGTGGTATAAATTATGCCACGTAATAAAAGCGATACATAAACTTAGTATTTACGCAAATATCTAGATTTTCCCGCAAGTAGATGTTTTTTTAAAGAATTTAAATATTTATTGTTAAGGATAAAAACTTACCTTATGTACCGTTTCTCAAATAGATATTTTGTTTTTTTTTGTGAGTGGTTGAATCTTCACCCCTCAACCCCCCGTGCTGGCGCTTACAGCTGGTCTTGTCTTCCAAACAAACTTTTGGTTATCTTTTTTTTTTGAGGGGGGCTTGCCCCCCTCAACCCCCCGTGTTGGTGCTTACAGCTGGTATCGTTTCCCAAAAAGACTTTTAGGCTAAATAAGCTTTTGCTTATCTTTTTCTGTGAGGAATCCAATAGCTTGGTAAATATTTTTTTACTGGCAAGTCACTTTATATGTATTATGTATGTATTTCGGGGTCTAATAATCATGGTAAAACAATTTTACAGTCCCGATATTTTTGGACGTAGTATGTAGGTATGTATTTGTAGGATCCAATACATTGTTAAAAAAAAATCACAGCACTGTCATTTTTTAACGTCGTATGTATGTATTTGTGGGATCCAATACCTCGATAAAACATTTTTAATAGCATGTCATATTTGTATGTAATATTGTATGTGTTTGTTGGTTCCAATACATTGGTTAAAGTTTTTACCTGCCATGTAATTTTGATACTGTATTTGTGGGATCCAAAATATTGTTTAAACAATTTCATTGGCATGTTATTTTTGTACACTCGGCAAAGCAGATAGGGTACCAACAAACACAAGCATAGATTTGCTCGATACGTAAAAACAAGCACTCGCTTCTCTCTTATTGGGTAGCGCATGATATGCCGCACTCACACAATCATATGTTAAATGATGAATCACAATGATGTTGCTTGTGACTCTTAATTTCGTTACGTTAGCAACGGTTCAGGTAGCGCAGTGGTTTAGATCGACACGTCGTGTGATGTGATAAGAGTTCAAATCCCACGATGGACACAGTGTTTTTTACTTTTTGTATATTTTTTTAAGGAAACACCGTTTAAAATATGAACCAGTGTGAGATGCAGGACGATGGACAATATTTCGTGCATTTGGATTATAATATACCCTCTTAACTAAATTTCAACAAATGAATGAGTGTTTAGCTACCTACCTGTTTAGAAACTTCAGTGTATCTATTGCATCCCAGTAGTATACGTGCTTTACAACTTTCTTAATCTTTCTTTGTTTTATACACAAGTGAAAAGATTTTGTGAACTCGATGCGATGGAGAATCATCTATCAAATTTGCAGCGATCCGAAATAGCTATTTTGTTTCGAGAAAATGTGTCTATTAGTGAAATTGCGCGACGATTAATGATATCGGTAAGTAACGTTTATTGTTGTTAGCTGTTAATGCTATTTTACATAGAAATATAAATTGTTAATTTTAAAATTATAGATAAAGTGTTATAATTATAATATATCGAATTCATGACATAATAAAAATATCTGGCAGGTAGGCATTTTTTATCACATTATATAGGACGTTATTTAATTTAAAAAAAACTTTCTTTTTTAACAGAGGAAAACTGCTCGTTTATGGGCACATCGTTATGCAGAAGAGGGTCATGCAGACCGTCGTCGGCCTGGACCTGTGGCCACCGCATATACGAATGTTTCGCAACGTCATAGGGAGATTGTGGCTACTCATTCTGCAGACCCCTTTGCGTCGACTCACACATCTGCAGTTCAGCACGGTGTAAGTCTACAAACTGCTCCTACTAAAACCCAGATCTAAACCCGATTGAAAATTTATGGGGTCAGATGGTTTTAAACTGGGATTCATCTGATGTTAGATCTAAAAATAACTTACAGGAGTTAGTGACATCAACTTGGGAGATGACGCGAAGATCTGAACTATGTCGGAATCTAGTAGCAAGTATGAATCCGCGATTGCAACTACTGCTCAATAATCAAGGTGCTAATATCAAATATTAACCAGCTTTATTAAACCCTTTACCAACTACTATTACTTTTTCATCAAAATACATTTATCTTAGTATCAAATATATTGCAAAGCATAATAAATACATCTTCATCGTGTATTCACAGCCGTTTACGCCCTGCCTACAATTTTTCTTTTTGTATAACGCAGAACAAATACAGGGTTTATTATTACAAACATTTAAGTAAGTTGGTAAAGGGATGAAATTAATCTTTTGAATAAGTAGGCAAGGTTTGTGAGTGATGTTATTGTTGTTGATGTTAGAAAATTATAAATTCTAACTCTTAAACATGTTGATTCACTTCACTAATAGCTTACCTGTTTTACTAATAACTTTAATAAGAACTACTAAACTGAACACTTTGTGATAGGTCGTCACATAAGGTTTTACCTAAGGCGTTAGCAAAAAGAGCGTTAAAGTATTATTAAAGTTTAACTTTGAATAGTTAAATTGTTATACCTACTACTTCTCCGAAACTGTGATTAAACACATCCTAATGTATTATGTGCCGTCTACAATAAATGAAATGGAATGTGGAATCGGTAGGTAATCAACATTGTAATTGAATTTTAGCCGCTGCAGCGGCCATAGATAATAATCTTATCATAAATTTATGACATTTATAAGGATGAATAATGAGGCTGGTAATGTGTAACTTTTATGTTGTTTGTTAATTTTTATACCATAATTTTAATAATAAAGTGTTATTTCATAATTATAATGTGTATTTTTTTCTTTCTACAAATCTTTAAGATACCTACCTACCGACTTTCTTTTATAGGACATTCCTTAAGTCGAGAGAGTAGGTAATTGACGTTTGTGACAATAGTCAATTCTTTCTAAACTCGGGAAAATTCATATTTCTGTACTGCTATCATAAACATCAAATTACCTACTCACTCGCTTAAAGGAATGTTCTTATTGCCAAAGAACAATTCACAAATTCACAATTCACGGAAATAAAATATTTACGAAATAAGAATAAAACGAGAATCCCGCGGAGATACGAACTGGTGTTACTTAGCTTCTTAACCTCACGACATATCCACTGCGCTATACACGCAGTTAATTATAGCGGTGAAATTGTGAATCCCAATTACGGTTCCCGCACAGCAAACACCGCCGCTCGTAACAAACAACCAATATCTTTCTCTCAACAAAAAAATGACAAACAAAAAGAACTTGTTTCACGACTTGTTTGTGTGCGTCAGTGGATGTGCTTGATAAGTCTGTGTGCATTAAACTATTGTAGCAATGTGCTGTATTTACACGTAATGGGCGGTGCTTGCAAAGATTTTTGTTAGTGTTTAGCTGGTACCCTAATAGCTTTGCCGACTGTACGTACGATCGTACATGTGTTGTGTCATAATGTACATCAATACTTCATAAATATGTATGTATTTATGTATGTATTTATGGGATCCAATATCTTGGTAAAACATTTTCATTGGCAAGTAATTTTTGTATGTACATGTGTTGTGGGATATACATCAATTTTGCCTTACTTACTCGCCAAGAGATGTCGCTGTTAGTTTCAAAAACGCGAATCGGCTCAGTCATGCCACCTTTTTAAAAAATATTGGAAAATGCGTGATCCCGTGGGAATGAGACATTTTTCCGTGGTAAAAAGTATATGTTATTCCAGATCTACTTGTATATTTCTGCAAAGTTTCATGTCAGTCTAATCAGCCGTTTTTGCGTGATGACGTAACAAATACACAAACATCCGCCTTTATAATATTAGTAGGAAGTACAGCAAGACCAGTAGTGGGTAACATTTACTAATATCGTAAGACAAAACTTAAATTTAATAAAAGTTCGAAAAATAAAAACAAAAATTAGGAAATTCCTACTCGGATTCGAACGCGAGTCGCCTTACTTAGTAGGCAAGCGCACTACCGCCACGCCATCGTAACATTGAAATGATTGTTGAATTAACGGATATTGTTCCCCACAAAACACGAATCGGCTCGGTCACGCCACCTATTTCAAAAATATTGGTTTTTGCGTGATCCCGTAGGAATGAGACATTTTCCCGTGGTAAAAAGTACCCTATGTGTTATTCTAGACACTGTTCTATATTTGTGCAAAAGATCATGTCAATCTAATCAGCCGTTTTAGCGTGATGTCGTAACAAACACACACACAAACATCCGCCTTTATAATATTAGTAGGATAAGGTACTTATTTACAAATAATTAGAGAATTTACATTTAACATGTTTAGAATTCAGGTTTTTAGAAATTTAATATTTTGCAAAGTCCTAAAGTAATATGATGTTGTTTTTGCCACACTAAACAATTTACTTATTTTATTAGTCACCCTGTAAACTGTACCAAAAATTAAATAATGGAATGTTTGATAAAACCTGGACAGTCTATCAGATAACTATCTATGTATGAAACAGTCATACTAAATATTCCACAAGGTAAGAGTCAAAAAGAATAAGTAATATGGCTACCATAAATTCAACAATACAATTTAAATTCAATAGTATTTACAACTTCCTTTATACAATCTTATAAGTGTGGGCTTAATTTTATCAATACTGAAGTTTTATTAACATCAGAATGGCGGGACCAAGACGAAGGTTCGAATTTTCCATTTCCTGATCGGTTTAGAAATTATTTCAGTTTTAAAGTGGTCCGCAATTCTGATGTCAGGTCGGCATGACCATTCACGGTTTACCAAGAACTACACACTGAAATGTTTAACTTTATATATCATTATTTACTTCTGCATTGGTTTCTGAGCACTTATTGAAATCAAGCTAATAGCTGCTGCTGTTACCTTTAAATTACGATATGAAATATTATGAACATATTTAGATAAGAGACCATAGCAATTCTTTTTATTAATAATTTGCTCTGCTGTGTGTATCGTGTACATTGCTTAAATTATAAGGTAATGGTAACAGTTACAAGTTTGAATTGAATAAATGTTAAGGAACTGATTGAGAAGTAATTAATGACAAATAAACATTGCAGTGTATAATTATTGGTAAACCGTGAATGGTTCCGCGGATCTGACATCAGAATCGCAGACCAATTTGAAATTGAATTATCTGTAAAACCGAAACGGAAGAAATTACCTCACCATAAGAACTTATTGGAAGAAATAAGGTACTAAATATTTGTTATTTTAAAATTCAAACTTTAGCCTTGGTCCCGCCAATCTGGTGTTATGTCTAAAACATATGAAAATATATTCCACTGACATAAAGCACCAATTCTTATAAGAAACCATCATTAGTCTTTAGCCGTATTTGTATAATAATAATTAAAAATTTATTTGCCAAATTAATTAGCTTATTTATAACAGACAAACTACAAGAACAAAATATAATAAATAAAAATTTATTACTGGAATGGTAAGCAAAATGCTAACAAATTCTTTTGAAATTATCTTACTTTACACCACTTCATCAATTCTATAATGCTGTACAAAAATATCCAGTTCTGTTTATCACAATATCCTTGTCTAAAAGTATAATCTTATATTTATTTTATTATACTATTTATTTCGATTTAATTGGAGTTAGTTTGTTGCAAGCACATTTACACACTAAAAACTACATAAATTCGAATGTTTATCTTGGAAATTTCACGAAAATAGAACTACATTTTAGATTTAGGAATGTTTTAGATGAAGTTCGAAGCTGTGTCTTCTGCCCATGTTTTGTTTTGTCTTTTGTTAAACACATGAGTAGGAGATACGGCTTTAGTAGAGTATATTTCCCAGCACTCAGAGATGCTTACGGATATCACGGATAGTAGGTACGCGTTTACTTTAAACTTCCTTTTTTGAAGATGAAAGATGCAAGAAAAGTTAATGAATGTCGCACTCTCTTTTGTGCATATTAAACTCTGTCATATCATACATTCACGATCACTACCTCACAGCACTAGCCCGTATCTTAGTCATGATCAGCTGCTTAATGAGGATGATTTTCTCTATAGAAATTTAATAACAAAGTGTAATATAATCTTTTCTCTCGAAAATACTAAATCATAAATGTCGTAATATCAGCCCGTATCTCAGTCGTAATGTAGCGAGTTTTAGCGAACAAATCCGGCTTGTTTTACACCCCGCCCACTCTAGTATGGCGAGCACGAGTAGTAGACTAATAAGTCTAGTACTAATAAGTCTCTCATCACACCAAGCTTCCAAGCTATTTGCGAGCAGATTCGGATATGCAACGAAATCGTAAAAACGAAGAAGCCACGGATTTGAAACGTTTTAGTACAAATATCGCTGATATCCGCCGCACGTTTGCGACGAATACGCTGCGCATCCGTCTACGCGCCGTATCCGCTTCCAAACCGCTTGTTCAATGATTTAGAGCTGCACCACAATACCAGATTTAGCGTGAAAGGTCAGGCTCGCTTCGCTCGCAATACATTATCTGTCACAGTGACGCCCCTTTCGCTGTCCATTAGTGCTGCTACCACAATACCAGATTTTGCGTGAAAGGTCAGGCTCGCTTCGCTCGCAATACATAATTTTGACGCCCCTTTTCGCTGTCCATTAGTGCTGCTACCACAATACCAGATTTTGCGTGAAAGGTCAGGCTCGCTTCGCTCGCAATACATAATTTTGACGCCCCTTTTCGCTGTCCATTAGTGCTGCTACCACAATACCAGATTTAGCTTGAAAAGTCGGGCTCGTTTCGCTCGCAAAACGCCCTGCTAGAGTAAGGAAACGTTGACTGCCCGGAAACCGAGGGCTCGGATCGCGCCTGCAAAGGGGGGCGCAAAGTTTGAGCCGAGCCAGGGGCGCTGGCTACCTCAGATCCGCCTCTGGTGATTAATAAGAGCCTTATATAGAGACGGATCGAAGCGCTTATTACTTTGCAACTCTTGATGCTTGAATACCTACAAAAACAGTTCTCCCATCACAACAATCACTCCTTATCTCAGTCATAATGCAGCGCATTAGCGGTCAAGTCCGGCTTGTCCTCGATGGCTTCCAGCGCCGCTTGCCTCGCTCGCGCCTTGCCCGCCCACTCCACGCGCACGAAGCACCCGGTGCCGAGCGACGCGAGTATAGCGAGCACGCCAAGTTGCACGGAGAGGAGCGCTCGGGACGAGTAGAAGAAGCACGCCGCTGCCGCTAGAGACTGGAATGAAATAAATAATAAATATCCTGGACATTTCACACAGCACCATCTAGCCCCAAACTAAGCAAAGTTTGTACTATGCGAACTAGATAGCTGATATCAATACTTATATTCTTTTTTTTTGTAAATACATACATAAATACATAGAAAACACCCAGACGTCTACACACCTCTCAGCGCGCCACACATACTCTACCCCCGAAGGGGGCTACACACCTCTCAGCGCGCCACACATACTCTACCCCCGAAGGGGGCTACACACGTCTCAGCGCGCCACACATACTCTACTCCCGAAGGGGGCTACACACGTCTCAGCGCGCCACACATACTCTACTCCCGAAGGGGGCTACACACGTCTCAGCGCGCCACACATACTCTACCCCCGAAGGGGCATACTCTACCCCCGAAGGGGGCACACCTCTCAGCGCGCCACACATACCTACCCCGAAGGGGCTACACGTCTCAGCGCGCCACATACCTCCCCGAAGGGGCTACACTCTCAGCGCGCCACACATACTCTACCCCGAAGGGGCACACGTCTCAGCGCCACACATACTCTACTCCCGAAGGGGCACACGTCTCAGCGCGCCACACATCTACCCCGAAGGCCACCTCTCAGCGCGCCACACATACTCTACCCCCGAAGGCCTACACCCTCTCAGCGCCACACATACTCTACCCCGGGAAGGGGCTACACACGTCTCAGCGCGCCACACATACCTACTCCCGAAGGCCACACGTCTCAGCGCCACACATACTCTACTCCCGAAGGCTACACACGTCTCAGCGCGCCACATACTCTACCCCCGAAGGGGCACACGTCTCAGCGCGCACATACTCTACCCCGAAGGCACCTCTCAGCGCGCCACATACTCTACCCCGAAGGGGCTACACACCTCTCAGCGCGCCACATACTCTACCCCGAAGGGGGCACACGTCTCAGCGCGCCACACATACCTACTCCCGAAGGGGCTACACGTCTCAGCGCCACACATACTCTACTCCCGAAGGGGGCTACACACTTCTCAGCGCGCCACACATACTCTAACCCCCGAAGGGGGCTACACACCTCTCAGCGCGCCACACATACTCTACCCCGAAGGGGGCAACACACCTCACAGCGCGCCACACATACCCCGAAGGGGCCACACCTCTCAGCGCGCCACATACCCCGAAGGCTACACACTCTCAGCGCCCACACATACTCTACCCCGAAGGGGCTACACGTCTCAGCGCGCCACACATACCCCCGAGGGGGCTACACACCTCTCAGCGCCACACATACTCCCCGAAGGGGCACACGTCTCAGCGCGCCACACATACTCTACTCCCGAAGGGGCACACGTCTCAGCGCCACATACTCTACCCCCGAAGGGGCCACACCTCTCAGCGCCACATACCTACCCCGAAGGCTACACCTCTCAGCGCCACACTCTACCCCCGAAGGCCACACCTCTCAGCGCGCACATACTCTACCCCGAAGGGGGCACACGTCTCAGCGCGCCACATACCTACCCCCGAAGGGGCCACCCTCAGCGCCACATACTCTACCCCGAAGGCCACACCTCTCAGCGCGCCACATACCTACCCCCGAAGGGGGCTACACACCTCTCAGCGCGCCACACATACTCTACCCCCGAAGGGGGCTACACACCTCTCAGCGCGCCACACATACTCTACCCCCGAAGGGGGCTACACACGTCTCAGCGCGCCACACATACTCTACCCCCGAAGGGGGCTACACACGTCTCAGCGCGCCACACATACTCTACCCCCGAAGGGGGCTACACACCTCTCAGCGCGCCACACATACTCCCCCGAAGGGGGCTACACACGTCTCAGCGCCACACATACTACCCCCGAAGGCCACACCTCTCAGCGCGCCACACATACTCTACCCCCGAAGGGGGCTACACACCTCTCAGCGCGCCACACATACTCTACCCCCGAAGGGGGCTACACACCTCTCAGCGCGCCACACATACTCTACCCCCGAAGGGGGCTACACACGTCTCAGCGCGCCACACATACTCTACCCCCGAAGGGGGCTACACACCTCTCAGCGCGCCACACATACTCTACCCCCGAAGGGGGCTACACACCTCTCAGCGCGCCACACATGTTTATTGCTTATCTCGGTAATGTAGGTTCTTTAAATTCAGCCTTATTGGAGACAATTCTTTTAGTTTTCTTCGGGCTTTTCGGGACGAAAAAACGCAATGTATGGCAACGTGACTCACCTGTGTAAACTTGAACAGTGCGAATGCGGAGGTACTGTTGTCGGAGTAGTTTCCTCCCAGTAGTGAGTATATCTGGGTGTTGAAGCACTGTATGACACCTGTCACTCACCTGTGTAAACTTGAACAGTGCGAATGCGGAGGTACTGTTGTCGGAGTAGTTTCCTCCCAGTAGTGAGTATATCTGGGTGTTGAAGCACTGTATGACACCTGTCACTCACCTGTGTAAACTTGAACAGTGCGAATGCGGAGGTACTGTTGTCGGAGTAGTTTCCTCCCAGTAGTGAGTATATCTGGGTGTTGAAGCACTGTATGACACCTGTCACTCACCTGTGTAAACTTGAACAGTGCGAATGCGGAGGTACTGTTGTCGGAGTAGTTTTCTCCCAGTAGTGAGTATATCTGGGTGTTGAAGCACTGTATGTGTAAACTTGAACAGTGCGAATGCGGAGGTACTGTTGTCGGAGTAGTTTCCTCCCAGTAGTGAGTATATCTGGGTGTTGAAGCACTGTATGACACCTGTCACTCACCTGTGTAAACTTGAACAGTGGAGGTACTGTTGTCGGAGTAGTTTCCTCCCAGTGTGAGTATATCTGGGTGTTGAAGCACTGTATGACACCTGTCACTCACCTGTGTAAACTTGAACAGTGCGAATGCGGAGGTACTGTTGTCGGAGTAGTTTCCTCCTAGTAGTGAGTATAACTGGGTGTTGAAGAAATGTATGACACCTGTCAGTCACCTGTGTACACTTGAACAGTGGAGGTACTGTTGTCGGAGTAGTTTCCTCCCAGTAGTGAGTATATCTGGGTGTTGAAGCACTGTATGACACCTGTCACTCACCTGTGTAAACTTGAACAGTGCGAATGCGGAGGTACTGTTGTCGGAGTAGTATCTCTCCCAGTAGTGAGTATATCTGGGTGTTGAAGCACTGTATGACACCTGTCACTCACCTGTGTAAACTTGAACAGTGCGAATGCGGAGGTACTGTTGTCGGAGTAGTTTCCTCCCAGTAGTGAGTATATCTGGGTGTTGAAGCACTGTATGACACCTGTCACTCACCTGTGTAAACTTGAACAGTGCGAATGCGGAGGTACTGTTGTCGGAGTAGTTTCTCCCAGTAGTGAGTATATCTGGGTGTTGAAGCACTGTATGACACCTGTCACTCACCTGTGTAAACTTGAACAGTGCGAATGCGGAGGTACTGTTGTCGGAGTAGCTCTCCAGTAGTGAGTATATCTGGGTGTTGAAGCACTGTATGACACCTGTCACTCACCTGTGTAAACTTGAACAGTGCGAATGCGGAGGTACTGTTGTCGGAGTAGTTTCCTCCCAGTAGTGAGTATATCTGGGTGTTGAAGCACTGTATGACACCTGTCACTCACCTGTGTAAACTTGAACAGTGCGAATGCGGAGGTACTATTGTCGGAGTAGTTTCCTCCCAGTAGTGAGTATATCTGGGTGTTGAAGCACTGTATGACACCTGTCACTCACCTGTAAACTTGAACAGTGGAGGTACTGTTGTCGGAGTAGTTTCCTCCCAGTAGTGAGTATATCTGGGTGTTGAAGCACTGTATGACACCTGTCACTCACCTGTGTAAACTTGAACAGTGCGAATGCGGAGGTACTGTTGTCGGAGTAGTTTCCTCCCAGTAGTGAGTATATCTGGGTGTTGAAGCACTGTATGACACCTGTCACTCACCTGTGTGAACTTGAACAGTGCGAATGCGGAGGTACTGTTGTCGGAGTAGTTTCCTCCCAGTAGTGAGTATATCTGGGTGTTGAAGCACTGTATGACACCTGTCACTCACCTGTGTAAACTTGAACAGTGGAGGTACTGTTGTCGGAGTAGTTTCCTCCCAGTAGTGAGTATATCTGGGTGTTGAAGCACTGTATGACACCTGTCACTCACCTGTGTAAACTTGAACAGTGCGAATGCGGAGGTACTGTTGTCGGAGTAGTTTCCTCCCAGTAGTGAGTATATCTGGGTGTTGAAGCACTGTATGACACCTGTCACTCACCTGTAAACTTGAACAGTGCGAATGCGGAGGTACTGTTGTCGGAGTAGTTTCCTCCCAGTAGTGAGTATATCTGAGTGTTGAAGCACTGTATGACACCTGTCACTCACCTGTGTAAACTTGAACAGTGCGAATGCGGAGGTACTATTGTCGGAGTAGTTTCCTCCCAGTAGTGAGTATATCTGTGTGTTGAAGCACGCGTCTCCGAAGCCCAGCAGGAAGCTGCACAACATCGCCAGCGACGCTGACGGGGTCATGTATGACACCTGTCACATACAAACAAAATATGTAAATTCGAGATGTCAGTAATCTGACAAGGCTCGCAATATTAAACGGTTCTTGCATCCACGAGTCGTCCCGCAACAAGATTTATAAATATGAAATTTATTTTAATCATAATACAATTTGATATCACGCGCTATACTTCATACCGCGGATCTCAAGAACAAAATACTAGCAGATCATTGATCAATACGCGTGACTTATGAGCAATTTATTTAGGTGACATTTGTCGGTAGTAGGTAGTAGAAAAACTCTAATACCATGGCTCATTGGGTCGTTAGACAACTCTACTATGGTAAGCCGGGCGGTAAAACCACCGACATGTCTGTCAACCTATGGCACGGCACGACGAAAGCCAAAGTTAGAGTTATGTAATAATCACCTCATTGGTGTCTCCGAAGGGCGCTTCAGCCGGCAGGTTGATGAAGATCAGGAAGAAAGACACCAGGTGAATGAGGTAGCCCATGATCACGATAGGATCCCGTCCCCATCGAGTGGTCTTCGAACCCAGGATACCGAATAAAGCACCTCCTGGAATGTCAAATGGTTTTTGTTGAGGTTTTGAAACTTGAGTCTATTGCATAGCTTCGATTCTTATGTTTAGTTTCGATTCTCAGATAATTTTAAGCTAATCCTAAACTTAAATGTAACCAAAGAATATAGAAAATCTATAGCTGTCTTTGCCGGGTAACAAGTTCAAAACATGTTTTAGGATAGGAGACAATTAATGTAAGAAGTACTTACGCAATATTTTAACTTTAACAAAGCAATAAAAAAAATTGAATTATAAGAGAATTACATCCAATACCTACGAAAAGTTGCTGACGTAAATAAATAAAGAGTTGATATCATTTCAGCATTAAAAACACCTACTACACATATTCCAATAATTATACCTACACCTGTTTAATCACAAAACGATGTTTAATCATGTTGTTTTGTAATCGCTACGTTGTTGCTATTTTGCTATCGGCAGCTGTTTCTATATCGCACGCTCCCGATAGCGAGTAATCAGTAATTTCGCCACGATGTGTATAAGCCTCCGTGGCGCAATTGGTTAGCGCGTTCGGCTGTTAACCGAAAGGTTGGTGGTTCAAGCCCACCCGGGGGCGATTCTTTTTGCTAAAATAATTTCTTTATTAATTCAATCATACGTACATATTTATCATCACATGTTACGTAAAATTATACCTATCTTCGCTTTGAATGTCAAAGGCGCAAAATGTCTATCCTGAAACTCCTAGCTATACGTAGTAAGCTGAAGCATTACTATAGCTAGGAGTTCCAAAATAGGTATTTTTTTCTTGTTTTGATCTTTTTTTCTGTATTGTTTGAAGAAAATTTGTTCATTTTATACGGTTCATTATCCACTTGCTTCAGGGTGTTATTTTACATTCTGTGAATAAAAATGGGGCTCAGTATTTTTCGCCTGAGAGGGCCGCTTCGACAAAGCTGCCTATAAATCAACCCTTACCGAGCACTTCGCCCATTCCTATGAACACTCCAGAAAGCCCCACTAGTTGCTTGGCGTTCTCTCCTATAGACAATGTGAAGCCGATCGCTGAACTGTACACGCCGCTGAAGAAGGATAGCTCCACGCCTGGAAGAGAAACATTTTAAAATTAGTTTTACCGCTCGATAGTGGACCAAAAAAGACAATCAATAGTTCAAAATGCAGCAATACCTACTGTCGATAGTATACAATTTCCGCAGATAAAAATGGATCCCGAATTGGCAACACAATTATTTGCCTCTCTAATATTATTATGACATATGAGCAGGATGTCAATTGGGGACAATGAATAATAATATTGTCAATTGGGGATCTATTCTATAACTGCGCAAGTTTTATCGTTTCTTAAGATTGAAAAACTATCGATAATAGCCCTGGCCTGGCTAGGCCTGCCCTACTTTTGTCGCCAAACGTAGCCGAAGATTTTACTAAGTAAGTATTAGTTTTCCAATAGCTATCTAAAAGGCCGCATACTATCGATAGTATCGATACTATCGAATATTTTTGAATCAATACTATCGATAAACCTAACAATTGTATAGGGTTTTTCGAATGAAAGCTATCGACAGCAGTACTATCGATAGTTCGGCAACACTAATCTAAAGGTCACATTTGACTAAGACAGAGTCGAGATGAATAGAGTTTATCCATAAACCCAAGAGGACTCTGTAATTCCCACGCAACAATTTGACGCCAGAGTCCAACTGATTGCGCTGTGTGGTAATTTTTTTCGTTGCATCTCTCTTAAGGTTGGTTAGTTGGTCCTGGATTTCCTTTTTCCAAATAATGAACGCCTTTTCTTTCCTTCTTTTTAAATCTAAGATGTAGATACTTTACCAGTGTAGATGAAGCAGACACTAAGCAGCAGCATGTCCTTGGTGGCGAACAGTCTCAGCGCGCCCTTAAACGCGTCTAGTGGTCCTTCCGCTTCATGATTTACCATCTCCGTCTGGAATTTGGAATAACATGTGGAATCTATTTTATTAAGTCTAGTGGTTAGCCGGAGTTTTGTAGTTTCACATATGCCGGCAGCACTAGGCAGCACACATTTAGTTTCAATCAGAAAAGGCTGGTGCCTTGCAGTGGACCCTTAAACTTATCTCTATTTCTTTGGAGTTCTAGCTTGCTTTTGATAGAATAGCCAAGGTGGTAACAATAATCTCACAAAATAGCATACCAAGAGTTTCCAGATGTTTGTGGATGTTCTCTTTTCGGGGATAATTCATGGTGGCAACAATAGTGCATGAGCGAATAGGTGTCCCACACGATAAAAAAGTGCGAAGTGCTTTAAGACGTGAAGTAGAGTCAACAAAATACGACTAATTTTACAATAGAACTTACCTTCGCTTCATCGAGAGCCGGGACTCTTCTCGGTGGCCTGAGCGATAGCAGGAAGACAATACCAACAGCACAAACTGCCGTTAGGGCTCCAAAAACCACATTCCGTGTCTCCAAGTCTATGTGCGTATTTGTCTTACTTACACTACAGGTCTATGTGCGTATTTGTCTTACCTTGGCTTCATCAAGAGCTGGAACTCTTCTCGGTGGCCTGAGCGATAGCAGGAAGACAATCCCGACAGCACAAACTGCCGTTAGGGCTCCAAATACCACATTCCGTGTTTCCATGTCTATGTGCGTCCTTTTCTCACCTACACTGCAGGTCTATGTGCATCCTTGTCTTACCTTGGCTTCATCAAGAGCTGGGACTCTTCTCGGTGGCCTGAGCGATAGCAGGAAGACTATACCGACGGCACACACTGCTGTTAGGGCTCCGAACACCACATTTCGTGTTTCCAAGTCTATGTGCGACCTTGTCTCACCTACACGACAGGACTATGTGCATCCCTGTCTTACCTTGGCTTCATCAAGAGCTGGAACTCTTCTCGGTGGCCTGAGCGATAGCAGGAAGACGATACCGACGGCACAGACTGCCGTTAGGGCTCCGAATACCACATTCCGTGTTTCCAAGTCTATGTGCGTCCTTGTCTCACCTACACGACAGGTCTATGTGCATCCTTGTCTTACCTTGGCTTCATCAAGAGCTGGAACTCTTCTCGGCGGCCTGAGCAATAGCAGGAACACAATCCTGACAGCACAAACCGCCGTCAGAGCTCCAAATACCACATTCCGTGTTTCCAGGCCTATGTGCGTCTTTGTCCCACCTACACAACAGGTCTATGTGCATCCTTGTCTTACCTTCGCTTCATCAAGAGCTGGAACTCTTCTCGGTGGCCTGAGCGATAGCAGGAGCACGATACCGACAGCACAAACTGCCGTTAGGGCTCCGAATACCACATTCCGTGTCTCCAGGTCTATGTGCGTCTTTGTCTCACTTACATGACAGATCTATGTGCATCCTTGTCTTACCTACACGACAGGTCTATGTGCATCCTTGTCTTACCTTGGCTTCATCGAGAGCTGGGACTCTTCTCGGTGGCCTGAGCGATAGCAGGAACACGATACCGACAGCACAAACCGCCGTTAGGACTCCGAATACCACATTCCGTGTTTCCAAGTCTATGTGTGTCCTTATCTGACCTACACGACAGGTCTATGTGTATCCTTGTCTTACCTTCGCTTCATCAAGAGCCGGGACTCTTCTCGGTGGCCTGAGCGATAGCAGGAATACAATGCCAACAGCACAAACGGCCGTCAGAGCTCCGAATACAACATTCCGTGTTTCCAAGTCTATGTGCGTCTTTGTCTCACCTACTCTAAAGATCTATGTGCATCCTTGTCTTACCTTCGCTTCATCGAGAGCCGGGACTCTTCTCGGTGGCCTGAGCGATAGCAGGAATACAATCCCGACAGCACAAACTGCCGTCAGAGCTCCGAATACCACATTCCGTGTCTCCAAGTCTATTTGCGTCCTTGTCTTACCTACACGACAGGTCTATGTGCATCCTTGTCTTACCTTGGCTTCATCGAGGGCTGGAACTCTTCTCGGTGGCCTGAGCGATAGCAGGAACACGATACCAACAGCACAAACTCCAAAAACAACATTCCGTGTTTCCAAGTCTATATGCGTCTTTATCTCACCTACACGACAGGTCTATGTGCGTCTTTGTCACACCTACACGACAGGTCTATGTGTGTCCTTGTCTTACCTTGGCTTCATCAAGAGCTGGAACTCTTCTCGGTGGCCTGAGCGATAGCAGGAACACGATACCAACAGCACAGACTGCCGTTAGGGCTCCAAAAACCACATCCCGTTTTTCCAAGTCTATGTGCGTCTTTGTCTGATATACACTACAGGTCTAAGTGCATCCTTGTCTCACCTTTGCTTCATCAAGAGCCGGGACTCTTCTCGGTGGCCTGAGCGATAGCAGGAAGACGATACCGACAGCACAAACTGCCGTCAGAGCTCCGAACACCACATTCCGTGTTTCCAAGTCTATGAGCGTCCTTGTTTCACCTACACGACAGGTCTATGTGCATCCTTGTCTTACCTACAAGACAGGTCTATGTGCATCCTTGTCTTACCTTGGCTTCATCAAGAGACGGGACTCTTCTCGGTGGCCTGAGCGATAGCAGGAACACGATACCGACAGCACAAACCACCGTCAGAGCTCCGAATACCACATTCCGTGTTTCGAAGTCTATGTGCGTCTTTGTCCCACCTACACTACAGGTCTATGTGCATCCTTGTCTAACCTTGGCTTAATCGAGAGCTGGAACTCTTCTCGGTGGCCTAAGCGATAGCAGAAACACGATACCGACAGCACAAACTGCCGTCAGAGCTCCCAACACTACATTGCGCGTCCCCAAATCTATGTGCGTCTTTGTCCTACCTACACTACAGGTCTATGTGCATCCTTGTCTTACCTTGGCTTTATCAAGAGCTGGAACTCTTCTCGGTGGCCTGAGCGATAGCAGGAATACAATACCGACAGCACAAACTGCCGTTAGGGCTCCAAAAACCACATTCCGTGTCTCCAAGTCTATGTGCGTCTTTGTCTCACCTACACGACAGGTCTATGTGCATCCTTGTCTTACCTTGGCTTTATCAAGAGCTGGGACTCTTCTCGGTGGCCTGAGCGATAGCAGGAAGACAATACCGACAGCACAGACTGCCGTTAGGGCTCCGAATACCACATTCCGTGTTTCCAAGTCTATGTGAGTCCTTGTCTTACTTACACTCCAGGTCTATGTGCGTCCTTGTCTCACCTTCGCTTCATCGAGAGCAGGAACTCTTCTTGGTGGCCTGAGCGATAGCAGGAACACGATACCGACAGCACAGACTGCCGTAAGAGCTCCGAATACCACATTCGGTGTTTCCAGGTCTATATGCGTCCTTGTCCCACCTACACGAAAGGTCTATGTGCATCCTTGTCTCACCTTCGCTTCATCAAGAGCCGGGACTCTTCTTGGCGGCCTGAGCGATAGCAGGAACACGATACCGACAGCACAGACTGCCGTTAGGGCTCCAAAAACCACATTCCGTGTTTCGAGGTCTATGTGCGTCTTGCCTTGGAACTTGATGAACACGAACAGGTTGCCGAAGAATAAACTGTAAGGAAAATAATTATTTAATAATGGTTGTATTGTAACCGACGACTGAAAAAGGGAGCGGAAGATCTATGGCGCACCCTAGGGTCCGGCCTGTCTTGCAATATACAACAGGCAGATATAAGGGATGTTTGTAATTTGTTTTCATAATAAATTAAGCCTCCTTCTTCATACATAAGTATTTGGTTATTAGCAACGCTGTGTGTGACTCTAGTTTTAACCCCGGGGCTATCAAATCCAACCCTGACTATTCTGTGGGGCTGATTATTTATTGGGGAATCGAGAACGGTGCTTAAACATCATGTAACACGTGATGGTTTACACTCTTGGGAAATGTTGGAATCAGCAACATTGTTTCTTTCAAATAAAGTTACCAAAGCTTTTATTTCCCATTTTATTTGCAGGGGATTACCACAAAACAGTAGAGCGTGAACTTTATACCTTTTAGGGCGAAAAGTTTATCAGAAATCGGCCTTAAGATTACAATCCAGTTCATCCTTGTCTGATTTACTGATTTAGATCTACACGTTGCGTCAGAATAGTTTGGTCAGAATATTTTCCTTATTTTTACCAAAGTAGAAAAGTAGGTTATAAAAAATACAAATACTTAGTAGCCGTAATAAGGAACTTATTTAGCAGGAAAAGGATGTGTAACCTTATTCTTTTCCATTCTCGTAGGTAGATTTGTAAGATTTTTCCTTGCCAACTTCTTTTCCCTAAACAGATGGAATTTTTTGTGACATCCTAATATTACCTAGGCAATTTTCCTAGAGCTACTACTAAAGCCTCTACATTTAACAAATCTTCAAATAAAAAGTTGTATCGCTTGCATCATTTTCTCAACTCATTCACAAATTACCGTGGTAACCTACACACCCACCCACATTAGCTAATGTAAATTCTAGCAAGGCACATTACCGAATTCGCAATATCGTACATGACCTACTTTTTATGGTTCAGTCGCATAATGTACGATTCGCAAAATGTATACCCACTACAAAATGTCGCTTTCGCACACTGACGCTTTCCCAAAATGTCGCTTTCGCATAATGTCGCTTTCGTAAAATGTCGCTTTCGCATAATGTCGCCTTTTGATATGATAGGGCAATATCGTTCAGTTGATCATCACTATTATTATTACTAGGTTTCCGCCTCACGGTTTCACTCGCGCATTAATATTTTTGTGTGCTATGTGGATAACTGTATTTAGATTTTTTTTTTTACCTCCTGAGTACTAGCGCATCATTGCTATTTTAATGTGCGTGCGCTCCACATACATCCATACAGTCTCCTGAAACGCGGTAGCCGTTCGCTATACAGGGTGTAAGAGACGGTGTAATCAGGCGGCCTAGGTGCGCCTCGTGTGATAATAGTTTGACACGAGCATTCTTATAACTAATTATATGCAGTTGCATACACTATTTTATCTACACTAAAAAAAAGTATAAAACAAACTAGGTAGGCACACTTTACCTGCGCACCGGCCATTGCAAGGTCCACTCACACTGTGATTGTAGAAGGGAAAATTCAATACGACAACGTTCAAAACTGAACAAATTTCAAAACTGGACAACTTTAAAAAGTAAACAACTTTTAGAACTAAACAACTTTCAAAACAAAACACCTTTTAAAACTGTACAACTTTCAAAACAAAACAACTTTAAAAACTGAACAACTTTTAAAATTGAACAACTTACAAAACTGAATAATAGACAAGAAAATTCTTTTTCACGGGCTACAGCCCAAACGGATAGTTGGATTTTGACATATGAGGTGTCATTAGATTTGGCTCAGCAGCACGAGTGACACTGGCTATATTAAAAAAAGTATAGATTCAAGATGGCGGATTTTTACAGCAAAATACTACTTTAAAATTACCGCTGCGCAGTCGAGTTTTTTTTAACACATCTACTTGTTCAAAACGGAGGAACTTTTAAAACTGAACAACTTTCTAAAATAAACCTTTTTAAAAAATTAACAACTATCTTATCTGTACTTTTAAATTTTCAGAACTGAGACAACCTTGAAACTGAACCACTTTTAAGCCTGAACAACTTAAATCTGCCTTCGAATCTGTAATAGGGTTTGTAAGGGTTACTATATGATGATACAGATAGCAGTGACACTATGAAAATCTGTATCGTTATGGTTCCATTATGATACAGCTAGCAGTGTCATTATTTTTATTATTTTTAATTACCATGCATAAAGTAGGTCATCATACAACTGCTTCTGAGTTTGTACTCCGAACATAACGAAATGAGTGTAGATATAAAAAATATTAATACGCGAGTGAAACCGCGAGGCGGAATCCTACTAATAATATAGTAATGATCAACTGAACGACATTGCCCTATCGTATCAAAAGGCGACATTATACGAAAGCGACATTTTGCGAAAGCGAAATTATGCGAAAGCGACATTTTGCGAAAGCGTCATTGTGCGAAAACGACATTTTGCGATGAGTATACGTTTTGCGAATCGTACATTATGCGTCTAAAGGCTTTTTATCGGTCTAAATGTTAGTAAACAACAGATTACACTGTGGGTTTATTTATTTTCTTAGCAGAAGTTACTGATTAATTATCTGACCCACTCTTAGGAGGTACAGTCCCTGGTAGCTTATTTGCTACAACCGACCGTACATCATTGTGAATGATATAAGGCACATAGGGTCAAGGGGTTGACTGGTCGATATTATTACTTTGTATGAACCAGCCTAATCTTGAACCATCTGCACGAGGATCAAGTAGCTGCCGCAATAAGTAGGTACCTATCATATATGATGAATTGAAAATGTCAGGAAACACCATCACCGCCAGCATGTTTTTGATTCATAACTGTACCTGCACTGCAGTATCGCCCAGAGCACTCCTGGTGTCTCCATCGCTGTTGAGGGTTAAGTAGTTCCCCTGCCCGGTCCAGATGACGTGTAACAGTACCTGCACTGCAGCATTGCCCAAAACACCCCAGAATTTCGACTGATGGTGTCTGCATCACTGTTGAGGGTGAGGTAGTTCCCCTGTCCGGTCCAGATGGCGCGTGACTGTACCTGCACTGCAACATCGCCCAGAACACTCCAGAATTTCGACTGATGGTGTCTGCATCACTGTTGAGGGTTAAGTAGTTCCCCTGTCCGGTCCAGATGGCGTGTCACAGTACCTGCACTGCAGCATAGCCCAGAACACTCCAGAATTTCGACTGATGGTGTCTGCATCACTATTGAGGGTGAGGTAGTTCCCCTGCCCGGTCCAGATGGCAGCTGCACCGGCGCCGATGAGTACGCTCGCAGCGTAGAGCAGCCATGTTCGCGGAAACAGGAACGTCACTATGATGGGGGGTGAGGTGTCAGATAGTTTCCCCTGCTTGGTCCAGATGGTGTGTGACTGTACCTGCACTGCAGCATTGCCCAGAACACTCCTGAGTTGCGGCTGATGGTGTCTGCATCACTGTCAAGGGTCAGGTAGTTCCCCTGCCCGGTCCAGATGGCTTGTGACTGTGACAGGTAGTTGCCCTGCCCGGTCCAGATGACGTGTGACTGTACCTGCACTGCAGCATTGCCCAGAACACCCCGGAATTTCTACTGATGGTGTCTGCATCACTGTTGAGGGTCAGGTAGTTTCCCTGTCCGGTCCAGATGGCAGCTGCGCCGGCGCCGATGAGTACGCTCGCCGCGTAGAGCAGCCATGTTTGCGGAAACAGGAACGTCACTATGATGGGGGTGAGGTGTCAGGTAGTTCCCCTGCCCGGTCCAGATGGCGTGTGACTGTACCTGCACTGCAGCATAGCCCAGAACACCCCAGAATTACGGCTGATGGTGTCTGCATCACTGTTGAGGGTTAGGTAGTTCCCCTGCCCGGTCCAGATGGCGTGTGACTGTACCTGCACTGCAGCATAGCCCAGAACACCCCAGAATTACGGCTGATGGTGTCTGCATCACTGTTGAGGGTCAGGTAGTTCCCCTGCCCGGTCCAGATGGCAGCTGCGCCGGCGCCGATCAGCATGCTCGCAGCGTAGAGCAGCCATGTTTGTAGGAACAGGAATGACATTATGATATAGGATGACTTTACCTGCACTGCAGCATAGCCCAGAACACTCCAGAATTACGGCTGATGGTGTCTGCATCACTATTGAGAGTTAGGTAGTTCCCCTGGCTGGTCCAGATGGCGTGTGACTGTACCTGCACTGCAACATCGCCCAGAACACCCCAGAATTTCGACTGATGGTGTCTGCATCACTGTTGAGGGTTAGGTAGTTCCCCTGCCCGGTCCAGATGGCGTGTGACTGTACCTGCACTGCAACATAGCCCAGAACACCCCAGAATTACGGCTGATGGTGTCTGCATCACTGTTGAGGGTTAGGTAGTTCCCCTGCCCGGTCCAGATGACGTGTGACTGTACCTGCACTGCAACATCGCCCAGAACACTCCTGAGTTGCGGCTGATGGTGTCTGCATCACTGTTGAGGGTCAGGTAGTTCCCCTGCCCGGGTCCAGATGGCGTGTCACAGTACCTGCACTGCAGCATGGCCCAGAACACTCCGGAGTTGCGGCTGATGGTGTCTGCATCACTGTTGAGGGTTAGGTAGTTCCCCTGGCCGGTCTAGATAGCGTGTGACTGTACCTGCACTGCAGCATAGCCCAGAACACTCCAGAATTTCGACTGATGGTGTCTGCATCACTGTTGAGGGTTAAGTAGTTCCCCTGGCCGGTCCAGAAGGCGCGTGACTGTACCTGCACTGCAGCATCGCCCAGAACACTCCTGAGTTACGGCTGATGGTGTCTGCATCACTGTTAAGGGTTAAGTAGTTCCCCTGTCCGGTCCAGATGGGGTGTTCCTGTACCTGCACTGCAGCATCGCCCAGAACACTCCAGAGTTGCGGCTGATGGTGTCTGCATCACTGTTGAGGGTTAAGTAGTTCCCCTGTCCGGTCCAGATGGCAGCTGCGCCGGCGCCGATGAGTACACTCGCCGCGTAGAGCAGCCATGTTCGCGGAAATAGGAACGTCACTATGAAGAACCTGTGGGCAAAAGCGAATTGAGTTAATAAAGTACTCTAATCTGGCGGATATAAGCGATTCTCTTAATATTCTCTCCATGGAATAAGGGTTCCTAACTTTACTCCTAGCTCAAGACATGTTATACACGTATGTACCTACATGGGCTATACCGTATAAAAAACTTTAATGCAGAATTTACATAATTACCTACCACTGCAATTTACCTGCATAACATTGTTTTTTTTTTTACATAACAATACAAATAATTTAAATTCCCAGCATTTTCTCTGGTATCTGGCCCTACGCCAATAAAATGCGCTAGGTACTTACGTGTTTTCTACGTCTGATAAAATGATTTTCTAGATACCTAATGCTTGACCTTGTTCAAAATCAAATTCTATTTGTTAAGAATTAAATTCTACTCTACAACTGGTTTTGAGGGTAATGGGTTTTTAATTAATAAGAATTTTAAACTATTTTGGATAGGCATAAAGTGTTTATAAAGTGTATATCACAGCACAGACAGGCCAGCATAGCACCTGTCCTAGGTAATACTCAAACGATTATAAATTACGAAACAAGGTCGTTCAATGACTCCTTATCAGTCTTTGAACGATTTTTCTCAATAAATACTTTTAAAATAGTTATAGCTTCTTAAACAATACGTGTACCTACTATAATTTTTATTAAGTTAGCTTTTCAATCTCTACTGATTAAGGAGTTTAATAAATTACTTACTTAGGTATTATATTAGTCTGAAAGTGAAAGACGTAGATAACAGCAGTTACAACAGGCATTGTGCAACCTTGGTCAGTGAAGGTTCGCAACTAGATCGATACCAATATATGCAGGCGTTTCGCGGACTAACACACATTGCTATTATTTAGGAAAAAACTAGCACCTGTGGTATGTCTGACAGGCCAGAGGGCTGTAGCTCCTACTACTGTCGTTCTTTCTAGAAGCCCTTTACAGTTCCATCTACTACGAATAAACTATCTGGCAATAGATGCCACAGAGTTATACCACAAAGTAAGTATTGGCTAGCGGTTATAGGCCTCTTGACGAAATTGCCCCGCTGTACCATACGATGATGATAACCTGATTATGACTATATTACATACATAACGATCTTAGGCAATTTACTCATAAGGCAGAAGTTATTTAATTTTGTTAACAAAACGTCTTCAAAATAAGTGTTAAGTGGAATTATTTCCTTTGGGAATTGGAAATCTAGTATCGTCCTATAGATCCTGTATTGCAAGGACATAAAATGCGTCGAGGTGTGCGCCTAGGTAGCGGTTAGTACACGATAGAATTCGTTTACGTAAACGAGCTGGGTAGATATCTGATTAATATTAACTTAGGCTTCAATTATGTTTCAACATCAACAGCCACGACAGTCTACAGCAGGACATTGCCTCCTACACTATTAGGGGTTATTGGTCGCAGTCCAACCTAGCTAGCTAGTTTAGTCCTATCTTAGATACTATTTTAGATACCTACGTATCGATTTCAACCTCTTATATTAACAGGGCAGGGTGATTTTGGGTACCTACTTAGTATGCAAACACCGCCGTCAAACTAACGGTTCCTCCAAGCGCCCACCATACATTCCATTAATACATCCGAAGTGAAATAGCTTACTTGGTACATTTTGTGAAGTTTAAGTAGTTTTGCCATTTAGTAGAGTCGATTCATGAACTAAATTTTCTTACATCACAACTATTAAATCACATACTTAAAAAGTACTTGCACCTTGAATGAAGTTGTTTTCCTAGTCCATCTTTGCAAAGAGCCTTATTCCAATTTTCTATTCGTAGCAGTTATTTCGCAAAAACTCAATCGAATATTAATAATGAACAAACCTAGATGCCATGAATCTCATAAAGTTCGCATACATGTGATATGATAACGCGGGCGTAGCAGCCGACTGTCCTGCCACAGATAAGGCCTAGGTATTGCACAATAAAATAATACATACAAGCAAGCAAGCAACCATACAACACAAATGTGTTTGTGTACTATGCTAACAGGGTGTGAAATAGCAACAACCAGTGAAAGTCCAGTTTGTCTCCGCTGCTAGTGTAATGATAATGGGCGTAACATTCTGAGTGGCTTACGTTATGATTATGAATGACTGCAGTGCAACGTGATAACTATGAGTTAATACAAGATGCGTCTTAGTTGATACAGAATTATTTTTCATGGATGCTCTAGCACGCTCTATGAAAGTCAAATATGAAAGAAGTCTTGGTATAACTGGCGCAGAAAAAGAACATATCCCGAATCTTTAACATTATTGTTTACCTTATACATTTAACATCTTGTGACCGTTTCGATGAATGCAACTTCATCGATTCGGTGTACCACTCGACAGAAGAATAATCTGAAGATACTTTATGACTTGATAAAGTACTCGAATAAACATAAATACAGCATAACAATAAATTTTAACAATGAAAACCGAAACAACAGACGTTATGTCCACAATTTCACAACTAAAAACACATATTTTAGTATTTTCGACGTTAAGGATATCTTTGTCATAAAATTCTCGCTTTCTCTTGACCAATATTACAGCTTGACATTTTTATCCTCTTTATTTTGTAATATCGTAAAAATAAGTACCTAAGTACAAGTAGGTTACACCCACACAAATCCTTACAGGTGATTTCAATGTTTTTGTAGAAAAAGTAACGAAAAATATTTCGGCTCCAATGAATATGGCGTCATCCACGTAAGTAATGTAAATTGTGTTGCATATTACTAGACGGGAAGTGGTGTTTAACCGTCATACTGAATTGCTTATGTACCTACCTACCTATTTGGTAAAAATTTACATTTCGAGACAATAAACAGCCAAGAAACTATGAAGAGTTTTAGCAGCCAGTTGAATGTAGTCTTCATACTATTTTGAAGTGTGCTGTGCGTCAATTCATGATAGTAACAGAATTAGCGACCAAAGATAAGTTATTAAGATGATGTGCATCTTCTTTAGGTGTTCTGTAAAACTTATATACTTAGGACTACTACTTACTACGGGCGCATCAGCGCCGACTTGATCAGGAGTAGAAGAGGTCGCCATGGCCGAAACCGGCCGGAGAGATCATCATCATCATACTTAGTACTTACAAATAAGTAGCGGCTCCTATGAGCATGGCTCCCCTCGGCTCCGTGATGGAGATGACTGACGGCGCCATCCAGTTGCAGATGGCCAGGGTCGCGTAGATGATGGAGAGCTCCTGACTGATGCTGTACTGGATCTACTCACAAATAAGTAGCGGCTCCTATGAGCATGGCTCCCCTCGGCCCCGTGATGGAGATGACTGATGGCGCCATCCAGTTGCAGATGGCCAGGGTCGCGTAGATGATGGAGAGCTTCTGTCTGATGCTGTAGAGAATCTACTTACAGATAAGTAGCGGCTCCTATGAGCATGGAGATGACTGACGGCGCCATCCAGTTGCAGATGACCAGGGTCGCGTAGATGATGGAGAGCTCCTGACTGATGCTGTACTGGATCTACTCACAAATAAGTAGCGGCTCCTATGAGCATGGCTCCCCTCGGCCCCGTGATGGAGATGACTGATGGTGCCAATGAGTTTCAGATGGCCAGGGTCGCGTAGATGATGGAGAGCTCCTGATGCTGTACAGGATCTACTTACAAGTAAGTAGCGGCTCCTATGAGCATGGCTCCCCTCGGCCCCGTGATGGAGATGACTGATGGCGCCATCCAGTTGCAGATGGCCAGGGTCGCGTAGATGATGGAGAGCTCCTGAGTGATGCTGTACAGGATCTACTCACAGATAAGTAGCGGCTCCTATGAGCATGGCTCCCCTCGGCCCTGTGATAGAGATGACTGATGGCGCCATCCAGTTGCAGATGGCCAGGGTCGCGTAGATGATGGAGAGCTCCTGAGTGATGCTGTACAGGATCTACTCACAGATAAGTAGCGGCTCCTATGAGCATGGCTCCCCTCGGCCCCGTGATGGAGATCCAGCCATCCAGTTGCAGATGGCCAGGGTCGCGTAGATGATGGAGAGCTCCTGAGTGATGCTGTACAGGATCTACTCACAGATAAGTAGCGGCTCCTATGAGCATGGCTCCCCTTGGCCCCGTGATGGAGATGATGGAGAGCTCCTGACTGATGATGTACTGGATCTACTCACAAATAAGTAGCGGCTCCTATGAGCATGGCTCCTCTTGGCCCTGTGATGGAGATGACTGATGGCGCCATCCAGTTGCAGATGGCCAGGGTCGCGTAGATGATGGCCAGCGACGTGTAGCCGTCGCCGGTGAACTCCTTGTCATCTTGGCTGATGCTGTCGAGGATCGTTTTCTGGGAACAAGAGGAAGCCCTTGGTAAACTCCGAGAGAAACGTTTTCCAGCTAACCAAAGAAGTGAATCAATCAATATGCTACGCTAAATACCTATAAGGCAAGAAAATTGAATGTAGATTTAATTATTTTTTGAAGGTTAGAAAATATGCAAGTAACTATTGTTCGAGATGCAGATTATCTTATGATAAGGCCAACGAACAAGATAAGACTCAATAACAAATCTCATTGGAAAGAACGTAATTCATACCCTCTAGGTAATGTTGGTAATACATATTTGCACGCTATTCGTTTAAACTTTCCCAATAATAGCTGTTCACATCTCCTGACCTATATCACGCCTATAATATATTGACTTTATCAGTTTTAATAAATAACCAAATAAGAAAAGAGCCACGGTCGTTACCCGTCTGTCATTCTGTTATCAAGACCTCGGAAGTTGGAACAGATAGTCCTATGCCGAATGTCGGACACAGACCTTGACCGTACGGGCCACGAAGTTTAGAGATCATGGTGACACACGTGTAGGTTGACCATACTAACTATGGTCAGGAGTTTTCGAAGCATGCATTTTAGACAAAATGGTCTGGTATTAGATAAACCATGTAACTGATGAAGGGAGATGCACCTATCCAGCCCAGTTGCATCTCACATGGGAACGATATTCTAAATAGTCTAAACGATGCTCAAAGATCACCTAAAGAACAAACAAAAGAATGAGAAATTATAGGTATAGAGTTTTATAATTTTAAATTATGGGAGCACGGTGTAAACGGCGTAACAAAATCTCAAGTAGCAAAAATGGTATTCAAAAAGTAATGCATATCTTCCAAGTACACACTGTACAGTCGTAAGTAGTTAAGTATTAGTGCTATTTTGTATGATATAACTACCTAAAACCACTATGACTAAAAGCTGTAAAAACATACTGACTAGTTAAAATTCAGAACAAGGCCTGCAACACACATATTCCATGAATAACAAATAAATATGCATTTCCCAAGTATGTATACCCTCAGAATTTATGTGACAAGCTGTCCATTTATTTACAACTTTGTTGCATCCAAGTTAAGGTAAAACCATATCAATATGTACATATTGTGCATACATCAGTTTAAGCAATAAAATCTCAGGTCACTCTCCATATATTAAGTGTCATGTAGCCAAAAAAGTTGGTCAGACCTTCTGTATAGGTCATTGACTCATAATATTGCAATTGAAAAGAAACAAGGTATAAGTAAGTCTCCGATAAAACATGGATTTCTTTCGTAATACTGAAGCAACAAAGCTGAAATACACAAACATATCTGGGTTTAATCAAAATACCTATGATAGCGGCCTTTAATAGATGACTTTGATAATGACCGGGTGTTTCGTAAAAGGCGACGTAGAGTTTTTGACCTCGGCTGAATATCTATCGAATATTGGTCAACCGCATGGTGGCGGTGATACCACCTACAAGATCATTCTCAAAGAGGGTTGACGTGAGGCAGGCGGTCAGTCTAATCATAACATAAAACATAGCTAAATCCTTGTGCTACATGATTTTGTGTTCTAACAAATCATGTTGCGCTGACCCCAACTGTTTTTGAATAAGGGCAGGAAGATGATGATCTAAAATACCTTTGATAACAGAGAAACACGCTTATCTGATGTAAAAGACATAAACGCGTGTTTCAAAATCAAAATGTAAGCATAATGTAAGGTCAGACTGCAAAATAATTTGAAATTTATGTATGTCTTACCATTTTTAGATAAGGCTTTATGAGACGAATGACTTATCCTATAGGCCATGGCTTTACTTTGCTCATTTTATTCTGATTTTATGAAGGTGTGACCTCAATGCCATAGATTTTTTGACCCGATAATCATTTAATACAAACTACGAACTAGCCGACCCGTTAGCGGTTCCACCCGCTGCAACTCGTTTACCCGCGGGAAAAAGGTATTTACCATGGAATGTGTTATACCTTTATATAAACCTTTCTCTTGAATCACACTAACTATAAAAACCGCATCAAAATCCGTTGCAAGGTTTAGGAGGAGTTAGCAAATTCCACGACAGATAAACGCAAAAAGCGACTTAATTTTACACTATGTATTGATTGATTTTGCACGTATACGAGGAAATTATCAGAACAGGAAATAAGCACAGTTAATCTCCACTTGAACAGTATCGGATACAGTAATTGCAATAAGCAATTAAATAAATCCTGATATAAAATGTAGGTAAATAATACAAATGAGGGCTTTCACTGAAGTTAGAAGCCGTGATAAGAAGCCAGTGTTGAAGTAGGTATTGTGTTTGAATAGAATCCTCATTTTACGTGCGATAGCCTAAATATTATGGAGTAAAACTGCAATGCGCTCTCAAAATACCCACCTAATGACTTTTGATCTCTTTTTTCTTCTTATTTTTCTAAGCATAATAATATCCACTGTTGGGCGAACGCCTCTTTTCTTGACGCTTTTTCACTATGTTCTTTTTGCGGCGATTCTGGTCCAGGTAGGCCCTGCTGTCTTTTTAATATCGTCCGACCATCTTGCTGGTTGGTCTACCAACATGTCGACTTCCTGCACGTGGCCCTAATGCAGCACTCTATGACTCCACCTGTCGTCATCTCTACGACATAGGTGTCCCTTTTGATCTACCTAAAGTTATTACTGTCTTTTGGCTTAGATTAGTGAGACGAAGACTCGTTCCAGTTAGCGATCTGGATACAAGGTTACCTAACCATTCTGCTATAGGTAGTTTATCAATCATATGTGTAGGTACATAGATCTATTTGATATTAGGTATCCATTACAAAACCGCTAGGTAAAAATCGATAAAGTAATCTAGACCATGACACGGTATCGACAAAACCCTTGAATCCAAAATATCTCAAGTAATTCTGCTTGACCTAATTTAAACCAAAACAAATCCTTGGACTTATCGCCTTCTAGACAAGAAACGATAAAACACATAATATTATTAATGTTACGTTTCAAAGAGTATAAATTATTTATGAATCGCCATTTTATGCATTTATGGGCAAGATGGGATTTACCAAAGGATTTACATTTTTCTCAATATCAACGTCTTAATTTTAAACTAGGGTATCTAAGTTAAGGTATCTGTAGTTTTATATTACATAAGCTGCAAAAGTGCCTATCACACAGTCATCGAAATAGTCCTCATTCGAAGACCTATTACATCAACAACAATATTTTGATGTGCCGTTGCAAATCAGCAAGACGAATAAATTGATCTGAAGATCTGACACAATCTGATGATGATGACTTATTATATTAACTAATTCCGGTGCACAAAACATCGAAGGATGAAGACAGAACTATCATATGTATTCCATGGGAATTTGTTACCTATGTCATGCATGAATTATACTGTGTTTAAATGAAAATGAGAGTGATCTTCTGCAGGGAAATTTTTTTCAGCGTTGATTCCGTTTCTAACTTCCAACTACTGGTTTAGATCTGACAAAGAAAAGTAACTGCAAGATGCCACTTGGAGAAGACCTTTGGGTATTCCAAGTCGCTTAGCCAATGAATCAACATTTGAACACAGGTCATCCATAAGGGTAATTGCCGTAAAACAAAAAGTGGCTCTTATGCAAGCTGGCGCCGTAAACTGACAGAGCAGTTGCCGATCTACACCACAGCTGCACTGTACTGTACCTACGGTGACCAGTCACATTACATAATCTACTCTGTAAACGTGTCAATAAACTCGATAAGGTACTGCCAGTGTGGTTCATAACAATAAATTGTGCCCACTCGCAGACAACTTGTCGTAAATTAAATTTTAAACGACTTTTTTATTTACTTATCGGACTTTGTTGTCTCTCCATAATACAATGCGAGATTCTGAATTTATTTTACGGGACCTCTTTTTTGTGTTCAATTCCTTGAGGTCAATTTCCTTCGATGACACCAAGAAAGTTTCGGAAAAGTGGAATACGAGTCAGGTCAACAAACGCATTGCAATAAACAATAACAATATCGTATAAGCGTTGTAAATTGTTGTAGGATATTAAGCCTGATAGACAGAAGTAGGTGGCGGCGATCGATCAACTGAAGGCAAAGGGTGTTGCAACAGTTACGAGTTATTCACTTTCGTCACGATACATCGTATGCGCTGGCGCATCGCTAACGTCAAGAACACACCTACTTCGCTAGTAGCCTAGCGACTGGCGAGGCTGCCGTGAAGATGAACTTGCCTAGTCTGATCAGATACAAATACAATTTGTTTGTGATAGTTTACAGAACCAGGCGCGCATTGCCCTCATTTATGCCGTGTGATGCCGGCTTAGAATAGCATCACCCCAATTCTACCCGTGGGTGTCGTAAAAAGCGACTATGGGATAATTATCCAGTGAATTGGCAGCAGCGTTCCCTGTGAATTAAACATCTTGCACTGCGCTCGCCAATCCGCCTGCCAAGCGTGGTAAGTAAGGAAATACCCCCCAATACGGGAGAGGCCCATGTCCAACAGTGGACTGTTGTGGCTGTAAAGGATAGGCGCAACTTTTGAGCATTTAAATGAAGGTGCTTCTCGCAGCTAGATACTGGTCTGTAATGAATGGGAATGTTACTAGTATTATTACGTCTTGCTAGTAAGTGATGAAGTTGGATATGGATGGATGGATCTATCGTTCGCGCCGCCGTGAATTATTTCGCGTGATTATTAGGGCGTGAAATTTTCAGCATGTAGGCGCTACAGGTGCTTGAATATTCCTCTGTAATATATTCGGATTAGACAGTGTGTTCTTCTTCTTAGATGAACCTATTTTTCGAAAACGATAGCAAATACGCATGATATCTTACAATGCATTTTTGACTACCTCAGTCCATGTTATTGATGATCTTCCTTGGGCTCATTTTGCTGCAACTCGTTAGAAAATAGCTAGGCCGTTATTTCATAATAGCCGCAACCTTTTCCTATTTGGATTGACACTCAAAAATGTTCAAACGCCTTGTGTAGAACAAGGTCGTGAACGACATAAATATGCGGCCTGTTTTGCCCGCTACGGAATGTCGTACTGTGGTTTGTGGTCCTTTCTATCGGTACGCCATCAACAATGCATTTATATACGAGTTTTATTATCTATTTAATGACTCTATCAAAAGTAGGTAGGCGTAGGCGCGAAGGTCTCAAAGCCCTTTCTCTCATCGTAAATAAGAAATCACAATGGAAAGTGACCATATGGGGCCGCGCCTATAGAGGATTGAGCAACTGAATTTACAATATCTGATATCGTGTCTGATAGGACTGGTACCTGGAGGCCTAAATCAGAACAGAATAGAAAGAGGGATGTCTTCTACCAGCCGTGTGGGTCAATTTATAGGGTAAATTAGAGAAAGAAGATCGCTTTGTAATTCAGTAGTTAATTTTACGATGTTTGTTTATATGTATTTGTTGAATTGGCTTTTAAACTTATTAATTGCGTCAATAGTGTAAAGCATACAAACCCCTAATCTATTGCGAAATACGAAATACCTAACGGTGCAAAAATCTGTTAGATTATTTTCACAGAGATAGCCTGTAAGCTGGGAAGTAACATAGGTAACCCTTTACAGCGGGAAAATATCTTATTCGTACTAGCAAAACTCACTGAGCCGCGGGTTACAACAATGCGGAAGACAGATTATTAATAAAATCGGCTAAGTGCGAGTTGGACTCGCGCACGAAGGGTGCCGTATCATTTTGTATAAAAATCGAATAAAAATCACTTTTGTTGTATTGCAGCCCTCCTTAACTTTTAAATAATTCTACTTTTTATTATTGTTGAATGGCAATAGTAAAACATGTTCTGTAAAAATTTCAACTGTCTTAGTAGGTAATACCTACAGTTCATCAGATACAACGACCGAACCATCGTAGCTAAATCAGGCATAACATCAAGGTTTTTTATATGGCTGCCTCCTCAATTTTATTTTATCCTTACAGTCAGACAGACAGTCAATGAAGTCTCAGTAATAGGGTCCTGTTTAGGGCACGGCACTCTTAAAAATACCTTGTAAGGAACTCGATTGCTCTGCCGTTTCTTATAAGAATCTGGTTTGAAAACAAGCATCATAATTAACAGTCTGGCTGTGTGTCGCCGGCGCAGGTTTATCTTTATCTTTACAGACAGACAGAAAGCGAAGTCTCAGGAATAGGGTCTCGTTTCGGCTACGGCATCCTAAAAAATACCTTGTAAGGAACTTGATTGCTCTGCCGTTTCTTATAAGAATCTGGTTCGACAACAAGCATCATAATTAACAGTCTGGCTGTGTGTCGCCGGCGTAGGCTTCCGCTACCGGCTACCGCGTGTGAGACAGCGCACCTTAATATTAATTTTATCTTTACAGACAGACAGCGAAGTCTCAGCAATAGGGTCTCGTATCGTACGGCACCCTAAAAATTACCTTGTTTGGAATTGCTCTGCCGTTTCTTATAAGAATCTGGTTCGAAAACAAGCAGCATAATTAACAGTCTGGCTGTGTGTCGCCGGCGCAGGCTTCCGCTACCGGCTACCGCGTGTAAGACTGCGCGCCTTAAATTTAATTTTATCCTTACAGTCAGACAGACACCGAAGTCTCAGTAATAGGGTCTCGTTTCGGGTACGGCACCCTAAAAACACCTTCTAAGGAACCCGATTGCTCTGCCGTTTCTCATAAGAATCTGGTTCGAAAACAAGCAGCATAATTAACAGTCTGGCTGTGTGTCGCCGGCGCAGGCTTCCGCTACCGGCTACCGCGTGTGACACCGCGCGCTTTAATTTTATCCTTACAGATAGACAGCGAAGTCTTAGTAATAGGGTCCCGTTTCGGGTACAGTACCCTAAAAATACCTTGTAAGGAACCCGATTGTTCTGCCGTTTCTTATAAGAATCTGGTTCGAAATCAAGCATCATAATTAACAGTCTGTCTGTGTGTCGCCGGCGCAGGTTTCCGCTACCGGCTACCGTGTGTGACACTGCGCGCGCGCTTTCCATATCGATCTTGCGCCACGGTCATGGCTAATGAAAACATTTGTATGTGTTGATGATACTGATGTTTTGTTTTCTGTGGGATGTGGTGGTAGCTATCACAAATTAGGAAAACGGCGCACGGGGCGCCCACACAGATAGCTAACTCAGTATTAACGACGATTTTGACGCTTATTGACTTTAACTGGAATCTCAGGGGAAGCCAAGGTAACTAAGATGGTTGGGATGAACATCATATTTCTTGGATTATTACTCAGAATTATATAACATTCTTGTATCAGATTTTAGAGTTTTGATATTCTTGTAATTTGATATTTTTGACAGTATCAAATCTGGCAATGTGACATTCGCAAAAATCCTGGAGAGGGTGGAATGAATATTTTGTAAATTCTCTATTTTGTGCTGGTACTAAGTGAGCCATTTGTACACACTATATCTTCAGGTGTTTGGACCTTAAGGGCAAAAATCGTATGTGATGGCTTTACACTGAAAAAAAAATTTTTTTGTTGTATTTTATGGCTGCATGAATTGCCTACATACACTAGTACTTACCTATAAAATTTAAGTTGGTAAATTCGAAACTGAAAACATTCTAATTTTTTTGGCTAAAAAGTGGTGTTCATAAGTTTAAGAAAACTCTTTTTATTTGTTTATTCTTGTTTAAATTAACAAATTGTTAAACAGAATGTGCAGTAATTCAGTGCTTATTGTTCTATGCAAAACTGGATATGAAATTAATGGTACTGATCTTATAAATATACAAATAAACCAAGGTAGATAGAGTTAAAAAACACAACAAATACCTATTAACAGGATATTATAATGTTACTTTTTAATGTTTTTGGTATTTTTGGCACCTCACTGGGAATAAGAGATAGTTTATTGTTTATTTGTTAACCATTGTTTTTTTTTACATACCTAGTATGTATGTAATAACTAATAACTTTACTGTAACAAGAAATAGAAACTTAAAAAACTAATTGATTGTATTAACACAAAGGCATTGCCTTTATTTCAGTTTTTTACCTAGAATAATTTAATTACTTACTTACATCACTGATATTTTAATTATATGCACACCAAACATTTTATATATAGTTTACAACAAAATTTGGGCAGAGAATACTTTTTGGGGTGGTAATTTTTATATTGTTTCCAAGTTAATTGTTTTCTGAAGTGCATTGTTCTTGCATTTGTAAAGTCAAGTAGTGTCAATTCCTACAGCAGATCATTCTGTGCAATTAAATTAATGTAAAAAAACAGTAGTTAAGTAGCAGAAATTAGGTACAGTTTTATAAAAACCTTATCACATATTAGTTGTTATACGTGGTATGAACCACAATCATTGTGAAACTTCGGTCTTCGGCTAAGGATTGCTAGAAATCACATAAAACTTACCTCTATATTACCCATCGTCTGAAATGCAGTGAACACGAACATAAATCCAAATCCCAACAGGATCACGTTCACGAACCGTCGCTCCATCTTCACAGCGGTGGAAAATACTCCGAACAACAAACAAAAGCGAGAGAAACTCAGCAGTGTGGAGAAAATCTTTTACTGCAGCGAAATCAAAATTTGTTGACGATAGCTGCATACGCGACTCCGGCGGCAACAACCAAACACGCTCACGCAACTACTGCAGTGTTGACTTTGCGCTCTTGCAGTGTTAAACAATCCATTCTCTGCGCTCCCTCCACTCACAAGCGATTAAATTATCAAGTTTTACTTTGTAAATAAATCTCGCCGTTTCGACGATTGTTGTTTTAAAAATTCATCCATCAGGATAGGCAATGGTACTAGCCATACAGCCTAGTCTTTTATTAGTTCTTTCTGTTATCTTTTCAAAAATAAGGCATTAAATGCCGTTTCGACGATTGTTGTTTGTTTTTAAAAATTCATCCATCAGGATAGGCAATGGTACTAGCCATACAGCCTAGTCTTTTATTAGTTCTTTCTGTTATCTTTTCAAAAATAAGGCATTAAATGCCAATTCTTCTATAGTTCATTTCTTATTTCCAATAAAAACAAGGCAAAAATGCCATTTCTTCTATATATTCTTGTGTAATTTTCAGGTTCATAAAATTCCATGTCCGGGTTAAATCCATGTCAAAGCTCTCCAACCGTGGAGATAATAAAGTCAAATATTGGATTAAAAGTGGCAGGGTTCGATAGAAGTTCTTGAAGCGAAGGCGGGATACTGTCTTTGTAAATATCTTGCAGCTTGTCAATTAATAAAATTCGGTTAATATTTAAAGCAGGACAGTTGAAAAATATATGTTCCAGCGTTTGATTTTCATTTAGGTATTGATTGCAGCATACCATGCACCTTTTTCTTGTATTATAATTTGATGTTGATTTATCCAGCTTTGTCTAATTTCCTCTTGAATCAATGGGATTAAATCTCTCCATGGAAGTGACATTCTTCTGGGTTGTCCAATTAAGCTATTGTTTATTGTTCTGGCAAGGTAGTCAGCTGTTTCATTACCTGACACACCTTTATGTGCCGGAGACCATAAAATTCAATTGAAACATTGGCGTTGTATAGTGTTTGCCACAGCTGTTTAATTTTATAAATAATATAATTTGTACTCAGAGTGTTATTCTTTAAAGCTGATAAAACTGACATACTGTCACTAATAATAAGCCATTTAGGGAAAGAGTGATTTAAATTGTTTATATATTCTAAAGCGGCTTGAATTGCTGCAGCTTCTGCCGTAAATATACTGCAGGTTTTTGTAGTTTATATCCATTTCCTGTCTTCAAGGCACTGTGATAGTATGCAAGAGAGACACCAGTATCAGTTTTTGAGCCATCAGTGTAAATATGCTGGTATTGTGGCCATAATGATAGTTTCTCATATAGCTCTTCTCTAGTTCTAATGGAGTTATCTATAACTATATTCATATTGCAAAATTTGCTTTCAAAAGCTCCTTCGTAACATGCCAACTTGTCAGATTTGTGAATGTTATGCCTTTCATTATAAACTTTTATTTCAGAATAATCAAGCAGAATAAAGGGGAATTTAATTGAAGTAGATGCAGAGGCCAAAGTTTGATTTTCAGCGATTTTCTCTAATAAGGAATGGTGAGTAAAAGAAAATAATTTCAGTAGAAATCTAAATTTGAGATATTTAAATCTTAACATCAATGGAGGTATATTGCATTCAACATAGAAACAATAGGTGTTGTTTTCATTGCACCTGTTATTAAACGTAAATTTTTATTCTGTAAAGTTTCTAACTTTTAACCAAAATAGGATTGGAGCATAACAAAGAAAACTATATTCAAAGTGGGAACGTACCACAGACTTATATAACATAAGTAAAACTTTAGGATCAGCCCCCATGATGTTCTAGCGAGGATTTAAGAATATTAAAAGCTCTAGAAGCTCTATCTGACACATAACTTACATGCTTATTCCATGATAAATTTCTAGTAAAAATTACTCCAAGAAATTTTGCTTCATCTTCTACTGGCAATAAGCTACCATCATAATATATATGAGATATTAAAAGTCTAGATCTACTAAAGATCACAACTTTAGTTTTCTCTAGACTAACACTTAAATGTAAATAATCAAAGTATGTTTTTAATCTTTCTAATGCTAAATTTAATTTGATTTCTGTTGCTTGCATGTTAGACCCAATACAATATATAGCTAAATCATCAGCAAATTGTAAATTTCTTACTTCGGTACCCAGTATACTATTTAATTTATTAATATACAAGATGAACAGCAAAGGACTTAAAATTCCACCTTGACAAACACCTAAATATGACGATTGTGGTCCATATAAATTATTTTTAAACTTGACATATACTTGCCTACCATTTAAAAAGTTGAATATCCAACTAATTAATTTTCCAGGTAAACCTAACAACTGTAACTCCGCAGCAAGCACATGGTGATTAACATTATTGAAGGCTCCAACAATATCAAAAAGACACAAACAACAAATTTATTAAATGAGAAGGAATGATGAATGTCAAGAAAGAGATTATTCAAACTTTCGATTGCAGAGTGACCACGTCTAAAACCAAACTGATTTGGAGGTAATAACTTATTAGATTCAATAAAAATTTCCAGTCTTTGTTTTAGTATTTGTTCAAAAACTTTACCTATACAGGATGTTAATGCTATAGGTCGATAAAATTACAATTATCCGCATCTTTACCAGGTTTCAAAACTGGAATTAAACAATCAACCTTCCATTCAGTGGGAATTATGTCATTAGACCAAAGAAAGTTAAATATGTCCAAAATCATTTTTTACTTGACAATGAAAGATTTTAATAACTTATATGGAATATGATCTAAACCAAAAACAGTATCTCTTCTAGAGCTAAGTGCACTAATAAATTCATTTAAAGTAAAAGGTGTAATTAAATAATCATTACCACCAGTGACTGGAGAGTTAACAGTAGTAGTGACAATATTTGGAGAAACGGTTGTGTACTTATTTAAAAATGCTGGTATCCAATCTGTGTTAGAAGACCGTATCACATTACATTCAGAAAAGATTTATTAAACATGCGCATTGTTTTCCATATTACAGACAGAGGTGTTTGCCGGTTAAATGTTTCACACAAAGCCATCCATGAAGCTTCTCTTTCCCTTTTAATGGTAAGTTTTTAATAGCTTGTTGTTTTTTAAAATAGATATAATTTTCTAATGTTGGGTCATTTTAAATTGAATGTAAGCAGCTTTAGAATTATTTACTGCTAAAGTGCAGGCATTATTCCACCAAGGCAAACATGGTCTTTTCCTACGTGTTAAATTTGGCTGCACTGAATTATTTCTGGTTGTGGGATTAGCCTCAAATGCACAATTTAGTAGTAAAGAGCAGAGATTAGAATAGGATTCCTGGGGTCGTTCAAAGTCAAAGTTAAAAGTAGTTAATTTGTCACTAACTATTTCTTGATATTTTTCCAATCGACATTTGAAAAATTTGGACGGATGTAATTTCCTTGATTTAAATTGGAATTGTTAATTCTATTTACAGAACCAAGGATACTAATAACAGTGGGAAGATGATAACTCCCCATTGGATCATCATGAACTGACCAGCTACAACGTAATGATAATGAGGAAGAAACGAGAGTAAGATCCAATGCATTTGGTTTCCACATGTGAACCCACAGTAGTTGCTTGGCCGTCATTAAGGAGGCATAAATTATTATCATCAATCACATCTTGCAAAATTATACCACGCGCATCAGTTGACGTGCAACCCCACGAAGTACTGTGTGCATTGAAATCCCCAGCCATAATAAGAGGCCCCGTACAGATTTAATCAAACTATCAAGACGGGAATAAGTAAAGTTGGAAGGAGAAGCCAACGTGGGACTATAGAAACTAATTATTGTAATAATTTCATTGTTGAAATGTAACTGAACTGCCAAATTTTGTAATGAGTTATCAGAATGTGTGTTTAACAAATTGTAACGCAAATTATTTTGTATTAATATAGCAACACCATTGTGTTTAGTACCTATATCTAATCTTTTGATGTTAAAACCTTTTATTTTAATTTTTTTTCCCTGGTTTTAACCAGGTTTCAGAAATAAGTGCTACATGAATATTATTATTATATAAAAAATAAGTAAAAGCATGTAAATTACTAGACAAACTTTGAGCATTCCATTGAACAATATTTAACTGATCCATAAATTAGAATTTACTTAGTTTTATGGTCTGTGGTTTTATTGATACTGAATGAATCAAGTAAAGCGCTTTTTATACTTTGAGTAGAGATTGGGATGGGATTTTCAGCATCTTTACTAGCGGAAATAATTTTTATAATTGAAGAAATCAGAAGATTCATGAATTGTTCCGATTTAAACAATTGTTGAACTGGGTCTACTTTACTTTTTAGTGGGGCAGTTTTTTTTATAAAATACATCAGAATACCAGGCCCTGCGCATCTGAACTTTTATCTCCTCTGCTTTTTGAATTTTCACTGGGCATGATTTGGCAATTGCAACATGTTTTCCTTTGCAGTGAACACAGACTGCTTCTTCTGGCCGTTTTACGCAATCTTTATAATTGTGAGAATCACCGCAGATTGAGCACCTCTGGGCGTTTTACAGAATTTACCAATGTGCCCAAAGCGCAGGCATCGCAGGCATTGGCTCACAGGAGGCGTGTATGGCCTTACTTCGAAATACCAGCTGTTAATATCCACATAATCAGGAAGTACTGCACTAGCGAAAGTTATCGATACCGCTTGTGTTGGTACCAAGCAGGAGTTACCTTCGTCGTCTTTGGAACGTCGCATGAATCGGCGTACAGATACAACATTTCTGCAACTAGAAATTCCATCATATATTTTTGTTGCTCATGTATGTTGGAACGTTTGTTATTACCCTGTCACTTCCGTTAATCTTGCTGGAATAGTCGCCCTCAACTTTAGCTCTTTTTGAGACTTGAGATTATTAAGAGCTGCATTTGCTAACCCTGGTCGCTCAAATATAACCGCTATTTTGTAACGATTGATTCTTTTCAATTGCTTGATACCTTTGTTACTAAGCTTCAATGCGCTTCCCAAGCCCATCAAGTCTCTCTCACCTATCGGCGTCTTGTCGTCCGCGCTCTCGTAAATTACTATATATTCGAACTCACCGCCATCCTCCGGATACTGACGAATGTAGTTTTCAGTTTTGTATATCTTGTATTTGTCTACATCGTCGTCGCCCGCATCATCGCTCATAGCGGGGTCCTCTCCTTCGCTTACCTCTCCGCCATCGTTTCCCTTTTTACGTTTGCCTTTGCGACCCATGGCTGGGCAGCAAAGCTGTGTTGCTTTTTTATTGCACTATTAGAATATAAGTTACTAGTAATTAAATTTACTAAAAAATTATCAATTTATTCTGCAAAAAGCAATTTTAAAATTTTCTTTGAAAAATTTTCACCCTCTTGATTCAAATTCCCGCCAAAGAAACTCCCGTTTCGACGATGTTTTGACATTTCTGAGTTTGTTGTTGTTGTTTTAAAAATTCATCCATCAGGATAGGCAATGGTACTAGCCATACAGCCTAGTCTTTTATTAGTTCTTTCTGTTATCTTTTCAAAAATAAGGCATTAATGCCAATTCTTCTATAGTTCATTTCTTATTTCCAATAAAAACAAGGCAAAAAGCCATTTCTTCTATACATTCTTGTGTAATTTTCAGGTTCATAAAATTCCATGTCCGGGTTAAATCCATGTCAAAGCTCTCCAACCGTGGAGATAATAAAGTCAAATATTGGATTAAAAGTGGCAGGGTTCGATAGAAGTTCTTGAAGCGAAGGCGGGATACTGTCTTTGTAAATATCTTGCAGCTTGTCAATTAATAAAATTCGGTTAATATTTAAAGCGGGACAGTTGAAAAATATATGTTCCAGCGTTTGATTTTCATTTAGAGAGCAATCTGTACATAAAGGTGAGTTAATAATTTTCATGCGGTGTAGATGGGCTTTAAATTTACAATGACCAAATCGTAACCTGCATATTTGTGTGAAGAATCTTCTTTTATAAAGGTATTATTCTTAGCAAACCAGGGTTTCTCTCAAGATTCTTATTGATTGCAGCATACCATGCACCTTTTTCTTGTATTATAATTTGATGTTGATTTATCCAGCTTTGTCTAATTTCCTCTTGAATCAATGGGATTAAATCTCTCCATGGAACTGACATTCCTCTGGGTTGTCCAATTAAGCTATTGTTTATTGTTCTGGCAAGGTAGTCAGCTGTTTCATTACCTGACACACCTTTATGTGCTGGAGACCATAAAAATTCAATTGAAACATTGGCGTTGTATAGTGTTTGCCACAGCTGTTTAATTTTATAAATAATATAATTTGTACTCAGAGTGTTATTCTTTAAAGCTGATAAAACTGACATACTATCACTAATAATAAGCCATTTCGGAAAGAGTGATTTAAATTGTTTATATATTCTAAAGCGGCTTGAATTGCTGCAGCTTCTGCCGTAAATATACTGCAGGTTTTGGTAGTTTATATCCATTTCCTGTCTTCAAGGCACTGTGATAGTATGCAAGAGAGACACCTGTATCAGTTTTGAGCCATCAGTGTAAATATGCTGGTATTTTGGCCATAATGATAGTTTCTCATATAGCTCTTCTCTAGTTCTAATGGAGTTATCTATAACTATATTCATATTGCAAAATTTGCTTTCAAAAGCTCCTTCGTAACATGCCAACTTGTCAGATTTGTGAATGTTATGCCTTTCATCATAAACTTTTATTTCAGAATAATCAAGCAGAATGAAGGGAATTTAATTGAAGTAGATGCAGAGGCCAAAGTTTGATTTTCAGCGATTTTCTCTAATAAGGAATGGTGAGTAAAAGAAAATAATTTCAGTAGAAATCTAAATTTAAGATATTTAAATCTTAACATCAATGGAGGTATATTGCATTCAACTTGCATAGAAACAATAGGTGTTGTTTTCATTGCACCTGTTATTAAACGTAAATTTTTATTCTGTAAAGTTTCTAACTTTTTAACAAAAATATAACATAAGTAAAACTTTAGGATCAGCCCCCATGATGTTCTAGCGAGGATTTAAGAACATTAAAAGCTCTAGAAGCTCTATCTGACACATAACTTACATGCTTATTCCATGATAAATTTCTAGTAAAAATTACTCCAAGAAATTTTGCTTCATCCTCTACTGGCAATAAGCTACCATCATAATATATATGAGATATTAAAAGTCTAGATCTACTAAAGATCACAACTTTAGTTTTCTCTAGACTAACACTTAAATGTAAATAATCAAAGTATGTTTTTAATCTTTCTAATGCTAAATTTAATTTGATTTCTGTTGCTTGCATGTTAGACCCAATACAATATATAGCTAAATCATCAGCAAATTGTAAATTTCTTACTTCGGTACCCAGTATACTATTTAATTTATTAATATACAAGATGAACAGCAAAGGACTTAAAATTCCACCTTGACAAACACCTAAATATGACGATTGTGGTCCATATAAATTATTTTTAAACTTGACATATACTTGCCTACCATTTAAAAGTTGAATATCCAACTAATTAATTTTCCAGGTAAACCTAACAACTGTAACTCCGCAGCAAGCACATGGTGATTAACATTATTGAAGGCTCCAACAATATCAAAGAAGACACAAACAACAAATTTATTAAATGAGAAGGAATGATGAATGTCAAGAAAGAGATTATTCAAACTTTCGATTGCAGAGTGACCATGTCTAAAACCAAACTGATTTGGAGGTAATAACTTATTAGATTCTATAAAAAATTCCAGTCTTTGTTTTAGTATTTGTTCAAAAACTTTACCTATACAGGATGTTAATGCTATAGGTCGATAAGAATTACAATTATCCGCATCTTTACCAGGTTTCAAAACTGGAATTAAACAATCAACCTTCCATTCAGTGGGAATTATGTCATTAGACCAAAGAAAGTTAAATATGTCCAAAATCATTTTTACTTGACAATGAAAGATTTTTAATAACTAATATGGAATATGATCTAAACCAAAAACAGTATCTCTTCTAGAGCTAAGTGCACTAATAAATTCATTTAAAGTAAAAGGTGTAATTAAATAATCATTACCACCAGTGACTGGAGAGTTAACAGTAGTAGTGACAATATTTGGAGAAACGGTTGTGTACTTATTTAAAAATGCTGGTATCAATCTGTGTTAGAAGACCGTATCACATTACATTCAGAAAAGATTTATTAAACATGCGCATTGTTTTCCATATTACAGACAGAGGTGTTTGCCGGTTAAATGTTTCACACAAAGCCATCCATGAAGCTTCTCTTTCCCTTTTAATGGTAAGTTTTTTAATAGCTTGTTGTTTTTTAAAATAGATATAATTTTCTAATGTTGGGTCATTTTTAAATTGAATGTAAGCAGCTTTAGAATTATTTACTGCTAAAGTGCAGGCATTATTCCACCAAGGCAAACGTGGTCTTTTCCTACGTGTTAAATTTGGCTGCACTGAATTATTTCTGATTGTGGGATTAGCCTCAAATGCACAATTTAGTAGTAAAGAACAGAGATTAGAATAGGATTCCTGGGGTCGTTCAAAGTCAAAGTTAAAAGTAGTTAATTTGTCACTAACTATTTCTTGATATTTTTTCCAATCAACATTTGAAAAATTTGGACGGATATAATTTCCTTGATTTAAATTGGAATTGTTAATTCTATTTACAGAACCAAGGATACTAGTAACAGTGGGAAGATGATAACTCCCCATTGGATCATCATGAACTGACCAGCTACAACGTAATGATAATGAGGAAGAAACGAGAGTAAGATCCAATGCATTTGGTTTCCACATGTGAACCCACAGTAGTTGCTGGCCGTCATTAAGGAGGCATAAATTATTATCATCAATCACATCTTGCAAAATTATACCACGCGCATCAGTTGACGTGCAACCCCACGAAGAACTGTGTGCATTGAAATCCCCAGCCATAATAAGAGGCCCCGGTACAGATTTAATCAAACTATCAAGACGGGAATAAGTAAAGTTGGAAGGAGAAGCCAACGTGGGACTATAGAAACTAATTATTGTAATAATTTCATTGTTGAAATGTAACTGAACTGCCAAATTTTGTAATGAGTTATCAGAATATGTGTTTAACAAATTGTAACGCAAATTATTTTGTATTAATATAGCAACACCATTGTGTTTAGTACCTATATCTAATCTTTCGATGTTAAAACCTTTAATTTTAATTTTTTTCCCTGGTTTTAACCAGGTTTCAGAAATAAGTGCTACATGAATATTAATATTATATAAAAAATAAGTAAAAGCATGTAAATTACTAGACAAACTTTGAGCATTCCATTGAACAATATTTAACTGATCCATAAATTAGAATTTACTTAGTTTTATGGTCTGTAGTTTTATTGATACTGAATGAATCAAGTAAAGCGCTTTTTATACTTTGAGTAGAGATTGGGATGGGATTTTCAGCATCTTTACTAGCTGAAATAATTTTTATAATTGAAGAAATCAGAAGATTCATGAATTGTTCCGATTTAAACAATTGTTGAACTGGGTCTACTTTACTTTTTAGTGGGGAAGTTTTGTTATTAAAAACTTCAGAATACGAGCCCTGCGCATCTGAACTTTTATCTCCTCTGCTTTTGAATTTTCACTGGGCATGATTTGGCAATTGCAACATGTTTTCCTTTGCAGTGAACACAGACTGCTTCTTCTGGCCGTTTTACGCAATCTTTATAATTGTGGGAATCACCGCAGATTGAGCATCTCTGGGCGTTTTACAGAATTTACCAATGTGCCCAAAGCGCAGGCATCGCAGGCATTGGCTCACAGGAGGCGTGTATGGCCTTACTTCGAAATACCAGCTGTTAATATCCACATAATCAGGAAGTACTGCACTAGCGAAAGTTATCGATACCGCTTGTGTTGGTACCAAGCAGGAGTTACCTTCGTCGTCTTTGGAACGTCGCATGAATCGGCGTACAGATACAACATTTCTGCAACTAGAAATTCCATCATATATTTTTTTGTTGCTCATGTATGTTGGAACGTTTGTTATTACCCTGTCACTTCCGTTAATCTTGCTGGAATAGTCGCCCTCAACTTTAGCTCTTTTGAGACTTGACATTATTAAGAGCTGCATTTGCTAACCCTGGTCGCTCAAATATAACCGCTATTTTGTAACGATTGATTCTTTTCAATTGCTTGATACCTTTGTTACTAAGCTTCAATGCGCTTCCCAAGCCCATCAAGTCTCTCTCACCTATCGGCGTCTTGTCGTCCGCGCTCTCGTAAATTACTATATATTCGAACTCACCGCCATCCTCCGGATACTGACGAATGTAGTTTTCGGTTTTATACGGCTTGTATTTGTCTACATCGTCGTCGCCCGCATCATCGCTCATAGCGGGGTCCTCTCCTTCGCTTACCTCTCCGCCATCGTTTCCCTTTTTACGTTTGCTTTTGCGACCCATAGCTGGGCAGCAAAGCTGTGTTGCTTTTTTATTGCACTATTAGAATATAAGTTACTAGTAATTAAATTTACTAAGAAATTCTCAGTTTATTCTGCAAAAAGCAATTTTAAAATTTTCTTTGAAAAATTTTCACCCTCTCGATTCAAATTCCCGCCAAAGAATCCTCTGAGTTTGTTTCTGAGCAAAATAAACTTAACTTGACGTTTCGCTTTTTTCGTATATTCCAAATACATTCGTTCATTCATTCAATAGATCGCCGGCAGGCGCACACGGGGCACCGTTTCATAAACCTACAAGTAACAAGAACTTACACAGGGTGTAACAAAAATGGTATAACAATCTGAAAGGAGGTCAAGGTACTCATGAAATGAAAAAAAAAATAGGTCCTCCCATACGAAATTACCGATCGGCTAATTGAGTGATTCTATTTAAGGTTCAATTTATTTTTTCGACACAATCAGTGATACTGAACTGAACTGATGCAGGTAAAGAACAAATCCCGAATTAGCAACATTATTATTGAGATCCTGCTCATCAGCGCCGCTTTGATCCAGGAGTAGACGTGGTCGCCATGGCTGAAATAGGCCGGAGAGATCATCCTCATGTCATAGAATATGATTGAGAGGCAAACAGTAATGTTGCCGATTCGGGATTTGTTCATTATTGGCGCAAATTATATAAGGTCCTATTAAATTCACTGCAAATATTTTAGGGGCAGATCAAATAAAATATAAGCATGTACTAGGCAAATTTTTAAAGAAATCTACACGCTAGTTTTCGAGAAAATTGCATTTAACTAAAAAAAAACAAAACGAAAAAAGTGCACCCTGTTTGTCATAGAAACACACACTACGATGAATTTAAATTTAAAAAATGCTGTGCTGTGATTGGTTGGTTGGTAGTGTGCGTGCCGTGTAAGTGAATCCTGTCTACGTGGCGGAACGTCAGTCGGGTCAGTCAAAGGATGTTCACATAATTAATTAAAAACATTGTTTGAAAATGAAAAAAAAAAATCTAGAGATGTTTTTCTTAGACATATTTACGCATGCCCTTAAAATATTTGCAGTGAATTTAATAGGACCTTATAGAGTTGCGTTGCACATTACACAATCTCTGTAATATAGTGCACATTATTCTTATGACAAATTTTTGTTGCGCATTAGCTCCCAGGAACCGACGAGCGAGACCCTTCTGTGCTTCATTCGTGCAAAAAAAGCAGCTAAGAACGAATGTTTTATTCGCTTGACATATCGTTATTCATTCATTCGTTCATTCACAGTCGTCAAAAAAAGTATTTTTACAGTTTATCGCAGCCAGCTAAATTAGAAATAATTATTGTAATTCAATGCTTCGCTGTGTGTTTATTATGAATAATTGAAATGTAGTGCCTTATTGGATAGTTTGCGTATAAAGTTTCCGAACTGTTCCTTCCACGAGTCCTTGCTGAGGATGATCTCATTGCCGTACTGACATAGCGAGATCTTGATCGTTTTATATTATTTTACTGTTGACTAAGTCCAATGACCTTGTAGCTTTTAATAAAATCATCGAAAGTGTGGTGAAGATGAAGAAACAGTTCTACCGGGTGAAGCAACTCGCCGATCAAACATTTTCAAGGTATGTCGGTACCTGCCCCAAGTTTTATCTCTCCCCTAGCTATCAGATAAGAATCCGTGCTCTTTGTAAGTGTGAATCTCTCGAACTTGGCGTTAAACAGTTTAGTATGAGACTGGGAAATGGTAAAGTGAGTAGTTAGCATGTTTGTTGTGTTTTTGTTGCTAAGGTGTTGTGTTGTTTGGCATTGGAATTTTACCTTGTTTGTTTTGTACACAGTAGGTCGGGTAAAGAAGAGGCGCTTACGGATGAGCTGCAGAATGCGGATAGGAAGGTGGAGCACCTGCGGAATGCTCTGCAGCTGGTCAGCAAGAAGCTGTCAACAGGAGCCGGCAGCACACAGGGCCAAGACCCCGCTGCGAGGGAAAAAAGGCTGAAGAAACTACCTGAATACATACTTGGACTGTCCATGTTGGAAGCTAGCAATTTTGATGATGATGAAAGCATTTTGAAATATATTTTATTTGAATGTGGTATGTTCATTGTTCATGTAACTCAATTCTTTGTGTAACTTAATATCACTTGAAACTTCCTATAAGATGCTAATGTAACTTCTTTCAACAGGTAAAACTGAAAAGAATTTAGCAAATGAAATAGCGGAACATGAATTGAAGGTTGAGCAGCTGGTGTGTGCTCCGCTGACGGCCATCAGTGACCTGGACCTGCCCGCCATTATGAAAGCTAAGAAACAACTGAGCCGGCTTATCAGCGAGAAAGAATCCGCTGCCAGTAGATATAACGTAAGTTGATCCACACAATTCACACTAACACACCATTGTATTACAATAAAGAGGAAGGATTTCTTTGTTCTCTTGTTGTAACTCATATCTGAACTTGTAATGCACAAATATCATTTAAGTTCTCTAATTATTGTTAAAAACCTACCTTATTCTTGAGTAATATTGGCATGGAATATTTAGTACTAGGGGAATACTAACTAACTAACTCCGCTGACTCAGCGACCCAAAGACGACCTCGGCCTCTGATACGAGCTCTCTCCACTGATCCCTGTCCTGCATGGGGAATACTGGCTAATTTTAAATACCCTGATAATTATGTGGAGGGCCTCTGCCTCTAGTCTCTTATAATAAGACCACACTAAGTGTAACTACTATTACCAAGTTTATTTATAGCATATTCTAGAACTACCATTGTTTTAAAATAGATAGGTAGTGGATGAGCACATCTTGAACTGCCAGGAGATTATTGATAAGATATTTGTAATGTTGATAGTAACAATTTTGTTGTTTTGGGCCTGTATGTGTTTACTATGGATTATCCCTTCTGTAACTTATCTAAACCTAAGATAATTCACTGATTTTATAAAGACATGATTTCGTATCTTTTCAATTTTAAGAGAATGAAATAACAAATTAGTTTGTAGGTACCTTAGTTAGTTTTCTGAATTTTACTTTATCTTCATTTACTAAAACAAAGGATTTGGATATTTGCCAAAAACAGTCATGTTCAGTATTTTAGTAACCAGGGTATTTATAATGAAAGGAAATTTTGCTTAAATGTTATTACTTTATGGATACTAAATAATGCAAATTGCAGTCATGTAAAACTTTTTCATACGTAACTAAATTAAGGAAGTTTTAGAAGTATTATTTCAGTTTTATGAGTTTCGTGATTTATGTTAATGCATTAATAGTTTTAATGAATTACAGCATTTACTTCCTTCCCCAATTTAAACCAGAATAGCTTAACTTATTATCATATAAACAAGTAAATATAGGGATAAGTTTTACCTAGAGATGGTAAGGCTATAAGTAAAATTTTATATTTTTCCTATTGTCCAGCATTTAGAACGTCAAAAAGAGGAGAATCCAGCAAAGCTGAGTGCAGCTCGTGAAGAGCTAGAAGAAGCGGGGAACAAAGTCGAGGCTGCTCGCGACGCCTTAGCCGCTGACATGTTTGCACTGGTGGCTAAGGAGGCGCAACTAGCACACACACTGCTGCAATACGTCAAGCTGCAGCGCGCGTACCACGAGTCGGCACTACACTCGCTGCAAGACACCGTGCCTGAGCTGGAGAGGTTTATCAGTGAGTATCTTTATCCTATAAATTTTTAGATGACATGGTTATTATCTGATGATGCGAAAGGATCAAAAAGAATGGCGCAATAAGGTAAAGGTCTATGTCCAGCAATGGGCCGATGCTGGCTTAACAGGTAGATAAATAAGCACGCGTCAGTGGCCAAAATATACTTGCATAATTTCGCAGGTAAAGATTGAACCGTGGTACTAATGGCAACATAAGCAGGTTTAATTCAATCTGGAAACTTGGCGAGTTCTATTGGAGTTTTCCAACAGAACAAAACAAACACCTGCAGTAGTTTTCTAAGATTTGACTTCCTTTAAATGATTCTTTTGAATGCAGTCTGCGACATGCGGTTCAATTATGAAAATGATTGATTGTGTCTGCATGTGTCCAAAGAAATACTTTGCATACATAGTCCGATAGTGGGACTTGATTTTAGCTAGAAAAGTTTTGATATTATTCGACTAAGTTATTTAAGAATATTTCGTTAGGGACAAGGTTTTTACACACTTCTATAACTTTTTAGAACTTTTCTGCTGGCGTTAGGTATAATTTAGGTATTTTTAATATCTCTAATTATACAACTAAATATAATATTTAAGTTACATTTTTTGATTGAAACTGTCACACACACGTTTATATTTTATTTTGTATAAATTTTAGAATATTTAGGTACTTGCGAATATGGAAATTAAAACTTTACTTCTGATTTCATTGATATTGAATTCGAGTTTCTAAAATTCATAAAATAAACTTTTAGGCATTATATAAAGCTACCAATAAAAGATTAGAAATATGAGAACTCAGCTTGACTTAATTATTTAAGTTTTTTGTCGCAGTAAGATTAATATTGAATTTAAGTGAGTAAGTCCGTAACCATTTAATAATACCAATAAACAAAACTATAATACAAAATTTTAGAATTTTTCGCCAAAAGCTTTACGAAATAATAAGCAATATTTAAAAAGGCGCGTAATTTTATATTTCGCGCGCTGGGAGCGCCGGCGGCGCGCCGTGCGAGCGAGCCGTGCCTCGCCCCCTGCGCACTACCCTACCCCGCCGCCCACCGCAAAACAAATTTGACTTGATTGTTTGTTTACGTGCTGCGCTGCAATGAGAAGTGTCAATAGGTCAAAATTTTGCACTTTAATATATCACAACCTATTCTCCAGTCATTTCTGATTACTTTATTTCTTGTTTCATCAAAATCCGTTCAGTTTTCCTGAAGTTATTGAATTTTTAAAACCAGCTACACTTTCAGAATTTGATTTTGTTGTATTTATTCAGAAGTGGCACTTTTATTTTTAAGTTCTATACACTATGTTGTATGGCATTCGTTGAGACATATTTGCCAGTGCCAGTTAAATTTATGCATTTATTGAAACAATGTGAAAATACAGTGAGGTATGTGACCACACTGTATAGGTAGTTTTGGAACGTAGCTACTAACCAGCAAAAAAGAAAAGCGCTTGTGGCTGTTTGTGTCACTCCAATTTCTTTACCAAAGTCCTGTTCAGTCTATGTGATTTCTGATATTTATTAGTGTAAAATGAAAGATACGAAAAAGGGGACTAAAATTGATAATCTACCACAAGTAGACAGTTTTATGGTGCTTCAGCTGAAATACATCAATACATAGTGTAAAATAAAGTCGCTTTTTGCATTTTGACAAACAACCATGCGAACTTTATTTTAGCAGGCCAGTATAATAGCTATTTTCCAATACTGCCTATGCAGTATACAGATTATAGTGTCTCAATAAACGCATAAGTTTAACTGACACTGGCAAGTATGTCTCTATGAATGCCATCTCTTAGAATTAAAAAATAGAGTGCCACTTCGGAGTAAATACAACTTTTAAAAGTGTGGCTCACTTTTAAACTTCAATAACTTTAGAAATACTGGACGGATTTTGATGAAATAAGAACTAAAGTAATGAGGAAACACGGGAGATTAGATTTTTTGCAAAGTTTTGACCCGTTGACACTTCTCATTATTACTACTTATTACTTCATAATGAGTGATCAGTGTGTAATTTGTGGACTTTATTTAAATGGCTTATTCTTCTCGGTGATGGATCTGATGAGTGGCACAAGAAAACACACAGATGTGATCATGGTAAAAATATGTCGATTTTTTCTTAGGTAGTATGTATAAACCATTGGTTATGTAGGCAAAGTTTCAAAATTAGCATTAATATTGTAGATAGATAATTCAAAAATATTTTTCAAACCTTCATTCTCTAAATTCCGTAGGCGGTGTCCACTCCACTTTTGGCTGTTAAACGCCTTAAAATTGCTACTGTTACAGTAAATTTGGCTTACATTTTGATAAATAAGTATAGATGAAAACTGAACGAAAGTATCATATTATGCCATCATATATTTTATTAAAGCCATAGTTTAAAAAACAAGCTAACTTAAACAATGGTGTCCATTGTCCATATCAGTTCCGTAAGCACCACTTTAAAAGCATATCTCTATTCAACTATTAAACCTAGATATAATTTTATCCTGCCAGGACGTTACCTCATACTTATTAAAGAAGATTTATTGGTCAGATTTGCGTACTATTTACAGAAATAGGCTAAATAAGCGTAGACATTTCAGATCCGTATTTTTTTTTTCGATTTCATCATACCTACTAAGGCGATTTTCTCCTGTTAGTGACACATTTAATTTTTTTGAACACTAGTATGTCATGTACCACTTTTTACTGAAATTAATCGTATGGAGCAATTCGCCTTATGCGTAGTAAGTTTCTTGCAAATTGAAAAAAATATGCCTTGGTCATCAGATCCATCACCACAGATCCGTCATATTCCGTCATCCTTGCGGTGACGGATCTGATAAGGTGACGACGGAATAAAGAGAATCGATAAAAGTGGACAAAATTTGGTGTCCACAGTTGGCCACTTTTATCCTAATACATACAAATCATAAAGTGAAAGTAAATATTTTGATATGTTAGCACTGGAGAGTCCAATCCAGAGTGTCTGATATAGACCACCAGGAGGCCATCTTGACTATAACAGATACGTGAATGGTTCCATAACATAATTTGTTCAGCGTGGTGGGTAGCTTTTGCTGGCACATGGAGATCGAGGGTCTAGCGTACGTGATGTAGACCACCAGGAACTTGGCTAATTTATATGATAGGCTGGTGCTGCTGGTTGGTACATGCAAATCAAAGATCGTAATCTACATCAGCCTATTGTAGTCCACTGCTGGACGTAGGCCTCCCACAGGAACGCCATAAAGCACGATCTCCCGTTTTGCTATCCAGTCGTTACCAGCCGCCTTTTAAGTCTTCAGTCCATCTGGCCGGAGGGCGGCAACGCTACGCTTGCCGAGAACCCGCTTACTCTACCGTTCATCGCTCACTGCCACTACAGCTTGCTACACTTATGTCCGTCACTTTGGTCATTTGAGGATAGCCTCATTTCGGATTTTATCCAGAGATACCGAGCATAAGCCTTTCCATACCTCTTTGAGTGACATGTACCCTGTGGCCCAGTTTTACTATCAAGCTCCACGTCTCGGCTCCGTAAGTCATGACTGGTAGGACGCATTGACCAAACACCTTGGTCTTGAGGCATTATGGCAAAGATGATGCAGCTTCCCAAATGCTACCCAGCCAAACTGCACTCTTCTGGTGATTTCAGCTTCAAACTTGTCTCTACCCATCTGCAAAGTTTGCCCAGGGTACATATTTCTGAACAACTTTAAGGGCTACACCTTCGACGGAGACCGGCTCGGGGATAATGAGTGATTATGATTGAACATGACCTTCGTATTATCCAAGTTAAGTTCATCTCAAGTCCAAAATGTCTCGAGGCAGAGTTAAGAGTCGATAGCATTTTTTGCAGGTCCTACAGCGATTCGGCCATTATGACTATGTCGTCGGCAAAGCGGAGATGCATGAGATTTTTGCCGTTGACGTTAATGCCCAGTCTATCCCACCGTAGAGTCTTAAAGAAATTCTCCAGTGCTTTGGTGAAGAGTTTCGGGGAAATAACGTCACCCTGTCTTACACCACGGAGCAGTTGGATGGACCTTGTATTGTGGTTTTGTACTTGAACGGACATCGTAGCTATTTGATAGAGGCTTCTCAGCACCTGAACATACTGCCAGTTGACTTGGCACCACTGCAAAGACTCCAATACAGCTCAGGTTTCGATAGAGTCGAAGGCTTTTTCGTAGTCCACAAAGGCCACTCAGTGGTTGGTTTGGTTGTACTCTTTTGGCATGGGAACAACCTGCCTTACAGTCTGAACCTGTTTCGGTGACTGAAAGGCATCAAATCTTGATGACAGACTATTGGTGACGACTCTCGAGAACAGCTTGTAGACGTGGCCTTAAGTAGCTCAGAGGCCATTCCGTCTTCCCCGGGAGCCTTCCCATTCTTAATCTGTCTGAGAGCCGCCCCGATTTCGTCTTTATCTACGTCTGGAAGACCTTCTGTAAAGTGGCGGTAGAGAGGAGCTCTAGGGTTTGGGCTCGCGTCAGGTTGTCGTGTTACCCAGGTTCCTAGAGGCACCGGCACTCAGGGAACCGAGGTAACCGCAGGTGTAACTTAGTAGCTAGGTAGGGTGGAGTGATCTCGCTAGCACGAGTGCCTGTGACCCCGGAGGCGTGAGTGAGTAGGCGTGGGTAGAGTGTCCTGTGTGTAGGCGCCCTAACACGCCTGGTGCCCTCGCGCGTAGTGAGGGGCCGCGGCAGGAAAAGATAGCTAGTAGAGGAATACTACCTTTTTTAGTCACGTATACAAATAACCTACAAGTAACCTCCTGGTACGAGAGAAACCACAAGACGCGCGGACCCGCGCAGCGTAGAATGACCCTCCGGCAGGAACTTGGGAGCTTCAGGCTTCACGGCGACTTGGCAGCTCGTCGTGGATGCTTACGGACGGCAAATCTTCTTGGCTTCTGGACTTGAAGCTTCAGAGTTCTTGAGGCTTCAGAACTTAGTTCACTTTTCTTTGTTGCTTCACTTTGGACTTTTACTTCTTTTATTATTTCTTAGTTAATTGGAAGTAGAGTAAAGACTAGTAAAGACTCATCTTTTGACAGCTTGACACGCCTTATATATGCTTGCCAGGCGTTCGAGAATGTTCTAGTGTTCTTTCTGATTTCGAATTTCAAAGACCTTGAGGTTTGCCAGTGGCCAGTCCTCTAGCAAGTTGCCAGTGTTGACGGTGGAGGTTTGTCGCCCTGATGATGTAGTGGTTTGTCCAGGCGACGAGGGCAGTCCTGTGGCTTCGGAGGGCTCGGAGGTCTCGTTTCAGGAGGAGTGAAAGAGTGCCAGCGCGAGATAAATTTAGAATCAAGTACCAGGAGGTCAGAAATTAGAAAGAGGTAGTGGACTATAGTACAATAACTTTTTAGTAGAGAACTACGCGGCTCTATGAGATAGCCGTCAAAGGTGAGACGTTGACATTTTGTCAATAGTAGTAAATAAATATGTCGAATAAGAAAATTATTTACAGATTTGAAGAAAATGAAAGTGAAGAATAGCAAACGCTATAAGGTGAAGGCTTTTGCGCATGCGAGGCATACTACAGATTTCAAAGAAGTTCTCAATTTCAGCGAGAATATATAGAACCAATATGACAGTTAGTCCATTCGTGGTAGTTTAGCTTTGCCAGATGATTCCTTCCCTCTGTCTTGGTAATAACTTTCGACCCTCGGTTCTTGTCAATCGCCTCCTTTACGAGTCGAGTGTTATAGCTTCGGTGGTCGCGTCTTACCATACTTCGGATCTTTTTAGGGATCTGGCAATGCATCATCTGGCGTATCCAGACTAATTTGCGTCAGTGCCAGACCAGGGCTTCGCTTGAAAGTTTGGACTTCTTATCTGTTCGCCTTTTACGAAAGATCCGTTCGTCCCCACTTCGCGAACCACCCCTATTATGCCCTCTAGGTCCTCGTCAACGTTTATCGGGGTCTCAGGGTAGCGAATCGATTTTTCAGTTCAAGTAAGAATTCCTTATGTCCGGCTTGGGCAGCTTGGGGTGGAGAACTGGCTTCACCATGCGGTTTCTTTATAGCTTGAAGTTGATATTTAGGTGCCTCTTACTAGTCGTTGATCGCTTCTGGTATTGAATTTACTGATCACGATCACTAACATCCCTTATTATATGCCGTTTATCCGTCATGATGAAGTTGATTTCGTTCTTCGTCCTGCCGTCAGGGCTATTCCAGGTCCACTTCCGTTTTGAGCTTTTTCTGATAAAAGGTGTTCATACAGATCTCGACCTATTCATGGGGGTTTGCCCATAGTCACCGCGCTGGGCACGCAAATTGGTGACCGCAGTGTGTGTTTGTAGACTATGTTGTTAACACGGGAGGCGCTGCTGCCCACCCCCCGGAAGCTCTTTATCCTTATACCCACGGGCAGAATTGGGCGACAGCACACGGCAAAGATCTTAAGAGGGATCTATAGTCATTGTTTTTCATACAAACGCTTTCAACGTATCCCTCTGCCAATTCACAACCGATCGACTCAATTTTTGGCACGGTAACTCTTCTGGACTAGATCTATGCTCCATATTCTTTTTCTGGTTGTAATAATGCATTTAAAAATAGATATGGCCGTGGCAAAATGCTCTAAAATTATCACCAAGTTTACGCCTTGATATCTTCTAAATATGACAATAATTTCAACAAAACAAATGATACGGGCATAGAATATTTTATTGGCAGCAAAATAATGCCACTATCAACAAATTTAGTGGCGATTTCGAACGGGGAACCTGGTAAACCCAGAACACCAATTTTCCGGTAGCGAGCTATAACTGTCTCTTTTACTGCTGCGGGACGGGTGGGATGCATAAATGAGATAGAAATATTTTTATCAACTGACAGCTCACGATCTTTCAGCTCGGTATAGTAGCCTCTTAATGCGAAATTCAGATCCGTCACCCAAATAGTGGACATTTTATCAGATCCGTCACATAAAATAGTGGGCTTCAATTTTCTTTATAAATATCTTATTTAAATTCAAAACAGATTTGTAAATTTTCCTTATAACACGATAATGTATGCACATGTTTATGAACATCTTGCCAATACTTGTAAACAAAGCCACATGAATCATTTTGTTAGATCCATCATACAACCCAATTCCGTTCTCTAGATTCCGTCACAGCAAATAGTAGCCTTGTTATAACTTCGCATTTACTCGATAGAAAAGTGGGCCTCTCACATAATTTTATTTACATTCCTACAAAGAATGACTCCATGCCTTCAAAATAACAATAAAATCAATTTGAAAATGATGACGGAATTGTCAGGAGAACGCGTTCCGAGGAGAATAAGCCAAATAGTGATATAGTAACTGTGAAAAGTCGAGGAATTGATCGGTTGTTATCTGCCAGTCAAGAAAGAAACGATGGGAAGGAGTACGCGTACCTTCCTATTTATTTACATTAATGTCGATTTAGAGGTATAGATAATCAAATGGCGCTACTAAAAATAATTGAACAAAAGTTCGCGATACCTACGTAGAATGTGTTGTTAAACGTTAAATAAATAGGTATAACTTTAATAGTTATTCAACAATTACAATATTATATAGGTATTACATCCGCGCCGCGATCCGATTTAATGCTTCTTCGTTTGACCGCGATCAGTGTGCGCCGGCGCGGCGCGCGCTTACGGATCGTCCGCGACAAATAGGTATAAATTCACGCCGCGCCGTGCTTCGGTCGGCCATATAGTTAAATCCGTATGTTGCCATGGAGATAAACTTCTAATATTTTGTATGTTTGTTAATTACATGATTCTGGTAGAGTAATATTAACTTTATACACTCGAATTCAATATAAGTCCTAATATGAAAAAATAAGTTTGACGTTATAAAAGCTTTAATCCTAGACTTCTAAACTTTTATGAACGAATTTAGTAAAAGCTAAAAGAAAATTTTACCATTATGAGACTAACTCTAATTTAATATTGGCGAAATTATAAGCATTTTTCCGTTTAGGTATGTAGCAAGTACATTAAACTTCTAAAAATTTCATAACTTTAAGACATCGATATTTCATTCTAGATGTAACTTTTTCTTCCACTCGAATTTTATAATAACTGTTTATTTTTGCTAAATATGTAAATACCTAAACAGTACCTAAAGCAAGTATGTATAATTTCTAATTTTTCAAAGAATAGTCTTATAAACATGTTAGTTATAGGGTTTAAAAAAATTGCGAACTTTAATAATGTTATAACACAATTACTTTCCGCTACTGAACTAACAATCAAATTTGAATACATTATGTATAATTTTTGATAAATGCATTTTGTTTCCGATTATTCTGTCAATAAGCTCGGTTTATTGACGAAATGTTAGGTATTATTCATAGATACATTAACCCCTTGAGTGTTTCTTGTACACACTGGTGCTCAAGAAATTTGAGAGCCCCGCGTGTCGCGCAGCTCACACGGGTGCACGCAGGGCTCTCAAATTTCTTGAGCACCCGTGTGCACAAGAAACACTCAACGGGTTAACCTTTGATTTGTTTAATATTTGAGTAGCCTAGCTTAGTCACTGTTTAGTTTAACCTAGTTATCTGAAGATTCCAAACATTACACACAACCTATTAATACTTTATCAAAACAGTATTTTTGTATTTACTTTACATTAAAAGCAGATAAGATAAACATGATTGCATTCACTGAATTTTCGTACGGTTGATAGATTTATGGATAATAGTACGAAGGTATTCAAGTTTTGCTTAGTTCCAGAAAAGCTTGATAAAGTATTCTATTGGAAATTTTACAAGATCACCATATTTCTTTGTTTTCGCCCCTTTCTATTATGATATTTATCACGCCTGTATCCCTTGCGGGCAGGCAGAGCGTAAACGGCTTTAAAAATAAAACTGCTATGTACACCACGTCTGACAAAAGTTTGAGAGTCATTCAGAAGACTGTACATCATCATAGTGACAGGTTGTCAGCCTGCCGCCTAAAATTGCAATACACATCAACTCTCAAATTCTTACGACACCCACGGAAAAGATATGGGGTGATGCTATTCTAAGCAAACGGCAAAATATTTTCCAGAAAGCCCTTTCGCCTAGACAAGAAAGTATGTGTCATCATAAGCGGTTCGCATGGCAAACAATCATAACAAATTGCCCCGTCAATTAGTGTGCCTGTCGGGCTTACTCAGTAATCGGCTCCTTGCGAGTTGCGCACAATGCGTTGCGTCTAATTGATCGCACATTGTTCGCGATCCCGCTAACACCGATGGCTCTCAACATTGTTGCATCAGCAACACTTATACTGATAAATAAAAGGAGAAAGAGTGAATCACTCAGGGTCTCAGAGTAATCATTGTTTCGCTTACGTACTGATCATGAATTCATGAATTATATTGTGGGATAACTTATAACTTATTTATTATTATCAGAAAAGACGAGATGAAGCATGACTTATGCCTTTATACAGCCACATTAGTCCATTGCTGGACATGGGCCTCCTCCGTATTGGGGGGTATTGCCATACTCACCACGCTTGGCAGGCGGATTGGCGAGTGCAGTGCAAGGTGTTAAAGATATAGATAGAGAACGCTGCTGCCCATTCCCTGGGTTCATCCCTTAGTCTCCTTTCACGACCCCAACGGGTAGAAATAGGGTGATGCTATTATAAGCCGGCAAAACACGGCAAATGAGTTATGCAACTTATTTCATATCGGCTTTGATATTGCAACGGATATCAACCACCATCCTAGATCTCAGTTACTGGGATCGACAGCTAACATGCTCTGCGAAGCCCCAAATCATCTCTCCTGCCCGAATCAGACAAAATTCGCGACACTTCCATATTGTGTCAATGATATCGCAAATAATGAGCACTCAAGTTGTTGGTTGGTTGGCGTATAATAGCTGGGGTTAAAGCGATAAATTGCACGAAATGCGACATGATAGCTACTCTACAACACTCTACGACCGGCGTCAAGTCTGATTCACATCATGCACAAGAATGTTAATCTTACTTTAAACGCTTTGACATAGGTTGTTGGAGCTGATAATAGCCGGGGTTGGCGCGATAAGCTTAACCAAACGCAACATGATACCTACTCTAACACTCCGTGAACCGTCTTTCGCCCGTAGTTTCAGCCTAGGTCCTACCTACATACAAAGTCAACAATTTAAGCAACTTGAAGCTGTTGGTGCATAAAGCCAGTAGCTGGGGTTGACGTGATAAGTCGAAGGATACTCGACCGTACTATTGAGTCAATACGATAGTCAGTTCGGCCACGCTCCGCCACCCTTCTCACGCCTGGATCTTCTTAGGTACATAGAATGTATAATAATAATAAATAATAAAATAAAATAATTTATTTTCTCACAAATAATGGAACAAAATTTACAACAAATAAAATTATAAAGACACTATAGAAATCTTAAATACTAATACAATTTAAACAAACTTGTGAGACTGGCGCCTAAACTAGGTTTCAAAATGAAACCTGTATCACAGGTCACCAGGCCCCCATTCTAGCATCGTTTGACAATATGGTAAAAAAAAATATTATATAAAAACTACTTAGGTATATTTCCACATTTCCTTATACACAAGACATTGAGTAAAATAAATTTTAAACTTAGATTGCTATTATAAAATAGAACTTAATTACTAAGAAGTACTGGAGTTATTGCGCAGTAGTAGGTAGGCTAATAGAACATTACACGGTTACTTGCAACAAGTCTTCTGTCTCATCGTAGCTGAGCTGTAAAAGCCAAGATGTCAATTTTTTCTTGCATTCATATACAATTAGTGAGTACAGATCATTATAACTGCTTGCCTGATTGTAAAGTCTTGGGCCTAGTACCCAACACTGGCGGGATGCAAAAGTTGTTCTATGACGTACCCGACTACATACGAGGTCTGTCCTGCGGGAGGCAGTAAGATAGCTCGGGGAGTACTCAAGATTTTTATGGCAACGAAGGATAGCCTGCAGTACGAACAGTTGCCGGACTGTAAGGACTCGGTACTCTGCATAAAGGCGGAGTGTCGGGTAAAGGAAATTTTTCCTGTTGATCACTTTGATTACCGCCCTTTGTGCTATCTCTAGTGGAAGTAAGGATGTTTTGGGCGCTCCTCCCCACGCGAATAACAGTTTAAACAATTTAGGGTGTTGGGAGGTGCCACGAAAACATGAAAAAGTGGAACTTTTCGGCTGGCGATAGATGTGACTGTGGCGCCGCCCAGACAATGGAGCACCTACTGGTCTGTCCCAATTGCCCAAGCCCCAGCCTGCACTCTTCAGGACCTACTGGAAGCGAGCCCCAGGGGCATTTCAGTTGCCAAATATTGGTCAAAGAAAGTATAACTGTTGCCATCAACTCGACGAAGAAGAAGAAAAACAAGTATACTTAGGTTGTTTGTTTGTTGGTGCAAATAATAGGCGGGCTTGGTGCGATAAGCTGAACTAAACACAACATGATAGCTACTCTTCAATCCAACACTCCGCGACCGGCGACCGGTCTGATTCATGCACTAATCCCGCCAGGCAACCATTTATCTTATCTGCTAATAGTTGTGTTTATGTTACAAAAAACAATAGCATTCGAGCCTTTTGTATGCGGTCGATATCTGTAGCGAATAATATTTTTTATCCTTTGACGATAAATCCTATATACAAATCAGTTGTTTTAAAATGAATATAAATCTGGTCACGTTACGCTTGCCAAACTAGTAATAACTTTTTACGAAATAGCTGTCTGATTGAACCGATTTTGTACGGTTTTATTTAGCTTTGATTGATTGGTTTGTTAATTTTGTTACGACAAGTCACAGATTCTTTACTTCTTCGACTACTTATTTTTGTACAAAGTAATTTTGTACTTACCCTTGAAATGGTCGATGCCTAGCGTCGTCGTTTGAAAATGAATTCGATATTGGTCTGATCTACCTCTATAACAACTCGAGCGGACGGACGCCCGAACTAAACGGAAAACGTTCATGCTAGCCAATAAGCCTTTTTTCCCGTGACGATAGTTATTTTCCAATTTTCTATTGTGAATGATACTAGCCAAATACGAAATAGAAAGGTGTACCTTATAAAGAATCTTATAATTCAAAACAACATTTATCTTTGTTGCAGACGACAGTTCCACGAAACCAGTATTCGGGTACCCACTAGAGGAGCACTTGCGAGTGACGCAGCGCACTATAGCGTACCCGATCGAGCTGTGTGTCTGTACACTACATGAACTCGCTTTGAATGAAGAGGGGCTGTTTAGGATCGCTGGAGGTGCGTACTATGTTATCTAGATTAAAGAAATAATCTTGTCTGCGTTTGTAACTTGGGAATATACCTTTTATATAATGTCCTTTCTCTATTGTAAGTTCATAAATCCTAAAAGTCAATTGTTGATTCGATTTATAAGTTAAAATTTAGGTTCTAGATCAGCCTACAATATTTTCTTTAAACTTTATTTTAGCCTGGTTTCAGTGCAACGCTCTAGCAAGGTACAGGGTGCACTAGATGAGTTTTACTTAGGGTCCGGTTCACTTTAAAGAGTCGACCAACTGCTTAGTGCACTTGCAAACCGATATATAAAACTAGCCATATGATTTTAGTACACGAAAAGATTCAAAAGTTGTCTTTTCTTACAGGCACATCAAAGGTGCGTCGCATGAAGCTATCCCTAGATGCTGGTTTGTTCTCAGTGCCGCTGCCGCGCGACTACCGCGACGTGCACGTCGTCGCCAGCGTACTGAAGAGCTACCTTCGAGAATTACCCGAACCACTGCTTACATATAGACTCTACGACCACTTCATCGCCGCCTCCAGGCAACCGACCGAACAAACCAGGCTAACCGCTCTATGGGAAGCGATACATCTCCTCCCAGACGCCAACTTCCAAAACCTTAGGTACCTTATCAAATTCCTCTCGACTCTAACGCAGAATCAGAATAAAAACAAAATGACTCCGTCCAATCTGGCGATCGTGATCGCGCCGAACCTGCTCTGGGCGGCCGACGAAAGCACCTTCGATATGAATATCACAGCTGTAGTTAACTGCGTCGTGGAGCTGCTTATCAAACACGCCGACTGGTTCTTCAAAGACGACGTCAATTTCTTTATCAATTTCACGAAAGAGGATTTACTCCCGGACCAGTGTGAGTACGGTTTTACTCCGAATTTCGTGCACGGTTCGAACCTAACGGCGGCTTTAGCGGATCACAATGGGGACTGCATGACGCGGTCGGTGGACGCGGGCCGACCGCGCGCCGCAGACGGCCGGCACTCGCGCAGCAACTCGCACGACACCAGCCTCATACTCCTAGAAAACGAAATAAAGAAGGCGCAGTCGAACAGCTCCCTCTCAGACCAATCTAGTCCCCCGCACGGCAGCCCTAAACCGATCACGAGGCGGAAAAACAAAGCGCCAGTTCCTCCAAACTTTACTCCAGACAAAAATAAAAAAGCGGAACCACAAGTGGCAGTTCCGCAGGTGCAACCCGCGATCGAAACTATCAAAGAGCAGAAAGAATCGGCCAAAGAGGCGGATAAACCGGCGAAACCACCGCGACCGGTCATCTCCGATACTGGGAAAATTATATCGGGCGTACAAACTATCAACCGTTCGACATACAGACAAAGCAAGGCATTGAAAGAAGAAGCGGCGCGACACGGCAGCCGCGAGAACCTCGCAGACGCGCGCCGCCAGAGCCTCGAGCTCGACAAAGACCGCTTCGACAGCCTCAAAGCGGCCGAACGCAACGATGCCACCGTTGTGGTCAAAAACGTCACCGCGCATACTGGGGTCGTCAACAGAATGAAAGTCGCGGGCGAGATCAGCGGACCCGCGTCCATAGGAGCCATGTCCACGGACAAGACGCCGCGACAACCGGTAAAACCGACCGGGCAGCCACCGCCGAGACCCGTGGCCGCGCCAAGAACTATCGTTCCTACTGGCCCGACACCGCCTTCCCCAATCGCGCCAACGGCAACCTTCACGGCTCCTACAGCTACCGAGGAAGGCGAAGTCCAATTGAGGTTGAAACCGGCGGTCCCCGAACGTCCAGCGACGCTACGACCCCAAAGCTTCAGAGGGGGGCGCGGCTCGGGCGGGTCTGAACCAGACGTGGCGCCTACTGTACTAGAGCGAGCGCATATGTACACTGTAGATAAACACCAGCCAGCCGCTGTTATACAAGTAGGCACGGGTAATACGGAAAACGGTAAAGAGGGAAAGGAAACCGAAGAGGGTCCGCGAGCTACGGTGCAACGCACGCACAGCTCGGGCGGTAAAGACGCGGAACTCGAACCGAAAAGTCTGAGTTCGAGTCGGCAGCTGTCGCAGTCTGAGGGTAGTATTACTGAGGTGCCGCTGTCGCCTCGGCCGCAGCCTAATCGCCCTCCGCGGCCCGCAATGCCGGCGCCCCCTCCGCCTGTTTCTGCCCCAGCTTCTGCGGTTGCCGCCCCTGCTGTTAGCGCCCCAGCTTCAGTCCCTAACGCCCCTACTCCTACCCCTACCGCCCCCAATGCGACCGCTCCCATAGCCCAGAGTGAAAGCACGGATCTCTAGCCCTCGAGAATCGCCAGTATCAAGTCCCGACTGGCCGCGCTTTCCGCGCAGTAACACTGGCGAATTCTAAACATAGCATTTGTACGGATAAGCAGGATAGATAGACAAATCTGCTACGAGTGAAAGAGATGCAGTGAGACATGCATTTTTGGTACTCTTTCGTGTTCCTCTATCTATCCATACCCGTAAAAACTTAACAATGCATGCCCAAACACAGCCTACTTTTGTAGGGCTGACACAGTCGAACCTTTCTTTTGCCTACCTACTCTACCAAAAAGTCGGCTGTGTTGTGTTGCAAGTAATCTAGCTCGCGAAACCCTTCGATGGAGAAGAATTTTGTCGATGCCCTGAGATTTTATACCTTCATATCGTGTTTGCGACTGATTCGAGTCTTAACTTAGAGCTTTTATCCATCACTGAAGATAGACTGATGTCTTTACTTACATCTATATGATAATAATTATGATGCTTGTTATAAGTCACTATACATCTTACAAAGCAATCATTTAATTTGCGCTGAATGTAAATCTATTTATTTTTATAACCTACGTCCTAGGACGCGTAATTTGTGATATCGATTCATCACTAAACTATCAGAATTAGGATCGCTTGTAATGCTTTTAAAGTATAATTAATTTTAAATTCCAAAAAAGACATATCGGTACGTCGTCAATTTAACTTTTTTGTAGTTGAAACCACGTTTATGGGTACTGCATCAAGCTATAATCTAGATAGTGAAGATTTCAATTTCGTATTTCTATCTTCATTTCTACCCATGCTACGTGGCTTCGACTATAGTATTTGTACAATTTAAGCGTATTGCAATAACCCTTGTGATATTAGGACGATGTATCAAAGTCACTGACTTGTATAAAACTACAGTATTTTTTATAAAGGTCAGTGATAAATCGGAAGGAAGTAGGCGGTCGCCGCGCACAAAGTTGTATGACAAGTAGCCATATTTTTATAATTACGACCCATCAGTGCATTAGTTACATTTATTCATAGTTCATGCTGATTCAGTGATCATATTATTTTAGGCTTAAGTATGTTATGTAGTATTTACGATGTTTTATGTGATATGCATTTTATTATTATACACATACTGCAAGTATACAGCTTCTGTTGTAAGTAATTAATTATAATCCCTGAAAATGAGTTTGGGTGTTTTATTGAAACTAAAGTTAACTTTAATACAAATAAAAGGTGTAAATAGTACGATAAACAGTATAACCTCTGCCCCTAAAACATAATCTTGCAAGTACAAGTGACGTTCCGCTTTTCTTGGCATTCTGGGTTTGACATATGTAGCTGCCTGACATTTTGCAACTACACAAAAATTATTCTGTTATCGCCGATTAAAATGTTTATCGTACTATTTACACACTGTATCACTTTACTTTATTTACGTTTGCCATTTGACAATGTAGTAATTCTTTTTGCCGACTCGCAACAGTGAGACGAGGTTAGGCAGGATGTGGGCGGACTGCGTTATGACTTCGTCGATCTTCTTGATCTTCTGGTGGTTGATGTAGAAGCCGCCCGCTTGGATAATTCTCATTGCATCGCCTGGGAATATAAAAAATGGATTCGTGATAAAGTCCTAATATCATAGATATTCTAGACGTACACACATACATAAATATATCACGCCTATATCCCTTGCAGGGTAGGCGCAGAGCGTAAACGGCTATAAAAAAACAGTTAGTTACGCCAGGTCTGACAAAAGGTATAGTCATTCAGAAAACTGTGTATCACCAAAGTGACAGGTTGTCCACATGTCGCCTAAAATTGCAGTAAACGTCAACTCTCCAATCCCTTAGTCGCTTCTTACAACATCCTCCGAAAAGATATGGGATGATGCTATTCAAAGCCAGCACCAAAAGGCAATTCAAAGCCGGCTTCACAACAGCAAACTTTTAAATCTTTTAGAGGTAAATACCGGGAGTAACAGAAAGGGTATAACAAGCCGAAAGGAGGTCAAGGTACTCATGAAACTGAACAACTTTCCCCATGGAACATGGGACGAAATATGAAAAAAAAAATTGGACCTCTCAGAGTAAATCAATCAGCTGATCTGCGATTTTGTATGGGAGGTCCAAATATTTTTTTCATATATCGACCCATGTTTCATGGGGAAAGTTGTTCAGTTTCATGAGTACCTTGACCTCCTTTCGGCTTGTTATACCCTTTCTGTTACTCCCGGTATAATTCACATGGGTTTCATAAGAAATTTTAGAAAATTGTAGGTAGCCTTTGAGTTGAGGTTGCTAGGTCTTGTGGGATGCAGAATCAACGAGCTATTTGATACTCACTTTCTGTTGGAAAGCATCCCGCCTTGAGTCCTAGTTCCAGTACCGTGATGCCTGGAGACAGCAGCAGGCTCACAGTGGGTGCGCCGTGGAACACCTGCTCCAGCTCAGTGGAACTCAGGGACACGAGGGACTTCACGTCCTTGCTGAATAAAGCTTCTGATGCGCGCTGCGCTTGAGCGAGACCTTCCTCTGGAAAATACAAAAGTTGATTAGTAAAGTAAGTGCAGAATGGCGCAAAACCGAAGCAGAGCTGAGTCAGAATAAGTGTTGCGATAATTTGTTTGAGTTGACCTCAGAGAAGATGGTAAAGAGTACATAGAAGTCTTCTACAGAACTTGCAGTCTTCTTCTTCGAATGGGACACCAAATCGTCCAATACCCCATGAACCCTGGTGTCAACCGTTTTTCAAGTAACACTTTAGCCGTTTTTCAAGGAGGGCTAAGATCGAGATGGACAGTGCAAAAAGGGATGGGACCGTGGCGAAGCAGTGGGACGGAGAAAGAGCAATATTGTTATTGTAAATTATTATAAATTCCTACCTCCATGAACCAAAGTCGTCAACTGGTCAGCCAGACACTGTTGTGGATATCTTTGTTGAGGATGCTCCTTATGCTTAAACATTATATCCTTTATTTCTCCTAAACTATAAAACGTGAATAGCTTAAGTAGTTTTTCCACTTCAGAGTCCTTAGTTCTGATGAAGAATTGGTATAAGCTGTATGGTGTAGTTTTGGTAGGGTCCAGCCATATGGCGTTCCCTGCTGATTTGCCAAACTTGTCGCCTTCTTCTGTTGTCACTAAAGGTAATGTAAGGCCTGTAAAACAATTGATATTTAATCAATTTAAAAAATATTTTATGAATTTCATGAGTTAATAAAATTTTGAAATTTGAAGAAAAGTAGTTTAAAAAGTTGTGTAAATTATCTCACCATAAACTTCCTTCTTTGCTGTTCTGCTAATCAATTCATGACCTGCACTTATGTTACCCATTTGATCACTTCCACCTATCTGAAATTAAAAGAATACCTTCTCAGTGGAAAGATCATAAAAAAGGACATGTTTTCTATGTATTTTAAATACAAAATATAAACGAGCTCAGTTACCTGAAACCTACAATCATATTCCTTCAGCAAATGCAGCCAGTCATAAGATTGGAATATCTGGTATGCAAACTCAGTAAAACTCATTCCCACTTCTGAGTTGATTCTTGTTTGAACACTTTGTTTCAGCAACATTGTCCCCATCCTAAAGTTGCGCCCAATCTCACTCACAAACTGAATGGAGTCTATATCTCTATACCACGTCTCATTGTTTACTATTCTGAAAATTAATGCAACTATTACAAATGCAAGCAAAAATACCCCAAAATGTTACTTTTTGTGATATTTGTATGGACATTCTCTCTTAACTTGTAGGTGTTACTTTCAGCAGACATTCAATGAAAATTCTTTCATATCACTATTTGAGCTGTAAAGTTAAAAAAATGAATATTTTGCTTACTTTAGAGGTTTCAATTGACTTTTCTCTGACCAGAGGTATTTCTGGTGGTTTTCAAACACAGTTTCTAGGTTTTTCTTGATGCAGCTAATATTTTCCTGTATGACATCCTTTTGCAGTGCTACTCTATCTGTACTTCTGCCACTGGGATCACCTATGTGACCTGTTGCACCACCGAGCTGTAAAAAGAGACCATTTGCTTAGGAAACTTATCTATAACATTTTTCAGTATTTTTCTGCTTTAAAGTAAGATGTGAATTCAAGAATGCAGTGGCGTAAGGTGACATCATAATCAAAAGTAGTGAGGAGCAAATAAATACTTACTTAGTGCATGCTACTGCTACAGTGTTATTGACTCTTTTGAAAGCCAATGGGAATCTGCATACTACATGGACCTTTCGCCACTGCAAGAAGGATTCTTTAAATGGACTTACCAAGGCTATAGGGCTGTGACCACCTCGTTGCCAATGCAAAAGGTTGATTATGACTAGTAAATTGCCCACATGCAGACTGTTGGCTGTCGGGTCGAACCCAGCATACACACATTGTGGGGCTTTATTCAGTAGATTTACTATCTCCGTCCTGAAACATAAATACAGACGTAAATAGTAAATATAAAGAGTCTTTTTTATTATAAGACATTGCTAAGAAGGTAGTACTTACGCAGCAGTATTAGGAAATAAGTCCTGATACATTCCCCTCTCATTCAACTTCAAAATATTCCTATTACTATAGTACCGTCTATGAAGCCATGACCACTTCGGCTGAAGAATGGGTGAAAGCAATTTCAACAAAGCCATAGCGGCTGATAATTGCACTGCTTTTACAAATAACACTCAAATTGGGATTATAACTATAACCTCAAAATGATATTTTTTACTTCACGCATAGGTTATTTCATTATAATAGTAGATTGGTGGTATAATAATATGTATATTCGCTGTAACTTTCATTAATAAAATTTAGTTTCCTCTTAATTTTATCCGAATTTATTTATGAAAACATAACCTTTCCTCCAGAGGTTATTGACGGCTCGCTTATTTAGAGTTGCGATTTTTGCGCTATTCAAGTTTGAGACAGAGATAGTAGAAACCATTCGTTCATTTCCAGTTTTTTTTTTTCTTATCTGAGACCACGTTCACACATGCGACTTTTTTGTTGCGCGCGCGACACACGGATCTTTCGCGATAGTTCGCCGACCAAAGTCTCTTCAGTGTGAATGCGCGGTATATGGGCTGGCAAACGTTATTGAGATCTGTGAAATAAAGATACTCGTGAAACTTGCGTGAAACTGAACAACTTACCCCATGGAACATGGGTCGAAATATGAAAAAAAGAAAATTACACCACCTGATTTCCGATGGGAGGTCTAAAAATATTTCAACCCATGTTACATGGGGTTCATGAGTACCATGACCATTCGGCTTGTTATACAGTTTTGTGAATATTCCAAACAATGGTAATAACTTTTCCTAGGATATTTATCCCGGTGGGTGAAACATCAGCTGCTTCATCCGTACAGTCATTCATTTTCTCAGACTTAGGAGAGCCCAGACCCAACGAAGTTAACCTATTTACAAGAAATAAGAGAAGTTGTTCCACTTGCCACAAAACCTTTATTTATTATACAGTTCAACAAAACAATACACGATTTATGGCAATAAGCTCTAATCTACACATACAGTTACATCCACAATAACCACAATACAAGTAAGAAATAATTTTGGAGTATTGTACAGTGGCAATTGAAAAAAATATTTGATATTTTGCTAGCTACTGTACAATCCAATATTAATTACAAAAGCTTTGGGCACTAACGTACTAATAAAATATAAATTCTGATTATGAGATAACAATCAATATGTTTAACTCAATTTCATCTACACCATTTTTCAACCCAATTCTACTTACGGAAATTATACTTTTGCTTATCAACTAAAAGTTAAAAACAAGGGAATTCATAAAATTAAATGCTGTCCTTAATTAGAACTTTCTAATACTAGAGTTGTTTGTTACATAATACTACAAAAATACTATCTCTACAAACGAAAGCTTAGCAAGTTAGTATAATACATAGGCAGGTGTTGTGTGTTACCAAAGTAGTAAATTACAAAACTCTAATAAGGACATAATACTTACATTAATACTTACAACATATGAAGGTGTAAGGTACGGTGCACTAAAATATTGCAGGCATAATGAGACCATGAGACTGAACAACTTTTTCTATGGACGGTAATAGTCGCATCCACCCACACTGCCCGAGGCATACGCTCGTGCGCAAGCGAGTCAAGTTCGGCCCAATTTGGGCGCCTAATAAATTAGTAGGTTAACTTCTGAGGCGCGTTGTTTTTGGCTCTACGCGCGCGCGTTCGCCCGAGCACGAGATGCGTTGCCTCGGGTGAGCCAAGTCTTTTTTGGTTGTTTGCCTCGCTTGGTGTAAACGAGAAAAATAAACCAACCTCCTATAAAAATCCCGATCACCTGAATGTTTTTCCATAGAAGCTCGAAAGCTCTTTTGTTTCCCAACTTAGGCTGCATAGTAAAAGTTTATCAAATCATAGTCCGATCATGCCTGCAAAGTTTTCGGTACTCTGCCTCTTACACCCGGTAAATACGGAAAAGGGTATAAAAGTTAGTCCTCGAGCGTGACGTTTTTGAAGAGATAGGACATGGACTCCTTGTTGTGTATGCGGCGGATGGCCTCGCTCAGCAGCACGGATATGTCGATCGTCTTGATCTTCGGACACTGCATCTTCTGCAGCTCGTGCGGGACCGTGTTGGTCACCACCACCTTGGGAAAATAAATACAACTTTATTATACACATACATATATCGCGCCTATATCCCTTTAGCGTACACGGCTGTAAAAACGGCCATTAACACCATGTCTGACAAGAGTTTGAGTCGTTCAGAGTGGCAAGTTGTCAGCCTGTCGCCTTAAATTGCAATTACACATAAACTTTCAAATCTCTTAGTCGCTTATTACAACACCCACGGAAAAGATAAGGGGTAGAGCTATTCTCAGTCGTCATCACATGGTCAATTACTTTATACACAGGGGCAGTACAGATGACAACAAAATAATTCAAAACAAACTACAATGATTTGAAGGTGGCGGCTGGGAGTGGCAGGAGATAATGGCGAAAACTGGAGATCATGCCTTATGACGTATCCTGGGGTAAGTCTACGTTCAGAAGAATGATGTAGACTATGTGATAAGATGATACGGCACACAAGGCTGGCTGATAGCGATTTCTTCTAGGCCACCGTAGGAGACACACTATTAACTATGCTATTAAGGAAATACCTCATCAATGGGCGAGTCCTCGATGAGTCTGGGCGCGTCGGACGACAGCAGGCCGTGTGTGGCGAGCACGTAGATCTTGTACGCGCCGCATTCTTTGAGCACCTCGGCCGCGGCCACGAACGACTGCACGTCGTCAATCATGTCGTCCTGGGGCACAGATTACAGGGTTAGTAAGATATCTTTTGAATCAATTTCACGACCAATGTTTAGCAACTGCATTTAGCGTTAGAGGTAGATTCATTCTCAGCTGTGAATGACATAACTGTAAAGTGATATTATAATGGAACGGGCTACTCACCACCATGATGGCTATCCTGCCGCCCACGTCGCCCACCACGTTGATGGGCGGCTTCTCCTTGGCAGGGTGCACCGGCACGCCCACCGACACGTCCATCGTGCGAGACCTGTCCACACTAAAACAAATTACACGGTTTGCCCATGGATGTATCACTAGTGCCTATAATAATTAGGTAAAACTTAATAGTGGCCCTGCATAAAGCTAGTTTTGGGGGCCCAAAGATAATAATGGGTGCAACAATCTCGGCGCAAATGACCCAAGGCCGGCTACGCAGCAGTCTCAGCGCAAGTGACCCAAGACCGACTACGCCGGCAAATATTGGGTGCAACAATCTCGGCGCAAGTGACCCAAGGCCGGCTACGCAGCAGTCTCAGCGCAAGTGACCCAAGACCGACTACGCCGGCAAATATTGGGTGCAACAATCTCGGCGCAAGTGACCCAAGGCCGGCTACGCAGCAGTCTCAGCGCAAGTGACCCAAGACCGACTACGCCGGCAAATATTGGTGCAACAATCTCGGCGCAAATGACCCAAGGCCGGCTACGCAGCAGTCTCAGCGCAAGTGACCCAAGACCGACTACGCCGGCAAATATTGGGTGCAACAATCTCGGCGCAAGTGACCCAAGGCCGGCTACACCGGCATATAATCGGTGCAGCAATCTCGGCGCAACCCAAGGCCGGCTACGCCAGCATATAATAGGAGCAGCAACTGCCTCGGCGCAAATAACCCAAGAACGGTTACGCCGGCATTTAATAGGTGCGCAAGTGCGACCCAAGGCCGGCAGAATCTAGTGGCCCGGCGTAATCTATACGTCTGAAACGCCCCAGAGTGGACTCCAAAGACACTGACTTCATAGAATTTATTACAAAGATTTGTAATAAATTCTATGAAATATAAATAGCTGCGTCTACATATATCGGGCGACAGCGTATCACCCACTCCTAATCTAATTTCCACCTAGTGGCTCTGTATATGGCCATGGATGTATTAACAACTAGTTTTAAGGGAATATATGTCGCAGTAAGATGGCAGAATCAGGTTTTTGGCCAAAAACCTAGGTTTTTGGCCAAAAGCCGGCATATGACAGAATCGTAGACTTCCTTCGGCCATCGTCCTGAGCTGATCCAGGTTTTTGGCCAAAAACCTAGGATTTTGGCCAAAAAACTAGGATTTTGGCCGAAATCCTAGATTTGTTTAGTATTATGGCTTTTTTGGAATTTCGGGGGAACTTCTTCGTCTTCGAGTGGTACACCAAAGCACCTAACGAGCCGATGGACCCTGGTATCAAAGTTTTCAACCGCCTACTGCAAGTAGCAGGCCTCTAACATGGTTGTGTAACGACCGCCGTCTAAGTGATCATAGAGTGCAATCGGGACCGACGGCTTACCGTACTCGTGTGGTTCGGGGGAACGAGGAGTGGAGAGGTACTTTATGTACCTTCCTCTGGTCTTTTGAGGGTAGATTTGTACACCGTAAATGGACACCCTGAAGGACGGGGGGTAACATCAGACAGTCTGAACAGCAGGATTGCCTCGGATTCCCTAAAGGGCAGGGGGGAGCTTCAGACACCATAAGAGCAGTACGTACCACTGAACGCTCTAGAGAACTGGTGGTAGCGTTGGACGCCCTGGAGACCAGGAGGTAGCGTCGGACCCCCAGAAAATCCAACGCCCGTCATCTTACATCCTCCAGAGGGTCCGACGATACCCACGCCCTCCAGAGCGTCTGACGCTACCTCCCATCCTCCAGAACGTCCAATGTTACCTCCTGCCTTTCGAGGTGTATGCCCGAACTACACGGGCACGTTAAGCCGTCGGTCCCGATTGCTCTTTATGATCACTTAGACGGCGGTCGTTACACAACCTTGTCAGAGGCCTGCTCCTTGCAGTAGGCGGTTTAGAAACTCTAACACCAGGGTTCATCGGGTCGTTGAGCGACTTGGTGTACCAGTCGAAGAAGAAGAAGTTTCCCCGAAATGCAAAAAAAGCCATAATACTAAACAAATCTAGGATTTCGGCCAAAATCCTAGTTTTTTGGCCAAAATCCTAGGTTTTTGGCCAAAAACCTGGATCAGCTTAGGACGATGGCCGAAAGAAGTCTACGATTTTGCCATATGCCGGCTTTTGGCCAAAAACCTAGGTTTTTGGCCAAAAACCTGATTCTGCCATCGTACTGCGACATATACATTTGAGTGTAATATGCCCAAGGAGGGTTGACGTCTGGTAGGCGGCCGGTCGTAAAAATAAGCCAAATCCTTTGCAACACGATTTTGTGTTCAACAAGGCGTGTTGCGCCGACGCGACCCCAAGTGATTGGGATAAGGGCAGGAAGATGATGATGATACATTTGAGTGTAATATTTCCCTTTACCTCTGTATGCAGGGCGGCGAGTAGCGGCCGTCTACTTCGTCGGACTCGGCCTCCTTCTGCTCTCCGTGAATGACGGCTATAGCCAGCCGCAGTCGCTCTGCGTATGACGTCGCATTCTGGCTAATACTATCACAGTGCTGCTATATTACCTCTGTATGCAGGGCGGCGAGTAGCGGCCGTCTACTTCGTCAGACTCGGCCTCTTTCTGCTCTCCGTGAATGACGGCTATAGCCAGCCGCAGCCGCTCCGCGTACGACGTCGCCTTCTTCGCCGAGCCGGGGTTGCGCGCCACTATCACTGAGTTGCGGTAGTCGGGAATCTACGGAAATGACAAGAGAAATTATGAACTGCAAGTGTAGTAGAGCAGTTTTTAAGTAACTTTAAAAACTATGTTGGGTGTCCAGACCAATACTGACTTTATTAAAGTTACATCATATTTTCGATTTGCCACTACAACAGGCCAACCAGAAACCTTACAATTCACCACATACACCAACATGTTTTTAAATTTGAGACATAATAGCTTGAATTTGAATATATCACTTACACTTTCTTGAATGTACTGCAGCAAGAAAGGTGAAGCTCTCAAATTGTCAACTGGACATTCATAGAATCCTTGTATTTCCTTCTGATGCAGGTCCATAGTTATAATATGAGTGAGGCCAGCTTTGCACATCATCTTGGCGAGGAGCTTGGTGACGATGCAGCCACGCTTCCTCATCTTGCACTGCTTGCTGTATGGGAGGTATGGAATCACACCCACTATGGACCGTGCTGATGAAGTCTTACAGGCGTATGCCATGATAAGCAGCTCCATTATATTGTTGTTCACATCTCTGTAAAAAGTGGAACATAATTAATTTTGGTAGAGCTAGGTGGATAAGGAATGGATACTATAAACTTGAATTATTTTGCTTCTGCCTAGTATTGGACTCAAGGATACATCGGGTTGTTACATGACTAAGTGTCTCACACAAAGAGAGAAAGTAGTCATTTGGTAAACACTCCCTGTACTAACAGAAATACTTTACATAATCATTGTTTGGTAAAGAATTCATTAGATCTTATTTATTTTAATCTATTGCTTGCTATACTTAGCTTTTAACATGCAAGAAGCTTATGTAGTTTTATAAAGTAAAATTTATGCGGATAAATTGGTTTGAATAACAACAATGATTTTTATTATTATGAACAACAAAGTTGCCTCAAAGCAGTCATTCATTTATATACAAAGTAACTTTACATACAGATTGTCATACAAAAGACCCGAAAAGTATACTCTGACCCACATATTTGTTGATAAGCACTAGGCTGGTTTCTAAGAAACCAAATACAAATAGCATGCTGTAACAATTAAACTACAAAGTATTGATTTTCTTACTTGGTTCCAGTCTGTACTATGTAGATGTTCTTGCCACGGATCGAGTCGGCTATCTCTACAATGGTTTCCCGGTTTGTCTTGTGGTAGACTGAACAGCCTCCTTTACGTACTCCCAAGCGGCTAGAGGACAAAATTATAAGCGGTCAACTAATGCTATAAAAATGTGATAAAGATCTAAGTAAAACCCTATAGAAACACACACTACAGGCAATAATCAGAATAACAAATAGGTATGCTATGTGTTGACCACCTAATTTATTACAGTAAATAAGTCAAGGGTGAATGAATTAAGCCTACGTAGCGCGCTGAGCTGAGAGTACGGGCACTTACTTCGCAATCAAATCGGCCAACTCAGGGTGCGAGTTTCCACTCAAGATAACAATGTCCGACGCGGCGCCAGACACCTCCATGTTGGACTTACGAGAGCGACTCGTCAGCCCCACGAGCCTGCGAAACCAAACAAAACACTGAACGCGGAGCGGATCCGTCACGATAAATAAATAAATAGCATAAACTGGTTAGGGGCAGACACGTTGGATCAAGAAGAAAAAATAAACCTGGTCTTGTTGAGTAACATAATAACCTGAAGGCTGTATCAGATCACAGCAAAAGATAAAATAATGTAATATTTCCGAATTAGACCGTATTTTCAGTAATTTTGAGAATATTTTCAGTTTTCCAGCACCACGCACTTTTTCACGATAAATGAACGAATGAAAAATTAAATGAATGAACGTGGGAATGGTTCCTTCGATAATGAATGAATGAAATTGCTAGAACCGTGCAAAAAAAGCGCACCGTGCTGCTATTTCGGTACGATAATCGCTACAATCAAAATTATAGAGCAGTATTATCAAGATTGGTTTGTATTGCGTTGCCTCTGTCTATAGTTTTGTCTGCAACAAAAAACGTTTTTGTAAAACAGCTTGTTTTGACAGTTCATTTCGGAAACCATGTGTTTCGAGTGAAACTTTTTGTATTTTTGAGAATATTGGCAAATACTAAGTGAAAATGGGTCTTACCAAGCAATATTTACGTTATGCGCCAAGTGGGACGTTCAATATAATTGCTAGTGGCGATTGTAACAGCACTCATGTGTCGCTGAGTGGTGTTAGTGGGAGATACATTGCGGTGGGCGCCTGCGAGCATGTTATTATTTGGGATATGCGGCTTGGGGAAAAGGTAACTAACTTAGATTTAACGTCCTAAGCTTAAGAAGATTCCGCCCTTTCAGTAAAGTCCAAAGTTCATAAATGTCCATCCTGATTTCCAGTTGAAATACATCTTCTTTTACCTTGTTGTTCCTCAGGCACAAGTGCTTCCCGGCGAGAAGGTAGTGGTCTCCCAGATCGCTGCCAGCCCGTCCGGCAATCACATGGCCGTGGGCTACGTGGACGGCAACATCAATGTGTTTGAGCTTGTCAACAATGAGGTTGTTTGTGTGTTCGCCGGTCACAAGTCTGCCGTCACTTGCTTGCAGTACGATGAGCAAGGGCACCGTCTTGTGTCTGGTTCTAAGGTGAGGAAAAGAAAAAAACATGCTCAGAAAATCTAGCTAAAAAGCAATAAAGCCAGGTATTGGGGAAAAAATCCCAGAAAATTTGTTTATTGTACAATGTCTTGTGGCATTCTTCCCGAAAAGTTCCCAATGAAGACGCTTTTTTGTGAGGAACTTTGTTTAATTTGTCCTCATTGGGAACTGTTGTAATTGATTTTTTCAAATTGAATTCCCAGCTTAAATAGTTCCCTGCATTGTTACAGTGAATGTCTATAAATTGTGATGAACATTATTTCACTTTTGAATGTTTATATTCTGATAACATATTTATAAAAAGAATTACTGTTTAGTTTTCGTATAAAATGGGCGCGCGGTGCTGGCAACACTGCTCTGTCATCTTGTCACGTCCTCTGCCGTCGCCCGCATCGTGGATGCGAAGTTTAATTATAAATAAGTAATTTAGTGTGCTTTCGGTTTTCTCGGAGTGCCACGAGCTGGTGCCCGGTGCAGTAAGTCTAGTACCTAAGTCCCAATCCAAAAGTCTTCCTCAAACCTGATACCTATTTTTCCTGTCAAAACTAGACTTACAAGGAAACGACGGCGTCATCGTTCGCTCGGTAAGCAATTCGTTGCTGGGCCCTGTTTAAGTAGATTTTGGAAACAAGAATTTCTCGGCCGGAAACTTTCCGGAGCAGAATTCTCTCATTAAATTTATTTTATTTAGCTATAGTAAAGAGCACTACGAATCGTAGTCAAATGTTGTTCCGAGGCTGATCGACCATTTAGTTTTAGATTTTAAGATAACTTTAATTTGCTTCCACTGCGCTAAGATCAGCTTCGAATCAAACATTTTTGGTAGCAGAGCGTGGTTGCTTTATTGCAACATAGTTAGCCGTAATTTAGTATTAAGCGTGTTTTTATATTACCCACATATTTTATTAATTTTGGAAAATATTGTTTCGGTTTTTTTGACTGTATTGTTTGCCTAGTGAACGGTACCTTATCGGTAAGGTCTAGGCCAGTCAACTAACATTTATTTTGTGGTATTTGTTTATTGGTTTTTCGTTTTATTAAGTCGAGTGTGTAAAAGTTGGTACCATGGCTCCCTCGATCGCCAGGTATAAGGCTGCTATAAAGACAGAATTAAGGTGGTTTACTACCACAGCGGCAATGATCGGCCGCGAGGACCGGGAGGACGCGCTCTTGAAAAGTGCACTACAGGCAGATGAACGGGTTCGGGTTGTGTCGGAACACCTCACAGAGTGCCTCATGCTCCTTGAGGAAGCTCCTAACCCTGAAGATAAGGAGCTGGTTGAGGGCGATGTAAGCCAGTGCTTGGAGCTGGCACAGGACATTGCGCAGGCAGCTGCGGACATATCTAGGCGACGTGACGGAAAGGAAAAGCCATTCCGTGGTAAAGTGGGACAAGGATTACAGGTGCCTCTTCCGCCTGTTACGGTTCCAGTCTTTGCAGGCGATTACGCCGACTGGCCGGCGTTTGAGGACCTGTATAGCAGTGTGGTCCACACACGGACATAACGCCGGCGTACAAGATGGCTCAGCTGATGTCCAGGCTACATGGAGAGCTCATGAATTGCTGACGCATTTGGCTGTCTCGGATAGCAATTATGAGGTGGCGTGGAAGATCCTTACCGACCGGTATCGAAACAAGCGCCTGATTGTAGACAGGCTGTTAGACCAGTGGCTGTCAATACCAACCATAACGCGAGGTACGGACCTCCGCGAGAAAATCTTCCACCCAGTCAGTGTCGCGGTCAGCGCACTAGAGCGACAGGGTTTGCCAGTGGCGGGCTACGGTTATATCTTGGTCCACACAGTGCTTCGCCGCCTGCCGAGCGAAATGGTCGCTCGATTCGAGCAGCTACATGGGGGCAAGTCCTCGGACCACCTCCCGACCTACGAGGATCTGAAGTCGTTCCTCGAGGCCGAAAGCAGGCGAGTGGACGTCCAGGCTGGTGAAGCCCCTCGCAAGGAGACCTCTGCCCTCGCCACCCGGAACGGCCGGGTGCACCGGCGCGAGGAGGCAACAGTGGCAACCCAGGCGGTACAACACCGCATTGGAATCAGGGTGTGCCTACTGCAGGGAGACAGGCCACGGGGTGGCAGCGTGTCAGGAGTTTGCTGCGCAGCGGGTTCAGAGGAGACGGGGTGTGGCAGCAGAGGCGTTGGTGTTTTCGGTGCCTGGGGCCGCATCAGGTGCGAGTGCCCTTCAAGCACCAACTGTAGGTACTGCCAGGGTGCACACCATCCGCTGCTCTGCATGAATCGCTCCGGAGGCGCCGGGGCAGCGCTGGATCGGATCAGCGAAGGAGCCTGCCCACCAAGGGAGGGAGCAACGCTCCCACCCCTCCAAGGAGGAGCCCACCTCCGCATCGGTCACAGGGACAGGCAGGGGGACGTCAACAGACGGAGCCCACTTACCCAAGGACGTGGGGACAATCCCCACCACGGCAGCAGGTGCCGGATTGGGGAAGAGCGGCACAGGAACGTGGCCAAGGACACCCATCCCAGGTACGGGATTCAACGGGCGGGTGTCAGGGGAGCACTAGGCAGCCACCAGGGTACATGCAGTATTCTGCGGGCTTGAGCCACCTGGTTGGGTCTCAAGACCCACGCATGCCTCCGCCTATGCCTGAGTACCCGCGGCTACAGGCGCAACCTCGGTACGGACGTTTGCCGTCGGGGTACTATAGAACTCCAGCCATGGCCTTTATGGGCAGACCTCCCTACCAGCAGGAGTGGGACCCATACACGGGTTTGGGTAGCGAGGGGATACCCCCGCGGGACGCGGCCTCACCGCGTTTAGATTCCCGCTAGGTAATCGCCGCCTACTCATCAGCTTCGGCTCCCCGTCCAATCACGGTACTTTTGCCAACGGCTAAGATTTGGGTATGGGGATACGGTGGCCGGACCATTCAAGTAAGAGCCCTACTGGATACAGGGGCTCAGGGATGTATTGTATCGAGTAAGCTGGTGAGTAGGCTAGGCCTAAATGTACAGCCAAGTGCGGATGAAGCTGTAGGCATCGGGGGCCTAAATGTGCCTGACATTCGGGGTCAGACGAACTTTGAGTTCGCATTAGGTAGCACATGTACAGGGGTCAGCTATCAAGTCTCAGCCGTGGTGCTGGATGAAGTGGTTGGGAAACTCCTTCAGGTTAGGTTACCACCAACGGTAAGAGGGTTAACCACAGGGTTGGAGTTAGCTGATCCTGATTTTGATACTCCTGGTACGGTGGACGTACTTCTCGGGTCAGACGTCCTCGGAGATTATGGTGCGGTAGGAAGAAGGTACTCCAGGAAGCTGGTTTGGTGGCCGTAGATACCACAGGGGGGTATGTTGTTTTCGGCCCAGTTTGGAGACCTCAGGACCTACCAGAAGGGGATCCGGTCCTCTATGGTAGTGTGCTGTCAGAGGTGCTGCAGAGGTTTTGGGAGTTCTGAAGAGCGCCCACGGCGGACAGACGGAAGCCAGAGGATGACGAGTGCGAGTTGTTCTATCAATACAACACTGCGAGATGCCCGTCAGGCAGATTCGTGACCAGGCTACCTTTTCTCCCAAACCGCCCTGCTTTAGGTAGTTCGCGACAGCTCGCGGAACGGAGACTACTCGGAATGGAGCGGAAGATGAGGCGAGACCCAGCACTTCGGCAGAAGTATATAGAATTCATGCGGAAATATATTCAATTGGGCCACATGTCGGTGTCCAGCCTGGATTGGAGGTGTGTCGAGCATTATTACATTCCACACCTGGCTGTCTTGAAGTCACCTGAGGCGAAAATACGGGTGGTGTTTGACGGTTCTGCTCCTACCTCGAATGGTGTGTCTGTGAACCAATGTTTGCACGCGGGTCCTAAATTGAACCGGGACATTGTGGACATTCTCACAGACTTTCGGTTACACCAGGTAGCGTTCGTCGCAGACGTCAAAATGATGTTTCGCCAAACCATGATACATCCGGATGACCGTCGGTATCAGCTGATTTTGTGGCGTGAGAGCCCAGATGAGCCGATGGTCACATACGAACTTAACACGGTGACGTATGGACTTAAGCCAAGTCCGTATTTGGCAGTACGTACGCTGCGAGAGTTGGCCGCACAGGAAAGGGTAAGATATCCTCGAGCCGCAGCAGTACTGGATCGCGACGTCTACGTGGACGATATCTGCACGGGTGCTGATAGCGTGGAGCAGGCGCTAATTCTACGAGACGAGTTGATCGCGATCATGGGTTCAGGAGGGTACGAGTTGCGGAAATGGTTGTCCAGTTGCCCAGAGCTCCTGGCCGGTTTGCCAGGCGAGTTCCATCAGGACCCGCACCTCTTTGAGAACCCGGACAATCCAAACACGTTGGGCATCCTCGGGGTGCAATATAGGCCAACGCATGACGTATTCACGTACAAGATTGAGCCCGACCTTTGGGAGAAAACTTGGACTAAGCGGTCGGTACTGTCGACAATCGCTAGAACGTTCGATCCTAACGGATGGATCGCCCCGGTTACGTTCATGGCGAAGTGCTTTTACAAAGGTTGTGGTTAGCCAACTTAGGATGGGACGACCAACTCTCCGGAGAGTTGTTGAAGGATTGGCTCAAGTTTGTGACCACCTTACCAGGGATTGTGCACATCGCGATACCCCGCAAGTTAGTCCCATCGGTGGGATGTAAGGCTACCCTACATGGGTTTTGTGACGCCTCGGAGCGAGGGTACGCGGCAGCTGTATACCTTCGGACAGCAAGTTCAACGGGAACTGTGCACGTGCGTCTGGTTATGGCCAAAAGTAAGGTGGCACCAGTCAGAACTAGATGGACCATCCCCAAATTGGAATTGGCAGGGCAGCTCTTCTAGCGCGCTTGCTAAATCATGTAACCTGCAATCTGCGTGGTACCATCAACTTGGATGAAACGGTGTACGCGTGGACTGACAGTCGGATAGTTCTGTGCTGGTTGCAGACGTCGGTACATACACTTGAGGTTTTCGTGGCAAATCGGGTGTCACAGATTACGGGGTCGGAAACTCCGTTAGTGTGGAGGCACGTACCGGGAGAATGGAACCCAGCGGACTGCGCTTCGCGCGGGTGCAGGGCACCTGATTTGGTGAGTCACCCACTGTGGTGGGGACCTCAATGGCTGACTGAGTCGCCGCAGGAATGGCCATTCAACGAGTGCAGGGCGCCGCTTGGGCCACCTGATCGAGGTTTGCGAGTGAACGTGGGGCAACTCGTACCGAAGCCTAATCCAGCTTTCTTGCTGGAACGGTATAGCTCCTCGACAAACTTCTTGGGGTGACAGGTTGGATCAAACGGTTCGTGAACAACTGCAGGAAGCCTCAAGCAGAACGGAACTTTACACCTGTCCTCTCGCCTGCGGAACGGAATGCGGCTCTATGCTCATTGGTTAGAGTCGTCCAGGCGGAACATTTTGAAGAGGAGGTCAGGCTGCTCAGGGATGGACGTGGAAAGCTGAAGGGAGGAATTGTGCGCCTCAACCCATTCCTGGATGAGCAAGGTATGCTCAGGGTTGGAGGCAGACTTCGGAACGCTAGCCTGCCCTTTTCGGCTCGGCATCCACTGTTACTTCCAAAAGGGGACCCTTAGTTGAGCTCTTAGTCAGGGATCGTCATGAGAAAAACTCGCACGCGGGCTGTAATGCGCTATTGGCCATTCTACAGCGCGAGTTTTGGATCTTATCGGGACGACGAACGGTACGTAGCGTTGTGTTTAGGTGCTTGCCTTGTTACCGCTTGAAGGCAGCCACAATGCAGCCACAAATGGGAGATCTTCCACCGGATCGGGTGACGGAGGCCTGGACGTTTGCAGGTGTGGGAACGGATTTCGCAGGCCCTTTCATGGTGAAGGCATCACGCCTGCGGAACGCAAAGTCTATCAAGGCGTACTTGTGCGTGTTCGTGTGCCTAGCCACCAAGGCCGTCCACTTGGAGCTCGTGGCCGACCTTTCTACGGAGGCCTTTTTGGCAGCGCTGGAGAGATTTACGTCGCGACGAGGGCGACCAGCGCTGATCAGGTCGGATTGTGGTACCAACTTTAAGGGTGCTGATCGGTGTATGAAAGAAATTGTAACGTTCTTACGGGAGAACGAAGAAGCCATCAGCACGGGCCTCCCGTCAGGGCATTACTTGGGTGTTCGATCCACCAGCGTGCCCTCACTGGGGTGGTATTTTTGAAGCGGTTGTAAAGTCCGCTAAGACGCATTTGTTGCGCGTTGTAGGGTTAACAATTTTGACTTTCGAGGAGCTGGCGACCGTGTTTTGTAAAATTGAGGCTGTACTCAATTCGCGTCCTTTGTGTCCGCTCAGCTCAGACCCAAATGATTTAGAGGCCCTGACGCCAGGGCATTTCTTAATTGGCCGCCCACTTAACGCCTTGCCGGAATATCCCTATACGGAGGTGAATAGCAATCGTTTGTCGCGTTATCAGTTGTTGCAGCAAATGACTCAAAACTTTTGGAAGCGTTGGTCGCTTGAGTACTTGCACATTCTGCAGCAACGCCTTAAGTGGACGGACAGGACTGAACCCCTGCATTGGGGATCTCGTTCTGGTTAAGGATGCCAACCTACCGCCACTGCGTTGGCGCCGGGGCGCATTCTCAACCTGTTTCCGGGTAGTGATGGCACTCCTCGAGTTGCAGAAGTTCAGGTGGGGGATTCAGTCCTTAAGCGAGCAGTAGCTACATTATCACGCCTGCCATGCATAGAGCGGACCGATGGGTCGGTCCGGGCGGGTGAATGTTTAGTTTTCGTATAAAATGGGCGCGCGGTGCTGGCAACACTGCTCTGTCATCTTGTCACGTCCTCTGCCGTCGCCCGCATCGTGGATGCGAAGTTTAATTATAAATAAGTAATTTAGTGTGCTTTCGGTTTTCTCGTGTGGTTTTCCCTGTTCGGTGGGGAAGTGAACCAAGTGATTTTTGGTTCCGGCTTTTTGATTGAGGCCAACGTGGTCGCCGGTAACATAACCTCACTTTGAGTCGTCGCTCGCGTCGCGGCTGCCGATAGCCATATATTTTTGATTGTTTTCTTGATTGGGGCCAACGGGGCCGATTCCTCATTCGGAGAGGAATCTTTAGTTGTTTTGTGTTGAAAACATTGTTGATGTCGAACTGTGAACTGGTGAATGGTGGAGTGATGAACTGAGGTGAAGCCAAAACTGTCGGAGGGACGGAGTGCCACACGAGCTGGTGCCCGGGTGCAGTAAGTCTAGTACCTAAGTCCCAATCCAAAAGTCTTCCTCAAACCTGATACCTATTTTTCCTGTCAAAAACTAGACTTACAAGGAAACGACGGCGTCATCGTTCGCTCGGTAAGCAATTCGTTGCTGGGCCCTGTTTAAGTAGATTTTGGAAACAAGAATTTCTCGGCCGGAAACTTTCCGGAGCAGAATTCTCTCATTAAATTTATTTTATTTAGCTATAGTAAAGAGCACTACGAATCGTAGTCAAATGTTGTTCCGAGGCTGATCGACCATTTAGTTTTAGATTTTAAGATAACTTTAATTTGCTTCCACTGCGCTAAGATCAGCTTCGGAATCAAACAATTACTATTTTATTCATTTCAGTTAATTTATCAATAAACTTCATATTTCAAAGTACAGCCTTTAATTTCAGGATACAGAAGTGATCCTCTGGGATGTAGTATCAGAGACTGGTATTGCCAGATTCAGCGGTCATAAAGGAGCCATCACAAGTGTCATGTTCATCAATGGAAAGAACTGCATCGTCAGCTCCTCCAAAGACACATTCGTCAAGTTCTGGGACATTGAAACCAAGCATTGCTTCAAAACATTAGGTGGTCATCAAATGGAGGTGAGATTCACTGAATAAGAATTGCTATCGTATTACTGAATAAAAATTACTATCCTCTGGGGTGCGTCCTAATTTATATCTTCTTTGAATTAATGAAAAATTAATCATAATTATTTATTTATAGTTGAATAACCGGTATTTTTACTGGCTTTCCACTTTAGTATTATTTTTTAAATAGGTACCAGATTTTAATAATAAACTGACAATGTTTCAAGATAATTCTCCTTGTTCTCAGCATAATAAGTAAATTCAAAAATTTATTATCTTAATTTGATGTTCCTGGATTTTGTTTGACCAGGACCAACCCCTTCTACTCAAATAATAATCATTTATATCCCTGGCGAATAGTTGGTCAGTTTCAAGAACTAGAGTGGACCCTTCGAATTATCCCCTGCTTTTTACAACTCAATTTTGTTTTCTAAGGTGTGGTCAGCAGTATTACTCAAAGAGGAGAGGTACTTAGTGACTGGTAGTATGGACCAGGAGTTGCGAGTGTGGAAGCTCAACTGGACCGCTGATGTCAAGGACGAGGACAAACTGGCCAGGCAACTGGAGATTGTCAAGCTAGAGGAGACTGACAACATTGAAGACAGCTCTGTAAGTTGAATTCTGTAAAAATAGGTTATTGATTATGATGATGGTTACCAGTTCTTTGATATTTAGGTTGCATGATTTTGTTTACTTTAGAAACATTTTGTGCTGAAGGCATATTGCATCATCCATCATAAGGACCATCATACATTTTTTTCAGTACTCTATCATCAGTACTCTGACTGACCTGGTTGAGATGGATAAGTAGACACAATAGTAAATAGTAATAGGCGCGTCCACACTGAGTGAGGCTGCTCAGGTGCACATTGCCTCGCGCGGCTCGTGCGCAGACTATCCAAGTTCTGCCCAATTTGGACGCCTAATAAATTAATTGGCCAACTTCTGAGGTGCGTTGATTTTGGCTCGGCCCGCGCGTGTTCGCCCTAGCACGAGCATGCGGTAAGCCACATAATATTTTGTTTGTTTGCTGCGCGAGACAATGGGCTCTCGAGCAGTCTCGCTCAGTGTGGACGCGCCTAATCAGAAAAACAAACAAACCCTTACTAAAAATATTTTTACCAATTTCAGGTATTACAATGTCACACAGTGGGCACGTTGATCCGCGGCGGTCGCGGGCGCGTGGTGGGGCTCGCGACGGACCCCGGGCAGACCGTGCTCGCGTGCTACGGGACAGATGCGCTACTCGAGCTGTTTGAGTTCTGCTCCGACAACGAGGCCAAGGCCAGGATGGAGAAACGGCTCCGGAAACAGAGGAACAAACTCAAGTAAGATGAGACAAGATTTAATAAGTAGGACCCCGGGCAGGGCGTGCTCCGTGTTATGGCACCGATGCATTGCTCGAGCTGTTCGAGTTCTGCTCCGACAATGAAGCCAAGGCCAGGATGTTCAAGCGGCTCCGGAAACAGAGGAACAAACTCAAGTAAGATGCTTTTTTCTCTAGGCAATCGAGGGTCGGGACTGTAAAAATATATATACAGAAAACGATGCTTCATAGTCTTGAAAAAAATCACTCAACTAGCCAATGAAAGGTACATGCCGATGAAACGTTCGAATTTAAGTTAAAGCTTATGGATAACCGAAAAAAAAAATCGGAATATCACTAAAAACGTGTAAATTGCACTCCCGCACTGTAAAAACTGAGACGTTATTAACAAGAATTTATTAAATGAATTTTATTAAATAATAAAGTTAAATCTATAAGGAAGCCGATACAATCGTCATTTTTTAATAAATACACACCAGTTTTTATGTAAAAAAATCACAAACTAACAAAATTTTTTCGCTCAAAATCTTCATACAAATTACTATGGAGCGGTGCGCTTCCTTCAAATACGACATAGTCTAATAAAACATGGTCTTTCCTTCCCAGAGAAACACAAGACAACGTCACTTAGTATTGCCACTTTATTTCAATAAAATACGTTATGGGGTAAATTCAATCTCAGAACAATGGGTTAAAATATTTCTTAATAATTTTATAATTTAGATTTACGTGTGTATTAACTTGAACTTTACAACAACACTTCAATTGTATTTTGTAGTTAACAGTATCATAAATGATTTACAAAAAACATCATAAGAGTGGGTAATTCTGGTAACCCACAAGCATGATGACGTAGTCTTGTGTTGGTCACGTGGTTCACGAGTCTCGGAAAGAAATACCAGGCGGAGTATCTTATTATACCATGAAATACGAGTGCGTGCGCTCGCGCCCTTCAGTAAGCCACGCACTTCCGGGGTGAGAGCACGTCGCTTTACGCCGAATCCAGAGATCGCGATCGAACCGTATACTTACACAAAATCAATGCACAGTGGTTACGTTCTTCAGTTGAGTAAGTAAGTATAATTAATTATGATGCACAACTGCCCTTTACTTACTGCACAACTTTATTTGCCTTCTGAAAATTACAAGTGGTGACGTAAAAGGCTTTGTAAAGGCAAATGTACTCGACCTATGCTCACACTCTGTCGCACACACGCACCGCGGGCTGCTTGCAGCCCGCGCACCACCCAACCAACTAGTTAATTAATATAAGTAAGCAAGTATAATTAATCTGGGGGTAGTATCGAACGCACTTTACTCATATCAACTTTAGAAAAAAACACGCCTGTTTCCCTTACGGGGTAGGTAAATAGATAAGGGCTAACCTACAACCCTTTTCCGATATCTTTTCGCGCTGAACCTTATTCTTCATACGGTACTTATATCAACTTAAGAAAAATCACGCCTGTACTCCTTAGTTAGGGGGTAGGCAAATGGACAAGGGCTAACTTAAAACCCTTTTCTGATATCTTTTCGCGCTATATCTTATTTTTCATACGGCACTTACACCAACTTGAGAAAATATCACGCCTGTACTCCTTAGGGGGTAGGCAAGTGGACAAGGACATATTTACAACCGTTTGCAGATATGTTTTGGCGCTAAATTTCATGGGCTGGGTTTACCCCTTGAAATCCTTTGGGCGCAGTATGACCACAATTTAAAAATGTTAACTGTATCAAATTGACCACAGTATCAAAATACCAACTTTGAAAAGTCCACTGTATCAGAATGGTCACCGTATCAGAATGACTACTGTATCAAAATGACTACTTTATGAAATTGGCTAAATGTCAAAGCAAACAAATACTACACTAAACGGGAAATGTCTCAGATGCAAAAAATAACAGAATTGCTAAATTTTAAAGCTGCAAAATGTCAAAGTTGCAAAATGCAAAATTATTGACGCAAGCTTCGAGAAAATCAAACAAGACAAAACAAGATTATGACCCATATTTGGTAGGACGACGTTCTGAGGTGCAGATGGTCGATTCTCGCTTTCGGTTTTTTTTCCGGAGGAATGGCTGGTTCTTACAGAGATCAATCAACAGGTTCGGGATAAATGTTGCGTGTGCGTGGTTTTGGACATGGATTGATGGTCTTGTTGCGTGCGCCGATTCGCGGTCGCAGCCTGGTCATCGCTACTTGGTAGTTGGGTTCATCAAAATTCAAAATTCAATCATTTATTTCTTCGTAGGAATTTACAAGATTCTCTTAAAGAAAGTCACATTCCAATACAATCTTAAAAAAGAGAAAATTTCTGATGCAAAATTTTCTCTTTTTTATAACAATTTGAGCTCCTACTCTAAACGCGGCTCAGGCGGGATAAAAAAAATAAAAATAAAGGCACTGCCTCGGGGCTGGCCAGGCTAACCACACAGCATGCAACTTTATGCCTCAATGAATGACAATTAAATGGAATAACATTCTGTCAAAATTTTAAAAAATTTGTATGGTTAGCCGGACCCCCTGGACAGAAAAACCGCCCAAAAACCTGCCCAGAAGTGCACCTATTCTAAAATCTACAATATTCTTAGGCCCTAAGCTACCCTAGCTAACTTAGAAAATAAATTAAATGATTAGCCAAAAACGGCTCACAAAATAAAAATAAAAATTACAGTAGATTATTCTAACTGTTTTGTCTTTAAAATATACTTTAAATATTTGAGCAATAAAATAACATAGCAAAAAAGAAAAAAAAAGTAGATTTACAGTAAATGTAAAAAATACATGTCAAAAAACAAAAAATAATTAAAAAATAATATGAAAATGTCAAATTTAACCACTATACATGTCAATTTTCATATAATAAAAGTAAAGGTATAACCACTAAAATATATGTCATGTTTATTTTTAAATAATGCCTATCTCTTGCATCGTTCGTCGTCGTTAGGTTTTTTTTCTTTTTTTTTTATAAATAATGGGTAAGCATTTGTCCGCAATCTCACATGATGTTAAGTGACGATGCAGACGATGATGGAACATGCTCGCCCAGATAATGCCTATTCACTCTCGCCTTGAAAAGGCCCAGGTTATAACGTTCCGAAAACAGATCCGGAGGCAGGGAGTTCCACTCCTTAGCAGTTCGCATTAAAAATGTAGAAGCGAAGCGCTTTGTGCGAATTTGCGGGATGTCTACATACAATATAAGGGTGGAATCCCAAGCGGCGTCTCGTGCACCGGAGATGGAATGGTGACGGAGGTATCAGGTCATGGAGAGACTGCGCACACTCCCCGAAATATATCCTGTAGAATACCGACAAGCAAGCTACTTTGCGACGGTGTTCGAGGCTCTGTAACTTTGCGTCAATTAGTGCCCTATCAGCGATGAGTTTCTTGGCGCGCTTCTCAATCGAGTCCAGGGCTGCCAGCTGGTATTTGGCAGACCCGTCCCACAGGTGACAGCAATACTCCATGCAGGAACGGACTTGAGCTTGGTATAGTTGTAAAAGCTGTACTGGTGTGAAGTATCGCCTGACCTTCGAGAGAATTCCGAGTCTTTTTGCTGCAGTCGTGGCCAAAGACTCAATATAATGTCCAAAGTTCAGGTAAAAGATCTTGGCGGTATACTGGTTCTGTTCGATTATGTTTTTTCTTTGGTTCAGATTTGCTAAGTTTGATAAGTGAAGAAGAACTGTCGTTGGCTTGAAGAGTTTAGGTTTTGCGCTGATATCTCCAATTTGTTTTAGTTCAATCTCAGCATGAGTAGAACTAGTGAATGCGTAACACCCAACCTAGGACAGTTCTAGATACGAGTATTGCGAGTTAATTTGGTTCGTCTTAAAGCAGCTCGCGTGAGACAATCAGATGCCGGTGATCAGCTTCAATGAGGAGCTAGGGTTGTGTTAACTTGTGACACAGTTTGTTTGGCTTCGAGTTGTTTATTTGTTTTATCACGGTCTTTTTCTTGCATCGAGATATATTGTCTCGTTCTTGCGATAATCTCGTGGATTAGTTAAGCACCTGGTGCCCGGCTCCTGAGGCGCACGTGTCAGAAATAACCTTCTGCGATGACTAACCACAACCAAGTGGGGTGCATCAGGAGTCTAACTCTTGGCTGGCGAGTACGCGAGTCCAGTATGGGCACGGTAAGCACACGCCAGTCAGGCTGACGATGCTCTAAATGAGTCGTTCCGCATTATCACCGGTACACTCAAGCCGGTGACGCCACTTTCCCACCTGTACTCGCTAGCCGAAATAGGGCGTGCTGGCGTGCTACGGGACCGATGCACTACTCGAGCTGTTCGAGTTCTGCTCGGACAACGAGGCCAAGGCCAGGATGGACAAGCGACTCCGGAAACAGAGGAACAAACTCAAGTAAGAACACATGACCAAATATTTAACCTAAGCATTACCTGGTCTGGGGACACAGTTGTGTAAATTGCCAAGCGAAACGCGATAAATCAGCCGTCCTCCATTACATCCTGAAATAAGTTAAAGTATTATAAATTTTGGAAAACGCAAGTCTTCAATGTGTTGAATTTTTCTTTCTTTTTCATATTCCAATATATGCTTTGGATAAAGTTAGTTTATCTAGAATCTAGATTCCTTGAAATAAGCATTTCAGCATTTTTTTAATTCTCTATACTATGTTGTTGTTGCAGAAAATTAAAAGAAAGCGGCGAAGCTCCTGCCGAAACACCAGAAGTTGCTGAACTGCTCACACTTACAGATGAAGTGAAAAGACTCACTTCTGTCAAACTGGACGCCAAGATAAAGTCTACTACTCTCTTACTGGGCACCACGGGAGAACTGAGAGTGGGAGTCACTTTAGCAAATAATACAGTGGAGTTGCATAGCTTAAAACTGGGGCAAGGAAATGAAGGTAAGCTCGTGAGATACTTTTATCTTTTTATATGTCGTAGACACAGATGTTTATATTTTGAATTTGTTTTATCATAATATTGCAAGGTGAATTCCGGAGTCCTCTCCACCAAATTGATTCGCATGAGTAAACTGGCGACCGTGCGAATCTTTTTGTGATCAGACAGGTTTATACTTTATTACGTTTACGATATATGTAATTCAGGTTTCAATATACATCGCATCAAATAGTACCTATCTATATACTGTAGGTGCGTCGGACCTTTTTAGATATTGAGATACTTACTGAAAACTATAACTTGCACAATATTTGATCTTTGTGTGTGTCTTTTCAGTGAAATGTTTAAAGCAAATTAGACAACCGGGGCACGAAAAGGAGCCTCGTTGTGTTGCGATCAGTTCCGATAACCTGGCTGTACTATCCGCTTCTGCTGACAGTATCAAACTCTGGAACAGGTAAATATTCTTTACAATTTTCTCTTGATAACAAAATAAATATTTCGGAACAATCATACTTTTCGTCGTTTCTATTCGGTATCGCACACGAAAAAAAACATATTATTCAATCATCTGCAGATAGTACCTGCTTGATCCCCCGGAACGGAAGGTGACTGTACTTACCTACTTCAAGACGTATGTGATATTCTAAAAACATTGATGGCCCTACCACAAAAAGACAAGTGTTAAACGCGTGTTTAAGATAAAATTTCATACAAAAAATATGCTATACACGCGTTGACGTCTAACTTTCTTGTGGTAAGGCTCTGAAAATTAAAATATACATTACATACTTTTGCCGTTCACAGATCGAATCAGACCTGCCTGCGCACGATCCCGGTAACGTGCGGCCGCCCTCTCAGCGCGTGCTTCGCTCCCGGCGACCGACACGCGCTAGTGGGGTGCGCGGATGGATCCTTGCTCATTGTAGACATGAACGCAGGCAGGATATTGGAGCAGGTGCCGGCGCATACAGGAGATTGCAGTAGTGTCGGGTTAACTCCTGATATGGTGAGTGGGGTATCATAAGTATATAGGACACGCGCTAATGGGGTATGCGGATGGGTCCTTGCTGATAGTAGATATGAATGCAGGCAGGATATTGGAGCAGGTGCCGGCGCATACAGGAGATTGCAGTAGTGTCGGGTTAACTCCTGATATGGTGAGTGGGGTATCATAAGTATATAGGACACGCGCTAATGGGGTATGCGGATGGGTCCTTGCTGATAGTAGATATGAATGCAGGCAGGATATTGGAGCAGGTGCCGGCGCATACAGGAGATTGCAGTAGTGTCGGGTTAACTCCTGATATGGTGAGTGGGGTATCATAAGTATATAGGACACGCGCTAATGGGGTATGCGGATGGGTCCTTGCTGATAGTAGATATGAATGCAGGCAGGATATTGGAGCAGGTGCCGGCGCATACAGGAGATTGCAGTAGTGTCGGGTTAACTCCTGATATGGTGAGTGGGGTATCATAAGTATATAGGACACGCGCTAATGGGGTATGCGGATGGGTCCTTGCTGATAGTAGATATGAATGCAGGCAGGATATTGGAGCAGGTGCCGGCGCATACAGGAGATTGCAGTAGTGTCGGGTTAACTCCTGATATGGTGAGTGGGGTATCATAAGTATATAGGACACGCGCTAATGGGGTATGCGGATGGGTCCTTGCTGATAGTAGATATGAATGCAGGCAGGATATTGGAGCAGGTGCCGGCGCATACAGGAGATTGTAGTAGTGTCGGGTTAACTCCTGACATGGTGAGTGGGGTATCATCATATCATAAGTAGGTATATAGGACACGCTCTTGTCGGGTGTGCGGACGGATCCTTGCTGATAGTAGATATGAACGCGGGCAGGGTATTGGAGCAGGTGCCGACGCATACAGGAGATTGCAGTAGTGTCGGACTCACGCCTGATATGGTGAGTGGGGTATCATAAGTATATAGGACACGCGCTAGTGGGGTGCGCGGACGGATCCTTGCTGATAGTTGATATGAATGCAGGCAGGGTGTTGGAGCAGGTGCCGGCGCATACAGGAGATTGCAGTAGTGTCGGGTTAACTCCTGATATGGTGAGTGGGGTATCATAAGTATATAGGACACGCGCTAGTGGGGTGCGCGGACGGATCCTTGCTGATAGTTGATATGAATGCAGGCAGGGTGTTGGAGCAGGTGCCGGCGCATACAGGAGATTGTAGTAGTGTCGGGTTAACTCCTGACATGGTGAGTGGAGTATCACAGGTAGGATGCTGTTCTGTTCACGAATCTAATTGTATTCTGGCAATATTTGAGTTACTTACTCATTTATAAATTCAGGGCGACCGTGAGAACTACGCACCAACACAACATATTGCAAGCGATGCGAGCTCGTGTTACGTTACGATAAAATAATTGCGAAACGTACTAACGATTTCACCGCAATACGTATTACGAGCGAAACGAGCCCGTTATTTTTACACTGCCTTAGACAATATAATAGGTAGATACGTGTTGTATTCATCGATAGGTGCATCCACACTGCTCGAGTCTGCTCGGGAATTCACTTCCTCGCGCGGCATACGTTCGTGCGCAGGCAAGACAAGTTCGGCCCAATTTGGACGCCTAAATAAACTAATAGGCAAACGAGCATGAGCATGCGTTGCCTCGGGCGGGTGAGCCACGTAATTTTTGGTTGTTTGCCGCGCGAGGCAGTGAAGCAGCGATGGAGAAATTCATGCAGTGCGGAAGTAGCTAAACATATTTCTATCACTTTCATTAAAATGGACTTTCGCAAAGTCCAAAACTCACACATTACTCCTCATCTAATCACATACTCATAATCAATAGTAGGTTGTTGACGAGGACGGGAAATAAGACTTTGACTGACGAGTAGAGTTTGAAGTCCGAGCCGCAGGCGAGGACTTTAAAAATACGAGTCTGGCAAAGTCATTTTCCCCGAGGTTTTTTATTTTGTAATTTCTGAACGATTTCGATATCGCGCCAGAAAAGTTGTATTGGAATTCATTGCTGGTGTGTAAAAAAGAAATCGTTCAGAAATTACAAAATCATAGACAATGTCAAACTTTCTGGATTGTTTTCTTGAAAGAAATTGTCATATTTCCTAGCATGTTTGAGAAAATGGTATTGTTTCAGCGAGGCTGTTACTCTGGAGGCGCAGATAAAACTGTAAAGCTTTGGCAGTTTGAACTCATTGACGATCCCACTGGAGAATCAAAAGCTAAGGTAATCAAATTCCAAAATTATTATTTTCATAATATAATTTCATTTGATTTGTTAACATGATAATAATTGCGATAATTTTTCAGGTGTTATCAATATTACACACACGAACGCTCGAGCTAGAAGAGGCAGTAGTTGCAGTGAAAATAAGCCCCAACAGCAAATTCATCGCCGCAGCGCTCATGGACTCTACCGTGAAGATTTTCTTCCTAGACACTTTCAAATTCTACTTATCACTGTACGGACATAAGCTGCCAGTTCTTTGCTTGGATATTTCTTACGACTCGAATATCATAGCAACGGGGTCGGCTGATCGCAACGTGAAGATCTGGGGCATGGATTTCGGGGACTGTCACAAGTCGATATTCGCTCACAATGACTCTGTGACGGCGCTGCAGTTCGTGCCGTCCACACATTACTTCTTCACGGCGTCTAAGGACGGGAAGGTCAAGCAGTGGGATGCGGATAGTTACGATAATATTATCACGCTCAATGTAAGTAACTAATGTGATTCAGTATTTTTCTTACTCGGTAACCTATTTGACTCTTATAGTTACTGTTTCAGAGAAACAGTGTTCCATTATAGTGACAGGTTGTCAACCTTTTGTATAAATTGAAATTCACATGAGTCCCTTAGTCACCTTAGTCATCTTACCACATGGCCGCGAGAAAGAAGCGAGATGATGATTGATCCTTTTCAAAGCCGGTATTATACAGAACTTTATGATCTTTTTATAACTACCCGACTGCCTCAGGAGGGTTATGTTTTTCGAGAGTATGTATCCAGAAATTCGTTTCACAGTCTACTGACCAAACGGCTGGGCGGATCTTGACATGTGAGGTGTCGTTAGATTCGTCTCAGCAGCGCAAGTGACACTGGCTATATTAAAAATTCGTAAATTCATGATGGCGGATTTGTATTTTTAACATCTGCTTGTATTTTGTGGACCTAAATAAAACTCTCGTTAACATTCCAGGGTCACGCGGGCGAATGTTGGGGAGTGGCGGTAGGGGCGGGCGGTCTGCACGCGGCGTCTTGCGGCGCGGACCGAGCGTTGCGGCTTTATGCCCGCACTGAAGAACCCATCGTGTTGGGAGACGAGGACGAAGAACAGGAAGGGTTGGCTACTGGCGAGACACACGTGGGTTTGCATTTCATTTATCCGACGAAACAAAGAGTAGGTTCTCAATTTGACACGCGGCGTGCTGCGGCGCGGACAGGGCTCTGCGTCTGTACGCGCGCACCGACGAGCCGGTCGTGCTCGGGGACGAGGACTAGGAACAGGAGGGGTTGGCTACTGGTGAGACACACGTGGGTTTGCATTTCATAACATTTTTACCTGACGAAAAAAGTACCACCCTCGTACAAATTCATGGTGGCTTGTACGCTACTCTTGATAGATTTCTTGATAAGACGAATAGGAAAATAACTTGATTTCTTCAATATGTTATTTATTATGATCAATATAAATTTGCGTGTGCCCACTAAGTCGATTGTTCAGAACTAACATGTAAAGAGGTCAACATTCAGCTGTTTTACTAATAAATAATGCATTTCGGCAAAATATGCAAGAAATTCTCAATTTAAGGAGGGCCTTTCTATGCTTTTGCCGAACGAGAAATCTGCCAAATGGCTTTACATAAGCGGAAACCTTGCGGAAACACATTTTTCTCCAATTTGCTCGGAAATGGCTTCATTACTTTAAAAAAAGAATACGTCAATGGGCTCATTTACGTAGTCAAGGCGCATACTAATTCATACAAATACAAATTACATCTTATGTTTCAGGCTCCAGTACCAGGACTACCCGGTCTCAACATGCCAACAAAGAAAACTATCGGAGCTGAGAAAGCCGTAAGTAATTAGATCTTAAAATTCTTAAAATCAATGAGGTTTTTATGAAGAAACTAATCCAATTTTTCTTCAAATAATGTACTAATAACTTTATTGTACTTACCAAATCTTTATAAAACTTCCTTTCTTCTAGGCGGACTCTATAATGGAGTGCTTATCAGTGGGTGCAGAATACAAGCAGCAACTGGCGGAGGCACGAGGACAGCCAGTACAAGTGCCTGTACTGATGACGGCGTACAACGCAGCCTCTGCTGAAGACTTCCTCTTGGAGACCGTAGCAAGAATACGCGCCAGGTATTGTATAGCATCATTCCATATAATTCGGGGCTGAATGTCTACAATTGGAAGATGAATGTCTGCTATTGGCGGCTGAATATCTACTATTAGGGGCTGAATGTCTACCAATAATGGGGGATGAATGTTTGCCATTAGGAGCTGGATGTCTATCATTGAGGGATAAATGTCTATCATTGAGGGATGAATGTCTATCATTGAGGGATGAATGTCTATCATTGAGGGATGAATATCTATCATTGAAGGATGAATATCTATCATTGAAGGCTGAATATCTACCATTGCCTGCCGAATGTCTACTTCTTTTTCTTTTATTAATATCTACTATTAGGGGCTGAATGTCAACTAGTGGGAAATGAATGTCTGCCTTTGAGGGCTGAATATCTACTATTGGGAGCTGAATGTTTATCAGTGGGTGCAGAATATAAACAGCAACTGGCGGAGGCGCGCGGGCAGCCAGTACAAGTGCCCGTACTGATGACGGCGTACAATGCAGCCTCTGCTGAAGACTTCCTCTTGGAGACCGTAGCAAGAATACGCGCTAGGTATTGTATAGCATCATTTAGTATCAATAAGGGCTGAATGTCTATCAGTGGGTGCAGAATACAAGCAGCAGCAACTGGCGGAGGCGCGCGGGCAGCCAGTACAAGTGCCTGTACTGATGACGGCGTACAATGCGGCCTCTGCTGAAGACTTTCTCTTGGAAACTGTAGCAAGAATACGCGCCAGGTATTGTATATCATCACTTAGTATCAATAAGAGATGAATGTCTACTAGTGGGTGCAGAATATAAGCAGCAACTGGCGGGGGCGCGCGGGCAGCCAGTACAAGTGCCTGTACTGATGATGGCGTACAACGCAGCCTCTGCTGAAGACTTTCTCTTGGAAACTGTAGCAAGAATACGCGCCAGGTATTGTAAAGCACCATTCCATATCATATAGGGATGAATGTCTACAATTGGAAAATGAATGTCTGCAATTGGAGGCTGAATATTTTTCATTGAAGGATGAATATCTATTATTGGGAGCTGAATGTCTACCATTGAGGGATGAATGTCTATCATTGAGGGATGTATGTCTCATGATGAGTGCGGAATATAAGCAGCAACTGGCGGAGGCGCGCGGGCAGCCAGTGCAAGTGCCTGTACTGATGACGGCGTACAACGCTGCCTCTGCTGAAGACTTTCTCTTGGAAACTGTTGCAAGAATACGCGCCAGGTATTGTGTATTTGTATATCATCATTTCATATAATTGGGAGGATGAATCTCTACTTTTGGGAGATGAATGTCTGTCATTGGGGGCTGAATGTCTACTTATAGAATCCGTTTATAATGACATTGAAGGGAATTGACAAACACGTCATTATAAGCGGACGTCATACAAAAGGTAGGTTGTATGTCGTATGACCCAACCCTATACATGTATGACTATCGCTTATATTTTAATCATAATTCCTTCGCTACTGTTTAGTTTTATCCTCCACTTTCTAATCTGCATATTATTCGACCTTTTTTTCTCAATCGTAAATGCTTTTCGGCGTAGAGATGACATTTTTTCACAGGATATCGTCGTTTAGAGTCATGTCGGTCATTAAAACGGGAAATAATTCACAAAAATGGGTCATAATAACCGACATGTCACTGTAAGCGAGTCATTATATCCGACCTTTATTCAAGAATTTTGTATGACAACCAAACTACGTTCTGTAACTACGTCATAATAAGCGGTTGGTCAATTTATGCGGTGTCATAATAAACGGATTCTACTGTATTAGGAAATGAATGTCTGCCTTTGGAGGCTGAATGTCTATTATTGATGGATGAATGCTTATCAATGGGTGCAGAATATAAGCAGCAACTGGCGGAGGCGCGCGGGCAGCCAGTACAAGTGCCCGTACTGATGACGGCGTACAATGCAGCCTCTGCTGAAGACTTTCTCTTGGAAACTGTTGCAAGAATACGCGCTAGGTATTGTAAAGCATCATTCCATATAGAGGTAATTGGGGGCTGAATGTCTACCAATAATGGGGGATGAATGTTTGCCTTTGTGGGCTGATTGTCTACCAATGGGGGATAAATGTCTGCAATGGGGGGCTGAGTGTCTACTAATGGGGGATGAATGTCTGTCATTGGGGGAGGAATGTCTATCAGTGGGAGCAGAATATAAGCAGCTACTGGCGGAAGCGCGTGGGCAGCCCGTACAAGTACCAGTACTGATGACGGCGTACAACGCTGCCTCTGCTGAGGACTTCCTACTAGAGACCGTAGCCCGAATACGCGCCAGGTATTGTCAGCCTTAGTAATGCATATCATTTATTCCATATCGAATTCAGATTATGACGGGCCGACTTGTTATTATTATCAACATTTCCACCATCGTCGTTGTAAATCTAAAAGGCTGGTTTTACAGCAACGCTGCCCGGCGGCGCCGCTCGGCTGCGGGCTGCTCGCGGGCCGCGTGCCCGTTGTAAAACGACATTGAGCCGCGCGCTGCTCGTTTTGGTGTACAGTCCGATGCAAGAATTGTTGTACCTACTAGTACCTACCTATCTACTTTGTTTAGTTTTCGTATAAAATGGGCGCGCGGTGCTGGCAACACTGCTCTGTCATTGTCACGTCCTCTGCCGTCGCCCGCATCGTTGATGCGAATATTAATTATAAATGGTGTACTTTAATGTGCTTTCGGTTTTCTCGTGTGGTTTTCCCTGTTCGGTGGGGAAGTGAACCAAGTGATTTTGGTTCCGGCGCTTTGATTGAGAGTCACGCGACCGCCGGCAGAATATAACCTCACTTTTCGTTGGCTCGCGTCGTGGCTGCCGATAGCTACGTATTTTAATTATAAATGATTGGAGGCCAACGGGGCCGATTTCTCATTCGGAGAGAAATCTTTTAGTTATTTTGTGTTAAAAAACATTATGTGATGTCGAACTGTGAACTATAGTGCAGATTGGAGGAAAGGAGTTCGAGAACGAGCGGATGTTCCAGTGCCGTGAGTTTAGGTTATTCCCTATTCCTGTGCTCCTCACAATATCCTGAATACCTGATTCCTGTCATACTTAAACTCACAAAGAAACGGCGTCATCGTTCGCTCGGTAAGCAATTCGTTGCTGGGCCCTGTTTAAGTAGATTTTGGAAACAAGAATTTCTCGGCCGGAAACTTTCCGGAACAAAATTCTCTCATTAAATTTATTTTATTTAGTTATAGTAAAGAGCACTACGAATCGTAGTCAAATGTTGTTCCGAGGCTGATCGACCATTTAGTTTTAGATTTTAAGATAACTTTAATTTGCTTCCACTGCGCTAAGATCAGCTTCGGAATCAAACATTTTTTGGTAGCAGAGCGTGGTTGCTTTATTGCAACATAGTTAGCCGTAATTTAGTATTAAGCGTGTTTTTTATATTACCCACATATTTTATTAATTTTGGAAAATATTGTTTTGGTTTTTTTGACTGTATTGTTTGCCTAGTGAACGGTACCTTATCGGTAGGGTCTAGGCCAGTCAACTAACATTTATTTTGTGGTATTTGTTTATTGGTTTTTCGTTTTATTAAGTCGAGTGTGTAAAGTTGGTACCATGGCTCCTCGATCGCCAGGTATAAGGCTGCTATAAAGACAGAATTAAGGTGGTTTACTACCACAGCGGCAATGATCGGCCGCGAGGACCGAGAGGACGCGCTTTGAAAAGTGCACTACAGGCAGATGAACGGGTTCGGGTTGTGTCGGAACACCTCACAGAGTGCCTCATGCTCCTTGAGGAAGCTCCTAACCCTGAAGATAAGGAGCTGGTTGAGGGCGATGTAAGCCAGTGCTTGGAGCTGGCACAGGACATTGCGCAGGCAGCTGCGGACATATCTAGGCGACGTGACGGAAAGGAAAAGCCATTCCGTGGTAAAGTGGGACAAGGATTACAGGTGCCTCTTCCGCCTGTTACGGTTCCAGTCTTTGCAGGCGATTACGCCGACTGGCCGGCGTTTGAGGACCTGTATAGCAGTGTGGTCCACACACGGACGGACATAACGCCGGCGTACAAGATGGCTCAGCTGATGTCCAGGCTACATGGAGAGCCTCATGAATTGCTGACGCATTTGGCTGTCTCGGATAGCAATTATGAGGTGGCGTGGAAGATCCTTACCGACCGGTATCGAAACAAGCGCCTGATTGTAGACAGGCTGTTAGACCAGTGGCTGTCAATACCAACCATAACGCGAGGTACGGACCTCCGCGAGAAAATCTTCCACCCAGTCAGTGTCGCGGTCAGCGCGCTAGAGCGACAGGGTTTGCCAGTGGCGGGCTACGGTTATATCTTGGTCCACACAGTGCTTCGCCGCCTGCCGAGCGAAATGGTCGCTCGATTCGAGCAGCTCTATGGGGCAAGTCCTCGGACCACCTCCCGACCTACGAGGATCTGAAGTCGTTCCTCGAGGCCGAAAGCAGGCGAGTGGACGTCCAGGCTGGTGAAGCCCTCGCAAGGAGACCTCTGCCCCTCGCCACCCGGAACGGCCGGGTGCACCGGCGCGAGGAGGCAACAGTGGGCAACCCAGGCGGTACAACACCGCATTGGAATCAGGGTGTGCCTACTGCAGGAGACAGGCCACGGGGTGGCAGCGTGTCAGGAGTTTGCTGCGCAGCGGGTTCAGAGGAGACGGGGTGTGGCACAGCAGAGGCGTTGGTGTTTTCGGTGCCTGGGGCCGCATCAGGTGCGAGAGTGCCCTTCAAGCACCAACTGTAGGTACTGCCAGGGTGCACACCATCCGCTGCTCTGCATGAATCGCTCCGGAGGCGCCGGGGCAGCGCTGGATCGGATCAGCGAAGGAGCCTGCCCACCAAGGGAGGGAGCAACGCTCCCACCCTCCAAGGAGGAGCCCACCTCCGCATCGGTCACAGGGACAGGCAGGGGGACGTCAACAGACGGAGCCCACTTACCCAAGGACGTGGGGACGATCCCCACCACGGCAGCAGGTGCCGGATTGGGGAAGAGCGGCACAGGAACGTGGCCAAGGACACCCATCCCAGGTACGGGATTCAACGGGCGGGTGTCAGGGGAGCACTAGGCAGCCACCAGGGTACATGCAGTATTCTGCGGGCTTGAGCCACCTGGTTGGGTCTCAAGACCCACGCATGCCCCGCCTATGCCTGAGTACCCGCGGCTACAGGCGCAACCTCGGTACGGACGTTTGCCGTCGGGGTACTATAGAACTCCAGCCATGGCCTTTATGGGCAGACCTCCTACCAGCAGGAGTGGGACCCATACACAGGTTTGGGTAGTGAGGATACCCCGCGGGACGCGGCCTCACCGCGTTTAGATTCCCGCTAGGTAATCGCCGCCTACTCATCAGCTTCGGCCCCGTCCAATCACGGTACTTTTGCCAACGGCTAAGATTTGGGTATGGGGATACGGTGGCCGGACCATTCAAGTAAGAGCCCTACTGGATACAGGGGCTCAGGGATGTATTGTATCGAGTAAGCTGGTGAGTAGGCTAGGCCTAAATGTACGGCCAAGTGAGGATGAAGCTGTAGGCATCGGGGGCCTAAATGTGCCTGACATTCGGGGTCAGACGAACTTTGAGTTCGCATTAGGTAGCACATGTACAGGGGTCAGCTATCAAGTCTCAGCCGTGGTGCTGGATGAAGTGGTTGGGAAACTCCCTCAGGTTGGGTTACCACCAACGGTACGAGGGTTTTTTTTTTGTACGCTTCGCTGTGGTCCTCTGACATGGAGATCAGAGACTTTGTATAGCTAGACGTGGACTTCGACGACTCTCTTTTTATTATTATTAGTCCTTATTCGTTTGGGGGTGGTACAAGGCTCCGGGTTTTATGTTCGGGAGCTCTGCAGCCATTTTAGTAGCGCATGCGGTTGTTTTATAGCTAACTTAGTTGATATAATTATGCTTATGTAATATAGTCCTTTAATTCCTTAATTTTAATTTCTTAAAGCTATTACAGTAAAATTATCTTAATTTTTATCATCTAACAAATGTTACTACCAACTTACAATAAGTACATATTCTTATAATATGTAGTATTGCAAGAATTTCTTATTCTCTAATTTTTATTGACTTTTAATTTTTATCTTATATTATACCTATTTCTTTATATTTATCTTGTTTTATTGGACTTTATAATATGCGTTGCTACATTGATTGCGAATTTTTTGAATGGGATCATAGTCTTTTTGCTTGCCAAGTGATCTTTCAAAGTGTTTAATGCCAATTTTTCCTTAGTTACTATCTCATACTCGGTTCTTTGCCTTTCAAATACTGGGCACTCTAATAGAATGTGTGGAACGTTTTGCTCTTTTTCCGGGTCACAGATGCAGCCTGCGTCTTCTTTTAGTTTAAACCTATTTAGGTATTCCGAAAAACCGCCATGTCCTGTTAGCACCTGCACCAGGACTGGATTGAGAGCCAGGCGTTTTACTATGCGGTATGCAGCCACTGCTTCAGGGAAGAAGATTTTTGTAGTACTGGCGGTGTCCCCTTGTTTATACCGATCATTCCATTTCCTAATCGTGTCCTCTCTTATCCCCTTCTTCACGAATGAGACTGGGCATCGATCGTAATGGGCTTTCGTCTTTAAACGCAGTGCTGCTTCTTTCGCCAATTCGTCGGCTCTTTCATTGCCAGGCACTCCTACGTGAGCTCTTATCCAAAATAAGTTTACCTTTACATTTTGACGTCGCAATTCAGCAATCTCTCCTTTAATTTCGAACGCCAATGGATGAAACGCATTTTGGTTTTTCAGCAGCTCGAGCGATGATTTAGAGTCGCTAAAGATATTGCTGACTGGATATTTCTTTGCTACCTGGATAGCCTGGTAAAGGGCATACAGTTCCGCCTGGAACACCGTGCAGAAAGGTTCCAGTTTGTACTTCCTACCCTCTTTCTCGTTGCCGTCCACCCAGCATGTGAGTGCAGCTCCGACTTTCCCCTCGATTTTGCTTCCGTCCGTAAATATGTGTGGTCCAGATAGTTGGTATTTTTCCATTGTTTCAGGAAGCATGTTTTCGAGGCATTGGAATTGGATCTCGATCTCTGTGGCTGGGTGGGGTGCCTTTAGGAAGCATACTCTCTCTTCTATCTTTCTGTCCCCAAAGATCTCTACTAGAGGTCTTCCGCGTTTCGCCTCAAATAGCTGAGCGGCTTCTTGAACGCGAAGATCCAGTGGCAGCAGACCAGCCAGTATGAGCGCGGCATTAAGAGACACGGTGCGGTACGACTTGCAGATCTTCTGTGCAAAGCCTCTTTGCACCGTATTTAGCTGTTTCTGCACCGTTATCTTTCCAGCCGCTCCCGCCCACACGCTTGCTGCGTACATTATTATCGGTTCTATAACTGCCACATATATCGTCTTTATGGTCTCGGAGTTCAGACCCCATGATATCCTCGCGGCTCTAGCTAGCTGTTTGTAAATGTTTATGGCTTTTTTGCAAATGTAAGTGACGTGGCTGTTGAAGGTGAGCTTTTTGTCTATGATCAGGCCCAGGATTTTGATTTCGTCTACTAGCTCTATAGAGGCCGGCCCCATGCGTATGTTTGGGGTGTCGAAGTTCAACTTCTTGGTTATGACCATTGCGTTTGTTTTGTGCGGTGCAAACTTTAGTTTGTTTTCGACTCCCCACTCATACACACGACCCAGTACCCTATTAGCCTGCTCCTGAATTTCCGTGGCATCGGTGCCGGAAAATATCAGGACGACGTCATCCGCAAAGGCCTGACAGTAGACATTTTGTTGTTCCAATTCGTCAAGGAGGGTCCAGCAGATTCCAAAACGTTGGTCCCCCAATAGATCCCTGCACGCATCCTTTTGTGGTGTGTTCAAGGTGCTCCCGACCCATATATCGTACTCTTACTTTTCTGTTTTGGAAGTAGCTATTTACTAACCTTCTAAGGTTCAAAGGGCATGACTTTTCCAAGAGCCGGCACTGTACCGCAGGCCACCACGCACTGTCAAAAGCCCCCTCTATGTCTAAGGATACTACGACGTTAATAAGCTTCTTTTTAAGGTTGTCTTTGATGTGCTGTACTAGATCATAAAGGGAGTCTTCTGTGCTACGCTGCGGTACAAATCCATATTGCCTTGGATTGGCCTTAGGAAGAACATGCCATTTGATGCGCCTGATCATCATTTTCTCCAAAATTTTTCCCATGACAGGTAAAAGTCCGATTGGTCTGTATGATTTGGCCTGATTGTAGTTGGTCTTCCCAGGTTTGCGGAGCACGATGACCGCCGCTTCCTTCCATAATGATGGAAAGTGCGACAATTCAACGCACTTATTTAATATGGCTAGAAAGATTTCTTCTGTTGCGGCGATGGCGGACTGGCAAATGTCGGCTGTGAAGCCGTCCGGACCGGGGGCTTTTTTGGGGTTGAAGCTATGGACTGCATTCCTTAGCTCAACTATCGTAAACGGAGGGTCGTCTTTATCTTCGACTCCTGTGCAGGCAGTTGAGTCCCTAGCTTTTGTCCTAGTCTCCTTGTGTTTTATTGAGTCATCATTTGCCTTGTCAGCAGGAAAGAATGTGCTCGCAAGAAATGCTGCAGATTCCTCCGGGCTCATTACTTGATCTCCGTTTATTATGGGCAAATCTTCATGGCGCTTCGATGTTTGGCCAATGACCCGGTATATTCCATCCCATAAGCTCTCCCTGTCTTGTTTCGTGCAAAATTCTTTCCAGCTTGATATTTGGGCTTTTTCAGCCTTCTCCTCATAAGCTGCTTTTGCATCTAGATAATCCTTGACTACAGTTTCCTTCCTGCAGGCCGCAGCGCATCGGATTCGGCGCTTTTTTGTTGCCACTTCCTTTTTGAGGTGGTATAGTTCCTCCGTCACCCACGGTAGCTGGGTAGTTTCTCTTCTCTTTACCTTTGGGATATTCTGGTCGCTGGCGTTATCTACACTCTGGGTATAATCTTTAATTACTTCTTCTAGCTCTTCTTTTGTCCTTATTCTGTCTACTGAGTTTTTGTCAATATGTTTTAGTTGTAAGCTCTCCTTAAGGGTATCGGCGAAGTCAATCCATTTTGCCTTACGAGTATTATATTTTCTGGTGGTGTTGCTAGGTCTTCCGGACCTCGGCGCGCCCAATTCTAAACGGAATGTGACTGCGTTATGATCAGAGCTGGTAAGTCCTTCCTCTATCTTCCAGTCATTAATTACATGGAGCAGATCATGAGAACAACTCGTGATATCTACATGGCTCTGAAATCGCTTACCACCTCTGATCGTATCGAATGTATATCACCCTGATTCAGAACATGCATGCCGAAGTCATTTATGGAGCCTGCTAGAGTTTCACCTCTATGATCCTCCTTTACGCTGCCCCACCAGGTGCTCCAGGCGTTGACATCTCCTCCCATTAGGAACATTGGTACATTAATTTTATTTTTAATGTTTTCTACTTGACTGATGTAAGGCTCTATAGGTAGGTGGTCCTCAAAGTAAACAGATAGTACTGCCAGCGCCCAAGAGTCCGTTTTTAAGATAGCTATTGCAATGTTCTCCGTGGTTAAAGTCGGAAACTCCAGGATCTCCAGTGAGTCATCAAAGACAACAATAGCCGCCTTTATTGGTTTGGTTCTGTTGTAGGTTCTTTGTACAACCCTCGTGCCAGTATATCGTTTCATCTCCTCCTGAGCTCCGATGTATGGCTCTTGTACCAAAGCGAAGGCGGCTTTGCGCTTCTGTGCCTCAATAAGGAGTTCCTGGGTTGCCAACTTCTTCCTCTGGAGGTTTGACTGGATCACCTTATAGGTGCGCAGTTTTGGAGCATCTTGTGTATTCTGAGTCTCTAAGGTGCCCTTAACAGTATGCAACACTATATCTGGCCAGTCTATCCCATTTCTTCTTGGTTGGGCATTCGTTGTCAAACGCATTGTGATCGGTTTTACTCAGCTTTGCATGGGCGCAGTTGCGGCATGTAGGCGAGGTATTTGCCATCCAGTCCGGACACTGGGCCCTCAAGTGCGCTCCGCCACAATGGCTGCAGGCACTATCCGTCTCAGTGCAGTACTTTCGGCTGTGTCCGTAGCCCAAGCACTTAGTACATTGGACTAGGGGTGACTGATCCTCGACCTTCACTCTTTGTAGATCGATGTGTGCCCTGCCTACTTCCACGAATCGCGACCATACCTGTGGAGACACTTGTACTATCACGTGGTTCTGAAATTCGTTCCTGGCTCTTCGTCTATACTTAACGACCAACCGCATGTCTTCTTCTTTAATATCTTTCAGCATGTCTTGATTCTGATTTTTAATTGCTGTTATCATTTGGTCGTCACTAATGTAGGTCATCACCTCCTTGAAGATAAGCATTGGGTCTTTGTTTTTAACTGCTTCTACGTTGAGCTGTTGGTCGGAATTCTTTATACGACTTGTAATTTTATCTAGTTCTTCTTTGGTGTCGCAGCCGAGGACTACCTTCTGGTCTCTGGCCTTACGCAACCTTTCCACCCGAAGTCCACTTGTTTTAGCGTCCACAGCCGTTCTTATTTTATCTATGACCACTGAGCTTGTAATATTGTCTTCACTGGTTGATGATATGACCACTGAGTGAAGGGGCTGGCGCACGTGAGCAGTTTGTTTCGGGGCTTGGTTGCCTTCGTTATGCGTACGTGGTGTCGCAGCCTTTTCGGCGTATGTTGGCAGCTTTTTGATTTTGTCGCTGAAACCATCAATGCTGTTACCAATCTCCGTGAGCTGCCCCTTAGCTTCAACGATCAGTTTTTGGTTGTCTATGACATTCCGTTTTATGTCTTCCAGTTTGACGTTCAATGCTGCCTGAGGTGAGCGTTTGATATTGTCCACAACATCATGAACGATTATATTGCGCAACTCGCTCAATTCCTGCATGACCTTCTTGTTATCTCCTAGTTTAGGTCCTTTAGGGGATTGCGAGGGTGATCGTGATGCAAACTGTTTTATTGCTTGAACTTCTGCTACCATCGCTTCTCTGGTCGCGCGTACTTCGCCAAGGATATTTTCCAGTTTGCTGTTAAGCATAGCGTCCGGATTGGTTATCGGATTGCTGCCTCCCTGCGCTAATCCAATAATTTTGAAATCTTCGAGTCGTTCCTGTAGCTGTTTTTTCTCCATTTGGAGTCTCCCGACCATGGCATAAAGACCGTTGAGGCTATTCAACACCGTAGATTTTATGGATGTTTTTAAGTTGCCGGATTGCTCAAGTTGTTGGAGAGCATCCTTATGAAGTTTTGTAGCGTTTGGTGTGTCAGGGGTGGATCCGGATGGTAGCACATCATTTTTGGATGGAGGCGTTGGTTTGACTCCTTGTTTGGTTGTCTTTGATGCTATGCCTCCAAACTTCTCCACGTTCTCCTTAACGCTACGAGGTACGAGGGCTAACCACAGGGTTGGAGTTAGCTGATCCTGATTTTGATACTCCTGGTACGGTGGACGTACTTCTCGGGTCAGACGTCCTCGGGAGATTATGGTGCGGTAGGAAGAAGGTACTCCAGGAAACTGGTTTGGTGGCCGTAGATACCACAGGGGGGTATGTTGTTTTCGGCCCAGTTTGGAGACCTCAGGACCTACCAGAAGGGGATCCGGTCCTCTATGGTAGTGTGCTGTCAGAGGTGCTGCAGAGGTTTTGGGAGTCTGAAGAGCCGCCCACGGCGGACAGACGGAAGCCAGAGGATGACGAGTGCGAGTTGTTCTATCAATACAACACTGCGAGATGCCCGTCAGGCAGATTCGTGACCAGGCTACCTTTTCTCCCAAACCGCCCCGCTTTAGGTAGTTCGCGACAGCTCGCGGAACGGAGACTACTCGGAATGGAGCGGAAGATGAGGCGAGACCCAGCACTTCGGCAGAAGTATATAAATTCATGCGGGAATATATTCAATTGGGCCACATGTCGGTGTCCAGCCTGGATTGGAGGTGTGTCGAGCATTATTACATTCCACACCTGGCTGTCTTGAAGTCACCTGAGGCGAAAATACGGGTGGTGTTTGACGGTTCTGCTCCTACCTCGAATGGTGTGTCTGTGAACCAATGTTTGCACGCGGGTCCTAAATTGAACCGGGACATTGTGGACATTCTCACAGACTTTCGGTTACACCAGGTAGCGTTCGTCGCAGACGTCAAAATGATGTTTCGCCAAACCATGATACATCCGGATGACCGTCGGTATCAGCTGATTTTGTGGCGTGAGAGCCCAGATGAGCCGATGGTCACATACGAACTTAACACGGTGACGTATGGACTTAAGCCAAGTCCGTATTTGGCAGTACGTACGCTGCGAGAGTTGGCCGCACAGGAAAGGGTAAGATATCCTCGAGCCGCAGCAGTACTGGATCGCGACGTCTACGTGGACGATATCTGCACGGGTGCTGATAGCGTGGAGCAGGCGCTAATTCTACGAGACGAGTTGATCGCGATCATGGGTTCAGGAGGTTACGAGTTGCGGAAATGGTTGTCCAGTTGCCCAGAGCTCCTGGCCGGTTTGCCAGGCGAGTTCCATCAGGACCCGCACCTCTTTGAGAACCCGGACAATCCAAACACGTTGGGCATCCTCGGGGTGCAATATAGGCCAACGCATGACGTATTCACGTACAAGATCGAGCCCGACCTTTTGGAAAACTTGGACTAAGCGGTCGGTACTGTCGACAATCGCTAGAACGTTCGATCCTAGCGGATGGATCGCCCCGGTTACGTTCATGGCGAAGTGCTTTTACAAAGGTTGTGGCTAGCCAACTTAGGATGGGACGACCAACTCTCCGGAGAGTTGTTGAAGGATTTGCTCAAGTTTGTGACCACCTTACCAGGGATTGTGCACATCGCGATACCCCGCAAGTTAGTCCCATCGGTGGGATGTAAGGCTACCCTACATGGGTTTTGTGACGCCTCGGAGCGAGGGTACGCGGCAGCTGTATACCTTCGGACAGCAAGTTCAACGGGAACTGTGCACGTGCGTCTGGTTATGGCCAAAAGTAAGGTGGCACCAGTCAGAACTAGATGGACCATCCCCAAATTGGAATTGGCAGGGGCAGCTCTTCTAGCGCGCTTGCTAAATCATGTAACCTGCAATCTGCGTGGTACCATCAACTTGGATGAAACGGTGTACGCGTGGACTGACAGTCGGATAGTTCTGTGCTGGTTGCAGACGTCGGTACATACACTTGAGGTTTTCGTGGCAAATCGGGTGTCACAGATTACGGGGTCGGAAACTCCGTTAGTGTGGAGGCACGTACCGGGAGAATTCGCGCGGGTGCAGGGCACCTGATTTGGTGAGTCACCCACTGTGGTGGGGACCTCAATGGCTGACTGAGTCGCCGCAGGAATGGCCATTCAACGAGTGCAGGGCGCCGCTTGGGCCACCTGATCGAGGTTTGCGAGTGAACGTGGGGCAACTCGTACCGAAGCCTAACCCAGCTTTCTTGCTGGAACGGTATAGCTCCCTCGACAAACTTCTTGGGGTGACAGGTTGGATCAAGCGGTTCGTGAACAACTGCAGGAAGCCTCAAGCAGAACGGAACTTTACACCTGTCCTCTCGCCTGCGGAGCGGAATGCGGCTCTATGCTCATTGGTTAGAGTCGTCCAGGCGGAACATTTTGAAGAGGAGGTCAGGCTGCTCAGGGATGGACGTGGAAAGCTGAAGGGAGGAATTGTGCGCCTCAACCCATTCCTGGATGAGCAAGGTATGCTCAGGGTTGGAGGCAGACTTCGGAACGCTAGCCTGCCCTTTTCGGCTCGGCATCCACTGTTACTTCCAAAAAGGGGACCCTTAGTTGAGCTCTTAGTCAGGGATCGTCATGAGAAAAACTCGCACGCGGGCTGTAATGCGCTATTGGCCATCCTACAGCGCGAGTTCTGGATCTTATCGGGACGACGAACGGTACGTAGCGTTGTGTTTAGGTGCTTGCCTTGTTACCGCTTGAAGGCAGCCACAATGCAGCCACAGATGGAGATCTCCCACCGGACCGGGTGACGGAGGCCTGGACGTTTGCAGGTGTGGGAACGGATTTTGCAGGCCCTTTCATGGTAAAGGCATCACGCCTACGGAACGCAAAGTCTATCAAGGCGTACTTGTGCGTGTTCGTGTGCCTAGCCACCAAGGCCGTCCACTTGGAGCTCGTGGCCGACCTATCTACGGAGGCCTTTTGGCAGCGCTGGAGAGATTTACGTCGCGACGAGGGCGACCAGCGCTGATCAGGTCGGATTGTGGTACCAACTTTAAGGGTGCTGATCGGTGTATGAAGGAAATTGTAACGTTCTTAAGGGAGAACGAAGAAGCCATCAGCACGGGCCTCTCCGTCAGGGCATTACCTGGGTGTTCGATCCACCAGCGTGCCCTCACTGGGGTGGTATTTTGAAGCGGTTGTAAAGTCCGCTAAGACGCATTTGTTGCGCGTTGTAGGGTTAACAATTTTGACTTTCGAGGAGCTGGCGACCGTGTTTTGTAAAATTGAGGCTGTACTCAATTCGCGTCCTTTGTGTCCGCTCAGCTCAGACCCAAATGATTTAGAGGCCCTGACGCCAGGGCATTTCTTAATTGGCCGCCCACTTAACGCCTTGCCGGAATATCCCTATACGGAGGTGAATAGCAATCGTTTGTCGCGTTATCAGTTGTTGCAGCAAATGACTCAAAACTTTTGGAAGCGTTGGTCGCTTGAGTACTTGCACATTCTGCAGCAACGCCTTAGTGGACGGACAGGACTGAACCCCTGCATTGGGGATCTCGTTCTGGTTAAGGATGCCAACCTACCGCCACTGCGTTGGCGCCGGGGCGCATTCTCAACCTGTTTCCGGGTAGTGATGGCACTCCTCGAGTTGCAGAAGTTCAGGTGGGGATTCAGTCCTTGCGAGCAGTAGCTACATTATCACGCCTGCCATGCATAGAGCGGACCGATGGGTCGGTCCGGGGCGGGTGAATGTTTAGTTTTCGTATAAAATGGGCGCGCGGTGCTGGCAACACTGCTCTGTCATTGTCACGTCCTCTGCCGTCGCCCGCATCGTTGATGCGAATATTAATTATAAATGGTGTACTTTAATGTGCTTTCGGTTTCTCGTGGTTTTCCCTGTTCGGTGGGGAAGTGAACCAAGTGATTTTGGTTCCGGCGCTTTGATTGAGAGTCACGCGACCGCCGGCAGAATATAACCTCACTTTTCGTTGGCTCGCGTCGTGGCTGCCGATAGCTACGTATTTTAATTATAAATGATTGGAGGCCAACGGGCCGATTTCTCATTCGGAGAGAAATCTTTTAGTTATTTTGTGTTAAAAACATTATGTGATGTCGAACTGTGAACTATAGTGCAGATTGGAGGAAAGAGTTCGAGAACGAGCGGATGTTCCAGTGCCGTGAGTTTAGGTTATTCCCTATTCCTGTGCTCCTCACAATATCCTGAATACCTGATTCCTGTCATACTTAAACTCACAAAGAAACGGCGTCATCGTTCGCTCGGTAAGCAATTCGTTGCTGGGCCCTGTTTAAGTAGATTTTGGAAACAAGAATTTCTCGGCCGGAAACTTTCCGGAACAAAATTCTCTCATTAAATTTATTTTATTTAGTTATAGTAAAGAGCACTACGAATCGTAGTCAAATGTTGTTCCGAGGCTGATCGACCATTTAGTTTTAGATTTTAAGATAACTTTAATTTGCTTCCACTGCGCTAAGATCAGCTTCGGAATCAAACATACTTATTTTAAATTTCATGGCAACTACACACACACACACACACACACACACACACACACACACCACACACACACATATCACGCCTTTATCCCTTGCGGGGTAGGCAGAGCGTTAACGAGCGTAAAATTACGGTCGTATCAAATAGTTCTAACCCAATTTCTTCCCATGCTTTATTTTTTGCGTCACGATTTTTATAGTTCTCGTCGTCAGCGTCGTAAACATGCGTGGAAGCGCACTTCATCTATCAGTCTCCCCGTATCGATAAAGTCATCCATATTGGACTGTACGCAGCCGCGCGTTCGCACCGTGTCGATCTATAACGATACTGGCGGTGCGAAGAGATCGAGACGCGGCGGTGTATAACGCTTCATACAAGCCCATTGTATTCGAGCAGCGCGCAGCCGGGCAGCGTTGCTGTAAAACCAGCCAAATAGTGGATCACAAGTGGGATCTATCCTGAGAAAATAGTTGTCTTTCACTCGAGATTGCAATAGTCTGCCACCTGATGATTTTGATACAAAGTCACAAAAATTTTAAGAGGGAATTGCTGCCCTAGTGCGAACTAGGCTTTATAGTGACGTAATCTTTCTGATATCTCATTCATAACATTCTCTTCAATTTCCACAGTGACTTAGAAGAAGCGCTCCTCTTACTACCATTCAGCGCGGCGTGTGAGATAGTCAAGATGCTGCCGACGCTACTCGACCGCGGCGACCGCGCTGAACTACTGTGCAGACTTGCTGTGTTCCTAGTAAAGGTTCATCACGCGCCTTTAGTGGCGAATCATGCGTTGTTGAAACACATGATTCAAGTGCAGGCTAAGGCTAATATGAGACTGGCTGAATTGAGGGTAAGTTGCTACAAGTTTTCAGAGAATGTTCTCGAATATTGGTAGAGCTACTGTGCAGACTTGCTGTGTTCCTAGTGAAGGTTCATCATGCACCTCTAGTGGCCAACCATGCGTTGTTGAAACATATGATCCAAGTGCAGGCCAAAGCGAATATGAGACTGGCTGAATTAAGGGTAAGTTGCTACAAGTTTGTAGAGAATGTTGGTAGCTACTGTGTAGACTTGGTATGTTCCTAGTAAAAGTACATCATGCGCCTTTAGTAGCGAATCATGCATTGTTGAAACACATGATTCAAGTGCAGGCCAAAGCGAATATGAGACTGGCTGAATTGCGGGTAAGTTGCTACATAAGTTTGTAGAGAATATTGGTAGCTACTGTGCAGACTTGCTGTGTTCCTAGTGAAGATTCATCATACACCTTTAGTGGCAAACCATGCGTTGCTAAAACACATGATTCAAGTGCAGGCTAAGGCTAATATGAGACTGGCTGAATTGAGGGTAAGTTGCTACAAGTTTGAAGAGAATGTTCTCGAATATTAGTAGAACTACTGTGTCGGCTTGCTGTGTTCCTAGTGAAGGTTCATCGCGCACCTATAGTGGCCAACCATGCGTTGTTGAAACACATGATTCAAGTGCAGGCCAAAGCGAATATGAGACTGGCTGAATTGAGGGCAAGTTTGTCACTAGTATATTGAAAATGTTGGTAGCTACTGTGCAGACTTGTTGTGCTCCTAGTGAAGGTCCATCATGCACCTTTAGTGGCGAATCAAGTGCAAGCTAAGGCTAATATGAGACTGGCTGAATTGAGGGTAAGTGTACAAGTTTGTAGAGAATATTCTCGAAAATTAGTAGAGCTATTGTGCAGACTTGCTGTGTTCCTAGTATATCATGCACCTTTAGTGGCCAACCATGCGTTGTTGAAACACATGATTCAAGTGCAGGCTAAGGCTAATATGAGGCTGGCTGAATTGAGGGTAAGTGTACAAGTTTGTAGAGAATGTTGGTAGTTTATTGAGCTACTGTGTAGGCTTGCTGTGTTCCTAGTACATCACGCGCCTCTAGTGGCGAATCATGCGTTGTTGAAACACATGATTCAAGTGCAGGCTAAGGCTAATATGAGACTGGCTGAATTGAGGGTAAGTGAATCACAACTTTGTAGAAAATGTTGTAAATAGTGTTTGTTCTTAGGTATTAGCAGACCTAGTGTATTAATTCGACGTGTTCTTTCCTAATAAAGATTTTTTCAGCCGTCTGTTTTGTAGTTGCCTAGAATAAGTAGAATAAGACTCAAGTGTAAGTTAATTATAAGAGTGGCACAGCAGTGTTTGCCCACCCGATTGATTGATATGTTTCCGATGTATTGCCCCCAAAATCATTCTGCGTCTCAACATTTTCCATGTTTTTGTTTTCCAGGACATGGTGGGCTACAACGTGCACGCGCTGCGCTGGGCGGCGCGCGAAGCGGAGGCAGCAGCCAGTGAACAGCTGTTCAGAGAAGCAGCCGGGAACAAGCGCGCCAAGGACAAGAGAAAACGCACCAGGCAGGCGCTCAAGAGACCTATAGTCACTGTTACGTAGATGTTGAAACTTAAGTTGTAAGATAGATGTAAATAAAATGATAATAAGTTTATGAAATATTAAGAATGAATTTGATTTCAAAATAATGTTTACGATAAAGTTGCCTGAAGACCTTCAACTTTGGATATAACGTAAAACTATCTTTTCTGTGAGTCACGCATTTTATGTGGAGAGCACTCGATGTGAAAGGTTTTAAATATCTAATCCACATAACACTAAGCAAATCAAACGTCTTAACAAAATCAACTTAAAAAGTCAGCTTCTGCGAACAGTCTTATTAAAATCAAAGGAAATAACTAAGGGAACAATAACAATGAAACCAGATTTTAGCTGCTATAATTTATTTGTAAAAAAATATTCTACTCACTACATAGCCAATATAATATCAGTTAAAATTTTAATAATTTAAGTATCCATCCCTGCGTAAGTCACATTATTTATCATCTATACAACAATAATTAATGTTTCACAATGAGTATTCCGGCCATTTCTCTTTAAACAATCTCAATCGGATAATTTATGCTGAAACTTACGTTTAATACGAGATACATTTTAGGTACCAAGAGGTTTGAATATTAGCGTTTTTTCACTGCGTACGTCAATTTAATTTTTATACAAATTCTTGATGTTACACAGTTAAACCAGAGAATTATAACTGAAAATGTCGTCCGCTACGTCACGTATGTATGTTAGTGATCATATTCTTTTCATGTGGCACACCAAGTTTTCTAACGACCAGACGTTTGTGATGTGAATATGACCATAATTGGATGTTACGCACAATGTAACTTTGCGTTCATACGTGACGTAGCGGATCGCCCATATCTAATCTGAGTGAGCACGTGAAAAATATAGGAATTTTCTAACCATATTACAAAATACAAGTTAGCCTTCAAAAAATGCTCATGATAAACCATTGCGACCAGAAACGACAATCCAAATTCGCTGTCGGCTGTTTTTTTTTCCTTTATTTAGACTTTATTCTTGTGACCTCGGCTGCAAAACTAGGTTCGATGCTCAAAAGTATGCCTAAATATTCAACCCCCTTTGTACAACAATTTTAACAAAATGGTCCTTTAAGCTTTCTAAGATAACTGTTTTATTGCTTTGTTTTACTTGATAAATATATCTTTTATTATTTTACGCCTAACTGCAACGTATTTAATTTACGTACTGAGAATTACATTTATTGGGTATAATTAAGTAGTCATTACTAAAAGCACACGATTCATATTGCTCGTTAGAAGAATAGGCACTATTCAGTTACAACTTTACAGAGAATGTTAGCGATCGGACCCTTAAGAAAAATTAAAATAGGAAAGATATAGAATCCGTTGCTATACATTAGTGCCCGATAGAATACAGAATAGTGTAATTGACAACATTAATTTCACACCCAGAGAATAGCTTCTGGTAGTTGCGCACTATGCACATATCATCACTATCACAATCTTTATTGCTTTATTTAGAAACACACACTACAATTTCAAACAAGTTTTATCATTTATCACAATTTAAATACATAGATTCGAGAACTACTTAACGAGAGTTTGAGAGATAACGCGTAAGATCGTATGTCAGTCTTCGAGAAATCATGTTTTGTGAGGAGATTCATATGAGCCAATTATTTCAGCATAAATTATAAAATACAATAATGGTGACATTTGTCTACATCGTGCGACGAGACGAAACTAAAATCACAAACACATGCTTGTTAGAGCGTAAGCACACACAACACAACCGGCTTGTTAGTAACTTAATATCAATACAATACACTTTGTTCATCAATCTACTATAAACTAACATTAAAACTAACCTAAATAATTAATAAATAACCAAATTGGAAGATCGAAGGGTGTAGCTACACTGTTACTGACATGCTCCTTACGAAACACGGAGGAAAGTTACCGCTGAAGAGTTAGTCGGTTACAATTAGAGGAACTGGAAGTTAGCAGGAAATATTACACGATTATTAAGGTGGTAATTCGTAACTACACGCGATGAATTCGGACGTCTACATAATAACTACTAAAATATCATTATAAACCTAAGACAAAAATGTACAGAGTAAAATTCGATAAAATAATACTGTATCACTACCGCAAGCAGCAATATAAGCGGAGATTGGATCCTACAGGATACGTGGTGACAATACGCAATACGCACCGTGACGCGACGACATGTCGCACGCAACGCACATGCGTTTTCAGGTAATTAATCGTCCTCAACATGCCTTACTAATTAGAAAAATAAGCGCACCACAGGTGCTTATCTTGCTTATTCGAGAATTCATTTAAATATCATAAACAGAGAGCGAAACGCCGAAATAGAGAGCATAATTTTGAGAAAATTACATACAATTTTACGTTCTAAGAAGTCATGAAACTTTATTGTCAAGGTAGACTGTCATTGCTTGCGCACGCTAATTTAAGAGCATGATCTAAACGATGATTACAATATACATACATGATCCCAATAATAAGGAATAAATAATCTCAAGATTTTTAAAGCTTCTAAATACAGTAAGCTTGGTGGTTACGTGAAGCGTTTTACTTAGTTACTTAATGGCGTCCCGCACCGTCACGTATAGTGGATATGTTTGTGATGGTAAAAGTTCAAACGTAGCTGGAGACCGAAAGGTGGCTTTACAATATTACCAGTGTGAGCTAAGACGTGATGCAGCGGAACACGCGTGACGATGCGGAACCCAAAGATTTAGCTGCAACATAATCACGAGTACGATAGAGCGCGCGAGCGTCCTCTAGCTAACGTTATCACAATGTCTCATAGACTGCAGTAGTTTACTGGCCCGAGGGGTTACCGTAATAAACACATTAACACTAAATTAAGTAATTTTAAGAAGGACGGTGACAAAAGGATTCACAGTTAAATAAGTAGTAAGTAAAGATGGAAGCAACAACAAACCAGCCTAAGGACGTCCGTATGGTTACGCATAACTACGGCTAGTAGTGGCTCAGATTATATGCTGGTTAGAAAGAAAAATTCCGGCGCATAACGTGACTTGATTGCCACAGTGAAGGTACTGTAGTCTTAAGTAACGCTGGACACGAAGATTTTGCTCATTTACCAGCTAAGCTGAGCTGCGAGACGTAGCGGACGCCCTAAAGTGCGCAGTGTAAATGCCCCTGTTATATTATACGCGAACACTGGCCGCCATGAGGTTAATCTGGTGGTGGTTTGTCTAATAATGCCACAAACATTTGGTTACTCGTTCTTACTAACCAAAGATGCCCAATACATCGATTAATACGAGAAATTCTTAAAATAAACCGTTTATCTAAATTATAATTATTATAATAATGCCAAAACTATGTACGAACATTAAATATTCTGTAATAATTCAAATCAATTTAATGCTACAATGGTAATTCAATTATAATTTATTATTATCTGAATCCAAAATATTTGTTGAAAAGTAATGCTAATAATATCTTAAATATACGTTTGAGAATTATTATGGTTGATACAATTTAGATATAAGTAGACAAGTTTGTCATTATTGCTTCTTAACACATTTCGTATCACTTAATGCTAAAGAAAATACTCAAAAGAAATAAAAAATACTTAAATCGTAAATACTGACCGAAAGGGAAATAAATTAGATTAAACTATAATTAAACATTAGCCGTTACATCTAAGTAAAATTATAAACTTTACAATATCTTACTACTCTAAACCTAAAGGAATACTTCTCCTGCAAAAGGTAACCGTAAATAATTTCGTCAATATCGAGAGAGCATTTAAGGCAAGGTTTGGGAAAAGTACCAGGTTGCTTGCTACTAGTTACCGTACAGCAAACCACTCGTTTAGCTAATATTTTTTCCAGAAGCACACATCATATTTGAAATCAATGTAGCGCGCAAGATAGATGAATAGAAAATTAAAAATGCTGATTTGTTTATTACCTCAGGTTTGGTATTAAGATTACAGTGAAAAAGACAAGACAGAGTTCGATGAATTAATCATTTTCTTTTATGTGCTTTCTATTGAAGAAATATGAATGATATCATGAAGTTAGCTTTGTAGCCATAGGGTTGACTGTACTAAGAAATACTTCGATCCTAATTATAATTGGCAACCGCTCAAAGTACACTTCAACTCGAACAAACTACTATAACGCAATAATTTTTAGTTTTACACACGATAATTTTTACAACGTTACTTCACCGTCCTCTCAATCACGCTTATCACATGTTTTAAAAAGTGCTGAACATTGGAATATTATTGTTAATTATTGCTACAGCATTGCCATGAGCTGATCAGCATAGTTTTACATTATAGGCACTACATTATTTTAGGTATATGGAGTTGGCGAAACAAAATAAAGTAAAAGATCCCTTAGCAGCTAAAATTGTTTTCTCTGTTCATTTGAGAAAATCTTTTACTTCATTTTATTTGTCCAGCCCTTTTTGTTCTCATTTACATAGATTCCCATGCCTGTATTATTACAAGATTTAAAAATAATGCCCTGTTAAATAATTATAATACTCGAGGAATCCCAAAGTAAATGAAGTTTGTTGACACTGGCCTTTATATCACTATGGGTCCTGTTAAATACAGGGTGTTAGGGACGGTGTACCGAAAACTTTGCAGGCATGATCAGACCATCAAACTGAACAACTTTTACTATGGAGCCAATGGTGGGAAACGAAAAAAATTTTTCGACCTCCCATACAAAATTCACGATCAGCTGACTGACTTTGTATGGGAGGACGGAAAATTTTTTTCGTTTCCCACCATTGGCTCCATAGTAAAAGTTGTTCAGTTTCATGGTCTGAGCACGCCTGCAAATTTTTCGTTACACCGTCCCTAACACCCCGTATATACTATTAATAAGTGTGTATATGGTTTAATGCCTGTATAGTATGCTAGTTATATTATTTTATTTTGACTGCACAATTAATCCAGAAAAGTAACTTATTTTACGTCACGGATTTGTTTATTGAAACAAATGCAAAGGATTTAACTGGCCTTTAGTTGCAATACGAAGAATATCGTACAATTCTTATGATTGTACACACATGTAGACACTATCGTGGTCTTTATGATGCAGTCTATATACAAGGAATCCGACCGTGTACTGGTGCGTACACGCGTCTTTACGTCGTCGTAATCATTGCCCGCTACGCTACACACGCAAAGTATCTCCGCTTACACCTACCGTTAAAATCCTACAGCTTTCGATTAAATGAGAATGAAATCTCAAAAAGAATACTCAATCTACTACCACATCGCTTTTATAACGAGTTATACCTAAGGTGACATAAGATCCACTGCGTCATGACTTATGTGACGAAGTGGAACTTATATTGATGAAACTAAAAATATCAAAGTATTTTATTCCACTCTATGTTTTAGATTTAGATGTTTCGATACGAACTCATGTAATGTTTCGAACAGTTGCGAACAAAAAATGTTCACCCTGTAGGTATACTATCTTGAGCTTTTTTTACCGAATAGAAAAACTAGTGAACATTTTTCGAACGCGACTGTACAAGGTTCCCAATATAAAACTGTTTATTTTAGCCGCTCTTTTGTAATAATGTATTACTCATTAATTTAAATAAATAAAGAAACAGTAAATATATATCAATAGCGATTTTAATCGATTTTATTCGACATTGAATCTCTGGCAAAATACAAATCGTAACGGAAGTATCAAGAATTCCAATTCAATAAATCAAATCAAATGTCTCAATTAGAGCGATTGAGCGAATTGACCCCAGGCATTGTAGTGGTAGTAAGTACATTGTAATGGTAAGTACTATTATGGTTTTATTTATGCGATTCATATTGCAGTCAGCGACCTTCAGAACTCATAGTTGAGGAATGTTTTTAAAATTTAGGACTACATTTTGAGCCAAGTTGAAACTGAAGTCATTCTAAGTCATTTAGGGCCTTACCACAAAAAAGTTAGACCAGTGTCGAACGCGTGTTTAAAATGAAACTTCATACAAAAAAAACGCTAGACACGCGTTCAACGCTGGTCTAACTTTTTTGTGGTAAGGCCCTTATATTCTAAAGTTTTAAGCATACGTGGACTGTTGTGGCTGTAAAGTAAAGGTAAGGTAAGCATACGAATAGAACCGATGCATGCATACGTTTGTATAATTTTGGTAGCTATTGATAAGCTACCGATGCTTACATACGTTTGCAGGTGTATTTTCGGTAGGTATACAGTGCGACTTTATCACTTACCATCCCGTCCATATTAAAATCGGCAATTGGCGATACTTTGCGTGCGTGCGTTTTTATTCACCCCGCAAGAAATGTTCAATTTTTTAGCTCTGGAGAAAATATTACCATCTTAAACATACATACGACGTGTTATTCCTGTTGCCGAGACTTGCTCGTCCTGTTCGGTCTGGTAGGCGCGGCGGCGCAAGGCAGATGACGGTGCTGCGGGGGTGAGGGGATGTGCGGGCGCGGTGTAGAGGGAGAGGGGGGCGCGGGGCGCGGTGGTCAGTGCGTCTCCTCGGCCGCCACGTGGCTCGCCACCAGGTTGAGAGGCGCCTCATCGTACTCCGGTGCCTGGGGGTGACAATCGGCAACATGATAATGCGGTATTGAATTATTTATTTCATATTTCTGAGAGTAGACGTCCAGGCATTTGGCATTTGGCCCTCCAGGGACGACGGCCGACTGAGGAAAAGATTCGAGCAAATGTAAAGTGGCGATTGCTGTCCACATGTTTTGTTTATAAGATCAAGGTCAAAATAAATACCGAGCGTGGCGGCGTTGTAGTGCGCCGTGCGCTGTCAGCGTGACAGCGTCGTACATAGTATGGAGGGTGCCGCTCGGTCTTTCCGGCATCACAAACCAGTAAATTTGACGGCAGCTCTTTAAGGACACCTTAAGTCTATCAGTAGTAATTACCTGTAGCAGCGCATGGTGGGTGGTGTTGGTGGCGTGCAGCGCGGCGAGCAGGTGCGGCTGCAGGCGGCGGCGCAGCGCGGCCAGCACCAGCTCCTCGCCCCCCTCCGCCGGCTGCACGCTCACGCTGGTATCGGGGGCGGGAGCGGGCTGTGCCGCGGGGGCGCTGCTGGGGGCGCGCTCCGCTTGATCCGCGCATGATGTAAAGCCCCCGCTTCGACGAGATTCTAGACAACGGAGAGTTACTTGAATTAAAAAACTGTTTCACGTGAAACAAATAGCTTCAAATAGGTATTCTGTCACAATTTCATCGTGCGATGTGTATTCCATTACTGTTCCATAACGAAGAGCTCGCTTCACTCGTAATATGCATTCTGTTACTGTTTCATCGTGAAACAAAGAGCTCGCTACGCTCGCAATACGAATTCTGTTACTGTTTCATCGTGAAACGAAGAGGTCGCTATGCTCGCAATACGAATTCTGTGACTGTTTCATCGTGAAAGAAAGAGCTCGCTACGCTCGCAATACGTATTCTGTTACTGTTTCATCGTGAAACGAAGAGGTCGCTATGCTCGCAATACGAATTCTGTGACTGTTTCATCGTGAAAGAAAGAGCTCGCTACGCTCGCAATACGAATTCTATTGCTGTTTCATCGTGAAAGAAGAGCTCGCTACGCTCGCAATACGAATTCTGTGACTGTTTCATCGTGAAAGAAAGAGCTCGCTACGCTCGCAATACGTATTGTGTTGGTTGTTCGGTTATAAATCGTGGGGTCGTGTCTTGGCCGGCGGCGGCGCGTGTGTATGGTGTCCCGCCGCATGGCCGTGGGGCGCGGGACTCCGTGCAGCTTGTAGTACAGTCCGCACGCGTTGGTTGTGTACTCACTGTTCCTGTGTTTGGGGTCGTGGCGGGGCCGGCGGCGGCGCGTGTGTATGGTGTCCCGCCGCATGGCTGTAGGCCTCGGAACACCATGGAGCTTGTAGTAGAGCCCGCAGGCGTTGCACACCATCTCGCCGCGCGCGTCCCGACGCCAGATGGTGGTGGTGTGCGTGCCGCAGTTGCTGCAGGAGAGCTCCACGCGCGAGCCGGAGTTGCCGCGGGACGCGCCCGATGATGACGTGTCCATTGACTCTTGCTGTAAGAAATTCATACTCTAATTTATTTTACAATGAATTGCACACAAGAACACAAAAGACAAAAAACATAAAGATATACGACACAACAGATACAGCTCATTTCTAGGTAGAAATGTCTTCAAGCCGACCTACAGCAGAGAGACATTTACAAAGAAAATTAGAGAAGACGTGTATAACAGCATAACTAAATTAGCAAACAGAAAGAACCAGTAATATTTTATACTTATACCCTAAATAATACATAACTAAATACTCAATGTTATATCCTTATTATCAATAACTTGTAATTTGTCAAGATATTATTTTAATTGTTGATGTGCCGGCCGGGCCGCTGCCTCGGCCAGAGCTCTGCCATTGCTGCTGTCTATAAGAGCGAGCGAGATGCACATACGTTGTCGCTGGTCGGATAGGGCGGCGGCGCGGCTGTAGGCGGGGCCTCGTGCGCGGGGGGTTGGGGCGGGGGTTGCGCGCGGGCGGGGAAGCTCTGTTTCCGCCGCGCGGTGCCGGCCGGGCCGCTGCCTCGGGAGCTCTGCCATTGCTGCTGTCTATAAGAGTGAGCGAGATGCACATACGTTGTCGCTCGGATAGGGCGGCGGCGCGGCGGCGGGCGGCGGCTCGTGCGTTAGGGGGGGTTAGGGGGAGGGGGAAAGCTCTGTTTCACCATTGCTGTTGTCTCTGTGGGAGTGAGCGAGATGTACATACGTTGTCGCCGGGCGGATAGGGCGGCGGCGCGGCGGTGGGCGGCGGCTCGTGCGCGGGGGGTTTGGGCGGGGGTTGCGCGCGCGCGGGGAAGGTCTGTTTCACCATTGCTGCTGTCTCTATAAGAGTGAGAGATGCACATACGTTGTCGCCGGGCGGGTAGGGCGGCGGCGCGGCGAGGCGGCGGCTCGTGCGTTAGGGGTTAGGGAGGAAAGCTCTGTTTCACCATTGCTGTTGTCTCTGTGGGAGTGAGCGAGATGTACATACGTTGTCGCCGGGCGGATAGGGCGGCGGCGCGGCGGTGGGCGGCGGCTCGTGCGCGGGGGGTTTGGGCGGGGGTTGCGCGCGCGCGGGGAAGGTCTGTTTCACCATTGCTGCTGTCTCTATAAGAGTGAGAGAGATGCACATACGTTGTCGCCGGGCGGGTAGGGCGGCGGCGCGGCGGCGGCCGGCGGCTCGTGCGCGGGGGGTTGGGGCGGGGGTTGCGCGCGCGCGGGGAAGCTCTGTTTCACCATTGCTGCTGTCTCTATAAGAGTGAGAGATGTACATACGTTGTCGCCGGGCGGGTAGGGCGGCGGCGCGGCGGCGGCCGGCGGCTCGTGCGCGGGGGGTTGGGGCGGGGGTTGCGCGCGCGCGGGGAAGCTCTGTTTCACCATTGCTGCTGTCTCTATAAGAGTGAGAGAGATGCACATACGTTGTCGCCGGGCGGGTAGGGCGGCGGCGCGGCGGCGGCCGGCGGCTCGTGCGCGGGGGGTTGGGGCGGGGGTTGCGCGCGCGCGGGGAAGCTCTGTTTCACCATTGCTGCTGTCTCTATAAGAGTGAGAGAGATGTACATACGTTGTCGCTCGGATAGGGCGGCGGCGCGGCTGTAGGCGGGGCCTCGTGCGCGGGGGGTTGGGGCGTGGGTTGCGCGCGCGCGGGGAAGCTCTGTTTCCGCCGCGCCGTGCCGGCCGGGCCGCTGCCTCGGCCTGAGCTCTGCCATTCGCCGTTCTGCTGGAAAAAGATGCAAGTTACAGGCGGGTCATTTTAAAAAGCCCATTAATAGCAGCTCTCAATACAGGAAAATTACCTTTAGCGTGCTTTTGATACAACAAAATGGGCTTACGAGGTAGTTACTACGTACGTTACTACCACGTAAGCCAAGGAATGGTGACGCTACTGACGCTCAATCGCTTAACCCTCCCTTAGCTGCGTCTGACAAATATTTGGATGACCATTTAAGAATTTCTGTATATTCAATAGCAGCCTCACAGGTGGTCAGCCTGTTGCCGAAAATCTTCCTCAAATTGTAATACAAATCAAACTCTCGAATCGTTAATTTTTTTCGTACTTTTCCCTTTACAAGCCTTGAATATTAAAGATTTCCTTGTCGGTACGTCAGCCTACCTAATCAGTTCCAAAACTGTTTGTGAATTTAAACAGTACAAAATTACGCGATCATAAAAAATCTCATTTTGTCTGCAATCTGCATATTATTTAGTTTATTTTGCAAGCGAGTAAACATCCTAATCACTTCAATTAAGACGTCTGCTCAACTTCTTATTTTTAGAAGATAATTTTTACGGCTTTACTTCTTTAAATTATTATTTGCTGAAAATGAAAGCATTTATTTCGCAAACACACAAACAGAAATCATATGAAATGGCTTTTGGCGACCAAGCAAGACGGCTAAATAATATCTATTGATGGACGCCAGAAATCCACAAACTAAACTTTTGAAATTCGCATGCTTTTTGTTGTACCAATTTGGTGTTCTGTTTCTTTTAATTAAACCTACTACATATCTTTGATATCTATACCTACCTAGGCTGCTAAATGGTTAGTTAGTCCAAAAAAATCCAAAAGCATGATTATGTCATCCAGAGACTCAGAAAATTTATTTCAATTTGCTAAATTACAAAAAACTAGATGTGCGAAGACATTTGTTCTCTCTCTCTCTCTCTCTCTCTCATCGTGTGGAACACCGAGTCGTCCAACGACCGGATAAACCCTGGTGTCAGAGTTTTGCAATCGCGTACTACAAGGTCCAGGCATCAGGCATGTTTGTTATTATAGCTGTCTATTTTTCAAATTAAATTACAACCGCGTCCTTATCAGACCGCCAAGAACATACAGTAGCAAAAAACATATCTCGTCTACACACAATTATCTTGCTGACGTCACGACAAACAAAGAGCCTACCTCACAGCTCGCCGGCTCACAAATGCACAATGTCACGAACAAGTCTTTAAAAATATCACTCACGCCAGCTCAAGGCAAATTGTTCACCTCAGTGGAGAATTAGCATAATGTCAAAGAGGAAGACTTGAGCCTCGTTGGTACAACGATCTGTCCCACATTTAGTCCAAGCACTTATTAGAGACATCATGTGTACAACAATTGTTCAAATATTGTAAAGGACGAATGTGTGGAACGGTACAGTGTTGATAACAAATGGATTTTGTGATTTAGTGTGGCATTGAGATGTCTATGAACTTTGTAAGTATTTTGTTTGTGTACTCTACTGATAACATGGAAAATAGGAAACTCTTGTCATAAATTAATTGTGAAAACATAAAAATAATATGGCCTTTCAGAATTCTTGTATATGTGTCACTAATACAGTTATCTTTTCACTTTATCAGTATGTAAATATATTCAGTCATGTCCTAGTGTGTGAATAATATTGTTTGATTTAGTAACAAAGTATAAATATATCAAAATTATTCATGATTTTGTTGAGACGTTTCAGATAAGTGATAACTGAAAACTATTAAGGCTACAGTAAAATGTTTTGCTCATCTTACACGTGATTTTCACGGCATAGCAGTTGGAAGCGTAATTTATATTTGTACATTTATTTTCTTGTGGTACTCTCAGTCACGAACATCTTATTTAAATTATAAGATATTCTCCGTAGATAGAGGATATTTTTAAACAAACAAAACACATGTAGGAACAGGAAATAGGAATATATATCAGTTTTCTTTTATCATGTAAATAATTTGTTTTCCATTCGCATCTCATAATAATACAAGGGTTACATTCTTTAAATATCGGTAAACATCTAAGCATTTTAGATATGAGTTTTGAATATTTTGCACTATAATGCACTGCAAATTTGCGTGTGTAGAAGTATGTTAATGATCAATATGTTTTGCTGAAATGAGAGTAATTTTGTTGTCTAATCTTTAATGGAAGATCTTTAATCTAACAAAGAAGATTAATGTATGTAAACGTATTCAAGTAGAGCATTAATTATTTTATACTATTTATGAGCCATCCAAATTAAATGCAGTTGTACAATACTTATGTTATACTCTACGTCGTAGCTATCTAATACATTCAATCAAATGGACAAGTCTTGTATTGAATTTTTTTATAATGATTTTTATGAAATCTTGGGTTTAGGGGCGATAAATCGCTCTGACTAAGCTTTTTTTTTCTTAAAAATATCAATAAAAAGCCCAATGTTCTGTCAACCAGGTTCTTTATATTATTTTCAAAATAAATAAAAGCACTACGATGACTAATAAGTGCCCTTATAATGTCAACAAATGTCAATTAGTTCGATTAAATTGAACGTTATTAGGTCGCAGGGTGAGGGTATCCTATTTCGAACCACTAAGTAGGCCAATGTCATGATTGAACATAAAAAGTTGGTCAATGTCATGTCATGACAGTGTCAGTAAGCGAAATCAAAACCTTAGAAGCAGGGTAGAAAGGAATCTGTAGCATTTTTTATGAAAGGATTAAAAAGTAAGGGTGGGGCAATTCTCATACAAAAGTTAAATGGTACGTAATGTAAAAAAGGCTTATCTGACTGCGGTAATTTCAAAGTTATATGTATGATCCGTTTAAAATCCACCAAATTGAATTTATGAAGTTTTAATAAAGACAGTGTCACTCGCGCTGCCGAGATGAATTTAACGACACCTAATACACAAATTAGGGAAACAGCGCGCGAGGCGCCTCAACAATTCAACATCCATCATGCCGTGTAGGCTGTAGCCCGTAAAATAAATAAAAAAAAAAAGTCAATACATGAATTTTTTATCAATTTCTTATTTTCATTTATGAGTATAATTTAGCAATGTGAGTACATTGTAATCCTAATAGAAGAATTAACTTGTCCACAATGTCCACACAAATACGTACTCTTGAAAAACATAATCCTCCTTTTGAGACAATCGGGTAAAAAAGAGACATGAATCTCATAAAATAACTTGATGGCAAAACTAGTGTTTATACGACGTACTGCGTCTACGACTATGACAACTTCGTACAGCGCTCATAAACCGTTACGATTACGCTTACTAGATCGGTTGAAAAAATCTACTCGCTGGTTTATGGACTGATCGCGTTCCCGAAGTAGAATATGTATCAACCGCCGCTTGTTACACATTTATTTTCCCAGCTGGACGAGTTGTACAAGTGAGCTGGAAATCGATATATAGCCGTATCGGGAGCTCAAAGGTTATTGCCTATCGTAGAGCATAAGCATAGAGCTGCCTGGGGCGAGTCATGTCCACACCAACCGAACGAAGCGGTGTATATGACATTTGTCAGCTGATCCCTCTATTTTAACAGCGCCATCTAGTTCGAACTCGTGTAGCTGTCAGTCCAAAAAATCACCATATATCCTAGATAATTATCCCTAAGACGCTTTTTACGACACCAACGTGTAGAATTGGGGTGATGCTATTCTAAGCCGGCATCACACGGCAAGCATATCATATCATACATTATCACAGGCCTACTAGAAGTAATAGGCGGTTTAAAAATTCTTAAAGCCCGCCACATACCGCCTCCGTATGCGTAACGTGCAAGTCATCTCGCGCATAGGTATGACGTTGTATCGTACGTGATTACGAGCATGCATACGCAGGCAGTGTGCTGCCTCTCATACAATCCCATACCATACAACGCCATCTTGAATTAAACCGGATTCATCAGATTTTGCATCGACTCTGTATCCCACTCGTGAGAAGAAAGAAGGTCAGATAAGGAATTTCAAAGTGGTTTAACGGTGAGACGGCGCCATTGGGCGGCTGCAGCGAGGGAGCGAGAGGGGAGGTGGATGTTGCCATTAAATTTGTTATTCTACAGCTTCAGTAGTCATGTTATAGTTAAAAGAAATTTCAAAGTGGTTTACCGGTGAGACAGCGCCATTGGGCGGCTGCAGCGAGGGAGCGAGAGGGGAGGTGGATGCCCGCAGGGGGGATACTGTCATGCCGAGATGTTTGCTGTTGATGAGCCGCCGAAGCAGCTGGGTTGCTTCGCCGCCGCGACCTGCGAAATAAGAAAATAATCATTGATTCAATTTCTTAAAATAATAAAAACGCCTTTGCAGCCAGTAACCTTGATTGGTCAATGAGTGAAGATCAAATGGCATAACTGGCTCAGATAAAGAACATATTGCGAATTGGCAACATTGTTGATATTCTGCTCAAATGTCATATAATATGATAGAGAGGCTAACAGGAATGTTGCCAATTCGGGATATGTTCTTTTTCTGCGGCAGTTATACACTACCTGCGTATGCGTGCGCGTACCGCGGTATGCCGTGTCTCATACGATCCCATACAATACGACGTCGTAGCTACGCGCGTCGTAGCTATGACGTGCATGTCACGCATACGGAGGCGGTGTGTTCTGCCCTTAAATAACCCTAATGGGGGGGGACGTGCTGGCAGTGCAGCTTGTAGATTTGACTGTTCTCAAGAGCATGAAGGATAAAATAAAAAAATCGAATGCGTACGAACGCTTATTGGCCAGCGTATATCAAGATCGGCGGTGTTAGAACTAAACATACCGTTTTGTCTGTGAAGCGCCTGCCATAGTGCGTCTTTCTCATTATCGCCATCATGCGGCGGCTGTGGCGACGACTGTTTGGATCGCGCTGAGTGAGTCTCTTTGGTCTACTAACACAATACATATGTCACAAGCCGTTTGTCTGCCCTACTCACCGTTTTGTTTGTGTAGTGCCTGCCATTATGCGTCTTTTTCATTATCGCCATCATGCGGCTGCTGCGACATTGATTGGTTGGATCGCGCTGAGTGAGTCTCTTTGGTCTACTAACACAATACATATGTCACAAGCAGTTTGTCTGCCCTACTCACCGTTTTGTCTGTGCAGTGCTTGCCATAGCGCGTCTTTCTCATTATCGCCATCATGCGGCGGCTGCGGCATTGATTGGTTGGATCGCGCTGAGTGAGTCTCTTTGGTCTACTACCACAATACATATGTCACAAGCAGTTTGTCTGCCCTACTCACCGTTTTGTCTGTGAAGCGCCTGCCATAGTGCGTCTTTCTCGTTATCGCCATCGTGTGGTGGCTGCGGCGACGATTGGTTGGACCGCGCTGACTGAGTCTCTTCAGGGTCGTCCTGGAAAGACATTTTTTTTTATCTATTTAGTTTAGTAGAGGACATACACATACCTACAAACATACACATCACACCTTTGTCATTTGCCCGTAGGACGTCTGACAAATATTTTAGGGGTGTTTTAGAAATATTGTGTATCACTATTGTGACAGGTTGTTCACTAGGCACCTAATTGAAATACACACACATGAAACCCTCGAGTCCTTTAGTCGCATCTTACGAAACTCACAAGAAAGATAAGGGGTGATGTTATTCTAAGCTGGCATCACACGACACCTTAGAGGACAGGGTTAAATAAAAGTATGGGAAAGCATCACACATTCGAACGCATTTTTCTACCGGTTCTACACGTTGGCGATGGTAGCATTTGCTCGACGCTTTTTGCAAACCGCGGTTTGTGGCCAGGCGTTCAGTGTAAAGGGCAATGTAGCTTTGTTTTATACAAGCAAACGCCTATTATATCTACGTATTGCGCCTATACTAGCCCACTGCTGGTCATATGCTTCATCTTTCTCGTTCCATAATAGAAATAGAAGAAAATATTTCTCACCTGCGACATCTGTGAGATATCCATCTGTAACCTGTCGGGGTCGGACCCGCTACTGCTCTGACTGCACTCTTCATACATCGCCGAGTTATCTTTCGTCTTCGTCTGCCCTTTACTGACCGACTGCCCGTACACGTGCTGTTTGTATTCGTCGGCGAAGTTCTTCTTCTGTGTTAAATGTCGTTGTAAGAACCGCGGCTCGCGCTCCGCCTGTTCCGGTTCGGTTTTAACAGTACTGTATAGTGAGAGATCCATTTCTTTGTCATGGTCGTCGTTGCTGCCCGGGCTGGGCTGGTTGTGGGAGTTGAACGCGTTGTATTGTTCCTCAGGGTACTCTTGCGCGTAAGCTCCCTCGATTTTCGGCGTTCGGTCTATGACGCCAGAGTAGTTGAATTTCTGTGCTTCCTCGTTTTCCCGCTGAGCGACCGCGACCGCCTTGCTGATGATGTCGATGACGGCGTTGCAGTGCATCACCTCGCGCGCGCGCTCGGCCGGCGGCAGGCTCGGCACGCTGTTGAACACTATAGGCGGATCTTCCTCTGTCTTGACCGCATATTTTGAAGGATCGTAGTTCTTTATCTGCAGTAATGTGACCGCCGCCTGGCGGCTCTCCAGATTCTTCATCTCTTCAGTCGAATCCGGAGAGCCGACCTCTGAATATTTCTGCTTGGATAACTCATCGAAATCATTATCGCTGAGTGGTCTGATGATTTCCTCCAACTTGTTCGCCGTGATATTCAGGAGCTCCTAAAACAATAACATTTGTTTGATCAACCTGCGACCTATAAGTTGCACGATAAGACATATAAATTAGCCAATGAGGCGCCTGGTCGGTTCTGTGTCAGCCTGTGATATCAGTTGGCTAGATAAGATAAGACAGTACTTTGGAAGGTGTTCCTCCAGTGTTCAGTGTCGTTCAGAAGAAAATGATTCTATCGCGTAAATCCGTCGCGAGTACAGCGGTGCGTTTAATCTTTAAAACGGGTGTTTGTGTGTCTTAGTGATTATGATTATCGTGTGTCTTAGCGATTAATCGTTGTGTAAGTAATGTTTGTTTGTTGTAGGCGCTAGTGGCATTATGGGTGGTAGTCGTGCTGGCGAGTGTCGATGCGGAGGCGAGCGAGCCTTGTAGCGTTCAGAAGGACGAAGTGATCAAGATTACCAATCTAAACTGCAAGGATCAGGGTCTAGATTCGATTCCGGACTACACCGACCTAGCGCAGAGCATAGACAAAGGTAAGATTCTAAACAACAGTTTACCTGTATAATGTTTACAATGACTATGATATGATATAAAGAATGACGTAAGGAATCAACAAATTATATCAATGCGATGTTAGTTACCAATATAGTTTGTACAGAAAAGAGTTGGTTTCTTTCACTTGTTTTGCTGTAAAAGATGGTATATGTTTAGGAACAAAAATTGCAGCTAGATGTTTTTACTTATGCATTTCGAAATATAGAAAGAGTAGTCTTGCCTGACTTTATCGCGAGGCTTTGTATAGCATAATGATGTTATCAATGTGTCATTACCATTTATCTATCAGAGATCCATTATAAATGAGTACTTGGAATATACAGCTATACAATAAATGGTTGCGGTATTTGTAATCAACGTCTTGATATGATAACATTACAATAGATAAAGGTTTATGTTGATGATGATGTGATGTCGCTATGATTCAGTCTACCGACTATCTGGAGGACGTATGATTAAATACTTATTCTTAGAATATGAAGTAAAAGTATGATCTTTATAATTTTACACTGCAAGAAGGTACAGATCAAGTAAGATGAGGTGGTGCGTCTAGAATACACAATCTTTTATCAGGTGCAGCACAAACCGGGGAAGAGATATGTATACGGACTTGAATAAATTTTCTGCTATCCAAAACTGGACCAAATTGACTGCGTCATATTATCTGTTCTTTTCTCTTGTTTCTTAACGTTGTTTTCTCTCCAATGATTTGTCTAAACTTTACAGATGCGCACGTGAGAGTGACGTTCTTTAACAATAACATTACGAACATCACCGAGCTGCCGAGCATACCCGGGTTCCAAGTGGCGTTGATCTTCACAAACAACAAGATCAGAGAGATACTTCCCGGGGCGTTCTCCAGGGTCACCAACCTGCTATACTTGGATCTACGCAACAATAGCCTAACAGGTAATCTAGTAAGCTAGAACATGCTGCCGAGGGTACCCGGGTTTCAAGTGGCACTGATCTTCACAAATAACAAGATCAGAGAGATACTCCCCGGGGCATTCTCTAGGGTCAACAACCTGCTATACTTGGACCTGCGCAACAATAGCCTAACAGGTAATCTAGTAAGCTAGAACATGCTGCCGAGTATACCCGGGTTCCAAGTGGCGCTGATCTTCACAAACAACAAGATAAGGGAGATACTCCCCGGGGCATTCTCCAGAGTCAGCAATCTGCTATACTTGGACCTGCGCAACAATAGCTTGACAGGTAATCTAGTAAGCTAGAACATCCTGCCGAGTATACCCGGGTTTCAAGTGGCGCTGATCTTCACAAACAACAAGATCAGGGAGATACTCCCCGGGGCGTTCTCTAGAGTCACCAACCTGCTATACTTGGACCTGCGCAACAATAGCCTAACAGGTAATCAAGTAAGCTAGAACATGCTGCCGAGTATACCCGGGTTGCAAGGTGCGCTGATCTTCACAAACAACAAGATCAGGGAGATTCTCCCTGGGGCGTTTTCCAGGGTCAACAACCTGCTATACTTGGACTTGCGCAACAATAGCTTATCAGGTAAGCTATAGACGAACATGCCCGGGTACCAGGTAGCGCTGATCTTCACAAACAACAAGATCAGGGAGATACTCCCCAGAGTGTTCTCCAGGGTCACAACCTGCTATACCTGGACCTGCACAATCTTTTATAGTAGTTTATACGCATAGCTGAAGAGCGAGCGTACCTGAATCATGAAGGAAATATTCTAGTATACATCAAAAACATCAGAGATAATTGTTCCGGAGCTTTCTTGTGGATCACCAATCTGACGTACTGCCTGTTCGAATAACTCTGCAACTCAAATCTATGTGAAATCGCAAGAACCTGTCAACTTTGTTCATCCGCGAGGTGCAGAGTTAACACGTTCAAATTGTAGGAACTGAAGCTTACGCACGCAATGATTTTTGAGGATGAACTAGATAATTTTGTAGACATATTGAATCAAAGTCTCAAAACCCAGTTACTGTTCGTCGATCCATTGACCTCATACCGAGAAGAGGTTCAGAAGCATGGTTGTAAAAACCTAGTAAAAACAGAGCAAAGTCTTTTATCAGTCAAAAGTGAATATCAATCATCATTATCACTCTTTGTAATCAGTTTATTTCAGAAGGTAATGGATGATTTACGCCACCGCCTGAGATATACGAAACCCGTTAATTTTCATTATGTTTCTCAAAACAATGCGTCACGAAACTCCAACACATTTGAGAAACGCTGGGAATTCCCATCGCTATCAACTTTGCACCGAGATAAGCATTTATAAACATGATTTTATTAACACAGCAAATAACCTCACGTCCCGTGTAATGCCGATATACGAAACAACATCACCCTACTTCTTCCCGTGAGTGTCGTAAAATTCGACTTTATTTTATTGTGAAAACGTTGCTACTTTTATGAATCTGTCGGCTTTTTATCTAAGAATAGGTATTTTACAGGGATAACATTCCAATCTATCCATTGTATTAATATCTCAAATAACCTACCGTTCCAGGCGACGTGCTGAGAAGCGAGATCTTCCAAGGGCCGTACAATGGCGACGGGACGTACAAAAATATCCCTCTGGAGAGGCTGTATCTCAGCAACAACAAGATACATTCCCTGGACCGCTACTTGTTCCAGTACACCCCCAACCTGACCCAGCTCTTCCTGAACAACAATCCTATTGAAAAGATCGACTATGTGACTGCATACGCCCTATCGAGCGCGACTAATTTACAGGTAACAATATCGCAAGCGTAGCTGTGTTTAGACCTGATAGTGCAGTTTCCTTATCTCTAGGTATACAATTGCTAGAAGGAATGTAGTTTAACTAGCGCAATTATTATCTTTTGCTACTTCATATTTCATACTGATACCGTCAAACGTTGAAAACAATGTCTTTTTTTTTTTCAGTATTTGGATTTATCCTATACGGACCTCAAATCGCTGCCAGACGAAGCGTTCCGAGGCATGATGCAGTTACAAGAACTCGATTTATCTGGCAACCAATTCGTGACGGTCCCCGAGAGCCTCAAGCTCGTCGGCACCACGCTCAAATCCTTGACCTTCAACAACAATCCCATCGTGGAGCTCAGCGATGACAGCTTCGTAGGTGAGTCAAGTATAACAAGGTCAAAAACGATCGTATTATAGTCCGCCTGATCGTACCCTATTTTATTATCATCAGCATCACCTACAAAAGCATAGATATACCTAGTTCGACAAAATATTTTCCGTGCTTCGGATGGGCACGTTAAGAGGGATCTATAGTCATTATTTTTCATACAAACGCTTTCAACGTATCCCTCTGCCAATTCGCAACCGATCGACTCAATTTTTGGCACGGTAACTCTTCTGGACTAGATCTATGCTCAATATTCTTTTTCTGGTTGTAATAATGCATTTGATAAAAGATATGGCCGTGGCAAAATGCTCTAAAATTATCACCAAGTTTACGCCTTGGTATCTTCTAAATATGACAATAATTTCAGCAAAACAAATAATAGGGGCATAGAATATTTTATTGGCAGCAACATAATGCCACTAGCAACAAATTTGGTGGCGATTTCGAACGGGGAACCTGGTAAACCCAGAACGCAAATTTTCCGGTAGCGAGCTATAACTGTCTCTTTTACGGTTGCGGGATGGGTGGGATGCATAAATGAGATAGAAATATTTTTATCAACTGACAGCTCACGAACTTTCAACTCGGTATAGTAGTAGCCTCTTAAGCTGTCGGTCCGGTTGCTGTCTATGATGGCGGTCGTTACACAACCATGTCAGAGGCCTGCTACTTGTAGTAGGCGGTTGTAAAACTCTGACACCAGGGTTCATCGGGTCGTTGAACGACTCGGTGTCCCACACGATGAGAGAGAGACAAAACATTACGAGAAATTAGGTGGATTACTAATTCCGTTCCGATCGGGAAATATATAAATACAAACAAAGCTTGACATCCTATCTATCTGTAATATCTGTATTTCCGAGACAAGATTCGAGAGAAGTGGAAGGCAGTATTTGTTGTGTAGAATGGGTTAGCGATGGACCTCAATTTTCCCCCCAGGCGAGGCATAACACACACACATCCACTTTAAAAAAATATTGATGATTCATTTGAAAGCTCAGAAACCAACCAAATCTAGCATTTCGACATCTCAGCATCTTCTCGAATGGCGGAAGTATGACCAACAGATTACGACCTAGTTTGTGTTATCGTTTACAAATCATAAACGGACGTGAGATTAGAGAGAAATAAATGTTTACTTAACTTTATAAGTAGGCATACTTCAATCGTAAATCTCGAAAAGTTTTATTACGTAGCACTTCCTTTATTGTCATGGAAAATATCTGTACCTATTTCAGGTTTGACCAGCTTAACGGCGTTGGAAGTAGGCGACAATGATTACTTGGTGGAGGTACAGCGGAGTACATTTTCGCCGCTCAGGAGTCTGAAGATACTGCATCTGTGCCACAACCGAAAACTTCGGTATATCAGCCACAATGCCTTCAGGGGTATGAAGGACAAGTGGACAATAAGAGAGGTGGGTCATGGTAATACTCTCGAAAGTTTTGAATGAATCGCACTCAGACAATCCAAGTTCAAAAATATTTTAAGCCCGATACTAGACATCGCTAAATAAATACAGAGAGGAGTATTATCTATTTGCCGCCATACCTGCGGCCAACTAATGTAAGTAGTTTATTACGGCTAATGTCTATTTGTATCACTATAATTAGCGACAAGTCGGCTCTACATACAGAGGTGGCTGCAATAGCTGCATAGCGTAGGCATTTTTTATGCCCAAAATATCTTAAATATTTATTTAACTCTGAAGTTAGTTATCACTTGCTTAGTGCTCTTCAAAATAGCATAAGCAGCAGCATGTCATACAAATGGGGCGTCTTTAAGGTACGATGTATCTACCTTCCTACTCGTCATTCTTGTTTACCAGCAGGTTATTTCATTCAGGTTGCTGAACAAAACATCATTTATTCTACGTACCGTACTCTTTAATTATTATGATACTACATAACAAGGAAAAACACAGCGCTGAGTACGCAATTAAATAAATGCCATTAGATAAAAGATTACGGTTCTTCCTATCACAGATACCGCAGCATAATAGCGAAACTAACTAATGCATATGCAATTAATTATATCACGTAAGATGATCTAATGCGTTAAAAACATAATTTCGCAAAGATATAAAGTATACGCGACATAGGAGTGGTCCGATACGAGTTTTGTAAAATTCATAGCTGTTGCCAGTCGGCCAGTCACGTCGGCTTATCATCAACTCATCACTCATCGATTCGAAAGTAGCGCGTCACTTTACAAATACGATATTTTTGCGTTCAAACGATCGCACCAAAACCGTGTAATCCGCGCGTCCTACATCAGTCTGCTTACTCCACAGTTATCAGAACTGGGGCAACCAACTCAGCTGATTAATCATAATACATAATTGTGATATCAATCAATCGCTGATTGCAAAATTTATCCTAAATCTAGAGCAGACTTGCTCAATGTTCAATTGCTAATAAACACTGGCTTGATGAATTATGTATGTACCTAAGTTGTATGTTTTCACAGGTGTACATAGAAGATAACAATCTGAGTGAGCTGTCCACTGATCTCATGCCATGGGGCAAGCTGGAAAAACTTGACATGACTGGCAACTCTTGGCTGTGCAATTGTGACCTTGCCAACATAGTTGTCACACAGGGAGCAGGGCAAAAATTTAAGGAAGACCATATTCCATTGTAAGTTGAACATGGAGATGATGGCAATTTAGTGATTGTATGGTCTACTCTAAAAGCAACTAATAAATTCAAAATGCTTTTTGATTATAGAGCTCCCACTCTTGATTCCATATTGCTATATGCAATTATGATGAAAGTTTATGAATTTTATGATCTTGCATACATAATGAATATTAATAACTGTGTCATATTTCTGTTTGGTGTGTTTGAATGTTTTCTCTAATAGTAACCAGTTTCTTACATCAATATTCAATATTTATTAGTCATAAATGTATTTTTAGCCTCTGAACCAGTTTATTATCTCTTTAAATGAAGGGATATTTTAATGACCTGGCCTCTCCATGAATAACTTTTCTATGAATGTTCTGAGATTTTATTTTTCCTTTTACAGATGCTCTGCACCAATGAAAATGCATGGTGAATACTTAACAAACATAACAAGCTACCTATTCTGCCCCACATTTGACTCAACTACTTCCAAATCAAGAAATGGGTTTAGCCTCACAGATTTGAAACCTAGACATGTCCTTTGGAGTGTTGTTGGTGTTGGTCTGATAGTGGTCATAGGAATGCTGCTAGGTCTACTTGTCAATGCAGCAAAGGCTTTCTACAACAAGAAGTTCAATGCCCAGCCCATACATTATATCAACCTTCGTACTGATTCCAGTTTTGCATAATTATTAGATAAGTACATATCTACTCAAAATATTTTATTAGAATTAAAAACTTTACGTAGATTTAGGTTTTATGTAAATAGAATTACTATGTTAATCAAAATAAAAAATGTAAAGTTCAGTGTTGTGTTTACTCACCTCCTTTGGACCCGATAATGAATTGGCATACTGAAGGAACTGCTCCAACAGTCTCTCAGACTTGTGTGATAGCTCTCTGAATGTGTGGAACTCATCGAGTTTGTGTGCACAGCTTCCACACACCACCTGCGGCAGCAAGTCTTCAGGTGTCACCTAAAATACAATCACAGGATCAACTACAACATTTACCATCTATTATGATTCGCAACATCTCAGTCATTAAATGAGGTGATGTGGCCAGTGACCTTTTGCAAAGTATAATCATAGATGATGACTCATGGACAGGTAGGTACAATCTGATAACAAATAAACAGTGCAGAATTTTCCTGCTCTGGTTCAGATTTTAGCCATACTAAGATAACATGCGAGGGAGAGCGTCCCCCTGCAGATTGATTGCCTTAAAATATACGGCTATATTTAGAAATTATTGAATTCTGAAAATAGCAGGAGAGGATAAGCAGTGCAGGAGCATAGTGAGGTTCACACATGTGTGGTGCGCGAGGGCGGGTGGCGGGCGGCGGGCGGGAGCGGGAGGGCTGGCGGCGAGCGCAGGAGCGCGGCGAGATCACGGCTCACGGCGCGCTCCTTTGTTATCAGCGCCGTGATACAGCGCCGCCTCCTGCCGCCGCCAGCCTCCCGCCGACCATATCACTTCCACGAAACACATTAGTCATACGCCCGAGCACTAAACGCGTGGGCCGTAATATGATATCACAATGCGAAAATACCCAACACCCGCGAGAAAGTTAATGGCGCTTATCAGCATCCACAATCTCGTGCGCTTATGCTAAACTTTCACACGAGAAAACGACGTCTTCCTGCAGTTAGAAGCGAGAAATAGTCGAACAATATTTACCACTATCGACAAATATGTCATTATCATCTCGGAAAGCCGAGATTTATCCTTATCACGGTCGAAAATTGGAAGTCTAACATCACTGCAATTATCGCCACAGAATGATAAACAAAGGCGACACACTGAATGGAACTTCGGCGGCAAATTACACATATTTAGAAATTAAAACAGAGGAAGGCGGTCACAAAGAAAGAAAACATTTAGAAATTAATCGAATAACTTATATAAAAATTAAAAGATTGTGTTGAAAATATAACTCGCATGCGATGATGTAGAATTCATCACATCGCGATTGTCAACGAGCAAGCTACGCACACATATGCAGTTCCTATTGTTTACGGAACAGTGATTACTGCGCATGTGTGCACATAAGTCTGTTCTCTTTTCCATGTTGATAAAATGATAATTTGATAACGTGATAAGATAAGGCTTATCATTTTTGTTGATTAATTTTTAATAAACATTCCATTCATACGTTTTGAGATAAGTTATTGAAGAGCAAGCGTAAATTAAGTACTTAAAACAGAATAACATCATCTAATAATACTTGATTACGCTTTATTAAACAGAAAATAAATATGACATGAAGTAAAAATACTTAACCCGCACACTATTCAAATACAAAGAGAAGTTTTAGCTTATTTCTTAGTTATTTTATCCCTAGAAAATTACTAGTATTTCGCAATATTTCTTGCGAGAAAAATGATAGCAGGTAAAGCAGGTGAGTGCTCGGTGATATGGACGTCTTACTAACTTATTACCGAAACTATGTACGACTTGGTAGAAAATACAAAAGTTGTTTGTTGGCTTGTTTGTTTGAATGTTTTCCTTGATGTTTTTCCCAACGGTTTTTCCTTTTACGATATTATCAGTATGGCAATAAAGTATGTTTTCTATGCACAAACTGATTATGTTATAAAGTGGCAACACACTAATGTCACTGTCAAAAAAATTGGTGTTTGGATTAGTGATGTGGTAATGAAAGACTAGACTAACTCACTCTTTTAGCTTATTCACTATATTTCCATCGTGCGTGCGTGTTAACATTTTGATGGATTTTAAAGACACGAAGCTCAGGCAAGCAGCTGGTCGTGCCGTGCAAAATCAGCGAAATTCTATATATTTTGATTTCGATTGCAAAATCAGCGGCAATAAACATTATTTTTATTTATTTATTTGGGCTGCAGTGGGACAGTACGGGCTCATAAATAAATAATAAATAATTTAGGCTTGACCAGGATAGAAGATATTTTTTTTCGCATATATGGTCTACCTACAAGTCAATACAAATCAATACAAAATTAAATTCAAACTTAACATATTTATTGAAAAAAATATGTTGCACTGACACTAAATGAATTGTGTTCGTGATATAACGACGTCAGGGTTGCCAGACGTACGAGAAATCTCGTAACATTACGAGATTTAGAGTGTCTGTACGAGATTCAAGATTAACACAAATCTCGTACCGTTTTTTACGAGATTTTAACAAGTCTTATTATAGACACTGTAAATGGTACATTTTTAGCTTCTGAAACTGCTAAAGGCCCAAATCGTAAGGGTAATTGCGTAAATTTCGAAGCATCAAATGAAATGTACGCTAGAATGACAGCTGAAAAGCTATACGGTAAAAATAATGATGATTTTACTACTATCCCTGATGTCAAATATAATAATTAAAAATGTGATTTTATATCTCATCTCATCTCATCTAGCCATCAGGATCCCACTGCTGGGCAAAGGCCTCCCTCCCCTTCTTCCACTGATCTCGATCTTGTGCCTCCACATGCCAATTCTTAGAAAATCCGTCCAGTTCGTCTCGCCATCTGCGTCTGGGTCGCCCGCGACGACGTCTGTCGGGTCTTGGCTTCCAGTTGGTGGTAGTATGAGCCCATAATTCGTTTGGCATGCGGCAGACATGACCGGCCCAATCCCATTTGAGCTTTGCGGCTGCACGAGCCACATCAGCAATCCGAGTCTTAGAGCGCAGTGCAGTATTTCTGACTCTGTCAATTAGTTTCAGACCTAGTACACTGCGCTCCATTGCACGTTGGCAAACTTTGAGCCGGGACTTTTGAGCTTTGTCAAAGACCATGTCTGTGCTCCATACGTGAGTATCGGAAGAATACACATGTCCATGATTTTGCGCTTTAGAGATATTGGCAGATCGCCTTTCATGTATTCTTTCATAGACCAATAGCTCCTCCAGGCGTTTTCAGTGCGTCTCGCAACTTCTTTGTCTTGTCGAGCCTGGAAGGAGACTATTTGGCCTAGATATATATATTCATGGACATATGTCATTCTTCCGCCATCTACAGTCACTCTGGTTTTGGGGCTATTTGTCATGAGCATAGTCTTTGTCATGTTCATCGTCAGTCCCGACTCAAAGCTCGCAGTGCTCAGGTCTTGGAGCATGCATTGTATCTCGGAAGCTGATTTTATATTGTTTCGTTTTAAATTTAACAGCCCCAAGCGCAAAGAACATGATTACATAATGCAGTAAATAGCATAAAGTTATAACGTTTCCTTAAGTTTCTTTAAATTTATGCTTTTACGAGATTTTTGTTGAAATTACGAGATTTTTAGCAAGCTTGGTACGAGAAAAAATTATAACCATCTGGCAACCCTGAACGACGTGTATCCCAAATTCCCAACTGTAAAGCGTTTCGTAGTCTACTACAAACCCTTATCATTTCGTAAAATCTGTCTGTATGCCGCGCCATCATAACTATGGCAATTTAGGACCGGTCTACATCAAATTCAGTGTGAAGGTTGATCGTGTTGACCCAAATTGAAATTTTAAGAAAAAGATAATATCAAAAGCTATTTGGCCCACCTCCAATACAAGTGAAAATACGAGGAAACGAATGATTTTTTTCCCGTTATATGTGTCAATTCGACGTCGTTTATTTTGGACGCAGTTAATATTGCCACCATAAACTTAGTATTTTATTTATTTTGATTTATATTTTTTGGTGGAAGTAATCTCGATTCCACATTACCAAATGAAATCACTATCATATAATAGCATAGCGCTGTCTTTTTAGAAACGTTACGACGAAAAGATAAGATAACCTGATATCTTTTTCTAAGTGTATTAAACTAAGAAAGACAGCGCTATTCTATAATAGTAGTTTATGCTTCGACCAATATAAGTAGTTATGGACATGCCTTGCGCATACAAACAGGTCATTAAAAAAAAATGTGCCAAGACACAACTACATTATAAATACACGCACACAGCTACACACTTTCTAATCACGTGAATATACGATCAGAGACAGAGATAGCGCGACGTACTTGCACAGTAGTGCGAACGCGATAGCATTATGTCCGTGACTTTCGTCTTTATGTTCGGACCCTTTTACGCACTTCACGTCAGCTTGCGCGTTTCTTATGCAAATCCATCAATCGGTCGCATACAAAAAGCGCAACCTAGCGTAAAGCGCGTGCTTGAATTGCGTTGCTGTAAAACCATCCTTCGAACTCGACATTTTGCCGACTTTATTAAAAGTAATTTAAAAATATAAAATATAAATAAGTACTAACGCATGAAAACTAATTCGTGATGCTTTATTTATGTTTGTTGAATTATTGACACACTAACAAAGCACAAGACGGCATCCAGATGTCAGTTTTGGGAGTTGTAACGAACGTGTCGCGACGTGTTTCTCGTAGGCGGCGCAGAGACCGACTGAGCGTGGCATCACTCGCCTGGGCGCACTTGGAGCAGATCAAAACAGTTGCTCGGTATGGCCCGTCCATAACTACTTATATTGGTCGAAGAGTTTATGCAACTGCCTAATAATGAGAGGCTTTAGGATGAGATAATAGTTTGACACGAGCATTCTAAAGCCTAATTATTTGCAGTTGCATACACTATTTTATCTACACTCTACAAGAAAAACTATGAAAAATAATTCAAACCTCCGCACTGCACTATGGCGATTGCAAGCCTATCTACTGAAACACCAACTGAACGACTTTTATACATAAGTAACTTTTTAAATAAACGTTAAAATGGAGGCTCATAAAAACTGAACAACTTTTAAAATTAAATAGCATTTATCGGTGAATTTTAATTCGAAAAATGATTTGAAGCAAAGATTTAATAATAAGTAAGTCCTCATAATTTCAAGTGTCGTCCCGCCGCGGGTGACACTTGTTTTTTTTTCATGGCCAGTGTCAAATTGGAACAGATTACAATTTGGCACGCGGGTCAATTCGTTTAATTTTTTTTCAAATACTAGAAATCGAGTTACTTTATGTAGCTGCCAGTAGTATGAAAGTTTTTTTTTAAAGGCTGTATATTCGTAATGCAGTTCATTACGTTCGTACTTTCGATTCTGTAAAACGAATATTACGAACTGACCCCGTTCACACATGCAACTTTTTTGTCGGCGTTATTGTTCTTTGGTCAGTCGACAATTGGACTTCTCTCTCTATCCGAAGAGAGTGAAATGGATTTCGGACTGTCGTGCGACAAATAAGTCGCATGTGTGAACGGGCACTAAATGACTCGCCAGCATAGAGAGTGAATCAATTCAAATCTCTGAATTCAAATGGTTCACTATTCAATCTGACACACAACACTATAGTGATAAGTCGAGTCATCTAGTGTGTGGAGGCGGAGAATATTTTGTGTTTTGATGAAATAAATTATTCAAGGTTCCAAACAGAAATCAATTAATTGCGCAAACGAAAAATACCCCGATGTAACGTTTGTACACATAGTGGCTTCAGTTTGAGTTTAATTGAAACTATGAGAATTGTTTATTTACTATGTTGATAAGGTTCCATGCTTTGTTGATGTAAGTTGGACAAAATGAGTGATTCAGAGCGCCAGGCTCCGCAGCTGATGGAGCAGACGGTGTCTCAGGAGACTGCGGACACGGCGCAGCTGATCGACGACGAGACTGGCACTTCTGCCAGTTACACACAGCTAAATAAGTCTGTTGTGGTAAGATTTTTGTTTCTATGTAGAAGTCTTTTCACCTACTGCATGTTTCATAGTTTTGAGGCTCCCCAGGTGTATTTTAAAAAGACAAGTGCTTATAAAACGAGCCTTAGTAAGTTCTGAAGACTTATAGTGCTTTACTAGATACAAGACAAGAAACAACAAAACTAAAAAAAAATTGCTTGTCTACTACGGTAGAGCCGAAAGGAAAGTAGAATTGTATACTATGCTATATAATGGTCATGCTTGCCCATCGGAACTTGAGTAAATATATCTTTTCTCCTCCCTATTACAATCTGTATTGTTCTGCTGGCTTGAATTTGAAATTAGTAAAATTATGATTGGCTTAAAATCTGTGACTAATTTAATGTCCATAGCTTGTGCGTCAATCAGTACTAAACAGTTGTTATTACAATATTGGGTAGACGTTAGAAGAACATGATGTAACTAATTTTCTGCCTAAAAATGCCAACGTCAATATTTAATTTTATTTTTTCCTGCATAGTGAGTGGTGTATTATTTTTATGTTAAGTGTATGGAATAGGTTTTAGTGTACTTTATCTCACAAAATAACTTTGGCACATTTGGGATTCTGGCTAGATGTAAAAAATCCACTGTGATATAAAAAATCTTGGTGAACTAATTTGTTTATCTTGTATACAGGATTCCCTTGAGGGTGGTGGAGATTATGAGGATGACTTACAAGGCAGTCATGGGGTCCGACGGAGGCAGCCAGTGCAGAAGATTGAACCCGGGTCCATGAACATTCTCTCTGCTAAATATGAAGTAAGTTGTTTATAGCTTAATTGTTTATTATTTAAATATCACATTTTTGATATTTTAAAATTATTCATGGAGAATATGCCTAAAAGTTATCAGTTATTATTACCTTTGCAGTCAGACCAGTTTATACTATCAAAAACAGTTTGAATTTTTTTTTACGTACATATCATTTAATTAAAAATTACTGTAGGTATCATTGTAATTTGTATATTTTTTTGTACATACTATTTAATTAAAAGCCGTGTGGTGCCGGCAGAGTAGAATAGCACCACCAAGAGGCGACCGAGGGATAAACCCGACCCAAACAGCCAGGGCAAACCGTACGGTGGCGATTAATCCACCACAAAAGCATTCCCAAGGAGGGTTGACGTCAGGTAGGCGGCCGGTCGTAAAATTAAGCTAAATCCTTTGCAACACGATTTTGTGTTCAACAAAACGTGTTGCGCCGACCCCAAGTAATTGGGATTAGGGCAGGAAAATGATGATGACTATTTAATTGCAAACCTGAATCTTAAGGTTTCTAAACTATATTTTCTAAGGTCTTCTGCCATCAATAGCTTTTACTTTACCAACTTACCACACTTTTATTTTCAGAGTTTAGACTATGACACATGCGAAAACCACTTACTCTTAGATGAGGAGCGCAAAAGGGGATATCCCTTTATAGTGAAGAAGGACATTGCAAGATGGTTTATCATGCTTGCTATTGGAGTCATCACAGCACTTATAGCATTTACTATAGACATTTGCATAGAAGAATTCACCAACATTAAATATAAGGAGTTGAAGAAATGTATCCTTTCAAAGATAATTAACTAGCAAGTAAAATTGATCATTTCCAACATATTTACATCTTTTGCTAAATCTAGACATCTCATTAGTATTCAACATTCATGAATAATTTCTATTTTTATGGTATTTATGTATGAAATAATTATTTTCAATGCCAGCTATAGATTTCCTCTTTCTCTTATTTTACCTCTATAACAACTAAGTGATAGCAATATTTATGACTTATGAGTTCACTCCCAAATATTTACTATTAAATATGTATAGGAAGTGTATGTAGTGCTAGCGGTATCCTATTGCAGTGTGCTAAAGAACCACAAGTCTTACGGCTTTCTATCTGCGTCGGTTAGGGGACCGCTTACGGCATTCTTTTGGTTCATATACTTAGTTTTTAAATATTTTTATGTTAATATATTTCTTGTGTGTTGAAATGAATTCCTTAATATGAGCATTAACAGCTGTTGACAAGTACGTGTTACAAGACCGCCTGTACATTCCATACCTTCTGTGGGTGTTATCCAACATAGCGATAGTGTTTATCGGCTCATTCCTTGTGGCTTATGTTGAGGTAAGATTATTTATTTTTTCCTACAGTATGCTCGCAAGTTCATGACCATTCTGAAAGCGCTAGTATCCTGGCGAATATGACAAGGAGGCGCATATTTCCAATGCATATGAACTCGCGCGTGAACTGTACATTCATTGCATGTAAACTTACCCATGAAATTGAACAATTTTTACTATCCTAGTGCAAGATCCACTTGCTTAATTCGCAGGCTAGGATTAAGAAGTAGGCCATTTCGTAGAGGCATCGGCAGTACTGATGCTGCAAGTCGCAGGTTCAAATCCTGCCGGCGGTGTATTTTGCCAGTGTTCCAAAAATAGTACCATACCTAACACGGGAAATGTTTTAAAATTTGCTTTTCCCAAGAAACATATGCTGGATCTTTGGGCTGGGCCACTTACCAATTATGTAAATAAAATAAATAATGTTTTGTGAAATTATTGAATATAAAATACTATATAACATGTTTTTTAGAGTGATAGACCATGTTCTCTTTGTAAATATTTCCTGTTCATTTCTTAAAAACCTTAGAATGTGCTTTATTTTGTAGCCTGTAGCAGCAGGAAGTGGCATTCCCCAAGTAAAATGTTACCTGAACGGTGTGAAAGTGCCGCGTGTGGTACGAATAAAGACCTTAATCGTAAAAGCGATAGGGGTCATTACGGCGGTCGTCGGAGGACTCGCTGGAGGCAAGGTATGACTGTCTAATTACAGCTAGGTATTTTAGCCAAACCGGAATAAATAAGAATTTATTCCACAGTAGTGAGACCCGGTGTTTCAGTGCTTTTAAAATAACTGATCAAGGGTAGCTTGTAGAATGGTGCCACAAATCGATGTTTTTGAGTCTCAGTTATTCATATCGTCATCAGTTCATCGCTCTACCTTTATCTCAATTTATTTGGGTAAAATTTTCAGATAACTTACTGAATTTAAATGCCATTATAGAATTTAGTAACTGCCGCTATCTTCGCTTCCTTTTGTATGTGGAAAGTAGTCACAATGTGAACAGATCAGAACTAAAAGTATAAGGTTTTTCAAAATGTACGAATTAAATAAACTTTCGTTCATTGTAGGAAGGTCCCATGATCCACAGCGGGGCGGTGGTAGCGGCGGGGATCTCGCAGGGCAAGAGCACGACCTTCGGCAGGGACTTGAAGATCTTCCAGTACTTCCGCGAGGACCACGAGAAGCGGGACTTCGTGTCGGCTGGTGCCGCCGCGGGCGTCTCTGCTGCTTTCGGCGCTCCCATTGGTCAGTCACTGCTCTATTCTCTGCTCCCATTGGTCAGACACTGCACTAGACTATACCTTAGTACCAGTAGAGCCTCAAGGACAGAAGATTTTCCAGCACTTCCGTCTCTGCTGATTTCGGCGCTCCCATTGGTCAGTTAATGCTCTATTTTGTGCTGTCATTGGTCAGTCACTGCTCTAATCTATGCTCTCATTAGCCAGTTACTGCTTTAGTAACAGTAGGAGTAACAAGGACAGAAGATCTTCCAGTACTTCCGCGAGGACCACGAGAAGCGGGACTTCGTGTCGGCTGGTGCCGCCGCGGGCGTCTCTGCTGCTTTCGGCGCTCCCATTGGTCAGTTGATGCTCCAGTCTGTGCTCTCATTGGTCAGTCAGTGCTCTAGTACCAGTAGGAGCAATAAGGACAGAAGATCTTCCAGTACTTCCGCGACGCGAGGACCACGAGAAGCGGGACTTCGTGTCGGCTGGTGCCGCCGCGGGCGTCTCTGCTGCTTTCGGCGCTCCCATTGGTCAGTTCCTACATTAGGCTCTGCTCTCATTGGTCAGTCACTGCTCTAGTACCAGTAGGAGCAACAAGGACAGAAGATCTTCCAGTACTTCCGCGAGGACCACGAGAAGCGGGACTTCGTGTCGGCTGGTGCCGCCGCGGGCGTCTCTGCTGCTTTCGGCGCTCCCATTGGTCAGTTACTGTGTTCCTATTGGTCAGACACTGCACTAGATTATACCTTAGTACCAGTAGGAGCAACAAGGACAGAAGATCTTCCAGTACTTCCGCGAGGACCACGAGAAGCGGGACTTCGTGTCGGCTGGTGCCGCCGCGGGCGTCTCTGCTGCTTTCGGCGCTCCCATTGGTCAGTTCATTTGTGTAACCTCTCCCAGAAAGTAACCAAGACTCGAGTTTTCCATCATTTATTCTAAAAAAGATAAAGCAAAGGCATTGAGATAATTGAGACAATGTGGGGCCCCTTAAGAGGCCCCCAACCCCATGACGGCCATCATGACCCGCTCGCTTTTACGAGCGGCGAATAAAATATTTTAGCGATATTTTAGCTATTTTCTATTTATCATCTAACATTGAAAAAATTAAGAATGATAAAAAAGAACCTTAACTCTACATGCATTATTCGGGAAGAAAACAGGTTTATACTTACGTTTGCATGAAAAGGCCAAAGGCGGAAAACACGGATCGCTCGGGTATCTTCTTAAACCGTTAATAAATAGTTATGATTTCTGTTCAGGTGGGGTGCTATTCTCCCTAGAAGAAGGCACGAGTTTCTGGAACCAGGCGCTGACGTGGCGAACCTTCTTCGGCACCATCATGGCGACCTTCACCCTTAACTTCGCGCTGTCAGCCTACCACGGACACCCTGGAGAACTCAGCTTCCCTGGCAAGTATTCCTTGCTTGTTTCTCCCTAGAAGAAGGCACGAGTTTCTGGAACCAGGCGCTGACGTGGCGCACCTTCTTCGGCACCATCATGGCAACCTTCACCCTCAACTTCGCGCTGTCAGCCTACCACGGACACCCTGGAGAACTCAGCTTTCCTGGCAAGTATTGCTTGCTTGTTCTGTTAGCAAGAAATCATTTAAGAGGTAAACCAAACACCTAGCAAACTTAGATCGACAATGGTAATATGGTAGGAACCAATGTCTTTTAATCCTCACATATTTATCAATCGTAGCGATAACGACCGAAGACCTTGTTTTATTGCCGCTTAGGCTCTGGCTACCCCACATAGGATAAAGACCATGATACGCGTATGTCTGATTTCTTTTCATAAAGGATCCAAAACTATCTTTCGCAGGTCTGCTGAATCTTGGAAAAATGGAGCCGTTCCCGTTTCAATTCTACGAGCTGCCCGTTTTCATGTTCTTTGGTGCAGTGGGCGGTCTGCTGGGCGCGCTGTGGAACCACATCAACTACAAACTCACCGTATTCCGGATAAGGTAGGAACACACTTCAATATGAGAACGGACGGACGGATGGACGGATGGACGGATGGATGGGGGACGTAGGATGATTCGGATAAGGTAGGATCACACATCACACTTGGGTAAAATGGAGCCGTTCCCGTTCCAATTCTACGAGCTGCCCGTGTTCATGTTCTTCGGTGCAGTGGGCGGTCTGCTGGGCGCGCTGTGGAACCACATCAACTACAAACTCACCGTATTCCGGATAAGGTAGGAACACACTTCAATATGAGAACGGACGGACGGATGGACGGATGGACGGATGGATGGGGGACGTAGGATGATTCGGATAAGGTAGGATCACACATCACACTTGGGTAAAATGGAGCCGTTCCCGTTCCAATTCTACGAGCTGCCCGTGTTCATGTTCTTCGGTGCAGTGGGCGGTCTGCTGGGCGCGCTGTGGAACCACATCAACTATAAACTCACCGTGTTCCGGATAAGGTAGGATCATCTTCCTGCCCTTATCCCAAATCAGTTGGGGGCGGCGCAACCAGATTTGTTAGGGCACACAATCAGTAGCAAAAGGATTTGTCTATGTTTTATGACCGGTCGCTTGCCTGACGTCAACCCTCTTTGGGAAGCCGGATGAGGTAGAATGAGGTAGAATAAGGAGATGTAATAATTTTCCCTATAATGTCAGTTTAGAATATTATAATCTCATTTTTTGCCGTTTAAAATAGAACTCAAGTTCTATCCCACAGGTGTAGAGGGGCTCGAGGATTTCATGTGCATTAGAATGTTAGTCGGCATGCTTTCAACTCGTCACTGTACAATGTATAGTATACATTATATGTATGTATAGTATAGAGATACCTACAGGAATTTTCTGAAAAGGCCCTCATATATTTGTATCGTATTGTTTCGGCCGTAAACGCTCTGCTTACCCCGCAAGTAAAGCATGGTATATGTATTTATATTTATTTACATTTTTAAAAGTTATATTTAAATACGGATTACATTACGTTATCGCATAAATTATAAATAAGCGTAACAACCAATTTGTCATACTTTACATAGCAATATGTAAGAAGTTAAAATGTGACACTGATATTACCACTATGAATAACATTTATTAATTTCTTAGCATTATCATATATAAGCAACTTTCTTATTAGCAGTAGTTAATCTGTTTGCTTTCAATGAAGTAGGTATATTACGCGTGTAAATAAGTACAAATTATCTACTCTGCAAATAGTTACGTCACAAATAAATAAGTAGGCCTGCAGAAGCACGTACAAAGATAAGATAAATAGAAATTCAAAATTATGAGTTTATGAGCAATCAGGGTCAACAGTTTGCATAACATGATATCAGCATTTGTCTACACAGTAATCAAATTAAAACTTTCTTTACCTTTAACACGTTCACTGCTGAAAACGCGCCAGGTAGGTGGAGCTTACCGTGACGACCATACTGCCGCACCCGCCTGGCGTTCCAGTAACGACTGTACGGCGCACTCGCAGCGCGAGTGCTCGCAGATATACGCCAGTGCGCATGCACTCGCCAAGCGAGTTTCACCACTTTAACTAGAAAAAGCTGCATGTCGAACTGGGATTGGGAGCCATTCAATATAGTTTGTTAAAAAAATATTTAATCGCTCAAATTAGTACGTGTAAGTACAAACATAATACAGCAGCAAAATTAACTACCTAGATCTATTATTTTCGTTTTATGCGGTCACCTCACTTCGCATCGGTACTTATGATTTTCCAACTCTTTTGTTAAAGTGTTTTTTACGGTCCGTAAAAAAAAAACTGTAAAAAATACTTGAATGAAACCGCCTAAACCTATTATTCGGTCTTTTTTTTGGTATTCGGACTTATCCACTGACATTTATCGGACTGTTATCGGATTTTAATCGAAAACAGCATGCCGTGTAATGCATTATAATAATGTATTATGGTACACACTGCACATTGACTGGGCAATGTAGGTAAAGGCGCCCGGTAGGTGCGCCGCACTGGTGTAATACAAGTGGACTCGCCTGGTAGGTGCGCCCGCACAGCTGTAGCAAAATCTTGATTTAGATGCGACGGCCGTGCGGGCGCACCTACAAGGCGCGATTCGTCAGCACGGCGGGCTTTGTACAAAAAATCGCTCAGCAGCGAACGTGTTAACCTATAAATTCTACCTATCATTTGCAATGCTTGAGTATTGCTATGTGAAGCAGCAAGATATTTTTCGCAATGAGTGCCAGATTGTCAGTAATTTATTCTATTGAAGCATATTAGTGTACACCCACGTATTGGGACCCCGGGGAAATCCCTATTGATAACGAGGAATTACAATGAGTCATTACTTGAATCATGTTTTATTTTATTGCTGATCATATTTAGGGCATTCCAGGAAAACTACAACTTAGGGTCTCTCACATGACTCTATGGCATAGTCACAGCTATTGGTAGCAACTACTTAGGCTTATGATACAAAGCTAAGTAGCTTTCATCCTGCATCCGGTTCTAGATGCAGAACCGGAAGCTTTAAATCGCTGGCGAAATCTGTCTTATACGGAACTATTAGAAGGCTCACGTGGAATGGAATGCTCAATTTGTGTTCATTTAGTCTCGCCCTCAGGTCTTGTTTGTCTTATTTTAATAGTAACACGTTACTTTAAAATGCAAATTAATGAAAGATATTTGTCGTGAGATTCGGTTCGGTGAAAAAAATATAGCTTCTGGCAGAATCCAGACCTTGCTTAGATTCCTTCTCTACTGTAAAAATACATCTCATAGTAAAAACGCAATATGATTATTCCATCAGGTACATAAGGTCTCCCTGGCTGCGTGTGGTGGAAGCGTGTCTGGTGGCTGCAGCCAGCGCTACTACTGGCTTCCTCATGATGTTCCTGCTCAACGACTGCCGACCTTTGGGAGAGGACCCTACTAAAGTACCACTGCAGGTAAATTAATCTACTAATATTGAGTATGAAATATGATAAACACTGTCAGCTTTCTGTATAGTCTGAAAATTTGCATGACTAAATCAAACGGCCTTGCCCGGCTAGCCATTGGCTTCAGTTCAGCCTGATTTTATATAGTAGAGGTATATCATATTAATATTTTGTAGTTTAATAAGACTTAAATTGTTGTTATTTGAAAAATAGTTTCATCAATCTAAGTATTCATCAGGCCACAGGCAAAGTGCTCTCGCAAAATTTTCCCTTTTACTTCAGCATGGAGTTACATGGAGTTTTACCCACTGTTGGGCATATCGATAAAGGCCACAAGTCTACTGTTTTTCACCATTGTAATGCCAGCGACACTCAACTGTCATTCCATTGCCACTGTGATTTTTCGATACTAAAGACAGTTAGAAGAACACGAAACTACCAAAAACATTCAACTGATATACCATTGAAAGACAACTGAGACCATTTTCATTTAGCAGACTTCGGCTCCTGTATTTATATAACGTTTATTAACATTCAATATATCTTTCTCTTTCAGCTATACTGCGCAGACGGCGAATACAACGCCCTCGCTGCCATCTGGTTCCAAACCCCCGAAGCGTCAGTCCGCTCCTTCCTTCACGACCCCATAGGCTCATACAGACCCTGGTCCATATTGGTCTTCGTAATATGCTACTTCTTGCTGTCTACTTGGACTTTTGGACTGGCGGTGTCGAGTGGACTGTTCATACCGAATTTACTGACTGGCGCGGCGTGGGGAAGACTGCTAGCTATTGGGATACAGTACAGCCTACCTAGTAATGTAAGTATATTTACTTATTTATTAGTTCTTATCAGCCTTGGTCCATATTGGTCTTCGTAATATGCTACTTCTTGCTGTCTACTTAGACTTTTGGGCTGGCAGTTTCGAGTGGACTGTTCATACCTAATTTACTGACTGGAGCCGCATGGGGAAGACTGCTGGCCATTGGGATACAGTACAGTCTGCCTAGTAATGTAAGTATATCTACTTATTTATTGGTCCTTAGCAGTCTTAGTCTATATTAGTCTTCGTAATATGCTACTTCTTGCTGTCTACTTGGACTTTTGGACTGGCGGTGTCGAGTGGACTGTTCATACCGAATTTGCTGACTGGTGCGGCTTGGGGAAGACTGCTGGCTATTGGGATACAGTACAGCCTGCCTAGTAATGTAAGTTATATTCATATTTGTTGGTTCTTACCAGCCTTTGTCTACATGGTGTAAAAAAATTAACTGCAAATATTTTAAGGGGTGAACCAGTCCATGAAACTGAACAACTTTCCCCAAGGAACATAGGTTGAAATACGAAGAGTTTTTGGTCCTCCCTCCCGTACTAAGTGTGTTGGCCGGCCGGGTCAATTTGTATGGGAGGGCCAAAAAAAATCTCATATTTCGACCTATGTTCCTTGGGGAAAGTTGTTCAGTTTCACGAACTGGTTCACCCCTTAAAATAATTGCAGTAATTTTTTTACACCATGTATATTAGTCTTCGTAATATGCTATTTCCTGCTCTCTACTTGGACTTTTGGACTGGCAGTGTCGAGTGGACTGTTCATACCGAATTTGCTGACTGGAGCGGCGTGGGGAAAACAACTTTTTCCAAGGACATAAATGATAGGTTGATAAATAATAATTTGGCCCTCTCGTACAAATGGGATAGCTCATTTTATAAAGGAGCGAAGAGTAGAATATTTTGAACGCGTGGTTTAGGCATGAAAATTAACTGTAGCAAAATAAATTTAACTCTATTTCAGACAATAAACCCCGCGAAGTACGCCCTGATCGGCGCAGCAGCACAACTAGGCGGCGTGGTGCGGATGACGATATCCCTTACAGTCATCATCATAGAGACCACGGGGCAGATCTCCAATGCATTGCCCATCATTATTACTCTGGTGGTGGCCAAGTGGACGGGTGACTTCTTCAACGAGGTAAGTGTAGTTTTTCAGTGCATGTTTTTTATTTTATTTAGACTAACATGTCTTACACCTACAACTTTTCAATGTGCACTTTGGTAGTAACTATTTTCTAATCAATGCTTTGGTGTTGCATTCTTCTTACTGTGGTTTGATGTTATATAACTCGAATGGCATCAAAACTTTTCTATGGGTATAAAATTGTACCCTCAGAATCTAGAGAAATACAGGGTGTTAGGGACGGTGTACCGAAAACTTTGCAGGCATGATCAGACCATCAAACTGAACAACTTTACTATGGAGTTGGGAAACGAAAAAATTTCCGACCTTCCATACAAAATTCACAATCAGCTGACTGACTTTGTATGGGAGGTCGGAAAATTTTTTTCGTTTCCCACCATTGGCTCCATAGTAAAAGTTGTTCAGTTTGATGGTCTGATCATGCCTGCAAAGTTTTCGTTACACCGTCCCTAACACCCCGTATTTACCTACTGAAACTTGTGATTGCAGGGTATCTACGACATCCACATCCAGCTGTCAGCTGTGCCGCTACTCCCGTGGGAGCCGCCGCCACTCGCACACAATATCTACGCATCAGAAGTCATGTCACATCCAGTGTTCACCTTTAGAACGGTGGAAAATGTGGGGCATATTGTGGAAGTGCTAAAAGTGACCACGTATAATGGGTTCCCAGTGGTCGATCCGCCTGCTTCAGACGATGTAAGTGAATATTATTCTGTTTTCAATTGTCAGTTCCTTCCCATGGCCACCGCTAGCTCACAATATTACGCGTCTGAAGTCATGTCGCATCCAGTTTTCACATTCAGAACGGTGGAAAATGTGGGGCATATTGTGGAGGTGCTAAAAGTGACCACGTATAATGGGTTCCCAGTGGTCGATCCGCCTGCTTCAGACGATGTAAGTAACATAAATGTTGGTTGAACTATATTATACTGCTTCCAATTGTTAGTACCTTAATCCCATGGTCAACAATATCTACGCGTCTGAAGTCATGTCGCATCCAGTATTCACTTTTAGGACAGTGGAAAATGTGGGGCATATTGTGGAAGTGCTAAAAGTGACTACCTATAATGGGTTCCCAGTGGTCGATCCACCTGCTTTAGACGATGTGAGTGAATATTATTCCAATTGTCAGTTCCTTCCCATGGCCACCGCTAGCTCACAATATCTACGCATCAGAAGTCATGTCACATCCAGTGTTCACCTTTAGAACGGTGGATAATGTGGGGCATATTGTGGAAGTACTAAAAGTGATCACCTATAATGGGTTCCCGGTGGTCGATCCGCCTGCTTCTGACGATGTAAGTAATACGAATTTTGAACTACATTATGGTCACTGCTAATGCACAATATCTACGCATCGGAAGTCATGTCACATCCAGTGTTACCTTTAGAACGGTGGAAAATGTGGGGCATATTGTGGAGGTGCTAAAAGTGACTACGTATAATGGATTCCAAGTGGTCGATCCGCCTGCTTCTGACGATGTAAGTAATAAGAATTATGAACTATATTATACTGCTTCTAATTGTTAATAACTTAATCCCATGGTCACCATTGGCGCATAATATCTACGCATCGGAAGTCATGTCGCATCCAGTGTTCACCTTTAGAACGGTGGAGAATGTGGGGCATATTGTGGAGGTGCTAAAAGTGACTACCTATAATGGGTTCCCAGTGGTCGATCCGCCTGCTTCAGACGATGTAAGTGAATATTATTCTGTTTCCAATTGTCAGTTCCTTCCCATGGCCACCACTAGCGCATAATATCTACGCGTCAGACGTCATGTCACATCCAGTGTTCACCTTTAGAACGGTGGAAAATGTGGGGCATATTGTGGAAGTGCTAAAAGTGACTACGTATAATGGATTCCCAGTGGTCGATCCGCCTGCTTCAGACGATGTAAGTGAATATTATACTGTTTTGAATTGTCAGTAGACAGTACCTTCCCATGGCCACCGCTAGCTCACAATATCTACGCGTCAGAAGTCATGTCGCATCCAGTGTTCACCTTTAGAACGGTGGAAAATGTGGGGCATATTGTGGAAGTGCTAAAAGTGACCACGTACAATGGGTTCCCAGTGGTCGATCCGCCTGCTTCAGACGATGTAAGTGAATATTATGCTGTTTTGAATTGTCAGTACAGTACCTTCCCATTGTCACCGCTAGCTCACAATATCTACGCGTCTGAAGTCATGTCACATCCAGTGTTCACTTTTAGAACGGTGGAAAATGTGGGGCATATTGTGGAGGTGCTGAAAGTGACTACATATAATGGGTTCCCAGTGGTCGATCCGCCTGCTTCGGACGATGTAAGTAATATTTATTTTGAATTATATTATGGTCACCGTTACCGCACAATATCTACGCATCGGAAGTCATGTCACATCCAGTGTTCACCTTTAGAACGGTTGAAAATGTGGGCCATATTGTGGAAGTGCTAAAAGTGACTACCTATAATGGGTTCCCAGTGGTTGATCCGCCTGCTTCTGATGATGTAAGTAATACGTATTTTGGACTATATTATGGTTACTGCTAGCTCACAATATCTACGCATCGGAAGTCATGTCGCATCCAGTGTTCACCTTTAGAACGGTGGAAAATGTGGGGCATATCGTGGAAGTGCTGAAAGTGACTACGTATAATGGGTTCCCGGTGGTCGATCCGCCTGCTTCTGATGATGTAAGTGACATAAATTTTGAACTATATTATACTGCTCATAAAATCAAAATACATGTCACTTAATGTAAATAAAAATTATTATTGTAAGTGAGAGATAACGTAATCTGTCCTTCTAATGTTATTAGAAAACTATCTCTAACTCTCTATACTATAAATCAGAAGCATATTAATTAGCTATTCAAAGTTTTCTATTAAAAATGCTGGTTTAGAAGATCGAGTAGGAATGCCTTCAATAGAATTAGCATACTTAGGAGACAAATAACTGTTATTGTTTTTTATCAGCTCCCTTTCTATTTTCAGTATCGGTTACACGTAAAATGTGATGTTAAATTGTTCCAGTCCGAGATCACGACGTACAAGCGGCTGCGCGGGTTGATCCTGCGCTCGCAGCTGATCGTGCTGATCCAGAACAAGATCTACAACGAGAACGCCAACACCACGTGGTCCAACATGAAGGTCGACATGGATATGTTCCGTAAGGAGTACCCGCGCTTCCCCTCCATCGACCAGGTGAGCACCAGGGTTCATCGGGTCTACAACACCACGTGGTCCAACATGAAGGTCGACATGGACATGTTCCGTAAGGAGTATCCGCGCTTCCCCTCCATCGACCAGGTGAGCATTGCTCCAGGGTTCATCGGGTCTACAACACCACGTGGTCCAACATGAAGGTCGACATGGACATGTTCAGAAAGGAGTACCCGCGCTTCCCCTCCATCGACCAGGTGAGCACCAGGGTTCATCGGGTCTACAACACCACGTGGTCCAACATGAAGGTCGACATGGATATGTTCCGTAAGGAGTACCCGCGCTTCCCCTCCATTGACCAGGTGAGAATTGGTTTACTTCAGCAGGCCAGAGAGAGACGGAAAAGCCGCGTTGCTCGAAGACTTCAGCCGTTTCACGAATCATCGCACGTTCTACAAGTCGTCGCTTGCGCTGAGCTTTATCCACTATATGCTGGCGTAGCCGGCCATAGGGTACTTGCATTTGCACGATTTTTCATTCTCTGGCGCGTAGGTGTTAACATACTACGCCGAAAGTCTTGCAACTGCTTGGCGGGCCTCTAGTTTGGAATAAAACTATGAGCACGTGACAGCCCTGGTTTAAAGTGCGGGAGCGCGCGGGGCGTTACGGGCTGAGGGGGGAAGTAGGTATTTAAAACGCCGCTTTTGGGGCATAGACAAAGGAGTTTCATTTCTACACGGTAGTGTTATTATTTATTCTTATGCCTATACTTACATGATAACCATTTTACCCCCCAGTTGGAGCTGCTGGACTGGGAGAAGACGTGCACGATCGACCTGCGGCCGTTCATGAACCCGTCCCCCTACACGCTACCGCACCGCGCCTCACTACCGCGCTTGTTCCGCCTGTTCCGCGCGCTCGGGCTGCGGCACCTGCCCATCGTCAACGATGTCAACGAGGTCAGTGTGATGTTAATGAGGTCAGAGTGCCGGAGACGGGTACTGGCTTCTGTGGCTGGTCAGATGGATCTACCTTAGTTGGTATCTAAACTGGTAATAAAAACACTTGTTCTTAGATACAGGTACAGTATGTAGTCCCAGTCAAAAACTTCGAAAAAAACTATGAAATTTAAAACAACAAAAAAGTTATGAAAAATACTAAACCAGTGTACCTATACCACTGAGTGTGAAAAAGTTGCGATGTTATGGCACCTAAAGGAATAAGGTTAATTTGACTGTTCAACAATATAGTACATTTGTTGACATCCTGTTCTTATGTCATTAATATGAATTTGCCAATTCGGGATGCAATCTTTATCTTCGCAAGTTATACCTACTTTATTAGGAATTGTGTGAATAAATATGAATATTTCTGCAGGTGATAGGCATGGTGACCCGCAAGGACATCGCGCGGTACCGCGTGTGGCGCCACCGCGGTCACATGGGCATGGAGGAGCTGCTACTCTCCAACGAAATATAAACATCTATAAGTACTTAACCCAGCCATATACTCGGCTAAGTGCTTATTTACAACTAGAGATGCAATGTATATTCGGCAACTATTCGGTATTCGGCCATTTTTTGACATTCAGTATTCGGACTAATACTTGACAGTATTCGATCGAATACCTGATTTATAGGAAAAAAACACATAGCTTATTACAATTCAACAATTAAGAAATGTGCATAATGCAGAATCTTGTACTGTCGCGACTAAATCGGTACACAAAACAAGCAAATTCTTCTAGGTAATTAATTTCATGTGCAAGAAAAACATCAGACGCCGCTTGGCCAAGTACCAAATATCCGGCTGGAGTAAATTTGAAATTCGGCAAAATTACTATTTGTTGCATCTCTATTTACAAAATGTTACAACTGTAACCTAAATTACAGAAGTCAATGGGTACAACTAGGAAGATGAAACTGGAATTTATGTAACTATTTATGACTATGTATGTATTTGTAGCTGTAAATTATAGTTATATTATAACCAAAGAAAAAAACTATGTATGTGTAATCTCGACAAAGTGAAATTATAACTTATGAAGATGCATAAGATTTGAGATGATGAATTACTAAATATGTAGAGTTTTACATTTTTATAAGGCTTTATTATTGTATTTAGTGACATGTGATATAACTTACATAGAGATAAGAATATTATAAGTTATGATTTGTTGTTTTGTTAAAACATTTGGAGACAATGTGATGAATGTTGAAAATAAAAGAGTTTATTATGCAAACATTAGTTTATTTTAAAACTATCATTACAATATTAACATAATTCAAATGCATTAAAACATAATTATTACAAATTAATCAAAATGTTGAAGTATATCACACGAGCGAGCAGTCTTCAACCTCAGTCATATTTTAACTTGCAGTAGTCATTCATATATTATTCATAGCTTATTGACTACAACATAACTATGCTACTAGCATTATATTATTTTTAATAACATATCGTTTACGACTGCATTTTGTTCAGTTGTTGACGAAAAGCGCCCATCCAATGCCCGCCCATAGGTGCATGAACAAAATCACCGGAAGAATTATCAAAAACAGCAGTAAGTAGTTTACAAGTTCATCCATTATAGATATTCACATTACTTAGCAATCTCGTGCGGTTTGTAACTGTCCATGTCCAAATAAATTAATATTTTTCAGTATTTCTGATATTTTTGTTGATAAACATAACCTCAAACAAAACAGCTTGTCATCTGTCATTTCATATTCATAGACAACGAATGAACGAGTGATGAAATAGACTATAGAGTGAACGAATGAAACAATTAGTAACGTCATCTTCCAACAGATGGCAGCACATGCTCAAGCAACGAACGGCGAATTCAAGGCGGAATATTTGAACTTTGCTTATTTCTTGACTATTATCGTCAAAATATCTAAATAAAATATCTAACATAGGTCATTAAAATCCAAAGCTAATTCATATCAATAAAATGTTTTGCAAACTGTTAGTAAAATTAACAAAAAGAAACTCACAACAGTATCCAAGAAAAAGAGTGACTTGATTACAAGTTGTAAGTCTGGAAGAGGCAAGAGATGGCTTGGTGCGCGTCTTCAAAGTATCTCGGCTTATCCGCGCGCGTTATACCGTAGTCGGGCTCCAATGCTGGCAGCACTATGCTATCATTCTTGCCCGAATTCGAACACAAGCTCATGTTGCTTGAAGAGCTGTAGTTCATGGAATGTCTAGTGTGGGAGACGAACTTGTGTGATTGTGGGGTTATGGACTTGTTGCGCGAGTTGCCGGCCATACGCTTCATTCGCTCCACGTTGCCTTTTATCGTAGCTAGGATCTTCTGGTTCTCAGGAATGTTCAGGAATTCAGTCAGGTCCTACAAACAAAATATAACATGTTTAGCGTTTCACAGATGAAGCTAAGGTCAACTAAATTCAATAACAGCCACACACAATAGTCCTTAGTTGGACAGGGGCTTCCCCCGAAATGGCACATTCATTTGCTTTTATCAATCAGGCGTGGTTGTAATGTGGCATTTATAGAGAATGAATGCTGATGCTTACTTCTTGGATTTACCTCTCAGTCGCCAGTCACGATAGATAACTAACAGGTTGAAATAGTGCGATGTGATAGTCTAATCTGCATCATCCTCAGAGTCGAATATTTGAGTGTGATTTGGTGTCTTGTGTTCGTTTGTTTATAATATCTGATGATAACTGACCTGTTTGATATTGTCATATTTGGAGAATAGCCACAGGTATGTGCACAATATGCAGAATAGCTGGATCTCGCTGTTGCTGAACCGCCACATGAACTTCAGGATCGGCGGGATGCGCTCGCGCTGGAAAACAAAACAAGTTCATGAGAAACAAACACAAATAAAATCATTCGGATTTATGAATCGACCTACTACAAAATCCATTTATTCCACAATTTTAAATATACTTTTCGTGGTAAAACGTGTTATACGACCACTCGGCATATCAGAATCGGATAACTGATTATGCGCCTCCTGCGGGGTGGATTTCCGGGTGATATTGTCAGATTTTTCCTGTTTGATTGGAAGGATAGATAGCTAGGTTAAGCCGCCGATCCCGGTCGCTGTCTAATTACTTAAATCTTAGATATTGTGATTGATTTGATTAGTCATGATGGGAGACTTAATGCATCCTGAGGTTCAAACTCTGGGTTCAAACAAAACGGCCGCAACCTTTAGCACTTCTATATGGGAGATGTATTACTTACACTATAGATCTTGGGTCCAGTGACTTTGTGCCTCGTGAGGTTGACCAGCAGGGCTGCCGCAGACTTGAGCACCTCAATGCTGGAGATGGAGCGGTTGGTGACCGACATGTAGATGTAGACGCGCCGCACGATCGAACCCGCGTTGTTATTGTACATCATCGGGAACACTTCCGTCAGTAATTCTGTAAAAAGAATTAATTTTACTTTAGAATTTGCAGTAATTTTTTACGTCATAATAATGCATAGTCAGCCATACTTTTTTATTATTATTACCCTCAGTGAAGAGTTCCGGAGGCCAAGGTCCTCTTTAGGTCGCAAAGTCAGCGGAGTTAATTAGTTAGTAATGGGATTGCTCTGGCTATAGTCTAGGTTTCAGAACAGGCAGTCAATGAAGGTGAGCTCTTGACTGGATTTGAGTGCGCCTTCTCTGCATCTGAGTCTTAAGTTCCGTCACGCGTTTGCTGCAACCGCAAGAAATGAAGGGGTGACGCCTTTTAGGCAAAGCCTACTCTGGGCGTGGATGCAATCGCTGAAATAATGTCAACCTTATCTTTTAGGTAATTCACTTACCTAAAGAGCGGAAAGCGCGGATGACTGTTTCAATATCTGACATATTCCGCAGCACATCCATGGCCTCCTCATTGCGCTGCTTGAGCGATTCCTGCGTCGACTTTAACGCGCCTTCGCGCCATCTGCGTCTGAGTTCCGTCACGCGCTTGTCAGCGTTTACTGCCGCGCGGATTTTGTGGCCACGGTAATGGGCCTGGAAAATTAGAAGAGCTTTTTTGAGAGGATATTATGTCAGAGATAAATAATAATAAAAAGTATTGCATTAAAATATTATAAGCTTTCTTTCACTATAGGTACGTTAAAATGTTAATTAAATAATTTCGCTATCCTTTCACTGAGTAAGAACAAGTCATCGATATAGACAAGCCAAAGTCAGTATTTTTATAAGTGCTTCTTACCTGTATGACAGACGCCGCCCAATTTTCTCTCTTTTCCACTCTCCTCCTTTCGAGTTCTTCCTTCTGACATTGTACCCTCTTGCGGACGAGGTAACCTCTCAATCTGGCCTGCAGCTTCGTGATCATCCTCCTCTTCTGCAGAAACTCACAATGCAGCAACCTGGTTACAAGTTTTCCTCGCCAGATTTTCTGCACGTTGATCACTTGTTGCCTGTACTTGAGATATCTGGACTGTACGAGGTACCGCCTGAAGTTCTTTTGAATGCAAATCGCGGCGTTTTCGCGACGGATCCTTTGTGCTTCTCTTGCCTTTTTCAACCTGTATACAGCTTGCAGAATCATCACGGTGCTACGAATTCGCATGTAACGTTTCTTTTGGATAAACATTCGTACATACGATTGCAGTTTGATTACTGAAGTTCTGAGTTGAATGTAGTTTCTTTGCTCACGCATTGTCAATTTATAAGACCGGTAGAATCTTTGAATGGTTACAATAGAAGTACGCATTTTTAAATATCTTTGTCGGTGAATATACATTCGGAATATTGATTGTATGGTTACAACGCTAGACCTGATTTTTATAAATTGGTTGCGGCATTCATTGCGCTTCTGCAATGAACGGAACCACGTTTGTATTTTCAGTGCTGCCTGTTGATGGCGAATTTCTCGAGCAATCACGTTGGCTCTGTGTCTACGTTGAATGAACACGATGGTTCTTCTCAAATGCAGATACTGGTTTCTGACTTTTCTAGCTTCAATAACACGTCTGAACCAAGTTTGAATGGTGATGACTGAAGTTTTGATTTTGATGTATTCTAGACGTTGCTTCTTACCATCCACGTACGCCCGGTAACTTGTTTGAATAGTTGTAACTGCGTTCAAAGTTTTCTGGTACTCATTTCTTTCTTTTTTCATAAGAGATTGAGCTCGGAATCTTCTTTGAACATTGATAGCTGCTGAACGAATAGCCAAATAAGACTTCCGCTCCTTTCTCATAGCAAGCAAAGCTCTGTATCTTCGCTGGAATATCAAAGCTGCCTTTTTGAGACACAAGTACTCTTCTCTTGCGTGTTTAGAAACTAGATAAGACCTGTACGCTCTTTGAATGTAGACGCAAGCATTTCGCGTTATAATGTACTTCATTCTTTCTTCTTTCATAAGACTTTGTGCTCTGAATCGCGCTTGCATGACCATTGCGGCTTTCCGTAGTTTTTGATAAGTTTCTCTTTGTGTTCTCATCAATAACATAGCCCTATATCTTCTTTGTATGCAAATCGTACTCTCCTTCAGAGTCAAATAACGTTTACGCTCAATCCTCATTGCCAAAACACTCCTGTACATTCTTTGAATAGATATTACTGATTTTCTTAAGATACAGTAGTCACTGCGTATTTGTTTAGTTTCTCTATATCTTCGGTAATAGTTCTGAATAAACTGGGTCGCTGCTTTCATTTGCAGATACTCTTTTCTTTGAGTTTTCATTTCCAAGTATGACTTGTAAAACCTTTGTATTTGAACAGTCGCAGTTTTGAGTGCAATGAATTCTTGTCTAACGCGTTTCATTTCTATGTAGGACCTATAGTAGTTCTGAATACGTATTGTCGACGTTCTTATTTTTATATATTCTTGCCTTTGCTTTCTTCCAATAATATACGCCCTGTAAACTCTTTGGATGGTAACACACGCTTGTTTTGTCTGTTGGTACTCTTCTTGTACCGTTTTCGTTCTCTTGCAATTTCTTAACCATTTCTGTATTGTAGTAGCTGCTCGTTTCTGTTCGAGGAATTTGTTCCTTGCTTGTTTGCCAAGTACGTAAGCTCTGAACGCATTTTGGATTCGTACGCAAGAGGATTTCAGTTTCGTATATCTCTCTCGTTGTTCTTTCATTTTCTGTTGTGCTCTGAATCGACGTTGGACAGAAAGCGCTGCAGCACGAAGTTTCTGGTACCGTCCTTTACAAAGTTTCATCTGAATTTGAGCTCGGAACCGTCTTTGGAGCAGAATCGCAGCATGTTTTAGCTTCAAATACATTGTTCGTTCTTGCCGCATAGCCAATAACGCCTTGTAATGCTTCTGAAAGACTATAACAGAATTCTTCAGTTTGATATATGAAGCTTTTTGTATTTTCATAGCTTGTTGAGCTCTGAAACGACGCTGGATGGTAATAGCAGACTGGCGCTGGAGAACGAAGGTTTGTCTTGTCTTCTTCATTGCTTGATATGATCTTACATATCGCTGCAATGTGAGAGTAGACTTCTTCAAATTTAGGAAGTTCTCCCTCTCTTTCTTCATAAGCAGATGAGCTCTGAATCTGTTCTGTAATTTTACTATCATGTTTCGCTGGTTTAGATATTCCTTACGGCACTTGATACCCCTCCAACGAGATTGAATAAGAACTGTACTCTGTTTCAGCTCTTGATAATTCTTCATTTCTTTTCGCATTTTGAGAAGAGCAATGTAGCGTTCTTCGATAGTTTTTACCGAATGTTTCAGCTTTTCGAATTGTTGGCGTAGTTTGAACATTTTAAAATAGCTTTGAATGGTTATGGCCGCGTTTCTAGCTTCAGCAAACTTCTTCATTTCTACTCTCATAACCAACTTGCCTTTGTACAGCCGCTGGATGTATGTTACGTACTTCTTATATTGCACGTAATGTTTTCTTACTAAGAAGCAACGCACTATGCTCTGTATTAGCACGATTTTTCGTACTTTGATGCTGTATTCCTTCATACATAGCCAGCGGCGAACATAACTCTGCAAGGTGGTGGCAGATCTTTGACGAAGCTCTTCTCTTTGTTTCCTCAATGTCTCGAGAGTTGCTTTAGCCTCCCTCATCATTCTCACAGATTTGTACCACTCCTCTATTTTCCGAACGCTTCTCTTCTGTTGCATTAGACGCGTGCGGCAAAGCCACATCCTGCAGTACTTCTGAATGACAATGGTTGCAGTGACTATTTGTTTCATCTGCCACTCCACTAGACGATTGTATTGGATGCGCCGCCACCAGCACTGAATCACACTAGCAGCATTGTTCAGTTTTTGTCGCACCCTTTCTTCTTCTTTGCGTTTCTCGACAATCACTTCGTATTTCTTTCTCCACCATGTTTGTATCACATTAGCTGCTTTTTCGAACAGTGGCGCACGGAGCACGTGTATCAGTTGCCACAGAAGGGACAAGGTTTTCTCTCGGTGGCCGTCTGCGATGTCTTGAGCAGTTATATCTCCAACAATCGTAAAGTTAGCTTCTTTCAGGGCATTCAAAGCAACCTGCACGTTATGAATTTTCTGCAACCTCGATATAGCAGGCGTACGCAGTTGTGTCAGCAAGCCATTCTTCATCAAGATAATTTCCATAACTTTGGTGATTCGAACGCCGTCCCTGATGTCCAAGGCAATGTTGTGAACAGCATACTTGTACTCGTCGAGATACGATTGTTTGTGGCAGACGACGTAGCCGATAGGTCGCAGATGTTTCGTGATATCGCCTATACCCGCTATCAACTCTCTTGTAAATCGAATTATGATCTCTCTGCTTTCTTTGCAAACAGCATTCCTACAAAATAGGCATGGATCGTGGGATATTAACTTCTTTTGTTTGGCTTGATCCAAGAAGAAAACGAGCATGAAAAACTTCTTCAATGTGAATTTTTTGATTGCCTCCATGTACGCTGGTAGAAGCATATTTGGCGCACTCGACTTGGAATGTTTGTTTTTCAGGTGTGGGTTTTTGAACATCCTCTGAATGATGAATGTAGTAAGCCCTTCAATGTCACTGTTTGATTTCAGAGGCAGAACAGTGCCGTATATGGCTTCCAGCCCGATGCGAAGCCACAGTGGATTGTACGAAAGCAACAGTTCCATAATGATCTTTTGAAGCCCAACATCCAGATGCAGATTCCTATCAGTCCGAATTGCTATGAGCTTTTTTTCAATTTGTAGATTGAGTTTCTGGAAGACTTGTGCCATTTCTGGACTCATCAGCAAGGCGCGGGCAGATTTGCGAAGGCTTTCAAGTCTACGGCTGTTGTGGTAAGCGCTGCAAACCTGCTCCTTAGTGGGCGCGACGGGAACCTCTTTGTTCCTGTTCTCGAGCCAAGCTTTACCGACATCTATTTTCTGTTCTATGTTACTCTCCAAATCGGCGGGTGGCGTTAGTATATAGTTGAGCCATCTCTTAAACTCTTCTTCGAACTTGTGAACAGCTTCCTCGTCATAAAAATATGAGATCGAAAGAAATGGATCTACTGTGGAAGATTGAGAGTAAACATTTCCCACTTGGCTGAGTGATACATTCTGACAGACAGTTTTGCTGTTATCAAAAGTGCTGGACATTTTACCACTCAGCGAGTCTTTCCCGCTGATGCTAGCCTTAGGTTTCAAAGACTTCCTGGGAGGAGCAGTTGGTATTTTCCAGAGTTCAGCTGAAGCTTCCGCTCGCACGGATTTTTTGGACCACGACTGTCTAGCAGTGGTGGATAGCGAATTCCTGTCGGGAACCTTATCAAATGTGCGATTCATTGTAAATGTCGAAGTGAATGTTGTCTGTCTACCAGATCTGTCACCATTTTGGGAGTCTCCAAATTGCGTGCTTTCTTCAGGTATCGATTGAAGGGGAGGAGTGATGGATCGCGGAGGTGATCTAGCATCAACTTTTACGTCTCTGTTCCATACATTCACCTCTGATGGTTGTAAATAGTTCCTTTCAAAATTATCTCTGTGTTGTTGTGATTCTCTAAACAGAGTTTGTCTCATTTTTGGTGGTTCTCTCATGAAGAAATGAGGAGGTCTCACCTCATTTTGATTAATACGGAAGTCCAATGGCGTGTTAGGGGAATCTTTTGTGAAAGTATCAGTATTCAATTTTAAATTTGGGTCTTCGAGGAGATCATGAGTGTCATTATTCAATTTGGGGATAATTTTTCTCTCAGTAGAGAATCTTTGTGGGAAGAAAGACATGTCACTGATGCGCGACAACTCAGTATACATGGAGAAATTTGGACTATTTACATCCTTAGGTGATGAAGTGTTTGGAATCTTCTTATTTTGAAGAACTGGAGTTTCATATTGGTTTTCTATCTGTTGATTTTGTTGGCAAGTAGCAAGCCACTTATTAGTGTTTTGAGCAGAAGTTATGCAAAAAATTGAGTGGGTATCATTTTCTTTATTGGGCTTCATATCCAAGCTGTCATCAAGTTCACTGTCAGAGTTCATGCTGAGAACTATTTGAGGTCCTTTGTTCAGCCTTTCAGTTTTTGCATTGGCTGCCTTTAGAGGAGTGAAACTCAGATTATCAAATAGCTCAGAAGCATTCAGGTCTATTTGCTTATTTGATGGTTTCAGGACATTGCTTGGTATCTGGGGCTCAGGCATGGCCAATTTGTCATTAGAAATGTAGGATTTATCATAAGTGTTCTGAAGTATGTTAGTGTTGGTCTTTTTCATGTTAGAGAATATTTCTGATGTGTCAAAAGTGAAATTGATGCTGGTTGGGGAGTCAAATGGATTTTTGGCTGGCTGGTAATCCATGGAGTCATTGAAAGCATTTGTTTGTATATTTTCCTTGTTAGAAGTTTTAAGAACATTGTAGTGTGTAGACTGCAAAACAGTTTTCTGGATTTTGGTGGTGTTGTAAATTATTTCAGATTTCTTTTTGTAAATGGCTACTGGAGATTTCTTGCCCTTTTTCTTCATCTTACCTGGTGATGTTTTGAAACCTTTTTTTGGTTGGTTTTTTCCCTTCAGGGTCTGGAATGTGAAACACATAATTTTGAAATGTTATTATGTAGCAGCTAAATATTATTTTAACCAAAATTTCCATATGTGGTTGATCAAGTATTATTATTTTTAAAGAAAACAATATTATTCATTTGTAAGGAAAAGATTTTGACTTCTCCAAATATCAGCCACATTAGTCCACAGCTGGACATGGACCTCCCATTATCAGAGGGTATTGCCTTACTCACCACTCTTGGCAGGCGGATTGGCGAGCTCAGTGCAAGATGTTGCATTGACAGGGAATGCTGCTGCCCATTCCCTGGATGATTATCCCTTACTCGCTTTTTATAACACCCAAAGGTAGAAATGGGGTGATACTATTCTAAGCCTGCATCACACCGCAACATCCACATAATGTATCACCATTTAATTATTATTATGTCATCTTACATACCAGAGTCGACTTCAAGACAACAATGACATCATATCTGCCTCTCTGTTCATTAGTGAAGCGTATGCTCTCCCGCAGCGCCGTGGGCTGCGTCGGAGTCCACATCATCGTCAGGCAGTAGCATGTCTCCGGTTCCAGGACCAGCCATTCTCCTGGCAACTGGATGATAAGGCCAGGTGGCAGGGCTTTGCCTAGGGTTATCTAAAATGAAAAATCAAATATGCTAATGAAAAATGCTGTTCTATTGATTGGAATTAACTGTGTCTAAATTGAAATATTTTTTTTTGTATTGGTGTGTTTTAGAGATTGCTTCACAAAGACTTATGTTAATTGAGAGAAGCAGCCCGATGAAACCACCGCAGGGTGGATTGCAATTTGCTAGAAATGATGTGTACAAATATGTACGAAATTGATTACTTACCTGTTGCACCTGTTTCGAGGGGTTGAACACCTCCAGCTCCCTTTCGCAAGTAGTGCCAAGCAGTACATTGTCGAAAACCACTTGAGGTGGTCTCGAAAACGGGGCCAGGATAAGACGCGGACATTCCTCTTTAGGCGACTTCTTTGGGACAACCTCGGTGCGACGCGCTCTTCTTATGTGCTCCGGAGTATTTTCGATCTACATAAATATTAAATTCATTGAAAACAGTTACAAAAAAGCTAGACTAGGTGTTGACAAAGTTAACGGAATTTACCTCAAAATACATGGTGACGCCGTTTGGATAGATGCACTTTAACTTATAGTTTCTGCACTTTACACATTTATAACACTCTCATCACTGTCCCTAAACATTATATTGAATAAAACCGAAGAAATTCATTCAGTTCTTTTTGAATTCAAATTGCAAACAAACCGCACAGCAAACCGTCGTCAATTTTCAAATTTATGACAGTTTAAACCACGTTTACGAAGAATCTGCTTAAAGTGATGCCAGACTCTAAAACCAAAAAAGATATTAAGTTCTTAAAAAGGGTGTTAGGATAACTAGTGCGTAACCTAACCAATCACGCAATTTGTATCTGCAAAAAAAGCATGTAAAGCATATAACATTTTTTTTTAAGATTTACAACGAATGATAAAAACAGAACCTGAACGTAATGGGCGGCGGCGTGCCCATTACGTTCAGGGCCCCAAGTATGCTGTCATTCTATTGTCACTGTGACTTTCTGTACTAGAAACCGTTTGACATTTTATCGATACACAACTGAGATAATTTAATTTAGCAGACTTCGAACCATGAGCTTGGGTTAACCAATTGAATATAAAAATATTTTTAAAATTATACCTATTTCATTGTAGGTAAATAGACAGAACAACAAGTTTAAGTAACACATTTCGTTACACTGACTTTTATACAGAACTACTTTAAGTACAGCGTACTTTATCTTTAAATCTTTAGTTAGCACATTGCTAGTCTTAAGTAACTTTGTGTACATTTTGCGGGAAAAGGTTCTAACATTTCTGCTAATTCGGCCAAAAAATATTATTTCTGCAACCCTAAATGTTTAATTAGTTTTATCGTAGCTTACTTCATAAATGTTTCTAATGTGGATGCAAATTGAATTCCTTTGCCGTAACAATAGTAAAAAAAAAGAAATGTCTATGAATACTAGAGTTGCACTTGCACACAGTAGCCACTAGCCATGAAGATATTTGATATCCGAGTAACAGATATCTCTCTACTTACCTTGCCTACGCACTGAAGAGACTTTGGCCGGACTTATCGGAAGTCCTTGTCACACACGTGAAAAAGAATGAGATATCCGTGTGTCACCCAGCAACAACATTGCCTGTGTGCACGTGGTCTAAGATAGTTGAGTGATTGATGATAATACAAAAAGAATTTGCTATAGAATTCACTCGCTTAACCGGTGTGAAGTTAGCAGAAAAAGTTATCAGAAAATTATAACCCGACCAAATTAAGAAGGTCGAAATTTCAAATTTTCTAAAATGTCTCAAAACGCTCGGAAATGCCTCGAATGTGATGTAGGATGACTAGAAATACAACATTTAACGCAATTTGATCACATTCCGCCCGTAAATCGGCCAAAATACCTCAAAATCTACACCGTAATTTGGGCGCGCAATACGCTCGTTTCCTGGGCTTATGGCTGCACTAAGGGTGCTTAAAACGTAACTAATAACACAGATATAGGCCTGTCCAACGTAAAAATATTAATACAACGACAAAAAACGTTAATTAACCTAAATCTAGTAACTTTGAGAAAACCATAGACAACTAGCCTACAGCTCGTTCGATTTCTCCCAATTTCTCGGCTTTATAAACCTGCCAAATGAAATAAGATATTTCTAGATTCTTCTCAGCAATATCTATCCAACGAGGTATAACTCAATAGGATTAAAACGGAAGAGCTATACAAAATAATGAGATAAGTAAAATTTTCTGCTGCTGAGCAAAAATACCATAGATAGGTCAATGATCCCGACAATACGAAATATTAACAAATTATTTCCAGGTTTGTAATTTGCTTAAAATGAAGCTTTACTTATACAGAAATACTAATTATTTTCATAAACATGTTGATCCTACTTTGATTTGGGTAATTAATAAACGTCTCGCTGTTATAATATCTTAGTCACTTAGTCGCGCTAACCTAGCATGTTACGTAGTTGATGTGGTATTCACAGATCGACAATTACATAATCTATCAAATGGTATACTTCATACGGGATTAGAATCTTCAGGTTTGGCAAAATATTAGAATAAAACGATATTTTCTGTTCAACCGAAAATACCCATAGACAAACCGACCTCAGGACATTGCCCCTGACTCCACAAGAAATAAGATGACCGGGCCAAGGTTATTTCCAGCAATGTTGCCAACGTAAATAAAATTTTAAATATGGCGCCAAAAGAAAATCGAAAGGCAGGTCAATGACCCCATTTCGTAAACTTTAGGTACTCATTTTTCAGCTCCACATGTAGATTCCAAACGAATGTGGTATCAAAGATTCGTCTTGTGAAAACTTTCTAAAAATGTATGACTCAACAGGCCTGATACGGTCAGGCTGTGTGATAACCTTGATTATAAGTTTTTTCTGTTGAAATTTGTTATGGTTATATCTCAGCTCCACATGTAGATTCCAAAACGAATGTGGTATCAAAAGATTCGTCTGATGAAAACCTTTCTAAAAAGGTATGACTCAACAGGCCTGATACGGTCAGGCTGTGTGATAACCTTGATTATAAGTTTTTTTCTGTTGAAATTTGTTATGCTCATATCTCAGCTCCACATGTAGATTCCAAAACGAATGTGGTATCAAAAGATTCGCCTGGTGAAGACCTTTCCAAAAAGGTATGACTCAACAGGCCTGATACAGTCAGGCTATGTGATAACCTAAAATTTATGTTTTTTCAGCTGAACTTTGTTAAGCTCAATATCTCAGCTCCACATGTAGATTCCAAAACGAATGTGGTATCAAAAGATTCGTCTGGTGAATACCTTTCTAAAAAGGTATGACTTAACAGGCCTGATACGGTCAGGCTATGTGATAACGTAAAATTTATATTTTTTCTGCTGAACTTTGTTATGCTCAATATCTCAGCTCCACATGTAGATTCCAAAACGAATGTGGTATCAAAAGATTCGTCTAGTGAAGACCTTTCCAAAAAGGTATGACTCAATAGGCCTGATACGGTCAGGCTATGTGATAACCTAAAATTTATGTTTTTTCTGCTGAACTTTGTTATTCTCAATATCTCAGCTCCACATGTAGATTCCAAAACGAATGTGGTATCTAAAGATTCGTCTGGTGAAGACCTTTCCAAAAAGGTATTTCTCAACAGGCCTGATACAGTCAGGCTATGTGATAACCTAAAATTTATGTGTTTTCAGCTGAACTTTGTTAAGCTCAATATCTTAGCTCCACATGTAGATTCCAAAACGAATGTGGTATCTAAAGATTTGTCTGGTGAAGACCTTTCCAAAAAGGTATGACTCAACAGGCCTGATACGGTCAGGCTATGTGATAACCTAAAATTTATAATTTTTCTGCTGAAGTTTGTTATGCTCAATATCTCAGCTCCACATGTAGAATTGACACCTATTACGTTGGCTGTTTAAAGCGATGCATTTGCCTTAAAAAAATGCCGACGGTCGACCATAGATAATACTTAATTGAATATGCCATAGGTCGAAATATGAAAAAAGTATTTGGTGCTCCCATACAAAATCAATCAATTTGTCTGAGAGGTCCAAATTATTTTTTATATTTCGGCCTATGAAGGTGCCTACAGACGTAGCTATAGACCTACTGCCCATTAACCTTTTGTCAGCCGCAGCGTTTCCCAGATTGCTTCCTTCGGGGCCGAGAAAAGACGTCAAGAGCGCGCGAGCGACTTGATTTCGAATATTAATGAAAATTATGGGTTTTTGTTTTATTTTCACTAAAGTAACGATTTTATTACATTGTCTGATAACTAATAAACAATTTCTATTATATTCCAAAGGAAAAACATTTGTATATTTTTTATCAGCACTTGAACACTAACATTGACTTCATTTTGCACCCACTGTAATATTTGTTGGTTTTTATAACATAATTATGACTTTATTTGTAGTTTCTTTTATTTTACTTCACACAAGAATAACTAGACAACCTCTCAATAAGAAATATATGGTGTGTTTAGTATAATTCATATCTAAAACTGTTTTCGAAAATGCAACTAAGATTCAACTTCAAGCAGGTCAGATTTGAAATGAGTGTCTGAATGAATGTCTGAAGAGTCATTGGGTGAGTGAGTGTTGTTTATGGTTCATTCATTCATTAGGTCCTCAAATAAAACAAATTTAGACCTTATTTCTATAGTGAAACAGTTCAAATTTCAATAAATAGTAATCAAGATCGAAGTGGCACGGATCCTGGCTTAGACAGTCCATGCCCAAAATCGGATCCTGGCTCCGGCTGACAAAAGGTTAATGCGCACTAACATGCATTATTGTACGATATTGGTGTATATATCCTGGGTTGCCACCGTAGTTGATTTTATATTGTTTTAGTAGATACTTTTTTGGTGAAATAATAAAAATTTTGCATTCGTTTTGGAATCTACATGTAGAGCTGAGATATTGAGCATAACAAACTTCAGCAGAAAAAATATAAATTTTAGGTTATCACATAGCCTGACCGTATCAGGCCTATTGAGTCATACCTTTTTGGAAAGGTCTTCACCAGGCGAATCTTTTGATACCACATTCGTTTGGAATCTACATGTGGAGCTGAGATATGAGCATAACAAATTTCAACAGAAAAAAACTTATAATCAAGGTTATCACACAGCCTGACTGTATCAGGCCTGTTGAGTCATACCTTTTTAGAAAGGTTTTCACCAGACGAATCTTTTGATACCACATTCGTTTTAGAATCTACATGTGGAGCTGAGATATGAGCATAACAAAGTTCAACAGAAAAAAACTTATAATCAAGATAATCACATAGCCTGACCGTATCAGGCCTGTTGAGTCATACCTTTTTGGAAAGGTATTCACCAGACAAATCTTTTGATACCACATTCGTTTTGGAATCTACATGTGGAGCTGAGATATTGAGCATAACAAAGTGCAGCAGAAAAAACATAAATTTTAGGTTATCACATAGCCTGACCGAATCAGGCCTGTTGAGTCATACCTTTGTGGAAAGGTCTTCACCAGGCGAATCTTTTGATACCACATTTGTTTTGGAATCTACATGTGGAGCTGAGATATTGAGCACAACAAAGTTCAGCTGAAAAAACATAAATTTTAGGTTATCACATAGCCTGACCGTATCAGGCCTGTTGAGTCATACTTTTTTGGAAAGGTCTTCATTAGACGAATCTTTTGATACCACATTCGTTTTAGAATCTACATGTGGAGCTGAGATATTGAGCATAACAAAGTTCAGCAGAAAAAACATAAAATTTAGGTTATCACATAGCCTGACCGTATCAGGCCTGTTGAGTCATACCTTTTTAGAAAGGTATTCACCAGATGAATCTTTTGATACCACATTCGTTTTGGAATCTACATGTGGAGCTGAGACATGAGCATAACAAAGTTCAACAGAAAAAAACTTATAATCAAGGTTATCACATAGCCTGACCGTATCAGGCCTGTTGAGTCATACCTTTTCGGAAAGGTCTTCACCAAGCAAATCTTTTGATACCACATTTGTTTTGGAATCTACATGTGGAGCTGAGATATTGAGCATAACAAAGTTCAGCTGAAAAAACATAAATTTTAGGTTATCACATAGCCTAACCGTATCAGGCCTGTTGAGTCGTACTTTTTTGGAAAGGTCTTCATTAGACGAATCTTTTGATACCTCATTCGTTTTGGAATCTACATGTGGAGCTGAGATATTGAGCATAACAAAGTTCAGCAGAAAAAATATAAATTTTAGGTTATCACATAGCCTGACCGTATCAGGCCTGTTGAGTCATACCTTTTTAGAAAGGTTTTCACCAGACGAATCTTTTGATTTCACATTCGTTTTGAAATCTACATGGAGCTGAGATATGAGCATAACAAAGTTCAACAGAAAAACTTATAATCAAGGTTATCACATAGCCTGTCCGTATAAGGCCTGTTGAGTCATACCTTTTTGGAAAGGTCTTCACTAGACGAATCTTTAGATACCACATTCGTTTTGGAATCTACATGTGGAGCTGAGATATTGAGCATAACAAAGTTCAGCTGAAAAACATAAATTTTAGGTTAACACATAGCCTGACCGTATCAGGCCTGTTGAGTCATACTTTTTGGAAAGGTCTTCACCAGACGAATCTTTAGGTACCACATCTGTTTTGGAATCTACATGTGGAGCTGAGCTATTGAGCATAACAAAGTTCAGCTGAAAAAACATAAATTTTAGGTTATCACATAGCCTGACTGTATCAGGCCTGTTGAGTCATACCTTTTTGGAAAGGTCTTCACCAGACAAATCTTTTGATACCACATTCGTTTTGGAATCTACATGTGAGCTGAGATATTGAGCATAACAAAGTTCAGCTGAAAAACATAAATTTTAGGTTATCACATAGCCTGACCGTATCAGGCCTGTTGAGTCATACCTTTTTGGAAAGGTCTTCACCAGACGAATCTTTTGATACCACATTCGTATTGGAATCTACATGTGGAGCTGAGATATGAGCATAACAAATTTCAACAGAAAAAAACTTATAATCAATGTTATCACACAGCCTGACCGTATCAGGCCTGTTGAGTCATACCTTGTTAGAAAGGTTTTCACCAGACGAATCTTTGATACCACATTCGTTTTGGAATCTACATGTGGAGCTGAGATATAACCATAACAAATTTCAACAGAAAAACTTATAATCAAGGTTATCACACAGCCTGACCGTATCAGGCCTGTTGAGTCATACCTTTTAGAAAGTTTTTACATGACGAATCTTTTGATACCACATTCGTTTTGGAATCTACATGTGGAGCTGAGATATTGAGCATAACAAAGTTCAGCAGAAAAAAAATAAATTTTAGGTTATCACATAGCCTGACCGTATCAGGCCTGTTGAGTCATACCTTTTGGAATCGTCTTCACTAGTTGAATCTTTTGATACCACATTCGTTTTGGAATCTTTTGCGTAGCTGAGATATGAGCATAACAAATTTCACCTTAAAAAACTTATAATCAAGGTTATCACACAGCCTGACCGTATCAGGCCGTTTGAGTTATACCTTTATGGAAAGGTCTTCACTAGACGAATCTTTTGATACCACATTCGTTTTGGAATCTACATGTGGAGCTGAGATATTGAGCATAACACAGTTCAGCAGAAAAACATAAATTTTAGGTTATCACATAGCCTGACCGTATCAGGCCTGTTGAGTCATAACTTTTTAGAAAGGTTTTCACCAGACGAATCTTTTGATACCACATTTGTTTTGGAATCTACTTGTGGAGCTGAGATATGAGCATAACAAATTTTAACAGAAAATACTTATAATCAGGTTATCACACAGCCTGACCGTATCAGGCCTGTTGAGTCATACCTTTTAGAAAGGTTTTCATCAGACGAATCTTTTGATACCACATTCGTTTTGGAATCTACATGGAGCTGAGATATAACCATAACAAATTTCAACAGAAAAACTTATAATCAAGGTTATCACACAGCCTGACCGTATCAGGCCTGTTGAGTCATACCTTTTAGAAAGGTTTTCACAAGACGAATCTTTGATACCACATTCGTTTTGGAATCTACATGTGGAGCTGAGAAAATGAATACCTAAAATTTACGAAATATGGGGTCATTGACCTGCCTTTCGATTTTCTTATGGCGCCATATTTAAAATTTTATTTACGTTGGCAACATTGCTGGAAATAACCTTGGCCCGGTCATCTTATTTCTTGTGGAGTCAGGGCAATGTCCTGAGGTCGGTTTGTCTATGGGTATTTTCGGTTGAACAGAAAATATCGTTTTATTCTAATATTTTGCCAAACCTGAAGATTCTAATCCCGTATGAAGTATACCATTTGATAGATTATATAATTGTCGATCTGTGAATACCACATCAACTACGTAACATGCTAGGTTAGCGCGACTAAGTGACTAAGATATTATAACAGCGAGATTTATTTTCGTTGAGAGTTTATTAATTACCCAAATCAAAGTAGGATCAACATGTTTATGAAAATAATTAGTATTTCTGTATAAGTAAAGCTTCATTTTAAGCAAATTGCAAACCTGGAAATAATTTGTTAATATTTCGTATTGTCGGGATCATTGACCTATCTATGGTATTTTCTGCTCAGCAGAAAATTTTACTTATCTCATTATTTTGTATAGCTCTTCCGTTTTAATCCTATTGAGTTATACCTCGTTGGATAGATATTGCTGAGAAGAATCTAGAAATATCTTATTTCATTTGGCAGGTTTATGCAAAGCCGAGGAAATTGGGAGAAATCGAACGAGCTGTAGGCTAGTTGTCTATGGTTTTCAAAGTTACTAGATTTAGGTTAATTAACGTTTTTGTCGTTGTATTAATATTTTTACGTTGGACATGCCTATATCTGTGTTATTAGTTACGTTTTAAGCACCCTTAGTGCAGCCATAAGCCCAGGAAACGAGCGTATTGCGCGTCCAAAGTACGGTGTAGATTTTGAGGCATTTTGGCCGATTTACTGGCTGAATGTGATTAAAATGCATGTAATGTTGTATTTCTAGTCATCCTACATCACATTCGAGGCATTTCCGAGCATTTTGAGTCAATTTAGAAAATTTTAAATTTGACCTTCTCAATTTGGTCGGGTTATACATTTTCTGATAACTTTTTCTGCTAACTTCACACCGGTACTCGCTTAGACCTCGTTCAAACATGCGACAAGTCAGCTGGTTTTACATGAAATTAAACATTCGGCTAGTTTCTTTTCAAAAAGAAGGGTGATTTCCTAATCGATAAATATCAGTTACTTTAAGGCTGCCCCCACATTGGGCGTTGGCCGAGCGTACGCGTATCCTGAGCGTACTGCCGGCGTTGGCGCGGCGCGGACGTCGCGTCAGCGCACAGTCTGCGGGGCGCGGGCTTCGCGTTGTCCAGCGCCGCGCGAGCGCTGCGTGAACGCCGCGTAATCGCTGCGTGAACGCCGCGCAGACGCCGCGCTTACGTCGCGTTCCACGGGCGTTCGGCCACCCGTGCCCCCGCACATATTCCCGCGGCCGAACGCCCGTGGAACGCGACGTAAGCGCGGCGTCTGCGCGGCGTTCACGCAGCGCTCGCGCGGCGCTGGACAACGCGAAGCCCGCGTCCCGCAGACGGTGCGCTGACGCGACGTCCGCGCCGCGCCGACGCCGGCAGTACGCTCAGGAAACGCTTATGCTCGGCCAACGCCCAATGTGGGGGCAGCCTAAGAGCTGTTACTACAGACAGATGGTGCGTAATAGGTACGTACGTCAAACCTTTCTCAACTCTAAAAACATCTGTCATTCCAGCGCTGAGAAATTTTCGTACGTCCTTCCTTTTCTCTTACGTAGGTACGGTTTTCGTATTTCCAATAATAATTACCATAATAAGAGAGTCGAGATAATGCCGGTGATGACCCAGATTCCCTCTATTCCAGAGCCCCGTGTCCAGCTGGAAACCATGGCCGACTCCCAGTCGAATGATAACAACACTTGCGTGGTGTGTTTCAAGAATGTCGAGTATTACTCGATAGGAGAATGCGACCATCCCGTATGTTTCGAGTGTTCGACGCGCATGAGGGTGCTCTGCCTCCAGAACGAGTGCCCGATATGTCGGCAAGCGCTGTCGCGGGTAAGCTAGGCCTTCAACAAACCTTCAAACTTATGTTCCTTACATCGTATTCGCTCATATCTACTAGTGTTTTGAACACATGTTTACAATTTATTATGCAATTAATGCCACATCAACTTCACTAATTATCATAACTTAGAGCTAAACTTACTAAAACAGATATTAAATAAATATTTTAAAGGTTAATATATACCTAGACGTAGAAAAACTTTGATTTTCAGGTTGTGTTTACGGATACTGTTAAACCTTATAAGGAGCTCCGTAACCAGGTGTTTTCGGATCGGTTGTTCGAGCGACAGTTCAAGATAGGGTTTTGCACGGAAACAATAAAGCAAGCCTATGAGAAGTTGCTGGAGAATCGCTGTAAACTTTGCGATAACATACCACCATTCAGAACCTTCAACCAGCTCAATGACCATGTGCGGAAAGTCCATGAGCGATTCTTCTGTGATCTCTGCGTCAAACACTTAAAGGTAGTCTCTACAACAATTTCAATAATCATTTTATATAAATTTTACATTTAATTAGGTTCCATTTAAATACAAAAAGTTTCAGGACATGTTCTACTCATAAAGCTGAAATGTGGAAAAAACATTAGGTATCCCATACAAACCAACACATTTTTTGATCATTTTTGTGTGTGAGGTCTGAAATTATTTTTCTGTGTTTCAAAAAATAATTGCTTGATGAAATTGTTCAGTTTTTTAAGTAGAAAACAACCTAAAGATTTTTGAAATTAAATAAATGTTATATGTATTAATATAATGCCATTTATGGAAGCATTAGCTATTGAGATTTAAAAAAAACAGTAGGTTAGTTAACATTCTTTCTCATGTTTGCTTGTTTTATCTTATCGGTCACTATTTTAAAAGGTCTGTGAATACCTGATTATTAATTACAATCTAGCCACAATTCATTCAAATTTATTATCTTAAACAAATATTTTTGAACAGAAAGTTTTGAATGAATACTATGTTAATCAGTATGAAATTTTTCTTTTCAGTGCAACCTGTAACTGCCTTAAAAAATATTTCTGTATTGTTGATTTCTCTAAGTAGTGCAATTACTTATAATTATTTATTATAATCAATTATAATATTATCAATTTTATGAAAATTAACTACCCTTTATTTTTATAAATACGGACTTCTGATTTGCACCTATTTTATATTTTATTTTACTTATTAATTATCTTTTTATCTAAAATTGCAGATTTTCACCTGTGAAAGAAAGTGCTACACCCGTCAAGAGTTGGCTCACCATCGACGGAAAGGAGATCTTGATGATACTTCTCACAGGTTGGCATACAAATTAGGTTTATGTTGTGTGTTATTAATTATTATATACGTAACTGGCGCAGATAAAAAACATATCGTGAATTGGCAACATTATTGGCTTGCATTATTGTTATCATCCTGCTGAAATGTCATATAATAATATAATAATGAGGAAAACAATAATTTTGCCAATTTGGGATATGTTCTTTATCTGCGCTAGTTATACCAGCACTGCTGTTCCATAGAAAAGCACCTACATACCTACTCAAGCAAAATGTATGAAGCAGCTGATTCTTGTAATAAGCATAGAATCACCAGTTTCTATAAATGCCTGGGTGCCAGTAACAATGTAAAAACTATTATATATTCTGTGGTAAAAGGCCTATTGCTAAGTATAAGCTGATAAATATATAGCTAGCTAGTTATGCAAAATTACTTTTTTATTACTTTCAATTAATTGAAAAGAAATAAAGTTTACAATTTGATTAGCAGCTGTATTGTATTATCAAATGTTGAAGGAATTGCTTGCCCTTTCCTAAATCAGTGTTTTTCAAAAGTCCAATTAATTGTACTGCCATCTATGTTAAAACTGCAGCTTACAGGACAGTAGTGCCTCGCATTTTTGAACTTGGTTCGTTTAAAACATTATACTATGAAAACACGACGTGCGGTCTTTTGCCTGCCGCGCGGATTAACTGGCGCCAACTCGCAGCGTGTGAATGTATAGAGTAGGAGGTTTACTGTTAAACAAAATTAATTTAGGGTCTTACTACAAAAAAGTTAGATGAGCGTTGAACGTTTTTTGTATGAAATGAAGTTTTGTTTTAAACACGCGTTCAACATGTCTAATTTTGCTACCACTTCGTGGTAAGGCCCATAATATTCAAGCAAAACGATCGACACACAATTGACGCATTTTTCGATGAAAACTCATCAGTAAAACCAATCTTGTCCAGAGGCCACCCGCTATGCGAGTTCTGTGAAGAACGTTTTATGGACGCGGACGAGCTCTACCGCCACTTACGGAAGGAGCACCTCTACTGCCATCTGTGCGACGCGGACGGACGCAACCTCTACTACGCGTCCCACAATGCGCTCGCCCACCATTTCCGCACCGACCACTTCCTGTGCGAGGAGGGGGACTGTGCGGGCAACCATCTCACGGCTGTGTTTAGGACCGAGATCGATCTCAAAGGTAAATTAGCATTTTGAACAGGTTAAAGAATAAATCAAATAGAGGTGCTGCTACATCTACTGCCATCTGTGCGACGCGGACGGACGCAACCTCTACTATGCGTCACACAATGCGCTCGCCCACCATTTCCGCACCGACCACTTCCTGTGCGAGGAGGGGGACTGCGCGGGCAACCATCTCACGGCTGTGTTTAGGACCGAGATTGATCTCAAAGGTATGTCAGAAATATGTTATAGAATAAAAAATTAAACAACGTTTTTTAAAGAAACTAACTCGAAAGCTCGCAACCTCTACTACGCGTCACACAATGCGCTCGCCCACCATTTCCGCACCGACCACTTCCTGTGCGAGGAGGGGGACTGCGCGGGCAACCATCTCACGGCTGTGTTTAGGACCGAGATCGATCTCAAAGGTAAGTCAGAAATACAGGTTAGAGAATAAAAATTTAAACAACATTTTTTAAAGAATCTAACCCAAAAGCTCGCAACCATCTTACGGCTGTGTTTAGGAACGAGATTGATCTCAAAGGTAAGTGAGCATTTTGAACAGGTTAGAGAATAAATTTTTAAACAACGTTTTTTAAAGAACCTAACCCGAAAGCTCGCAACCATCTTACGGCTGTGTTTAGGACCGAGATTGATGTCAAAGGTGAGCCAGAAATATTTTGAACAGGTAAAAGAATAAATCAAATAGAGCTGGTCCTACCTCTACTGCCATCTGTGCGACGCGGACGGACGCAACCTCTACTACGCGTCCCACAATGCGCTCGCCCACCATTTCCGCACCGACCACTTCCTGTGCGAGGAGGGGGACTGCGCGGGCAACCATCTCACGGCTGTGTTTAGGACCGAGATCGATCTCAAAGGTAAGTTAGCAATATTTGAACAGGATAGAGAATAAATATTTAAACAACGTTTTTTAAAGAAACTAACTCGAAAGCTCGCAACCTCTACTACGCGTCCCACAATGCGCTCGCCCACCATTTCCGCACCGACCACTTCCTGTGCGAGGAGGGGGACTGCGCGGGCAACCATCTCACGGCTGTGTTTAGGACCGAGATTGATCTCAAAGGTCAGTTACAAATAACATTTTGAGCAGGTTAAGGCTAAACGTCATACTAGTGTCGCCCCCAAACAGGAAAAATCCCTGGCTGAACACGCTGGTCACCTGGAGGACAATGTACAAATTACCGACAATAACTAACCACAAGGAGTATTCAAATCTAATAAAATACCTAGTTAAAAATTGGTGTCCTTGAGTTGTGCATGCATGCATGCATAACTAAAGCGCACAGTTTTCCCAAGGATTTATTCTACGTTGTTAGTTATTGTCGTTAATTCATAATGTGGTTTCCCAATCACTTACGTATTCAGTCAGTGACTGTCTTTCACTGAACGGCGCTAGTGACGCTAACGTTGAGCCTTAAAGAATAAATTAAATGGAGGTGCTCCTACCTCTACTGTCATCTGTGCGACGCGGACGGACGCAACCTCTACTACGCGTCCCACACTGCGCTCGCCCACCATTTCCGCACCGACCACTTCCTGTGCGAGGAGGGGGACTGCGCGGGCAACCATCTCACGGCTGTGTTTAGGACCGAGATTGATCTCAAAGGTGAGTCAGATAGTTAGATGTAATATTTTGAACAGGTTACAGAATAAAAACCACAGCTACAACACCACCTTTCGGGTTAGTTTCTTTAAAAGCGTTTAAACTACCGAACCGAAAGAAAGATGGAGCTGTAAACAGCCATAAACTAAGCCGGAATATGAGTAAAAATTTGACAACTACTATTTTCCACATGCTCTAAAGTAGACTGGTAGATAATGCCATTGGCATTAAGTCCGTCCATGTACTTACACATTTTGTGCATAAATTTAAATAAAAACATAAAACAAATTCGATAAGGTCTATGGCGGCGTGGAACGGCATTGATTACTTGCAATTAGGTGTATTTTATATTGAAAACTACGGCTTATAGTTTGGGGCAATACGACCGAACAAGAACACAATATTGCACAGTGGACGAGTATCTAACTGGATGTATCACACTTATTTTTCCAGCCCACAAGGCAACTGTCCACGGGAAAGGCATGACACGCGGCGCGGCGCGGCAAGCCAGAACCATAGAGGTTCAGTTCAACATCACACCGCATTCTGCGCAGATAGTGCAAAGGACGCCAAGGTATGAACTTCCCGTAAATTTACCGAAACTCTAAATCATCAAGATCGTGTCCAGCAAACCGAAACCACAAGATTAATGTGAATAAGCCCCTTTCTTTCTAACTTATTCGTATTCCTCTGAGCCTGAACCACATCTCTAAAAATAACAACTTTAGACGAGTTGGTGTAGAAATCATATTTTTAATCAAACCTGTAGGTAATGGATGTTTTTGTTTTTTGTAGAAATGAATCCGAAAGATGCCGCTGTACTCCGCCAAAGACTAAGTGGGATTAACTGTAATTTTTTTACAACTATGCCAGCAAAGTCTATGCTGGCGTTGAAAGCCATCCTTCGGAATAGTTTCTTCAAAAAACGTTTATCGAAAGAAAAATATGCGTGGTTTTTGTTCGCAGGGATCGCGAGCGAGACCGCGAGCCGCCTCGGGAACCGTCCCCCCCTCCGCCCGCGCCCGCCCCCCCGCGTATAGACACCCGCTCCGACGCGCAGTTCCCGCGCCTCTCCGCTGCGCCGCCACAACCTAACCTACTGTTGGGCGCTCCTAACTGCGCTTATAGGAGTAAGTATGCTGCCTCTACCAATGGGCGGTTGCAAGGAACCATCCCCCTCCCCCAGTGTATAGACACCCGCTCCGACGCGCAGTTCCCGCGCCTCTCCGCCGCGCCGCCGCAGCCTAACCTACTGTTGGGTGCTCCCAACCGCGCCTATAGGAGTAAGTATGCTGCCTCTACCAATGGGCGGTTGCAAGGAACCCCCCCCTCCGCCCGCGCCCGTCCCACCGCGTATTGATACCCGCTCAGACGCGCAGTTCCCGCGCCTCTCCGCCGCGCCGCCGCAACCTAACTTGCTGTTGGGTGCTCCCAACCGCGCCTATAGGAGTAAGTATACTCTACCATTGGGCGGTCACAAGGAACCACCCCCCCTCCCCCCGCGTCTCTCCGCCGCGCCGCCGCAACCTAACTTACTGTTGGGTGCTCCCAACCGCGCCTATAGGAGTAAGTACACTGTCTATCTCAATGGACGGTTGCAATGAACCATCCACCCTCCCCCCGCGCCTTTACGTCGCGCCGCCGCAACCTAACTTACTGTAGGGGCTCCTAACCGCGCCTATAGGAGTAAGTATGCTGCCTCTACCAATGGGCGGTTGCAAGGAACCATCCCCCCTCCCCCCGCGCATCGACACCCGCTCCGACGCGCAGTTCCCGCGCCTCTCCGCCGCGCCGCCGCAGCCTAACTTACTGTTGGGTGCTCCCAACCGCGCCTACAGGAGTAAGTATAATACATCTGCCTATAAGGAAGCGATTGCAAGGATCGTGAGCCGCCCCGGGAACCGTCCCCCCCTCCGCCCGCGCCCGGTCCCCCGCGCATCGACACCCGCTCCGACGCGCAGTTCCCGCGCCTCTCCGCCGCGCCGCCGCAACCTAACTTACTGTTGGGTGCTCCCAACCGCGCCTACAGGAGTAAGTATGCTCTCTCTCCCAATGGGCGGGAATTTGCAGAGATTGCACGCCATCCCCGTCTCCGCGCCAACAAAAGTATGTAGACGCCAAACCATTTATGAGGGCATGTCCTTGCATGATAGAGAAAGTATAACCTTTATTTACTAACAGGATATCCTAAAGCGTATAATAAGAAGTATATCTCGAAAATCAAAAATAATAGAAGTTTATCGTTACAGGTGTGGATGGTCTCGCTCGCACGGATAAGAACTTCCCTACTTTAGGGGGTGGTCCTGCCCCCGCGCCTCCTGCCGGCTCCTCGCGCACCTCTGCACCAGCTAAACCTGCCGCTGCCATACTCAGGAATTGTAAGTACAGTGCCCGAACGCGTTCATGACCATCCTGAAATATGCGCATCTTTGTCGCACACGCCAGTATCACTGCGAGTATGACAAGGAGGCGCATATTTCAGGATGGTCATGAACTCTTTCGCGTACTGTATAAGCCCGGAGATGGTCGTCATCATTCATCATTTCACCATTTCTCGTGAACCTGACGTCCCTCCATTAGTTACACCCTATGCTGCCCGTTTTTGATAATAAAAAATGTTCTAGGATAACTTGATACAATAAAGAAAGGGATTATAAATTGAAGCCGAACGAAGGTCATGCTTTCTCACTCTTACTGAGGCTCTTACGTACACCAGGCGTTCATACATCCCTTTCTTTAATGAACCGTGTTTTAACCTCACATACTTTCCAATATGTTTTCTTTATCGATTTTATGGTATGAAAATTAGCACTGTGAGTGCAAATCTCATTACCTTCAATAGTTTTTTCTATTTGTAATTAATTTTCTACCATTCCAGCAAAACCTTCGGTGTCCATCCAGCTGCACAGCCAGCCGGCCAGCGCCAGCAACTTCCGGTTGCAGCCGTCTACCGGAAACCGGAACATCTCCATACCACCACAACAACAACGAAGGAATAACAACTTTGACGAAGACGACTTCCCTTCGCTAGGAGGAAACGTTCCTAAGGATGACCATCCTAGTTTAGGAGCCGGCACTATGCAACCACCTAAAGTAAGTAATACTAGTAATAAACTTGATTAAAACAGATAGAAACCGAAACATCTTTATACCGCTGCAGCAACGAAGGAATAACAACTTTGATGAAGACGACTTCCCTTCGTTAGGAGGAAACGTGCCTAAGGATGACCATCCTAGCTTAGGAGCCGGCACTATGCAACCGCCTAAAGTAAGTTATACTAGTAGGTTATACGTATAGGGCATTCTAACAAGCCCGATTTACTAGTTGTCAGATTTAAAGTAGATCATGTCAGTAAAGGAAAGCATATTAAATTGGCTGAACTAAAACTGGCATATAGGATACCGGAACATCTCTATACCGCAGCAGCAACGAAGGAATAACAACTTTGACGAAGACGACTTTCCTTCGTTAGGAGGGAACGTTCCTAAGGATGACCATCCTAGCTTAGGAGCTGGCACTATGCAGCCACCAAAGGTATTTTATAATAATGAATTATAAATAATACTAAATAAATAATAATAAAGCCAAAGTATCTATCTACATACTGCAGCAACGAAGAAATAACCTCGATGAAAATGACTTCCTTTCACTAGTAGAGTAGACTGGTAACCGAAACATCTATACTATAGCGTAGCACCAACGAAGGAATAACAACTTTGACGAAGACGACTTCCCTTCGTTAGGAGGAAACGTGCCTAAAGATGACCATCCTAGCTTAGGAGCCGGCACTATGCAACCGCCTAAAGTAAGTTGTACTAGTAGGTTATACGTATAGAGCATTCTAACAAGCCCGATACCAGTTGTCAGATTTAAAGTAGATCATGTCAGTAAAGGAAAGCATATTAAATTGGCTGATCTACAACTATGGCATACCAGATACCGGAACATCTCCATACCGCCGCAGCAACAACGAAGGAATAACAACTTTGACGAAGACGACTTTCCTTCGCTAGGAGGAAACGTTCCTAAGGATGACCATCCTAGCTTAGGAGCCGGCACCAGGGGGGTTTCACTCCGCGGATTAGGTATTACCCGCCCGCGTGCCACTTGAAGGGGCTAATCTCAGCGGGTTGCCGTGCGCGAGATTCACCGCGCGTATGGTCGTATTCGGATTAGGTATTTCAAAATTTTCGGAAGTGTTGTTTTGAGTTTCGAAAGCGGATTAAAAACTAAAAAATGGCTAGCAATGGACCTGGCAAATAATGCAATGTAGATATGTGTAAGAACAATAACCCGGAAATAAGTTTTTTCGTTAGTTATTCCAAAGGAGATAGAAAGTTTTTTCTAAAATAGTATTTTGATAATTTTCACCTACTTGTGCTATTTCTAACATTGGTCAGAGTATAGGTACCTTCTTCTGGGTTCTATTTAAACAAACAACGTAGATGCCATGATGATGTACCTACATTCTTAGTAGGTACCTACCAGTGTTGGGCGTAATTAATTACTTTTGTAATTTAATAATTGAACTACTTTTAATTCAATTACATGTAATTGAAATTAACAGTAATTGCAATTACTTTTCCAATTATGTAATTATAATTCGTAATTCAATTACTCAATTACATTTTGTAGTATGATACATTGCAGTATTGGCATAATCACAAATTTTGACGATTAAAACTTATAATTTTGTCACTAAATTAGTGATGATTGAAAATCTAGTTTTTGTGGTGATTATTAAGTATTCAATCGCTAATTTTTGAGTCAAAACTTAAACTAATTTGTAGGTATAAGGTAGGTATAAGTACATAATGACTCGGCCGGCTCGGCCCTTCGAATTGCTTGTCAATGGGTCTTTAGAGGTCAGCCATCGGGTCGTAAGGGTTGTTAGGTTTGTAATGGTTCAACGGGTTCAGCTGGTCGCAAGGATTCTTCTTCAAGGGTCGTAAGGATTCAACGGGTCGTAAGTGTTCAACGGGTCCTAAGAGTTCACGAAGCGATGAACTCTTACGACCCGACGAACCGTGACGACCCGAAGAACCATTACGACCATAAGAACCCTTTCGACCAGAACAATGAAACATTACGACCCGATAAACTTTAACAACCCGATGAACTCTTACGACCCGATGAACCCGTACGACCTGATGAACTCTTACAACGCGATGATCCCTTACAACCCGATATACTTACACTAAAAAAACGAAAGGTTCAAGGAGTGCAAAAGGCCAAGCAATTCTAAGTATTGATTCATGTACTATCAGCAGCACATCAACCTATCCTTGATACATTACTGTTTTTGTTTTTGAATAGAGATGATAATAACACCTTTTTATGTCATCATATTGTTTTGTATGGGTCATTATTTAGAAATAAACACATAGTTAAAAATCCTTATAGCTGTTATTTATATGGCCCTTGTTCATATGTAATTGAGTAATTTAGTAATTCTAATTACAATTACATCAAAGTAATTGGTAATTGAAATGACTTTTTAAAATTATTAATTCGTAATTGGTAATTGCAATTACATACAGTAATTGTAATTTTGTAATTAGTAGTTAATTACAATTTGCCCAACACTGGTACCTACCTACTTACTTAGGCACTGTTTACAAAACATAAGTACCTAAGTAAGAAACACTACCCTAGTACTGTTATTATTCTGTGCCTACACCAAGGTAAATACATTACAGCCGAAATACGCATATATTTGTTGCGAAGATATTTCATACCAACAACAGCGGTGTCTCATTCTGACCCTTGATGCTGCGCTCACGTGCGAGTGCGATGGAAATAAGCCGCCGGAAATAGGCCGCCGCGCCGCCGCATTGCGAGTTGGTTGTGTGTGTCTAAGAAGGTAGGTAGGTAATTTCCCTATAGACAACAACTGGGAGCTAAAAGTAAAAGTCTAAAACGTTGGATTGCATACCAACGATAATTCCACAGGGAGGGGGTTTTAGTCGGGCATACCATAAACGCCCGGGCCTTATGGTATTTATGATGATTTCCCCCTACCTACGAAAAAAAAAAACAACTGGGAGCGACAGCTTAGCTTGCCTTCCAAAGTACGGAACCATTTTGCTTCAGGTCGTTCGAGTTCTAACGAGACTTTGAACAAAATTTAACGATGAGAAATAGGTAGGTTGATACCTACCGGTAGGTATCAAGCTTTTGTGAGCTTCACTTTCTATCGTCTCATAAGATAAGTAGGTGGGTAGGAAGCGACTTATTATTGTTAATGTTACGCTAGCTTATTTCGAATTCGATTTAAAAACACTTGCAATACTTGTCTTATAGTTACCTAGAATACCTATGTACTGAACAGATAAATTAAATACCTACTCGATTATTGTGACAACCCTTTGAGAGCGCGCGCGGCCGGGTCATTGTCCGCCGGCGTCCAGTGGAGATTGAGCCGTTCGCGCGCAGTAATAAGTTTCAATTTTGCTCGCGGGCGGTCGGCTAAGCCGAGAGTAGGTATCTTTTTATACCTAACCATGGCTTTTGTTAGGGAGTGAATTTTCTGTACCCTAGTACTATTATATATTCTGTGCTGGCACTATGCAGCCGCCTAAAGTAAGTTATACTAGTAGGTTATACGTATAGGACATTCTTACAAGCTCGATTTACCAGTTGTCAGATTGAAAGTAGATCATGTCAGTAAAGGAAAGCATATTAAATTGGCTGATCTACAACTATGGCATACCGGATACCGGAACATCTCCATACCGCCGCAGCAACAACGAAGGAATAACAACTTTGACGAAGACGACTTTCCTTCGCTAGGAGGAAACGTTCCTAAGGATGACCATCCTAGCTTAGAAGCTGGCACTATGCAGCCGCCTAAAGTAAGTTGAGAATTATCTACATACCTACTGCAGCAACGAAGGAATAACAACTTTAGCGAAGACGACTTTCCTTCGTTAGGAGTAAAACATCCCTAAGGACGACCATCCTAGTTTAGGAGCTGGGACTATGCAGCCGCCTAAAGTAAGTTGAGAATTATCTACATACCTACTGCAGCAACGAAGGAATAACAACTTTGACGAAGACGACTTTCCTTCGTTACGAGGGAACGTCCCTAAGGATGACCATCCTAGTTTAGGAGCCGGCACTATGCAACCGCCGAAAGTAAGTTATACTAGTAGGTTATACGTATAGGGCATTCTAACAAGCCCGATTTACCAGTTGTCAGATTTACAGTAGATCATGTCAGTAAAGGAAAGCATATTGAATTGGCTGAACTAAAACTATGGCATACCGGATACCGGAACATCTCCATACCACCACAACAACAACGAAGGAATAACAACTTTGACGAAGACGACTTCCCTTCGCTAGGAGGGAATGTGCCTAAGGATGACCATCCTAGCTTAGGACCTGGGACTATGCAGCCACCTAAAGTAAGCTATACTAGTAATAAACTTGATTAATACTGGTAACGAAACATCTAAATAGCGTAGCAACAACGAAGGAATAACAACTTTGACGAAGACGACTTCCCTTCGTTAGGAGGAAACGTTCCTAAGGATGACCATCCTAGCTTAGGAGTCGGCATTATGCAGCCGCCTAAAGTAAGTTATACTAGTACCTAATAAACTCGATTTAGATTGGTGGAAACCGGAACATCTCTATACCGCCCCAGCAACGAAGGAATAACAACTTTGACGAGGACGACTTCCCTTCGTTAGGAGGGAACGTCCCTAAGGATGACCATCCTAGTTTAGGAGCCGGCGCTATGCAACCGCCTAAAGTAAGTTATACTAGTAGGTTATACGTATAGGGCATTCTAACAAGCCCGATTTACCAGTTGTCAGATTTAAAGTAGATCATGTCAGTAAAGGCAGTAAAGGAAAGCATATTAAATTAGTTGAACAAAAACTATGGCATTCCGGATACCGGAACATCTCTATACCGCCGCAACAACGAAGGAATAACAACTTTGATGAAGACGACTTCCCTTCGCTTGTTCCCAAAGATGACCATCCTAGCTTAGGAGCCGGCACTATGCAACCACCAAAGGTATTTATAAAGCTGCTATTCCGAACAGACCAGCCGACAGCATATGCTGCAACCAGGCCTGGCGCACTCCGCTGCGTAGGTATAGATTTACAAGTACGTGCGGAGACACCCGCGGGGAGGTTAATCAGTGGGTTGCCGCACGCCGCTCGTTACGCACGCGCTCCCACGTTGCCGCTCTTAATTCTTTCTTTGTACTAAATTTACGTAAATTACGCGAAAATGGGAATAAGAAAATACTGCATTGCTTATAATTGATTGAATAATTCTAGTGATAAAAGCCTCAAGTTCCACAAGTTACCGCGTGACATCGAAAGGTAAGAAAATAGGTACCTACATAGATTCTAGAGTCTGGTCAGCGAGTCTTTGGACACGGAAATGGCGCCAATTTTAAAAATCTTTCACATGTTAACACTGAAAAACTACAATAAAACAATTTTGATACTTACTATTTTTTTGTTTTCTGCTCTTTAGTTTGTGTTTGCCTTGCCTACCGGTATGTATGTATGATGTATCTACCGGGAGTAACAGAAAGGGTATAACAAGCCGAAAGGAGGTCAAGGTACTCATGAAACTGAACAACTTTCCCCATGAAACATGGGTCGAAATATGAAAAAAATATTTGGACCTCCCATACAAAATCGCAGATTAGCTGATTGATTTACTCTGAGAGGTCCAAATTTTTTTTCATATTTCGTCCCATGTTCCATGGGGAAAATTGTTCAGTTTCATGAGTACCTTGACCTCCTTTCGCCTTGTTATATATACCCTCTCCGTTACTCCCTGTATACTGGGTGTTACAAAACAACCAATAAAGCTGAAAGGAGGTCAAGGTACTCGTTAAACTGAACAACTTTCCCTATGGAACATGGGTCGAAATATGAAAAAAAAATTTGGCCCTCCCATACAAAATGAACTCCATTTGTATGAGAGTTTTTATGGGTTGTTTTGTAACACGTTGTATATCGCAGGATAACAGTGATATCCGGTTGATCTCAAATTTCCTAGGACCATCGCGAAGAGCCGGACAATTGCGAAATACATCGATTTATTCACCATTGGCCTAAAAATCTTGGTAAATAACAAATTCGTCAACTTCATTGACGGTATATAGGTCACTGACGTAAAACACGACACGCGCGTAGATGCCAACGCGTACGTACGCGCACCTACTACGACTTTTCGGAGCTTAAAGTCCCTCTGCGCGCATGGAAATATAAATGCGGAAGGAAGTGAGCGTGCGTATGGAAATGAGCATGCGCATAGAAATGAGCATGCACACTGATATGAGCATATTGTGCACTGCATGGAAATGAACTGAAAAATATATGCATATTTCCATGCGCATGCTCCTTTCAGTGCGCATGCTGTCTGTGTTGTAGTCTGGTATGTATTCACGCTCGCAGGTGCTCCTGTGTACGTGTTTCAGTGGCGTAGAGCGACCATTGACCTAGATTTTTGACCATAAGGTGGACGAATTCGTTATTGACCAAGATTTTTAGGACAATAGTGAATAAATCGATGTATTTCGCAATTGTCTTAATCGATTAATAATAATAATAATTAATCGACCTAAGTGGATAAAAAGAACCAAGGCATATGTACTCAAAGGCAATAATACCCATTTTATAGTTTATTTAAATGTGGTAAGTATCAAGATGTTTTGGCTGTATTTACTTGTATGTAGCCGAAAGAATTTCATTTTCTAGTGTTGCCATTTGAAATATTTGAATTATTTGACGTCCAAAGACTCGCTAGCCAGACTCTAGCTATGTAATAAAATTATTATTTATTATCTAGGTACCTACTACTACAACGACCTGATGAACCCTGATGTCAGAGTTTTTGAACCTATCTGCCTTCCTCCTTTAAAATTCGAAAGTGACATCCCCACTGAGCGCGCTGACTGTGACCTTCAGGACGCGCCAGCGGTAGAAGAACTTTCGCGCGCAGCCATTCGGCTCATTTTTGCTTGCGCGCGCGATGAGTAGGCTAATATAAAAGTAGGTATCCAAAGCCGGCGCGAAGGAAATTGTACTTTATTATCGCGCGTAAAGATTTATATTTGTTGAATCGCTATGGCGGAGTGCGTCTTCTGTACCTGTACTATTATGTATTCTGTGCTGCAACGCCGTTCGGAATACAACCTTAACATCATCTTCCTGCCCTTATCCCAATTACTTGGGGTCGGCGCCAAACGTTTCGTTGAACACAAAATCGTGTTGCAAAAGGATTCGGCTGAATTTTACGACCGGCCGCCTACCAGACGTCAAACCTCTTTGGGAATGCTTTTGTGGTGGATTAACTGCCACCATACGGTTGGCCCTGGCTGTTTGGGTCCGGTCGCCTCTTACGAGCCCCACGGGAAGAGAGGGGGTGGTGCTATTCTACTCTGCCGGCACCACACGGCAAATGGAATACAACCTTAACAATGAATTATAAATAATACATAAGCTTCATTGGGCGCGTGGAAATTGAATTATCTATATACATTATACATGCAGCAACGAAGGAATAACTTTGTTGACATGACTGGGCAGTTGTCCAGTTCTAATTGTGATATCCTAATAGTAGTCAATAAAGGCGGCACCAACGTGCGCGTGACCTATTCTACGACCATATCAAAATCAATTTAAATTCAATTTCGATAACATTCTCAATTAGATACTAAAACTTTTTATTGTGTTAATGAGTCAACAAGAATTAAGGATGATTTTTTCAATTTTAGTAGTCAACACTTGGGATGGGCCTGCGGAGGCCTACGGGCAATAGTGTAGTGTTCCTGGAGTATTTTAATTGCTCACTAACAAAATGTTCGTATCTTTCAGGTGGCAATGATCAACAGCCAGGAGATGGCTGCGATGAAGAGCAGCCAGCCCACGCAGCAGAAGAAGAAGCCTCCCCCCGCCTCGGGCGAGGCCTTCCCCGCATTGTCTACCACTTCAGCCCCCGCACACCCCCCGCAGTGGATCACCGTCGACAAGGGCAAGGGCAAGGCCAAAGCGAAGCCCGAGCCTCCGCCCCAGCCCAAGCAACCCGCCTTCAACCCCGTCGCAGACTTCCCCGGACTACCCGTCAACAACAAAAAGAACAAGAAACAAAACCAGCCACAAGCTACCCCCGTCACCCCCCGCGCGCAACCCCCGCCCGCACCCAAACCACAACCAACCGTCACCTCCCCGCAAGAAAACAAACAAACCAAAAAGGACAAGAAGAAACAAGCCCAAAAGAACGCCATCAACCTCATGAAAGAGAACAACGAACCCACCGTGCCGAGCTACGTCAACGGCTTCAGCGATAAACTTTCCAAGAGCCAGATCAAGGAGGCCTACGCCGCCGCCATGAGCCTCGACAACGACGCGCCCAGCAACGCCGCCAGCAAGATCAAGACTATCAACGATGAAGGAACTTCCGCGGAAAAGAAAAACAACGGTAACGGAGACTTCGCTTTAGCGCCCAACGATTTCCCTTCTCTATCGGGCGGGGTGAGTAAAGCCAGCAAAGCGAGCAAGCGCGCTCCCAACGGCAACCCCCCGCCCGGTTTCGGAGCTCGCCCTCCCTGCGACGGCATGACGTTTACCAACTCCGCCGGACAAACGTTCACCGCGACACCGCACTCGTATCTCCCTCCACCGGACTTCGAGCGCCGCAACAGGTTACTGGTAGAAAAATTAGTTGACGCTTTAGGCTCGAACGCCGCCGTCGAGGAGTTCAAAGAGGCTTCACGCGCGTTTAGGGATGACGCGATCGACGCTGAGGAGTTTTACGCGCACTGCCGCCGCGCTATGGGGAAGAAGCTTGACGCCGCGTTCCCGGAACTCGTAGCTCTTTTACCGGATATCCGGAAGCAGCAGGAGCTGGCCTGCAAGCGCGAGAAGCAGCACAAGCTGGTGGTTTGCAGCACTTGCGGGCAGCTGCTGGCGGCCGACGACGCGCGCTCGCACGAGACCGAGCACTGGCCGCCGCTCGCCTCGTAAACTGACACGAGATGTTATTTGTACGCCCTTTCCCGAATTTTTAAATAGAAATTCTCTTTCTATTCCTGAGCTTGTCTTCGAAACCTAATAGAACGATAAATCCGGGATTTTAACATCTTTACGCATGAATCAAAATATTTAATAGGCGCGTCCACACCAAGCGAGCCGATTTGCTGCCTCGCGAGGCAAACGACCAAAACATTACGTGCCTCACAGGAGGCAACGCAAGGTCATGCTCGGGCGAACGCGCGCGGGCGGAGCTAAAATCAAGGCGTCTCAGAAGTTTGCCTGTTAATTTATTTAGGCGTCCAAATTGGGCCAAACTTGCCTCGCCTGCGCACGAGCGTATGACTCGCGAGGTAGCGAGGCTGCTCGCTTGGTGTGGACGCACCTAATCGAAAATTGCGTTTTTACAATTATGGGAGGTCCCAAAAACTTTCTTATTTCTATTTAGTTTTGAATAAGTTTCGAAGATACGTACCTATTAGGTAATCCCGAAATATAATACTTATCATTTCACAAGTTCTCAGCAAAAGCAATGTTAGATGTCAATTAAAAAATACCGAAAAAGATACTGTTGAGTTTACAAAATCAATAAATTTAAGTTGTAGTCGGTTCTCGTTACTTTACAGAGCGTACGATTACTTTTGACTTTCTGATCTGTAAATTCGGAAATAGATGTGAATTCAAGCACCTCTCGCTTACTTGCTGTTTTGGGCTACAGATAAAAAGTACAGTCGTGCTGCAGACTAAATGTCGATTTATTTTATGGATTCTTAATTTAAAGTGTACAGTCACTTTACTGGCGATATTCCTCTATAAAACAATATACAGGGATGGGGAAGTAACGCATTCTGAAACTGTTGTTAGAAAAAAATTATGTGTAATATACTTGGTGATTCTGCTTACTCGCGTATAGATGTATCACTAGGTCACGCTCAGTAACCGTTCACTAGACAGATCGAGACGTTTGGGGTCGTAAGGTGTAAATATTCGACTAAGTATATGTAAATGTCCTTATCGCTTCATCACCTCGGTCCGTGTGATTTTTTGTTACTTTTCTAGTGTTCACTCACACAGCGAAGATAATTTTTGCCGCTAGTCAGCCAGTCGTGAAAACTATAGGTGAAACGGCCACATTACTGCATTTGCCGCCGTATGACAGTTGTATGGCGCTCTCTTTCTCACTTGGTGGTAAACTCAAGTGAGAAAGGAAGCGCCATACAATTGCAAAAAGTGTTTGTCGCAACTATAAAGGCTTTCACATTGTTGGCTGACATTTCTGGATGATTATGTGAGATCTTGAGTGAGATCTTGTGAGTCTTGACTGGATGACTGGCGGTCAAAAGGTTAATTTAATAAAATAAAATATTGTGACATGCAACACTGTTGTGCTAAATACCGTTATATTTAAGTTCCATGTGATTATAAAATGTGAGTGATAATTACAGCATGTAAAATATATTGTTTCAAAGTAAAACACACTATTTTTGTACTTGTAAACGGAACAATTTACTTTAAATTTGTGTAAAATATTTTTTTGTTAAATACACGTTTTATTAATCTTTAAACTGGATTTTTTTAATGTAACATACCAAAAACCAAAACACCGAAAACTATTTTACATAGATACATTATTTTATTCATATAAATGTTACCGGCCAAACCCGATTTTAGGATTAACTAGTTTTTCCTAGGCCAAAGTATTTTATCCTACATGCGATTGGATAAACCGGTATAGACTAGGCTAAACCGGTTCGTCCGATGGCCGATAGGTGGAACTAGTTAATCCTAGGCTGAACTAGTTGAGCCTAAAATTAATAAATACACTTCAGGATATACTGATTTCGCTTAGTTAAAAATGATTAAATCTACAGTGACGGAGCTCTAGAGGGTAGAGGGTAACGTCGGGCATCCTAGAGACATCGGACACCCTGGAGGCTCGAACACCTTAGAGGGTGGGGTGTAGCATCGGACATTATGAAGGCTCGGACGCCCTGGAGGGAGGGAGGCCCTACAGTGATGGTGATGTAGCTCTAGATAGAGCGTAAAGGGTATAATGGCACACCCTGGAGGCATCAAACACCTGTGAGGCTCGATTGCCCTGGAGGGTGCGGGGTAGCGTCGGACACCCGGAAGGCTCAGACACCTTGTAGGCAGAGCACTTGCAAGGTCGCAGTCGGCGATAGCTCTCACGAGCTGTCACATCACAAGTGTCGCTGGTCTGTGGGGGTCGGAGCTTTTAGGGTGTCCGACGCTACCCCGCACTCTCCAGCGCGTTCGAGCCTTACAGGTGTTTGATACCTCCAGGGTGTACTTAGTGCCTCGCTGTAGGGCGTCTTTCCAGGGCGTCCGAGCCTTCAGGGTATCCAATGCTACACCCCACCCTCTAGGGTATTCGAGTCTCCAGGGTGTCCGATTTCTCCAGGATGTCCGACGTTACCCTTTACCCTCTAGAGCTACGTCACTGTAGCCGTAACCATTATTTTTAACTAAGCCAAACCAGTTTATCCTGAAGTGTACTTATTAATTTTTGGCTCAACTAGTTCAGCCTAGGATTAACTAGTTTCTCCTATCGGCCATCGGACGAACCGGTTTAGCCTAGTCTATACCGGTTTATCCAACCGCATTTAGGATAAACTACTTTGGCCTAGGAAAAACTAGTTTATCCTAAAATCGGGTTTGGCCGGTAACATAAATATAAACAAGGATATAAGAATGTAAAAGAAATAAAAAGCATTGTAGCAGACTCACGCCCTGATACAATACATTATTGGGAAATTATGATTTGGTTGAACTTTATTAATACAGTCTGAACAGAATTTACAAAATACTTGTCGTCTTTCAAAGTTATTTAAATGCGACATTGACGGAATTTGAGTCTGCTACAACCTTTATAAGGCAGAAGAGTTCAGGCACAACATCCCTCAATATCTATAAGAAAAAAAAACGACATTTTAACTTTGTCATTTTGCGCTTTTGACTTTTTGCAATTTGTGACTGTGAGTTTTGCCTTAAAGTTGTGAAAAACAGAAAAATATAGACCGCGAGGTGTTATTATGCATGCCTGAACTATCTACAAGTAGGGCTTACTGCCCGCCCTTCCCCCAGCCAAGGAATCCCTTGACCAGGCCAGTGATGCCAGCCGGCTGCTTCTTGTCAGCTCCGAGTTTATCCTCCAATGATGGGAACTCCACGAAGTTGCAGGCCAGGTCGAAGAACAGCGGCTTGCAAGGAATAGCTTCCATTGGGGGCGGAATCCGGTACACGTTGGGATTCTTGGTTAGAAGCTGCGTATCCTCGCGGTACTCGTCGAGACGGTCGACTAAAGGCTTCTTGTCGCGGTACTGACGGGTCGGTCGGCCTTCTTCGTCATTCTCCTCATCGTCTTCCAACACGGAATCAGCGTGGACCTCAAACTTGCAGCTTTCCACGTCTTTCTGCAGAGTTGTCAGTTTGGTAGTCAACTCGGGAGACAGCTTGCAGGCCTTAGCGTCGTTGGCGTAGGTCGCGCAACGCTCCAACATGGCTAGGGCTTCGCGGAACCGGCGCAAACCGGTCAGAACCTGCGCTATGTAGAAGCACCTGAACGCGCGGTAAGCTTTAGCTTGGTCCTCTATTTCCTTCTGATAAGCGGCGTCCTCTTCGAATCCAGGCAGCTGTTGGAGTTCAGTGTAGTTCTGCAGGATGATCTCGGTCAGCCTGGCTAAGTCGTGCGGACGGACCTTCTTACCGTCGAGCAGTTGAGCGTTGCGGCGCGCCTCCTCCGCCTGGGTGACCAGCAGATTGTTCCTGGCGACCGTACGCATCAGCCTCACGTACTGCAGATACGACAGCAAGTAGTTGATGTCCGAGTCTTGGTGCTCGGCGCTGGCTTTGAGTTTGGGATCGGTTTTGATCTCGTCCTTGATGGCCGCGATGGCGTCTTTGCAGTCCATGAGTATGTTCTCGAGCACGTCGATCTTGGCCTGCGCGTCGTCGGCGTCTGCGACGGACTTGTCGAGGTCCTGCAGCGCGATCAGGAAGAGCCGCACCTTCTCCGGGCGCACCGACACGCGCCGCCCGCGCCACTCCACCTCGCTCATCGCGCCGGAACGAGACTCCCTGGGAAGTAAACGAGGTCAATTGTAGCATGCTTTTGTAGAAATCACGGTTTTTATTTCTAACATCCTGTAGCCTAATTTGATGGAAGAAAGTCATAGCTGAACGGGTGAACCTGATTAATCACTCCAGAAATACCTCGAGGTACTTAAAACTCAAGGGCGCGAAAGGGGTCTTTAAAAAGTACGTAACACCAGTCGGCCAAATTCATTTTTTGTATTGCTGCCCCGAATGTCAAATTGATCCGTTAGATTGTGAACCCTATTTTAGAAGACCCTTTTCACATCCTTATTGAGTTACTAAGTTAATGAAAAATTTATCAATTTGGTGCCGTGATCAGGATAGGGAAATCTACAGGGTTTTCCCTCTTGGAACTTGTTACATCACGAACATTGATAGTTTAAGTACTTGGCCTGTGCCATGAGCTTGTCGAGGTTCTCCACCAGGTCGCCGGCCGCTGATTGGTCGCCGATGTTGTATTGGTCACTATGTCTATATTACTGACAATAGCTTTGGTAACTCACTTGGCCTGTGCCATGAGCTTGTCGAGGTTCTCGATGAGTCCCTGCCCGCGCATGGCCACCAGGTCGCCGATGTTGTATTGGTCACTATGTCTATATTACTGACAATAGCTTTGGTAACTCACTTGGCCTGTGCCATGAGCTTGTCGAGGTTCTCGATGAGTCCCTGGCCGCGCATGGCCACCAGGTCGCCGATGTTGTATTGGTCACTATGTCTATATTACTGACAATAGCTTTGGTAACTCACTTGGCCTGTGCCATGAGCTTGTCGAGGTTCTCGATGAGTCCCTGGCCGCGCATGGCCACCAGGTCGCCGATGTTGTATTGGTCACTATGTCTATATTACTGACAATAGCTTTGGTAACTCACTTGGCCTGTGCCATGAGCTTGTCGAGGTTCTCGATGAGTCCCTGCCCGCGCATGGCCACCAGGTCGCCGGCCGCTGATTGGTCGCCGATGTTGTACGCGCAGTAGCGGAGACTCGGCTTCAACTCTTCCACCTGGTGAACAAATGATGCGACTGTAGTATTTTTTAAAAACTCGAATGCAGACTAGAACCTACAAATAGGGTGTAATTTTATTAGTGGCGGATCCGTTAAGGGTGTCTTCTGTCAATAAAACTGAACAACTTTCCCCAAGGAACATAGGTCGAAATATGAAAAAAAAAATGGCGCTCCCATACAAATTGACCCGGCCGGCCAACATACTTGTTATAGGACGACCAAAATTTTTTTCATATTTCGACCTATGTTCCTTGGGGAAAGTTGTTCAGTTTCATTGACAGAACACACGCTTAACGGATCCGCCACTAATAAAATAGCATCCTATATAATATCATTGAATGCAGACTGGATGATTATTATTAGTATTGAAATGATGGATTTTAAAATTTTAATGTTCTTGGTTTTAAGTGTATTTTGGGCGGGTTTGTAGGCAAGTCAGTTCCATGTTTATAAATAAAGACTGCATGGACGAATAAACCGCGTGATTTATCCAAGACACTATGCCAAAGGCGAACAAGTTCATTCATAAGCTTTTTTGAGCAAGGTACCTACAGAAACATAGGTACTCAGAGTTGTCTATAGCAACCATTTCCAATTATTTTCAGAAGCTTATACGTCCAGTTTTCTTGTAAATCGTGCACCCACTAATAGCCGGCGTAGTTGGCATTGGGTTTCTTGTGCTGGAATTGCTGGATCTTCTGTATGCCGGAGTAGCTGGCCATGGATTTTTTGCTCCGTATCTGTAATTTCTTGTGTTTCCTTGTAAATTACAGCTCACCTTCTGCTTGTAGACGTGTCGCTCGTGTATGCAGGCTCTCTGCTCCACTGCTGCAGCTCCAGCAGTAACATCCCCCCCCCCCAGCCACCGATATACTCACCTTCTGCTTGTAGACGTGTCGCTCGTGTATGCAGGCTCTCTGCTCCACTGCTGCAGCTCCAGCAGTAACATCCCCCCCCCCCCCCCAGCCACCGATATACTCACCTTCTGCTTGTAGACGTGTCGCTCGTGTATGCAGGCTCTCTGCTCCACTGCTGCAGCTCCAGCAGTAACATCCCCAGCCACCGATATACTCACCTTCTGCTTGTAGACGTGTCGCTCGTGTATGCAGGCTCTCTGCTCCTGCTGCAGCTCCAGCAGTAACATCCCCAGCCACCGATATACTCACCTTCTGCTTGTAGACGTGTCGCTCGTGTATGCAGGCTCTCTGCTCCTGCAGCTCAGCAGTAACATCCCCAGCCACCGATATACTCACCTTCTGCTTGTAGACGTGTCGCTCGTGTATGCAGGCTCTCTGCTCCACTGCTGCAGCTCCAGCAGTAACATCCCCAGCCACCGATATACTCACCTTCTGCTTGTAGACGTGTCGCTCGTGTATGCAGGCTCTCTGCTCCACTGCTGCAGCTCCAGCAGTAACATCCCCAGCCACCGATATACTCACCTTCTGCTTGTAGACGTGTCGCTCGTGTATGCAGGCTCTCTGCTCCACTGCTGCAGCTCCAGCAGTAACATCCCCAGCCACCGATATACTCACCTTCTGCTTGTAGACGTGTCGCTCGTGTATGCAGGCTCTCTGCTCCACTGCTGCAGCTCCAGCAGTAACCCCCAGCCACCGATATACTCACCTTCTGCTTGTAGACGTGTCGCTCGTGTATGCAGGCTCTCTGCTCCACTGCTGCAGCTCCAGCAGTAACATCCCCAGCCACCGATATACTCACCTTCTGCTTGTAGACGTGTCGCTCGTGTATGCAGGCTCTCTGCTCCACTGCTGCAGCTCCAGCAGTAACATCCCCCAGCCACCGATATACTCACCTTCTGCTTGTAGACGTGTCGCTCGTGTATGCAGGCTCTCTGCTCCACTGCTGCAGCTCCAGCAGTAACATCCCCAGCCACCGATATACTCACCTTCTGCTTGTAGACGTGTCGCTCGTGTATGCAGGCTCTCTGCTCCACTGCTGCAGCTCCAGCAGTAACATCCCCAGCCACCGATATACTCACCTTCTGCTTGTAGACGTGTCGCTCGTGTATGCAGGCTCTCTGCTCCTGCTGCAGCTCCAGCAGTAACATCCCCAGCCACCGATATACTCACCTTCTGCTTGTAGACGTGTCGCTCGTGTATGCAGGCTCTCTGCTCCACTGCTGCAGCTCCAGCAGTAACATCCCCAGCCACCGATATACTCACCTTCTGCTTGTAGACGTGTCGCTCGTGTATGCAGGCTCTCTGCTCCACTGCTGCAGCTCCAGCAGTAACATCCCCAGCCACCGATATACTCACCTTCTGCTTGTAGACGTGTCGCTCGTGTATGCAGGCTCTCTGCTCCACTGCTGCAGCTCCAGCAGTAACATCCCCAGCCACCGATATACTCACCTTCTGCTTGTAGACGTGTCGCTCGTGTATGCAGGCTCTCTGCTCCACTGCTGCAGCTCCAGCAGTAACATCCCCAGCCACCGATATACTCACCTTCTGCTTGTAGACGTGTCGCTCGTGTATGCAGGCTCTCTGCTCCACTGCTGCAGCTCCAGCAGTAACATCCCCAGCCACCGATATACTCACCTTCTGCTTGTAGACGTGTCGCTCGTGTATGCAGGCTCTCTGCTCCACTGCTGCAGCTCCAGCAGTAACATCCCCCCCCCCAGCCACCGATATACTCACCTTCTGCTTGTAGACGTGTCGCTCGTGTATGGGCACGGCGGCGCACAGCTTGTCCAGCACGAGGCTCGCGCGCTGCAGGCTCTCGGCGGCCGCGCGCCACTGTTGTAGCTCTAGAAGCAACACTCCGCCCAGCCACGCCGCGTACGCGCCCGCCTCCAACTGCGTGCGCGCGTCGCACACGCCGCTTTGCTGTTGAAATAAAACCAGGTATTAATTGGGGACAAAATCCTAGAAACTTTGTATAGGAAACACATCCGAAATTAAAACTTTTGTATTTTTGCAATATTTCGGAGCGCGCCTGGGCTCTGTCACCCCTAGGAAAAGTCGCGCGCAAACTTGTCGGACTATTGTAGTAGCACTAACTTTTATACAAAGCCACGGCAAGGCACTATACACCACTGGAACAACAAGAATGTGCTATAAGCATTCAACGACCTGTTCCGGAATTGTTGCATGTTCTTGACCAAGTGTGTTGAATATTTTAAAAATCAGATTACTTTTTGTAAGTACAAAGTTTACTATGCATATTATTATCAATCCTTTAAAGCTACCTACCTCACACAGCTGCAACAGCGTCTGAGCATGCGCGGATGCTTTTTTCAGCCGCGAGACGAGATGGAACTTCTTGCGGGGCTCCGTATTGGCTTCCTGCCGCAGCTGCATCGCGTGTGCCCAGGCCCTCTCCGCTTGCAGTAAAGGCACGCACAGTAGGCGGCTCTCCGCGTTGTTTCCCGTCAGATGAGTGGTTGTGACATCGCGACGGCGGTAGTGCCGCCTGTCACCCTGGGGGAAGAGTGAGGATTGAAAATACAGGACTAAAAGACAAGATATTTTACAAAAATAGAAAATTAAAGGAGATGATGCTGAGTAGGAGTTATTATTATTATTAGAGTAGAAGGGGTTGGTCCCAGTCAGACCAAAGCCACTGCAACCTTTGCAAACCAATGTGGCTCAACCTTTTCATTAAATGACTTCATCCAATTGGGACATTTTAAGGGATACTATAATCTGTTTGGGGTCAAGGGAATGGATGTTTATTGGGGACAACAAGTGGCCACTCTAGTCCAGTGGGGGAAAAAGTGAGGAATGAAAAAACAGGACTATAATACAAGGTATTTAACAAAGATAGAAAAGTAGAGGAGGTGATGCTAAGAAGGCAGGAGTTACCCTGTGACCCAAATATGAAAACTGGATGAAAAACTTGAAGGGAATAAGGTTTTTACATAAGTATAACTATACCTGTGGTATCTTGAGCACCTTCCTGAGCCGGCGCAGTCTCCGCGAGCAGTAGCCGCGGTACCGCTGGTAGTCGCCGTGACGCAGCCCGTGCTGCTGCTGGGCATCCTTCGTCAGACGGAGTACTGAACCATGCTAAGGAACTTATTTTGGCTTGAGAATTGTTTAAAGTTAAGATTTCTTTATTTTTAAATGTAATGATTTTATGTTCAATATTAAGTAAATTAAAAGGAATATAAAATAATTTAACTTATTGGCAATTCTCTATTATTGCTGTTATTAATTATAATTTATCTGACAAGGAGGCCATAGAATTCATGTCATGTTAGATTTAAATATTTCATGATGAATAATTACCTTCCTGATGAACAATTTATGTAACTATAAGTTTGTTGTTTTGAATTTCTGAATACAGAGAGGGTTAACAAAGACTAACTAATTTTCTTTTTTTTGTTTTCTACAGATATTGAAATGTTTTAAGGGGAGTTTATTCCATACCAAAATCACATACCTATAACATCCATCTGTTGTTTATAAACTGCTTCCAATTAGAAAGATTTTTTTTTACATAAAACAGTTAAATTTTTAATAATGCTAGGTATATTCTTTTTGATTTGTAAATAGTTACTTTACTTTACAATAGGTATGGCAATACAAGGCGAATTGTATGATAGAATATAGCAAATAAATAATTGTATGGGTCAATATAACCTATAATTTTCATATGGTTTAGCTGCAGTTCTATGCAATGATTCTATTATAAAGTAACGACATAGATATCATGGTAACAAACAGTACCTGAATCAGGAGTATTATACTCTTAGAACTAAAATAAAAAGGATACTTTCTATTGATAATAGAGTAGGTGGTTTTGCTTCCTCTTTTTCAGTTTCTTCGGTGGGTATCTGCTTCGCATCTCCAGCCTCGCCTTCGAGCACTACCATTTTGAATTAGAAGGCACAATATGTTCTAGTTTTATTGAAAATTCACGTAAAAACTACATGAATTCTGTAAATTGTGTCCACGAAACTCGATTCGAGCAGGCACGTCACTTGACAAATGTCATTTGAAATATTCGTTCGAAAAGGGGTTGTTCGTTTCGTTCTATAGATTATTTCTTTTATTTTCTTGTGTTTTATAACATTTCACTGGGCCAAAAATGATAAATCTTAGTCAAACTATTTTTGAACTTGCAGTTTTGGCTGAACACTGACTCTCCACCTATAAAAAAATACAATAATTTGAGTTAAAAATATAACACCATAATCTTGCTTTGATGAAACCAAAGGATGAAACGAACAACACAAAAACAAGTATTTTTGAACGAAAGTTTGAGTTGCCAGACAAATGGTGAAAAGCTCGTTTTACAGTGAAACTAAATCGCAAGAGTGCGTTGTACGCCGTCATAGACTCAGGGGCGTATTTAGAGATTTGGCGCCCCGGGGCACTCACTTTTCGGCGCCCCCCTACCAGTAGTGGCGTTCTGGCGACTTTTAGAAAACATGCAAGATTAGCCAAGTCAGTGGCGGATACAGAAAAATCTCAAAGGGGGGGCACCCGGTACAATTCACATGTACGCGGCGTGTTCAAGGGCGGATCGGAATTCGGATACATAACTTTCTGGGTTGGAGGAACAAGTCTTCTGTTAAAACAGTCTACGAGCTTTGGGCTGTATGTATCGCGAGCGAAGCGAGCACGAATTTTCAAGCAATAAACGGACGTGGAACATCTTCAATAGCCGCGAGTGTAAAAAAATTAGGAATGCACACAAATTGCGAGCAAAGCGAGCTCGACTTTTCACGCTACAAACGGTCAAGGAGGTTAAAGACGACAGTTACACAGACAGACGAGTACACGTATTGCGAGCGAAGCGAGCTCGACTTTTCACGCTACAAACGGGTGCTGAGCCGAAACACTAATACGCGGCAGTAAAACAGACAGACAACGCAACGCGTTTACGAGTCTGAGCACGACATTTTACATTTTACACCATAAACGGGCGAGGAGGTTAAACACTAGCAACAGCAGTAAAATAGACACGCACACGTATCGCGAGCGAAGCGAGTTAGACCTTTCACGCTACAAACGACGAGGAGCAAAAAACACTAGCCGCGATTGTAAAATTGACAGACACGCTTCGCTCGCGATATTTCACAAACTGGATTCGAGATTCAAGATTCAAAACTTTTATTTCCAAGTAGATTCACAAAGAATACTTTTAGAAAGTCAATTAAATAAATCAAGTATATAAAAGTACATATAAAATTAAAATTATGATAGCGACGAAGTTATAATTAATTAATTAATTATGTCAATTTTATACTCCTTGTAAGTCCTGATTTGGTATTCAAAACTAGTGCGTGTTTCCTGTGATGTGCTGGAATTTCAGAAATCCACGCATTTTTGTCATTAATATAATCATCTAACTTATAATAAGCTTTATAACATAAAGTTTTCTTTATAATAGACTTAAATTTACTTTCTGATAGACTTAATATATCTTCCGGTATTTTGTTATAGTATCGTATACTTAGACCTTGAAATGAAGTCATAACTTTAGCTAATCTATACTTAGGTTGATCTAATTCATTTCTACTCCTTGTATTGCGATTATGCCTTTCATAATTTCTATTGAATGTATTTATATTCTTTCTTACGTACATGATATTTTCGTATATATATTGACATGGTACGGTCAAAACATTAATTTCTTTGAACAGTTCTCTAAGGGAGTCACGACTACAAAGTTTATAAATTGCTCTAATGGCCCTTATTTGAAGTACAAAAGTTTCATTTCATAGGACATAATGATGTGAAAATAACTAAAGTAAACAAGGTGAAGTGGCGAGAAGCCTACGCTTAGCGAGCTCGAGTTTTCACGCTCGACTGCTACAGAGACAGTCAAACACAATACGAAGTTATGCTAGCAAAACGAGCTCGTCATTTCACGTTTGAAGAGGAAAGAGAGGCACCACATCAGCATTGTGTATTGCGAGCGAAGCTACATTTGTCAGCTTGACGTTTCTCTTAACAAGCAGTAATTTTAAGAGCTAGCTCAAGTAAGAACAACATTGCGCTGTAGCGTGATATCTCTTAAGAACTTGAAATTGTATAATAAATTGGTGATAGGGGCGCTAGACCAAGACCACACGTATTGCGAGAGCAGCGCTATTAGAGTTTTAGGGCGCTTTGATAGCTCATGACAGTATACGTCGTATTGTGAGCGAAGCGAGCTCGACTTTTTACGTTAAATTTAGTTAAGTGTAGGCAGCTTTGAGAGGGAAAGGTGGTGACTGAATGCAAGAGGGCGCCAGAGCTGTGCATTTTTTTTACAGTAGAGAAGGGTGGCTAGTGCCGCCCCCCTCAGGCTTGCGCCCTGGGCACGAGCCCCACTTGCCCCTATGGTAAATACGCCCCTGCATAGACTAACATTGGAATTTTTACCTGGCTCAGCAGTGGATCTTGGCCTCCGATACAAGTGTCAGAATTTGACAGCTAACCCCTAAAAGTCGTCCCTGGAGTCATACAACGCCATTTTGCTTATTAGTTTCTCCAAAACGCCCAGTCCTTATTAAAATAATATGGCCTTTTCTGACAGCTATTCAAAAGTAAATATTGGCACTTGGTAATAAGTTAAATCATCGATAGATTTTACGAGCAAGGGAAGACGTTTTGGTAGCTATGAAATGCATAGAAAAAATATACCTATAGACCACTCTATCACTCTATTACGAAAACGCTATTTTTGATATAACTCGATTTTTATAACTGTGCGTTTGGAGCTGTCAAACTTTCTATACGATTTGACACTTGAACTGTCAAAACCCATACAAAGTTTGACAGCTCCAAACGCACAGTTATAAAAATCGAGTTATATCAATCTTGCTAGCTTTTGCGGGTCTCTGTTGCTAGCACCATTTATCGATGACTTTACTAACTACTAAATACTAGGTTTTTAGCTGAGAAAGAAAAGCACTCATTATTTTTAAACATAGTTTTTGTAATTCTTCTCTTTTTTTTCGAAGTATTTTGAAGAACAAACACATTTAGCTATGCAATATAATAATATCTAAAACTAAAAGTTCAGCTAACGATTTCTATTGAATAATTTCTTCAAAAATTTTCGGCTACATTTATACCAAATGATCTGGCAGCATCTTGAATTGACATTGACAGTTCTTTACAATTTTGCCTTCTTCGGTGTTAGGTTAGTTTCATGTTTTTATCCTGAAAAATCTAATAAATCGTATAGATTTTTATGTGTTTATGTGTATTTGTGAGCTTGGGGTTTGTGGTGCTGTGATATAAATCTTATATTTCTTCTTCTAGGACTGAACTTCCGTCGCTATGGCCAAGTCAAAGAACCACACAAATCACAACCAAAGTGAGTGAATAACATATTTTCTGTCGCAAATAACGTATTTATACGACCGGCAGGTTGATCTTATGTACGATGCATCATAATTTATGAAAGGCTATATTGTACTTACCAAAAATGCACTCTTTGTTTACACTTTCATGTCGCAAGGAACTCATCAAAATTTTTCCTATTTCCAGACCGCAAAGCCCACAGGAATGGCATCAAGAAGCCTACCAAGTTCAGGCACGAGTCTACCCTTGGTGTAAGTATCTTTTTTGTGAAAATAACTTAACAACCACTTTGTTTTTATTCATCTTTGAAGTCGATGTAGGGCTACAATAAGATCTGTTCTGTGCTAAACTTACTGAATAGGTACTAGTAAAACTACAATTATTGTGAATAATTGCATTGTGTTTTATGGATTCCTGAGTGAAACAATAATAAGAACAATCCCTAGAGCCAAGTTTTCATACTATAAGTCTGATTTTTATTCAGATGGACTAAACTGACAGCTGAGATCGGCCTTTTGTTTTTAAAATGTTGCAAGCATCAGGGTAGTGTTGTGGTTTGACTCATTCATTTTATTCATTGAACTGTTGTCCCATGATTCCTTGATGTATTTGTTTTTGTAAATAAATATGCTCAATAAATACTTGCGTATTAATTACGTACCTACATACTTTACATTACGTAAAAGAGTATATGTTACGCGTATACTTTAAGTTTATATGCCAAGTTTTCGTTTAGTTTATAGAGGTAGAATTCAAAAATGAATAATATTGAAATTTAAAATGTTGGTACTGTTCAATAAATTCACATTAATGATATCAGACTGTTACTAGTTATGTTCTCATTAGCTTTCAAATAAAAATTTCGTCAGACAGGGAATAAATGTGAAGTTAGTTTGTTATACACATAGTAGTATGTTTGTCTTATAGGCCAATGTAATATTGAAAATTGAAAAAAACTAATTTTCATAAAGATTCAATCACAATCTTTGAATCACATAACTTGATCATTTGGGTACAACACTATTTTTTTATTATTTTAAAATACACAAATGTGGCAACCCACCAAATGTCAGTTTAGTCTATCTGAATAAAAATCAGACTTTTATAATGTAGGTATTCCCAGGTTTCTTTCGGAATAATGCACACAGCTATATTTTTTTATTATGGACCTACTATAAGTATGCCCCTATTTTTTTATAGGAAAATATGTTTGTAAGAAAAGGCTGAAAAGAGGTACCACTTGGTTAACCTTTTGTGTCTCAACAATATCTGTTGCAAATAGCAGTAGCTTTTTAAATATTTTTGTAAGAAAGACCTAATCAGAAGAAATTTTTAACTACCTCGCCTAAAATCCTAGTTTTCCTCTGCATGCAAGTATATTTATTTATGACAACGAAAACTAAGTTAACTGTGTTCTCTTTCAGATGGACCCTAAGTTCTTGAGAAACCAGAGGTTCTGCAAGAAGGGCAACCTGAAGCCCGCCAAGCAGCTCGCGAGGGCGGCCGAGAGGAAAGCCACAAGGGAAGCCAAGGCTAAGAAATGAACATCTAGTTTGTAAGACAATAAAATTTTTAAAATCCTACTATCTCTTTTATTTGTGGCTACCTAGACTATTAGGGACATACAACAAATAAAAATTGCCCAGCTTTGAATGTGTCTCTAGCATTTATTTGGGAAATTTTATTTTAAACATACATTTAACATAATTAAATAATGAGAATAATATTGCGCTGTGAGTGCATTGAAAATTCCCATACATACATTTAACACTTAACTTTTTCGTGGTAAGGCGCTTATAAGTATTAGGAAGTACCCATTTAAGTCATAACTACTGTTACTGATTGAAATGAATTAGCAACTAAAAAAGTATTGAGTGATGTGTAAAATATTCAAAATAGGAATATCCAATTAGTGATGCAATACAGGGTGTTGTATGTAAATTTATATACAAGGTGTTCCAAAGGAAATACATTAAATTGAAGACGTTGTGTAGACCATTGTACTGAACAATTTCCATTATGGCACCAAGTTTGAATTCTTAACAATTAAGAAGTTGAAATTTTCATACAAACTAAATGCCTACATTTACTACAACCATTATGTATTACCCCTTATCCAAGATTGCAACCTTGCATTTTTAACTTGTAGGATTTGAATTTTCGAAAAAGTTTGGAACATAGTTGTCTATGTTTTAAATTTAAACGAAAACTTAAGATAAAAGATCTCTTTCTTGGTGTCAACTTTATTTTATTACCGCCTCAAATTAAAAACTTCTTTTGACTTAGAGCTCCCATAGAGACGCAAAGACAAAGGGCCAATCAGAGAATCCAGTAGTCTGTAATGTCAGTTGTGTCAGTTTTTGACGAACATGACATTTGACCTTAGTCTACGCCACAACTGTTGCCTTGGCAACTAAATTACCGCCAAAACTGTTGCCTTGGCAACAGTTGTGGCGGTAATTTCAAAAGTTTTTCCAAGACGGCAACATGACATAAATAAAGGTCCTAATAAATAAAGCTCCTTTCATAATGTGGGACTCAATTAAATTTAACAAATTTAAGTTGCTAATTACTTCTAAACGAGGGGTTTTCATAACTTGGCCCCATAATGAAAATTGTTCGGTACGATGGCCTACACAACGTCTCCAATTTAATGTATTTACATTGGAACACCTTGTATATGGTATGGTCGTCCTATCCACTTCAAAGCTACACTTTCAATTTTAACATTTTTACCCCTTTGAGGCAATTCTTTTTCTGGCACCCTGTATAGGTAAGTATCTAATCATAATAATGTATAATCAATCAGATATGTAATAGTATTGGGATACTCCTATTTGATATAGGGTGCCTCCCTTAATATACTATGATTTAAATTAGAGGCATGCACCCAAAGTTGTTGATACAATTACAAGATACTAAGTCAAGTCATATGCGTGCGGGCCATTGTCATATACTATGCCATTGCCGCCCAGCCGACCCCGCAAAAGTAAAGTTAATGCTACTTGTGAGTCCCCTGTAAAAAATCGTACACACTTATTGCGATAGCAAAAGTAGCAGGCGTTCTGAGTCTAATAATTTTTCGTAGTAAATATTAAGTTAACTAAACACTAAACTAAATAAAGGATTGTAACTCACGTTTGCATGGCATACCTACCTACTACCCTACTGTTTTATTATACATGATAATTGTCTTTAGCATCCCTATAATGCATATGCAGTGTTAGCAAAACAAGTTTTACTGTGGTTAAACCAACAATTAACAACAGAAACCTATAATCACCTGTTTACTTCGTAACTGTTTACTTCGTTAACAGTTTGATGAAAACAAGTGAAAGCTAGTAGTTAGTAAGTTACTTACTGAAAGTTCTCATATCAACCTCGTGCGTTTAACTGATCATTTGACAGTAATAGGTAAAATGAAACTCACAATAGTCAAGCTCACAATTCTATTTCATTGGAAGATTGTCTTAGCTATTTCACATGAAGATTTGGTAAAGATGGCCATCGATTTAGTGGAGTCTTATGAGAAACCAATTGGTGTAACTGCGTTTTTATGCTGGGAAATGGGTAAGCTAAAATAAGTTACATATATTAGGTATTCTGTGATATAGTTGGCTGCGACATAACTACAAATTAAAACTCAAGGAGGATGTTACAACAAAACTTTTAAAGTAGTCGTCCTTCAATACTGAAGCACCTATAGTTGAAACGGCCACTCGCTGCATTCGTGTCTGAACTATAGTTTTTATTGCTGTCTTTCTTTTTGCAGGCGTCAAAATGGAGCTCACTAAACGGTTAGCGAATTTGAAACGTCCCACAACGATAAGATTTTTAAGTGAAACAGTTGAAATATCGAAAGTAGCAGCCCCAGAAGAAACGTTTACCATCGCAGAATTGAATTGTTCTGGAGTAAAAGATTTTCTGGAAGAGGTAGGTACCTGAAAACGTTCTCCATTTTTTTGCATCCCTGATCGTTGATAATTTACATTTGTCTCCAGAGCAATAGAACTAATATGTTTGGAAGTCCGTATCGATGGCTGATTCTTGGTCACGAATCCAACGACAACAAAATACCTCCACAGTTAGAAGCCTTGAATATACATGCAGATTCTGAAGTTTTAGTAGCCCAGGAAAGAACAAAAGACTCTGTCGAGATACATTTGAGTAAGTTCTAAAGATTTGTTGAACACTCACTTTAAACATTCATCATAACATAACTAATTAATAAGCATGATGTTAAAACGTGACGGTTCTTTTTAGTTTACAAAACTTATAAGCATCAGCAATGGGTCACAGAGTACTACGGTTTTTGGTCCAGTTCATCAGGATTGCAGACTTCTAATCGGATTAGAACAATAACGAAATTATTAAGAAGAAGAAACCTAGCAGGAGAGGAACTTCTAGTAACTTTCAACGTGGACGATGTGACGACGGGTCTCTGCGTAGAAAACTGCGATATCAAGTTCGTAATTTGCTTTACGCTCTTTACAATTTAATGTAGAGTTTTATTGTAACTTTTCCTAGTATTCTTCGCAATTATAAAATTTGTGGCATCGCGAAGCAACGCTTAATTAGATTCGAAGTCAGAAAATAACTTCGCAATAGAACTTTCTTTTTGTTAAAATCCAGGGTTGAAAACTCAGGCCACAGCATAAACCATTGGGGATACCAACAAATCTTGCCACTGTACCAGTTCTTGAATGCGACCAGAAGATATTTCTTTGCCAACAACTGGGGCTACTTCGAGAAGGGCAAGTGGAACGGTGTAGTGGGTAATTTAATCCGTGGCGATGCTGATTTTTCAGGTAGGTCAATCTATTAGAAGTTGGTTATCTATGGCAAAGTAACAAAACTTATCTCCCCTCTCTACACTAGATAAATCGGCAGGGGGAAAAGCTACATACACACAGCAGCTTTAGCTAATATTATAATTTTAGTCTGACATGATAAACACATCACATATTGGGTGAAATTTTACTAGTGACCGATAGCGAAAACTTAGAATCGGCTGGTGATACGGAACTTTCCTAAGGAAGGTCGTAACATGAAAAAAAATTTGGACCTCCATAGTAACTCAAATCAGCTGATCGGCAATTTTGTATGGGAAGTGAAAATATTTTTTTCATATTTCGACCTATGTTTCTTGGGTAAAGTTGTTCCATATCAGTCTTATCACCAGCTGGTTCTGAGTTTTCGCTATCGGTCACTAGTAAAAAATCACCGTATATTATAGTAATCCACTTTATTTTACCAGGTACCCCAATTTTCCTGACCAAGGAACGCATAACTCTTATCGTCTACATCTCGGATGCGATTCAGACCTCAGCGAAGTTCGTGTTCCGGGAACCGCCTCTTTCCTATCAGAACAATTTATTCCTGTTGCCGTTCAATAAGACGGTCTGGTGGTCTCTTGGAGGCTTCGTGATGATCATGATGATAGTCATTTATCTGAACGCGCAGTGGGAGGTCAAAAAGTCAGACATCTTGGGCTTAGATAACAACGATGTAAGTTAGCTACGAGTACATTATACTGACTAGGATCTTGCTGTTAATCTAGCAAAGGCATTAACTGTTTGGATAATAGAATGTCGTGCTTTTCTAGGTCAAGGATTGTGATTCGAAGTTGACCATAAGCGATGTGGCAATGATGATCGTTGGAGCCATTTCGCAACAGGGAAGTTTTGTGGAGTTACGAGGTAAAGAAATGTCTCCGTTGACTCTATGTTCCTGGTACTTAGAGTCTGCAATAGTCCGTGTCTGAAGTTCTTTTCTTATTTTTTACCCATCCAGGTTCCATAGGTCGTCTGGTAATGTTCAATCTGCTGCTCGCCTTCTTGTTTCTGTTTACGGCATACTCCGCCAGTATCGTAGCGCTGCTGCAGTCAAGCTCGAAGCAAATCCGGACTCTCTCTGATCTGCTCAACTCAAGGCTGGAGCTAGGAGTCGAGAATACCACCTACAACATCCATTACTTTACGGTCAGTTCCTTTGGTTCACCTATTTTAAATTGCACATAGGTATATTTTGGAAGTTCGAGAAGTCAGTAAGATAATAGCCAACTTTTTTCCAGACCGCGACAGATCCAGTGAGGAAAGCGATTTACGAAACGAAAGTAGCACCAAAAGGATTAACACCGAATTTTATGAGCCTTGAAGATGGAGTTAAGAAATTGCAAAAGGTTTGATAAGTTAAAGTAGGGTAGGTCAGACTTGATAGAAATTCGTGCTAAACACTGTGTTATTTTTTAGCACCCATTTGCTTTCAATATGGACATTGGCCTGGGATACAGGACTGTCGAAAAATTCTTCTACGAACATGAGAAGTGTGGTCTGCAGGAGATAGCCTACATCCCAACATCCAAGCCCTGGTTGACTTGCAGAAAAGATTCTCCATATGCAGAGCTGTTTAAAATTGGGTAAGTATCGCGTATTTAAGCATTTACGTAGTCAATCAACAAAAGGAGATGAGGTAAAGAGAGAGGGGCGTTTATCATGTAAAGAGTAGTTATCTAATCTTGGGTAGGCAGAAGATTTTGTATAGCATCTCGAATTTCCAGGATATTCCGTATCCGCGAGCACGGCATGAGCGACCGCGCCAACCGGCTGGTGTACTCCAGGAAACCGGTCTGTTCCCGCAGCGGAGGCAGCTTCGACTCCGTCAGCATCGTGGACGTCTACCCGTCGCTGCTGATGCTGCTCTACGGAATACTGCTGGCGTGCGCGCTCTTGGCTGTGGAAGTGCTTTTCCATCGGCAACAGAACAAAGTCAATGACGACACGGAATCCATACAATCTGTGCCTAGTGCATCATAATTCTGGGGGAATCCCGGCATCCCAAATCCTTGATAATTCTGTATAGTCTTGTAGCTTCGGTGTTCAATGCTGTTTCCTAGTTTGTAGAATAATACAAAGTTCTTATCCTGTTGTTATTATTATAATTTTCCTGATTACTCATCTTACAAATATCTATCTTAGCTTTATCTGCTAATAAAGGAAACGCCAGTGATTTGTGATTGCAATTACTAACTTTGAACACTAATGATAAGATGATCGTTTAGTATCAGTTTGATAACGATAAGCAATACAAAGAAAATCATCAGTAATTTGTTGTTTTTTGTAGACCGAACAAACACAAAATGAAAGAGCTCGTTATTATTTTAATATTTTGTGCAATAATTGGAAAATCTGTAGGTAAGTTTTTAGAAAGTTTGATTGTATGCTGCGATAACAATCTACCGGGAGTAACGGAAAGGGTATAACAAGCCGAAAGGAGGTCAAGGTACTCATGAAACTGAACAACTTTCCCCATGGAACATGGGTCGAAATATGAAAAAAAAATTTGGACCTCCCATACAAAATTGCCGATCAGCTAATTGATTTACTATGGGAGGTCCAAATTTTTTTTCATATTTCGACCCATGTTCCATGGGGAAAGTTGTTCAGTTTCATGAGTACCTTGACCTCCTTTCGGCTTGTTACCTATACCCTTTCTGTTACTCCCAGATGCCAATAATCATATTGGCATCTGAGCAAGGTTCGCCAGATAACAATCAGACGATCTACTGCAGTGGTTTAACTTACGAAGAAAGGGGAAAAACCTGCTTTCGCAGTTTTCAGCAGTAACAATTTATTTCAAATTGTAGGTCAGCTACGATGCTACGCGTGTAGTTTCTCATCAGTGGACACAGACAAGTCGTGTTTGACCATCACGAACACAACAAACCGAGTCGAGTGCAGATACCAGTATTGCACCATCTTTCGCCAGGAGTTTATCGTAAGTTTCAAATACCTGCCTATACATACACTAGCTTAAACCCGCGGCTTCGCCCGCGTAGGTACTCATAAGAAATAACAAAGATACCTATTGCGTTTAATGATTTGTTGCACCTGAATACAAACATCTTATCCCCTTTCCCTTTAGGATTGAATTGAATATAAATAAAACGCTGAAACACGTTATGTAGTATTTTAAAAGACGGACAACCTCCTCTCCCTCTCCCTCTCCCTCTCCCTCTCCCTCTCCCTCTCCCTCTCCCTCTCCTCTCCTCTCCTCCCTCTCCTCTCCCTCTCCTCTCCCTCTCTCCTCTCCCTCCTCTCCTCTCCTCTCCTCTCCTCTCCTCTCCCCTCTCCCTCTCCCGCTCCCTCTCCCTCTCCTCCATGGAAATAATATCAAATGTTTATTTAAAATAAGTGTGCCGAATTTCAAAACTGTAGCTTCAAAGGTACGGCCTGCGCGTAAATACATATAATACTTTCATCCCCTTTCTTACCCCCTCAAGGGTTAAAATTGGAAAATGCTCAAACTCGTCATTCATTATTTTTGAAGTTCTTTCTAAATACGTGTGATGCCGGCTTAGAATAGCATCACCCCATTTCTTTCCTGTGGGTGTCGTAAGAAGCGACTAAAGAACTCGAGGGTATCATGTGTATTGCAATTTTAGGCGACAGGCTGACAACCTGTCACTATGGCGATACACGACAATAGCTAAAACGGCCCTCAAATATGTGTCAGACGTGGCGATAGCGACCGTACTTTTACGGTCGTTGACGCTCTGCCTACCCCGCAAGGGATAAAGGCGTGATGTATGTATGTTCTAAATACGAAATTTGAAGCAAATATATCAAGGGAATAAACATTTTCATACAAACTTTCACCCACCGTTTTACCCTCATAGAGGTTGAATTTCAAAAAATCCTTTCTCAGTGGATGCTAACGTTGCTTAAAGAAAATACGTGCTAAATTTCACGCTTCTAGCTCCAAGAGTTTGGTTTTTTTACAACAATGCGTAATTTTCATCCCCTATGTCAACCCATCAGGGTATGAATTTGGAACATCCCTAAATCCAAATAATAGCAACTGTTTATTAAAAAAAGGGTGCCAAATTTCAAAGCTGTAGCTTCAAAAGTGCGGCCTGCGCGTAAATATAATACTTTCATCCCCTATCTTACCCCCTCAGCGGTTTAAAATTGAAAAATGCTCAAACACCTCGTTCATTATTATTAAAGTTCTTCCTAAATACGAAGTTTGAAGCAAATATATCAAGGGAATAAACATTTTCGCACAAACTTTCACCCCCCGTTTTACCCCCATAGGGGTTGAATTCCAAAAAAAAACTTTCTTAGTGGATGCTTACGTTGCTTAAAGAATACACATGCCAAATTTCACGCTTCTAGCTCCAAGGGTTTGGTTTTTACGACAATGCGTAATTTTCATCCCTTATGTCAAGCCATCGGGGGATGAATTTTGAATATTCCTAAATCAAAATAATATCAACAGTTTATTAAGAATAAGGGTGCCAAATTTCAAAACTGTAGCTTCAAAGGTGCGGCCTGCGCGTAAATATAATACTTTCATCCCCTTTCTTACCCCCTCAGGGGTTAATAATTGGAAAAATCTAAAACACGTCCTTCATTAATTCTAAAGTTCTTCCTTTATACAAAATTTGAAGCAAATATATCAAAGGAATAAAAAGTTTCATACAAACTTTCATCCCCTGTTTAACCCCTTTAGGGGTCGAATTTCGAAAAATCCTTTCTTAGCGGATGGTTGCATCATAATGGCTATCTACATGCCAAATTACAGCCTGATCGGTCCAGTAGTTTAGGCTGTGCGTTGATGATCAGTCAGTCTTTTTTGAGTTTTATATATTAAGATTCACTGAACTGTCCAAGTATTACCTACTGTACATATCCAGATCGAAGAATGAATGCTAAGCTTGTAGGTCCTTAACAACACCAGAAACTGTGCTTATGCCATATAAAATGGACTAAGTAGCGTTTACTATGGCTCTCTGAAAAACCTCGTACTTGTTAAAATCCATCTTACGAATTCTGCCGCTTAATGCTACTCAAGGAAAATGTAGCAGTCCGTTTTTGGTCCTGTAGTAGTATTTGAACAGCAAAGATAAATCTTTCCTATAAGTGTACTCATTAACACTCAAGTATTGCCTTAGAATAGCATATTTCCCGTGGTGAGAGTCGTAAAAAGTGACAAAGGGATTTGAGAGTTGATGTGTATTGGAATTTTAGGCGACAGGCTAACAACCTGTCACTATGGTGATACACAGTCTTCTAAATGGCTCTTAAACTTTTGTCAGATATAGACGTGGTGTAAATGAACGTTTTTACAGCTATTTACGCTCTGCCTACACCGCAAGAGAAGTGATATAGGATAGGTTGATACTGATATATGTATTGTTTGTATATGTATATGTCTAAATATTAACCGGACTCTTTGACTCAGGATCCGGCGGGCACGGTGGCCAGTTTCGTGCGCGGTTGCGAGGACAAGCCGGATTTCCTGAACCATGAGGTGTCCGACACCGACTTCAAGACTTTCTACCGCGCCTGCACCAGCGACCTTTGCAATATTGGTGATTATGTTTTATTTTCGTTGTCTTTTTACGGTCGACACGATAAACCATGATGTCAAAGTTTGTTAACCACCTCTTGGTTACTGCAGTAGGACTAGTAGGTCTACATTGACATAGATGCGTATCGACTACCGTCTAAGTAATCAAATCATAGACAGCACACTGGTCCGACGGTGCTCTCCGAAGCAAGGAACTATATCTTCCTTACAAAGAATCAGGTGGTTTAGCCTTCTTTCTTTCTTTTAGTGTTGGACTGGACACCGAGTCCGCGAGAGTATAGTATTCTTTGGTCTATTTCACCCTATTGCACAATTGCAGTCCACTGCTGGACGTAGATAGATAAAACGTTTATTGCATAATAATTGACGTAGGCCTCCTCCAGAGAACGCCATAAGGCACGATCTCCCGTTTTTGCCATCTAGTCGCTACCAGCCGCCTTTTTTAAGTCATCGGTCCATCTGGCCGGAGGGCGTCCAACGCTACGCTTGCCGCGGCGTGGCCTCCACTCGAGAACCCGCTTACTCCACCGTCCGTTTCATTCTTTGGTCCGCGATGTCCAAATAAATTCACACAGTATCAACTGCAATATCAACTTTGTTTGTGGTGCCCCGAAGGAATTAAACCTGGGATCTCCGGATTAGAGACCAGCAGCGGTGATGTCGCTAGACTACGCAGGCAGTTGATTTTTTTTTATGTTTCTTCCTTCTTTTTTTCAAATGGGACACCGACACGTCCCACAACTCGATGAACCTTGGTGTCAGAGTTTGACAACCGCCAACCACAAGCCTCTGACATTATTTGTAACGACCGCCGCCTACGTGATCAAGCAACCGGGACCGATGGCTCTCCGAAGCACGGAACCATCTTGCTTTCGCCGGCAATCAAGTGGTTCAGCTTGCAATGTCCTGACCAGACTAGGAATAAGTTCACTAAGTGATAAAATTACCCAACGAGAATCGAACCAGGGACCTTCTGCGTCGCAGGCTGTCACACTACCACTGCGCTACATCGGCGTTAAAGCGAGGCTACGGAGCCAGTTGATTTTTGTTTATTTTATGTCATCTGTAAAGTTCCTCCCTATATAGTACATACCTAGTCCCTTTTTTATTGACAATCCGCAACATGTTGTTTGCAGGTGACGGCATCCAGGCGATCGGAGGCGGAATGCTGTCTCCGAACCCTATCAATAATGGACAGAACCTATTAGTTCCAGGGACTGGAGGAACGTCATAAAACATTGAGTTTTATTTCTTTCATTGGTGTAAATAAAGCAGTTTAACTTCTAAGAACACCCTCTATTATTTCTTATCAAACCAGTGTATCAAACCCTATAACCAAGACCGCGGTAGTATAATCTTTCCAAGCATATAATTGCCTTTTTGTAGTTGTGAAGTAAATAAGTACGGTTTTTCTTCTGTCCTTTTTATGCCAATTTAGATTCGTATATGGCCTGCTTCTGGCAAAAATCAAATTAAAGCTCATCGAACTGCCCATGGATCAAAATAGACTGTTTCTTCGTACTTACCTACAGTTATTGAGTTATCCAACCAGTTTATTACAATGTGCTGCTTACCTAAGCACACCACGAAAAATTATGTTCATTTATTATCAGTGTAGTGTAGTGTTGTAGATTGAGCGGGAATTTCCGCCCCTGAAATTAATCTGGGCGTTGGTATCGAAGGGGTGTTGAACTGAAAATCGATAGCTGTTATGCATAATTTAATAGGCAGTGGTAATGGTAATGCATGAGTGCATTCGATTGGGTAGCATAGGTACTTACACGGTCGCACTGTTTGCGCCAGGAGTAATTTGTTTGATTTAGTTATATTCTTCTAATCTGAAGCGATGGATCTGATACCAGAATAACCTCAGAGGAATTACCGAGGGAATTACTCTCACCACTTCAACAAGTGAATCAAGAAGATTTGATTGTGAGACAACACCCCTTCAACAACACCCTGTGTTTTTTGTGATGCGCGCAGACGAAACGGAACGTGACGGAAGTTTGTTTTTATGTTGTTGTTTTTGTTACCTTAGTAACGATGTGAGAACTAGGTAGTTGTAAATATAATGAAAATTTTATTTTTCCTTGCACTTGATTGCACATATTTTAGTTATTGCCATTATAAATTACTTTTAGTTTTGTGTCCATTTCTTGCTAAATATAAATGGAACGAAACGATCTGCCCTTCGCAAATTTGACGTTTCGCTCAGAGATTCTTTGGCGGGAATTTGAATCAAGAGGGTGAAAATTTTTCAAAGAAAATTTTAAAATTGCTTTTTGCAGAATAAATTGATAATTTCTTAGTAAATTTAATTACTAGTAACTTATATTCTAATAGTGCAATAAAAAGCAACACAGCTTTGCTGCCCAGCCATGGGTCGCAAGGCAAACGTAAAAGGAAACGATGGCGGAGAGGTAAGCGAAGGAGAGGACCCCGCTATGAGCGATGATGCGGGCGACGACGATGTAGACAAATACAAGCCATACAAAACTGAAAACTACATTCGTCAGTATCCGGAGGATGGCGGTGAGTTTGAATATATAGTAATTTACGAGCGCGGACGACAAGACGACGTTAGGTGTGAGAGACTTGATGGGCGTTGTAAGCTCATTTAAGCTTAGTAACAAAGGTATCAAGCAATTGAAAATAATCAATCGTTACAAAATATCGGTTATATTTGAGCGACCAGGGTTAGCAAATGCAGCTGTTAATAATCTCAAGTCTCATAAAGAGCTAAAGTTGAGGGCGACTATTCCATCAATATTAACGGAAGTGACAGGGGTAATAACAAACGTTCCAACATACATGAGCAACAAAAAATATATGATGGAATTTCTAGTTGCAGAAATGTTGTATCTGTACGCCGATTCATGCGACGTTCCAAAGACGACGAAGGTAACTCCTGCTTGGTACCAACACAAGCGGTATCGATAACTTTCGCTAGTGCAGTACTTCCTGATTATGTGGATATTAACAGCTGGTATTTCGAAGTAAGGCCATACACGCCTCCTGTGAGCCAATGCCTGCGATGCCTGCGCTTTGGGCACATTGGTAAATTCTGTAAAACGCCCAGAGGTGCTCAATCTGCGGTGATTCCACAATTATAAAGATTGCGTAAAACGGCCAGAAGAAGCAGTCTGTGTTCACTGCAAAGGAAAACATGTTGCAATTGCCAAATCATGCCCAGTGAAAATTCAAAAGCAGAGGAGATAAAAGTTCAGATGCGCAGGGCCTCGTATTCTGAAGTTTTTAATAACAAAAACTTCCCCACTAAAAAAGTAAAGTAGACCCAGTTCAACAATTGTTTAAATCGGAACAATTCATGAATCTTCTGATTTCTTCAATTATAAAAATTATTTCCGCTAGTAAAGATGCTGAAAATCCCATCCCAATCTCTACTCAAAGTATAAAAGCGCTTTACTTGATTCATTCAGTATCAATAAAACCACAGACCATAAAACTAAGTAAATTCTAATTTATGGATCAGTTAAATATTGTTCAATGGAATGCTCAAAGTTTGTCTAGTAATTTACATGCTTTTACTTATTTTTATATAATAATAATATTCATGTAGCACTTATTTCTGAAACCTGGTTAAAACCAGGAAAAATTAAAATTAAAGGTTTTAACATCGAAAGATTAGATATAGGTACTAAACACAATGGTGTTGCTATATTAATACAAAATAATTTGCGTTACAATTTGTTAAACACACATTCTGATAACTCATTACAAAATTTGGCAGTTCAGTTACATTTCAACAATGAAATTATTACAATAATTAGTTTCTATAGTCCCACGTTGGCTTCTCCTTCCAACTTTACTTATTCCCGTCTTGATAGTTTGATTAAATCTGTACCGGGGCCTCTTATTATGGCTGGGATTTCAATGCACACAGTACTTCGTGGGGTTGCACGTCAACTGATGCGCGTGGTATAATTTTGCAAGATGTGATTGATGATAATAATTTATGCCTCCTTAATGACGGCCAAGCAACTACTGTGGGTTCATGTGTGGAAACCAAATGCATTGGATCTTACTCTCGTTTCTTCCTCATTATCATTACGTTGTAGCTGGTCAGTTCATGATGATCCAATGGGGAGTTATCATCTTCCCACTGTTACTAGTATCCTTGGTTCTGTAAATAGAATTAACAATTCCAGTTTAAATCAAATTTACATCCGTCCAAATTTTTCAAATGTCGATTGGAAAAATATCAAGAAATAGTTAGTGACAAATTAACTACTTTTAACTTTGACTTTGAACGACCCCAGAATCCTATTCTAATCTCTGCTCTTTACTACTAAATTGTGCATTTGAGGCTAATCCCACAACCAGAAATAATTCAGTGCAGCCAAATTTAACACGTAGGAAAAGACCATGTTTGCCTTGGTGGAATAATGCCTGCACTTTGCAGTAAATAATTCTAAAGCTGCTTACATTCAATTTAAAATGACCCAACATTAGAAAATTATATCTATTTTAAAAACAACAAGCTATTAAAAACTTACCATTAAAAGGAAGAGAAGCTTCATGGATGGCTTTGTGTGAAACATTTAACCGGCAAACACCTCTGTCTGTAATGGAAAACAATGCGCATGTTTAATAAATCTTTTCTGAATGTAATGTTACGGTCTTCTAACACAGAATGGATACCAGCATTTTTAAATAAGTACACAACCGTTTCTCCAAATATTGTCACTACTACTGTTAACTCTCCAGTCACTGGTGGTAATGATTATTTAATTACACCTTTGTTTTTTGTTTAGATCATATTCCATATAAGTTATTAAAAAATCTTTCATTGTCAAGTAAAAAAATGATTTTGGACATATTTAACTTTCTTTGGTCTAATGACATAATTCCCACTGAATGGAAGGTTGATTGTTTAATTCCAGTTTTGAAACCTGGTAAAGATGCGGATAATTGTAATTCTTATCGACCTATAGCATTAACATCCTGTATAGGTAAGTTTTTGAACAAATACTAAAACAAAGACTGGAATTTTTTATTGAATCTAATAAGTTATTACCTCCAAATCAGTTTGGTTTTAGACGTGGTCACTCTGCAATCGAAAGTTTGAATAATCTCTTTCTTGACATTCATCATTCCTTCTCATTTAATAAATTTGTTGTTTGTGTCTTCTTTGATATTGTTGGAGCCTTCAATAATGTTAATCACCATGTGCTTGCTGCAGAGTTACAGTTGTTAGGTTTACCTGGAAAATTAATTAGTTGGATATTCAACTTTTTAAATGGTAGGCAAGTATATGTCAAGTTTAAAAATAATTTATATGGACCACAATCGTCATATTTAGGTGTTTGTCAAGGTGGAATTTTAAGTCCTTTGCTGTTCATCTTGTATATTAATAAATTAAATAGTATACTGGTACCGAAGTAAGAAATTTGCAATTTGCTGATGATTTAGCTATATATTGTATTGGGTCTAACATGCAAGCAACAGAAATCAAATTAAATTTTGCATTAGAAAGATTAAAAACATACTTTGATTATTTACATTTAAGTGTTAGTCTAGAAAACTAAAGTTGTGATCTTTAGTAGATCTAGACTTTTAATATCTCATAGATATTATGATGGTAGCATATAGCCAGGAGAAGATGAAGCAAAATTTCTTGGAGTAATTTTACTATAAATTAATCATGGAATAATCATGTAATTTATTTGTCAGATAGAGCTTCTAGAGCTTTTAATATTCTTAAATCCCTCGCTAGAAAATCATGGGGCTGATCCTAAAGTTTTACTTATGTTATATAAGTCTGTGGTACGTTCCCACTTTGAATATAGTTTTCTTTGTTATGCTTCCAATCCTATTTTGGTTAAAAGTTAGAAACTTTACAGAATAAAAATTTACGTTTAATAACAGGTGCAATGAAAACAACACCTATTGTCTCTATGCAAGTTGAATGCAATATACCTCCATTGATGTTAAGATTTAAATATCTCAAATTTAGATTTCTACTGAAATTATTTTCCTTTACTCACCATTCCTTATTAGAAAATCGCTGAAAATCAAAAATTGGCCTCTGCATCTACTTAAATTAAATTACCCATTATTCTGCTTGATTATTCTGAAATAAAAGTTTATAAAGAAATGCATAACATTCACAAATCTGACAAGTTGGCATGTTACGAAGGAGCTTTTGAAAGCAAATTTTGCAATATGAATATAGTTATAGATAACTCCATTAGAACTAGAGAAGAGCTATATGAGAAACTATCATTATGGCCACAATACCAGCATATTTACACTGATGGCTCGAAAACTGATACTGGTGTCTCTCTTGCATACTATCACAGTGCCTTGAAGACAGGAAATGGATATAAACTACAAAAACCTGCAGTATATTTACGGCAGAAGCTGCAGCAATTCTAGCCGCTTTAGAATATATAAACAATTTAAATCACTCTTTCCTAAATGGCTTATTATTAGTGACAGTATGTCAGTTTTATCAGCTTTAAAGAATAACACTCTGAGTACAAATTATATTATTTATAAAATTAAACAGCTGTGGCAAACACTATACAACGCCAATGTTTCAATTGAATTTTTATGGTCTCAGCACATAAAGGTGTGTCAGGTAATGAAACAGCTGACTACCTTGCCAGAATAATAAACAATAGCTTAATTGGACAACCCAGAAGAATGTCACTTCCATGGAAGATTTAATCCCATTGATTCAAGAGGAAATTAGACAAAGCTGGATAAATCAACATCAAATTATAATACAAGAAAAAGGTGCATGGTATGCTGCAATCAATAAGAATCTGGGAGAGAAACCTGGTTCGCTAAGAATAATACCTTTATAAAAGAAGATTCTTCACACAAATATGCAGGTTACGATTTGGTCATTGTAAATTTAAAGCCCATCTACACCGCATGAAAATTATTAACTCACCTTTATGTACAGATTGCTCTCTAAATGAAAATCAAACGCTGGAACATATATTTTTCAACTGTCCTGCTTTAAATATTAACCGAATTTTATTAATTGACAAGCTGCAAGATATTTACAAAGACAGTATCCCGCCTTCCTTCAAGAACTTCTATCGAACCCTGCCACTTTTAATCCAATATTTGACTTTATTATCTCCACGGTTGGAGCTTTGACATGGATTTAACTTGGACATGGAATTTTATGAACCTGAAAATTACACAAGAATATATAGAAGAAATGGCATTTTTGCCTTGTTTTTATTGGAAATAAGAAATGAACTATAGAAGAATTGGCATTTAATGCCTTATTTTTGAAAAGATAACAGAAAGAACTAATAAAAGACTAGGCTGTATGGCTAGTACCATTGCCTATCCTGATGGATGAATTTTTAAAACAACAACAACGTTTCGCTCATTGCAAAATGTCACTTTACAAGAGCGTAATAGGTTATGTTGTCTATATTTAGTAAAAAATGTAATAGGTAACATAAATTAGTGGTGTAAGTGGTGTGAAATCCATCATGACAACATCACCCACCAGGGTGAAACAGAAGTTGTCGCTGCGGAAACGGCTGTTCGTCAAAAAATCGCCTAAAGTTGGGTGCTATGTCGATACGGATTCCAACGATGAGTATGGGCAGTCGTGTTCGCGTCCGATCTCCCCGGCCGACCCGTTCCTGGCGCAGAGTGCCCAGAGCGCCGACACCAGCCACTCCGCCCACTCCGACCACCACAAACATTCCCCAGGGCAAGCCTCGGCCACCGACACTTGCCGAAGCAATGACCATTCTCACTGCGATGACGAACACAATCCGAAATGCTGCAAAACGTTCTTCAGACGGTCCCGCCCTAAGAGCATGGTAGAAGCGCAAAATTCCTCAGTTGAGCTACACTCAAACGCATGCAGCCCGGTCAATAATAACTCAAATAACAGCTTGCACAACCAGGGAAATTATCACCAGTCGAGATCAGACGAAATAACCAAAGCTACTATAAAGTTTCCCAAAGACGATTCCAGGAAATCTTTTGAGCACTCGGGGTCATTTGAAGGAGCTAAACCAAAGACTAAACTATTTGTTAAAAGATTATCAGCTGATCATATAATATCTAATGATACCAAACCTTTGTACCAGTCGTCATCTCCAGAAAGCGATAGAAGCAGTTCACTCGACCGAAAAAGAAGGTATGATATTAAATTCAATTCATTCTAAACCTTATCATTATTTTCTATGTAAATCATGCCTCTAAATATTGCTTTGTCTACTTTTCTTTAGGATAAAGTCTACAATCACTCGCTCAGGTTCGCGAGCGGGTAGCACGGACAGCTTGGCTCGCAACTCACTGCTTGCTGCACAAGTGCTCAGGCTCATACCAACACAGGAGGCCAGGGAAAGGTTTCTGAGTTTTTATCTTTTCCTATCACAAGCATATTTTAAAGCATTATTTTATATCTTCTAACTAAGCTTATCATTTTCTAAGACTGACTTCATAAATCTTTAAGGTGAACAGATAATCTAAATCCTTTATAAGTGGCTACTTTGTTATCCCCATAAATAGAACTTTAAGCCTCAGTCTAAGGCTTTAAAAGTGTTGACTTAGCTCAATATTTTAGGAGGTGATAGGTTACAAAAATTGAGTTACATACAACTATCTATTTTTATACCATCACCAACTTCCTTGTAAATAAATATGTATGCAAGATTTAGTTTCACCAACATCTAGTTACATTGTTAGCTCTTCTCCTTCAAGATAAGATATGGCTAGTGTACCTACTACTTGTGTGTCATTGTTTACTATCATGAATCTTATTAGAAGCATGGTGTGTCATGTGTGTACCAGTTAAACTCATAAGGAGATGTGTTCCAGAAACTACTTGTATGGGAGATTGGCCTCACATTCTCTGCTGGGAGCAGCAGAGTTGGAACATGTGTTTCCAGACAGAGAAGTCAAGATATTTGTTGGTACTTGGAATATGAATGGACAAGCACCACCCAGGTATATTTAAACTACATACTTTCAAAATATCTACCATAAGTATGATAGATTGTAACTGCTATGTTTAATATGTATTCAGTAAACTTTCGAAACTTGTGTTTGCTAAGCTAAATATGTGTTCAGTAAACGTTAGAAAATTGATTATAATAGGCCAAGCAAATATAAAATTTGTTTGTTTGACTTTGGTTAAATTAGACTTGTTTCTAAGTAAACAACAACCATGACAAGTTACTTGAAATAAATACTGCAATATTGACAATTTTTTACAGAGAATTAGCAGACTTCATATTTCCAAATCAAGTAAAACATGTGCCAGACATTTTTGCAATTGGCACACAAGAATCATTCTCAGAAAGAACTGAATGGGAAATTACTATTCAGGAAGTTTTGGGACCATCACACTTGTTATTACATTCTCACTATTTAGGTAAGTGTGAAATTTCATAGAAATCGTGTAAGCTGACCTTGGGCGGCAGATGTCTGTGTATAGACGCAAAATTTTGTATTATGCATGGTCTCAAAAACATTCTAAGGCTTAGTTTTTAAGATGCTGCAATGTCATTTCCACTAAAATGCTTATCATGATGCCAGTGGTGATGCTGACTTGCTGAACCCAGTGACACCCTGAAATAAATATTAATTTACCACTATGTATCGTCAATTTAAATTAAATTAAATCAATGTTATTTAATACACCTGAAAAGATAGTGTTTTATATCGTGTTATTTATTACAGGCACTCTACATCTAACAGTTTTCATACGACGGGACCTCATATGGTTTTGTTCCCTTCCTGAGGACGCTAGTTTATCCGTGCGGCCCGGCACGGCTTTCCGAACGAAAGGAGCCGTGGCTATATCCTTTGCACTCTTCGGGTCTTCCTTCCTCTTCGTGACCGCTCATCTCACCGCACATCAAGAGAAAGTCAAAGAAAGAGTTTCGGATATCAAAAGGATTATTAGATCAATAGATTTACCTAAAAATTTGCCGTGCAGGCATAGAAGTAAAGGTGAGACGCATCTTGATCTACTTGTTTAGCTTAGGTACTTGTAATAATTATAATTTTTGTCGAGTCATTGTCGCAGCCCTACAATCATTTCATTTCACATTTCCAAATAGATCTTAAAAAGCGACCTTACTCTTCAAGATTATACTATACTGACAGTCTCACAGGACAGTAATCTAAAATTATTATATATTTCTATTGCAGACGTAACAAATAATTTCGACTATGTGTTCTGGTGTGGAGACCTCAATTTCCGACTGGGCGAGCCGAGGGCCGCTGTGTTGCGATGGATAGAGCAGACTGAGGTATGTGTAGATAACGTGTAAAAAATAACAGCAAATATTTCCCAGTCAGTTCATTGATGGTCGACAGATCCTCTATCCTGAAGGAACTTAGGTCGAAATATTATAATGTTTGGACCTCCAGCGCACAAAATGACTCGTTGGTCTCATACGGGAAGTTCAAAAGTTATTGTGTCAATCAATAGTGATATGAATGCATAGTATTTACTTACGTACAGTTGAATTACCCATTGTTTCACTGATAGATACACCTCAATGATTGACTGTTAGATATTTTGTTATTATCGATTCGTAAACATTTGGTTTATTAAGACTACATCTAAAAAACGCAATGCCCTGAATAGTTTCAAGTACTTAGTGGAATGTTTGATACTGACTGGTTAGAGTCTAACGAGTCTCGTGTAATAAGACGAATATTCTAACCGTTGGAAAATATCAGTAGGCAGACCATCGCCCGATGATGGACTGATGACATCACCGAGTCGACAGGAGCTCTATGGAAGAGGAAAGCACAGGACCGTAAGGATTAGCGCTAATTAGGGTTTCTCAGCGGGAATTCCCGGTTAATTTGGCTTTTGTCGGGACGGGAAAAAAAAGGATCGATTTCCCGGGAATTCGGGAAATAAAGTAGAAAAAATAAAATTATTATTTTGACGATAATTTCGGTATAACTCAGTGTTACTTATTAAAAAAATATATGTGTATTTGCTCTCTCCACTTTTACTCCCTCCCGCCCCACCCGTGTTTTGTTTGTTTAGATCAGTCACTCGGAAAAAATTTACCGCATTGATTGTGTCGGTGCCCCTAGTGCAAAAGTGTTGTGTGGTGATTGAAATATCAGCCTTAAATTATATTAAAACTTAATGGTGTATTCTTGAATTCATAACCGATTAATGGAATAAATAGGAAAATCATCATCATCATCATATCAGACATAGGACGTCCACTGCTGAACATAGGCCTCCCCTAAATATTTCCACCTTTTCTGATTAGAAGCGGCCTGCATCTAGCATTTCCCCGTGGACTTGACCAAATCGTCTGTCCATCTCGCGGGGGGCCGTCCTACGCTGCGCCTGCCGGTACGTGGTCTCCACTCGAGAACTCTCCTGCTCCACCGATTATCAGTCCTTGGAGCAATGTGGCCTGCTCATTGCCACTTCAGCTTACTAACTCTCTTAGCTATGTCGGTTTACTTGGTTCGTCTACGGATCTTCTAGTTTCCGATTCGATCACGTATGTAAAAACCGAGAATAGCTCTCTCCATAGCTCGCTGAGTGACTCCTAGTCTATTTAGGAGGCCGGCAGTTAGAAACCACGTCTCGATACCGTAGGTCATCAGCATCACTGGCAAGACACACTGTTCAAACACTTTCATCTTGAGACACTGAGGAATTTTTGACGCAAAGACGCTGCGTAACTTCCCGAATGCTGCCCAGCCGAGCTGGTTTTGCCGAGTGACATCTTTCCTAAAGTTAGATCTTCCTAGTTGGACTGTTTGTCCTAGATAGACGTATTTGTCCACCACTTCGAGTATCGAGCTCCCTACTGATATTGGGGTGGGCGCTACATGAGAGTTGACCATGACTTTCGTCTTGTCCATATTCATCTTGAGGCCCACTTGTTGGGAAACCCGATTGAGCAAATAAACATGAAAAACTGGATTGTATTGATTATTTTTGGTATTTTCATTTACTCACAGTTGTGCATTATTCTCATAAATTCTTAAATTATGAACTCGCAGATCATAACCACAATATTTATTCCAATTATTGTAGCATAGAAGGTATTATTTTAGGTAATTTACGAAGAGAGACTAATTAAACTGTATATATTATTGATTACTATATTTTTGTTTAATTTTAAAATAATTTTTATGCTTTTTAACGAGGAAAATTAAATTCCCGGGAAAAAAGAGGTCGGGAGTTTTGGTGTCCGGGAAATAAAAAAGGTCGGGAAATGAGAAACCCTAGCGCTAATGAAAACAGTACAACTAACAGCCAATTTCAATCCCAAGAAATATGACGTTCTTGGTAACCATCTTCGTAGTTACCTAGTATTCCTCTGAGATTCCAATTACTTTCAGTTAAAGTCAACATCAAAATCGTCCTAGCGACCTACTGAGTGAGCCATCTGCAGTGGGAGGCTGATGATAATCGGCTGTATTGTTGTTCCAGTTCCCCCTCCCCCCGCACCTGCCGCACGGGCTGCTGCACGCGGACCAGCTGACTGCAGTGCTGGAAGACGGCGCCGCCTTCCGGGACTTCAAGGAGGCGCCCATCACCTTCCCCCCTACTTACAAGGTAACCCCCCCTCCCCCCCTCCCTGCCGCACGGGCTGCTGCACGCGGACCAGCTGACCGCGGTGCTGGAGGACGGCGCCGCCTTCCGGGACTTCAAGGAGGCACCCATCACCTTCCCCCCTACTTGCAAGGAAACCCCCCCCCCCCAAACCCCACCAGCTGACCGCAGTGCTGGAGGACGGCGCCGCCTTCCGGGACTTCAAGGAGGCACCCATCACCTTTCCCCCTACTTACAAGGTAACCCCCCCAAACCCCACCAGCTGACCGCGGTGCTGGAGGACTCCGCCGCATTCCACGACTTTAAGGAGGCACCATCACCTTCCCCCCTACTTACAAGGTAACCCCCCCCCCCCCCCCCAAACCCCAACAGCTGACCGTGGTGCTGGAGGACGGCGCCGCATTCCACGACTTTAAGGAGGCACTCATCACCTTCCCCCTTACTTACAAGGTAATCCCCCCCCCCCCCCCCAAACCCCACCAGCTGACTGCCGTGCTCGATGACGGCGCCGCATTCCGAGACTTCAAGGAGGCGCCCATCACCTTCCAAGGTAACATTTGCATTTCACAGATTAAACTACTAGTAGAACGTTAGTTTTTAGTTAGCGACTTCGCCTTTGCCTAGCCTCGAGTGCGCTATTGTTCTGTGGTCTCTCAATAAGATAGTCAAATTTGTTTTAGACTGGCGGCGGGGACCCATTTTGAGAAAAGTCGTCGTCACTTCAAACGTAATGGCTAAAACAGGTACCGTTGGATTCGTCATAATCTTCTGATGACTGATCAGCCTGTTTTAACTTCGAAAAATGGTACAGCTGATATCTATGACGTCACAAAGATGGCGGCTATGCCCTTCAGTTTTATGCAAATATCTCGAGTTCTATCTAACCGACTTGAACATATGAGGTATCATTTTAAAGGTATTACAATGCTTTATATTTCGCTCATACACGTGATTTGCATATCTTGTAAACTTAAAAAAATATTTTCATGAATATGTTTTTTTTTCGATATCTCACACATATAATTGATTATAATTATTTTTTTTTCTTTTACATCCACAAAATTGCCAACGCCAAACTATAGAAAATTTAATTAGCTATTCATAAATGCATAAAACTTACGTTTTTAGTAATTATAACGAAAGTTATAACAGTTACCGTAAAACAGGTACCACGCTCAGCACTGCGCTGCACTGGCCGTGCAAACTTAATTCAAAGGTGTGGAGAGTTTTTATTTAAATTAAAATTATTGCATATTATTAATATTATTTTTTGCTTCTCAGACCAAACTTATAAGGTGATAGTTTCAAGTGTACTGTCCACAAAAAAATATAAGGTACATTACGGTGTACCTACATGACAACATGCACATGTAAAAATCTCATTGCATCTATGCTTAACTTCAACAGCAAAAGTCCACTGCTCGATATAGGTCTCACCCTATTGGAGGAGTATTGTCATACCCTCCACGCGGACAGGCGAGCGCAGTACAAGATGTTGCATTTACAGGGAACGCTGCTATCTATCCATTCCTTGGATTCGCTTTTCACGATACCTAGGTTAAATTGGTATGCTATCATCAAAGTCTTCAAATAACGGAGTACGTTCACCTTTGCTCCGGCATGGATCAATATGTACCAGTTAGGCATATTCCCTTGATTACCAACAGTGCGGTAGTATCTTAAAGTGGTTCTTCTTCTTCCGTTTACTCCACCATCCATCGGTTCTACGCTACATGCCAGCCACTGCCACTTCAGCTTGCTACATTTCCAGACTATGTCTGTAAGTCTGGTCTTTTAGCAGATAATGTCGTTCCTGCCCTACAGTATCCGCGGGATCCTTAGCATGTAACTTTTCATAACTCTGGCCTGACTTCGGAATATAACGCAACTTTCCAGCCCAACTGCACTTTTCCGGTGATTACAGCTTCGAAGTTGTCTCTTTCTAACAACTTCGAGGTCTGGTTCCCTTTGACGATACTGGTTCAGGTATAACGTGTGAAATGAACATACGAAAGATTATCCGAGTTCAATACGCCTCGAGGCCGCATTCAAAATAAGTAGCATTTTTTGCAGATCCTGCAGTGATTTGGCCATAATGACAATACCATCGGCAAACCAGAAAAACCCGTCTATCTAGGACAAAAAGTCCAACTAGGAAGATCTAACTTTGAGAAAGAGGCCACTCGGCAAAATTCGGAAATTTACACAGCGTCTTTACTTCCAAAATTCCTCAGTGTATCTAAACGAAAGTGTTTTAACCTTAGGTTTGAACAGTGTGCTATGCCAATGATAACCTACGGTGCCAAGACGTGGTCTCCAACTGTCGGCCTCCTAAATAGACTAGGAGTCATTTAGCGAGCTATGGAGAGAGCTATGCTCGGTGTTTCTCTACGTGATCGAACCAGAAACGAGGAGATCCGTAGACGAACCCGACGAAGCCAAAAGAAACCGTAAGCTGAAGTAGCAATGGGCAGGCCATATTGCTCGAAGGACTGATAATCGGTGGAAGAAGAGAGTTCTCGAGTGGAGACCACGTACCGGTAGGTACAGCGTAGGACGGCCCCCCGCGAGATGAACAGACGATCTGGTCAAGTCCGCGGGGAAATGCTGGATGCAGGCCGCTTCTAATAGGACAAGGTGGAAATAGTTAGGGGAGGCCTATGTTCAGCAGTGGATGTCATATCTCAGTGATGATGTCTTTTATCCGTCATGATAAAGTCCTACTTCATTCTTCCGACAGAGCTCTTTCAGCCAGGTTCGCGTCCTTGTGGCTTTTTAACAAAAAGGTGTTCACAAAGGACAACTTTTGTCTGCTGAGGAAGTTAAGCAGCATTTTGCCCCTAGTCGAAACGTTACAGATCTCTTTCTCAGTTCACTAGAAACTTCCAAGCTCCTATACCTACTTGGAGGCTTTCTTCTTGTCATGTACGCAAATTGTACGTAGCCTGGGTCAGTTATTTTTGGTAGCCATCTTACGTAGTTTGGGGATACTCAGCGTCCTTTGCCCAACCACGACCAAGGCCCCCTACCAAGGACTTGGGTGTTAGGGTGGCTGGGAACTAGGGCCGTCTACCTTGGCGCTATTCTTTGAAAGGTGTTTGCCCAGTCACCACGCTGGGTTGGTAACCGCAAAAAGTTATTTCGGACTGTAATGTCAACTCGGAGTGTCCATTGAAGTGCTGGAATGGAAAGCTTGTGCCTTGTTGGTTTAGATTATAACTGTGCGAATGAATCTGATTAATATCAAAGCTAAATTTTCTGTTTTTTTAGAACCAAAGCTATTAAAACGTCTATAAATATTTTTAAACAACGTAAATATGTACGTAAGAGGCGACCGAGGGAAAAATCTGACCTAAGCGAATCAGATTCCTGGAGATGGAAAACTCCACACACAAACCCGGTACGGGGTCTCCGTCAGGCGCGACTGACTGATAATAAATCGTGCGGCAGACTCCTGCAGCCGACCTGGCTCCGCACGTATCGACCCGTCGTTCCTGTGGAGTAAGCCACAGCCAGGAAGGCAGAGAGGGTGGCGCAGGTTCTGGGCAGTCCTGCGTTTTCCCAGGCAATGCAGTGTCTGTGGAGAGCGTGCAAAAAGCCATGCCGCTCCCGTATCGGCTTATACAGCCATGATGAAAAATCTTGCCTCAGACACTGAATAAATCGTCTGGCACAGACGTATGAGGCCAATGATGATGATGATGATGATGATGATGAACAAAAAATATGCATATTTTAATATTTTTTATCTAAATACCTATTATGATTGTAGTTTACGCTTAAACAGTCTACGTACCATATCGGTTGACCGTTTTAGCACTCTAGATGCTCCCGACGCCGTTTCCAGCCGTAGCTATATTGTTTCTTACTCGATTTACGAAATTTAAGGTTTATTGGTATCCTGATGAACACTCCAACATGATTTACAGAAAGCAAAATTTACAAAATCCTCATATTAACGAAGTTATTCACTGGATAATGAAAATACTTTTTTTCCGAAACACATATTTTATGAAATATCATAAGTCAATGTGCGAAACTAATTAATCTACATTTTAATTCTTTTCATTTGAATCCTAAATCAAAACGAAAAATGCGTGCGATGCGGAGCGCGTTGTCGGCGAAACAGGCGAGAACCGCGTTTTCGCGCGCGGTCACAGTTCATTCACCTCGCACGGCCCAGCGAACAATTTACTCTGTAATTCCTATATTTGTAATTGTAAGTAAATAAGTTAGGTATTGTTTGAAAGCTTAGAAAATTTGGAAAATTATTAACTAAATTTCATTTATATTTAGCTTAAATTATGGCCACAGTAATCAACTAAAGATTTGAGAGGAATTTTAAAAATAGTATTTTTCTAAGAAAATCTTATTTTTAATGCATTTACACTAAAGTTACATAAATGTTGTCTATGAAACATATGTTGAGGATAAAAAATACTACAAAATGAGACCATTTAAATTCAAATTGGTAATTTGGAACTCTAAAAATATGCAATTAACTAAAGTAAGTAGCCGCCATCTTTATGACGTCATAAATACCTACTGTACCATTTTTTGGAGTTAAAACAGGCTAAACCGTCATCCAGAGATCATAACAAATCCAACGGTACCTGTTTTAGCCATTACGTATGAAGTGACGACGAACTCGTAAACTAAAGCACTTATAACGATTTTACCTCCACACTATTTCTCTATCCGACGCGAAGGAAAAAGACTTCTGAATGTCGCGCGACAAAAACTCGCCTACACGAACATAGATTTAAGGCAGATACTTATTCGGAACAAAGTTCCGGAACATTGTATAAGATGCAAAAGTTCCTCAAAAAGCCGGGTATTAGGACGCATTTTAAATAATGTTCCGGAATAAGATAGATGACACTTGAGAATACATAGCAAGTTTCCCATTCCTGTGTTTTCTGTTCCAGTACGACCCCGGCAGCCAGCAGTTCGACACGTCGAGCAAGCAGCGCGCGCCCGCCTACACCGACCGCATCCTCTACAAGGCGCGCTCGATGTCCACCACATCTAATTCCGCTTTTGCTGGTAAATATTTCTCTTTCTATTAATTTACATTAAATACCCGTAAAATACTTACTATAAAACGCAATATTTTTGCGGTGTGTTGCCGGCTTAGAATATCATCATCCCAATTCTGCCCAAGGGTGTAGTAAAAACCGACTAAGGGATATTTACAGTGGGCAATGGGCATCAGCGTTCCCTGTGAATAAAACAGCGCTCGCTCACCAATCCGTCTGCCAAGCGTGGTGAGTATGGCAACACCCACCCAAAGGTGGAGGCTCGTGTCCAGCAGTGGACTGTTGTTATTCATGTTCTACTTCCGAGGAGTTTATCATTGATCACCTGCAGCAATTAACTTTCAGGTTGGAATAAACATTCTCTCTTAACTTGTTAATACCTGAATACTTACGATAAAGCGAAGTTAGTTCTGTACAGATATAATCTTAGTTTAGTGACGATTTACCGAGCCGCCCGTACATTTAATACTGACGACGTCCTAATGTCGACCTTGTTACATACTGTAGTCGCGGTAAACTCAGTACCTAAATCAATGCAACTTTTTTCCTCTATTTCATACTTACCTTATTTACAGTCTGTCTAAAAAGTTGGAACTAACTTTTGTTCATACAACATTTTTGTCATTTAAAGTCAATGATGCCATTTAATTCTGCAATTTTATAAAAAGTGGCGCCCTCATTTTTCGTCAGGACTTTTTAGACAGACTGTACCTATCTATCCTATACACTACTCTAACCTAGAATATGCACAATCTTCCTAGATATTACAAGGTATGTTCAGACGCGTTGTTGCTAGGTTTCCGTCGCATCAGCGCGGTGCCGGCGCAGTCGGGGCTCAAGTGCATCGCCTACAACTCCGTGCAGTCGGTCTGCACGAGCGACCACAAGCCCGTCTGGGGGCTGTTCTCCGCGGCGCTACGGCCAGGCACTGATGTGTGAGTGAAGCTTTACTTTTATATGCATCTGTTTCTGATATAGCGCTTTTATTCGCAAATATAGATATGTAGCCGCCCCAAAGACCAGCTGATGGGATTTCTATACGCGTAGAATAAGTACTATTTGACAGAAAAAAACAAACAAAACTAAGCCTTGTGTCATATGCATTAACATGAGCTGTCTAATGGGACTTATCCGAGCGACCGTACTTTAGCGAATTCAGCGTGACGTTAAAATACTGTCCGAGAAAAAATCTTTTACTTTTCATGTAATATTTTTCGCATGCAACACATCGAGACATGACGGTGCTTGAAGATGCAATCTTGTATTATCTTCGCATGGCTTAGCATTGCGATTTGATTTGGCCATTTCCTAGCTCAATATTCATAAGCAAAGCTGATTTCAAAATGCTTATTTTTTCAACGTTGTATGTTTTCCTTCAGTGTGCCGTTAGCAGCTGGTCTGTTCAACCGCGAGGTGTACCTGGAGGGCATCAAGCGGCGGCGCGCGCTGCTCGACCACGCGCCAGGTACCTCTGCAGTTTGCAGTCTGCAGTAGACGCTAGGGCTGTAACATATAGCGCTACGTAAAACGATCGCCTTCGATTTTCATGCCAAACTATACGGAACAGATTGATACTTGTCTGTGCAGTGTGCTGAGTGAACATCTAAAGGTGCAAGTTCGGCTGTGGCTGGCTATAGTCGAAGTATCCCACGCAGTCGCATGGCTACAGCCGCGTGCGCCTGCGATCGGCCGCACATGAAGAACTTGCACCTTAAGGCGATACGTTGAAGTTTACTGTGCGATAGCCATTTATACTTACAAACTGTCTCGAATTCACTCGAACTTGATATTACGGAAACTACCTACAGTTAAACTTAGTTTAGCTTATTTCTAGCTAGATCAATGTTGTGATATTTTGTACTTGTGTACATTCCTACGTTGTCCAAATGTCAGAGTCATCGTGGTCATATTATTAATTGCAATTTGGTGACTTACAAAAACTTGTTATACAGAAAAATATTATTTAAATTTATTTTTTGTTGCTTATTTATTTTGACATGTTTATTTTAGTTTTTGTGGTATTTTTTAGATTTATTAGTTATTTATTTTTATTTTTAATGCGCATCGAGGCTATATTATTTTAGAAGCTTTTTAAAAGCAAATACAACAGTTAGAGTACAATTCATCGTTTGACGATTGTTCGAATATTTTATTTTCTAAAGTTGTTTTACAACAACAGTGATTTTTATTTTATTGAAATCCTAGTTAGATTTTAAGTTGTTGAGTGTGCAATTTTGTCATTATAATGATAATTTACGGAAGTATTACCTACGTCCTACATTATACCTATCATTGTTAATTTTACGTGTTATTTGCTCACGCAGTTTATAAAAGACAAATCTAGTCAGTGTTCAAACATTGCAGTATTCCGAGCAATCGAATGATCTAGTTCATTTTACATTATTTTGACGCAAACAATGTTTGTATGGTATTTTTCATATTATAATGTCTAATATTATTAAAGCTTATTAAAGCGATATTTAGCTCAAATTATGTTAACTATTTAAAAAAAAAACTTGTGTTGTGTTTAGTGTTCAGACCGAATGGGTTTACATTTAAAGTTTTCCATGAATATCTTTTAAAATATTAGAGAAATTTATCCAATTTCTTGAGGACATTTCTACCATCTAGGACATATTGGTTTTTAACCACTTGAAATTCAAAAACATAACTTGTACCCATTTTTTTACAGATGCAATTTGATTGGAGCATATTATGTAAGCCTATTTGAGTTCTCTTATAGACATGTATTTAGAAACTCGATAGTTTAGATTTAGTTTATCAGAACGTTGGTTCTGATTTAAGTATTATAATAATAAACCAAATATTATTGTAGTAGTAGGGTGGAGCCCGATAAATACAAAGAGCTTTATACTATAGTGTTTATAGTATAAGAACTATGTGAAGTTTTTAAAACAGTACTTAAAATATTTCCTGCCTTAAATTCTGTGTTACCGAACCGTCTCGAGAAATGTTGTAAACATTTCAATATAATAAACTTACACTAGGTGCTGTGATTTTTAACGTTCTAGTCTGACGTCCATTCCAAACTTAGCAATGCTAATTTGATGAGGATTATGTATAACCATGTATAAGTTAAAATTGCAATATACATGAGATGACTTTCAGCATAATAATAGACGAAGCGAAAACACAATTTTCTTAATAGTGGGATATTGATTTTAGGTCAAATGAAATTATGGACAGGACGTCGATCCCGTGACACTTTTCTAAATCAGTGATTTCTGAACTGATTGGTGAAATTCATAGATTAGTTAGATCAGTATTCGCTGGCAAAAAGTTATTTATGTATGATATAATGTTTCCAATATACAAAACTAGCCTGTGATGTCCAATGGCATATGCCCACCTGTAACAGATGTCTCGCAGCTGTTATGATATGACAAATACGTTTTACCACAGAATTATTGATATTACATGCCAACACAAACATATCACGCTTTTATCCCCTGCGGGGTATGCACAGCGTCTGTAAACAGTCTTTACTGATTAATAGTAATAAACCGTTTAAATTAGTGTTGGCCAGGGAATGCCTTCACATCTAAGTTACAAAATATAGGTAACAATTGGAATAATTAATCATTAAATTGATTAGACTTGACATTAATTACACCGTTAATATTGGAACTATGATTAAATAATGTTTAAAAAGTCTTGTAAGATTCGGGTAATTGTTAAAAACTATATTCAGTATATTATAGTATGTCTAAAAAGTAGGTATATGTAGTTTATCTATTTTACGGTTGACCAAAATATTTGGCTGTTACAAATCGGAGATATTCCTTCCGATATAAAAGACAAATGTACAATGTGAAAGAAATATTGATTTATTAGATGATTTGGTAAATATAATTAAAAATAATCGATCAGAAATTATTCTGTCAATTGTAAGACTTTACGGTATATCCAATTTTGCAATTTCAAAATACGTATGTGAATTATAAAAATCAAAATTTATTTGGAAGTCTTACTTTAATCGTTTCACATTCTTAGTAAATCAATCTGTCTTCCAAACTTTGAAATAAAATAGAAAACCTAAGTATAAAATACAGTTTTAAAAGATTTTTTATTGTATTTTATACGTACTTATGGACCAGGATCACGCGACTGAAAGAGATTTCAAAAGAGCTGCAGTTATATTTTATCCAGAAAAAAACATGTTTTCAGCAAAAGCTTAGAAGCTTTCGCTGAAAACATGTTTTTTTCTATTATAATTTAGAGTTATGTAGTTTTCCTATGTATACCAATTTTTATACCTTGTTCCTCCTTCCACCCTGTAGCACCATTAAATACACATAACAGCTCGTTTGAAATTACTTATGTCGACCGCTCTATAGAAAACTCCTGGTGTATAAGATTTCTATTATATAAAAATTCAGATTTCGTAAGAAAAGAATTACTAGAAATAGGAAGTTTTTTAATAGCAACCCAAGGAAAAAAATGTTGCTATAATTTTTTTCTTTTTACTTTGCAGGTCATACAATTTTTATCTGCCTTTTGTGTTTAATTTTTTACAAACAAGTGTATAAAATAGCATATACTTTCCACAAACCTAAATATCGCACAAAGAGATGGCAGTATTTGAAAATATGAAAACGGGAATATTTTAATAACAAGGTTGGAATTTATTTCAGAACTGTTAAAAGTACAATATAGATATCTGTAATAATCTAAGATATACTGTATTTAGCATTAAATTTTTACTTTTTCAAAGAAATAGAATAATAACACAAGCATATGCAGATATGAAATGAATGTTTTAAATAAAAATACATAAATTTAAATTATACCTACTGTACTTACTTGTGTAACATAAAAACTGAACTACAATTTGCTAGTCGATATTTTGTAATTCTAAGTTAAACTGTTACACTTACTAAATAACATTATTATAGTTAAACTTCTTGGCTATTCTTGTTGTTTTATTTTAGTCGTTGGAAGCTCTTCTTACAATATTAGGCGCGTCAACACTGCGCGCGGCAAATGCTCGCGAGGCATACGCTCGTGTGGCAGGCCAGGCGAGCCAAGTTCGGCCCAATATGGACGCTTAGATGAACTAACTAGCAACCGTCTGAGCGGCGTTGATTTTGACTCGGCCTGCGCGCGCTCGCCCGAGCATGACCTTGGGTGAGCCCGAGCGTATGCCTCGCGAGTAGTCGCGAGCATTTGCCTCGGCAATTTGCCGTGCGCAGTGTGGACGCGCCTATGCTCTTACACCCTCACAACATAAATAGAATAATGCCTTTATTCACGTACGTGTGTGCTTATACTTGTGGACGTAGGTGATAGCATAATTGCTACCGGGTTCAATAAAAAATGTGATTATGAAGGGAGGTCGAAGGTTATGCGTACTCACTCGCACTAAGCCTCTTACATACACCAAGGTGCTCATGCTTTCCCCATTCCACTTACGGAACCGCCGCCATTTACAACCCCATTCTTCATTGAACCAGGTAGGAGTGGTCTGAGAGTTCGCCTCAGGATCCAGAGCTCCCAGTTTGATTTTCGGCGGAACACATGAACACATTGATATTTGTAAATTTATAACGCTGTGAATTTGTCTCCAGTTTGAATAACCACCTGATTATCTGTAAAAAAGATGGTTCATAGTTCAGCGGAGAGTTTGTAAAAGAGAATCTTGTAAAATTTTCTACCTAGAAGTAAATTATTTGATTTTGTAAAAGAACACCATCGCAAAATTGACTATTATCACGATTGTTTAATCGCAGCAGCAACATTATTGTACTGCCACTCCGTGCAGCCCCAGCCCTTGACTCCGTTCACTTCGACGGAGACCCACCGCTCGTAGATTTTAGCTTCCCGCGACTTGCCCATGTAGAAGAAGTCTTCCTCTTTCACTTGGATTTGTACGTCTTGTCTTACCCCGCCTGAAAATGAATGCATTACTTAATATCTGTACAAAATAGTTCTAGTATCACAATAACCAAGAAGTGCATATAACTTGCGCAAATAAATAATGGATTCCGATTTATCAACATTTTTGTTGGCTCTGTCATATTATATGACATATGAGCAAGATGTCCACAATATTATTGCTAATTAGGGATCCGTTCTTTACCTGTACAATATAACTTTTTCTACAACATTCTGTACTAACTTTGAAATGAACGTACCAGCTTTAAACGTGAACCCGTAGTCCTTGGGCAGTGTTTGGTTCTCCCCGTGTTGCCATAGTTGGAAATCGCATTGTTTCACCGGCAACACAGCTTGGTCGGATTTCCGGCAATAGTATCCGATGGTTAAACTGAAATTGAGAATGAAGGATTAATAAATTACAGTGCGACATGATTCAATCAGACAATGCCCGTGGAGTATATAGGGTGAAATTTGACTAGTGACCGATAGCGAAAACTCAGAACCTGCTGGTGATATAAGGAACAACTTTTCATAACATGAAAAAAGAAATTAGGACCTCCCATACAAAATTGCCAATCAGCTGATTTAAGTTATTGTGGGAGATCCAAATCCTACGTTCCTTGGGGAAAGTTGTTCCTTATCAGTAGCCGGTTATGAGTTTTCGTTACCGGTCACTAGTAAAATTTTACCCAATAGAGGCAACCTTTGCACGCTTTTGCTGGTGGAGGTGAACCGGTATTTGACAAGAAAGGTGTCTTCCCTGCCAGCACCTCTATTATTCCCCTTTATTTGTCATAAATATATTCTATCGTGCCTACTATAGAGGCGAAACTAATGTTACTAGGACTACATTTTTTAAGAAACTTCATTGATACTTACTGCGACAGGATAACTGGTTGGCTGACCGCCCCGACGGCGATGCAGTCTCCGTTGGACAAGTAAATGAAGTGCAGCACGTAGCGGTGGAAGTTGCGCCATTCTCTTCTTTTACCTGCGAATATACAAAAGGCAAACTCTATACATAAAGATAAGGCTAAAGAAAAATCGACATCAGATCTTGATCTTTCACAGACACTGTTCTCTCTACCTACAAGTAGATCTTGTGTGCTTGTGGTCTGTCATCCATAACTATTTGGGGTCAATGAGGTGCTTGCTAGGGTCTTTGATAACGTCGGACCTTCTAGAACCGGATGGAAAATCCGCGATGTTTGAAAGGCAATTGTAAGAAACGCATTGGCTTGACAGGCGGGCTGGAAAGCGTGTATTTACTGTTTTTTACAGGGAATGCTGGCTGCGTCCATTCCCTGAATTTTACTGCATTATAAGAAACCCATGGGTACACAATGGTGAGATTCAATTCTAAACCGTCGTTTCACTTCACGGCATGTGCTCGTTGATTCCCGACTACTTTTCTTGAAAATACCTACAAATGATTATGAACTTACCAAAACTATGGTCCCTCACACACGGCATGTTGACGACGTGCGCCTTACCGTCAACAAATATAGAACCGCTGAGAAAACCCATTTGCTCATAATGTGTCTGGTGGAACCTGTAATTATTTTAGCAGCTGTTAAATACATAATGGCAGAGTGGCTTTGATTTTTCCGTCACTTTATAACGGCAAGATTAGCATTCAGGTAGCTCCATAAGCTCGATACTAAATGGATGGACGAACATTTTTTGTCTCTTGTGTAGCAAAATAGAAGATACCAAAGCAAGGCTGGCCAATCTGGCCATATAAAACGACTCACTTTTGAAGCAGCTTGAAGAAATCGGGTGACCAGCGTTCCCTTGCGATGTCCTTAGCCATAGACTGCGGGGCAATATGAATATCGTAGTTGAATGCTGGCCAGTTCGCGCTCCACGTCAGGTCCATCTCAACCTTCGCAGTTTTCTGGGGATTGCTTTTGTATCTAAATAAATAAATGAAAACGTCTCCATGAGTGACCTGTTTATTGAAACGACATACTTACTAAGCTTCAGTTTTTGTACTTCAATCTCGACTAGCTAATTTTAGATAAACTACGTTTCAATAGAGAGAGATGATGATGACCTTTGAAGTGATGGGGCAGCACATATGCTGTGAAAGCCTCTTAATAAAAAATCAAACTGACCTCACAAAGTAGAAAACTACAAAACAAGAAAAAATACTCACTTCATTTCCCCGCTGTAAGCTACCTTCCAGGTCCTCATCGGGATGACATTGGACAGGTATATACTGCCGACCCTGTAGTGACCTGATTCCTCTTCGCTTTGCTTGATGCGCGTGTCGGGTAATTCTGGGCTGAGAAGCAGGTCTTCGTCATTTACCTGCAGGTTTCATAAGTCGGTATTTTTACTAAATCAAATAGTTTACTCGTAACTAAACTACTGGGAGGTATCCACTGAGCTTGAAGACCATTAGAGTAGCAAAAGAGTCTCTGCCACACAGAGCAAAGATAAAGGTTTTAGTGACATCTTCGAAAAAATCAAAATTTGTTATGAAACCGAAATATTTCTTACCTTCAAATACATGAATGCGTCGACATAATCCTCCGCCCTGCGAGCTACACCAGTTATAACTGCTAAGCCGTCCTTTGCGGTGCCATTGAAGTATACCGCGTCCACAGCCTGTATAAGTAACGAACATTCTCTGGTAACTGGGCAAGTTATGAGTGCTCCTAAGAGAGTTTCTACACACGACAGTATTTTTCCTGTTGACCTCTCTCTTGCTAGATGGAAGAAGGTTGTTTATAAAAATGTCACGAGTTACGACTGTAATTAAACAGCAAAAAGAATATGTATTATAAAAAGATAGTTGTTTGCAGATGTTTGTTTTTTGCTCATATTGGTAAAAATGCTATACCTACCTAATAAACGCAATATCCTATGATAAAGGCTCAATGGTTCAGTCGCATAACGTACGATTCGCAAAATGTATACTCACTACAAAATGTCGCTTTCGCACAATGACGCTTTCGCACAATGACGCTTTCGCAAAATGTCGCTTTCGCATAATGTCGCTTTCGTAGAATGTCGCTTTCGCATAATGTCGCCTATTGTTATTATAGGGCAATATCAGTTGATCATCACTAAATTATTACTAGGTTTCCGCCCCGCGGTTTCACTCGTTTTTTTTTACTTCCCATACAAAGTCAGTCTGCTGATCTTGAAATTTGTGTGGGAGGTGGAGGATAATTTTTTTGTTTACCACGATATATTCCATGGGAAAAGTTGTTCAGTTCCTTGGTCTGAGCACGCCTGCGAAGTTTTCGTTACACTGTCTCTTACCGCCTGTATGTATAGCGAACGGCAATCGCTAGGGAATGCAATATCGGGATCCCGCACGTTTTGTGCGGGATTGATCCGGGTCGTAATTTGAGCGGGATTGCGGGATTAAAAGATTGCGAAATTCATATGTATTGTAATGAAGTATAAGTGTAAATTTAGAAACTGTTGAACTAACGTTACAATAACATGTTTGAGTAGTTATTTTTAAAACGATGTTTAATGATAATGACACATCTATATTTTTTTCATAACTGTCTTTCGAAGCAAAATAACTAAAATGTTAACATAAAAAAATCGTAGATTTTCAATCTTTTTCTTCTTTGAGTGGGAGGGACACTATAAAGTCGTCCAACGACCCGATGAACCCTGGTGCCAGAGTTTTTTAACCGCCTACTACAAGTAGCAGGCCTCTGACATGGTTGTGTTACGACCGTCATCTAAATTTATCATTTATCATAGACAGCAACCGGGACCGACGACGGCTTAATGCGCCCATCCGAAGCACGGGACCATCTTGGTTTTCGGACAATCAGGTGGTTCAGCCTGCAATGTCCTAACCAAACTAGGAACATATTCACAAAGTGATAAATATTCAACAACTCGGTGTCACACACGAAAAACTATAAAAAAATTATAATGGTACCAATTTTTTTTTTTATTGAAGTCGTAACAGCATGCGGGATGCCGTAAATATACCAGGCAGGACTGAAATTACTTGCGGGATTCATTGCTTGCATTCCCTAGCTACAGCTTAACAGGATACTGTATGGATGTATGTGGACATAAAAATAGCACACAGGTGCGAGGACTCAAGAAGCTAAGAATAAAATTTAAAAAAATCTAAGGACAGTTATCTACAGAGCACACAAAAATATTAATGCGCGAGTGAAACCGCAGGGCGGAAACCTAGTAACAATATAGTGATGATCAACTGAACGTATTGCCCTATCATATCAAAAGGCGACATTATGCGAAATCGACATTTTGCGAAAGCGACATTATGCGAAAGCGACATTTTGCGAAAGCGTCATTGTGCGAAAACGTCATTCTGCGATGAGTATACATTTTGCGAATCGTACATTATGCGTCTAAAGGATCTCAATTTCGCTAGCTAAAAAGGTGCGAAATTGAGCAGGACGAAGCAAATTTCTATAATGCAATACTTAGTTTTGTTCGAACGTTTTAATGACTCTGCATTCAGAGAGATATTACGGATACCTACATACTATAATAATGTCTTATCGTGATGGTTTTTTAAGAAAATAAGCGATTTAAGTAAACTATCGCGATAAGACCCGGTAAAATACCTAACTATTATGTGTAAAATTAACCATGAGTGCTTAAAAAGTTATATTACTATAGTAGGGATTTGAGTGTGATTATTGGATTATGTTGAGTTGTTGTAAATCTTACTAGTGGATGATCCCCATGGTCGTATTTCTGTTCCAAGGCTACATCGGCCTCGAAGATGTGAGCTGTCCCGTCGTTGCTGTACCCTAGCTCCGTGGACAACAGAGTCTTCACGTGAGCGTATAGCTGTTGAGTAAAGAATAATAAATATTCTATGGGAACATAGAACAAAAAAATTATGCGAAACATGTTATGCTAAAACATATTAGTGGAAAAAAAATATGCCTGTGAAAGGGATACCAGAACAGTTATGTAGAAAAAAAAATCAGACAGCCAATTTCGAAAACGACTGTAAAGGTCATTCATTAGGATCGAGAAAAAGACATTGCATAGGTAGATTCACTAGCGGATATTTTCATTACCTTTATCTAATTCATTGACCTGATAAGTCTATCAATTAAAAATACAATTTCGTATCTATAATTTTGGAATAAACTTATCTATTTAAGCCAAGACCGCTGGACTTAAACAATTAGTTCAAACAGAAAGTTACTATTAATTAATATGTGCATAAAGGTGGTCTTGTTGTCTATAGAGAGCTGTCTCATTCACACAAATGTTGAAAATGGCTAAGTTTTACTATCATTTATTATTACTGAATGATAGATAACTTAAAACTTAGTTATAAAAATAAAACAAAAGGTACTCAGTTGTTAAAACAAAAGGTACTCACTTATTAAAACAAAAGGTACTCACTTGTTTGAAACGCAGCACGAAGTACATAACAACAAACTTCAACCAAAAATACTTATTCCTCCGTTGGTAAATATTAAAAATCGGTGGGTTATATTTCTTATTGGCGATACGGAATAGCAATATAAAAATTGAAACGATCATTGCTGCTGGTACGACTTTCAATATCATATCTTACTACACCTATGATATAGTTACACCTGGTAAGGTTTGTAATCAAATACTGGAATTTTAGGCGACAGAATAGTCGATTAAATATACCGCTAAGCGGACACAAGATATCGAAGTTGTACTATGTTGTAAATAATCTTATCTGGCGTGGTTGTTGCCCAACTTATATTTGGATACCTATAATTAGGTGCACAATCAAAATGTAGGTAAGTATATCTGTCTATAACTATTATTGTGTTTTAATCAAGAGTTTTAATTTACCAGCAGCGGGCATATGTTTGAGTTTTAAATGAACACGACAACGTACCCACTTGCAGTGTCTATCATTTGCACTGATAACAATTTTTGCGAAATAACAGGCCTAGCGGTAGATAAGTTGTAATGTTGATAAATTACACCCAGTTACCTATTCCACCTTTTGTTATTTATTAAACAAAATGTCATTGGAGTAGATATTGATGAAACGTTGGATGAAACAAAACAATGAAATTCAAAAAATAACATTTATTTTTCCAACACTACATTCATTTTCATGCAATACTGACAAGACTACTTCCATAAATTACATTGATTCTTTAGTGGAACTACAACGAGAAAATAATGATCACAGAATCATGAAGATGTAGAAAAAATACTACTACAATACATCTTCTCTTACTGTACTTGAAATGCTTACATCTATCTTAGCAGAAGTTGGTCACATAAAAGTAAAAACATTAGCTTAAAATTACTTAGGTAAATGTACGCGCTACAGTCTTAAGAAATTCAATTGGTGTGTAAATAATAAGTACGCAATATAATCTCTAGTGAACAGTTTACTAACCAATTTTTGATAGATATCGGTCACAAATTTAAAAACGAGTAAATTGTTTACATAAGTATTTGAAACAGAAGTTCTCAAGAAATTGCTGCCTGTAGCGTGATTGTTCAGCCACCGAAAATGCAAACTGGCAGTTTATGAAGTACATAATGAAAATCCATAAAATAAAATTGCGTTTCAACAATATTCTTCTTGTTGTTAATTAAAATATGCAAGGGCCTGCTTACATAACATAAAATCCTTTCAAAGCTTAAATATTCGAGTTCCACATTGTCTGGCTTACTCGCGCGCAATGTCTCTGCAGACATTATACATTTGTACCGACTTGTTCTGGTAACCTTATAGATATGTACACTATATACATAAATATTCGACTTTCTATATTCTTCCTGATCATTGATTTCGATTACGACTAAAATGTGGCATTCATTTCTACTCGACTATCACAGGGTTTCAATGCCATTCCATAAGATGTTAAGATTTTATAATTAAAAGAATACATACTTAAATAAAAAATAACTTCAAAAATGTGCAAGTGACTTCATAGATCACTGAAGTTATATAGCGATTAACCTTACCTACGTGATTAAATGAGTATAAAAATACGATTTAACACTAAAATAGGCAGTCCTTTTGAACATATGTCGGACTTGCCGGTTCGCATTTTTATAGATCTTATTAGTAAATAAAATAATGATTATAATGTAAACCCTAAAACTCCATTAGCAACGTGGAATGTCGAAATTTAAGCCAAAAGGATGATAAAACTCAAATCATCATTGCACATTAGGCACAAGCATTAAAATCATAAAAGCGAACTAACTGACTTACCTCCTAAAATATTTCTCAAAAACGTTTTGAACATTTTTAATTGACGCAACGTTTAGACGAATAATTCGTAGGGTTTTGCTGTCAGTTCTGTTATCTAATACATTGATAAAAATGTGTGTACAACATGAATAATTTAACAACAATTATTTATACCATTACTGAATACATTTAGGTGGGACAGAGTAGTACGCCAAATTGCATGCTCTCTTTCACTCACTTTCATAAATTATGGAGATCAATATCAAAGGATAAAATCTTTAGACAAAAACAACATGTATTATGTTTATTGTACTCACATAAAGCATTCGAAAAATGTTATAGATTGCTGCTTATAGTTGAGAACAATCCTTGGCAACTTATGCTACTCCTTACGCAACTTTGAGCCTCAAATCGCAAACTGATATGTGATCCATTCAATTCCATAAAGATCTATTGAGAATATTCTTATTCAATATATTATGTAACGACTTGATATAAAAATATCAAATACTTTAGAACATCTCTATCACTTTTGGAATAACAAATCGAGGTTTATGTTTCAGTCCTTCGTAAATGTTAAACCTAAGGAAAAAATATATAAAATGTCAAAAGATAAAATAAAAACATCGGCGGCATAGAATCTACAGATAGAAATGTAGAGAGTAAATTCTTTACCACCTATCACTCGTTTAAAGTAAAGCCACAGAGAAAGACTAAAACATAAAAATAAATAAATATAAACTAAATATCACAGTGTACGATAAATAAAAATCATTCGGTCAATTGGATAAAACAATTAAGTGCGTTAGGATTATTAAAAAAACAAGGATAAAAACACTGGTTACGTATCTCAAATTATTAAAATCATCTATCACCGGAGCTCTCTATAACATTTTTATGAACGCATGATTCTTAAAATCTAAATAAACACACAAAAATATAGAGCATCTAAAACATTATTGTTATAGACATCACATTTAAAAGGACATTTTATTAGTCTAGTTGATAAAATTCGTTGCGACCCTGAGATGTGTAGTGGGGACATGTTGCGATATGTTCCCTGTGCGTATAGAATGAGGGAATGCTGCTCTCTTACAGTACTGAGGTGGGAATTCATGATCATCTTATGATGCATCGAAGTGTGCAGCCAGACGAGTACGGCCTGTCGGGCAAATATTGTTTTAGTCAGACTTGTTATTTTTTAAACTATTGGCAGCCTTAACCATTAGACAAACGTGAAGAGAATTTATCAAATTTCATAAAAGCTAAATGTTGTGGTTGTGACATTTTGCAAGTTTCTGTAAAAGTAAACAAGATATTTTTTTGTACCATAGAACTACTGAGTAGGAAAGGGTGTTAATTTTCATAATTTTAGCTAAATTGTCGTCGACCGAGTTCAATGCGAGTGCAGGTTGGTTTGTTAGAACTGGGCCCCAAGTCTGCTTTTTTTGCCTTTGTGATGACAGCGACACTAAATTGTCATTCTATTGCCACTGTGATATTCCATACTAAAAACTGTTAGCAGGGATACGTTCAAGGTGGTCTCTTTCGTCGCAAGTTCGTCGCTCTTTTGTAGCTCTTTTATACTATGACTATGACATCGCTGAAAGTACACTTTACGAATGAATGAAATGTAAGAATGAAAAGTATGGAACTGACTGCTGACTAGTTTAAAACTGATATGCTATCCATACAACTGAAACGACTTTCATTTAGCAGACTGCAGACCCTGGAACTTTGATAAAGGTTTGTAATAAAACGACCTACGTTTGCTCTCGAGAGGCAGCAGCGCGGTGGGCGCGGGCAGCGCGCTGGCGGGCGGCGAGCACCAGATGTTGCTCACCTTGGGCGAGTCGAACACCAGGACCCCTGACAATAACAAACACTTACGTTTGTTCTCGAGAGGCAGCAGCGCGGTGGGCGCGGGCAGCGCGCTGGCGGGCGGCGAGCACCAGATGTTGCTCACCTTGGGCGAGTCGAACACCAGGACCCCTGACAATAACAAACACTTACGTTTGTTCTCGAGAGGCAGCAGCGCGGTGGGCGCGGGCAGCGCGCTGGCGGGCGGCGAGCACCAGATGTTGCTCACCTTGGGCGAGTCGAACACCAGGACCCTGACAATAACAAACACTTACGTTTGTTCTCGAGAGGCAGCAGCGCGGTGGGCGCGGGCAGCGCGCTGGCGGGCGGCGAGCACCAGATGTTGCTCACCTTGGGCGAGTCGAACACCAGGACCCCTGACAATACCAAACACTTACGTTTGTTCTCGAGAGGCAGCAGCGCGGTGGGCGCGGGCAGCGCGCTGGCGGGCGGTGATCACCAGATGTTGCTCACCTTGGGCGAGTCGAACACCAGGACCCCTGACAATACAAACACTTACGTTTGTTCTCGAGAGGCAGCAGCGCGGTGGGCGCGGGCAGCGCGCTGGCGGGCGGCGAGCACCAGATGTTGCTCACCTTGGGCGAGTCGAACACCAGGACCCCTGACAATACCAAACACTTACGTTTGTTCTCGAGAGGCAGCAGCGCGGTGGGCGCGGGCAGCGCGCTGGCGGGCGGTGAGCACCAGATGTTGTTCACTTTAGGCGAATCGAACACGCGGGAACCCTGACAATACAAAATAGAAAATAAATATACAGGGAGTAATAGAAGGAAGTCAAGGTACTCATGAAACTGAACAATTACGAAAAAAATTTGGACCTCCAATACAAAATCGCCGATCATATTTTTTTTTTCGTAATTCAACCCACTATTGTTATGTTTTTTGATAGGTATTGAACGTAAAATGAGATTTAAAATTACTGGTCCACTATTATGATGGTGCACCAGGCAGGGTAGTCGAAGGCTTTACCTTCTGTCCGGGCGGGGTGTCGTGCACGGAGTAGTCCTCCTGCGGCGGGGGGCGTAGGGGGCGCGGGGGGGTGACGGCGGGGTGCAGCGCCCAGCACAAGCCCACGTTGTAGAATATGCCGGGTGTCCCATGTAGGATACTCCCATGTCCAGCAGTGGCCCAGTGTGAATGCTAGTGTACCTTCTGTCCGGGCGGGGTGTCGTGCACGGAGTAGTCCTCCTGCGGCGGGGGGCGGAGGGGCCGCGGGGGGGTGACGGCGGGGTGCAGCGCCCAGCACAAGCCTACGTTGTAGAATATGCCCGGTGTCCCGCGCAGGAGCTCCGCTATGCCGTCCACGCCTGGGGAATAATCAAAATTTAGTATTATTACGGCATTCCTTTTGCCTTGATTAAGGTAATGGCCAAGACGGCGGGGTGCAGCGCCTAGCATGCGATATGTCTAGGGTGCCGCGAGTAGCTCCGCTGTGCCTTCCACGCCTAAGGAATAATTTATATTAGATATTTTTACGGCTTTCGTCTGCTTTAATATAATATAAACAGTGCTGCGGGGTCAGTTGTAACAGCCACGGGGTGAATTGAAACATCTGCAAAAAATAAACTACCTAGATACACATTTCCAAACTCTCACATGCATACGGCAGCGCAATATTTAGATTGAATAACTTTTAAATATTTACATCTTATAAAACTGAACAACTTACAAAACTGAACAACTTACAAAACTGAACAACATACAAAACTAAACAACTTACAAAACTGAACAACTTACACAACTGAACAACTTACAAAACTGAACAACTTACAAAACTGAACAACTTACAAAACTGAACAACTTACAAAACTGAACAACTTACATAACCGAACAACTTACACAACTGAACAACTTACAAAGCTGAACAACTTACAAAACTGAACAACTTACAAAACAGAACAACTTACAAAACTGAACAACTTACAAAACTGAACAACTTACAAAACTGAACAACTTACAAAACTGAACAACTTTCAAAACTGAACAACTTTCAAAACTGAACAACTTACAAAACTGAACAACTTACAAAACTGAACAACTTACAAAACTGAACAACTTACACAACTGAACAACTTACAAAACTGAACAACTTACAAAACTGAACAACTTACAAAACTGAACAACTTACAAAACTGAACAACTTACAAAACTGAACAACTTACAAAACCGAACAACTTACAAAACTGAACAACTTACACAACTGAACAACTTACAAAACTGAACAACTTACAAAACTGAACAACTTACACAACTGAACAACTTACAAAACTGAACAACTTACAAAACTGAACAACTTACAAAACAGAACAACTTACAAAACTGAACAACTTACATAACTGAACAACTTACAAAACTGAACAACTTACAAAACTGAACAACTTACACAACTGAACAACTTACAAAACTGAACAACTTACAAAACTGAACAACTTTAGAAACTGAACAACTTTTACACCCGAACAACTTTAAAAACTGTGCAACTTATAAAACTGGACAACTTTTTAATGACAACTTCAAAACTGATCAACTTGTGTTCACCTACCCGTTCAACTGTACTAAATTCGGTAAAAACTACCACGGGAGGAAAGTGATTTGTATGGTTAATTCCCTCCCGCTAATTTGTACGTTGAACAATAACTAACGTTCCCCCCTATAAAGTGTAAAGCTATAGGTAAATTACTATGCAGGTGTAGTATAAAATATCTTGTCACGTCTCACAGACGTAACCACGGTCTTAATGAACCTACTAAAATTAATATACACAATGGCATGATTTACGCCATTAAATTTTAATTATAAAAGCAAAATGTGCACGAAAAATCAAAAGAAGATAGATCCTTTATAAAAAAAATGTGTTTAGACATATTTAGCAAGTCAGAGGCCAAAAAATACACACCCGTCTTACAGACGTCACGTCGTTATTAATGCTATAAAGTTTTGTGTTCTTAATCATGAATTCATCTGAAGTGCATAATGTGATTTTGGATGAATAATTAAAATATTTTCTTATTTTGAAATTATAAAATAAGCTATAGTACATTAATGTTTATAATAGAGACTTGAGAAGTTTAAAAGTTTAGTACCTATTTTTGTCAATTTTTGAAACATACGTCTCTCAGACACTACGGCGTTAGTGTTGCATTTTACCCACCTCGTCAGCCAAAGGTTAATTAAAAACTAAAGCGACAAATCCTAAAATGATTCTAAAGTAAATAGTTTCGTCTACTTACCAATATCGTTATTGAAGTTGTGCTCATATCTGGTGATATACTCGTGTAGAAGCGTGTCGAGCGCGCGCGGCGTGCGGTCGGCGAGCAGCGTGGCGAGTCTCCATATGACTCGCCACGCGTTGGTGAGTTGGACGCGTCGGTCGCATATCTCGATGATGCCTAAAATGATTCTAAAGTAGGTATAGTCTACTTACCAATATCGTTATTGAAGTTGTGCTCATATCTAGTGATATACTCGTGCAGAAGCGTGTCGAGCGCGCGCGGCGTGCGGTCGGCGAGCAGCGTGGCGAGTCTCCAGATGACTCGCCACGCTCTAGTGACTCACCTATATCATTGTTGAAGTTGTGCTCATATCTGGTGATATACTCGTGCAGAAGCGTGTCGAGCGCGCGCGGCGTGCGGTCGGCGAGCAGCGTGGCGAGTCTCCAGACGACTCGCCAGGCGTTAGTCAGTTGGACCCGGCGGTCGCATATTTCTATGATGCCTAAAAGTATTCTAAAGTAGGTATAGTCTACTTACCAATATCATTGTTGAAGTTGTGCTCATATCTGGTGATATACTCGTGTAGAAGTCTCCATACGACTCGCCAGGCGTTGGTGAGTTGGACGCGGCGGTCGCATATCTCTATGATGCCTAAAAGTATTCTAAAGTAGGTATCGTCTACTTACCAATATCGTTATTGAAGTTGTGCTCATATCTGGTGATATACTCGTGCAGAAGCGTGTCGAGCGCGCGCGGCGTGCGGTCGGCGAGCAGCGTGGCGAGTCTCCATACGACTCGCCAGGCGTTGGTGAGTTGCACGCGGCGGTCGCATATCTCGATGATGCCGGCGGCCTCCATGTTGCGTGTCTCGGGGTCTGAGCCGCGCAGACGGCGGAACGCACTCTCGAAGTATTCCTGTTGGAGAGAATGTTCCTTTTAGATAAGGTAATTGGTTATGGTTACTAAGCAGACATTCAGGGTTTGATTTCCGGAACGTAGGTATTCCCCATGTAAACCAGCTATTGTTCTGTTTTATAATAGGTTTAAAACTTTAGTGAGGGAAGTAAGGTTCAAAATCACTGGTACATACGCTGTACCACCTGTAGATAAGCGTTAAATAATGAATATAAATAATTATCCCTTCTTGAGTGAGTGGGTATTGCGGATCAGAAAACTCAGTAATAGAATGCCCTGAAGTCCAAGCCTGAAGTTAAAATCTCGAGATATCAACATAACAATCTTTTGGGAAAATATTGTTATGTTGATATCTCGAGATAGGGTCATGGGTTTGGGTGTTTTATGTTTTATGGCATGGTCGATAAACGGCTGATACACGGCACAAGGAAATGGCATTATGAATGTGATAGTATTATTTCGCTATGTATGTACATGATATTTCGCGCCCCGCTGGTACACCATGTTTATAGTATATGTACCTGTCTGTACCGTACACACGTAGTGTGGAGCCCCGCCCTGTCGGCAGCTAGCACGGGGCGGAGGCCCAGCGTGCACTATCTCCTGCTTCACTCCCCCCTCCTGTATACATCCCCCGCTAGTATGTACCTGTGTGGAGCCCCGCGCGACGCTCCTGTCGGCAGCTAGCACGGGGCGGAGGCCCAGCGTGCACTATCTCCTGCTTCACTCCCCCCTCCTGTATACATCCCCCGCTAGTATGTACCTGTGTGGAGCCCCGCGCGACGCTCCTGTCGGCAGCTAGCACGGGGCGGAGGCCCAGCGTGCACTATCTCCTGCTTCACTCCCCCCTCCTGTATACATCCCCCGCTAGTATGTACCTGTGGAGCCCCGCGCGACGCTCCTGTCGGCAGCTAGCACGGGGCGGAGGCCCAGCGTGCACTATCTCCTGCTTCACTCCCCCCTCCTGTATACATCCCCGCTAGTATGTGTGGAGCCCCGCGCGACGCTCCTGTCGGCAGCTAGCACGGGGCGGAGGCCCAGCGTGCACTATCTCCTGCTTCACTCCCCCCTCCTGTATACATCCCCCGCTAGTATGTACCTGTGTGGAGCCCCGCGCGACGCTCCTGTCGGCAGCTAGCACGGCGCAGGCTGCGAGCGCGGCGGAGGCCCAGCGTGCACTATCTCCGGGCGGCTTCACTATCCCTTCCTCTACGCATCCCCCGCTGGCATAAACCATGGCTTCCAAACTGGTCACGTCGAGGACCTCAGGTTGTGGTGGCGCGCCGAATTGAGCCGCGTATTGCGATGGGAGCGCTGATAGCGGCACGGGACCGAGGGTCTGCAGGCGTTGGCCGATCACCTGCGAAAAAGAAACAAGTTTATTAACTCCATGTAAACCAGCTATTGTTTTGTTTCAGCATAGGGTAGTATGGTTCAAAATCACTAGTACATATGCTGTACCACAGGTCGATAAGCAATTAATACCTCAAAACGGGTTCAGACGTAGAAGTAAACCCCGTAAACGTCAACGAGACGATCTAGCAGGCTAATAACAGGAGTGGGATCTAGCAGGCTAATTATAATAGTATAATAATTTGCTGGCAATTCTCACGCTCCTCTCGCCGCTGACTTTACACCCCACTGTCACCGCCTCAGGAATCAGTTCAAACAGTTCGACTAGTTTCACACATCCATAGTGGGCAACTCGTAATTGGCGGCCGAAGTGCGCGTGGTAAGCGGGGACGAAGCGGGAGAACTCCATGCATCTATAGTGAGTCACACAATATAGTGGCTAGTCTTAATTATACACTTACCGCTTTAGCAGCTTTACTGGCGAGCCTTACGCTTCTCTCGCCGCTGACTTCACACCCTACTGTCACCGCTTCTGGTATCAATTCGAATAGTTCGACCAACTTCACGCAGCCGTAATGCGCAACACGTAATTGCCGGCCGAAGTGCGCGTGGTAAGCGGGGACGAAGCGGGAGAACTCCAAGCATAGAACTATAGTGAGTCACACAATATAGCAGCTAGTACTTATATACACTTACCGCTTTAGCAGCTTTGCTGGCAAGCCTAACACTTCTCTCGCCGCTGACTTCACACCCCACTGTCACCGCTTCAGTCTGTTATCAACTCGAACAGTTCAACCAACCTCACGCTTCTATAGAGAAAAGAAGCACATACTATGAAGACTATTTCCTTACCGCTTTAGCAGGTTTTCTGTCACGGCCTCAGGAATCAATTCAAAAACCTTGATGCATCTATAGGAAGAGGCACAATATAGTGACTAGTTCCTTACCGCTTTAGCAGCTTTGCTGGCGAGCCTCACACTTCTCTCGCCGCTGACTTCACACCCCACTGTCACCGCTTCTGTTATCAACTCGAACAGTTCAACCAACCTCACGCTTCTATAGAGAAAAGAAGCACATACTATGAAGACTATTTCCTTACCGCTTTAGCAGGTTTTCTGTCACGGCCTCAGGAATCAATTCAAAAACCTTGATGCATCTATAGGGAAGAGAGGCACAATATAGTGACTAGTTCCTTACCGCTTTAGCAGCTTTGCTGGCGAGCCTCACACTTCTCTCGCCGCTGACTTCACACCCCACTGTAACCGCTTCTGGTATCAATTCAAAAAGCTCGACTAGTTTCACACATCCGTAATGCGCGACACGCAACTGCCGGCCGAAGTGCGCGTGGTAAGCGGGGAGAAGAGAGACACACAATATTACTACTAGTGTCTTACCGCTTTAGCAGCTTTGCTGGCGAGCCTTACGCTCCTCTCGCCGCTGACTTCACACCCCACTGTCACCGCTTCAGGAATCAGCTCAAATAGCTCGACTAGTTTCACACATCCATAATGCGCGACACGTAACTGCCGGCCGAAGTGCGCGTGGTAAGCGGGGACGAAGCGGGAGAACTCCATGCATCTATAGTGAGTCACACAATATAGTGGCTAGTCTTAATTATACACTTACCGCTTTAGCAGCTTTACTGGCGAGCCTTACGCTTCTCTCGCCGCTGACTTCACACCCTACTGTCACCGCTTCTGGTATCAATTCGAATAGTTCGACCAACTTCACGCAGCCGTAATGCGCAACACGTAATTGCCGGCCGAAGTGCGCGTGGTAAGCGGGGACGAAGCGGGAGAACTCCAAGCATAGAACTATAGTGAGTCACACAATATAGCAGCTAGTACTTATATACACTTACCGCTTTAGCAGCTTTGCTGGCAAGCCTAACACTTCTCTCGCCGCTGACTTCACACCCCACTGTCACCGCTTCTGTTATCAACTCGAACAGTTCAACCAACCTCACGCTTCTATAGAGAAAAGAAGCACATACTATGAAGACTATTTCCTTACCGCTTTAGCAGGTTTTCTGTCACGGCCTCAGGAATCAATTCAAAAACCTTGATGCATCTATAGGGAAGAGAGGCACAATATAGTGACTAGTTCCTTACCGCTTTAGCAGCTTTGCTGGCGAGCCTCACACTTCTCTCGCCGCTGACTTCACACCCCACTGTAACCGCTTCTGGTATCAATTCAAAAAGCTCGACTAGTTTCACACATCTGTAATGCGCGACACGCAATTGTCGGCCGAAGTGCGCGTGGTAAGCGGGGAGAAAAGAGACACACAATATTACTACTAGTTCCTTACCGCTTTAGCAGCTTTACTGGCGAGCCTCACGCTTCTCTCGCCGCTGACTTCACACCCGACTGTCACCGCTTCTGGTATCAATTCGAACAGCTCAACTAGTTTGACACATCCATAGTGGGCCACTCGTAATTGTCGGCCGAAGTGCGCGTGGTAAGCGGGGACGAAGCGGGAGAACTCCATGCGAAGGTTCGGGGTGTAGCAGAGCAGCTCTACGGCCTAGGGGGCGGAAATAAATAAAAATAAATGTGGTGTAAAAGCAAACAAAGCAAAGCAAAATATTTACGTAAGTAAAGAAACAAATAAAAATTTGAGTGTTACGGTATGGACAAATTGTGTGGGGTAATAATGCTGATACAAAATATTTCTTAAGAAAATTAAAAGGTTAAGGTTACTTTACGAGCAGGCTATTTGCGAAGTAGAATAATAACTGCAAAACATTTTTAAAAGTCATGCTCATACATTTGAGAGTCAGTGAAATTAAGGTTGAATACACACCTGCAGTAAGCGGGTTCTCGAGTGGTGGCCACGCCTCGGCAAGCGTAGAGTTGGACGCCCTCCGGCCAGATGGACCGATGACTTAAAAAAGGCGGCTGGTAGCGAATGGATGGAAAAAACGGGAGATCGTACCTTATGGCGTTCCCTGGGGGGGGGCTACTAGGTCCAGCAGTGGGCTGCAATAGGGTGAAATAGACACACCTGCGCGGCAGCGACAGCGCGCCGTCCGCGCCGCGCACCACCGCGCCCGCACACACCAGCGACACCAGCTCCTGTACACACACCTGCATGGCGAACTGCTGCGTGCGCGCGCGCTCCTCCGGCGCGGGCGTGCGGCGCGGCAGCGACAGCGCGCCGTCCGCGCCGCGCACCACCGCGCCCGCACACACCAGCGACACCAGCTCCTGTACACACACCTGCATGGCGACCGGCTGCGTGCGCGCTGCTGCGCGCGCGCGCGCCGTCCGCGCGCGCGCGCGCGCGCAGCGCGCATGGCGAACTGCGCGCGCGCGCCGCGCGCGGCAGCGACAGCGCGCCGTCCGCGCCGCGCACCACCGCGCCCGCACACACGAGTGACATTAGCTCCTGTAGGGTGCACACGCCGTACTCCACCACGGAGAACGGCTTGCCGAATGTAGCCTGGTATAGCTGTAAAAGATGGGAAACGGTCAGATATCGCAAGTTTGATCATAATTTCAAACAATGGTCATTCATTATGGAAATATATTTTTTTTTATAAAATTTGCGGTCCGGTCCTGATTTGCGAGCCTTGCCAATATTTCAAAACTGATTCACTTGGTGGCACTAATTCTGTAAACATAGTAGGGTTTAAATCTAAATACGTCGGTCTCGTCGACTTAGAAGAAAAAAATTCGTTAAGAGTGGCAAAATGACGGTCGCAAAATATTGGTTGAAAAATGGCAAGTGGTTCCCGTTTTGATGCGAAAAGTATAATGTTATGATTTTTGAAGAAAACACTTGTACTCGTTTGACAATTGCAAGTATAAACTATACCAAAAGTATAATTCAGTAAGATAATCATAAATTCAGAAACAAGTTGAAACGACTTTTCAATACACATAAACCATACAGACCTGGGGAATATCGTGAGGCATAATGGACCTCCCTGGCTGAGCCTTTAGTAGCTTCACCAGATCTGAAGTCCAGCGCCTCGCCTGCGCCGCGCCCGATATGGTGATCACTCGCGACGACCCAGATCCCAAAACCACTGTAAGAAAAACATTTAATTTTGAATTATGTTTGTTTATTCAGACCCATTTCAAGTACATTTATTAGTATGAATTGAATGAAAACCTGCAACTAAAAAGCGACAAAAATATTACAAACTAGAGACTAACCCGTTTGCTAGCTGATCTTATGGGAAAAAAGGTAATGTCTCGTAAAAAAGTAGCAATTTGTTTTGTTGTTTCTCAGTGATCTTGTAGCTTACTAGTGATTAAAGCATTTCGATATCTGTCAAGAAGTTTCGTAGTACGTTAAAAGAAGTTCGTTTCGTAGTTCGAAGAAGGTCCTTCGTATAGATTGAAAACATTACATACAAAATTAGATAGTCTTCACCTATAGTGTTCCCTAGCGCTTGCAACAAGTCAGGTAGCTTGGTGAACCCGTAGTCCGCCACCCTGCACTGCCTGCCGAAGTGGTGGTGGAAGGCGGGGATCAGTTTGCTTATGGGAATGCAGTCACTGCTATATTGTTCTCACCTATAGTGTTCCCTAGCGCTTGTAGCAGGTCAGGTAGCTTGGTGAACCCGTAGTCCGCCACCCTGCACTGCCTGCCGAAGTGGTGGTGGAAGGCAGGGATCAGTTTGCTGAAGGGGATGTAGTCTGAACAATGTAGTCCTCACCTATAGTGTTCCCTAGCGCTTGCAGTAAGTCAGGTAGCTTGGTGAACCCGTAGTCCGCCACCCTGCACTGCCTGTCAAAGTGGTCAGTTTGCAGTATCTCACCTATAGTGTTCCCTAGCGCTTGTAGTAAGTCAGGTAGCTTGGTGAACCCGTAGTCCGCCACCCTGCACTGCCTGCCGAAGTGGTGGTGGAAGGCTGGAATCAGCTTGCTGAAGGGTATGCAGCAGCGCGGCGCGGACTTGAGCAGGTCTATGAGCTCTCGTTCGAATAAAGCCAGCATTGGTTCGATAGTTTCTGTATAGTCCTGTATCTCACCTATAGTGTTCCCTAGCGCTTGCAACAAGTCAGGTAGCTTGGTGAACCCGTAGTCCGCCACCCTGCACTGCCTGCCGAAGTGGTGGTGGAAGGCTGGAATCAGCTTGCTGAAGGGTATGCAGCAGCGCGGCGCGGACTTGAGCAGGTCGATGAGCTCGCGTTCGAATAAAGCCAGCATTGGTTCGAGAGTTTCTGTATAGTCCTGTATCTCACCTATAGTGTTCCCTAGCGCTTGTAGCAGGTCAGGTAGTTTGGTGAACCCGTAGTCTGCCACCCTGCACTGCCTGTCAGATCGGTTAGATTGCTGTATCTCACCTATAGTGTTGCCTAGTGCCTGCAGTAAGTCAGGTAGCTTGGTGAACCCGTAGTATGTCACCCTGCACTGCCTGACATATTGAACAGTTTGCTGTATCTCACCTATAGTGTTCCCTAGCGCTTGCAACAGGTCAGGTAGCTTGGTGAACCCGTAGTCCGCCACCCTGCACTGCCTGCCGAAGTGGTGGTGGAAGGCTGGGATCAGTTTACTTAAGAATACAGTCTCAACAATGTAGTTCTCACCTATAGTGTTGCCTAGTGCCTGTAGTAAGTCAGGTAGCTTGGTGAACCCGTAGTCCGCCACCCTGCACTGCCTGCCGAAGTGGTGGTGGAAGGCTGGAATCAGCTTGCTGAAGGGTATGCAGCAGCGCGGCGCGGACTTGAGCAGGTCTATGAGCTCTCGTTCGAATAAAGCCAGCATTGGTTCGATAGTTTCTGTATAGTCCTGTATCTCACCTATAGTGTTCCCTAGCGCTTGCAACAAGTCAGGTAGCTTGGTGAACCCGTAGTCCGCCACCCTGCACTGCCTGCCGAAGTGGTGGTGGAAGGCTGGAATCAGCTTGCTGAAGGGGATGCAGCAGCGCGGCGCGGACTTGAGCAGGTCTATGAGCTCTCGTTCGAATAAAGCCAGCATTGGTTCGATAGTTTCTGTATAGTCCTGTATCTCACCTATAGTGTTCCCTAGCGCTTGCAACAAGTCAGGTAGCTTGGTGAACCCGTAGTCCGCCACCCTGCACTGCCTGCCGAAGTGGTGGTGGAAGGCTGGAATCAGCTTGCTGAAGGGGATGCAGCAGCGCGGCGCGGACTTGAGCAGGTCGATGAGCTCTCGTTCGAATAAAGCCAGCATTGGTTCTAATGCGGGCGCGGTGCGGGGACGCTCGCGTTCGTTGCTCGAGCGGGAACTCTCGCCTGAGAATAAGAAAGCTAAGTTTCAGAATTTAATAATATGGGTTTAAATATATAGGTACTTGGGGAAATAAGGCAAAAACCTTTCGATGGATAGCGCAACTCCATATTTGCCTTTAGGTGCACAATGTCCACTTTGCAAAATGTCCAGTGGTGATAAAATGACCAGTTTGCATAATGTCCAGTTTGCAAAATGTCCAATTGCAAAATGTCCAGTTTGCAAAATGTCCAGTTCGCAATAAGTCCAGTTTAAATAAAATACTGGGTCATTGGCCCATGTGTTTTGGGGAAAGTTGTTCGCTTTCATGGTCTGAACTCATCCCTTAATTACGCTAATTCGGTATGCTAACAAGGTCATTTTCAACTAAAATCTCAAAACCGTTTCGAGATTTACACTTTATCTACAATACCTACGTATTAGATTGGTGATTATTTTAAGTTTAATTAAGAAATTTTAATAAAATATTTTGCCTTCGATGACCTCTATTTGACCTTCTGAAATAGAACCTTACGGTTTATATTGAATAGACCTTTTGCCTTAGTTGAGAAAAAAAAAACAACGAGTTTGTATTATGGTAATTTGACATTGTCTTTCTTGCATTATCCGTCAATCGTTTGTTGTTGTTTTGTGTTTATATAAAATTTTATATTTTAAAGAAAATACGCATTTTAAAACGACTTTTACGAGAAAAAATTTTAAACAGTGTCTAGTGCGACCTCCTGTCGCTGGAAAAGTGATAGATTTGGCGTTGTGGCTGTGTTAAATATTGAAAACACTGACATTTACGTGGTCGGCCACAAATATGAGTTCTAAGGCAAAATTCGCTATTTTTCAAACCTCGTAAGTACAAAAAATTGTGTATTTTATCGCAGTTGAGCTATTAAATAATGCATTTTATAGAAAAATATTAGTATTCGGCTATTTTAATAGTATAATTTTAAACAAAGGCGGTACCAAATTGTGGTGCCGAAGTAAACAATAGTGCTGCTCATTACTTATCGATATTTGTTTAAGATCCTATGTGTAGCTTAGATCAAACCATTTTTTTTTGCTTTGATTCGTGACGTAATCAATATTTTAAACTAAAAATAAAATCTAACTATGTGTGTTCTATTTGTTTAAGATGGGAGGTAAGCGCTGTTCTATACCTTTGTGCGAGAATAATTCAAGTGATTATCCGTACATATTATTGGTACCCTTTAGGAATGGCTGTTGGAAAAATGGTGTGCACAAATAAACACGGAGTATTTCTAGTATTTATTGCAGTACTGCTGTGAATAACATATGGATCATTGTAAAGTTGCTTTTTTTGCTAAGGACGTGTCTCCTGCGTATGCGTTTGCGTTTGTCTGCTTGAATTTACTTCATATGTAATGAATCAAGAATAAATGCTAAAAATATTTTTTGTATATTATTATTGGATAACGTCCCCTTTCAAAGCATATCACTTTTATAAATATGTATAGAACCATAACATATAACAGCTACAAAAGTCCACTGCTGGCCATGGGCCCACAGCAAGTATTGGCCTTTACATATTGAGGGTATTATTTCCCATAATCACCTAGTCCGGCAGGCGGATCGGTGAGCGCAGTGCAAAGTGTTGTTTATTCACAAGGAACGATGCTGTCGTGTGGTGCTTACGCCAGCTTACCCCATATCTTTCCCGTGGGTGTCGTAAGCAGCGACTTTTGAGTGTTGGTGTGTATTGCTATTTTTTGGTGGAAGATTGACAAACTGTCACTATGGTCATACTTAGTATTCTGAATGACTCTCAAAAAATTTGTCAGACGTAGTGTATTTTAATTTGATTACTATTAGAGAAGAAGCCTCTGACACAGGCAGTCGGCAAACCTACTCACTAAGTAGCTTTTAGAGTCTTAATGCCAATATTTTGCAAATATGGTAATGTTAAACACGAGTCGTAGGTAATAACAAGCTCCTTAAATAAGCTCAATAAAATACTACTGAATATTTACTCACGCCAGCGCTAAATATCGATATCGATAAGCCGTTACGGGTTGTGAGGTTACATCTCTACTTATCTGTACACTTGACAATTGTTTGACGTTTTGATTATCCATAGATTGCCATTATTATTATTTTTAAAGACCAGGTGTAGGTAAAGATATTGTGAATATGCAGCCTAGTGATTGAGTAAAACCTCAAAACTTTAAAAAAATATTTAAAATAGAAATAAATAATATATTTTCAAAATATCGAAAATAGTTTCTTAGAATGATCTATAATATCAAAATAAGGTATAAAAAAATTGACCTGGCGAACCGAATTGTACTTTTGCAAACTGGTCATTTTCAAGTCAGATAATCTTCAAACTTGAACTGGACATTTTGCAACTGGACATTTTACAAACTGGACATTTTGCAAACTGGTCATTATGCAAACTGGACATAATGCAAACTGGACATTTTTTCACCACTGGACGTTTTGCAAAATGGACATTATGCACCTAAAGGCATATTTGGTGTCCTAAAAAATGCGTATTTTTAAAAACGGTACTGCAGTTTTCGAAACTGAAAAGCTTAGTATAAAAGATGTTCAATTTCATAGCCTCAAAGATTCTACGACAGTTTGTGCGCTATTTCTCCAACAAAACAAATATAGGGTGTTCTGCAGAACGTTGAACATACGGAAAAGGGTGTTAATACTCGTGATTCTGAACAACTTTTACTATGGCGCTACCTGCGAATTCGCAAAAAAATATTTGAATTTTCCATAGAAAAATTCATACCTAGTCGGCAAAGATGTATGGAACACCTAAAATTTTTTATGCTAATTCGCATGTGGCCTCATAGTAAAAGTTGTTCAGAATCATGATTAGAAACACTCTTTTTCGTATGTCCAACGTTCTGCCTAACACCCTGTATATCTGCATCGAAGAATTTCGCAAGTTATAAATAGTACTACTAATAAGATAAACAAAACAAATGTGATATGTTTTATTCAGGAAAAACAGTACATTTTAGAACATAAAAAAAACTTAAATACTACTTATAAACTACAAACTTATAAATAAAATATACCTTCTAACGCGTCCCCGCGAGGCAAGGTACCCAAAAGGCTGGCAGCGTTCCCTCTCTGGATAGCAATGCTCAATCTTTGAGCAAGGTAGCTGCCTGACCTCGGATCACCTGAAGTCTCGCGGAGACGCGCAGAGAGCTCTCCAAAAAACGTTTTGGCTTCAGAGCCCCACGGACCTAAGGTCTCGACAGCGAAGGGCACAAAAATATAATTATTGACAAGGTCAGCATATTTACGTCGCTTGAGACCTTCCGCAGCAGCAGCCGCCGCCCCAGCACAGCGTGAAGTCAGAGGTAAGTGAGTGGGGGCCAGGGTGTCAACACACGTGGCATCCCAAACCACACACTTACCCAGCTTCCAAGGAATCATCGACATTCCATCGGGCCTTTTGCCATCCGCACGAAACAGTCCATTTGGTTCTAAAACCGCTGGAACTTGTGCCGAAACAAGGGCTCTGCGGATAATATCGTTTAGGCTGGCATGTCGTGACTGACGACCAGCACTCTTTTGGCATGATAGACCGTGATGTCCCAAATCTGTCACCTCAGCTCCGCAAACACATCTATGAGGTTCGTTGATTTTAATGCCCAGGCGCAAACCAACAACCAGTGACAACGAACAATTGTCCAATAAAGTCCCCAAGTTTGCTGAAGGGAGAGCTTGCAGCCACAAACCTGACTCTTTCTGCGACACAGCCAAAATCCTTGCACGATCTAGAGCGTTAGGGCTATTAGAAATCAAACTCTGTAAAACAAGTTTACAGAGTGGTTCGTCCCACTGACGTTGGGAGTGCAAGGCAACCGGCATTTCATCACAGCTCTCCCGCCAACTCCACTGCCTCAGCCAATCCCGCAATCTCCACGGAACCCAAGGATGGGTTTAGAATTTTACCGCAAAGGAGATTAGCGGAATGAGCTGATGACAGGAAAGCCGGCAGAGAAACAGATGTCGCCTTTTTGATGCCTAACCCACCCAATCGTACAGGTAGTGACGCTTGGATCCAGGCTGTGTCGTCGAGAGCGCAATTAAATATTGCACTGAGGGTCCCTTTAATGGTATCGTCTAGTCCCTGCAGCAAACTCTGAGACTTCCAAAATTGTGTACAGCGCAGGACATAAACAAACTTGGGCACAAACAAGCAAAAACGTATAATAAATAGTGCCATATGCGCATTAATTTTAAACAAACGATCCGAGGAGGCGTGAAAGTTGTTGGTTTGTTCTTCAACGTAAGATGGCAAGCCTTCCTCCAAAATGGGAGCACCAAGCAATCGAAGTGATTCATTGGATACTATCTTGATATTTGGGGCCAGTGAATTAAAGTTGGCAATTATAGATTCCCTAGATACCGGGTCTATAGTCGGCTGGACAAAGAGTTCACATTTAGAAAGATTAAGCTCCAGGCCAATTGCAGCAAAAGCATCCCTTAATGTGCTCAAATCAGACGCCACAGAAGAGGCACTACCACCCAATGCTCCATCATCCAGATACCACAAATTCAGCCCAGCTTTCAACGCTGAAATTATGGGATGAATAGCTAAGCTGAAAATTGCGGGACCGAGAGGATCACCCTGCTGACAGCCAGACGCAGAACTCAAAATGGTCCTTGTATAGCAATTTTGAAGGAGCACCGTAACATTGGTAGAGGTAGGGTATAATGCGGGATGTGTTCTTTGACCGCACTAAGAAGGACGCCACGGTCAATAGTATTAAAGGCGTTCTTGATATCCACCTTGAGCAAACCTCGCCGCCGTCCAGTTTCAAAAACGCTCTTGTTGCATGAACAGCCGCTTCGCACCCACCCAATGCCAAAACCTAGTTGTATAGGCTCGAACTTGCTGCTGAGAAAAGGCACAACTTTCCTACAACAGATTTTTGAAACCAGACGGCGGAAAGTATTACCTACCGCAATTGGCCTGATACCGCCGTCCTTTTTTCTCAAGGCGACCAGACTGGCACCATACAACAAGTCCGTGATCTCATTAGAAACCTTTCCGGCAACCATCAAATTGACCAAAGACACCAGACTCATCAGAAGATTTCTACCAACATCCCCGATGGAACAGCCGATCAAGACAAATGTTGTAAGTAGCTAAGTAACTATTTCTGCCAGTTTCATTACATTTACAATTTTACAATAGTAAAACATTGCAGGTTGTCTCGTCAATAAGTGATAAATAAGTTTAAGCAAAAACTCGAGGTAGTTTACAAACCAAAATTAAAACACTGGAATACTCACTAAGATGCGAATGTTGCGGCGGTGTTTCGGCGCGCTCCGTGCGCCACGCGAGGTGCCGCGACGGACTGTCTTTCACCTAAAAACAAGAGGAACGTAACAACATCAATTACTATATGATAAACAAAAAAAACTTTCAGAATATTTCATCATCATCTTCCTGCCCTTATTCCAATTACTTGGGGTCGGCTCAACACGTTTGGTTGAACACAAATCGTGTTGCAAAAGGATTTGGCTGAATTTTACGACCGGCCGCCTACCAGACGTCAACCCTCCTTGGGAATGCTTAAGTGGCCTTGGCTGTTTGGGTCGGGTTTATCCCTCGGTCGCCTCTTATGACCCCCACGGGAAGAGAGGGGGTGGTGCTATTCTACTCTGCCGTAAACTTTCAGAATATTTATAACAGCAAAAGTGACTAGTGTTGCCGAGTGACTGACACTACATTAGATTACCTCTACTCCGGGCACGCTTCTGAGCAGCAGTTCTAGAGCGACCCCCCTCCTCGGGTCGGCTACTAGCGGCGGGAACGTTGCCTCGTAGCACTCCACGAAGCTCAGTTATAGTATACCGTCTATCTGACAGGTGTCATTGTTACCTCTACTTCTGAGCAGCAGTTCTAGAGCGACCCCCCTCCTCGGGTCGGCTACTAGCGGCGGGAACGTTGCCTCGTAGCACTCCACGAAGCTCAGTTATAGTATACCGTCTATCTGACAGGTGTCATTGTTACCTCTACTTCTGAGCAGCAGTTCTGAGCGACCTCCTCGGGTCGGCTACTAGCGGCGGGAACGTTGCCTCGTAGCATTCCACGAAGCTCAGTTATAGTATACCGTCTATCTGACAGGTGTCATTGTTACCTCTACTTCTGAGCAGCAGTTCTAGAGCGACCCCCCTCCTCGGGTCGGCTACTAGCGGCGGGAACGTTGCCTCGTAGCACTCCACGAAGCTCAGTTATAGTATACCGTCTATCTGACAGGTGTCATTGTTACCTCTACTTCTGAGCAGCAGTTCTAGAGCGACCCCCCTCCTCGGGTCGGCTACTAGCGGCAGGAACGTTGCCTCGTAGCACTCCACGAAGCTCAGTTATAGTATACCGTCTATCTGACAGGTGTCATTGTTACCTCTACTTCTGAGCAGCAGTTCTAGAGCGACCCCCCTCCTCGGGTCGGCTACTAGCGGCGGGAACGTTGCCTCGTAGCACTCCACGAAGCTCAGTTATAGTATACCGTCTATCTGACAGGTGTCATTGTTACCTCTACTCCGGGCACGCTTCTGAGCAGCAGTTCTAGAGCGACCCCCCTCCTCGGGTCGGCTACTAGCGGCGGGAACGTTGCCTCGTAGCACTCCACGAAGCTTAGCAATGGTAGAATACCGCCGTGGTTTTCTAGCAGCAGCTGAAACAATAAAGTTGTTGAAGTTTGGAACAAGAGCGAAGTGGCGCTCGGCGTTTTCAGCGGCAAATTGTAAATCAACTGCATCGTATTAGTTCGAACGAGTAATCGAGTATCGGAAACAGTGCGTGAATTGAATAGTGACCAAACAGTGCCTTTAACATGGCTGAAGATATGCTATAAAAATGTCTGTCATTTCCAAAAAATCCCTAGATCTACCTAGAGAAATATGAAGTGGCATCATATAATACGTAGCACAACTACACCACGTACCTGTACGTTCCTGGTGAGCCCGGCTATCTCCATAAAAACAGGCTGCAAAATCCTGCTGCCATCTTCGTGGCCGGTGTTCAAACCAGCATGCACGTGGCACTTCCACGGAGCCTCCTCCATTTCGGCTGACGAGACAGGGGTGAGGTCCACCAGTTGCACCATGCGGCCGAAACCGTCGTGGATTATCACCGTGTCCTTGGAAAGGAAAATCAAATTAGAATGCGTAAATAGGTGCGTACACACCAACCGAGACTACTCGCTGCCTCACTGCCTCGCGCGGCATACGCTCGTGCGCAGGCGAGGCAAGTTCGGCCCAATTTGGACGCCTAAATAAATTATAGGCCCGCGCGAGTTTGCCCTAGCACGAGCATGCGTTGCCTCGGGTGGGCATGAGTTTTTTTAGCGAGCAGCCACGCTTGGTGCAGTCGTGCCTAATCATTTTTTCAAATACGGCGGACAGCTATTAACATAATCATAAACTGGCACAACAGTCCACTGCTGCTTACTGGGCCTCTAATGCCGTATCAAAAGTTAAAGTAGACTAGGGTAAGTTTAAGATGTCCTCTTTCGTAGAACTTTTTAACTAGTCAGCTGTCAATTCCACACTTTCGTCATTCAACGACGTCATACTATAAAAGAGCGACGAAAGAGCTACGAAACATGACTTGAACGTACCCCGGAATGTGCCCCTATCAGTGGTCAATAAAAGCAATAAAAGATATGAGGATAATTTCTATCAGGTTTTCATATTTATACTCGTAAATACAAAAACTGACTTTGTACAATATACGTGTGATTTGATGGCATGAGAAGTGGGAGGGGGCGCGTCTTCCCAGCTAATCGTGAATTTTGTACGGGAGACCGGAAATTTTTTTTTCTTTCCCCACTATTGGCTCCATAGTAAAAGTTGTTCAGTTTGATGATATGATCATGCCTGAAAAGTTTTCGGTACACCGTCCCTAACACCCTGTATGTACCTTGAGCTTGTTGAGATCAGAGGTGGTAAGCGCGGTGCAGTGCCTGCTGGCGTACGCGTCTCTAAGGCGCAGTAGCGGCAGGTGGTGACCCTGGGCCTCCAACAGGATGGCGCGCAGGCGGGCGCGGAGCACGTCTAGGTTCAGGGCTACGTGTCTCGTCCAGGGATATTCCAGGGTTTACCTTGAGCTTGTTGAGATCAGAGGTGGTGACCCTGGGCCTCTAGAAGGATGTTGTCTAGTTCCCATAGTACAAGCTTTGCTTAGTGCTGTGTGTCTCGTCCAGGGATATTCCAGGGTTTACCTTGAGCTTGTTGAGATCAGAGGTGGTGACCCTGGGCCTCTAGAAGGATGTTGTCTAGTTCCCATAGTACAAGCTTTGCTTAGTGCTGTGTGTCTCGTCCAGGGATATTCCAGGGTTTACCTTGAGCTTGTTAAGATCAGATGTGGTGAGCGCGGTGCAGTGTCTGCTGGCGTATGCGTCTCTAAGGCGCAGTAGCGGCAGGTGGTGACCCTGGGCCTCCAACAGGATGGCGCGCAGGCGGGCGCGGAGCACGTCTAGGTTCAGGGCTACGTGTCTCGTCCAGGGATATTCCAGGGTTTACCTTGAGCTTGTTGAGATCAGAGGTGGTGACCCTGGGCCTCTAGAAGGATGTTGTCTAGTTCCCATAGTACAAGCTTTGCTTAGTGCTGTGTGTCTCGTCCAGGGATATTCCAGGGTTTACCTTGAGCTTGTTGAGATCAGAGGTGGTGAGCGCGGTGCAGTGTCTGCTGGCGTATGCGTCTCGTAGTCGCAGTAGCGGCAGGTGGTGACCCTGGGCCTCCAACAGGATGGCGCGCAGGCGGGCGCGGAGGACATCTAGGTTCGGGGCGGGGGATGGACGTCCTGAGAACAATATTCACATTACAAATCAATGGTATTTTTGTAGCACAAATGAAAATCGAATATTTGTTCACATTACCTAAAAAGATTATATTTTTATTGACAATCGGGATATCCGTAACAGTTCAAATCCCAACAATTTTCATGAATATTTGACAAATAGGGGGCGAAAAGTTGACCTTTCTAGGTTCAATCTTCCAAAAAACAATTTAAACCTCAATAAAATATCGATGCTCTCATGGCTCGACCATATCAGGCAGCAATTACCCTATACTACAGAGTTTCAAATCTGGTTTTAATTCCTTGGCTTTCGTACAATTACTGGAAAAATTGCTGATGGCAAGCAAGGCCGCTCATCCATTTCACGGACAACAAATTGTAGGCATAAAAGCCTACATCTATTCTACTAGCTACCGATCCCAATACTGAAAAACCTGAAGGTTCTCCATATCCTGGTCACGGCACCAAATAGTAGTTTAAGGTTGGTTGCCACATCAGGTTCAGGTTCTTTACCTAGCGACAGCACACGTGTGGCTAGCGGGCTCTCGCTGCCCGACCACATTCATACAGACACACGTACTGGCTACAGTAGTTACCTAGCGACAGCTCTAGCCGCCTGCCCGCCCAGTGGTTGTCGAGGCGGCGCTTGTGCACGCGCGCGATGCACAGCCGCGCGTCCCACTCGCTGCGTAACACGCACGTGGCTACGGCCCCGCTGCCCGACCACATTCATACAGACACACGTACTGGCTACAGTAGTTACCAGCGACAGCTCTAGCCGCCTGCCCGCCCAGTGGTTGTCGAGGCGGCGCTTGTGCACGCGCGCGATGCACAGCCGCGCGTCCCACTCGCTGCGTAACACGCACGTGGCTAGCGGGCCTCGCTGCCCGACCACATTCATACAGACACACGTACTGGCTACAGTAGTTACCTAGCGACAGCTCTAGCCGCCTGCCCGCCCAGTGGTTGTCGAGGCGGCGCTTGTGCACGCGCGCGATGCACAGCCGCGCGTCCCACTCGCTGCGTAACACGCACGTGGCTAGCGGGCCCTCGCTGCCCGACCACATTCATACAGACACACGTACTGGCTACAGTAGTTACCTAGCGACAGCTCTAGCCGCCTGCCCGCCCAGTGGTTGTCGAGGCGGCGCTGTGCACGCGCGATGCACAGCCGCGCGTCCCACTCGCTGCGTAACACGCACGTGGCTAGCGGGCCCTCGCTGCCCGACCACATTCATACAGACACACGTACTGGCTACAGTAGTTACCTAGCGACAGCTCTAGCCGCCTGCCCGCCCAGTGGTTGTCGAGGCGGCGCTTGTGCACGCGCGCGATGCACAGCCGCGCGTCCCACTCGCGCGTAACACGCACGTGGCTAGCGGGCCTCGCTGCCCGACCACATTCATACAGACACACGTACTGGCTACAGTAGTTACCTAGCGACAGCTCTAGCCGCCTGCCCGCCCAGTGGTTGTCGAGGCGGCGCTTGTGCACGCGCGCGATGCACAGCCGCGCGTCCCACTCGCTGCGTAACACGCACGTGGCTAGCGGGCCCTCGCTGCCCGACCACATTCATACAGACACACGTACTGGCTACAGTAGTTACCTAGCGACAGCTCTAGCCGCCTGCCCGCCCAGTGGTTGTCGAGGCGGCGCTTGTGCACGCGCGCGATGCACAGCCGCGCGTCCCACTCGCTGCGTAACACGCACGTGGCTAGCGGGCCTCGCTGCCCGACCACATTCATACAGACACACGTACTGGCTACAGTAGTTACCTAGCGACAGCTCTAGCCGCCTGCCCGCCCAGTGGTTGTCGAGGCGGCGCTTGTGCACGCGCGCGATGCACAGCCGCGCGTCCCACTCGCTGCGTAACACGCACGTGGCTAGCGGGCCCTCGCTGCCCGACCATACGGACACGCGCACTACAGGAACGTACTGGCTGAACAGTTGCGTCAGCATCTCCTGTGAACAAATGTAGGAATTAGTAAAACCGATGTGGAAACAAATCATTATATTATTTAGTCTACGTTGTCCACTGCTGAATAAAGGCTTCCACTCCACCATTAACAATCCTGTGCGGCTTCCAACTAACTCAAATCGTACGCTTTTATTTTGTTGCGCCACTAATTCCCACCTTTCTCTGCTTCGCTATTTGCAAACACATAATAATTGATAGTCTCGGCCGATCCCTCTAAACACACTCTGCAGACGTGTGTCGTCTAGTATCATAAGTTCATAACAGAATTAATTTTCCGAGACTGCATTTCCTCCTTATGAGTATAAATAAGCTAGCTATAGAGTGCGCATATCGTCCGGCGCAGTACTGTCGAAACGTAAGCAGCTGCTCCCTAGATACATACGTCAAATGTATGAGAAGAAAAGAGGAAGAAAGAAAATGAGAAGAAATAGAGAAAGAAGAAGAAGAAATAGAGGAGAAAATTTATGAGAAGATATTGAATAGTGTTGTCACTGTCGTTTTGCTACTGATAGACAAAGAGGTTGGACTTTTTAGGCGCACTCTATAGCTCGCCTATATATATATACTTTTAGGTCTAGACAGAACCTGTTTTAAAGTCTGTTACACTGACCTGCAGTGTGGCGGGCTCGTAGGGCGGTAGGTTGGTGACGGTCAGCTCGGCTGTGGTGTGGTCATCATCACTATGTTCCAACAGTGGCTATTGAAGTTGGATTGACTCCCTACCTGCAGTGTGGCGGGCTCGTAGGGCGGTAGGTTGGTGACGGTCAGCTCGGCTGTGGTGTGGTCATCATCACTATGTTCCAACAGTGGCTATTGAAGTTGGATTGACTCCCTACCTGCAGTGTGGCGGGCTCGTAGGGCGGTAGGTTGGTGACGGTCAGCTCGGCTGTGTGGTCATCATCACTATGTTCCAACAGTGGCTATTGAAGTTGGATTGACTCCCTACCTGCAGTGTGGCGGGCTCGTAGGGCGGTAGGTTGGTGACGGTCAGCTCGGCTGCGGTGTGGTCATCATCACTATGTTCCGACACTGCGCTGCAGTTCCAGGGCGACTGCGCGCGGGAGGCGACCGTCGGCTCGTCCCCGCTGTTGCTTGACGAACAGCCCGAGCGGTCCAGGCTAACGGAACCTGTTTATAACAATTGATAATACATTAACACGAAAATTTAAACAAATAGTCCAGGTTTACGGAAACTATTGAAAAACAATCGCTAATGCAGGGTGTTAATTTAAATGCGTTCCATAGCTTAAGGGTAGGTTTAGAATCGACAAAGGAAAGCCTATATCTCAATCAAGGTTCGTTCAAAGTCATGAATGATAAAAAAAATACGGCCAGACAAAAAATAAATTTGGCCAGTATTATTAAAAAAAAAATACGGCATTCTTCATCGATACTAAACTTACCCTGAAGCTATGGCACGCATTTAAATTAACACCCTGTATAGTAACACGAAAATTCTAACAATACCCATTTTATAATTCAGAAATGTCGTTTAATTTAAATGGCGAGTGAAAATACGAGAAAAGTTTACTATGACATTTCTTTTAGTATGGGTTTGACAGCTGTCAAATATGGCCATTTCAAATGCCGGTACTATAATACAATTTATCCAAAAACATCGTTCGTAGTTTCCGATACAGTTAAATGAAAAGCAAGGGGCGATCGCAACACATAACAAAAGTTTATGTTACTCGATAAGAAAGAGAAAAAATACAAATGTAACAGGACAAAAATAAATTAAAAGACGCGAGCGGCGTGAGCAGACTTTTTGAAATTAGGACGCAAATACGGGGTAAACGAAAATAAAAAAGGGCCAAGTGCGTGTTGGGCTCGCCCACCGAGGGTTCCTATATTTCATAAGATACTCCACTTGGACGACTAGCCAAACTTAATTTTTTTTTTCGGCCCCCATAAAATCCATAAATTTATGAAACCATTTTTTTAAAGATTTTCTTGATTCGTACTTCAAAACGAAGCTACTTGCTACTAGTAATTCATTGTTCTAGGTCTACGGGAAGTAAGTACCCTCTGAATTTTGTTTCCCATGAGAAGGTAAAAAACACGCGTTTTTACTGCACAAACGGCTATATCTTGTTTTAACTTGAAGTTAGGTGCTTGATTTTTTCATAACTACTAGCGTTCATAGACATGAGTATACGGTTTTAATTTCAATTCGATATCTTTACGCGTTCCTGAGATAAAGAGTCTTGACAGAATGACAGACGGACGGACGAACAACAAAGTGATCCTATAAGGGTTCTGTTTTTTACCTTTTGAGGTACGGAACCCTAAAAAATGTACTTCCCATACAAAGTCAGTCAGTTAATCGCGAATTTTGTGTGGGAAGTCGGATTTTTAATGTCGTTTACCATCATATTGTGTTTCATGGGAAAAGTTGTTCAGTTTTATGGTCTGAGCCCGCCTGCAAAGTTTTCGTTACTGTGTCCCTTACACCCTGTAAAAAACCTGTAGAAAATGGCACAGAAAAATGAAAAAACTGACCGTGGGTGCCGCGTATCTTCCTCGGTCGCGGCGCGGGCGGCTGGAAGTCCAACAGAGTTGTTGGCAGCTATAGCAGAGTGACAGGTGTCATACTGACCGTGGGTGCCGCGTATCTTCCTCGGTCTCAAGTCCAACAGAGTTGTTGGCAGCTATAGCAGAGTGACAGGTGTCATACTGACCGTGGGTGCCGCGTATCTTCCTCGGTCGCGGCGCGGGCGGCTGGAAGTCCAACAGAGTTGTTGGCAGCTATAGCAGAGTGACAGGTGTCATACTGACCGTGGGTGCCGCGTATCTTCCTCGGTCTCAAGTCCAACAGAGTTGTTGGCAGCTATAGCAGAGTGACAGGTGTCATACTGACCGTGGGTGCCGCGTATCTTCCTCGGTCGCGGCGCGGGCGGCTGGAAGTCCAACAGAGTTGTTGGCAGCTATAGCAGTGACAGGTGTCATACTGACCGTGGGTGCCGCGTATCTTCCTCGGTCGGGGCGCGGGCGGCTGGAAGTCCAACAGAGTTGTTGGCAGCTATAGCAGAGTGACAGGTGTCATACTGACCGGGTGCCGCGTATCTTCCTCGGCGCGGCGCGGGCGGCTGGAAGTCCAACAGAGTTGTTGGCAGCTATAGCAGAGTGACAGGTGTCATACTGACCGTGGGTGCCGCGTATCTTCCTCGGTCGCGGCGCGGGCGGCTGGAAGTCCAACAGAGTTGTTGGCAGCTATAGCAGAGTGACAGGTGTCATACTGACCGTGGGTGCCGCGTATCTTCCTCGGTCTCAAGTCCAACAGAGTTGTTGGCAGCTATAGCAGAGTGACAGGTGTCATACTGACCGTGGGTGCCGCGTATCTTCCTCGGTCTCAAGTCCAACAGAGTTGTTGGCAGCTATAGCAGAGTGACAGGTGTCATACTGACCGTGGGTGCCGCGTATCTTCCTCTCGGCGCGGGCGGCTGGAAGTCCAACAGAGTTGTTGGCAGCTATAGCAGAGTGACAGGTGTCATACTGACCGTGGGTGCCGCGTATCTTCCTCGGTCTCAAGTCCAACAGAGTTGTTGGCAGCTATAGCAGAGTGACAGGTGTCATACTGACCGTGGGTGCCGCGTATCTTCCTCGGCGCGCGGGCGGCTGGAAGTCCAACAGAGTTGGCAGCTATAGCAGAGTGACAGGTGTCATACTGACCGGGTGCCGCGTATCTTCCTCGGTCGCGGCGCGGGCGGCTGGAAGTCCAACAGAGTTGTTGGCAGCTATAGCAGAGTGACAGGTGTCATACTGACCGTGGGTGCCGCGTATCTTCCTCGGTCGCGGCGCGGGCGGCTGGAAAACAGAGTTGTTGGCAGCTATAGCAGAGTGACAGGTGTCATACTGACCGTGGGTGCCGCGTATCTTCCTCGGTCTCAAGTCCAACAGAGTTGTTGGCAGCTATAGCAGAGTGACAGGTGTCATACTGACCGTGGGTGCCGCGTATCTTCCTCGGTCTCAAGTCCAACAGAGTTGTTGGCGGCTATAGCAGAGTGACAGGTGTCATACTGACCGTGGGTGCCGCGTATCTTCCTCGGTCTCAAGTCCAACAGAGTTGTTGGCAGCTATAGCAGAGTGACAGGTGTCATACTGACCGTGGGTGCCGCGTATCTTCCTCGGTCTCAAGTCCAACAGAGTTGTTGGCAGCTATAGCAGAGTGACAGGTGTCATACTGACCGTGGGTGCCGCGTATCTTCCTCGGTCACGGCGCGGGCGGCTGGAAGTCCAACAGAGTTGTTGGCAGCTATAGCAGAGTGACAGGTGTCATACTGACCGTGGGTGCCGCGTATCTTCCTCGGTCGCGGCGCGGGCGGCTGGAAGTCCAACAGAGTTGTTGGCAGCTATAGCAGAGTGACAGGTGTCATACTGACCGTGGGTGCCGCGTATCTTCCTCGGTCTGAAGTCCAACAGAGTTGTTGGCAGCTATAGCAGAGTGACAGGTGTCATACTGACCGTGGGTGCCGCGTATCTTCCTCGGTCTCAAGTCCAACAGAGTTGTTGGCAGCTATAGCAGAGTGACAGGTGTCATACTGACCGTGGGTGCCGCGGTTCTTACCCCCTCGCTTCGAGCGCGGCTGGAAGTCCAACAGAGTTGTTGGCAGCTATAGCAGAGTGACAGGTGTCATACTGACCGTGGGTGCCGCGTATCTTCCTCGGTCGGGGCGCGGGCGGCTGGAAGTCCAACAGAGTTGTTGGCAGCCAGAGTGACAGGTGTCATACTGACCGTGGGTGCCGCGTATCTTCCTCGGTCTCAAGTCCAACAGAGTTGTTGGCAGCTATAGCAGAGTGACAGGTGTCATACTGACCGTGGGTGCCGCGTATCTTCCTCGGTCGCGGCGCGGGCGGCTGGAAGTCCAACAGAGTTGTTGGCAGCTATAGCAGAGTGACAGGTGTCATACTGACCGTGGGTTCCGCGTATCTTCCTCGGTCGCGGCGCGGGCGGCTGGAAGTCCAACAGAGTTGTTGGCAGCTATAGCAGAGTGACAGGTGTCATACTGACCGTGGGTGCCGCGTATCTTCCTCGGTCGGGGCGCGGGCGGCTGGAAGTCCAACAGAGTTGTTGGCAGCTATAGCAGAGTGACAGGTGTCATACTGACCGTGGGTGCCGCGTATCTTCCTCGGTCTCAAGTCCAACAGAGTTGTTGGCAGCTATAGCAGAGTGACAGGTGTCATACTGACCGTGGGTGCCGCGTATCTTCCTCGGTCTCAAGTCCAACAGAGTTGTTGGCAGCTATAGCAGAGTGACAGGTGTCATACTGACCGTGGGTGCCGCGTATCTTCCTGGCGCGGCGCGGGCGGCTGGAAGTCCAACAGAGTTGTTGGCAGCTATAGCAGAGTGACAGGTGTCATACTGACCGTGGGTGCCGCGTATCTTCCTCGGTCGGGGCGCGGGCGGCTGGAAGTCCAACAGAGTTGTTGGCAGCTATAGCAGAGTGACAGGTGTCATACTGACCGTGGGTGCCGCGTATCTTCTCGGCGCGGCGCGGGCGGCTGGAAGTCCAACAGAGTTGTTGGCAGCTATAGCAGAGTGACAGGTGTCATACTGACCGTGGGTTCCGCGTATTCGGTCGCGGCGCGGCGGCTGGAAGTCCAACAGAGTTGTTGGCAGCTATAGCAGAGTGACAGGTGTCATACTGACCGTGGGTTCCGCGTATCTTCCTCGGTCGCGGCGCGGGCGGCTGGAAGTCCAACAGAGTTGTTGGCAGCTATAGCAGAGTGACAGGTGTCATACTGACCGTGGGTTCCGCGTATCTTCCTCGGCGCGGCGCGCGGCGGCTGGAAGTCCAACAGAGTTGTTGGCAGCTATAGCAGAGTGACAGGTGTCATACTGACCGTGGGTGCCGCGTATCTTCCTCGGTCGGAAGTCCAACAGAGTTGTTGGCAGCTATAGCAGAGTGACAGGTGTCATACTGACCGTGGGTGCCGCGTATCTTCCTCGGTCTCAAGTCCAACAGAGTTGTTGGCAGCTATAGCAGAGTGACAGGTGTCATACTGACCGTGGGTGCCGCGTAGCGTCTCGGTCGGGCGCGGGCGGCTGGAAGTCCAACAGAGTTGTTGGCAGCTATAGCAGAGTGACAGGTGTCATACTGACCGTGGGTGCCGCGTATCTTCCTCGGTCTCAAGTCCAACATAGTTGTTGGCAGCTATAGCAGAGTGACAGGTGTCATACTGACCGTGGGTGCCGCGTATCTTCCTCGGTCTCAAGTCCAACAGAGTTGTTGGCAGCTATAGCAGAGTGACAGGTGTCATACTGACCGTGGGTGCCGCGTATCTTCCTCGGTCTGAAGTCCAACAGAGTTGTTGGCAGCTATAGCAGAGTGACAGGTGTCATACTGACCGTGGGTGCCGCGTATCTTCCTCGGTCTGAAGTCCAACAGAGTTGTTGGCAGCTATAGCAGAGTGACAGGTGTCATACTGACCGTGGGTGCCGCGTATCTTCCTCGGTCTCAAGTCCAACAGAGTTGTTGGCAGCTATAGCAGAGTGACAGGTGTCATACTGACCGTGGGTGCCGCGTATCTTCCTCGGTCTGAAGTCCAACAGAGTTGTTGGCAGCTATAGCAGAGTGACAGGTGTCATACTGACCGTGGGTGCCGCGTATCTTCCTCGGTCTGAAGTCCAACAGAGTTGTTGGCAGCTATAGCAGAGTGACAGGTGTCATACTGACCGTGGGTGCCGCGTATCTTCCTCGGTCGCGGCGCGGGCGGCTGGAAGTCCAACAGAGATGTTGGCAGCTATAGCAGAGTGACAGGTGTCATACTGACCGGGTGCCGCGTATCTTCCTCGGTCTGAAGTCCAACAGAGTTGTTGGCAGCTATAGCAGAGTGACAGGTGTCATACTGACCGTGGGTGCCGCGTATCTTCCTCGGTCTGAAGTCCAACAGAGTTGTTGGCAGCTATAGCAGAGTGACAGGTGTCATACTGACCGTGGGTGCCGCGTATCTTCCTCGGTCGCGGCGCGGGCGGCTGGAAGTCCAACAGAGTTGTTGGCAGCTATAGCAGAGTGACAGGTGTCATACTGACCGTGGGTGCCGCGTATCTTCCTCGGTCTGAAGTCCAACAGAGTTGTTGGCAGCTATAGCAGAGTGACAGGTGTCATACTGACCGTGGGTGCCGCGTATCTTCCTCGGTCTCAAGTCCAACAGAGTTGTTGGCAGCTATAGCAGAGTGACAGGTGTCATACTGACGTGTGTGCCGCGTATCTTCCTCGGTCTGAAGTCCAACAGAGTTGTTGGCAGCTATAGCAGAGTGACAGGTGTCATACTGACCGTGGGTGCCGCGTATCTTCCTCGGTCTGAAGTCCAACAGAGTTGTTGGCAGCTATAGCAGAGTGACAGGTGTCATACTGACCGTGGGTGCCGCGTATCTTCCTCGCGCGCGGCGCGGGCGGCTGGAAGTCCAACAGAGTTGTTGGCAGCTATAGCAGAGTGACAGGTGTCATACTGACCGTGGGTGCCGCGTATCTTCCTCGGCGGCGCCGGCGGCTGGAACTCCAACAGAGTTGTTGGCAGCTATAGCAGAGTGACAGGTGTCATACTGACCGTGGGTGCCGCGTATCTTCCTCGGTCTGAAGTCCAACAGAGTTGTTGGCAGCTATAGCAGAGTGACAGGTGTCATACTGACCGTGTGCCGCGTATCTTCCTCGGTCTCAAGTCCAACAGAGTTGTTGGCGGCTATAGCAGAGTGACAGGTGTCATACTGACCGTGGGTGCCGCGTATCTTCCTCGGTCGCGGCGCGGGCGGCTGGAAGTCCAACAGAGTTGTTGGCAGCTATAGCAGAGTGACAGGTGTCATACTGGCCGGCCGTGGGTGCCGCGTATCTTCCTCGGTCTGAAGTCCAACAGAGTTGTTGGCAGCTATAGCAGAGTGACAGGTGTCATACTGACCGTGGGTGCCGCGTATCTTCCTCGGTCTGAAGTCCAACAGAGTTGTTGGCAGCTATAGCAGAGTGACAGGTGTCATACTGACCGTGGGTGCCGCGTATCTTCCTCGGTCTGAAGTCCAACAGAGTTGTTGGCAGCTATAGCAGAGTGACAGGTGTCATACTGACCGTGGGTGCCGCGTATCTTCCTCGGTCTCAAGTCCAACAGAGTTGTTGGCAGCTATAGCAGAGTGACAGGTGTCATACTGACCGTGGGTGCCGCGTATCTTCCTCGGTCTGAAGTCCAACAGAGTTGTTGGCAGCTATAGCAGAGTGACAGGTGTCATACTGACCGTGGGTGCCGCGTATCTTCCTCGGTCTGAAGTCCAACAGAGTTGTTGGCAGCTATAGCAGAGTGACAGGTGTCATACTGACCGTAGGTGCCGCGTATCTTCCTCGGTCTCAAGTCCAACAGAGTTGTTGGCAGCTATAGCAGAGTGACAGGTGTCATACTGACCGTGGGTGCCGCGTATCTTCCTCGGTCTGAAGTCCAACAGAGTTGTTGGCAGCTATAGCAGAGTGACAGGTGTCATACTGACCGTAGGTGCCGCGTATCTTCCTCGGTCTCAAGTCCAACAGAGTTGTTGGCAGCTATAGCAGAGTGACAGGTGTCATACTGACCGTGGGTGCCGCGTATCTTCCTCGGTCTCAAGTCCAACAGAGTTGTTGGCAGCTATAGCAGAGTGACAGGTGTCATACTGACCGTAGGTGCCGCGTATCTTCCTCGGTCTCAAGTCCAACAGAGTTGTTGGCAGCTATAGCAGAGTGACAGGTGTCATACTGACCGTGGGTGCCGCGTATCTTCCTCGGTCTGAAGTCCAACAGAGTTGTTGGCAGCTATAGCAGAGTGACAGGTGTCATACTGACCGTGGGTGCCGCGTATCTTCCTCGGTCTGAAGTCCAACAGAGTTGTTGGCAGCTATAGCAGAGTGACAGGTGTCATACTGACCGTGGGTGCCGCGTATCTTCCTCGGTCTGAAGTCCAACAGAGTTGTTGGCAGCTATAGCAGAGTGACAGGTGTCATACTGACCGTGGGTGCCGCGTATCTTCCTCGGTCTGAAGTCCAACAGAGTTGTTGGCAGCTATAGCAGAGTGACAGGTGTCATACTGGCCGTGGGTGCCGCGTATCTTCCTCGGTCTGAAGTCCAACAGAGTTGTTGGCTGCTATAGAGTGACAGGTGTCATACTGACCGTGGGTGCCGCGTATCTTCCTCGGTCTGAAGTCCAACAGAGTTGTTGGCAGCTATAGCAGAGTGACAGGTGTCATACTGACCGTGGGTGCCGCGTATCTTCCTCGGTCTCAAGTCCAACAGAGTTGTTGGCTGCTATAGCAGAGTGACAGGTGTCATACTGACCGTGGGTGCCGCGTATCTTCCTCGGTCTCAAGTCCAACAGAGTTGTTGGCAGCTATAGCAGAGTGACAGGTGTCATACTGACCGTGTGCCGCGTATCTTCCTCGGTCTGAAGTCCAACAGAGTTGTTGGCAGCTATAGCAGAGTGACAGGTGTCATACTGACCGTGGGTGCCACGTATCTTCCTCGGTCTGAAGTCCAACAGAGTTGTTGGCAGCTATAGCAGAGTGACAGGTGTCATACTGACCGTGGGTGCCGCGTATCTTCCTCGGTCTCAAGTCCAACAGAGTTGTTGGCAGCTATAGCAGAGTGACAGGTGTCATACTGACCGTGGGTGCCGCGTATCTTCCTCGGCGCGGCGCGGGCGGCTGGAAGTCCAACAGAGTTGTTGGCAGCTATAGCAGAGTGACAGGTGTCATACTGACCGTGGGTGCCGCGTATCTTCCTCGGTCTGAAGTCCAACAGAGTTGTTGGCAGCTATAGCAGAGTGACAGGTGTCATACTGACCGTGGGTGCCGCGTATTTTCCTCGGGCGGCTGGAAGTCCAACAGAGTTGTTGGCAGCTATAGCAGAGTGACAGGTGTCATACTGACCGTGGGTGCCGCGTATCTTCCTCGGTCTGAAGTCCAACAGAGTTGTTGGCAGCTATAGCAGAGTGACAGGTGTCATACTGACCGTGGGTGCCGCGTATCTTCCTCGGTCTGAAGTCCAACAGAGTTGTTGGCAGCTATAGCAGAGTGACAGGTGTCATACTGACCGTGGGTGCCGCGTATCTTCCTCGGTCTCAAGTCCAACAGAGTTGTTGGCGGCTATAGCAGAGTGACAGGTGTCATACTGACCGTGGGTGCCGCGTATCTTCCTCGGTCTGAAGTCCAACAGAGTTGTTGGCAGCTATAGCAGAGTGACAGGTGTCATACTGACCGTGGGTGCCGCGTATCTTCCTCGGTCTCAAGTCCAACAGAGTTGTTGGCAGCTATAGCAGAGTGACAGGTGTCATACTGACCGTGCCTCGTATCTTCCTCGGTCTCAAGTCCAACAGAGTTGTTGGCAGCTATAGCAGAGTGACAGGTGTCATACTGACCGTGGGTGCCGCGTATCTTCCTCGGTCTGAAGTCCAACAGAGTTGTTGGCAGCTATAGCAGAGTGACAGGTGTCATACTGACCGTGGGTGCCACGTATCTTCCTCGGTCTGAAGTCCAACAGAGTTGTTGGCAGCTATAGCAGAGTGACAGGTGTCATACTGACCGTGGGTGCCGCGTATCTTCCTCGGTCTGAAGTCCAACAGAGTTGTTGGCAGCTATAGCAGAGTGACAGGTGTCATACTGACCGTGGGTGCCGCGTATTTTCCTCGGGCGGCTGGAAGTCCAACAGAGTTGTTGGCAGCTATAGCAGAGTGACAGGTGTCATACTGACCGTGGGTGCCGCGTATCTTCCTCGGTCTGAAGTCCAACAGAGTTGTTGGCAGCTATAGCAGAGTGACAGGTGTCATACTGACCGTGGGTGCCGCGTATCTTCCTCGGTCTGAAGTCCAACAGAGTTGTTGGCAGCTATAGCAGAGTGACAGGTGTCATACTGACCGTGGGTGCCGCGTATCTTCCTCGGTCTCAAGTCCAACAGAGTTGTTGGCGGCTATAGCAGAGTGACAGTCAGCACCGTGGGTGCCGCGTATCTTCCTCGGTCTGAAGTCCAACAGAGTTGTTGGCAGCTATAGCAGAGTGACAGGTGTCATACTGACCGTGGGTGCCGCGTATCTTCCTCGGTCTGAAGTCCAACAGAGTTGTTGGCAGCTATAGCAGAGTGACAGGTGTCATACTGACCGTGGGTGCCGCGTATCTTCCTCGGTCTCAAGTCCAACAGAGTTGTTGGCAGCTATAGCAGAGTGACAGGTGTCATACTGACCGTGGGTGCGTATCTTCCTCGGCGGCGCGGGCGGCTGGAAGTCCAACAGAGTTGTTGGCAGCTATAGCAGAGTGACAGGTGTCATACTGACCGTGGGTGCCGCGTATCTTCCTCGGTCTCAAGTCCAACAGAGTTGTTGGCAGCTATAGCAGAGTGACAGGTGTCATACTGACCGTGTGCCGCGTATCTTCCTCGGTCTGAAGTCCAACAGAGTTGTTGGCAGCTATAGCAGAGTGACAGGTGTCATACTGACCGTGGGTGCCGCGTATCTTCCTCGGTCTGAAGTCCAACAGAGTTGTTGGCAGCTATAGCAGAGTGACAGGTGTCATACTGACCGTGGGTGCCGCGTATCTTCCTCGGTCTGAAGTCCAACAGAGTTGTTGGCAGCTATAGCAGAGTGACAGGTGTCATACTGACCGTGGGTGCCGCGTATCTTCCTCGGTCTCAAGTCCAACAGAGTTGTTGGCAGCTATAGCAGAGTGACAGGTGTCATACTGACCGTGGGTGCCGCGTATCTTCCTCAGTCTCAAGTCCAACAGAGTTGTTGGCAGCTATAGCAGAGTGAGAGGACTCATACTGACCGTGGTGCCGCGTATCTTCCTCGGTCTGAAGTCCAACAGAGTTGTTGGCAGCTATAGCAGAGTGACAGGTGTCATACTGACCGTGGGTGCCGCGTATCTTCCTCGGTCTCAAGTCCAACAGAGTTGTTGGCAGCTATAGCAGAGTGACAGGTGTCATACTGACCGTGGGTGCCGCGTATCTTCCTCAGTCTCAAGTCCAACAGAGTTGTTGGCAGCTATAGCAGAGTGACAGGTGTCATACTGACCGTGGGTGCCGCGTATCTTCCTCAGTCTCAAGTCCAACAGAGTTGTTGGCAGCTATAGCAGAGTGACAGGTGTCATACTGACCGTGGGTGCCGCGTATCTTCCTCAGTCTCAAGTCCAACAGAGTTGTTGGCAGCTATAGCAGAGTGACAGGTGTCATACTGACCGTGGGTGCCGCGTATCTTCCTCAGTCTCAAGTCCAACAGAGTTGTTGGCAGCTATAGCAGAGTGACAGGTGTCATACTGACCGTGGGTGCCGCGTATCTTCCTCAGTCTCAAGTCCAACAGAGTTGTTGGCAGCTATAGCAGAGTGACAGGTGTCATACTGACCGTGGGTGCCGCGTATCTTCCTCAGTCTCAAGTCCAACAGAGTTGTTGGCAGCTATAGCAGAGTGACAGGTGTCATACTGACCGTGGGTGCCGCGTATCTTCCTCAGTCTCAAGTCCAACAGAGTTGTTGGCAGCTATAGCAGAGTGACAGGTGTCATACTGACCGTGGGTGCCGCGTATCTTCCTCGGTCTCAAGTCCAACAGAGTTGTTGGCAGCTATAGCAGAGTGACAGGTGTCATACTGACCGTGGGTGCCGCGTATCTTCCTCGGTCTGAAGTCCAACAGAGTTGTTGGCAGCTATAGCAGAGTGACAGGTGTCATACTGACCGTGGGTGCCGCGTATCTTCCTCGGTCGCGGCGCGGGCGGCTGGAAGTCCAACAGAGTTGTTGGCAGCTATAGCAGAGTGACAGGTGTCATACTGACCGTGGGTGCCGCGTATCTTCCTCGGTCTGAAGTCCAACAGAGTTGTTGGCAGCTATAGCAGAGTGACAGGTGTCATACTGACCGTGGGTGCCGCGTATCTTCCTCGGTCTCAAGTCCAACAGAGTTGTTGGCAGCTATAGCAGAGTGACAGGTGTCATACTGACCGTGGGTGTATCTTCCTCGGTCTCAAGTCCAACAGAGTTGTTGGCAGCTATAGCAGAGTGACAGGTGTCATACTGACCGTGGGTGCCGCGTATCTTCCTCGGTCTGAAGTCCAACAGAGTTGTTGGCAGCTATAGCAGAGTGACAGGTGTCATACTGACCGTGGGTGCCACGTATCTTCCTCGGTCTGAAGTCCAACAGAGTTGTTGGCAGCTATAGCAGAGTGACAGGTGTCATACTGACCGTGGGTGCCGCGTATCTTCCTCGGTCTGAAGTCCAACAGAGTTGTTGGCAGCTATAGCAGAGTGACAGGTGTCATACTGACCGTGGGTGCCGCGTATTTTCCTCGGGCGGCTGGAAGTCCAACAGAGTTGTTGGCAGCTATAGCAGAGTGACAGGTGTCATACTGACCGTGGGTGCCGCGTATCTTCCTCGGTCTGAAGTCCAACAGAGTTGTTGGCAGCTATAGCAGAGTGACAGGTGTCATACTGACCGTGGGTGCCGCGTATCTTCCTCGGTCTGAAGTCCAACAGAGTTGTTGGCAGCTATAGCAGAGTGACAGGTGTCATACTGACCGTGGGTGCCGCGTATCTTCCTCGGTCTCAAGTCCAACAGAGTTGTTGGCGGCTATAGCAGAGTGACAGGTGTCATACTGACCGTGGGTGCCGCGTATCTTCCTCGGTCTGAAGTCCAACAGAGTTGTTGGCAGCTATAGCAGAGTGACAGGTGTCATACTGACCGTGGGTGCCGCGTATCTTCCTCGGTCTGAAGTCCAACAGAGTTGTTGGCAGCTATAGCAGAGTGACAGGTGTCATACTGACCGTGGGTGCCGCGTATCTTCCTCGGTCTCAAGTCCAACAGAGTTGTTGGCAGCTATAGCAGAGTGACAGGTGTCATACTGACCGTGGGTGCCGCGTATCTTCCTCGGTCGCGGCGCGGGCGGCTGGAAGTCCAACAGAGTTGTTGGCAGCTATAGCAGAGTGACAGGTGTCATACTGACCGTGGGTGCCGCGTATCTTCCTCGGTCTCAAGTCCAACAGAGTTGTTGGCAGCTATAGCAGAGTGACAGGTGTCATACTGACCGTGGGTGCCGCGTATCTTCCTCGGTCTCAAGTCCAACAGAGTTGTTGGCAGCTATAGCAGAGTGACAGGTGTCATACTGACCGTGGGTGCCGCGTATCTTCCTCGGTCTGAAGTCCAACAGAGTTGTTGGCAGCTATAGCAGAGTGACAGGTGTCATACTGACCGTGGGTGCCGCGTATCTTCCTCGGTCTGAAGTCCAACAGAGTTGTTGGCAGCTATAGCAGAGTGACAGGTGTCATACTGACCGTGGGTGCCGCGTATCTTCCTCGGTCTGAAGTCCAACAGAGTTGTTGGCAGCTATAGCAGAGTGACAGGTGTCATACTGACCGTGGGTGCCGCGTATCTTCCTCGGTCTCAAGTCCAACAGAGTTGTTGGCAGCTATAGCAGAGTGACAGGTGTCATACTGACCGTGGGTGCCGCGTATCTTCCTCGGTCTCAAGTCCAACAGAGTTGTTGGCAGCTATAGCAGAGTGACAGGTGTCATACTGACCGTGGGTGCCGCGTATCTTCCTCGGTCTCAAGTCCAACAGAGTTGTTGGCAGCTATAGCAGAGTGACAGGTGTCATACTGACCGTGGGTGCCGCGTATCTTCCTCGGTCTCAAGTCCAACAGAGTTGTTGGCAGCTATAGCAGAGTGACAGGTGTCATACTGACCGTGGGTGCCGCGTATCTTCCTCGGTCTCAAGTCCAACAGAGTTGTTGGCAGCTATAGCAGAGTGACAGGTGTCATACTGACCGTGGGTGCCGCGTATCTTCCTCGGTCTCAAGTCCAACAGAGTTGTTGGCAGCTATAGCAGAGTGACAGGTGTCATACTGACCGTGGGTGCCGCGTATTTTCCTCGGTCGCGGCGCGGGCGGCTGGAAGTCCAACGGAGGAGTCGGCGCGGGTAGCTGCTGCAGCGCCAGCGCCCACTCGCTGGCAGAGTTGTTGGCGGCTATGGCAGCGTCTAGTAGAGGCACGGGTTCGCACGATGGTGACGATGACGGCTGTTGGCAAAAGTAAAATGACTCTAATCATATGTTTATTTTTAACAACAAATTATCACAAATAGTGTTTACAATATTTCCAAAGAAAACTTAAAATCTTAAATAGGCCATCTAAATGGGTCCCCACCAAAAATGGTCCCCAACATGCTTTAGCCTGGCTCAAAGTATAATTAATATTGATTGCACGGGGAATAACGTGAAGGTTCTCTAGTAACTTAATTAGTACAAATATAACTTTATAGCAGTAACAAACATGGTCGTCCGTCATTAGAAAGAAAACGTTAATATAGCAAAGTAGTATGGTAACATAGCTGTATGCACTGCCAATGTGGTTGGTACTTCACAGAGTTACGCAAAGCGCTGCGTTTCTTTCAAGCCAATTAGGATCAAAAACTAAAAGATAACACTTATTAATGTTTCTTTTTTATATATTTTTTTGTTACATGGTCAAGTTTACCCATTGAAACCATATACTAGGTGTTCCAAAACAACAAATAAAGCCGAAAGGAGGTCAAGGTACTCATGAAACTGAACGAGTTTCCCCATGGAACATGGGTCTAAATATGAGAAACGAATTTGCACGACTCCCATACAAAATTGCCGATCAGCTGATTTGATTTATTATGGGAGCTTGGGATATTTTTCATATTTCGACCCACATACCGGTACCGGTACAATATCTTACCTGATGCGTTTGTGCAAGGAAGGCGGGTCTCGGCGGGGCAGTAGTGGCGGTCCCGTACCCCTCGTCGCTAGAGTACGTCGGTTGCAGCAGGCTGTAGGTACCTAGTGCTGATCTACACATATAGTGCAGTACCTGATGCGTTTGTGCAAGGAAGGCGGGTCTCGGCGGGGCAGTAGTGGCGGTCCCGTACCCCTCGTCGCTAGAGTACGTCGGTTGCAGCAGGCTGTAGGTACCTAGTGCTGATCTACACATATAGTGCAGTACCTGATGCGTTTGTGCAAGGAAGGCGGGTCTCGGCGGGGCAGTAGTGGCGGTCCCGTACCCCTAGTCGCTAGAGTACGTAGGTTGCAGCAGGCTGTAGGTACCTAGTGCTGATGGACGTCGGTTGCAGCAGGCTGTAGGTACCTAGTGCTGATCTACACATATAGTGCAGTACCTGATGCGTTTGTGCAAGGAAGGCGGGTCTCGGCGGGGCAGTAGTGGCGGTCCCGTACCCCTCGTCGCTAGAGTACGTCGGTTGCAGCAGGCTGTAGGTACCTAGTGCTGATCTACACATATAGTGCAGTACCTGATGCGTTTGTGCAAGGAAGGCGGGTCTCGGCGGGGCAGTAGTGGCGGTCCCGTACCCCTCGTCGCTAGAGTACGTCGGTTGCAGCAGGCTGTAGGTACCTAGTGCTGATCTACACATATAGTGCAGTACCTGATGCGTTTGTGCAAGGAAGGCGGGTCTCGGCGGGGCAGTAGTGGCGGTCCCGTACCCCTCGTCGCTAGAGTACGTCGGTTGCAGCAGGCTGTAGGTACCTAGTGCTGATCTACATATAGTGCAGTACCTGATGCGTTTGTGCAAGGAAGGCGGGTCTCGGCGGGGCAGTAGTGGCGGTCCCGTACCCCTCGTCGCTAGAGTACGTCGGTTGCAGCAGGCTGTAGGTACCTAGTGCTGATCTACACATATAGTGCAGTACCTGATGCGTTTGTGCAAGGAAGGCGGGTCTCGGCGGGGCAGTAGTGGCGGTCCCGTACCCCTCGTCGCTAGAGTACGTCGGTTGCAGCAGGCTGTAGGTACCTAGTGCTGATCTACATATAGTGCAGTACCTGATGCGTTTGTGCAAGGAAGGCGGGTCTCGGCGGGCAGTAGTGGCGGTCCCGTACCTCGTCGCTAGAGTACGTCGGTTGCAGCAGGCTGTAGGTACCTAGTGCTGATCTACACATATAGTGCAGTACCTGATGCGTTTGTGCAAGGAAGGCGGGTCTCGGCGGGGCAGTAGTGGCGGTCCCGTACCCCTCGTCCCCTCGTCGCTAGAGTACGTCGGTTGCAGCAGGCTGTAGGTACCTAGATGCTGATCTACATATAGTGCAGTACCTGATGCGTTTGTGCAAGGAAGGCGGGTCTCGGCGGGGCAGTAGTGGCGGTCCCGTACCCTCGTCGCTAGAGTACGTCGGTTGCAGCAGGCTGTAGGTACCTAGTGCTGATCTACATATTGTGCAGTACCTGATGCGTTTGTGCAAGGAAGGCGGGTCTCGGCGGGGCAGTAGTGGCGGTCCCGTACCCCTCGTCGCTAGAGTACGTCGGTTGCAGCAGGCTGTAGGTACCTAGTGCTGATCTACACATATAGTGCAGTACCTGATGCGTTTGTGCAAGGAAGGCGGGTCTCGGCGGGGCAGTAGTGGCGGTCCCGTACCTCGTCGCTAGAGTACGTCGGTTGCAGCAGGCTGTAGGTACCTAGTGCTGATCTACATATAGTGCAGTACCTGATGCGTTTGTGCAAGGAAGGCGGGTCTCGGCGGGCAGTAGTGGCGGTCCCGTACCCCTCGTCGCTAGAGTACGTCGGTTGCAGCAGGCTGTAGGTACCTAGTGCTGATCTACACATATAGTGCAGTACCTGATGCGTTTGTGCAAGGAAGGCGGGTCTCGGCGGGGCAGTAGTGGCGGTCCCGTACCCCTCGTCGCTAGAGTACGTCGGTTGCAGCAGGCTGTAGGTACCTAGTGCTGATCTACACATATAGTGCAGTACCTGATGCGTTTGTGCAAGGAAGGCGGGTCTCGGCGGGGCAGTAGTGGCGGTCCCGTACCCCTCGTCGCTAGAGGGCTGGGGTTGCAGCGGGCTGTAGGTACCTAGTGCTGATCTACATATAGTGCAGTACCTGATGCGTTTGTGCAAGGAAGGCGGGTCTCGGCAGGGCAGTAGTGGCGGTCCCGTACCCCTCGTCGCTAGAGTACGTCGGTTGCAGCAGGCTGTAGGTACCTAGTGCTGATCTACACATATAGTGCAGTACCTGATGCGTTTGTGCAAGGAAGGCGGGTCTCGGCGGGGCAGTAGTGGCGGTCCCGTACCTCGTCGCTAGAGTACGTCGGTTGCAGCAGGCTGTAGGTACCTAGTGCTGATCTACACATATAGTGCAGTACCTGATGCGTTTGTGCAAGGAAGGCGGGTCTCGGCGGGGCAGTAGTGGCGGTCCCGTACCCCTCGTCGCTAGAGTACGTCGGTTGCAGCAGGCTGTAGGTACCTAGTGCTGATCTACACAGTGCAGTACCTGATGCGTTTGTGCAAGGAAGGCGGGTCTCGGCGGGGCAGTAGTGGCGGTCCCGTACCCCTCGTCGCTAGAGTACGTCGGTTGCAGCAGGCTGCGAGCGTACCTAGTGCTGATCTACACATATAGTGCAGTACCTGATGCGTTTGTGCAAGGAAGGCGGGTCTCGGCGGGGCAGTAGTGGCGGTCCCGTACCCCTCGTCGCTAGAGTACGTCGGTTGCAGCAGGCTGTAGGTACCTAGTGCTGATCTACACATATAGTGCAGTACCTGATGCGTTTGTGCAAGGAAGGCGGGTCTCGGCGGGGCAGTAGTGGCGGTCCCGTACCCCTCGTCGCTAGAGTACGTCGGTTGCAGCAGGCTGCGAGCGTACCTAGTGCTGATCTTCCTACCGAACACGTCTTCGCCGTCCATACGTTTCAAGGCCCTGTAGGTAGAAATAACTTGTTTATTTTGCGCCCGATAGAATAAGTCTCAAATAATATAGAAAAGTTAATCAGTGTTACGGATATTATACTACGGCTCCTATCACACACGTTTAACAAATTTACAAAAAAAACTGTATAACTTAGTTTATTTAAGTTTTATAAGATATTAGTTTATTTAAGTTCATAGTTTTATGAGGATTGTGCAGCACCAACACAAACCAATTAGGTTTAATGGTGTGAAGATATTTTAGTTTATGTTTCTGCCTTATATTTGTATATTATGTTATAAATAAATAAATCTATAGGCAGTAAAACATAAATTTTACAAAGTGCAGAAAGGAAAAACAAACAGTAAAATACAAATCATACAACCAGTTTGGGCTTGGCTTACGCACAAATTGAGAAAAAAGGAATGATCATTAACGTTCTGCCTGCCCCGTAGCATAATACAGGCAAAAGCGTGAGTTTTGTGAAGAAAGCGTGTGACGTATACCTACGTATCTTGTATGTACTTATGTCAGGTATCATTTGGTGAGATATATGATAAACAGTGAAAAAAAGTTATTTATTCGCAATGGAATTTGCAGCGTAATCAATCATGATGAATCAAAATGTTATTCATAACCATTGCATCGATTCAACATGTGATTTCGACATATTACAATAAGTAAACAATCTAAAAGTAGATAAAGATCAGCTGTTTATCATACAAAGTTTTCAATCAACGGTCTACCTGCATACTGTAGGTACTCGAGCATAATGACTCGATTACGCAATCAATGAGTCGTTTGGTTAAGTAGGTAGTTGCCACGGTAGCAATAGGTTTATATTACGAGTCGGAAAGCTAATGTTTATAAACTTAACTTGCGTATTTCCACCATATTAAATACATACAGGTATTGGTATAATTATACCCTTTACAAGCATATGTGACGTCAAGAACAGGTGTAAACTTAAGTGTTTTATTTATCAATAGCAAAGTTACGTAGGTAGTTTTCTAGATTACGTAGGTATGGTATTGTCAAGGGAACTCCAATGTTTGATATGTATTTTGTATAAGTGTATTAAAATTTGAATTACAGCACATAATAAGATTTCAATGACGGCGAATAATATACAACACCGTCGCCTCCGTAACGGTTTATGAAAAATTTCAAATACGGTAAAAATCTCTAAAATTAACGCTGACGCTCTGCCTTTCCTAGTAAATAATTACAGGCAAATTTGAATTATAGTACAATAATAGAATAGTATAGATAAAACATGATACTAAACATGTTCAACATCATGAGACATAGATAAGATAAATTAAACATCTACTTATTAAAAAAATAACTCATTTTGTGTTTCGGAAAGCACGGTAAAGTGATGATAGATAACTTGTATAACTATCTATCAATAGTTTACTTCTGAATCCGAGTGCAAAATACATAATAAAAGTTTTGAAATATATGCAGATTTTACACATACAGAACAAACACTGTACTGATTGCATTAGGTATTCAGTTTGTTGGCAATATTTTAATCAAAATAAAACCTAGAATTTATTAAATGCCTTAGCTAGATCCTTACGCAAACAGATATCAGAATCAAGGCACGTGCCCGTAACGGTTATTTTGAATCCATGATACCTACTTCTACGTATTCTGAGCAGATGTTTCGTAAACAGTAACGGTTCGGTAGGTATTTAATCAGCTGCTGAGTCAAGATTGTAAAAATTATAGACTACCATAGAAAGAAATCAGCTTCCAAACTGATCGATGTCTTCTTGCCAAATTTAAATATACTTCAGTTTTGGTTTCATCTTCATACTTAATAAACGTACTATCTAGTTACCAGATAAGTATTTTATAGACAGTTTATTGTGCAAATAAATGAAGTAATTAACTAAAAGTAAGTAGAAACTAAAAAGTGAGTCATATCAGTCGGCCATGATAACGGTCTTAGATTCAAAAGTTAACGGATTTTCAGCAAACGAATTTCAACGTTTTTACTCTAGCAGCTTTCAAGCAGAGAAAAGAAACATTACAATATACTTAGGGACATTAAATGAACGATAGTAACAAGACATTGAGTTGAACTCGAAGTTAGTAACGGTCGTAGAAATAAGTTTAAAAAGGTTATGAAAAGAACGCGATTTTCATGACTCTACTACAAAAAGTTTCGTAGAGTTCGATTTAGTCTTGGAATATGAAGAAGAAAGATTAACTTCTAAAATTGTGGGAGTCTATGATAAATATCGAAAATTTTGGACATTAATCTACTTATTTAATTGATTTGCCGTATTATTTGTTGCAAATAATGTATTTCTAATGCTGAAAATAGTTATAGAGTTGGACGAGTTCAAATAAAAGTATGAAGGCAAATGCTAATGCCATTATGATTTAAACGGAATAAGTTTGGACAAATTATACATTTCCCCATAATCACCTGGTACTTTTGATTTGGTATTTAATAAATAAGAGAAATTAAATATGATTAGAGCTTACCAAAGTTCAGGAGAATATTTTTGCCACGAGTTATGAAGGAAACCAGCAAAACGAGGTTAGGTATAATATGCGAGTTTCCCTTGGGCATGTTTGGTTATATAAAAAAGTAAAATACTACGAATTAGACACAAAATTTTGAAAAATACTGTAACGGAAAACGATGACGAAATAAAAAAAAAACAAAGGAAGTACTCACCCTGATACCATCATTTTGCGCTAAGTGATTTCTTCTAATATCATGAATTGTATAAAAAACTGTATAAAACTACACAATAAATAAGTAAAATTGTATAAATATGACTATTTTATGACTATGACAATGTGATTGCAGTGTTCCTTGCTTGTGCCTTGGTGGTGCAATGAATGACTAAGTGGGAAGTCGTAAGGACGTGGCGCAGGTCAACATTTGTGGGTACCAAAGAATATTTGCGCTAGAAAATATGTTTCGAAAGCAGCGTTTACATATCTCGATTTATCGCCCGATTTGGCATAAATTGCTAGTTATTATTAAGGATTACATTAGATTAAACTCGAGATACGCAGCAATGTATAGTGAATCGAACCCGACAGATCGCGACGTGTAATAAAATCACTACTTAAAAATATTGACTACCCACGATTTTGTATGAATGAACGACTGAACGATATCAACCAATTAACTGTTCACAACAATATATTCGGCGTTTTAAATTCGATGTTCATTGCGTAGCCGGTAGGCCATGTAGGTATCAGAAAGTCTAACCAGTAGCGCAATGCACATCGAATCACCTGTTTTCACACTCGACTTTCAGTGCTGCCATTTTATTTTTTTATTTCTCTCATTTGATGATAAGGATTCTGTAAATCATGGTATAATAAGATACTCCGCCTGGTATTTCTTTCCGAGACTCGTGAACCACGTGACCAACACAAGACTACGTCATCATGCTTGTGGGTTACCAGAATTACCCACTCTTATGATGTTTTTTGTAAATCATATAAGCTGTAAATATGAAAGTTACTCGGTACTAAATAGGTAGGTATTAACTCTTAAACTCATAATATTATGAAAAAATATGTACGGCAACGGAGCTTGGCATCAGGGGCATGGCAATAGTTATTATTCTGGTTTCATTACACATGCATGAAGGAGATACACGTCTTTGAAAAACAATCTAAAAATATACATGCATGTTGTAAGAGGTCGCGTCCTGTTAAGACTGTTTACACACTTCGAAGGTCATACCTACATTAATTATAGGTATTGTATTTATAAACTCAATCAGGGCATATGTTTTTGGCAAACTAAGCATAATTTACTACATTTTAATATAAAATACCTATAATCTTGTGACGTCGCCAATTCAAATACAGATAAAAGTAAAAATATTTACAGATAGGTGCTGGTTTGTTTTGAAACAACTTCTGATAACTGATAATTTAAGTACCTACCTAGTATTTCAAAATAACAAACAGTAGGCACGTTGTTTTGCAATTTTATATGTGCATGTAAAAGATAAGATAACTCTTATCCTCACAGGGTAGGCAGAGCGTCAGTGGTTATCCTGTTTGTGGTAAAAAAGAAAAAAACAAGTTTTCTAAAAGTGATTTAGTAAAAAAGGGTCTACACGTTTCAATGCTCTTGTATGTATAATGTGCACTTGTATCAATATTAAACAACGCATCATTATTCTCAAGTTTCTTACTTGACTGTAAAGCCAGGCATTCATTGGGGACAAAATACCAGAAACTTTGTATCTGAAACAAAGTTCCCAATGAAGACGCTTTTTCGCGGGAACTTGGCTCCGAAACATTGTTTGAAGGCGGGTATTCATTGGGGACAAAATCCCAGGAACTTTGTATATGAAACAAAGTATCTGGAGAATGTTCCCGATGTGGACGTGTTTTGAACAAAGTTCCCGAAAAAAATCGCACACATCGGGAACATTGTCCATAAACATTGTCTATGATACAAAGTATCAGGGATTTTATCCCCAATGAATACCTTAAAATGCGTCTTCATTGGAACATTTATCGGGGAACATTCGTAATTTTGTATTTTACAATGTTTCGGAACTTTGTCCCAGAAATGTTCCCAATGTATACCTGCCTTTGTGTAATCTGCATACTCGTGATATTCATGTCACGTTAGATAACTGTTCAAATGTCTAGAGTAGAGGTACCAAGTCAACTTGATCAACGAGTAGACTTAGGTAGACCGACAAAACAGTTGGTATTATCCATCTGGATTATAGTAGATATTGGTAGTCAAGTCCAGTCCAATCAGAACTAAACGAAAGCGTAGCGTTGGACGCCCGCTGACCACATTAGCAGACGATTTAGGCGGCTGGTAGCAATTGAATAGCGAAAATGGGAGCCCGTGTATTACGGAGTACCCTAGGAGAGGCATACATGTAGTAGTCAACTGCTGGCTGATGTGATATAGTTCATACATACCTTGAGGCATGGTCGGGGGTAGGGAACCTTAGCATGGCAGTAGTGAGGTTCACCCTGACCACCTTCCCCCCACAGTTGTCCGCGAGACGCCGCAGTCTGCGAGACACCCTCTCCGGAGGCTGATCCAACGGAAGATTAACCACCTCCATTTCACACGTCGGCTCTTCATCCGCCTCGGTTTGGCTTAAAGTCTGTTTTCAACATAACATTTCCGTTTAATATAAATGTTTCATAATGTCATATTTTATTGAAAATTTATGTATAAACATTTATTTCTCATGAATTACAATATCTAACACAATGAAATACAAAAGAAAAATGACAAAATACAAGTAAAATTAATAAAGTTTTTCATAACCGATGTTTCCAACAAAACCTTATTTTAGGTCAACGTTTAACGTCCATGTAGTATAGATGCATAACGTTAAATAAAGGCGGGTAGTCATTGGGGACAAAATCTCAGGCACTTTGTATCTTATACAATGATCCCGAAAAGTTCCCAATGAAGACGCACCCTCGCTGGGTACTTTGTTCCGAAACATTGTTTAAAATGCGTCTTCATTGGGAACATTTATTATGGAACTTTTGTATCTGATACAATGTTCCGGAACTTTGTTCCCAATGAATACCCGCCTTAAATGAAAAAAGATGCCTTAAATGAAAGACACTTTTGCAAGAAGCTGAATAGGTTTCTAATCTAATACACAGAAATTGAAGATAAATACGCAACGTAAATGCTAATAATCTACGTAAATGCATAGTCAATATGCGAACTATATAGATTATTTACAACACCTTGCACTGCGCACGCCAATCCGCCTGCCAAGCGTGGTGAGTATGGCAATACCGGCAATACCCTCCAATTGGGGGAGGCCAATGTCCAGCATGGGACTGTAGTATTAGTAGATTATGGAATAATTCATACAGCTAATAACTGTTTTTGTAATAAATTTTTAATACAGTTCAATGGAAAATAAGACTTTGTTCTTATTAGATAGTAACTTCTGAAAATCTGTTCCTATTTTTTTCTTTAACTACAAGCTAACACGTTATCTATGTTTGTTATGGAAAGTTATTGTTTCTTTGTTAGCTTTCATACCCTAATGTATGCAGCAGGTATTTACAGAATATTTCATACCTTTGGGTTCCTTGGCAAGTGTGCAGTCAGTTCGTTAAAGCAATAATGTGACGAGGCGCACGCAATCAGGGCGGATGACGTGTTTTGCTTGTGCACCAGTATTACTTCCATATTTTTCCTGTTCAACAGAAATATGCATTATGTGATGGTTTTAACATAAAACATACTAGAGCAGTTTCAACAATAAATATCTTCAAATATAAAAGAAATACACTTTCTGCTATGAAGAAAAAAATGTATTCCCAAAATAAAGAGTAGCTTATGAATTATAAATATCCCTGGATAAATATCCCTGGACGAGACACACATCGCCATCTAGCCCCAAACTAAGCAAAGCTTGTACTATGGGAACTAGACAACTGATATAATACTTATATACTTTTTTTTTTGTAAATAAATACATATCATACATAGAAAACACCCAGACTAAACACAAATACTTGAAAATTGACTTTACAAACATTTGTGTCTGGTGGGAATCGAACCCACGACCCTTGGCGTAGAAGGCAGGGGTACTATCCACTACGCCATCGGGACAGTCGCAATTCAGGGGTGATATAGCTTTCGAACGGCGAAACAAGTCTAAAAATCCATCCAGTAGTTTCAGAGTATTACATACAAACTTCTTTATTATTATAATATGTGTAGTTTGATAGACAGAATCCTCTTGCTACATGATTTTGTGCTCTAACAAAACATGTTGCAGGAGCAGGCAGATGACGATGTGTATTGTGATCGATAATGATAAATACCTATGTCTAAAGTCACTCAGATCGGCGGCGAAGTTAATATCGCCTGATATCAAAAGCAAGGCAGCCGGGGCCGAATGCAGCTCCCCAAACCGCCTCATGCATTGTCTCAATTTCTCATCAGCTGCATTCTTTTGAGTCCCACACACGTGGATCAGACTTATCTGTACATTGAAAAGAATAAACATTATGTGTTAAATTAAATGAAGATTTATAATTCAAATGAAAATCAGAAAGATTTTTAGCATCCTACAAACTTCTTGCTGCATATTATTTTTCAAAGGTGAAACAATTACACATAAGTCTTACTCTGTTAGCTACAAAGATTTTAACTTTATGGCTCTCTTCATAGAATTAGCTAGCAAAGCATGCTATCAGAATTGAGCCCACCTTTTACATTACAATAATGTTGTAAAATGACATGAATTAAAGTCTGTTTTTCTTAGAGAGTCCAGAAAGGTAAACAAACAAATCTCCACAGACTAAAAATCTCTAATATTAGATTTGGTAGGGCTGGGCAAGAGTGAGTCAGTTCAAAATCTTTATAGTGTGGAGGTAAAATCGTTATAAGTGCTTTAGTTTACGAGTTCGTCGTCACTTCATACGTAATGGCTAAAACAGGTACCGTTGGATTCGTTATGATCTCTGGATGACGGTTTAGCCTGTTTTAACTCCAAAAAATGGTACAGTAGGTATTTATGACGTCATAAAGATGGCGGCTACTTACTTTAGTTAATTGCATATTTTTAGAGTTCCAAATTACCAATTTGAATTTAAATGGTCTCATTTTGTAGTATTTTTTATCCTCAACATATGTTTCATAGACAACATTTATGTAACTTTAGTGTAAATGCATTAAAAATAAGATTTTCTTAGAAAAATACTATTTTTAAAATTCCTCTCAAATCTTTAGTTGATTACTGCGGCCATAATTTAAGCTAAATATAAATGAAATTTAGTTAATAATTTTCCAAATTTTCTAAGCTTTCAAACAATACCTAACTTATTTACTTACAATTCCAAATATAGGAATTACAGAGTAAATTGTTCGCTGGGCCGTGCGAGGTGAATGAACTGTGACCGAGCGCGAAAACGCGGTTCTCGCCTGTTTCGCCGACAACGCGCTCCGCATCGCACGCATTTTTCGTTTTGATTTAGGATTCAAATGAAAAGAATTAAAATGTAGATTAATTAGTTTCGCACATTGACTTATGATATTTCATAAAATATGTGTTTCGGAAAAAAAGTATTTTCATTATCCAGTGAATAACTTCGTTAATATGAGGATTTTGTAAATTTTGCTTTCTGTAAATCATGTTGGAGTGTTCATCAGGATACCAATAAACCTTAAATTTCGTAAATCGAGTAAGAAACAAGAGAGCTACGGCTGGAAACGGCGTCGGGAGCATCTAGAGTGCTAAAACGGTCAACCGATATGGTACGTAGACTGTTAAAGAGTAAACTACAATCATAATAGGTATTTAGATAAAAAATATTAAAATATGCATATTTTTTGTTCATCATCATCATCATCATCATCATTGGCCTCATACGTCTGTGCCAGACGATTTATTCAGTGTCTGAGGCAAGATTTTTCATCATGGCTGTATAAGCCGATACGGGAGCGGCATGGCTTTTTGCACGCTCTCCACAGACACTGCATTGCCTGGGAAAACGCAGGACTGCCCAGGACCTGCGCCACCCTCTCTGCCTTCCTGGCTGACTCCACAGGAACGACGGGTCGATACGTGCGGAGCCAGGTCGGCTGCAGGAGTCTGCCGCACGATTTATTATCAGTCAGTCGCGCCTGACGGACACCCCGTACCGGGTTTGTGTGTGGAGTTTTCCATCTCCAGGACTCTGATTCGCTTAGGTCAGATTTTTCCCTCGGTCGCCTCTTACGTACATATTTACGTTGTTTAAAAATATTTATAGACGTTTTAATAGCTTTGGTTCTTACGTACATATTTACGTTGTTTAAAAATATTTATAGACGTTTTAATAGCTTTGGTTCTAAAAAAACAGAAAATTTAGCTTTGATATTAATCAGATTCATTCGCACAGTTATAATCTAAACCAACAAGGCACAAGCTTTCCATTCCAGCACTTCAATGGACCCTCCGAGTTGACATTACAGTCCGAAATAACTTTTTGCGGTTACCAACCCAGCGTGGTGACTGGGCAAACACCTTTCAAAGAATAGCGCCAAAGGTAGACGGCCCCTAATTCCCAGCCACCCTAACACCCAAGTCCTTGGTAGGGGGCCTTGGTCGTGGCTAAAGGACGCTGAGTATCCCCAAACTACGTAAGATGGCTACCAAAAATAACTGACCCAGGCTACGTACAATTTGCGTACATGACAAGAAGAAAGCCTCCAAGTAGGTATAGGAGCTTGGAAGTTTCTAGTGAACAGAGAAAGAGATCTGTAACGTTTCAACTAGGGGAAATGCTGCTTAACTTCCTCAGCAGACAAAAGCTGTCCTGTGAACACCTTTTTGTTAAAAAGCCACAAGGACGCGAACCTGGCTGAAAGAGCTCTGTCGGAAGAACGAAGTAGGACTTTATCATGACGGATAAAAGACATAATATTATCCAGAAATATCTCAGTGATCATCATCACTGAGATATGACATCCACTGCTGAACATAGGCCTCCCCTAACTATTTCCACCTTGTCCTATTAGAAGCGGCCTGCATCCAGCATTTCCCCGCGGACTTGACCAGATCGTCTGTTCATCTCGCGGGGGGCCGTCCTACGCTGTACCTACCGGTACGTGGTCTCCACTCGAGAACTCTCTTCTTCCACCGATTATCAGTCCTTCGAGCAATATGGCCTGCCCATTGCTACTTCAGCTTACGGTTTCTTTTGGCTTCGTCGGGTTCGTCTATGGATCTCCTCGTTTCTGGTTCGATCACGTAGAGAAACACCGAGCATAGCTCTCTCCATAGCTCGCTAAATGACTCCTAGTCTATTTAGGAGGCCGACAGTTGGAGACCACGTCTTGGCACCGTAGGTTATCATTGGCATAGCACACTGTTCAAACCTATAGTTCGAGAGCCCAGGGGGTAAGTGGCTATCTCATAAGGTACCACGATAGGCTAGGTTTGGATCGTTAACCAAGACTTAAACAAGTCGTATGACCCAGGTCTGCCAGAGCCAATCCTGCCGAAACATAAAAATAATCGATATTTTTCAGAGTCATTTTTTCGTAAAAAAATATGCCATAAGGTACCACAATGAAAGTGCTGGCATCAGTTAACCATTGAAAAATTATGTAAAAAAAGCTTGGTCTGCCACTGCGCACCCTGCCGGAAGTGCTTGCCAGACCTCTCCAAAGATGCCCTTCCGTCACCCCTAAACTATCTCATCGGGTACCACGACGCGACCACCACAACATAATAGCCAAGATCACTCTGACAATAGATCACAAGGTCTGCCAGGCCTAAACTTGCCGCATCCTAGTGTTTCAGACATTTGAAGTTGTAGGTCCAGTGTATGAAAAATGACCTATATCTTTTCCCGTGTTTGATTTTGATGGTGCCTTAATACGAAATGCTCTCCATAATGAGGAGCTTGAGTCATATAGGACAGTTGGGTGAGGGTTTCAGTATTGAACACAATCCTGTCAAAAAGTTTGAAATGGGGTTTGGTCTATGGAAACTGGCCTATATCTTATTCCCCCCGGGTTTGATTTTGATGGCGCCTTAATATGAAATGCTCTCCATAACTAGGAGCTTTGAGTCATATAGGTCAGTGAGGAGGAGGGTCTCTGTATTGTACACAATCCTGTCAAAAAGTGTGAAATTGTAGGTAAAGTGTATGAAAACTGGCCTATATCTTTTCCCCCACTGGTTTGATTTTGATGGTGCCTTGTATGAAATGCTGTAATGATTAGGAGATTCGATTTGTATAGGTCAATTGGATAGAAGGTATCTGTTCTGTGCACAATCCTCCTAAATATGAAAATATTCGATAACTTCTGCAGATTTTATCAGTTAAAATTGTCATATCATAAGGAACTCGAATAAAAGTGCTTGCATCACCTTACCTTTGACAAATTATGTTTAAAAACCTTGGTCTGCCACTGCCCACTCTGCTGGAAGTCCTTAGATGAGATAGGTTAGGGGTGTCGGAAGGGTATATTTGGAGGGGTCTCCCAAGGACTTCTGGCAGAGTGCGCAATGGCAGACCAAGTTTTCTTAACTCAATTTATCAATGGTAAGCTGATGCTGGCACTGTCATTCGGGTACCTTATGATATGACAATATTAACGGCAAAAATCTGCAGAACATATCCAATATTTTCATGTTTAGCAGGATTGAGATTTTTTCCGTTAACATTGTAATTTCATAAGGTACCCGAATGACAGTGCCAGCATCAGCTTACCATTGATAAATTGAGTACCACTTTTATTCGAGTTCCTTATGATATGACAATTTTAACTGATAAAATCTGCAGAAGTTATCGAATATTTTCATATTTAGGAGGATTGTGCACAGAACAGAGACCTTCTATCCAATTGACCTATACTAATCGAATCTCCTAATCATTACGAGCATTTCATACCAAGGCACCATCAAAATCAAACCAGTGGTTGTAGGTGAGATAGGTTAGGGGTGTCGGAAGTGCATATTCGGAGGGTCTGACAAGGACTTCCGGCAGAGTGCGCAATGGCAGACCAAGTTTTCTTAACTCAATTTATCAATGGTAAGCTGATGCCGGCACTTTTATTCGGGTACCTTATGATATGACAATATTAACGGCAAAAATCTGCAGAACATATTATCCAATATTTTCATATTTAGCAGGATTGAGATTTTTTCCGTTAACATTGTAATTTCATAAGGTACCCGAATGACAGTGCCAGCATCAGCTTACCATTGATAAATTGAGTTAAGAAAACTTGGTCTGCCATTGCGCACTCTGCCAGAAGTCCTTGGGAGACCCCTCCAAATATACCCTTCCGACACCCCTAACCTATCTCATCTAAGGACTTCCAGCAGAGTGGGCAGTGGCAGACCAAGTTTTTTAAACATAATTTGTCAAAGGTAAGGTGATGCAAGCACTTTAATTCGAGTTCCTTATGATATGACAATTTTAACTGATAAAATCTGCAGAAGTTATCGAATATTTTCATATTTAGGAGGATTGTGCACAGAACAGAGACCTTCTTTCCAATTGACCTATACAAATCGAATCTCCTAATCATTACAAGCATTTCATACCAAGACACCATCAAAATCAAACCAGTGGGGGAAAAGATATAGGCCAGTTTTCATACACTTTACCTACAATTTCACACTTTTTGACAGGATTGTGTACAATACAGAGACCCCTCCTCCTCACTGACCTATATGACTCAAAGCTCCTAGTTATGGAGAGCATTTCCTATGGGGGAAAAAGATATAGGTCATTTTTCATACACTGGACCTACAACTTCAAATGTCTGAAACACTAGGATGCGGCAAGTTTAGGCCTGGCAGACCTTGTGATCTATTGTCAGAGTGATCCTGGCTATTATGTTGTGGTGGTCGCGTCGTGGTACCCGATGAGATAGTTTAGGGGTGTCGGAAGGGCATCTTTGGAGAGGTCTGGCAAGCACTTCCGGCAGGGTGCGCAGTGGCAGACCAAGCTTTTTTTACATAATTTTTCAATGGTTAACTGATGCCAGCACTTTCATTGTGGTACCTTATGACATATTTTTTACGAAAAAATGACTCTGAAAAATATCGATTATTTTTATGTTTCGGCAGGATTGGCTCTGGCAGACCTGGGTCACACGACTTGTTTAAGTCTTGGTTAACGATCCGTATGTTCATTTCACACGTTATACCTGAACCAGTATCGTCAAAGGGAACCAGACCTCGAAGTTGTTAGAAAGAGACAACTTCGAAGCTGTAATCACCGGAAAAGTGCAGTTGGGCTGGAAAGTTACGTTATATTCCGAAGTCAGGCCAGAGTTATGAAAAGTTACATGCTAAGGATCCCGCGGATACTGTAGGGCAGGAACGACATTATCTGCTAAAAGACCAGACTTACAGACATAGTCTGGAAATGTAGCAAGCTGAAGTGGCAGTGGCTGGCCACATGTAGCGTAGAACCGATGGACGGTGGAGTAAACGGAAGAAGAAGAACCACTTTAAGATACTACCGCACTGTTGGTAATCAAGGGAATATGCCTAACTGGTACATATTGATCCATGCCGGAGCAAAGTTGAACGTACTCCGTTATTTGAAGACGTTGATGATAGCATACCTATTTAACCTAGGTATCGTGAAAAGCGAATCCAAGGAATGGATAGATAGCAGCGTTCCCTGTAAATGCAACATCTTGTACTGCGCTCGCCTGTCCGCGTGGAGGGTATGGCAATACTCCTCCAATAGGGTGAGACCTATATCGAGCAGTGGACTTTGCTGTTGAAGTTAAGCATAGATGCAATGAGATTTTACATGTGCATGTTGTCATGTAGGTACACCGTAATATATATTTTTTTGTGGACAGTACACTTGAAACTATCACCTTATAAGTTTGGTCTGAGAAGCAAAAAATAATATTAATAATATGCAATAATTTTAATTTAAATAAAAACTCTCCATACCTTCGAATTAAGTTTGCACGGCCAGTGCAGCGCAGTGCTGAGCGTGGTACCTGTTTTACGGTAACTGTTATAACTTTCGTTATAATTACTAAAAACGTATGTTTTATGCATTTATGAATAGCTAATTAAATTTTCTATAGTTTGGCGTTGGCAATTTTGTAGATGTAAAAGAAAAAAAAATAATTATAATCAATTATATGTGTGAGATATCGAAAAAAAAACATATTCATGAAAATATTTTTTTAAGTTTACAAGATATGAAAATCACGTGCATGAGCGAAATATAAAGCATTGTAATACCTTTAAAATGATACCTCATATGTTCAAGTCGGTTAGATAGAACTCGAGATATTTGCATAAAACTGAAGGGCATAGCCGCCATCTTTGTGACGTCATAGATATCAGCTGTACCATTTTTCGAAGTTAAAACAGGCTGATCAGTCATCAGAAGATTATGACGAATCCAACGGTACCTGTTTTAGCCATTACGTATGAAGTGACGACGACTTTTCTCAAAATGGGTCCCCGCCGCCAGTCTATTATAACTGAGTCGAGTAAGATCATCGTAACTTGTTGATTGTTTGAACACAGTATTAAAAACAAATACCCTGTGGCTTTACCCGCATTATCATTGCTTTTTATATTAAAAAAAAAACAACCTTTATTGGTAAACGTAATATAATTTTGCCGTTCATAGTAGCTTAAATACAGTGCTATAAAAAGGAGTAGTAATTAAAATGTCGTCCCTTTTAAGCCCCGTTGATATGAATCTAAGTTTAAGAAAATAATGTTTTTCATTACTATTTTTTTTTTCGCATTGTACTTGGAACACTAAATAATAGAGACGGCATGATAAAACAATTCTTGCCTCTCGCTCGCTATTGTTACTGTTAGAAAGAGAAAGTCATTCTGAAGCAATAGCGCTTTACGGCTTGCGATTGACCGTCATTCGTTTCCTCGCTTCGTTCCGATGTCGTGTGTTCCGAATGCTCTTCCGTGTTTGATCCCTGACGACTTGGCTTTAATATTCGGTTTTTGTGTTTGCTTTTTGTTTTGGACGTTGTTTTTATCTGAACCGACGACTTACTGCTGTGCCTCCTGGACTCCGACCTTGCTACCGAATTGGATTTTGCTGCAACTGCTACTTTTAGCAAAGGTATGTATTTATCACTTTATTTATTCGTTTTTTATGTATTTATTTCTGCACTTAAATACTTCTAATATTAATTACATAGTTCTATCTAAGATTCGATTTATAAAAAATAAAATGTTTAGTTTTATAAATTCTTTGTCATTCAGCGGAAAAATTTAAATTATGTTAATTAAATATTTAACTCATTTACAAAATACCTAGTGAAAAATTGTATACTTAGTTCCAATACCCAGAAATTTTTATAATAATTTCCAAACATAAATCTTAAAATGCACCATTAAAATAAATTTATAAGTAATTTATTCATTTAGAAGATAAGGTTGTTGATAATTTATTTCAAAAGTGATATTACAATTATATAAGATACAAGTGTCGCAACGGTTTATGAGCGCTCGGCCAAAGTGGAGGGGATGTTTGCGCAGGTGTACACTCGCGCACAAAAATGTGTATACCCGAATTTTTTACAATATATATTAAAGCCATACGCAACGAACACGCCTATTTTCTTTAATTGATTGCAAATGTCAGTGTATATTGGTTGTGCTGCAGAATGAGCTCGTTTCTTATGAAGCTCAAGATATTGAACTACCGCGTCAAAATTTTTTTGGAGAGAAGTAATCGTCCCGGCCGTTCTGTTTTTGATCTCTTTCAAGCCGCCAATAAGTTCTTCTGTTTTTTTTAATATGATTGTTTACATCATACACCATTTTTCTGGCCTGCCGGGTCAATATTTTTTTCTTTGGCATTTTTACCAACATCGCACAACGAAACAACAACAATAAAAACAAAAGATTTAATGAACAAAAATGAACAGATAACAAAAATCAACAAAATAAATATTCGACAAAAAAGTAACTGTGCGCAAGTGTACTTCAGGGACTCGAGACGTCAGCCGAATGCCAAACAGACCCAAAATATGAATACTGCGCATTCAAGGTCAGCGCTCATAAACCGTTGCGATACTTGTACCTAATTATATTATTTATAACCACCAACATAAGGAATGGTCGCCTTTAACATAACAAAGTTTATAGATATTATATAAAAAACATTAACAAATGAAATCGATACTTCAAAGTGAAAGGAAAAAAATACCTTTAAAATATTATTTCTTTTTACGGATCCTGTGAATTATGCCTATACTATGCCGCTCAGAACGTAGCGCGACGTCCTTTATTCCGGCGGCGGCATCTTTTGACAAGTGCCGCGCGCGCCTAGGCGGTACGATAAAAGGGCGATTCGTACAAAGCGAACGCACTTTAGTAGGCCTGCCGACAACAGTTTTTTTTTTTCACTTTGTATTTTGTAAATTACCTATGTATAGTAAAAGTTCCAAACACTGATAACGAGCATGAACAATAGGTTTGCTGACAGTCATATTCTTTCTCTTTAAATTCTGATTATTATATAGAACAAAAAGTAGAAAAACACTGCAGCTGCACATAGTTACATATAGTAACTAGGCGTGTCGACATTAGATTCTTTCTTTCACTATGGATTCCACGAATCACCTAACTATACTAAGGGTTCCAAACATTGATAACGCGCATGGGCACACAATAGGCATGTCGTGAGTCATATTCATTGTTACTTAAGATTTTGAGAATTATACGGAACAAAAATTACAACTGATAACGCACAGATGCAAATAGTTAGGTATATTAGTTTTGAAGAAAATAGATCATTCTTTCTTTCTTCAGAATCTGTGAATTAATGCAGCCTATTCTGGCGGCTAGCTTAATTTAGCTTTAACTTTTAAAATCAGGTTTTGACAGGACCATAACCAATACGGCCCGGCTAAGAAAAAACCTATAGTCCATAAAATATAGCTAGATACCTGTGACAGATGTCAGATTCATTCAATTTTTATTTTATCCTTTTCACACTCACTTGGTTTCCTATCTAGCATCCTGCTGTCACAGGTATTATCGTATAATTTACAGAGTATAAGTCCATGGTAGCTCATTTGGAGAAAAATGTAAAAATCACCAAACGTTAATTTCTTAACTTCTATGCCAAGCTTCTATGTAAGTAATAAAATAACGGTGGTAAATAATGTTATGTTTAGAGAATTAATGTAGGTTTCTTTGTAATAAAGTGATTTTCCGCATAAACTATTATTTTTATATATTTAAGCGTAAATTTAAAAACATAAGAAGGCCCCATTGTAATGTTAATATAACTTTTTTACCTATTACAATTAATTTGAAAGTAGTACACCCATAATAATCGTTGTCACTCACTACATAAGAATTATCAGATAGCTACTTTACAGAAACTTAATTTAATTTCATTCACATTCATTATTCCATATTCTTCTAAATTAGCGTTATACTTATTTTTCAGGACCTCATCATGGATGATGCGCTACCTGGCACATCGTCATCTTCTGGCCAAAGCCAAAAGAAACGTAAGAGGAGCAGTTCACTCCCAAATGAATTGACTTCCTCTCCTATGAAGAAACGGCCCAAAACAACGAAGCTGAATTCTTATAGCAAAATGGTTATTATCAATTTGTTCAAATATTTTGTATCGTCGATGGCAACGTACCCATATAAACAAGAAATTTATAAAACATTGCAAACATAATGTCAATATCTGAAAAGACAGTTACAAGAACCATTAATGAATACAAAAGAAAAGGCGCAGTGTCATCTCCAGAACGACCTCATTTTAGAACATCAAAATTTACTCAATTAGATGATTTTACTTTGACGGCGATAAGGATGAAAGTTCATCAATTTTATTATGCAAACGAGTTGCCGACAATTGACAAAGTTTTGACAGCGTTAACGAGGATGATGACCTGCCTACCTTTTCGAGGAGCTCAATGTATAAGCTGATGAAAAAATGAATTTTAAATATACAAAAGATCGAGGAAGAGCGTATTATTAGAAAGGCCAGACCTCATTGCATGGAGAAGAACATATTTAATGCGCATTAAAGACTTGCGAAAAGAAAATAGAAAAATTTATTACACTGACGAAACATGGGTCAACGAAGGTCAGAATACAATTATATTTTTGCTACAAAATTATATTCTAAATTACTTAGTTGAACTACTGAAATAATTTTTCTTCTTTATCTTATTTTACAGGCCATACTACCAACTATATATGGGTGGATGGGGACATCGAAAGTAGCCGACAGGCCTTTTGAGGGACTTTCGACGGGCCTTCAAACCCACAAAGGGAAGACGCCAGATAGTCACCCACATTGGCAGCGAAGACGGTTTTCAGGAGGAGAAAACATTTTTCAAGCCAAGAAAACTGATTCGGAGGTGACTATCACGGTGAAATGGATGCCGAGACATTTGAAAAATGGTAAGTCAATACTTGTGATAAATGTAGTAGGACCCGTATTATTTTATACGACTGAAGTCCATGATATAATTTCCTCCCCACCCACATAAATTTAATTAATTACATTTAGATGGATAATGAGTTATTTTTAAATTGCAGGTTCAAAGGGATTTTAGAAAAATTGAGCCGGGTCAGTAATAGTATTGGACAACGCACCGTACTCATTTTAGAAGGTTAGAACGTATACCAAATATGAGCTGGAGGAAGGCAGACATACAAGGATGGCTGACAAAAAATATACAATTCGAAGAAAAGAGATTAAGGCGCAGTTGCTAGCTAAATTCGACAAAGAAAAGTACCAAAAAATACATAGATGAGCTAGCAGCTAGTAAGCAGATACTGGTGCTACGCCTTCCTCCATACCACTGCGAGTTAAACCCAATCGAATTAATATGGGCACAAATAAAAGGTTATGTTGGGCGACACAATAAAACTTTCAAGCTAGACGATGTAGAAGAATTGCTGAAAGATGGTATAAGCAGAATTGGTACGGAGTCCTGGAAAAAATGCGTCGAGCACATTAAGAAAAAGAAGACGAAATGATGCGGCTCGACGGCATAATTGACGATTTGACAGATAAACCGACCCCGAGTTTGTGATTCACGTTGGTGAAAGCAGTAAGCGAAGATTTTGATAGCTCTGGCAGTGAATAATTAATAAATATTATCCACTTAAAAGAATTGTTTTATTTGTTAGGATAGGAACGGTCACATAAATCTCAGAGCACATGAGAAAACATAAATGAAAATAAGAAACGGAAAAATTACAGCGCCGCCGGGCTGAAATTTTTTCAATTTCTTATTTTCATTTACGACAATAATAAACACTGTGAGATAATATAAACCATAATACACGAATAAAACATGTTCTATCCCTGGGTGGGAAGTTATAATTTAAAAAAGTTAATTAAATTTCATTTATCAACTGCGTAATGCCCAAACCACACTCGCGAGGCGCCTCCTGGAGGTCCTCCACAGCTGACTCGTGAAAGAGTTGATAAATTAAATTTAATTAACTTTATTATTATTATTAACCGTTTATTGTACACAAAAACATTACAAGAGATACACATACAAAGAATAACGACACAACAGGACAACGTATGTCTATTTAAAATACTTTTTAAATTATAACTTCCCACCCAAGGATAGAACATGTTTTATTCGTGTATTATGGTTTATATTATCTCACAGCGCTATATTATTCTCATAAATGAAAATAAGAAATGGAAAAAATGACAGCCCGTCACATACAATACGTGACACGTAGACCAGGCGAGGGAAAAATAGGAACTCGAGGGCACCATGTACACTCGTCCCTCGTGTTGCCTCCTATAACTCTTGGAGTGTGTGAGTCGGACATTAAATATAGCTTGATACCTTGTGACATCAGTCAGCTTTGGGAAAATGCTCAAGGTCAACTTTTCTTTGTTTCCTCTTTCCTTCTCATTCAGTATGTATCTGACAAACGTAACGGGTATCAAGTTAGATTTTATTAATTTTACCTATCCTAACCTTAACGGTACTTTCATCCTTACATAAGAGAAAGTAAGTCGCGATTTTTTCTGATAAAAGGCATTTTATAAATGTTTGTAGATGTTATTTACGTATTCTCAAAGAATAAGATTGAACTTTTATGATCATACCTAATAATAATGACTAAAACAGAAAAAAAAATAGAAACCTTAAAGTAATCAATCAATCGACTCATTGACCGACTCACTGAACTGAATCAGAACTTTGGATTCAATGATTTGGCACAGCACTATTCAAAGATGGCTGTATGTTCACGATCTGTCAAAATGTCCGTGTTTGTATATTATTTTATTAATTTCTAATAGAATTCTACATAATTGTGTCATAAATTAAGTGTTTTCAGTTATGTGGGATGTGAAACAAGTGAAATATGTATTTGTATGACAGTTATAACGTGCAGTTCTCGTATATTATGGCGAAATCTATCGACGTGGTTATGGCAAGTTGTTTGTTTACATTTATGGACTCTCTAAAAAAAATAGACTTTAGCTAGTAAAGCATGCTATCATATCAGAATACAGTACAACATTTAAATTACAATAATGTTGTAAAATACCATGCCTAAGGATACTTACTTGTGCATCATTAAGCTCCTGAAGTCTAAAAGCATTCTCTTTCCTCACATCACAGACCACTACAAAATCTGCTTCTCTCCTCCCATTCAAGAATTTGGCACGGATCGAGGCTACAACATCTATCGCTGAACAGCCTCTAGGAACCTAAAAACATGTTGAATTATATAATAACTTAGGTACTTTTTGAATGCAATATTCATTTGCAAATATATGTTGGTGATAAGGAGACACTTGTAAAGGTTTCACGAAATAAATGTTCCCAAATGTCACCCCATAAAGACCAAACTTGTTTACTAAATTATACAACCATACAGTTTTTTTCGCAAGTCACTCTTTAGACTTTAATATAGGGAAAATAGCATGGCATAATTAAATATAGATGTTTGGTTATGTGAGTAACAATAAGAACTTGGCATACATTCTTATACATAAACATTAGGTGATAGTAAACACACCAATTGAAACTAAAGTTCATTGAACTAAAGCAAGTAGGGTTTGTTAAAAATAAATACAGAATTAAAGATTAAGATTATAATTATTATGTATACAGGAATTGCAGGTGTTCTTAGTTCAACAGGAAGTAGGAAACAAGAAGCAAACTAAGGTCAACAGTGTAAGAAAGGCTTGAGGGCCTATTGAAGGCTTTACAAACTTCCTAACTGTTCATGTTCATACCTGGCAGTTTTCTATGTCCCAGAAAATACCAATGGGGATGGAACTTCGCTGCTTGTAATGTCGGAACCGGGAGCGAACCCTGGCCCTCTCCATGCTGACCACCCCATCTTCCCTGGCACTACCTCCACTCCCGTCTGATGAATCGTCCTCCACATCTAAAGCACACATGTAAATGTAACATGTTACCACACACTGAGCGAGGTTGCGATTACACAATGTGACTTCGTGGTGGTTTTCGGTAACCAACGCGATTTAATTTGCAGTACATGTGACTTTATGATCGAAATGACACTTACAATGGGGATAGCAAGAAATACCACGTACCTGTGATCCACAAACGAGGAGGAAGTGGAATGTTCACACCAGAACACGAGACCAAACTCGCCAGACCTTGAGCTGAATGACTCCTTCCTCCCTTGTGAGTTGAAGGGTCTCTGCCATCGAAATTGGCTACCGAATTCATTGTGCACAACATCAAAAAGTTTCTTGTGCCTAAAAACTTGATCTAATAGCATATGTTCACAAAAACAAAGAGAAATCTAGGCTACCACTGTACTTCAGCAGGGCGCAACACTCACGGTCAAAAATTGTACAAAACACTTACGGCACTACATAAAATACTTAAATCTGTAAGATTTGCGTCTTAAAAGTAAATAGATTATTTACAAAATGTAAATCTAACAACGAACGTATTCACTACGCCATTATTTCCATTTAACAATCCACAGATTATAAAACGTTCTGAACTCGGGTCGTGCAATACTTGTTGCTGATTGGCCACTTTAGCGACTTGTGATTGGCTGAAATTCTGGCAGATTTTTCTAGTGTTGCCATTTTCGAGGAATTTTTATGGTTTGTTATTTTTTCAGATTTTCATTCGTTCTCTCGCATTTCCGGTCTAGAGAAGCGAGTAGCCAATCCTGAAAAAGCTAACGTCACATCACATAATCACATAATTAAAAAGTTACTTGTCATTTCAAGTGAGTTGCAGGTTCGATTTTGTTAGTGTATTTATTCGGTATTTACAGCGAATATTCCACGTTTATTAGCCTGTTTCGAAGTAGTTTCTGTAAAATTCAAATTGAAAAGTATTTCTAATCGTAAGTACTATTCCGGAGTACCTTTAGAGTGAAACTTCTGTGTTCTTTGGTGTTGCACTTGATTATTGATAAAAGCCTCATATTTACTGCTAATTTCAGTTACAAATCACAATGTCGCTGCTTAGCGATGACCGAGAGAGTGCCAGCCTGGATGCCAGTGGCAAAATTACTAAGATGGAGGTAAGATCATCAAAAACTTGACTATCAGAATCTAGGTTATGTCTTCAAAGAGTAAGCTTCTACTCGACTTACATAGTACTTCTTTGCGTGCCCTACTCCGATCGAACAATTTACTCATACTATGACTAATTAAAACTGTGTACTTTGTGCTTATTCATCATTTACTTTCAGGTGGACTATAGTACTACTTGCGATGAGAAAATCCCCGCGATGAAGGCTCTGGCAGCCAAGGGTAGAGTCCAGGAGGCTATAGACCAATTGCTGGCACTCGAGAAACAAACCAGAACTGTAAGTTTTTGTTTCATTATTTTTTATTCCTTTGGCACTATTCATGGTTTGAAGTATTTTAGTAAGTTATTAGGCATTTCGTAACTTTTTTCGTCAGTTCCTATTTACTGGTAAGTGTTTACTTTTAATCACAAAAGAAACAAGATGTCTTCTTTACTGTTCCTTGCATGTTTTTCTGGGAATTTGTTTTCTAGTTAAGTTCTGTTTAATTGTTACTTGATGAATGAACTTCTATTGTAATTTAATTAATATCTGCCAGCAAGCTCATATTTCTTTATATATTCTGGTTTTCCATATAATGTTGTTAACCTTTTAACCGCCGCGCATAATCTAAAAAAAATGTGCCCCTACCGCCGTGGTCAGTTTTTGTTCAAATTCGCTAGTGATGTCAACGACATCCACGATAATGCTAAAATACACGCTTCTGAGTAGAAATATTTGAATTTCCTTGCTAAAATAAATATTTGATAGAATACTATATAATTTTTAATACCTATATAGGAAGTTTGATGATATAAAAAAGCTAAATGTACCAGATAATCATTTTGACAATATCATCAACTCATATTAAAACATCGACTGTTTGGAATCCCTATTGACGGATATACACGACTCGGGTGGAACTCCGAACATGTTTTTAACAACTAGTGATGGACAGTACAGAATTCAAGAGGCTGCCCACACAAAAATCGACGTCCATTGGAAGCATCGAAGAACGACTGAATCTAATTTGAACGTTAGAACGATGCGAATTCGTGCGTCAATAATGATCGCAGGAATAAGGAGGCATATATTTTGACATAATGAAAAACACACATAACACACAAGCAGGTACGCCCGGACGTACATATAAAATGGGAACCTACATTTGAAAAAACAATTCTCAACCATGATTTTTATTACAACAAAAAACTTTTCTCAAAATATAAAACCATCGACAACTTTTTATCAATATACCCACCCTAGTCCGGCGCTTTTCGCGCTTATGACGTCACAAGCGGTCGGATATATACGACTCCGGCGCTGACGCTTCAAGCAATTTTCAAATGATTAGTGCTGTGCAATATATGGAAATACTGACCTTTATAAATATTATGAATCGTATTTATAAATTCAGTTTAGCTGAGTGTAAAATATAGAAACATATGTTATACAATAGTTAGTTTTACTATGTTTCACCAACTTTGTGTTTAACCCTTAAGTGCATACAGTATCAAAAATGATACCAGGTATTTAAATTTATTTTTTATTAAATATATAATTCCAATAAATCACAAAAAATAAATATAAGCTCTTGACATATTACTTAACAAATAAAAAAATGTTTGCTATATGAATTTAGGAAGTATTTACTAAAAAAAAAATTTTTTTTGTGAATGATACCAGATTTGCCAAAAAACGGCATACATTCTCAAAGTTGACTATTTTTTGTAAAAATCGCCAATAATTCACCAATCCAGATAGAAACTCAAAATAAAAAAGAATATGTCAAATATAAAACGTACTAAAATTTAACTTTTATTTTTTTTTGATTTATTTATTTATTTTATTTTTATAAACAAAAATCAAAACCGCTATTTCTAGGATAAAAGTAGAAAAAAATTGAAAAAATGCAAAAAAAATTTTTTTTTATTATTTTTCCCACATTTTATACACTTTTTTCTATAAAATACAGAAATTTGATTAGGATTGGGAAAATCATGCATTTAAGGGTTAAGTATATATTTTCTTAAATCTAACAATTAGAATGAATAATAGAAGTATTAGCCTTTGGGTATCAACAAAGTATTGTCACAACACTACTGTCGGATTTTCACGACTGTGGCGGTGCGAGTATAAACAAAATCCGGATTTTTTTCCTTTATTTTAGATTAATTGCTATTATCGCTAATTATGTCTGTCTAACTAAATAGAATCAAAAATAAATATAGTCGGATTTTTCCGACTCCGGCGGCAGGGGCACGTACCCGCACAGTCGGATATATACGACTCCGGCGGTTAAAAGGTTAATATACAAGTACGAGCACACAAACATAGCTACATAATAATCAAAATTTCTATAACTTACCTACTTTATGGTTTCAGGGTGCTGATATGGCTTCCACTGCCAGAATACTTGTGGCCATTGTGCAGATCTGCTTTGATGCCAAAAACTGGTCTGCACTCAATGACCAAATTATTCTACTGTCTAAGAGAAGGTAATTATTTAATATTTAGATAACTATATCATATTATCATACTCAATTTTATTGTGATATAAATAAAATGTTTGAATTTATTATAACCTCATTACAATACTAAATATTATTCAACTACTGGAAACCTTTACAAAAGCTTTCTGCAAGAAAAATAATTAGCACTCATTTATTATATGTATTGTTCTATACTTTTTAAGGTCACAACTGAAACAGGCTGTAGTAAAAATGGTCCAAGAATGCTGCACTTATGTTGACAAAACCCCAGACAAAGAAACCAAAATTAAACTCATTGAGACATTGAGAACCATCACTGAGGGTAAAATCTATGTAGAAGTTGAAAGAGCCCGATTGACCCATATCCTGGCCAAGATTCGTGAGGAGGAGGATAATGTGGCGGAAGCAGCTAAGATCATTCAGGAGCTGCAGGTGGAGACTTATGGGTCAATGGACAAACGGGAAAAGGTTGAGCTGATTTTAGAGCAGATGAGACTTTGTCTGGCCATCAAAGACTATATCCGCACGCACATCATCTCTAAGAAGATTAATACAAAGTTCTTTGAAGAAGAGAATACTCAGGTTGGTGTAGAAAATGTTTAAGTAATAAATAACTATGCATGTGATTTATGTAAGTTATGTTAGTCTATGTAAAGTCTACCAACATTTATACTACTTAGCTACACTGTCCAACAAAAAAGTTGACACACTTTTAGATGCTGTTTCAACTATTTTTCCATACAATTTTATATTTTTTAAACTGCTTAGACAATGCCTTCACTGTCTTTGTAATAAATAGCAAAATATGCTTCATATGATTTGATGTTTTCAAACTGCTTAGATAATGGTTCACTTTGTGGTATAACATGACATGTTTAAAATATTGGTTTCACTTTAGGAACTAAAAGAGAAGTTCTACCGCATCATGATAGCCGTAGACCAGCACAACGCCGCGTACTTGTCTGTGTGTCGTCACTTCCGAGCGTTGGGGCAACTGGGAGGCACGGACTCGCTCATAGGAAGTGTGGTGTTCCTCATCTTGGCGCCATACGACAACGAGCAGGCTGATCTGACACATAGAGTCAATGCGGATAAGGAGCTGGACAAGTTACCTGAATATAAGTATGTTTACAGTTAAAATACTTTAGCAGAATTTACGTGATGTCGGATTAGGATAGCATTTCCCCATTTCTTTCCTGTGGGTGTCGTAAGGGCAACTCAGGGGCTGACTAAATGTGTATTGCAATTTCAGGCAATAAGGTGACAACCTGTGTCCTCAGTCTTCTGAAGCGACAAATTTTTTTTTCTGCGCGTGGCGTAAATGATCGTTTACGCTCTGGCTACCCCGCAATGGATATAGGCGTGATAATGTATGTACATTATGTAGAAATTACTTTAAATTTTCTCCTCATTCTTTTTCGCAGAGCACTCCTGGGCCTGTTCATCAACCCGGAGATCATCAGATGGAACCAGCTGTGCGCGACGTATGAGAAGATGTTGCGAGCTACTCCCTACTTCAACTCCACGGATGAAAAGGGACAGGAGCGCTGGAACGACCTCAAGAACAGAGTTGTTGAGCATGTAAGTGTCGTACTATGGTCTGAAATTTCATATTATTTTATTAGTCTACACCGGGCGAGGCATGCGCCGCACCGCACGGTCGCGGCATGTCTCGCTGAAGGTAGTGTATGCTGCGGACCGAGCCAAACAGTGTCGGCTAACAGTTTGCTCAAAGTCGTATCCAGATAACTTGCATTGCCTGCGCAAGAGCGTTTGAACGGTGAACACGCGAGGCTGACACAGGAGTGTAACAAAGCTATTTCTTGAAATGATGGCAGTACATCAGAATTTGTGCAGTGACAGACGTCGCTAAAATATTTTAGATTTCTTGTATAAAATATATTTTTTCTTCTTGTATGTTTTTCTGTAGTTTTAATTGTTAGTTGTATTTTATTGCTTCTGCAACTACTTACAAATCTGTATCAACTATCTCTTTCAAGGTAAAGGTTGCCTGGAAGAGATCGCTGCAAGCGATAAGGCCGCCTTTGCTTACTTCTAGCTCTAAGTATGTTTGATTCCGAAGCTGATCTTAGCGCAGTGGAAGCAAATTAAAGTTACCTTAAAATCTAAAACTAAATGGTCGATCAGCCTCGGAACAACATTTGACTACGATTCGTAGTGCTCTTTACTATAGCTAAATAAAATAAATTTAATGAGAGAATTTTGTTCCGGAAAGTTTCCGGCCGAGAAATTCTTGTTTCCAAAATCTACTTAAACAGGGCCCAGCAACGAATTCCTTACCGAGCGAACGATGACGCCGTTTCTTTGTGAGTTTAAGTATGACAGGAATCAGGTATTCAGGATATTTTAGGAGCGCAGGAATAGGGAATAACCTAAACTCACAGCACTGGAACATCCGCTCGTTCTCGAACTCCTTTCCTCCAATTTGCACTATAGTTCACAGTTCGACATCACATAATGTTTTTTAACACAAAATAACTAAAAGATTTCTCTCCGAATGAGAAATCGGCCCCGTTGGCCTCCAATCATTTATAATTAAAATACGTAGCTATCGGCAGCCACGACGCGAGCCAACGAAAAGTGAGGTTATATTTTGCCGGCGGTCGCGTGACTCAATCAAAGCGCCGGAACCAAAATCACTTGGTTCACTTCCCACCGAACAGGGAAACCACACGAGAAAACCGAAAACACACTAATTACACCATTTATAATTAACATTCGCATCAACGATGCGGGCGACGGCAGAGGACGTGACAATGACAGAGCAGTGTTGCCAGCACCGCGCGCCCATTTTATACGAAAACTAAACATTCACCCGCCCCGGACCGACCCATCGGTCCGCTCTATGCATGGCAGGCGTGATAATGTAGCTACTGCTCGCTTAAGGACTGAATCCCCCACCTGAACTTCTGCAACTCGAGGAGTGCCATCACTACCCGGAAACAGGTTGAGAATGCGCCCCCGGCGCCAACGCAGTGGCGGTAGGTTGGCATCCTTAACCAGAACGAGATCCCCAATGCAGGGGGGTTCAGTCCTGTCCGTCCACTTAAGGCGTTGCTGCAGAATGTGCAAGTACTCAAGCGACCAACGCTTCCAAAAGTTTTGAGTCATTTGCTGCAACAACTGATAACGCGACAAACGATTGCTATTCACCTCCGTATAGGGATATTCCGGCAAGGCGTTAAGTGGGCGGCCAATTAAGAAATGCCCTGGCGTCAGGGCCTCTAAATCATTTGGGTCTGAGCTGAGCGGACACAAAGGACGCGAATTGAGTACAGCCTCAATTTTACAAAACACGGTCGCCAGCTCCTCGAAAGTCAAAATTGTTAACCCTACAACGCGCAACAAATGCGTCTTAGCGGACTTTACAACCGCTTCAAAAATACCACCCCAGTGAGGGCACGCTGGTGGATCGAACACCCAGGTAATGCCCTGACGGGAGAGGCCCGTGCTGATGGCTTCTTCGTTCTCCCTTAAGAACGTTACAATTTCCTTCATACACCGATCAGCACCCTTAAAGTTGGTACCACAATCCGACCTGATCAGCGCTGGTCGCCCTCGTCGCGACGTAAATCTCTCCAGCGCTGCCAGAAAGGCCTCCGTAGATAGGTCGGCCACGAGCTCCAAGTGGACGGCCTTGGTGGCTAGGCACACGAACACGCACAAGTACGCCTTGATAGACTTTGCGTTCCGTAGGCGTGATGCCTTTACCATGAAAGGGCCTGCAAAATCCGTTCCCACACCTGCAAACGTCCAGGCCTCCGTCACCCGGTCCGGTGGGAGATCTCCCATCTGTGGCTGCATTGTGGCTGCCTTCAAGCGGTAACAAGGCAAGCACCTAAACACAACGCTACGTACCGTTCGTCGTCCCGATAAGATCCAAAACTCGCGCTGTAGAATGGCCAATAGCGCATTACAGCCCGCGTGCGAGTTTTTCTCATGACGATCCCTGACTAAGAGCTCAACTAAGGGTCCCTTTTGGAAGTAACAGTGGATGCCGAGCCGAAAAGGGCAGGCTAGCGTTCCGAAGTCTGCCTCCAACCCTGAGCATACCTTGCTCATCCAGGAATGGGTTGAGGCGCACAATTCCTCCCTTCAGCTTTCCACGTCCATCCCTGAGCAGCCTGACCTCCTCTTCAAAATGTTCCGCCTGGACGACTCTAACTAATGAGCATAGAGCCGCATTCCGTTCCGCAGGCGAGAGGACAGGTGTAAGTTCCGTTCTGCTTGAGGCTTCCTGCAGTTGTTCACGAACCGTTTGATCCAACCTGTCACCCCAAGAAGTTTGTCGAGGAGCTATACCGTTCCAGCAAGAAAGCTGGGTTAGGCTTCGGTACGAGTTGCCCCACGTTCACTCGCAAACCTCGATCAGGTGGCCCAAGCGGCGCCCTGCACTCGTTGAATGGCCATTCCTGCGGCGACTCAGTCAGCCATTGAGGTCCCCACCACAGTGGGTGACTCACCAAATCAGGTGCCCTGCACCCGCGCGAAGCGCAGTCCGCTGGGTTCCATTCTCCCGGTACGTGCCTCCACACTAACGGAGTTTCCGACCCCGTAATCTGTGACACCCGATTTGCCACGAAAACCTCAAGTGTATGTACCGACGTCTGCAACCAGCACAGAACTATCCGACTGTCAGTCCACGCGTACACCGTTTCATCCAAGTTGATGGTACCACGCAGATTGCAGGTTACATGATTTAGCAAGCGCGCTAGAAGAGCTGCCCTGCCAATTCCAATTTGGGGATGGTCCATCTAGTTCTGACTGGTGCCACCTTACTTTTGGCCATAACCAGACGCACGTGCACAGTTCCCGTTGAACTTGCTGTCCGAAGGTATACAGCTGCCGCGTACCCTCGCTCCGAGGCGTCACAAAACCCATGTAGGGTAGCCTTACATCCCACCGATGGGACTAACTTGCGGGGTATCGCGATGTGCACAATCCTGGTAAGGTGGTCACAAACTTGAGCCAATCCTTCAACAACTCTCCGGAGAGTTGGTCGTCCCATCCTAAGTTGGCTAGCCACAACCTTTGTAAAAGCACTTCGCCATGAACGTAACCGGGGCGATCCATCCGCTAGGATCGAACGTTCTAGCGATTGTCGACAGTACCGACCGCTTAGTCCAAGTTTTCTCCAAAAGGTCGGGCTCGATCTTGTACGTGAATACGTCATGCGTTGGCCTATATTGCACCCCGAGGATGCCCAACGTGTTTGGATTGTCCGGGTTCTCAAAGAGGTGCGGGTCCTGATGGAACTCGCCTGGCAAACCGGCCAGGAGCTCTGGGCAACTGGACAACCATTTCCGCAACTCGTAACCTCCTGAACCCATGATCGCGATCAACTCGTCTCGTAGAATTAGCGCCTGCTCCACGCTATCAGCACCCGTGCAGATATCGTCCACGTAGACGTCGCGATCCAGTACTGCTGCGGCTCGAGGATATCTTACCCTTCCTGTGCGGCCAACTCGCAGCGTACGTACTGCCAAATACGGACTTGGCTTAAGTCCATACGTCACCGTGTTAAGTTCGTATGTGACCATCGGCTCATCTGGGCTCACGCCACAAAATCAGCTGATACCGACGGTCATCCGGATGTATCATGGTTTGGCGAAACATCATTTTGACGTCTGCGACGAACGCTACCTGGTGTAACCGAAAGTCTGTGAGAATGTCCACAATGTCCCGGTTCAATTTAGGACCCGCGTGCAAACATTGGTTCACAGACACGCCATTCGAGGTAGGAGCAGAACCGTCAAACACCACCCGTATTTTCGCCTCAGGTGACTTCAAGACAGCCAGGTGTGGAATGTAATAATGCTCGACACACCTCCAATCCAGGCTGGACACCGACATGTGGCCCAATTGAATATATTCCCGCATGAATTCTATATACTTCTGCCGAAGTGCTGGGTCTCGCCTCATCTTCCGCTCCATTCCGAGTAGTCTCCGTTCCGCGAGCTGTCGCGAACTACCTAAAGCGGGGCGGTTTGGGAGAAAAGGTAGCCTGGTCACGAATCTGCCTGACGGGCATCTCGCAGTGTTGTATTGATAGAACAACTCGCACTCGTCATCCTCTGGCTTCCGTCTGTCCGCCGTGGGCGGCTCTTCAGACTCCCAAAACCTCTGCAGCACCTCTGACAGCACACTACCATAGAGGACCGGATCCCCTTCTAGGTCCTGAGGGCTCCAACCTGGGCCGAAAACAACATACCCCTGTGGTATCTACGGCCACCAAACCAGTTTCCTGGAGTACCTTCTTCCTACTGCACCATAATCTCCCGAGGACGTCTGACCCGAGAAGTACGTCCACCGTACCAGGAGTATCAAAATCAGGATCAGCTAACTCCAACCCTGTGGTTAACCCTCGTACCGTTGGTGGTAACCTAACCTGAGGGAGTTTCCCAACCACTTCATCCAGCACCACGGCTGAGACTTGATAGCTGACCCTGTACATGTGCTACCTAATGCGAACTCAAAGTTCGTCTGACCCCGAATGTCAGGCACATTTAGGCCCCTGATGCCTACAGCTTCATCCTCACTTGGCCGTACATTTAGGCCTAGCCTACTCACCAGCTTACTCGATACAATACATCCCTGAGCCCTGTATCCAGTAGGGCTCTTACTTGAATGGTCCGGCCACCGTATCCCCATACCCAAATCTTAGCTGTTGGCAAAAGTACCGTGATTGGACGGGGAGCCGAAGCTGATGAGTAGGCGGCGATTACCTAGCGGGAATCTAAACGCGGTGAGGCCGCGTCCCGCGGGGTATCCTCACTACCCAAACCTGTGTATGGGTCCCACTCCTGCTGGTAGGGAGGTCTGCCCATAAAGGCCATGGCTGGAGTTCTATAGTACCCCGACGGCAAACGTCCGTACCGAGGTTGCGCCTGTAGCCGCGGGTACTCAGGCATAGGCGGGGGCATGCGTGGGTCTTGAGACCCAACCAGGTGGCTCAAGCCCGCAGAATACTGCATGTACCCTGGTGGCTGCCTAGTGATCCCTGACACCCGCCCGTTGAATCCCGTACCTGGGATGGGTGTCCTGGCCACGTTCCTGTGCCGCTCTTCCCAATCCGGCACCTGCTGCCGTGGTGGGATCGTCCCCACGTCCTTGTAAGTGGGCTCCGTCTGTTGACGTCCCCTGCCTGTCCCTGTGACCGATGCGGAGGTGGGCTCCTCCTTGAGGGGGTGGGGAGCGTTGCTCCTCCTTGGTGGGCAGGCTCCTTCGCTGATCCGATCCAGCGCTGCCCCGGCGCCTCCGGAGCGATTCATGCAGAGCAGCGGATGGTGTGCACCTGGCAGTACCTACAGTTGGTGCTTGAAGGGCACTCGCACCTGATGCGGCCCCAGGCACCGAAAACACCAACGCCTCTGCTGTGCCACACCCCGTCTCCTCTGAACCCGCTGCGCAGCAAACTCCTGACACGCTGCCACCCCGTGGCCTGTCTCCCTGCAGTAGGCACACCCTGAGTCCAATGCGGTGTTGTACCGCCTGGGTTGCCCACTGTTGCCTCCTCGCGCCGGTGCACCCGGCCGTTCCGGGTGGCGAGGGGCAGAGGTCTCTTGCGAGGGCTTCACCAGCCTGGACGTCCACTCGCCTGCTTTCGGCCTCGAGGAACGACTTCAGATCCTCGTAGGTCGGGAGGTGGTCCGAGGACTTGCCCCCATGTAGCTGCTCGAATCGAGCGACCATTTCGCTCGGCAGGCGGCGAAGCACTGTGTGGACCAAGATATAACCGTAGCCCGCCACTGGCAAACCCTGTCGCTCTAGCGCTGACCGCGGCACTGACTGGGTGGAAGATTTTCTCGCGGAGGTCCGTACCTCGCGTTATGGTTGGTATTGACAGCCACTGGTCTAACAGCCTGTCTACAATCAGGCGCTTGTTTCGATACCGGTCGGTAAGGATCTTCCACGCCACCTCATAATTGCTATCCGAGACAGCCAAATGCGTCAGCAATTCATGAGGCTCTCCATGTAGCCTGGACATCAGCTGAGCCATCTTGTACGCCGGCGTTATGTCCGTCCGTGTGTGGACCACACTGCTATACAGGTCCTCAAACGCCGGCCAGTCGGCGTAATCGCCTGCAAAGACTGGAACCGTAACAGGCGGAAGAGGCACCTGTAATCCTTGTCCCACTTTACCACGGAATGGCTTTTCCTTTCCGTCACGTCGCCTAGATATGTCCGCAGCTGCCTGCGCAATGTCCTGTGCCAGCTCCAAGCACTGGCTTACATCGCCCTCAACCAGCTCCTTATCTTCAGGGTTAGGAGCTTCATCAAGGAGCATGAGGCACTCTGTGAGGTGTTCCGACACAACCCGAACCCGTTCATCTGCCTGTAGTGCACTTTTCAAGAGCGCGTCCTCCCGGTCCTCGCGGCCGATCATTGCCGCTGTGGTAGTAAACCACCTTAATTCTGTCTTTATAGCAGCCTTATACCTGGCGATCGAGGGAGCCATGGTACCAACTTTTACACACTCGACTTAATAAAAACGAAAAACCAATAAACAAATACCACAAAATAAATGTTAGTTGACTGGCCTAGACCTTACCGATAAGATACCGTTCACTAGGCAAACAATACAGTCACAAAAAAAAACCGAAACAATATTTTCCAAAATTAATAAAATATGTGGGTAATATAAAAAACACGCTTAATACTAAATTACGGCTAACTATGTTGCAATAAAGCAACCACGCTCTGCTACCAAAAAATGTTTGATTCCGAAGCTGATCTTAGCGCAGTGGAAGCAAATTAAAGTTACCTTAAAATCTAAAACTAAATGGTCGATCAGCCTCGAACAACATTTGACTACGATTCGTAGTGCTCTTTACTATAGCTAAATAAAATAAATTTAATGAGAGAATTTTGTTCCGGAAAGTTTCCGGCCGAGAAATTCTTGTTTCCAAAATCTACTTAAACAGGGCCCAGCAACGAATTCCTTACCGAGCGAACGATGACTCCGTTTCTTTGTGAGTTTAAGTATGACAGGAATCAGGTATTCAGGATATTTTAGGAGCGCAGGAATAGGGAATAACCTAAACTCACAGCACTGGAACATCCGCTCGTTCTCGAACTCCTTTCCTCCAATTTGCACTATAGTTCACAGTTCGACATCACATAATGTTTTTTAACACAAAATAACTAAAAGATTTCTCTCTCCGAATGAGAAATCGGCCCCGTTGGCCTCCAATCATTTATAATTAAAATACGTAGCTATCGGCAGCCACGACGCGAGCCAACGAAAAGTGAGGTTATATTTTGCCGGCGGTCGCGTGACTCTCAATCAAAGCGCCGGAACCAAAATCACTTGGTTCACTTCCCCACCGAACAGGGAAAACCACACGAGAAAACCGAAAACACACTAATTACACCATTTATAATTAACATTCGCATCAACGATGCGGGCGACGGCAGAGGACGTGACAATGACAGAGCAGTGTTGCCAGCACCGCGCGCCCATTTTATACGAAAACTAAACAAAGTATTTTCTTTAATGTTGTATTGTTTGTAAGCAATAAAGTGTTAATCTATCTATCTATAAAGCTATGTCAACTTTAATTTAGACCGCGTGCACTCAGGCGACTTTGTTGCTCGGCGGCACACGGATCTCTCATCCTTTCCCATATTTGTGAAAAAGAGCCTCTATTTTTATTTTTTTATCCCGCCCGAGGCGCTTTTAGACTAGGAATTTTTTTTTTTTATAAATATGAAAAAATTGTGCCATGCAAATTTCTCCTTTTTACAATTGACTAGGTAATTCATTTCAGTGACTATCAATAGGTGATATTTTATATTCTATATTGAATAAAAAAAAAAACTTCCGTTAAGTCGCCGGTCAAAGTCGCCTCTGTCTGCACGCCTGGTTGCATGGATCCGGAAGCCCCGGATCGGCGTTCAAGAACATTATTTAACTTGACCATTTCCGTTACAGAACATCCGCATAATGTCGATGTACTACACGCGCGTGACTCTGTCGCGCATGTCTGCTCTGCTCGGGCTGGGGCTTGCGGAGGCGGAGGAGGCTTTATCGCAGCTGGTGGTGGCGGGCGTCGTGCGCGCCAAGATCGACCGCCCCGCCGGCATCGTGCACTTCAGGTACCAATAGAACACATGTTGTGACAAAGCGTGACTACAACGACACGATATACATATTTGGACCTCCCATACTAAGTGACACACTTTTTCAACATTTTTGTATGGGAGGCCCTAATTTTTTTTTCATATTTCGAAGTAAAGTTTCAAACAAAAGTTGTTCAGTTTTGTGAGTAGATTACACCCTCAAGAGATTTGTACTTAATTAAATGTAACCGTATATATTGCGAGCAAGTCGCTTCACGTTATTACGAGCGAAACGACACACAACACGATCTACCGTCTTTTTCATAACCGCATGAGTTGCGCATGAGTTTGCCGCACAATAAACTACCGCTGCCGCTCTTTTGCAGTGGGGCTGGTGTACAATAAAAAAAAACCTTCATTGGACATTGAGCTGGAAATCAAAAATCGGCTTGAAAGTAGTTCTCTACCAAAACTAATCGAAACTGGGGTTAATTCCTACGAACACCATCGCCTAGTTTAGGTGTCTGTGTCGACGTCCTTAATTTGTTTGTGTACAGATTCCTACGAACTATGTCTAATTTATTTGTTTGTTCCCAGTTTGAACATGGACGCGTCGGACCGTCTGAACGAGTGGTCCAACAACTTGAACACACTGATGCAGCTCGTCAACAAGACCACGCATCTCATCAACAAGGAGGAATGCGTGCACAAACATCTGCTCGCTACAGCTGAATAACTAATTTGAGCCTGGAATTCCGTGTTCCCTTTGTCCCCGGTAATGGTGTCTCCATTGAGGACAATGGGACTTTATTAAAATAAACGAAAATGCTTCTCGTTGTCGCGGGTTAGCGTATTCCCGTTTAGGGCAGGGTGGGGCAATACACGCCTTGCAACACCGTATCAAAGCTTGCTGTGAAGGCGAATATTACGCGTACACGCGATTCCCACTTTGGCCCTATCCTCATAACGGGGTTAACAAGAAGTAAAACCAATGCTGCTTTTTACGGGGACTGGCTCACCAGAGACAATGGGAACACACACTACATACTACTTAACATAATTATTCATCCTTCAACAGCTAATAAAAAAGGAAACAATGTAATAGGCTCTTGGTATGATAGTGTAGTAATTATTATTATAATTGCGTAAAGTAAGATTTTTAATATAAAGTGAATACTAAACTTGATTTTCATTTATATCCCACTCTCCATTCCATAGTCTTTAAATTATTTTTTTAGTCATAGCTGCTGTTTATTGTTCATCATTTTTGATCTGTGTGCTCCATTGTCATCATTAGCTTTTAAATTTGTGGTGGTGGTTTATAGGCAGTCCATCGCAGTAAAATTATGTCCAAGTTAATTCACGAGGCCAAGTCAAAAGGGTTTAAATACATTTTTTTTATTCCTAAATTTATAATCATAGTAAGTTGTACACGTCCACTGCCTCACTTTATGCCATCTCACTACCCTAGGTCTGCTGTAAGAGATTTCTTTTTAGAAATAAGCTGACCTGTTGTGTATTGTTCTATATGTTATGTTCTTTGTATTTTATTGTGTACAATAAACGGTTAAATAAATAAGGGTTAGAATTAAATTATCTATTAAGGCGGTTATTCATTGGGGACAAAAGCCCCAAAACTTCGTATCAGATACAAAGTATGTAAAAACAATAACATTTATTTAAATGCGTCTTCATTGGGTACATTTATTGGGGAACTTTTGTATTTATGCAGTGTTTCGGACCTTTGTCCCAGATACATTCCTAATGAAAACCTGCCTTTAACTAAGTGGTATGCAGTTTACTTGTAAGTGGAACTTATATCTAACAAAATTCAAGTGAAATACAGAACTACAATAAATTCAGTTTATTCTTCTTCTTTATTGCAACCACAACATAATTTAACATCTACTTATTTTCTTAGCCAGCAGCAAATTGTATAATTTCGGTTATCACTTAGTTTGTTCGGAGAGGTGGCCGTTGCGCCTCTCCCAAACCATGCGGTGCTTCTGTTTCATGTACGCTTTTCTGGCGTCACCGTAAGCTCCCAAGTCACCATCTGAAAATAGTAAAATGCCGAACTCTTTTGCATCAATGATAACAAGCTAATAGATAGTGCCCATGTGCTAGCACTTTTTTACCTGACTGCCTCAGGAGGGTTATTGAAACAATTCTTTGTTTCTATATGTTTTTAGTAGAAGTAGACAGACATATCAAGCAGATGTATTAAAATCAAAAATCCAACTGCGATAATTTCAAAGTTGTATTTTGGGATAAATATCAACCATCTTGAATTTATGAATTTTTAATATAGCCAGTGTTAATCATACTGCTAAGACGATTCTATCAAAACCTCACATGTCAAGATCAACCTGTGTGCTGTAGCCTGTGAAAACGAATTTCTGGTCAGTTAAAAGGTAAAAACAGAATAGTGATTAACTTCACTTACACTTGATAAACCAAGCCTCTTCAGCCTCCTGGTATCTCTCCCAGAATGGTTTGCAAACGGACAAGTGGTCGGGACTCTCGTACATCATGCAGTCCTCATAGCGCTGGCGCAGGATGTTCAGAATTTCATTGTCAACCATCCTGAAAAGATAGGATACATATTTTAAGCACTATTCAAACCTCAGCGAAATGGAGTGTTATGTGTGTATGCATTATTCTGATTGGTATAAAATTTGCAATAAATTTGAGTTCCAAAACCCATATACCTATCAGGTTACTGCTGTAGTTTGAATGGCATTATAAAAATCACAATAGAACATTGTAAGATTATTGGTATCAATGAATTCAATGTTCTATTGAAGAAATTGGAAAATTGTTATTATAGGTATTCATATCTAAAATACTTGTGTACAAACAATAAGCTATGACAACAACAAATCTGGAAGAGGTACTTAATTTGGTTGGATAAAGAAAAACAATTTTATAAAGTATAAACAATAAGTAAACAGAGGTAAAACTAACCTATCACGCTTGAATTGGGTATTGGCTTCAAAGTCGCAGACAGGGTCGTCGGCGTAGCACTGGTCGATGGTTGGCACGCGGCGGAACTGCTGGTGGTACCACGGGTACTTCTTCTGGTTCGGCTCCACAATGCTCTCTGCAAAACAGGCAAAAGACCACCATACAACCCTGTGCTTACTTACATAACACAAACTAAAGAAAAACACTCACCTCGGAACCATGTTACAGGCGCATCTACTGTGTTGTACAGGGCGTTGACGAAGCCCCTAAATACATTGTTGTCTGGTGAATTTACCTGCTCCTTCCCCATATTTACTACACCAAGATATTCCAATAAATAAGACCAAAATTATTTTCTGCCTGCCTGGCCTGTCCTCTTTGACGAATTTTGACAGGCTCTGTCAAAAGTTGCGTTTCGTTTTATTTATTTTTACACGTTTGGCCAAAAAGCGAGAAGTCAAACTAGGGAACTACTGGGGCTGTGCTGTGATTGGGGGGGGAATAATGCGCGGCAAATAGTTTTCTAAGAATAATGTGCACAGTGAGAATGTGCAGCAAGCAATGAGTTATTTTATAAGATTAATTTTATAATAATTAATTTTTTATATATAATAAGTTTTATAACAAACAGGAGCATAATTGAGCAATTTGAGATACAAGCGAAATATACCTTAACCCTTTACATTAAGACTTAATTTAGGATACCAATTTTAGGATACTATACAGGGTGTTAGGAAAAGTACATTTTTTACACTACGTTAGAGTCGTGTAGGTACAGTACAGCGCAATGAGATCTACAATGGTGTAACCGGAGAAGCCCTTGTTCTGAAAGGTAAGTTTAGTATCGATAAAGGATGCCATAAAAAATATTGAAAAATTCATTGTCAAAAATTTTTGCTTAGCCCAAATTTTGTAAATTACACCATTTCTTGTAAAAAATATTTCACACTTTTGTCGTTTAGAGAATGCCAATAAATATACTTTCGGTTAGGGTGAGAATCCACCAAAGCTGTGCGAGTAAAATGTGCCGTACGAGGATGCGTAGCGGAGCTGTGAAAATGCGCATTAATGTGCGGAGCGAGGATGCGTTGCGAAGCTGTGAAATGTGTGAGCGGGGGAATGCGATGTAGTGGAAACCTCGCAACACATTTCTCGCAACGCATTCCTCGCAACGCATTCCTCGCTACACATTCCTCGCAACACATTCCTCGCACACATTTCTCGCTTGTTTTGTATGTAGAATGGCCTCGCTTCGCTCAACCCTATTCCACCAGAGCTGAGCTGAGCGAGGCTAGGAAAATGAAGTGATTCTATTGGTGGATTTTTTCCTCGCTCACCGCCTCGCTACCTCGCACAGCTCTGGTGGATTCTCACCCTTAATCAACTATGTGTTTGAACAGATCTCAGCCGATATACAGGGTGTTAATTTAAATGCGTGCCATAGCTTCAGGTTAGGTTAAGTATCGATTAAAGATGCCAAAAAAAATATTGAAAAAAACCCAGTGATTTTTTTTAATTTAGATTTTTTTTTTATTTAGAAAAAAAATTGACACAGTTGTTGTTTAGCGAAATATTTTAATTTAGATTTTTTTTAATTTAAAAAAAAAATTGACACAGTTGTTGTTTAGCGAATGCCCATACAAGTATCTTCGTCTAAACAACTTTGAGATTGAACGCATTTCGGCTGAGATACAGGCATTTGAATCGAATGTCAGCCAAGTAAAAAAAGATTTTTTTTGCCTAGGATTTTTTCAATATTTTTTACGGCATCCTTTATTGATACTAAACCTACCCAGAAGCTATAGAACACCCTGTATAGCATTTGAATCAAATTTCGGCTAAGTAAAAATTTTTAAGTAGATTTTTGGAATTCGGTAACTTTTTTTTTTACAATTTTTTACGGCATCCTTTATCGATACTTAACATATACCTTGAAGCTATGTCACACATTTAAATTGGTACCCTGTATTATTTATTACCTAATTTAGCTACGCCAATGTATTTTATGATTATGAAACAATACAAGATGAAAATGCTCTTGTAAATTTTACGATCAAGGTCTTAATTTCACAGTCACAGTTATAAAACAAAACATTGTTTTCCTGAATTAATTATAGAAAGGTTAGGTAGGGACTTACACCTGTAGGTACATACTGATATTTATATTTAATTTCTTGTTTGTAATATTATTATTATTCAGTCCAGGGAAATCTGGAAGAAAATAGGGGAGGCCTATGCCCAGCAGTAGACTGTTGTGGCTGTAGTAGTAATACAGGATGTTAATTTAAATGCGTGCCATAGCTGAAAGGTAGGTTTCAGTAGGTAGGCTATCGATATACCTACCTGTCTTCATCATATACATTTTTCCAAAAAAAAAAAATTCTTGTAAAAGTTGATTAGTGTTGTGAGTAGAACATACCCTGAAAATATTTGTGCCTACTTTCTTACTTAGTTAAATTTAACCCTCATACCTATAAGTAATTCGGATATAAGTAAATCAGTAAGGTGGAACCTTGTTAATGGCTTACTTTAGTACCATGCTATTTATAAACCCATTTTTTGGTAATAATAAATATAGCTGAAAGATTCCCTAAACTGTATAAAATAAAATTATTACCAATAATACAGATAGGCAGGTACCCTGTGGGTTTGCTCAGCTCTTCAACTAGTGGATACATTTTGATGAAGCAATATAGGCAAGCCTTATAGCAACTTTGATCCTATCAATTATTTTCCTTTATTGTTACGATTATATTTTATCGACCTATTTATATATGTTTTAGTTAAATTCAAGTGATTTATGTTGTGATAACCAGTGCATGTAGGATGTAGTTAATGATGAAATATGTTGGTAACTATCGCAACATGCAAGTGAAATTAATTAACCCCATTTGGTTTCTGGACTCTAATAAAGCTATTGGCTATCCGTACGATACGACCAACAAACATGAAAACGTTGTGCAATGATACTGGAGGCGGATGTACTTATTAGGTCTATAATATTAATCGCAGAATTACGTTTCAGGTTGTTTTTTGTTTTGATCGGGGTACAATAGAACGTGGAAGCATAGTGAAGACGACGTGGAAAATGAGAAAGCTTTGCGTTGGGGAGTCATTGAACGCCGGCCGGAAGCTCACGCATGCGCCCCACACAGCGTCGCGCCACGGGGTGGGGTGACCACTGTTCCTCAAGTCAACAAATTTCAACTATAAACCAAAGATCAAAATCTTTGAAAAGCTGAATGATTCTACATTTACAAAGGATTTTACCATAAATCCTAAAAATGGTAGTAGAATAAGCACATGAGGACTATCCTATAAAGGTGCAGGCGACCGTAAAAATAATGAAGAGCTTGAAGTGGATAAAAACGTTGAAACGAGCTTGCAACCTCGTGCCTGAGTGCGGTGTAGTTGTGTCTGGCTGTCAGTAGCGCGCGTGCCGTGAGGTGCGGTGAGTGTCAGTGCGGCGGAGGGCCGCGTGTGTTGTGTCGCGGTCGCGGAGGCCCGAGCGTGCGAGGCTGGCTGCCGAGTTGTCAGTCGTGCACCGCGCGCCTGTCTTCTGCCTCGTGCCGATGACACACTGTCATCAATATGCCGTGGCGCCCGCGCTCCTCTCGCTCCAAAGAACGCGCCAACATCAGCTTCTTCATCTTCATCATATTCTTTGCCGTCTTCGGCATCATTATCCTGACGGAGCTGCTGTTCCTGGAAAGGCCAAGCCAACCAGTCCGCTCACATTTTGAAGATCTGCAGGTTAGCCAGCTGTCCTATTTATTATTGTTCTCAAGATTGTATACCCATTCTTAAACCAATTAGAATCTTTACGTTTCGAAATGTTTGTTGACAGCTACAGCAGAGCTAAAAATAACTAGGTTTTTGTAAAAACAATAAGCTGTTTTGTCGTTTGCCGCATGCTACCAGATGGATATAATTTATTCGAAACTATAGTGTTCTTGGGCCTTAGTAATCATAAAATTCCCTTACGCGTGGGAAGAGAAGCAGCAACAGAATACAAGCATTATAGGTAGTCCATTGAATAAAGCAGTTCTAGAGTGCGTGAGCAGTAACGTAAGATAATTCTTCGGAAACTTGTTAACAAATATATAGGTACTAAAACTCTTAAGCACTGGGAGGATAGCCGTAGTTGGGGGAGGGGGGAGAGTGCCCATATTTTGGTATTTCGCTTAAAATATCTAAAAAACGGTACGTCACAGAAAAAAAACATTTAAAGACGAAATGAATGACCTTAAAATTGTCTACAAATTATAAAACCATTGTCGAGCTACATCTCTGGAAAGTTGAAAATTTACCATAAAACTGTTTTACAGCAAGAAGTAAAACACTTTATTAAATTTAAACTTTCCAGAGATGTAGCTCAACAACGGTTGAATCTTTGAATCTCCTGTGAATTAACGTCCAAGGTATCATTTGTAGTCAATTCTTTAAGTACGTCCTTGACTGTTTTTACTTGTCCTTGAACTGGAACGTACCTACTGTTTTTGAAATATTGGTAAGTAAGCGAAATCCAAAAATTTGGAACTTTACCCCCAGCTATCCTCTCAGTTTCTAGGAGTTTTAGTATGTTCATTACATTACCCTGAACAAGTTTCCGAAGAAAATTCTTAGGTACGTGAAAATTCTTAAAATTCTCACTCTAGACCCCCCTTAAAGCAATTCATTGGACGGACGGACTGTAAGCTGATAAAATAAAATAGTGCTCAGCATCCATGCAGGAAGTCACAGGACAAGCCAGTCGTAATTTTTTAATCTTATCATTTTCATTACTATAATTTATACTTGCGATTGTTGGCACTAGGTGGAACTCCACTGTACCTACCTATAGATGTTTAACTGTAAGCAAACAACACCTTGTTCTCTTCCCACAAAATTATTTTTATGACCCAACCGGTTTCGCTTAAATAATCGGAGTATTGTTGGCATAGCAAGTGATGAGTCGGTCCGTGAACATTTCAGGGATCTTCGCATAATGACCCTGCCGAGCATTCATGTACAGCAGATGGCCATATTTATGTTCCATAACATTGACTCCTTCTCAAGGAAGGGAAGCATACCCACCCACAACCTACGGAGTAATGCTCACAAGAACCGCGTAATTCCTCCAGCTCACAAACTTGTCAGGTCTGAACAGTCGGTATATGTCTTGGGTCCCGCTATATACAACCGCCTTCCAGAGTCCATACGTGTCGCGAAGTCCTTGCAATGTTTTAAAGCTAAAACACAATCATGGCTACTGGCAAATAACTTTTATAGCTTAAGTGAAGTTATGGACCTACCTGTTACAACATAAAATTTTATACTATTATTATATAATGTTTTTAATTATAATTTAGAAATTTGAATTGTACAATAGGTACTTAATGTACCTGCCTGTATTATTGATAATGTTTTTAATTATTATATAATGTTTTTAATTATAATTATGAATTGTACAATACTTAAAATGTACCTATATTATTGATATATCAAAATAATGTAACAAACTGACATGTAACGAATGTTATGAAATAAATTATCATTTATCATTATCATTATCATTTAATCAACATCAGGGATACTTAGGTAGGTACACACATCAAGTAGCGAACTACATTAAATTGCAAAAAAAAAAGAAAAAATCAAAACAGTTGGGACTTCACTTAACAAGTGCAATAATGCAATGTTATTTGTATCAAAATATTATGTTTTCATTACTGTAAACATATGTAGGTACTTTGGTACTATAAAGTTAAAAAAGTATATCGCCAGCGCATACTTGAAGTATAAGTTGGACCCATAGGATTGGTTGGTCAAACTTGTGCTAGCTAATTAAACAAATACCCTGTACTATTATGTATTCTGTGCAAATACTAAGAATCACAAGTACACTTTGATCCTATAAATGGGTATGATGTGCTGGCTGGCGATCATAAGTACAATGACCTAACTGGAATGCACTCAAACCTTTAACCTTGATCATTATACATAACATAAGCGAAACCCATTCATTAGTCATCGTATACCTAAAAAAACCGGCCAAGAGCGTGTCAGACACGCCCACAAATAGGGTTTCGTAGTCAACGTTTAAATATCAGGTTTTTCAGCATTACAAACTTAATTTGTTGCTGGTTTGTTAGCAGCAGTATGATGACCAACCGCAAATAGAAAAACTCAATTTTTTCTGAAACCTTTAAAGTTACAATATTCGTTATAGTTTTCATTGTAACTTCAGATTGTAAGTTATATTCCATATTTATTTCAAATTTTTAGCGTTTATACTTTAGAAGTTACAGCTGGAACAAATTATGGGTCAAAAACGCCCTTTTTAAAAGCAAATATCTCGTGACAGAAACATTTTGGTGACTTTGTTTCAAAGAAACCTCACCTTAGTTTTAAAAGACCTATTCAACGATACCCTACTCAATATTGCAGAAGAAAAAAAAAATTTTGCCCCCCTTTCACTTGTATGGGAGAGGGTACAAAAAACATTTAAAATCTTTTTTTCTTAACATTTCTTTATTTGGGTCAACACGATCTATCTTCTCACCAAATTTCATGTCGATAGCTCTAAAACTGACGAAGATATGAGGGCGCGGCATACAGAACGACAGACAGACAGACAGACAGACATGACGAAACTATAAGGGTTTCTAGTAGACTACGAAACCCTAAAAAGTACCTACTTAATATAAAACTAACTCGACAAATTTGTCAGCGTATCGACGATGATGGTTATTTTGATGTTTGATTGACTGTAGTAAGATTTAATTGAATTTTCATTAATGGATGGTAGGTAAGTACGTATAAAATGAAGTCGATTTTTGCGTTTCTCTGTCTGCCTGTTGTGGAATTCGCTAACTCCTCCTAATTCACTCAACAGATTTTGATGTGTTTTTTTTATAGATACAGTGATTCAATAGGAAGATAGAAGAATTTTTAATATGCATAACATATGCCGCGTAAAAATGCCCTTTTCACCCACACTAGCACTGCTGGCGGCGGCGCGGCAGGCTACTAATAATTTAAACACATGCTGTATGTATTGTCACTATACACTGTACTATTACTGTAGTGTGATTTGGGAAAAAGTATTTTTAGACACTAACGGAATGGAACTTTATTGCTGTGGCTCCAACTTGCATTAATCCCGTAAACATCATATATATAAGAGTAAAGAAAAACCATAATAAATACGTACAGTGCAGCAAAAAAGAGTAGACAAAAAATGAGGGCGCCACTTTGTATGAAATATCAAAATTAAATGGCAACATTGACTATGAATGGCAACAATTTAGTATGAAAAATATGTTGTTCCATTTTCTTTAATTTCTACTCTTTTTTGCTGGACTGTACCCGAGTCACAATTTACAAACAGGTTACATGTCGTGCGAAAATTGGCTGAGATATAGGCATTTGAATAAAATTTCGATAATCTTAATATTTTTTGTGACATCTTTCGGCGATTCCCTCAAGCTATGGCATGCATTTAAATTAACACCCTGTATATTATGCTCGTAGATATCCCGCTCGTTACAAAATCTCGGCTCAGTGGCAAGGACTAATTAGCATCAGGTGGCAGTTTGCTCGCTAGCCTAGTTGCTAGCCCACTCATCTTCTTGAAACAAACGAGACTGTTGTCTAGGGACGCCATTATTTTTCACACGTACCTAGGTATTCTGTCGCTTTATACAGTCCAGCAAAAAAGAGTAGACAAAAAAATTTCAAAATGAAATGGCAACATTGACTATGAATGGCAACAATTTAGTATGAATTTTTTTAAGTTCTATTTTATTTAAATTCTACTCTTTTTTGCTGGACTGTACCTACGTTAAAGCGAAAGCGGGTATTATTACCCGTAAATTGACTAGGGTTTGATAATACTAAGCAAGCTTTTGCAATAAGTGTCAATCATTTTCCGGAGGGACCTTGGGAATGTTTTTCGGAGGGAAAAAACCAGAGGAAGAAACGAAGTGCGCAGTTTTCCTGCTGAGGTTCAAACAGAAAGGGATGGACTGGAATGGAATTTGCTCGAAGTTTCGAACTGATTTTCTCACCAACGACTTGTTTTAACTACCCGCAATGAGGGAACCTTTATAAAATGGTAATATAAAAACAAACATAACGGTGCGGTGAACTACAGTAAATAAACTTATTACTGCACGCTACGCCTCACGTTCTAACGGCAAATGAAGTTATAGCGATGTAGGTGTTACCGGCCAAACCCGATTTTAGGATAAACTAGTTTTTCCTAGGCCAAAGTAGTTTATCCTACATGCGATTGGATAAACCGGTATAGACTAGGCTAAACCGGTCCGTCCGATGGCCGATAGGAGAAACTAGTTAATCCTAGGCTGAACTAGTTGAGCCTAAAATTTATAAGTACACTTCAGGATAAACTGGTTTGGCTTAGTTAAAAATGGTTAAGGCTACAGTGATTTAGCTCTAGAAGGTAAAGGGTAACGTTGGATATCCTGGAGCAATAGAACACTCTGGAGACTCGAACACCGTAGAGGGTGGGGTGTAGCATTGGACACCCTGAAGGCTCGGTCGCCCTGGAGGGGCGCCCTACAGTGAGGCACTACGTACACCCTGGAGGCATCAAACACCTGTAAGGCTCGAACACCCTGGAGGGTGCGGGGTAGCGTCGGACATCATAGAAGCTCGGACGCTGCCTGACGTGGGCTGGACTCCCACATACCAGGGACACCTGTGATGTGACAGCTCGTGAGAGCTATCGCCGATAGCCACGTCAGGGGCTACAAGGTGTCTGAGCCTTCAGGGGTCTGACGCTACCCCGCATCCTCCAGTGTAATCGAGCCTCACAGGTGTTTGATGCCTCTAGTGTGTACGATTATACCCTTTATGCTCGATCTAGAGCTACAACACTGTAGAGCGTCCGTCCAGGGCATCCGAGCCTTCAGGATGTCCGATGCAACACCCCACCCTCTAAGGTGTTCGAGCCTTCAGAGTGTCCCATGTCTCCAGGTTGCCGGGCGTTACCCTCTACTCTCTAGAGCTCCGTCACTGTAGCCTGAATAATTTTTAACTAAGCCAAACCAGTTTATCCTGAAGCGTATTTATTCACTTAAGGCTCAACTAGTTCAGCCTAGGATTAACTAGTTTCTCCTATCGGCCATCGGACAGACCGGTTTAGCCTAGTCTATATCTACCGGTTTATCCAATCGCATGTAGGATAAACTACTTTGGCCTAGGAAAATCTAGTTTATCCTAAAATCGGGTTTGGCCGGTAACATAGGTATGTAGTAGTTTTGCAATGTAATGTAATAATAGGTAAGTAGGTACTATATGGTACTATCTTTATACAGGGAGTAACAAAAAGGGGTCTTGTATAGCAAGACGAAAGGAGGTCAATGTTTTGATGAAACTGAACAACTTTCCACATAGTGCCTGGGTCGAAATATGAAAAATATATTTGGGCCTCATATAAAAAAACCGCCGATCAGCTGACTGATTACGGGAGCTCAAATTTTTTTTACGCGTTCGAATTTGATGATGTTATTCAACATAAATTCATAATAGGTCAAAAAAGTAAGCAACATAACCTAAAAACACTAGGTAATACTTCATAATATGGTCATTGGTATTCTGTGGCAAATTAACAATAAGTACCTACCTACATACAACAGCAGTTGTGCGAGCCATAGTCTAATAAAACATGGTCTTTCCTTCCCAGAGAAACACAAGACAACGTCACTTAGTATTGCCACTTTATTTCAATAAAATACGTTATGGGGTAAATTCAATCTCAGAACAATGGGTTAAAATATTTCATAATAATTTTATAATTTAGATTTACGTGTGTATTAACTTGAACTTTACAACAACACTTCAATTGTATTTATTAGTTAACAGTATCATAAATGATTTACAAAAAGCATCATAAGAGTGGGTAATTCTGGTAACCCACAAGCATGATGACGTAGTCTTGTGTTGGTCACGTGGTTCACGAGTCTCGGAAAGAAATACCAGGCGGAGTATCTTATTATACCATGGTGCGAGCTACTGACACAAACACAACTCACACACAGCAAAGGTTCAAGGCTGTTCTTGGCTGCAGTTTATCTATTTATAGAACAGTGTTCCCAAACCAAAAATAATAATTTCGGTAGATTCTCAGTCGAAAAATCGGTAGAATTCGGTAGATTTTGAAAATGAGCAAAATTTTGTCTTTTTTGCAACTCGCTAACAAATACAATCAAAAAATGTACCGAAATTGCACTGTAAACGCGCGCGACGGTAATGGCAATCAAGTTAAACCGCGCGGTTTGTTCGCGCGAAATCGCACTTAGTTCACTCGCTTCATCTGAATCGCTTGAAGAAAACTGAACTTAACGCACGGATCGTACACATTTGGATAAAATTCATGAAAATAGAAGGGTGCGCGGTTCATTTGCTAAGCGAAAACCCCAAAAACTGAAAAATCGGTAGATTTTTGTCTCAATTCGGTAGATCGGTAGATTAAGTTCCAATTCGGTAGATCTACCGAAAAATCGGTAGGTTTGGGAACACTGTAATAGAATAACAACGCAGCATCCGACCACGTGCTCAGTTCGGAACGATCGAATACGGGGAATATTATCTTACGTTATCTCTTAAGATAACTAGATCTCTTCCGTTAGGCAAACTTACCTTTCGCTGTTGTTGACATTTATTGTCAAATCGATGGCTTTCGCGTCAAACTCTATTCATATACAGGGTGTTAATTTAAATGCGTGCCATAGCTTTCGGTTAGTTTCAGTATCGATAAAGGATACCGTAAAAATATTTGAAAAAATACTTTGTTTAGCCAAAATTTTATTTAAATGCCTAACACTAAGCCAAGACTCAAAGCGCTTTACGTTCATAGATACAAGATAGATATCTAAGAAAATGTTTTTATTGGCACTCTCTAAATGACAAATTAGGTAAAAAAAATATCGGCTTAGAAAAGACAATATTTCTCCAGTTTTTTTTATATTATTTTTTACGGTATCCTTTAGCGATACTAAACCTACCCTGAAGCTATGGCACGTATTTAAATTAACACCCTGTATTATGTTGAGGTAAGTAAAGGTGCCTACAGACGTAGCTATAAATATGCCAGTGTTGTGATAAATATATTTCTCAATCATCGACAAAGTTTTTTGAAATAAATCATAATAATAGATCTACAAAAGAACCTAAAGACGTATATTTTCAAATAACTCGATGAGTAGAATAATAAAAGAAATGAAACGTGCAAAAATAACAAGTTTTTAATGTATCTGGCATGGCAGTTTTCTGGAATCTATTGTCTTTGATCTATTGAACGGCAACATCACTAGCGATTTACAGCCCACGTCTGTGGGCACCTTTATTATTTACTAGATAGGTATATGTACACCTATATAGGGTTAAATTAAATTAAGTTAAGTACAAATATTTTAAGGGCGTGTTCTGAGCCAGCCAGCTATGTGTCAGCCAAGATTCGTTCAAACTCAGAATTGACTATACGAAGATACTTGTATTGGTATTGGCAGTCCTAAAATAACAAAAGTGTCAAAAATTATTGATATTAAATTATTAGGGCCTTACCACAAAAAAGTTAGACCAGCGTTGAACGCGTGTCTAGCGTTTTTTTTGTATGAAGTTTTATTTTAAACACGCGTTCGACTCTGGTCTAACTTTTTTGTGGTAAGGCCCTTAAGGTCCAATTGTGAGGATATTATGTCGTTTGTATAATGAGTTTAATGGCAAATGCCTAACATTGACATTTTTAGTGACTCATTACCAAAATTCAAAAAAAGAACATTAAAATGCTGGAACTTGATCTCAAAACGAATGGTCTCAAATTACCTTAAATTATTTTTGATCTCATTATCTCTAAGAAGTTGTCATTTTTTTTTAATTGTTGTTGAACTTTAATAAGAACTGTAGTAGTTAGTTTTACTTCCTACCTTTTATATTTAAGGTTAAAGTAGATTAATACTTATTTATTGTTTGAAACGGGATTATTACCGTGATTGTATTTTTGTTTACCTCGATATTTCGAGGCGGTTGCACGCCCCATGGTCACGAGTAGACTGGCTCGGCGAGTGATGTCATCTTTCTAAGGGCAAACATATCTGTCTACCCTCTTTCGGATTCGTCGACTGCGTTCTACACGGTTACTCGAATCACTACTATTGTCACTCACTATTTTGTCGCGATCACGACACACCACACTAACAGTATCACTTCGCGAGTTTGAAGTCGAGTGTTTTTTGCGGTTGTATACGTTTAATACTGGATTCCACGCACTGGACAGCTTGAAACCATCTTCACGATTAAAGTTTTTATATTTTGTGATTTCGATGGCTTCTCGCACTAAACGAGGTATATAGTGACGTTCCGTTGACAGTACTTGCGGGTTATGTAGTTCAATCCAGTGATTAGTTTCCGCTTGGTTTAGGTAAACCGCCTCGAAATATCGAGGTAAACAAAAATATAATCACGGTAATAATCCCGTTTCAAACAATAATTTAAGTGTTGTGAACAACCGTGAAAACCTAAAAACTTATAATACTTATTTTACTGTTGTATATTTTTGAGCATGTTGTGTTTATCCCTAATTGTTAAGCATATAAGAATAATTTAAAATTGTATAAAACATTGTGAATGTTCCTATATGTTTAATGTAGATAAACCTTAATAAATAAATAAATTTCCCAAATTGCAATGAAATTTTCGAAATATCGGCTAAGACCATAAAAAATATTTTTATCTAGATTTTTTTCCATTAAATTTTCGGTGTCCATTAGCGACACTTAACCTATGGCACGCATTTAAATTAGCACCCTGTATATTTGATCGGTTTCTTTTTATTCGAAGTGTTTATAATATGATTATTATTATTTATTTATTAATATGGACTTCTACACAATTAAGGTAATTCTGCCAGTGTCAGTATAATACTCAGCCAAAATCTCAGAAAAGACGTTGTCTACATGACGTAATGATTTTTTTTCTGATATTACATATTAAACTGACTGTCCCGATGGCTAGTGGATAGTACACCTGCCTTCTACGCCGGGGGTCGTGGGTTCGATTTCCACTGGACACAAATATTTGTAAAGTCAATTTTCAAATATTTGTGTTAAGTCTGGGTGTTTTCTATGTATAATATGTATTTATTTACAAAAAAAAAGTATATTAGTATTATATCAGTTGTCTAGTTCCCATAGTACAAGCTTTGCTTAGTTTGGGGCTAGATGGCACTGTGTGTCTCGTCCAGGGATATTTATTTATTATTTATTAAAACAACGTTGTGTTTTTAACTTTTATGTTATGATGGAATTTCTTTAAACCTTAGCTACAGAATTTTTGTTAGTCTGGAGCATAATAATTGATTTTGTTAATTTTTTGGACATTTGGTAACATTTAGGCTATAATTTTTATATACTGTGTTTAGTTTTATAAATTGAGAACTGGGTATGAACACATGTAACTCGGTATAACAACAGCACGTGAAAAAATATACCTACCCATTTAACTCGGTTGAACGGTCATTAAGAGACCCCTTTTTATAGCACAAACGGTTACTACTAATTACTATGCCAGTAAGAATTTACTGGAACTGCTGATTAGCATGTAGGTAGGTAGCATATTAATGATAGATAAATAAGCTTTTATAAAACATTAAATAAAGTTAAGTAAAAGTTTTTTTATTGAATACTGACATCGAGACTGACGTCGTAGTCCATTCCGTTCTTAGACTCGGGCCACCCCTATAGGCCATATTTGTCAACTGTCAGCTTCATACTAAAGGTGATGTCAGCAAAGGAAAATAGATCTTATGTCAAAGCATTATCATGATTTTGACATCTGTCTATTATGGCCCACTGGAGTGACCAGAGATTAGTGCGTTCAATTAGTTCAATAGAGACGATGCGCGTTGTTCGAAGCATCACAATTTGTTGCACATTCTCGCTGTGCACGATACTTATTGAAGAATATCAGTTGCGCATTATGTGCACCCGTGGCATGTTTCATGTCATAATTCTGTTGACTATAGTCGGGCCACGTTTTTATGCCCATTTTGATAGCTATCATATTAATCTTGGGGTTAGGTTTGGAATAAACCAAGAATACAACTGATAGAAGAAAAACTGGTAGGAACGTGGTCCCTATCTGTCTCCTGCGAGAAGCCTGATGAAAATTCCGAAGCACTCGTGTTTTCTATTTGCGGGAAGCTTCGGGAAGCTTTTCCATAAATCGTGTTAGGGCGGAGATGTCGACCCACGTCGTCGTCGGCTCTCGACGATGCAGGGGACGACACTTTACTATAAGTATAAGGTTTTACATTTAAAACTCCAAGTAAACCCTGGTAACCGCAAATAGGGTTGCCATGTCCTCATACTTTAAAGCCGGACAGACCTGCAATGTTGGCCTAAAATTTGGGTAAAAAAGCCGGACACCTCGCATTTTCATAAGGTAAAAAACACCAAGCTTTTATGGGCTTAAAATTTTGGTTAAATAGCCGGACAGGCAATAAAAAGCCTGACCATGTCCGGCTTTAAGATATCCGGACGCCTAGCAATCCTAAGCGCAAAACCGCACGTAGGCAAGTACCGATCTAGTTACCTATTACAGGCTTACCTATTTATAATGCAACGTAGGTACCTATTCCCAGTGATAGACTTGTCCAAAAATGATTAATCATTTGTGGCTTCTGGTCACGTACCTACCTAATATACTGAGTGGATTAGCAACATGAATAAGTAGCTATTACTGAATATTAATATGATATATTGTATGCATGTTTGTCTGATACTTTTTTTATACTTGACCCTAACTAGACATACGATACCGAATCGTGTATCACCATAGTGACAGGTTGTGAGCTTGTCGCCTAAAATTTAAATATAGGTACCTACATCAACGCTATTAGTCGCTTCTTACGACACCCACAGGAAACATAAGCCGGCAACACACGGTGATCCCAAAGTCCTGCTGATGAGATTTCTAATATAGATCTAACCAGCTGATGAAGTGTTGGAGCCGTTTCCGAGATCCTGAAAATTTTATACCTATACAATTCTTGCTCGTTAAATCATCAATCATCATGGAAATCGTTTTATCTACAATACAGATGTAAAAAAAAATACCTACAGGGTGTTACCGAACGACAAGTTGTCCAGTTTGAGCAGTTGAGCTATCGATTTCGGGAAAGTCCGTAGTTTGCTACCACTCTACATCAACAACAAGTTAACTAATTATAAAGAAATTCATAATATAACCCTTTCGAGGCAAGCGTGAGGCAATGCACGGAAATCATAAATTACCTACGCAGCGAGACATTTAAATTAAAAAGCCGGGAGATAACGAAGCATTAGCATTTTCCACGGAAAATGCAAATATGGTCCACGCTGTAATTAAAATTTTCTGGATTATTATTATTAAGCAAATTAGGTACTTAGGTGATGTTATGCCATGTACTTACAATGCTAAGATAAGAATAATAATTTATACTAACCGAGTAACACATAACAAGGTGCCTTCAATAAGCTGAACATTTATAAGTTCAGTACCAACTGAAATAGGTATGTTTGTCTGGAAAATCAGAATAATTTTAATCCCATGAAGAGGTAGGCGTAGGGTTGCCAGGTCCTCATGCCTAAAGGTCGAAAAGACCAGCGAGTTTGGCCTAACATTTGGGTAAAAAAGCCGGACACCGTTCACATTTTGCAATTTTTAATTTTCATGTAATAAAAGGAGAGTATAACCTGTGGTATAACCAACCAACCCATTTTTATGGCCTAATATTTGGGTAAAAAGCCGGACATCTATCATTTTTGAATTTTCGATCTTAATGTTACGGCCGGTCGGTGCTAGTTTGATCAGCTTACACTGGATGTTCTTGGATTTTGTATACATGATAAATGAACAGACAGTAACATCCAAAGGGACATAATATAATGTCCCGGAAAACACGGGAGCGGAGTACATGTAATAAAACGATTTTATCCTTTCAAACGAGTTTCAAATCAATCGAAAAGTATAACGATAACCTTAAGATCAGTGGTAGATAGGTAAGTACTATCGCCAGCTCATCAACCTACCCAGTCTGGGTATATACGAAACTTGGTCGGGTTATGTGTCAAAACTGTCATCTGCCAGTTACGCCTTATCTGTAATTTACTGCAGCTAAGTTTGACAGTCCATGTGGCACAGTGGTTAGTACGGCTGCCCGGGAAACAGAAGGTTCCGGGTTAAATTCCCGGTGGAGTCACTTACAAAGTTGATATTTATCATTTGTGAGTTTGTTCCCAGTCTGGTTAGAACATTGCAGACTGAACCACTTGATTGTCCGGAAAGAAAGATGGTTCCGAGCTTCGGAGGGCACGATAAGCCGTCGGTCCTGGTTGATGTCTAAGATCACATTGATGACTTAAACGGCGTTCGTTATACAACCATGTCAGAGGCCTGCTACTAGTAGGCGGTTGAAAAACTCTAACACCAGGGTCGTTGGACAAATCGGTCTCTCGAAGAAGAAGAACTGCAGTTAAGGACTAGAAAAATCAGCGTGCATCTCTTTCAGGCCAAGTCTGATAATAAATTAATAATAAGTTGAGATTATATTTATAGGTGTAGGTATGTTAGTAAATAAAAAGACGTAATTGCACAGAACAGAATACAAAAACCTACCAAAACACAGAAAAGCGGACATATCCCATCGCTTAACCTTAACCTTTGTAAATAGCTTTAGGTAGCTACAGGATCCTATTCTGGTGTAAGTTTGTGATGCTCGGTGATCCTATTCTCATCTATTCCTATTGTTTTGTCACAATCATGAACTACTTTTCCTTTTTTGTAGTGATGAATTAGATCACCATATTGTCAGCAAAACATAGAGTCAAAAATAAACAAAGTTTAAGCAGAAAGATACCAATTTATTCAACGCAATTATCCTTATGAATAACATAAAATATACAACTAGCACTGATTCTCCCAATCGAAACAATTTTTAATCTATTAGCGACCTGTAGGTAAATATTGATAGCGAACAACCTAAACCTATATGAAAATAAATATTTATCCCCTTCAAATCTTTATATACCTAAATACATTAAAAGATTTTTAGTTTAATAAAATAAGCATCCTCATGTATCACTAGGGGGTTACGTTTCATGATACTTCTTGAATAAACTTCTTCATCACAATGTTAATATTGCTGTCATTTTGTCTTACTCAACGGCATGTAAAATTTGTGGTATTTTAGAGCTATCAGGAGAGTCAGATCGAATAGCCATGGTCTTGTTGAACGCGAGCATCCTTTAGTTTCTTATTGTGTAATTTAAACAGCAAGAATTTGACAATCATTATTCGCAAATGCATGCACATTACTTTACGAGTCACCATTTCTTTGAGGATGATGCCGTTTTTTTTCGCTATGTGATTATTAGATAACTTCCAACATTCTGAGAAGACTCATGAACTTCTTGGTGCGGAGTGTAGTCACAGAGGCGCCTACCAGCTGAGTTGGCTCTCCAAAGCGGCTACGTTTTTGCATCATTTTACGAGTAGGATTTTCCTTCGTGCTTTCCTACATAAACAATCACACATTCAGACGTAGACCATTATTTTTCAGTAGATCACCTTATTATCACAGGGCACAAAATAATACAATTAATTTTCTTGCAAACCTTTTACATATTCATTATTTATATTTATTTATTCTTTATTATTTCGCGACTTGTTGCTTTTTATAGGTTTCTGCCACTGTCAGTCTCACTGTCAGTTGATTTGATTGTGATTTTTCTATCTTTGGATTTTTCATAGTCAAGTTTGGTATTAAAAAAGAACTTGAGTTTTTATGGTGAGGTTTTATTTTATTTCCAAACTATTTCTGTGTAATATTTTATTCGGGGCAGCTGACCTTGATTGGCGACCAATCAGAAGGCGGACGATGGCTGCCGAAATAACCCGACGCGATCCGAACTCAAACCTGACCAAAACAAGACCAAAACCAAAAAAGATATTCCATAGAAATGAAAAACTCCATATTGGGCTGGAATAGTTAGGGTCGATACATACTCGACGCAAAGAGACGCGCGCTTTTGAACCTACCGATAAAATATTGAATTTATTAAATGTTAATGTAGATAGTCTTCTATGCCATGTGATGCCGGATTAGAATAGAATTACCTCAATTCTATACATGGGTGTCTTAAAAAGTAATAATCATCAAGGGAATGGGCAGCAGCGTTTCCTCTAAATTCAAAATCTTATGCACAGCGCTTGCCAACGCGCCTGCCAAGCGTGGTGAGTTTAACAATATCCCCCGGTAGTCCAACAGTGGACTGTTGTGGCTGCTATGGACATGGATGAATTGATGAATTCTTCGAGTCGATATGCATACCAGTATATTTGGCTATGATTTGGCTACAGTAATCGCCATTGTAATTATAATCATAATCTAAGACATAACATAGTTTGATTGACAAAATAAAATCAGCAATTTCAAGATACGTCGTTTGAATATGAATATTCGCTTAATTCCCTGGACTGCGGGATACAACTTGTAGAATGGAAAAACGCACACTACCCTAATGCCCTTCACTTCGCGGTGTAGTGTGAACTGATCCTGAAAATATGAAAATGAAAATGACACTTTTGCTGCTAAAGTGATAATAAGACAATACAATACTAAATCATATCCATATGTGTTACACAGTGGTTTCACTTGCTATTATTTAATTTTTATGCTCCCAAATATATGAGTTCTACGTTTAAAAATTTGAATACTTTTAGATTATATAGGTATTTTGCTAATCATTCTAAATGAAGTTGTTCTTGACGTTTCTCTGTCTGTATGTCATGGAATTCGCTAAAGCCTCTTAAACCACGCAACGGATTTTGATGCGGCTGTAATAAATCTCTTTTTATTTAAACGGAAGGTTTTATATGTATAAAAATGCATGCCGGGAAAACGTCTTTATCCGCAGTAAAAAGAGTTGCAGCGAGTGACACCGCTCGCTGACGGACTGGCATTACTGGTGAAATCGATACACAAATACCTAGCTGCAATAGTTTTAGAGTTTATAGATTTCATATAAAAAAAAACATTCATCTTGATAATAATATATATTAGTATTTTATATTAGAAGAGAAAGCATCTAAAGTCTTGAATCTGCTTACTTCAGAAAACATAAGCTTCAAAACATCGGGCACACTCGTGTCGGGTAACGCTCGGGCATAATCGGATAGTTCAGGTCGGGCTTTTCCTGTGGGCTTTTCATGGGCTTTCAACAAGGCCTCGGGTAGACATCGGGTAAGCATCGGGTCTTTCCGGCAATCGTCGAAGTTAGCCAATCATAGACTTACTATTCTCGGTCAGCCAATCAAAAATCCTTACTATAGCCAAGAAAAGATAACATAATAAAACATCAAAACGGATAAAACCAAGAAGGATAAAACCAATCTTCTTGATAAAACCTCAGGATAACTTGTGAATGAAAATCTCGGATGAAAATAGACCGAGAAATAGACCAACGAGCAACCAAAGAGAATATTCTGAGCATGACGTAGTCGACGTGGCATGATGATATGTCAAATTATTAGAAAATTTGCTAAATTTTTTACAACGTAGAATTATGATTAAGAATGATTTATAGCCAATTTATAGCTAATATTCTAGTTGAAGAAAATTTAAAAATATAACATAACGTCCTAAAGATTGAAAATACGAACGACGTGCTCGTTTATAGCTGCAGCTGCAGTTGGACGCAGAAATTGCATGAAGCGTCTCACTAGATCTGGATATAGGCCTTGATTTGGATTCTAAAAGTCCTATACTACGGTGCGGAGATATAGCTGGCCTATGCGGAAAGACGATTGAGCTCGTAAACTCGCATTTCAGATTATTCGAAATGTTGCAACTGTTTTGGAGTGCATTCCACACCATCCTGCTTATGGGTGTATGAATCAGAGCCCATACTTTAATTCGGTTGCGTTGTAGAAACGGAAAAAGACCTCAAAAAGTACTGATGACTAACGAAAGTTGATGGAGAACGGACCAGAGCTCCATAAAATCTTCTGATCGTGAACCGACCCGACTAAACATCCAAGACGCGCTAGATCGTAGCCAAGCACATATAAAGATGGGAAACATTGACGAGGCAAAGGACGAATACGTTTCTCGTGATAAATAAGAAAGGAACACAACAACACGCTGAACGCTTCGACCGAGGGTTCGCATTCTGATGCCGCCGATGTGAAGAATTTGTTTCTTTGTTTGTGTTTTCAGGAGAATGAAAACAAGAATTGTAATGATGAGATATATATGAGTTATGAAGATCTCTCTCTCTTCGTGTGGGACACCTAGTTGTTCAACGACCCGACGTTATGCAGATGAAAAGTGCAATAGTAGTTTAGTTGTAGTTAAGAGTTGAATATATTAATTCTAATGATGAATGTTCTGAGATAATCTTATGTTTAATTTCTCCACCACCCACAGCTTGAGCTATAGAAAAAGCATGTGGTCGAAATCTTGTTATCTTAAGATAATAGGAGTTAGATGATCCTATCAGTGATTGTGCCAAAACAATGTAAGAAATAAAACCCAGTGTCACACGCAGTACTGAAATTTCAGAACCATTTCATCGCATACCTTGCGTATTGCATTGGGTGTCTTAAAATGTTCAAAATCCGATTTAAATCATGTGATGCTGTAACGGAATCGCATCACCCACTCCTCTTCCCGCGCAGGTCAAGTAGCTGAGATACAAAATGGTTCGGCCATGCCGCCCTGGTTCGAGCCCCTTATTTTCATTTATGAGAGTTATAGCACTGTTAGTGCACTAAAAATCCCAATAGACAAATGGTTCGGGTTTAATAGATAGAAAGCTTGACTTAGCTTATGGCATGTGATGAGAGATAAAAAGCCTGTAGCTAATTCACAGAAAGTAAATTTAATTAGGTTGCAGACGCTCTATCTACCCCGCAAGCGTTGCAGGCATGATTTCACGCCTTAGCTTTAAACTGCTTTAAACTTCTAGTCAAAGAATGTTTGACTGGCAGATGACAGTTTTGACGGTTTTGACACGAATAACCCGACCAAATTTCGTTTATAGGCAGACTGGGTAGGTTGATGAGCTGGCGATAGTACAAAAACATCAACATGGAACTAATTAAACTTCCAAGAGAAGTTTGACGATTATAAGCCGGGAGCCCGACTCGGATAAATTACGGTCATTGGTTCTTATCGGTGGCGGTTAAGGGTTTAAGCCTGTATTTATTTTGTGGCAGATATAAGAGTTTATGATTAATAAAGAAAGGGAGTGAGGGTAGGTTCGCAGATTGAGCACGCGCTTATAAAGCTGCGTGTCCATAGGAGTTGGGAAAGGAAGGTTCGCAAAAGAACTTTTGCCACTTAAAATACAGGATGTAAAAATAATATTTTATTAGATGAACCAGCCCATGAAATGGTTACATTTTGTACCCATTTAGAGACGAGAAGAGACGTGTTAGCCGTGTTTCTTAAACTTTTGGTTAAATATAGTTAAAAAAATCAAAACGATGAGCCGTACCTTGTCGTGTTACCCAGGTTCCTAGAGGCACCGGCACTCAGGGAACCGAGGTAACCGCAGGTGTAACTTAGTAGCTAGGTAGGGTAGAGTGATCTCGCTAGCACGAGTGCCTGTGACCCCGGAGGGCGTGAGTGAGTAGGTGTGGGTAGAGTGTCCTGTGTGTAGGCGCCCTAGCAAGCCTGGTGCCCTCGCGCGTAGTGAGGGGCCGCGGCAGGAAAAGATAGTTAGTAAAGGAATACTACTTTTATTAGCCACGTATACAAATAACCTCCTGGTACGAGAGAAACCACAAGACGCGCGGACCCACGCAGCGTAGAATCACCCTCCGGCAGGAACTTGGGTTCTTCGGGCTTGACGACGACTTGGCAACTCGTCGTGGACGCTTACGGACGGCAAGACTTCCTTGGCTTCTGGACTTGAGGCTCCAGAGTTCTTGAGGCTTCAGAACTTCTTCACTTACTTCACTTTTCTATGTTACTTCACTTAAGACTTTTACTTCTTTTATTATTTCTTAGACAATTGGAAGTAGAGTAAAGACTTAACGTTTATCACGACTAACCTTGTTGTTTTAAGTCGAGGCTTATAGAGTCTCGACGTTTCGGTGCATTAAGTGCACCTTCTTCAGGAGTCCGACAGGTCGCTCGCAACAACAACAGTTCCCGACGGGCGGTGGTAACGCGCGCGAGCGACCTGTCGGACTCCTGAAGAAGGTGCACTTAATGCACCGAAACGTCGAAACTCTATAAGCCTCGACTTAAAACAACAAGGTTAGTCGTGATAAACGTTAAATATGAGTTATCCTTGTTCGTTTAATAATTTAAGAGTAAAGACTGGTAAAGACTGATCTTTTGACAGCTTGACACGCCTTATATATGCTTGCCAGGCGTTCGAGAATGTTCTAGTCTTCTTTCTGATTTCGAATTTCAAAGACCTTGAGGTTTGTCAGTGGCCAGTTTTCTTGCAAGTTGCCAGTGTTGATGGTGGAGGTTTGTCGCCCTGATGATGTAGTGGTTTGTCCAGGCGACGAGGGCAGTCCTGTGGCTTCGGAGGGCTCGGAGGTCTCGTTTCCAGGAGGAGTGAAAGAGTGCCAGCGCGAGATAAATTTAGAATCAAGTACCAGGAGGTCAGAAGTTGGAAAGAGGTAGTGGACTTAGTACAATAACTTTTTAGTAGAGAACTACGCGGCTCTATGAGATAGCCGTCAAAGTTGAGACGTTGACATTTTGTCAATAGTAGTAAACAATAAATATGTCGAATAAGAAAATTATTTACAGATTTGAAGAAAAATTTAAGTGAAGAATAGCGCAACGCTATAACCTTGATGGGAAAGTGTGATAATTTAGTGCTTTTTAGTGACACCTAATAATTCGCAATATTTATCCAAAGTTGATCTTCAATTTTATCCTAAGTTAATATTCACTAAAACTGGTAGGTAAACTTTTCAATTTCAATGTAAACTAATAATATTTTCGGCAGTGGTTTGACGTAACGTTCCGGTGTCATGTTGACAGATTCGTCTCAGCAGCGCGAGTGGAGTGACACTCACTGGCTATATTAAACTTTCATAAATTCAAGATGGCGGATTTGCGCAAAACACAACTTTGAAATCCCCGCAGTCGGATTTTTGCATACATCTTGTTTTACACGTTATGTTCAAAGTGGAAGCGCACATTGAGTCGGTCGGGAGATTGGGCACGCTCGGGTAAGCCGACCCATTGTGGCTGCGAGTGAGTAAACGCCGCTGTCCCGCCAGCAGCCGGGTAAGCTCCGCCAACGAATAAAAATTCCCCGCGTTCATCCTTTCTATCAAAAGGGATGAAACCAGACTCTGTTTCTATTAGCGAGCCTAGAGCAAGCCGTGTGCCGTGACTAACATAAATTACTAGATTAGATAGGTGGCTCTTGGACTATGCTTTAATAGTAGGTAGTTTATGCAACTGTCTTATAACGGAAGGCTTTAGGACGCGTAAGTTTGACACAAGCATTCTAACTAAAGCCTAATTACATGCAGTTTTTTTAAAGGCTGCATATTTATAAAGCAGTTCATTACGAACCAGCATTCGAGTCTATAAAACCAAAATTACTAAACGAGTGTAGATAAAATACAGGGTGTTAACGACGGTGTACCAAAAACTTTGCAGGCATGATCAGACCATCAAACTGAACAACTTTTACTATGGAGCCAATGGTGGGAAATGGTTCTTCCACGCAGACTCGTATAGCTACTACACACACAAACATGATACGAACACCAAACTAGGTAGTTGTATTAATTTACTCAATAACAGTATTGATTATCTAGGTAAGTAGGTAGGTATATAGGTAGCGAGTAGTATAAGTAGTATGTATAGTATAATTAAATTAAATTGGTGATAAATTCTAAGCTCTTATCATTCGGGTATCCGTACCTAAGCTCATTAAAATGCATGTTGTAGCGATAGTGACTCATTACATTACATTAATATAAAAGCCCATTTCATAGGTACCTTATAGTACCGTCATTCGAATAGGCCATATTTGACAGCTGTCAAACCCATACTAGGAAACATGTTAAGAAAGCAAAATAGACCTTATGTCTTAGCATTAACATGATTTTGACAGCAGTCAAATATGGCCTATTCGAATGACGGTACTATAGCACACGTAAGGTATCAATCAAGGAAACCCATAAGGAAATACTAACATGTTCTGTTTTGTGCTGTTTTATACGTACTTACACATAAAATACACATTCATCAGAAAAGTCGAGACACTTAGCAAGTTTATGATTTGTAGGAATCACGCTAAGTATTATTATTTTGGAATAAATGCCTAATGTAGTTAAATAGTGAGCATTACCTACATTAAACTTTTTCATATCACAGATTTCATATTTTGCTAGACTATTAAAACGAAAGTGTCTCGATTTTTTTGGTGAGGAGTATCATCATCATCATCTTCCTGCCCTTATCCCAATTACTTGGGGTCGGCGCAACTAGAGATGGGCGGTGGGTATATACCCAATCTACCCATTTGGGTATATACCTGGGTAGTTGGGTATTTACCGGGTAAATACTCATATGTACCCAAATAGGTGGGTAGATTGAAAAGTAATATTTTTTTCGTAATTCTCATTATTTTTTATTTTAACCATGACGGTTCGTTAGATAATATGAATACTATGATTGATAATATATAGAGAGCCTTGTACGAGCAGGCGGAGTTAAGTTATAGGGAGAAAAGAGTATATTAAATTTGTATTTTTTCATATTTGACCTATGTTCCTTAGGAAAAGTTGTTCAATTTCATGGGCTGGTTTATCCTTTCAAATATTTGCAGTTATTTTTTTTTACAACTTTTACGCGTGAACTTGACGGTTTGCCTAAAACTTTGCGAGCATGCTCGGACGGACCATGAAACTGAACAACTTTTTCTATGGAGGCCATGATGGCAAACGAGAAAAAATTTCGACTTCCCATACATTTTTATCTACCCACCTATTTGGGTACATACGGGTATTTACCGAGTACGTACGGGTATTTACCGGGTAGTTGGGTAAATACCCGGGTACGTGCCCATCTCTAGGCGCAACACGTTTTGTTTAACACAAAATCGTGTTGCAAAGGATTTGGCTTAATTTTACGACCGGCCGCCTACCAGACGTCAACCCTCCTTGGGAATGCTTTTGTGGTGGATTAACCGCCACCGAGTATATATCTACATATTTACATACCTTGTGTCATGTTGGCTTAGAATAGCTTTACCATATTTTTACCAGGTTTTGTATCTAGCAGACCATTAGGGAAAAAAATAGGCGATGAGCTGCTAACCTACTATTTAGGAACAAACAGTATCCTTTAATCTAGTGCTATACGAGGTGTAAGGGACAGCTCTTCAAATACTGATGGGGTGCAATCCCGAGGGTGCAATCAACTAAACTACTAACCATTGGAAAATATTTCAGAAGACAGAACAAAATGTTTGACCTCCCATCTTGCCTCCCATACAAAAATACGATCAGCTGGCTGCATTTACTATGGGAAGTCAAATTTTTTATTAAGTCTCCTGAAATTTTGCTTATGGAAAGTTATTCAGTTTTATCAGAATTCGGGGAGCTGTCCCTTACAGCCTGTATATTTTTTGAGGAGAAGCCTCTATTGAGCTTAGTAACGATTGCGGGAAAGTCCGTCGTTCGGTACCTCTCTGTATACCAGAAGCTTAATCGAGCAACACAACCTGCCCTGAGTAGACCTGTGTTTCTCCAAGACCTCATGACATGGCATGACGATGACGTCAAAGCGCCTGCATTTTTTACGCCTTGCACCTATTATTAGCTATCACGAATGGAATGTCATTGATTTTATCAAGCTCGCCCTCGTCCGCTGCGACCGAAGCTATGTCGAACCCATTACATATTGATGCAGGTGACCTCCAGCCCGCATAACCTTTACCTAAAAGATATATTGTCCTATTTCGGCCTAGAATCCTAACTTAGTTGGTATTTCATTCTAGAAATAATATTACAACCATGAAACTAATAAATTGGAAGAATGTCTGAACTTTCAAAAAGTTCCACCGTTCATCAGTTTTATCACCGGCCCAGTCCGCTTAATGTAATGTAATGAATGAGTAATAAACGTACAAGTACGCGAATGAGTTCTTGGCCATCGGGGAATGAGGAGGCGCGCGGGGGCGGCGCGCCCCGCGGTTACCCAACTACCCGCATTCGCCCGCAGTCGAGTGATGGGAAAAAAGTGTGTCACAAAGTTGTCGATATTTTGTCGTTGTGTTGTGTTTTGTGTAGAAACCATAAATACTTCTTTAATATTATTCACAAACAGTGAAGTTACAGTTCGAACAAACTATGGCTAAAAAGGCCCCTTTAATAAGCAAATGTCTCGAGACATATACATTTTAGTTACTTTGTTTTAAAGAAACAACACCACAACAAACAAACCTGCCCTTAGTTTATAAAGACCTATTCAACGATACCCTACCTACTCAATAATGTAGGAAAAACAACCCATTAACTAATAAATAACTATGAGTAGTCTGAACTGAACTGTTCGGCAACAATTGTCGATATGGACATCAACATGAATTAGTCACAGCACTACCGCATTCCTCAACATGGTCATGAACTCATTCGCGTACTGTAGTTATACCTACGATCATTAGTAAAATTTTTGCCTGTAGATACCTAAGTATAAAAAAATGCAAACACTTCTTACCGAGACGGGAGTAAACCAGTCCATGAAGCAAACAAAAAACATACCTATCTGCTCGGACTTTTTACCTTAGGTTAGGGAACGTTGTTCAGTAAGTCCTGCTGAGCTTGGCGTTTCCGGGAGAGTGGGTCGCTCGGTACCACCCTGAATATTTATTGGATGTTGCATAGTTTTTTGTCTACAGTAGTTTCGTAGCTCATCGTTTGAACTGACGAACTTTTTGTCCCCAGCGTGCGGCGGTGAAGACTGAAAGGGCTTCGGAGGAGATCGAGCCCGCGCCGCCTGCGCAGACTCCGCTGGACGGAGTCTGGCAACCCGTCGGCGGCACTAGGTAAGTCATCCTCCATGCAGCGGTTTACCAGTCTTCAGGCTGAGAGGGCTTCGGAGCAGATCGAGCCCGCGCCGCCTGCGCAGACTCCGCTGGACGGAGTCTGGCAACCCGTCGGCGGCACTAGGTAAGTCATCCTCCACGCAGCGGTTTACCAGTCTTCAGACTGAGAGGGCTTCGGAGCAGATCGAGCCCGCGCCGCCTGCGCAGACTCCGCTGGACGGAGTCTGGCAACCCGTCGGCGGCACTAGGTAAGTCATCCTCCATGCAGCGGTTCACCAGACTTCAAACTAAGAGGGCTTCGGAGCAGATCGAGCCCGCGCCGCCTGCGCAGACTCCGCTGGACGGAGTCTGGCAACCCGTCGGCGGCACTAGGTAAGTCATCCTCCATGCAGCGGTTTACCAGTCTTCAGACTGAGAGGGCTTCGGAGCAGATCGAGCCCGCGCCGCCTGCGCAGACTCCGCTGGACGGAGTCTGGCAACCCGTCGGCGGCACTAGGTAAGTCATCCTCCATGCAGCGGTTTACCAGTCTTCAGACTGAGAGGGCTTCGGAGCAGATCGAGCCCGCGCCGCCTGCGCAGACTACGCTGGACGGAGTCTGGCAACCCGTCGGCGGCACTAGGTAAGTCATCCTCCATGCAGCGGTTTACCAGTCTTCAGACTGAGAGGGCTTCGGAGCAGATCGACCCCGCGCCGCCTGCGCAGACTCCGCTGGACGGAGTCTGGCAACCCGTCGGCGGCACTAGGTAAGTCATCCTCCATGCAGCGGTTTACCAGTCTTCAGACTGAGAGGGCTTCGGAGCAGATCGAGCCCGCGCCGCCTGCGCAGACTACGCTGGACGGAGTCTGGCAACCCGTCGGCGGCACTAGGTAAGTCATCCTCCATGCAGCGGTTTACCAGTCTTCAGACTGAGAGGGCTTCGGAGCAGATCGAGCCCGCGCCGCCTGCGTAGACTACGCAGATTACGGTCCATTCGATATTTAAAAATTTACCAATATACCTACTTATGTAGTACCTAGTAGGTTAGGTGGCAAAATGAATGTTAATCTTGTCGTCTATAATGTTCCATGGTAAGTTACGTTCGACATGGTCTACTTACTGTAAATGTAATTGAATTTCCTTAGTGTGAAAACATGTGCTAACGTCATGTTATTCATTATCTACATGTAAGAACTTTTTATGTATCTATCGTGTATGCTTGCAAATAAAATATCTTTATCTTTATTTAAATCATGGGGCACGTTTTCTCCATCTACTACCTAAGAACTAATAATAAACTGGTCAATATAAATATCAATAACAGTGCGTTTCTTAAAATAAAAGAAAAAGTTTATCCCATACCCGTAGAGTAGTGCTATGTACCTACCTACTATGTCCCTCTCTGTGTATGGTGCTGCTGATTATACCTAGGTATAATTTAGGAATGCGCCTGGGTTAAAATTCAGTAATTATAATCATATTCAGGTACGATTTCCTCAGTTTTCTAGAAATAAGGAAAGATCCTACCTATGTATTCCCCATACTTGTTAAAACCTGGTAATTTTCATTTGGCGACAGCCTTCTAATAAACTAGATTACTTTTTACAGTTTCACTGCAATCTGCCGCACTTGGAAGTGTTTAATTTACTGCTAGATTGCTTTAGCAAAATCTAATCTGAACTCACAAAGGGTTGGGAATTTGGCCAACATACTAGGGTCGATCGATTGTCAACAGCTGCCCGTTATAACTACTACACTCTCCTACTAATGATACCATTTATCCCAGATTAGCACGTCCTGTAGCGATTGTGTGCTAAAACAGTCCTAATATCAGTTTTCTAAATTAAACTTAATTTAATAGTTTTTATATTTTGTTTGATTGACTATGAAAACGAAAGTGTCTCGATTTTTCTGATGAAGAGTAGGTATTTTATTTGCACCACTATTCACCTACCTACCTACACCAAAGGCACTTGCGAATTATGTTCTGTACTTGCGGTTTCGAACGGTTGAACTCAATGGCGAACACAAGAAGGGTCTGCATGAAGAGAATTTAATTTGGAATAGCAAAAGTTTATTTATAAGTCCGACAAGTTCGTGCGCGACCTTCCTGCGCCGTACAGACGGTCGGGGGGCGAGGAAGCACGTCATTCTAATATGACGTGCGGCGCCGATGCGCGATTGTCCCTTCCCCGCTACACCTCCCGCTACCCGCTGACATCTCACCCCCCACCGTCTGTCACCCCTAGGGAAGGTCGCGCACGAACTTGTCGGACTAATATGGATTGCTGACAAGATAACAGACGAGACAGCACGTCACTGTCTTCTGTTTATATACTTATTTTTAACTCAAACTGTTTCCCTTTAATTTTTCTTATCGCTGGTTTCATAGACTTGTACCTACACGTATCAATATCAGTAAACAACATTCAAGTTTGAAGCCATAGTAAACGCTATTTTACGAGAACCCACCTCATGTTGGCGCTGCGCCAGAAAGAAGGCAAGCGGTTGCACTCAACATGCCATCTTTTATTTACCACAAGCTAACTCAAACACCCATGTGGTGCCGGCTTAGAATATCACGCTATATATTTCCCGTGGGAGGTGTAAGAAGTGATTTTAGGGATGATGTGTATTGCAATTTTATGCGACAGGCCGACAACGCGTCACTATGGTGACACGCACACAGTCTTCTGCAAAGTTTTTCAATTTGCGGTTGGGCACCATACAGCTGCAAAGAAACCAGCAACAAGATTAACTTTGTAACGCTGAAAAGCCTGATATTAAAACGTTGATTACGAAACCCTATTTGTGAGCGTGTCTGACACGCTCTTGGCGTTTTTATTTTTCAATAAAACACGTCTTACATAACTTTTGAATAAGTACTTTTCATTCTATTTAACTATTCCGGATTACTGGGCATATTGTACGTCGCGTACGAGTAGTTTTTGATAAGGCATGCCGATCGCGCATCATAAAACAAGATTAGCGTCAGAAACTGATGATGATCATCATCATCATCTGCCTGCCCTTATCACAAATCAGTTGGGGTCGGCGCAAAATGATCGGCCGCCTGCCTGACGTCAACCCTCTATGGGAATGCTACTGTAGGTGGTAACACCGCCACCATGTGTTTGACCATAGTCGACAGATATGATCCAGCCGAGGTCAAAAACTCTACATCGCCTTTTACGAAACACCCGGAGTGGACTAGGGGTGGCAGTATTCTTAGTCGCTACCCATGTTCCCTGGGGAAAGTTATTCAGTTTCATGGGCTGGTTCATCCCTCGAAAGGAACGCAGTACTTTTCCTAACACCCTGTATAGGATGTAGATATATTTTATGTTACCTACATGCACTTTATCTATGTTACTACTTTAAATCCAAATTCGTCAATCTGTTTAAGCGTAAGAGTTAATAAACACACACACACACTCTTGGATGCATAATATAGTAAGCATATCGTGAATTTGGGCCCCGGCTAAAGCAAAGTTACTACTTTTCTTCCAAATTCGTCAAGCTGTTTAAGCGTAAGAGTTAATCAACACAGACAAAAACTCTTGGGTGCATAATAAAGTAAGCATACTGTGAATTTGGGCCCCGGCCAAAGCAAATGCCCTCACATGCAGCGCCCTGATGAGCTCTTATCGTGGTCCTTGCGATGCTCGAGTGTTATTCTTGTCTTGGGCACCAATTGCACCCAAGTGAAGAGCCTTGAGGTGCCTCGGGGTAGAAGGGCCCTTAAGGAGGCGCTCCCATACATGTTATGTCAGTATTCACCATCTACAAGGTGTGAAAAAACAAGGAAAGAGAAATATTGGTTTTTTTTTTTTTTTTTTCGTGTGGGACAGCGAGTCGTTCAACGACCCGATGAACCCTGGTGTCAGAGTAACGACCGCCATCATAGACAGCAACCGGGACCGACGGCTTAACGTGCCCATCCGAAGCACGGAACCATCTTACTTGCGGACAATCAGGTGGTTCAGCCTGCAATGTCCTAACCAGACTGGGAATAAATTCACAAAGTGATAAATATCAACTTTGTGAGTGACCCCACCGGGAATTAAACCCGGAACCTTTGCGTGGCAGGCAGGCATGCTAACCACTGCGCCACATCGGTTGTCATCAATATTGGGTGCAATTTTACTAGTGACTGACAGCGAAAATGCACGACGAGCTGGTGATAAGGAACTACTTTTCCTTAGCCCCAAACTCCACAGAGAGGACAAGGAGAGGACATAGGACGTAGGGCATGACGCTTGACGTTTGGCATCGCGACGTTTCCATACAAAATGTACGAAAAAGTATTGACAAAGGCACACACAAGCGTCGCCAAAGCGTCGCATCTATGACAGCTAGCGTCAATAACTAAGAAGAATATTTGAAGATCACTTGTCTGTCAACTGTCATTCTTACGTCCTATGCTCTTCGTCTTTTTGGTGGAGTTTGCGCCTAAGAAACATAGGTTGAATATGAAAAAAGAAAATTATTTCTCATACGAAATTGCCTATCAGCTGATTTGAGTTGCAATGGAAGGTGCAAATACTTTTTTCATATTTCGATTTAGTTTCTTTGGGTAAAGTAGTTCAATTTCTTTTTATAGAGAAAAGATAAAGGACTATTTCTATCCTTTCTATTCATTTTCATTTCCTGTCTTTTAAAATTTACAGCGCGCTTTTTTCAGTTACCGTTAAAATGTAGCGGTTAAAAATGCTGCTATCTCAGTAATATCACAATCTGATATCTGATTTTAGGCGGTTGCTACGAGTGCTACGCCGTAGCTATCGCTGTAGTAAAACTTCTACAGCAGGAATATTGACTCGTTAGAAACAATATTCTTGGCTTGTAATTACATGTTGCAGCATTAATTTATGCAGAACTTTTGACAATCTAATTTGAACAATAATAGTAGGTTTCATAGGGAAATTGTGGTTGTGGCTAATTATCACAAAAAAGTCGTATAAATAGTTTCGACTAGGCCGTGTGCCTATCGTCGTTACCTAGCTATATTTGTTCTGAACTATTATTATTTGTAAACAATCACAGTTCCTCCCGGATGCGACAAAAGCTTTCCAGTTTCTATCGGGCACCGAATCAGTAGCGCTAACTACTTTACAACTCCTTGCATCCTACTTGAGGGCTTCGAGCGCCATCTGTTTCCCACAGACAGAAATTGTTTGTATTACCACAAAATAGAGAGTTTACGAACCCATTTATAATTTTTGCGGTTGTCACTTGTAACATTGGGTTGCTAGATTAAATACGGGATGAAATGCAGCTAAATCTGATACAAGAACGTAATATGATTCTGAGCCGATTTCAATGCAAGAAATATGGTGTTCTTGGCAACCATTTTCTTATTATCTTAATTGAGTTCCTCTGAAATTCCAGTTCATTTCAGTAAAACTCAGTAAGCGCTAAAATCGTCGCTAGCAATGAGTGAGGCATTTGTTAAGACACCCCGAGCGCCGTCTCCTTAATTTGTAGTATTACCAATAGCACAAAATTCATATTGGCTAGCGCACATCTGGCGACATTTGTTTGCGCTGTTTTATTGGCAAACCAGCTCCCAGATGCGACAAAAGCTTTCCAAGCTTCTGTTGGGCACCGAATCAGTAGTGCTAACTACTTCACAACTCCTTGCGTCCTACTCGAGGGCTTCGAGCGCCATCTGTTTTCCACAGACAGCAATTGTCTGTATTACCAATAGCACAAAATACATAAAGGTCAGCGCACATCTGGCGACATTTGGTTTGCGCTGTGGCAAATTGTATGGATGTAATTGACATTTAAATTTTTTTGTTAAATAAAGACTAATTGACATATTAAAATCGATATTGATTGCTTGGCTTGGGTAGTAAAGGGCTAGTAAAGGGCTCCGTCGCCCACTTGAGCTGCTCCGCAATTAAGTAGGATAAATGTTCATAGGGTCGTTGGATGACTCAGTGTCCCGGATAAAAATAAAAGTAAATTAATATTGCCGGATAAAAAATGATTGTGTAAGACTAAGGTCCGGCTTCGACGTCCAAACTTCAGTTAGACAAAGAAATGAAGTTTCTAAAAAACCTGCATCTGATGAACCCTTGGATGAAACTGAAATGTCCAATTCTGCAAAGTTGTATGCTTATTTCATCTATCAGCTTTGCCCGAAAATCGATCTATATCCTTTACCCATTGCTGGACATAGGCCTCCCCTTCTTAGGGAGTATTGCCATACTCACCACGCTTGCTTGGCAGGCGGATAGGTGAGCGCAGTCAAGATATTTTATTCACAATGTCCATGGGGTAGATTGGGGTGAAGCTATTCTAAGCCTGCATCGCGCGGCAATTCCTAAATACTGAGACAAAACACGAACCACGACACCACGGTACATAGCAATACAACCGCAAAGAAGGGTGCCTAAATAAATTTAAACTTGTTCAGTCAGTAACAGGCAAGTCCTCTAAATTTACTGAAGCGTTGAGAAAGTCGCAGTCGTTTTCAGTACCGTGGGGCTTCTCCAGTTGAAATAAACGCCATATACAGGATGTTCGGCTGATCGATAGGTATAGGTATTTTAAGGCATGATTGGTTGGATGATTCTGAATACTACTACTACTACTACTACTACAGCCACAAAAGTCCACTGCTGGACATGGGCCTCTCCCCTTCGGATTCTGAATAATTTGAACTAAATTTAGCATAGTATTATAAAGTCTCTTTACAACTAAAAAGTAATAAAAAACAAAATGTGAACAATATCTTGAATAACTTTTGGTTTATTTTACTGATGTTTATGGGACTGAAATATTAAGTTAAGAGGAATAAAAGAAAGAACTGAATTTGATGCGCATTTTGAATTTTATGGCTGTTTTTAGTTGAAAAGGGTAAAGTATGAAGAATCTTAAATTGGCCATATCTTAAAAACTAGACGACGATACTAAATTTATTCCAAATATTTCAGAGTAATATCATCCCTTAAAATGCTTAAAATGCCTACATCGATCCATCGGACACCCTGTAGATCGAGTTATTTGAATAATATTGTAGTAAGTTACCTTTTTAAGTTTGCAGGCGGTGGTTTCTATCTACGTGAATCGTATTAGAATCCCTTACGAACGTGTAATAAAACGCGTTATAGTACTCGTGTTATGATGATATGAATGACATCAAAGATTTTTCGGTATAATAACTCCACTCCACGACTGAACTGTACTGTACCTTACGCAACGCAAGATAACGTCTAAAAGGAGTAGATACCAGTGGCAAAGGGTTCATACAAGCGGATTCCCACCAGCTTCCCTTTAGTTTACAAATCCATACTCTCACATCAATCTACTTTAATTTTGTGTATTTTTCTGTTCCGGCCTATACCTTCGCTAAAATGTCACCCTTTGCCAATGATAGGTACTTCAATGTTTGTGAAGGTTTTTGGGTCCAAACCTGCCTCTATTCAATTATTTGCAGATGCTTTATGTGTAGTATGATCATTAACATCGAGAAAAGTCTTTTGTAGGTCATTTGACTACCCTCTGTTCAACCCCTTATCACCTTTCATGACATCCACGAGTAGAAATAATATTATAGTTTACTAGCGACAAAGAAGAAAGTGGCCAGTTAGCCGTTTCTCCCACTTCAACTCATTTTCCCGCGGAAGAAAGGCATTATCACTAGTGATGGGCCGAACACAGGTTTTGCCGAATCCGAATATTCGGCCGAATGTTCGGTAAAAAGTTTGCCGAACCGAATATTCGGCCGAATAATTCGGCAGGACATGATGTCCATATAAAATAGTTATGATTATCACTTGGTTACGAATTACGCGCTGATTCGCACCAGACCACTCCGCTCTTTACCCTCAAACTTGTTACATTGGAAACTTTCCCAACAAATTAAAATAAATCTGCTTCACCGCTTGTCTTGACATAAAAATTTACCACACAATTTATATAATAAGGATACATTTTTATTCGGCCAAATATTCGGCAAAGTTCACCGAACATTCGGCCGAACCCGAATATTCGGTAAATGTGCCGAACATGCCGAATACCGAACATAAACCGAATATTCGGCCCATCTCTAATTATCACGGCGTGTGGTATACATATAGACAAATGAAACCTTTTTTCGCGCAGCAGGGGGCCGCGAATGACAATTTGATGCTCTGTGGGTATACCATAGGGGTATACTTACCAACTTACACATATACCTTCCTCTTGAATCACTATTCTCTTACAAAAAATCGCATCAAATCTTTGCGTGGTTTAGGAGGAGCTAGCAAATTCCACGACAGACGAAGAAAAAGCGACTTTATTTTACACTATGTTTTGATAATAACACTTACCTATTATTAAAATATTATTATTGTAACCTTTGATAGGCATCACACAAACTTTGTTTCCTATTATAGTTTGAATGCCATACACCTAGTTTTATCGTTGGATCTGATGGCCGAAGGGCGTGTGGGAAACACGACAATAATGTCACGACACGTAGGCAAATTAAATGTTAATTGTATCAACATATTGATGTTGTCGTGCGTGATAGCTAGATAAATAGACACGTCAAACCAATTGAATACCAAATTTTAAAACACTTCGCGTGTTAGGTAAACAATTTTTGGAAAACTTGCAAAATTTTCACCGCAGGTAGGATTTGAACCTGCGACCTTCGGCATCAGTACTGCCTACTTCGGCACTACTCCTGCGTAGCGGTGAAAATTTTGCAAGTTTTCCAAAAATTGTTTACCTAACACGAGAAGTGTTTTAAAATTTGGTACCTATTCAATTTATTGCGTGTTTTCATTGCTTAGATTACATTCAATCTGTAAAGAATGAATTAGTCGCTGGGAATTAGTTGCAAAACTATCCCGGTAGATGGAGCCCATCCACGCGATAGTGGACAAGATCATCATCTTCCTGCCCTCATCCCAATTACTTGGGGTCGGCGCAACACGTTTTGTTGAACACAAAATCGTGTTGCAAAGGATTAGGATTAATTTCACGACCGGCCGCCTACCAGACATCAACCCTCCTTGGGAATGCTTTTGTGGTGGATTAACCGCCACCATACGGCTGGCCCTGGCTGTAAGGGTCGGGTTTATCCCTCGGTCGCCTCTTACGACCCCACGGGAGGAGAGGGGGTGGTGCTATTCTACTCTGCCGGCACCACACGGCAATGCCGGCGATGGTGGACAAGATATACTTGCTTAATTTCGCGGGCTCGATTAGAACCGCGGTAGCCCAGTTGGTTAGGGCGTCGGCAGTACTGATGCCGAAAGTCGCAGGTTCAAATCCTGCCTGCGGTGAAAATTTTGCAAGTTTTTCAAAAACGTCAAGCCAAATTGGCTGAACCAAGGCTTCTTATCGAGTCGATTCAGGCTATGTTTTTGACCAGTACGCCGCCGTGAGGTGCCCGCTTAGAATAGCATCACCCCATATCATTCCCGTGGGTGTCGTAAGAAGCGACTAAGGGATTTGAGAGTTTTATGTATGTTATGTGTATTACAATTTTAGATGACAGGCTGAAAACCTTTCACTATATTATACAGTCTTCGGAATTACTCAAACTTTTGTCAGACGTGGTGTAAATGGCCGTTTTTTGCAGCCGTTTACGCTCTGCCTACCCCGCAAGGGAAATAGGCGTGATATATGTATGTTGATACGTATGCCACCAAACGGGCCCTTCATTGTGCAGGAGGTAGGGCACGCAGAAGAATAAAAATCTTCTAGAATTACTGACTCATCGCACATTAGATAAATGAAAAGCGACAAAAATATTTAATTCCAGCAGTATTTTACACACTCTAACCAGTTTAATAACAAGCATTAGTAATAAAACGAAAACCCGACTGCGGTAATTTCATTTATATTTCGCGTTTAAAAGCCGCTACTTTGAATTTATGAAATTTTAATATAACCAGTGTCCCTCACACTGCTAATACAAACCTAACGACTGTTTAGGCTGTAGCCCGTGAAAAAGAATTCCTTATCAACATACATTCATACGTATGTATGTGACATACATATTTTCTAAAACATAACCCTCCTTCTGAGGCAGTCGTGTAAAAAGGACACAACACAAACGTTCTTTCCTAATAGCTGCTACACGCTTTCCTACTTAGCAATTTGCAGACGACCCCCGGGAAACGAGCTCGTATGGTAATAGTAGCGGCATGATTGCGAAATAACACCACCAACGATGTTTCTTCAGCATACACAACGCGAGTAGAGCAATTTGACTAAGATGGCGTCTTGCTAACCGACATCATTACGAATTATTAGCGCGGATCGTTCTAAAACGTACTGTACCTACTTACAGTACAGTTTAATTAAGTAAGTGACATGACTACAAAAAACGTATAAATACCTACCTACACCACAGTTTAAGATAGTAACATGACTAAAATTGTGGTTTTTGATAATATGGCTAAATTAATTTACAACTCATTTAAAACTAATTTCGAAAATGGAGACATACTACTAAACCTACAGTCCAGCTAAAAAGAGTAGACAAAAAATGAGGGCGCCACTTTGTATGAAATTTCAAAATTAAATGGCAACATTGGCTATGAATGGCAACAATTTAGTATAATATTTTTTTAGTTCCATTTTATTTAATTTCTACTCTTTTTGCTGGACTGTATTTATTCTTTGATACCTTTAAATGTCGTGCATTTATGTCTCTACCATGTGTTAATTTTGCCTATGTATGTTTTATTGTAACTACAATTGGTTGTCCTAAATAAATATAAATAAACATCTAGGTGACCTCTTGGTGACATTCATTATCAAGTAAGATTCCATCGAACTTAGTAAATTATACTAAGTAAGGGTCATCGCCGTAGGTATGTACGTAACGCCGTTTTTGTATGTAAGTTAATACCAGTACCCGATTTTATAAAACTGCAGGCTATAATTGTACAGGCGTAATCCGATGTACACTGCGTAGCCGCTTTAATAATGTGATCATAATGACTAACCGGCTACGCAATGTACATCGAAATTCACTTGCAGAATTGTAGCCTGTAGAATGTAGATTACTTTAGGTTCATTGCATGGTCGTACCGTACGCCAAAAACTAGAGTTATTTGATTCCATAGGTTCCGTTGATGTGTTGTTGTGCCTAAAGTACGTGTGTATAAGTTGTGTAATGTAATTGTGTGAAGGCGCTTCCTTCGTCAAGAAATTTCAATTCGCATTCCTACTCGCTAATTAAATTCCAGAACCGCGAATCTCTATGCATTATTCCACTCGACTGCGGCACAGTACAACTAGCATAACGCAGTAGTGAAACTTTATATAATGTAAACTCTTAGAAACACAGGCGCTATTTTAACACATGAGACGTTTGACGCAAGACGTAAGAATGACATCAGCCAGACAGTGATCGTTGGCCGTCCATGCGACGCGCGTCTTACAGACAGTAATGGGCGAGTTTCCCTTCTGTGTTTACTCAATTTGTGTACTGTGACTGCGGGGTCGGTTTAAACTTTCTAGTTATAGTTAGAAGAGTTTTCCTCTCAGCAGCGTTTGTGACCGAGATAACTTGGGAATAGGATTATTAATACGGGTTCGCAACTTAAGTAGTAAGTATTCCGTTTACTATCTCGTAGCGTACGTAACTTTTAAGCTTGTTATCATTTTGTATTAAAACAGGCCTACGTACGTACCTACTTATTAAGCTCTACAAAACTGGAACTTTAATAGTGCTTTTCACGAAAATTTAATATATCACATCGTATAGGGTAACATGATTCACAAATTCACAGACTGTCGTATACAACGTAATTAAACCGGGGGACCATGGGGCAAGGAGGCCAAAATCTTCATCCGGGAGCTAGGCCGACGCCTGCGGGAGCGCGGGTGTGATCCCCGCTCCGGAGCGTACCTGGTACAGCACATCTCGCTCGCCATCCAACGCGGTAACGCCGCGGGCGTGATGGGCACCTTCGAACCAGGTACGCTTCGGGGTGGACTTTTTGATTAGGATTAGTTAGTTTTTAAGTTTAGGTGCGTAGGTATTTATTAGAACTAGTTACCTCAGATTTTAATTTCACAATAAACACTTATACCATTAAAGCAAGGCTAATAACCTTGCTAATAACATACCCCTCTGCATACATAACGTATACGTCTTGACATTAAATAAAAATAAAGTATTTTTTTCAGAATTGTTGCCATATATAGTCAATGTTGCCATATAATTTAATTGGCACCCACATATTTTGTCAGGAAGTTTTAGACAGACTATAAATGACAGTATCCCTAAAACTTTGCAAGCGTGTTTGTTTATTCAGTCTTTGAAACTGAACTGTATTCTACAGGGCAGATATAATTGTAGCCAAGGACTCAAAATATTTGTTTTATTTTCGCGTTCCTACCATTGCCTCCATCCTAGAAAAGTTGTTCAGTTTCACGGTCTGATCACGCCTGCAAAACTTTAAGTACACCGCCCTGTATACCGTCTGGCTGGTGTCGACTCTAAGGTGTCGACACAATATTATATTACGTAATGCATTCTCCACTAGTGTACTGACTGTTGTATTGCACTTCGCATATTCTCCCGGCGGAAATTCAACTGGGTGGCACGGCACTGCACAAAAGGAAATTTGAAACAACTGAAAACAAAATCTAAGTTTTGTATTTGTAACATTGGTGCATTTGATAAGAAAATAACAGCTTGTAGATCACATTTGCTACGGCGTAGCAGAGCGGCTACGAATAACAAGTAGATGTAATATCTATTATGATAATGATTGATGCCCTTATTTCCTGTTTGGACCTCTTCTGACTTGGCATCGCACTAAAGGATCGCAAGAGCTGGATGCTGATCAGATGAAGTACTAATCTGTGTACAAAACAATTAAAATATATACTATCTTTTACACGAAATAAAATAAAACAACGTGGGTAACATAGATGAAAAGACCAAATACAATACAGGTGGTCTTATTGCTAGGATAGACATTTTTTTCAGGCAACCTTGTGCGAAAGATAGAAAGCGGGATAGCGCACAAAACATATTTTACGTTACCCACCTATTTTATTATCTACGTTTAAATATAAGTACGGTAGGTAATAATTTCTCGGCAGCCACTAAATTAGACCCGCCATATTGTGCAGTCAACACTACTTGTATAATACATGAGGCGGCGCTCAACTCCTCAAAGGTAATCACTTCGTAAATATTAACCACTACCTTACCACCGCGCGGCTTCACGTGAGAATGCAGTTCATTCCCGCGGTAAAAAGACGCGTGGTTTACGAAGAAACTTGTCATTTTAGTTTTGGACGGGACAGTCGACCTACCTAACTCTTTTTAACTTCTTTTCTAACTCTCGAAAAACATAACCCTTCTTTTGCGGCAGTAGAGTAAAAAGAAAGCCGTTTTCCGTGTCTGTCCTTCACTATATCTGGTTTGATCTTTAAAGTCATTTTATTAGACAACGTATTCTAGTTGAAGGAACCGTCTAACCTGCCGGGAAGAGGTGTCATTCCAACGGGACACGGTTAGCTGCGTGTGTCAGCGGTGACGCTGGGCAAAGGAATTTAGACAAATTAGCCATCAATCGATATGAGGTGCCCTAGATAATCATGAAAACAATATGTTACGTTTAAATTATGTCCGTAATTAGGTACGGTACGCATTTAAACCTGTGATCAAATAAAATAGGGTAATTAAGAAATACAATACTAAGTATAAGTAAGCGTAGGTATGTGAGGTTATCGGATACCTACAGCACCTTATGTTATTCCTACCCATAGTAGAATTTCTGCGCTTAGAAATCTGATCCGACCACAATTAAGTCTTGCATGCTGCGGGAATTGGGTTAAATGAAACCAAGCAAAGCAACGGAATAGGAGCGGGCGCCTCTTTTAAGTTCAGTGAATTTTACATCGTTTGAACATGACACTGGTTTTCATACAAATCTAATCAAATCAGGGTTCATCGGGTCGTTGGATGACTTCGAAGAAGAAGAACAAGATACAAAATCTAAAGTAAGCAAATCGCTTATTCAACCCTAGAACTAATTTACCATCCAAATGATTTGTATATGCATAGTATCCAGCCTCCCGAGGCGAGGCCCGCTTGTTTACAACTCGGCTGTAAACGGGTGGTTAAACCGTGGTTAAACGGCAAATTGGAGCAGCGCCTGTATAGCGTAATTAAACCAAAACACATACCTATACGGAAGTAGCATGTTCTTGACATAGCGAGATATGTTCATAACTCGAAATTGTGGTTTGTGCGCATTAATTTGTTGGTCTCATTAGTGAAACAATGCTTTAAACGTTAACCCTGGAACCCTACACTGTTTTTGATTCTCTGATAGACCCGTACATTACATTTTCTTCGATGCATTTTCTTACACTTTTAAGCACCACCTTTAACAAAGCACAGGTGGGTACAAGTCTGACCATTCAAATACTAATCGCCTGAGACAAATACTAATCACACTCCTGATTAAATCAGTGCGTTAGAAACAATTTAATTTATTGACCAAAGAAAATGCTATAGTGTGTTACTCAAGTAGAGTACCAGGGTTAAAATTTTGGTAAATCGGGAACTACAAAAATCACAGGACATGCATGCATGGGGGTGATTTGGATTTGGTCCACCCTGTAGGCATAGTTGTAGGTAGGTATATTGAAACTGACACCAACAGTGTTGACCCAAATTGTGCATTGCTATTTTGAAACGGTTTGAATATTTTACTCACGGATTCGGCAAGTTTAATGAGATGCAAATGCATACACGGGGCCGGAGCCAGGAGCAGCCTACGCCAATATTAGGATAACAATGAACACTGACTGTGCAGCCTCGTATTTGTTCAGGCGGGAGCTGATGAGACGAGTTCTCATTCTTATCGTTTTCTACACAAATGTTCATCATGTACCTAGTTTAGTTCAATTTTTGCTTGACTGCCGAAGGGTTATGTTTTATGTTTTTCGAGAGTATGTATGTAGAAATTCGTTTTCACGGGCTACAGTTCAAACGGCTGGGCGGATCTTGACATGTTAGGTGTCGTTAGATTCGTGTCAGCGGCGCGAGTAACACTGGCTAAGTATATTAAAAATGATGGCGGATTTTTATCGCAAAATACAACAATGAAATTACTGCAGTCGGGTTTATGTTTTTATTAAATAAGTGTACCTACCCGTAGTACGAAAGACTGAATTTTTTGTCCGATAGTCTATTTTAAAATCAGCGCATAGCATATAATTGTCCAATATTGCATTGCCAAACTAACTGAGACGAAACGTGTATTTGCAAAATAAGAAGGCCACTGTTTCGTTTTCGTATCAAATTTCAGCTCTTTGCAATAAATACGACACGCAGTTTCATAAATGGAAGCAGTTTAAAATTTTCCGTCAAAAAAAGTCAATAGTTCCAAAATGTACCTACCTATTTAGTTCGTGCGGTAGAGAAACCCAAATATATTCACGAGGTGTAGGTAGTCACGGCCATCAAAACATCTTGCAATGCGCTTATCGGCCGCCATCACTCGCCATCGATAGGTACCTACATTGCATTGGCTTTTGTATATTCGTACTAGGTACAGACTACAGACTTAGCTACAGATACCTACTTTTCGAAACTTCAATAATTGAATTTGAGGAAATAGGCTCTCGGGGAAAACTTCTTGATTGTTTACATAGACTTGGGACTGAAATCAATGAAAGAGAAAATTAGTTATAAAAGAACTGTCGTCTGTGACACGAAACAAAAGTAATTATCATTGTGAGCTCATGGGGAAAACTTTTAATAATATTCATACTCAGGAACAATGATATTATAATTATGTTATTAGCGTAACCTCAGGAAGTGAAGAGAAGTAGGTAAGTACCTAATTTAAAAACTATCTTAGCATGAATGAAGTCCATCTCTCACGTTATACCTACTTACTTATTCTACTTCCTTGAACACAGAAAAAATATACGAATAAGAAAAAGAGCCAAGTCGAGTCAGTTCGAGGTTTTTTGTATATGTTGTAGCCAGGCTTTACTTGATTATTCAAATTAAAGTGCCGGTACAGTAGTCCCTTGAAAAGTCAGTCTGCCGAAAATGTAAATTATTTACCACTCAGCAGAATTCACAAGTCTGCCAAAGATAATTTGCAATTCATAAGCGTAGGCGACATAAGCCACCAATTTATTTAGCAGGCAACGGTGTTGATTGATGTGGCTTGGATGTGGTCGGCTTTATTTTCACTTGTTCTATGAAATGTTACTCTAATATCATGCGTACTTATTGCGGGACGTAGAAATATAATTTCAGACACAGCAGGAAAGCGTCGCATTTCGTATCGAGACGTGAATTTGGGGAGTGTACTTATCTGGAGTCCTACTTATATGAATTGTTCGCGAAATATGTGTTGTAGAGAACCGGCCCAGAAAAAATGAGCCACTTTCCGGGCACACTTTGAAAGTCATTTTCGTTGGTATTAGATTTCTTTTAGGCGAGATGTGCTGGCACCAGTGGCAACTTAAGAAAATATTAAGGTACACAGCTTTCTGAAACGACATTTGCATTTGGCATAAGTACTTTGCGCTTTATTAGGTATTTAGGTAGGTTATGTATCCATGTACTCTCAGGATACGAAAGTAAAATTAATGCGTAAAACATGTAAATAGACATTAACTTACCTATAACGTCGCTGTTTTAGTGCTATTACAAGGTTTCAGGCGTCACCAATTGACTATGAAACCCTAAAACTGCGGTCTTGTGAAATTTAGGGGCTTGTGGAATTAGGTCAACCAACCCATTTGTACGACAACCTGGTAGAAGACATTTTGGGAGAAGGTTTCGGACAGTCAGTAGTTTTGTTTTATCGCTGGAATTCGGAGAGAGCCAAGAAATAAATGAAAAGAGAGTAAGCCTCTATTTAAGAGTAACAACAGTTCAAGAGTCAACATTTTTGTATGGGAGGTCCAAATTTTTTTTTCATATTCCGACGAAAAGTTTCTAACAAAAGTTGTTCAGTTTTGTGAGTAGACCAAGCCCTCAAGAGATTTATACTTAATTAAATAAATGTAACCCTATAAGCTATGACACTGTCTTATGATGTCGTTTATCAATGCATAAATGACAGAATAAAAAATACAAGTATAGTTCGTTTCATCTTATAGTTCATAATCGCTCGGCCTTCCTATAAAAAATGGCCCCACAGAGGAGAGGCTATAGCGTTATGTTGGTAGCATTGGAAATTTGTATGTATGTAGGAAAATATTATCTACATAGGTACAAAATTCCAATGCTAGCAACATGACGCCATAATGAAACGCACTCTACACCGGCGCGGCGATGCGTGTGTACGCGCGCGGTATCCTGATTGGTAAAAATTGTCAAGCAAAGAGAAGTCACTCATGTCGCATGACGTCACTGGTCTGTGTTGTCAAGCGATTGAGTATCGCTACCCACGAACCCATCCGGATACCGCTTTAGTTTAAATGTTGCTTTATGCATCATCTTTTGCAGCATTCATGAGAATGTGGAGGAAAATCGCACATAGCGTCCCTCCCATCACAAACTGACTCAACTAGCAATCAGTAAAATGTTCAGAGCAACCCTTTTGCGGTTTTGGGTTTCAGATTCCACTCCATAACTTTTGATTAGCGCGTGCTATCAGAAAATTAAAGCTACATTTATGTTGAAAAAAAAAATCTAGTTTTTTAATCTATTAACCGCTATTATTAAATATTTACATATCTTAATGATTTTTATGACCGAAACAGATGTGACACTTCGTGATAACTTTGTTTTTCTTAGTACGGATACAATTTGTAGTTAAGTCAATCTTTTCTAGTAAATAAACAGATTTTTTCAAGAAAACTGAAAGTGAAACTAAAATAAAAGAAATACTAATACCTAGTTAGTTCAGCATTTCCTGATTGTTTATCTTTTTTTAAATTTATCTTCATTAATCAATAATTTAATTATTATTATTATTTATGAATTTATTTTTATTTCTCTCCATATTATTATTATTATTATGTTTAAACAGGCAGCAGTTGTAGCAACTGATTATGCCTGTATCTTGCTGTCTTCTTGTTTGGATTTCTCAGTTGAGTTTAATTTGTCCAATCTGTTTTATAACTGGTTTGTGTTTTCTGCAGACACCACATGCTCTGGTATCCTGTTCCATGCCTCCACCACCCTATTGCTCAGAAAGTGCTTGCGAGGATTGTTGTGTGCTCTTGTCTTGGTTAGCTTTAGTGAGTGACCTCGTAACTTGGGATTTCCAGCGCGATGAAACAAACTGTCAAAGTCATGCAGGTCATAATGTCTGTTCATGATTTTGAAGGTTTCAATCAAATCACCACGTTCTCTGCGGTCCTTAAGAGCAGGCAGATTTAGTCGTTTCAGTCTATCCTCATAGGACAACTTTCTAAGCTGTCTAGGTACTATTCTGAACGTACGCTGGACTCTTTCCAGCAGGTCTTTTACAAAGTATGGGCTCCATACCTGAAATGTGTACTCTAATATAGGTCTTACATAGGTTTTATGGATTTTTACAACCATTTCTAGAGTAAAGGTACCGAAGGCTTTCTTTATGAGGTATATAAAGCTGTTGGCTCTTTTTACAACACTTGTAATGTGGTCAGACCATTTCAGATCTTCAGCAATTTTGACTCCTAAGGCTATTTGTTTCTTAGCTTTGACCAGCTCAATGCCATTCAGTATGTAGCCAAGCCTAGGATTTTTGCTGCCTATGTGTAAGACTGTGCATTTCCCAGCATTAAGCTTAATTAGCCATTCTTTCGAGCAACCAGCTATTCTATCAAGGTCTGCTTAGAGGCGATTATAGTCCAGTAAAGGGTCTGAGAAGATCTTCCTATCATCGGCAAAAATGCTCACATTGGATTGAAGGCAACGTGGTAAGTCGAAGGAGAATATGATGTAGAGCACAGGCCCAGTACAGATCCTTAAAGAACCCCTTTGATTTAATTTGTCGTTGCTCCGAAACTGTGTCTCCAATTCTTACACAGAAGGTTCTCTCTGGAAGAAACGCGTCAATCCATTGAAGAACCTCTCTGCGGATCCCGACAAACTCTAGCTTCTGCAGAAGTCGTGTGATTGAAACTTTGTCAAAAACCTTTTCGTAATCCAGATTTATGACGTCGATTGGGTCTTTGTTATTGAAGCTCTCAGTGTCCAAGCACGATAGCAAGTTGGAAACAGTGGAACGGCGTGGGCAGAAACCATGCTGTTGGTTGCTTATTATGCTGTGTTCCTGTAAGAAGTTTCTGATGTGCTTAACTATCACCTTTTCCATGACCTTACTTAATATGACGCTAGTTAGGCTAATTGGTCTGTAGTAAGCAGGGTCCAATTTGTCTCCTTTTTTGAAGATGGGTCTTACTGTTGCTGTCTTCCACAGTGGTGGCAACATTCCAGTTTCATATGAGGTTTGCATGATATCAACAAGAACATCAGTTAGATTACATTTCTCAAGTAATATTGCAGGAATTTCGTCTGGTCCAGGCGATGAGTCAGTTTTTATTTCTTTGATAGCTTGTTCTACTCTGGTGCTTGTAAAAGTTAGTTCTGTTATACTTACATACGTCTCTGATAAAAGAGAATCAAAATACAGGGTGTTAGGGACGGTGTAACGAAAACTTTGCAGGCGTGCTCAGACCATGAAACTGAACAACTTTTACTATGGAGCCAATGGTGGGAAACAAAAAAAAAATTCCGACCTCCCATACAAAGTCAGTCAGCTGATCGTGAATTTTGTATGGGAGGTCGGAATTTTTTTTTCGTTTCCCACCATTGGCTCCATAGTAAAAGTTGTTCAGTTTGATGGTCTGATCATGCCTGCAAAGTTTTCGTTACACCGTCCCTAACACCCCGTATTCATAGCCGTATGATACTTACGTCATTTAGTAAAAATAAAAATAAAACGTTTTTGTAGATACGACATTTCTAAATATGGTATATCTCAAGAACGGTAATACTGAGAGGTGCGACACTTCGCGACATTATAAAGCATAAAAAATCATATACGTAGGTAGTCTTAGCTCAGTTACGCCCTTTATGTCAGTTGAGGCAGTTTGTGATGCGAGGGACGTGAGGGCGATTGCGAAATGATTGAAAGCATTTCAATGCCAATAATGCCCGTTATATAGGAGGAATTCTGCCGTTCCAGGCTCTATCGAGAGCGTGAACAGATTGCCGAGTAACTTAAATTGCCTTCATTCCCGCTGCACTGGAATGATGGATGGAATTTTTACTTTGCCGAGGAAGATCGGTAGTTGAACGAAAGGGGTTCAAGTAAGTTGAGAGCTCATTCAAGTAGGTATTAAGTTTCAAAAATTGACTTTACAAACAGCGAAATGTTACGTAAAAATCAAATCGTGTTCATTACTTAGTCAATTTTTTTTCAAGTTATGACCTCTGTTCTTTGGGTAAAGTTGTTCAGTTTTATGGAACTGGTTCACCCCTTAAAATAAGTGCAGCGTTTCGGAGGCCAAGATCCACTTTCGGTCGTTGAGTCAGCGAAGTAAGTAAGTATATTTTTATCCCTTTTTTTGTAGGTTTCATGGTGTAGGTAAGTAGGTATGTGTCAGATGTTTACAAAAACTTCCATCTATCTATCTTTAGGTACAGTTTTAGGTACGTAAACAGTGCAATCGTCCCACCTGTTATGTATACAGGCAAGTGTGATTGATAAGATCTCACTCATCAATTATACACCAATCTTGGTACGTTGGTAACTATCATTTATCCAGTGACCTAAGTACCAATATGCGCGTAGGTAACTAACGATTACTTCACTACAGATACACTGGGCCTAATTCTGGCGCCCATCGACGTTCATCTTTTAGCGGCTGTCAACTAAAGCTAATTTTATTTAGCGGCTACTCTGAATTAGGCCCACTAGGTACCTATAGTTAGCCGAATTGTACAAACTGATATAAAATACTTATTTTCAAAGGAAGTGGACATATATTCATACATACAAATCTAATAATCAGCGACAGAATATCACGCGCGTAATAATGTCCAACCATTTAATGCAATTATCTCGTTTACAGTTTTCCTCTTATTAATAGCAAGAGAGGATATAGATAATTTCATGCCATCATGCCAACAAACAACTCTGTAATTTGCCTTTTACAATAGACCACACACATACCGACAATGCGGTGTTTCCTACTCTAAATGTAAAAAAACTATTCGAAATAGACTTTTCTGTAGTACATACAAACATACATTCATGCCTATGTCCCTTGCGGGTTAAGCAGAGCGTAATCGGTCTTAAAAACAGCCATTTACACCACAATTTACCACATCTTACAAAAGTTTGAGAGTCATGCAGAATACTGTGTATCACCATAGCGACACATTTAAATACAGTATATGGTTATAGACGGTCGTGCCATCCAAATAAATGTAAAAGTGTGTTTGTCCTTCTCTCTGAGAGTTTGTTTTACGATAAAATGTACTTATTAGAGGCTGAGATCGAAGCTAAGAACGTTCATAGTGTCTACGTATTAACAAATTCTAAAATCAATAAATAAACATAAAACTAGAAAGTAACACTCATATTATTAAACCAGTGTTGGTGTCCAAAAGCCTTGAAAATAATGTTCTACTCTGAAATATGTGCCTTCAAAGTAATAAACTGTAATTTGCTGGTTGTCGCTTTTCGTAAAATGGATTATCAGTCGTTTGTTCTAAATTACTCAGTTTTGTACATTTATTTTGTAATTTTCTAAAACATGTTAGTCGGGGTAATGCCAGTAATTTTGAAACCTATTTTCTATTATTTAGAACACGGTATAAGTACAACACAATGAAAATACCGGATGTAAAAGGACGGTGTACAAAAGTTTATATTGCGTATTATGCATGACAACATGCATGTGGAAGAAGCAATGGTGGCCCAAGCAAAGAAATGACGTCCAAAGATAAACTATAAAATCCCTTAAGCTGAGAGATTCTAAATCACTCATATCCTCATATAGGTACCTATGTACCGCGATCTTAGTTACAAAGTATTTTTATTTTTGTTTGTGCACATACGGGGTGTAAGTGACAGCGGAGCCCTCCGAATATTGAAAAGGGTGCATTCAGACCTATTCAGACCTTCATGGTATTCGAAATACGAATAAAGGACTTCCCATACAAAATTGCCGATCAGTTGAACTATGGGAGGTGAAAATATTTTTTCTCCACTTTGCTCCAATTTGCTCGGAAATGGCTTCATTACTTTAAAAAAAAAATACGTCAATGGGCTCATTTATGTTGTCAAGGCGCAGAGGACTGTAATAGAAATTGCCGGACTAGGCCGGTAAAGAAAAGGTTCTTTAACTTCACACTTTCGTGATTAGGTGTTTTATAGATCACAATTTGTTTGAAGTTTGAAGGCTGAATGTGAATTTCCCGCGCATTCTTTATGAAACGGAACGTAAGCAAAACCAGCGCATGCGCTTTGCGAACTTTAGAAATTGTGAAGTGTCAATTTTGTCACGATTTAAATGTTTATTATTTATGTTTCCTTGCAAATTGGAGAAAAGCACTATACAATCCGCGGCCGAAATAACAATTTCTGGTCTCGTTTACTTTAGAAGGCCTCGACTTCGTCTCGGCCTTCCAATGCCACTCGACCAGAAATTGCTATATACTCGGCCTGTGACGTAATGTACTATTTTCGTATTTCGACCTATGTTCCTTGAGGAAAGTTGTTCCTTATCATCACCAGCCCGTTCTGAGTTTTCGCTATCGGTCTCTAGTAAAATTTCACCCCAAATAAAAAATGAGGTGAAAACACGATTTTGTGATCAACAAAACAAAGCGTGTTGCGCCGACCCCAAGTAATTGGGCAGGAAGATGATGATGATAAAAAAATATTTTGCATATTTTAGGATAACAAACGCTTTTAAAGACGCTTTTAGAGTTTTGTGTTGTTACTTTGTACTCGTTAAGGAAGAAAGAACGAAACAACCCAACCAATAAAGTAAATTGAGTTGAAGCATGATGAAGCCAAACCTAGCTGACATAAAACATTCAGAGCGATTCGATTTCATGGAATTATACCGGGTGTAAGAGACGGTGTACTGAAAAATTTGCAGCCGTTATCAGATTCAGAACATGGCAATAAAGAAAAAACGGTCAAAAAATTAAGAAAATAAATCAACCATTCTTTATTTTTTATTTTACTGGATGCCTGGACTTTACCTGCCAGTATTTACTTTTTTTGTTTTTCAAGGATTTTATAAGCATTTATCTATCACTTTTTATCATAGCTTTTTATTGAACACTCCTTGTAGATGTGATTTTTTAGATGATCCTATTCCCAGCGATTGATATTTTAAAAGTTCATTTTTACAACCCTTATAAAAACGGTAAAAACCCATTCAAACCATTTCACAGGCTTCGTATTTGTATGGGAATAAGGTTAAAATTAGTCTTTTCTCTACAAATGCTACAGAATGCTAGTACTTAGAAGGTTCACTCGGCCCTATTTCTGTTTTCGCGATTGGCAATTGTTACATAGGCAGGGTTGCTACTGTCAAAAATCTCAAAGTATAAAAACGTCAAGACAGCAAAATCTGACAAAGAACGTCGTATAATTCTGAGCCAATTTTAAATCTAATAAATGACAGTCGTGTCAACCACCTTCTTATTTACCTTTATTTGATTAAAGTATGAAGAGCTAAATACACAACGAATTAAAGTAAAACTTAAAGCTAAAGGGGTCAGTCGAATATCCCGCCCCGTGACATTCCCGGCGCAAAGGTGCCCATCACACTCGCTGCGTTACCACGTTGAATGGCAATGGACAGCCTCTGCACCAGGAACGACCCGGAGCGGGGGTCGCAACCTCTCTCCCTCAGGCGGCATCCAATATCCTTGATAAAGTCTTTAGCCTCACTGCCCCAGCACCCGGTCGTCTCCACGGCAAAAGGCACGAACAAGTACCTGTGCTCTAGGGCCGAATATTTTTCTTTCTTTTTTATAGCAGCCAGTTCCGCAGCTGCTCCAGCCGATCTCGTGGTGCGGCCAAGGTGCGAAGCCGCGAAAGTGCTGACACACGTTGCGTCCCACAGCAAGCACTTCCCTTTTTTCCACGGCACCATGGTCAGACCGTCTGGTCTCTTGCCATCCGTACGACTTAATCTCGGAGGCTCAAGTACGTTCGGAATGTTGGCTGAGATCAGTGCCCTGTGGAGGATGTCATTAAGAGCATGGTGGCGTGGGAATCTCCCCGAACAGCGACAGCAACAAGGCATGGTGGCCATTGGCTTCAACCATGGAACCGCAGATGCATACATGTTTTTCGCAAACATCGCAGCCCAGGCGTAAAGCCACAGCCACCCGCAATGAGTCGCCGTCGAGGAGAGTGCCCGTGTGTGGTGAAGGCAGCGCGTGCAGCCACGCCAGACTCCGGCTGCGATACTGCTCTCAGCCTCGCCAGGTCCGGGCCGACAGCTCCGTCTATGAGCTGATCAAGCATTTTCTTGGCCGCAACGTGATCCCACGAGCGCTGGGCATCGGGGGTGTCTGGTATATCAACGGTCGTGTGTTGGGTGGTCCAAGCCTCCAAGGCATCGGCTGCAAAGGGAATGTTCGCCCTGTCACCATTCGAGGGTAAAATGTTAGTGACTAGGCTTACAACTCCATGCGCCGATGCAATGAACGCTGGAAGACCAACATCGGCCGCTCGACGAATACCCAAGCCTCCGTGCCTTATTGGTAAGGCCGCCTGCACCCATTGTGTCATGCTGAGGGAAACGTTTAAAATTTGTTCTACGACATCTTTTAAAGAGCCATCAAACCCGCGAACCTCATCTGGGTACAACCAGGTTGGAACCGTACGGAGAAAATAATTTATTTATGGGACTGCGAAGCAGGACCGTAGCAGCGTCAGGGCCACGTGGGATGAAATGAGTTTGAGCCTTTCTTGGGCGACTTTTAGGATCCTTTCTCGGCATCTGAAAGCTTCGGGGATGGCCTCAGGGAATATAGGGGACCATAGAAGGTTGAAGGACCGCTTATCCAATTCCTTCAGGCCAGGGAGCAGGGAGTGGAAAAGTGGTAGGGAGGATCGGGATTCGGTGCTGCAGGGAAAGAATTCGCACTTGTTCGTGTTTACTTATTTACCTTGACTTCCCCTGAGATTCCGGTTTTTTCCAGTTTTCGTCAGTAAGCGTCAAAATCGTCGCTAGTACTGAGTGAGCCATCTGGTAAAGGCGCCTGCGCGCCGTTTTTCTAATTTGTGATAGTACATAGGTACATCAAAACGTAGGTAATCAGACCGACAAACTGGTATCTTTGTTAAATTTCCTGTACTTTTGTACGAGCTGCGGCTACAAAGGCGCCTCATTTCCGCCAGAAGTAGGAGCCTTTATTACAACTGATGATTACATGCGGGAAACATTGTGGAAATCGGCAGGATACGCTTTCTAGATGGGTATTTTCAGATTTGTTACAAGTAGGATGTGTTAAAAAGCAAAAAAACCCGATTGCGGTAATTTTGAACTAGTATTTTGAAGTAAAAATTCGCCATCTTGAATCTATAATTTTTTAATATAGCCAGTGTCACTCTCGCTGCTGAGACGAATCTAACGACACCTCATATTACCTATGTCAAAATCAAACTATCCATTTCGGCTGTAGCCCGTGAAAAAGAATTTTCTTGTCCACATACATACATACATACTTACTTACATACATACTCTCGAAAAACATAACCCTCCTTCTAAAGCAGTCGGGTAAAAAAGTCTGCATTGAATTAATACTTAATAAGTACAACGAAACTTCAATACTGAATATTGATCACTGGGGTACCCATTACCTCCAGGTTTTGTAGATGATAGGCTAGGCTGACTGACTGTCTGAAAATACTGAGATGAGGTTACCTATTGTAGGCTGATGTAATGCAATGGCATGGTAGGTGCGTACAAAAGTTTCCGTATTTGATTCTCAGTGGGTCACTCAGAAATTTGATAGGCATTTTTTACTTTGTGAATTCGTTCCCAATCTGGTTAGGCTATTGCAGATTGAACCACCGGATTGTCCGAATAGAAAGATGGTTCCGTGCTTCGGAGGGCACGTGAAGACTTACCGCCGGACTAGGTTGCTGTCTAAAAACAGAAAATTGAGGCCGTTGCAGATTCACAGAATAAGAAAAGGACATGTGTCTAAGATCCCACCTGAACAAATTTCCATAGGCACAAACCGTAAAATTACCCAATCTAAATTCGTTGGGATTTCGCGACAAGATTGATGAAATACTCGTAAAGGATGTGACTCCTTGTATCGACTAAACGGCTACGTTTTATTCGAATTGACAATTTATTTCGTATATCCGTTAGGTAGGCCTATTTTATAAAGGTAGCAAACGCATCTTTTTTGTTTGTCTCTGTATATTTGCAGGTTTTTGATAAATTCACCGGCAGAACCGGCACATTACTAAATTGAAACTCATTTTTATCGTCAACTTGAAGGGCTGCAACGAGGTTTTTGATTAAAAACCTGAACTTATTTAGGTTTATGCTAAACTTCTTGCCAAAATGTTTGCTGAGTCATATTAGTGGTCATATTTCATTCGCTTAAGGTGCCTACAGACGTAGCTATAGACCTACTGCCCATAAATGCGCATTAACGCGCATTAATGGGCAGTATTGGTGTATATATCCTGGGTTGCCACTGTAGTCGATTTTAATTTTTTTTAGTGCATACTTTTTGGTTACAGAAATAAAAATTACGCAAGTGGACACTATTATCGTCATTTCAATAACTAAAATAGAATCATGAATAAATTCCACAATTTATAATTCAATAATTCCACTAAATATATGCACTGAAAGAATCACTAAAATGGCAACATTTTATCGCAAGATTCGGCGATACTGCCCAATATATACCTCCATACATATCGCCAACCTTCATAGACGAGACGGCGATGGGATATATTGAGCAGTATGGCCCAATCTTGCGATAAAATGTTGCCGCCTTTGTGGAATTTTCCTCTATATCTGGTGAAATGAAATGAAAATTTATTTGCTAATAAATATGGTACAATAGGTCTTATGTTGTTTAAAGAATCACATATTTAGCCACACAATAAATGACATGCAAATATTAATTAAATTACATTAATAAAATAAAACAATGTCAATCAATTGGTAAGTAAATGTCAAATATAAAAATTTAAGAATGGTCAATACATAACATGTCACATAAAATTTAAGAATAATCAATAAATAAATGTCACATACATTTTAAGATTAAGACATAAATTTGAAGTCGTTGTTACACTTATTACAATAAGCAATAAGCAATTTTTTATTTATAGTCATAAAACTCCTTAAGGGAATAAAAACAGCTATCACACAGCCAGTTGAATAGTTTTCTTTTAAACATTGGTAGCGGCAATATTTTTAAGTCTTCAGGTATAGCGTTATAAATTCTTACTACCATTCGTGGTCAATTTTTATCAAATAAAGCGCTTTTTCCACGTGGTAGGGCTAATTTATTTGGGTACCTAGTATTGAATTGGGTGATTTGCCTTTTTGACTTAAAAAGAAGCAACTTCGTAAATATACAAAGACGGTAGAGGTAGAACCCTAAGTTAACGAAAAAGTGGACGGCATGAATCCAGAGGCGCTGCATTGCAAAGTGCTCTTATGCATCTCTTCTGCACTACGAACGCATCCTCTAATTTTCCAGAATTTCTCCAAAGCACCAAACCTTATCGTAAAACTGAGGCAACGTAGCCATGATAGGCCATAAGTGCTGTCTTAGTGTCGCTAATACAGCGAATTCTATGTAGGGCATACACAAATCTACTTAAACGATTGCACACATTTTCAATATGAGGAACCCATGTACAATGCTCGTCCAGAGTGATGCCCAGAAATATTGCTTCAGGAACTTCTTTTAGAGTATGACTACTACATGTGGTGGTCTAGGCTTGCACAGATTACGCCTTTATCCCTTGATTACGCCTTTATCACCCAATTCAATCCCTTGCGGGATGGGCAGAGCGTGGATTCAATTCAATTTCTTGTTTTGAAATACTGCAATAAAAGTGTTTCATCCGAGAAAAAGTCAAACAAAAATATTTAGGATCATTTTTCAATTCGCATTTTTGTTTTGTGGAGTTTTTATTGTGATTTCACCAGTATCCAAGAAAACTGTAGTGACTGCCTAGTCTAGTAGATACCGAGAGTAGATAGTAGATACCAAAAAGGTTGTAGGTAAAGCTATACCTAAGCTTCTTGGTAGATACCTTTTTATTTTATTTTCTGTTAATAAATGAAAGCTGTCAGTACCTCCCTGTCTATTGAACATTCGCTTTGACATTCGCTGCGTCACTGCTAGGGTAAATTCGCTGAATCCCGGCCCCCTAACTAATCCCGGCCTTTTTCACAAATTTGGCTTGCTTTCCGAAAATACTGGAAACTTACAACATATTCACTCATTTACAACGTGGTCATATCTTCTTCCTTAAAAATCTATTGAAAATCCTGTACCTACCTAACACTTTGAGCTTTAGACGTCGATTGCAACAGAGGCGCGGACGGGAGCGGACGGTTTATTCGAAAAGTTATTCATGGAAGCTCTTCACATCCACTCTGGGAGTTAGTTTTAGGAAGGGTAGTAAACTGTTCTGACAATTATATTTCATCATAGCAATTAGAAGATGCTCAAAATTACATTTAAAATGCATTTTAAGTTATTTTATTGCTTAGTTACAAATAAATTAATGGGGGGCGGGCGATAATTTTGCTGAAAATTTCTCGGTCGGGGGCGAAGATAAAGCTAGGTATTTGATTAAAATATTATAATTTCGTTAATCAAGGCTATCGTTGTAAAGGTGAAATTGTTAATGTCATTAATTAGATTTACTGTTTTTATAACTCCTATACATGATTGAGTTTCATAAAATGACGAAACAGTCTTCCTTTCATTATTGAACCAAAATAAGTCCACTAAAAGGTAAAACAAAAACATTACGTTGGCAACCCAGGATATATACACCAATACTGCTCAATAATGCGCGTTAATGCGCATTAACGCGCATTATTGGGCAGTAGGTCTATAGCTACGTCTGTAGGCACCTTTAGTAATGTGGATGGACGCAGAAGAAGAGGAAGGCCTAAAAAAGGTTGGATGGATTGTATAAAAGACGGTATGAAAAATAAAGGCGTAAGTGAGGATTTGACTGCTGATAGAGATGAATGGAAGAAAAAGACATGTTGCGCCGACCCCAAATAAATTGGGATAAGGGCAGGCAGATGATGATAATTTCATTCGCTTAGTCATTATCTCATACTCACTCAGACTAGAGATACTGCTTACTTAAACGAACGGAACAGCGCCGCTGGCAGCTGCTCACGCCTGTCGGCGGCAGCCGTCATGCCGTTAATGAGTCGATGCCAGCCCAGCCGTAGACATCTTCAGCAGCAGCTGTCAACAAGTCGACGACAGTCTCTTTGTTGACAGTTGTCGACAGGTGCCTGAAACCCGAATTTCTCAATAACCTGCGAATTAAAATTAAAAGCATTCCCCGTGAATGAATCATCTGGCACTGCGTTCGTCAATCCGCCTGCCAAGCGCGGTCAGTATAGGAGTACTACTGTGGTACTACCCAAAAGGGGGAGGCCGATGTCTGTCCAGCAGTGGACTATTGTGGCTGTAGTGGTAGTAGTAATAGATTTTGATTTCACTAACAATTTGTATTTTTCTTGTAGATCACAAAAATAAATGGTATTTATGATATTATATTAAAGTGTATAGAACCCTCTGTACTTACGCGTATATTTTCTTCATTCCAGGTTTAGATTCTACGTGTATTCAGCATGGGTGGAGAGGCGGACGGTCGGCGCCGTGCGTGTGATAGCCGCGACCAAGACGCGCGGTTCAGACGCCGTCATCTGCCGGCTGTGGCTGAACAACAACCGGACTGTCACACTCAAGGCCAAAGTTCAGGTAAGAAGCTATTATTGCTATTATTATAGACTAGCGGCCCGCCCAGCGGTTTCACTCGCTGCTACTTACCTGTTTTCCCGTAGAAATGGGATCTTTGCCCGTAGTAAAAAGTCCATTAATCCATTCTAGCAGAAGTTACTCATCATGACCATGTGCCAGCAGAGGCGGCCTGTCATGGCGAATAACTTTAACTTTGAAGCCATTACCGTATCTCTTATAGTTTTGATGGGATGCTGGTGGTCTACATCAGGCACTCCAGACCCTCGTGACCATGTGCCAGTAGAAGCGGCCCGTCATGCTGAATAACTTTAACTTTGAAGCCATTACCGAGTCTAATAAAGTTTAGATGGGGTGCTGGTGGTCTACATCAGGTACTCCAGACCCTCGTGACCATGTGCGAGCAGAAGCGGCCCGTCATGCTGAATAACTTTAACTTTGAAGCCATTACCGAATCTTTTATAGTTTAGATGAGATGCTGGTTGTCTGCATCAGGTACTCCAGACCCTCGTGACCATGTGCCAGCAGAAGCAGCCTGTCGTGCTGATGCTGAATAACTTTTACTTTGAAACCATTACCCTATCTCTTATAGTTTAGATGGGATGCTTGTGGTCTACATCAGGTACTCCAGATCCTCGATGACCATGTGCCAGCAGAAGCGGCCCGTCATGGTGAACAACTTTTTCTATGAAGCCATGACCGTATCTCTTATAGTTTATATGGGATGCTGGTGGTCTTCATCAGGTACTCCAGATCCTCGAGGGCTGACCATGTCCGTCTTTTATATGATAGTAATATCAGTGCCAAAATTCGCGAGGATCGGTAAAGCGGTTTGGCTAATTTGGATAATATCTGCTTTATTTCCCCGTTTTCCTGCTGCTAACCGTTTTCCTGTAGGAATGAGGAATTTTCCGTGGAAAATGTAGCCTATGTTACTCAGGGATGTTGTAGCTTTCTAATAGTGAAAGAATTTTGGAAATCGGTCCAGTAGTTTCGGAGTTTATCGATTACATACAAACAAACAAACAAACAAAAAAACAAACAAAGTTTTCCTCTTTATTATATTAGTGTAGAAGAAAGAAATGTGACAGTGCGAGAAGAATGGCCACGGATAGTGAAGCGTGCCATCAGATCTCAACAGAAGATCATGACTAAGTATGAAGACTCAGAACTAGTGAAAACTCAGAACCGGCTGGTGATAAGGAAAAACTTTCCCCAAGGAATATAGGTCGAAATATCTAGAGCATGTTTACACAAATTATAAAAACATTTTAAATGAAACAAAGTCTTTTTGTTGAAATGTCCAACCCTAGGTCTGAGCGCGACACTGTCACTGCAGGTCGTTACAGTCACACACATACAGCTGCGGTTGCATCGTTGTATAGCCTTATTGCACGCGGCGAAGGAACGAGCGGTAATTGACTGTGCAGACACAGCGTGCTATGTTGTAGTGTAGGGTTTAATTAATAGTTCCTGAAAAATATTTTGATCTACTAATATTTTTCTAAAATGTTTGAACACGTTTTACATACTTCATTATACCTATAGATAGAACGCGTGGTTTGAAGGAACGTCCTACTTTTCCAAACACTCTGTATAGCCTCGTAACGCCCAAGCTTTTTTTAAGCAGGACAAGGTAAACACCCAATGTACATTACAATGTACCATATTTTGTGACACAATTACCGCCCATGAACTCTCGACCAAATTTTGTTTTTTTAACTCTAAACCATGTATTTTTTTTTTTAATTTTCTTTGGACTATGAGGTAGAATAGGAATTTGATGTTTTGAACTTTGAATATCTAGCTCATTCTTTATCTTCATGAACATTGGGTCTTTATGAGATCAGAATTAAAATAAAATACCTTGTCCATCACATTGTACACTGGGCGTTAATGAAATGATTTCTTTTTTTATACCTGGGCTGTAATGCTAAATGTTAATCTGTACAATATATTGTACAATGGGCGTTACGAGGATAGAGCAAGAGCAACAGCAGGCATCAAAGTTCAGTCAGGTAGATAAGAAGCCATTGGTATAGTAAGTAGTGGAATCAACGGGGGTAATTACTGAGTACCTAAAACTTTACGGATTCGCAGTTATTTTGTCAAAAATCTTGGGTTTTTTCTATCAAAGACCGACCGATGATAAAAAAACGCATTATTTCTAATCAAACACCTGAAACGATCAAGGTTTTTATTAAAAACCTGTACTACGATAAGGTTTGCTTAGTTTAATGATAATGATAGAATAGACTGCTTGCAGATAAGCAGCACTGATTTGACGGCACTTGTCCACGTAATATGCTGCAAGTGGCATGATCGTCATGATCATGAAACAAAGAAAATTCACATTAACTCTTGTAATAAAAAAAATCTTTTCTCTGTGAAAGTTTCATATAAGTGTTCTTTTTTGCATTCCAGGCTATTCGAGAGAACTGGAACTTGAAATACAGCGCGATGTACGTGTTGTGTTTATTGCGTGACTCGGGAGTGAAGCCTCAAGACACTGTTGGGGCTTCGATAGCAGTCATTTCTGCCTTCGCACCGAACCGGCCTTCCACAAACCTGCTGATAGTCAAGAGTACGGAGCCTGAAGAGGGCATTCAGGTGAACTCACATCATAATGTACCTATTCGTGTACCTATGTTTATGACATCATCATCGGGAAACAAAGAAAGATATTCATGATGTCAAAGGGTTGGCAATTTTGTAAAATAATGCAGAACCCGCTTTCAGTGCCCGGTTTTTCGAAACTACAGGCTACAATTCTACAGGCGAAATTCGATGTACATTGCGTAGCTTGTTAAATAATGGGATAATAATGGCTAACCGACTACGCAATGTACATCGAATTTCACCTGTAGAATTGTACCTTGTAGTTTCGATGCATAGGCCACTGAATGTATTGTCACTGAGAGTGGTGGTTATTGCATAAATGATTGATCACGGCACTGATTCTGATTATGAGATCTGGATGTAGATAAAGGTGACTGATGTTAGGTATCGTATCAATATCGAAGAGTAGGTACCTAATTAACCTATACCTTTTTGATTGGTCTTTCGATATCGTGGTCATAGTTTTATTATTAACTGAACAGAATAATTTTATACAAACAATTTTTATAACATCATAAAACCAGGAATAAATTAAAATACTTAACTGTCACGGGTGCGATTACACGATATTTCTGAAACGGACTTAACTTTCTGCCTTGCCTACCCCGCAAGAGAAAAAAGCTTTATATGTGTATATGTATATTATGTACTAACCTAGATTATTTCCTTAATTCCAGGACAAACTCTATATCTGCGTGAAGCCATTCCATTTCCTATATAACCGCGATCAGTGGTTGATAGAGTGGATGGAGGTGAACCGTCTGCTCGGCGTGTCCCACTTCCTAATGTACAACAAGACTGTTAGCCCACGCGTGGGCTGCGTGCTCGAACACTATCAGCGGCAAGGCCTGGTCACGCTGCTACCTTGGAAGTTACCCATATTATCAAAAGTAGAAATAAGGTTTGTACCAGTTCATACCTTTTCTCAGGTGCTAAATGCTTTCCTTAGTAACGTGACTTTGCCACAGACTTTGCGCAGGACGGAACGGGACGGAAGAGCATGTTGTTCGAAGACGCTTTCAAAAGAAATTCTCGTTCAAAAAGTAAATACCGTTCAAAAAGTGAAACCTGTATATCTTGTCATCCTGCATTGCATTTTACTTACCGTATGTACGTTATTTCTGCTTCAGTGATTTTTGTATGGCACGCTAAGCCTAATCGGGTTGAAATACATTTTCTTAACTACCTTTATCAGAAATTTTGCCACTATTTTTACAAAACCGTTTGTTTTTGATTCTTATTCTGGCCAGAAATGACGAAAACAGAAAATTTGACTAAACAGATGCAAAAGTCTTGAGAGCACAACGATTACATTGACTCTATAAAATTATGATCATTTGCAGCCCCGTCTCGACATAAGTCTTCCCTATAGTAGGATTTTGACCTAGGTAGGTACTTTGTGACATGTACAGACCAGCAAAAAAGAGTAGACAAAAAATGAAAACGCCACTTTGTATGAAATCTGAAAATTAAATGGCAACATTGACTATGAATGGCAACAATTTAGTATGAAAAATGTTTAGTTCCATTTTCTTTCATTTCTACTCTTTTTTGCTGGACTGTACAGTACACGGTATAGTATATAATAGTATTTACAGAGAATGGCGCTACTAAAGACGCTACCCATTCCGTGGTTTCATCCCAAGGTCGCATTTTACGCCACCCATGGGTATAGTACCTATATGCTATTATGCTAGCACTTTTCGACATGATAATGATACGAAAATGTTTAACGTTTCAGAACGGAAGGCCAGTTCGCGGCCTTCAACGACTGCCTATACCGGTCGATGAGTAAAGCCGCGTGGCTGATGCCCATCGACACAGACGAGGTGGTGTTCCCTCGGCGGACGCACACGATCCCCGAGATGCTCTCCACCTTCGCCGCCACTATCAAGCTGCCGTCCAAAACGCCGGCAGCGTTTCTATTTAGAAACGCCTTTTTCTATACGCAATGGAAGGTCTGTTGTCGGTTTTCTTTTCTTTAGTCTTAGTTAGAGTTCTCGAAAGAGAAGTCAATGGCGTTATGCTGACGCACTTGAGCATTGCAAACGATCTGATACTTCTTCTTCTTTGAGCGGGACACTAAGTTGATCATAATGGCTAGAGTCTGGCCAGCGAGTCTTTGGACACGGAAATGGCGCCAATTTTAAAAATCTTTCACATGTCAACACTGAAAAACTACAATAAAACAATTTTGATACTTACTATTTTTTTGTTTTCTGTTTTTATTTGTAAAACATTTGCCTATGGTATGGTAGAGGATACCAGTAAGAGAGGGTATAACAGGAAAGGAGGTCAGGTACCATGAAACTGAACAACTTTCCCCATGAAACATGGGTCGATATATGAAAAAAATATTTGGACCTCCATTACAAAATCGCAGATCAGCTGATTGATTTACTCTGAGAGGTCCAAATTTTTTTTCATATTTCGTCTCATGTTCCATGGGGAAAGTTGTTCAGTTTCATGAGTACTTGACTCTCCTTTGGCTTGTTATACCCTTTCTGTTACTCCCGGTAGATACATCATACATACATACCGGTAGGCAAGGTAAACACAAACTAAAGAGCAGAAAACAAAAAAAATAGTAAGTATCAAAATTGTTTTATTGTAGTTTTTCAGTTTTAACATGTTGCCATTTGAAATATTTGAATTATTTGACGTCCAAAGACTCGCTGGCCAGACTCTAACCGGCTAAGCAATTTACATTAGTGTTGATGAGGTAACTGTCAACTGTCATCGTAGCGAGCGGTTGTTCAAATTAGAGCTTCTCATATGTTTATAATATTTTATTCATAATATTTAGTAAATTGAATTAAAATCGTTTTAAAAATACATCATTACATATTATTAGATAATTAAATAAGTGACAATGGCAGGAAAAGGCAAAAAGCGGCGACGCGGAACTGACAAGGTTAGTGAGCGTTATTTCAAATCTTGAAAATACCGTTATGAATATGGCAAGAAAAGTGGATGAATGTGTTACAGTAATTAAATCACAGGAACTCAAATTGATGACCCAAAGCACTGAGATAAGTTATATAAAACAATTACTGGAAAATAACTCACCTGAAGAGGGTCTGATGCACCACAAACTACACACTGTTCCATTGAAACTAATGCCACAAAATAACGTCTCACTAAACCACTCCGGCCCTTCTGGCATTGGTTATGTCCAGCACTTAGACACCAACAGCCATGACAATACCATGACGCAAAGTTTTGATACTGCGAACCACTTGGCATCACCATCAGCATCAGACACAACTCCGACCCCCAAATCGCCTACTTTTGCCTCAAAGGTTAAGACACCGCCAATTCTGGCACAAACCATACGACCACCAACCCAGGCACCGGCACCAAGACTGCTGAGACCACGCGCAAACCCTGGAGGTCGTCACGCGGATCCAGTGGCTCCTCAGCAAGCACCGGCAAGGCAAACTCAGAACGTGTCGGAACCTCGCAGCCGTCGTGTAGACCCTCCAGCTCCTCCACAAGCACCAACAAAGCAAACACCGAACGTAACGGACCCTTGCAGCCGACGTGTCAACGCACCAGCTCCCCTGCATGCATGCACGCCCAGCAGTCTAAAAGCTGCTGCACCACGCGTCATCAGTTGGCACATCTTCAACTTCAGTGAGGGTACCACGTCTGAAGACATTGCCCACCACACGGAGACGGTGCTCAAGATCCCAAAGTACAAATGCGAGCAGTTGAAGGTGACCATGGAAACTACACTTCATTCCGTCTCGACGTGCCTGCAGCTGCTACATCGATTATTAGCACCCTGTTAGCTGGCCAGAAGGAGTAACTGTCCGTAGATTTCAAACTGTTGCATCAAAAAACTCGCAGCAAAATGCGGTTCGAAAGACAAAAAAGTAGCACCACATCAACAATCACTCAAGATAATTCACCAGAATGTGCGCTCGCTCACTAGTAAAATATCGTTATTACACGTATTATTAGACACCGAACAGCCTCATATTTTAGTTCTAAGTGAAACTTGGCGCAGAAAAACGAAATGGACAAAATTAGGTTATGTGACTACACGCTCGCGAATTGCTACTGCCGAGAAAACCATGCGGCCCATGGTGGCGCTGCGATATACATACGCGAATGTATACCCTACAAACAACGCAATGACCTTGATGATTTATCTGTGCCTTATCACTGTGAATTAACGGCTATCGAACTTCTAAAGTCTAAACTTATTGTTATTTGTGTTTATAGGACAGGAAATGGAAAATTTACCACATATTTAGACATCCTAGAATTACTCATTAGTAAGATAACTGACGAAAATGGTTCATTTTAATCGGTGACCAAAATGTGGATTATTTATCTGACTTATGTCCTGAACGAGAGAAAATTATAAACTTATTGGATACCTACGGGTGCAAAAATGTAATTAACTTCCCCACACGGGTATGTTCTACCTGCGCAAAGGCACTTGACTTTGCTGTACTGCGAACAGCTGACTGTGATGACGTCACTGCGTCAAGTCTACCTACCAATTAGTGATCACCTAGCTCAAGTTATCACATTAACTGCATTGAAACAACGTACCAAAAGACCAGTAAATTGATCGAAAATCGTTCATATCCCGATGAATCTATTTTATCGTTTTATAATGACATTAATAACTATAATTGGAATTTTATTTATGACATAAATATTGACATTGATTGCAAAATGAGTAAACTAATTAATATATTAACGTACTACATTGACATACATTTTCCGATTAAAAAACGTCAAATCAAATCGCAACGTATTGCCCTGGCTAAATGATGACATTCTAGATTCCATCCGAAAATTTAATGACTTCAGTGAAATGAGACAGCAATATCCTGACGATGAATTACTAATGGAATGTGTTACCCATTATAGTGACCTGATAAAACATTCATCGTTTAATGCCAAAAAGGACTATATTGTAAATCGCCTTGCTGAGAGCAAAACCCAAAAAGAAATCTGGCATATAATAAATGATGAAACATCACAAAAACCGAGGTACACGGACATTTATTTAAAAGACGAATTGTGCAATGATATCCCCCATACATCTGTGCCTGATACATTTAACACGCACTTTGTAGGTATAGCTTCAAAGTTCTCACTGAACTGTGATGAGTCATTATCGGACCTATATGTACAAAAACATCTAAATGATACTGGTGTACCACATTTTACTTTGCCGGTCGTCACCGCAGATGACCTAAATAAAGTCCTAAAGTCCCTACTAAAATCTCGCACTACACTGGACATATATGACATTTCTATAAACATCCTGCTTTGTGTATGGCCAATAATTTCTCGGGTGTTAGTTATATTAATAAATGAAATGTTTTCGAGTGGCGTATATCCGGCCGTTCTCAAATGTACCAGAGTTTGTCCGGTATATAAAGGCAAAGGAGAAAAACATAAGATAGATAACTATAGGCCCATTACCATAGTGTCAAATATATCAAAAATCATAGAGTCCATTATATCATCGAATGTTGTTGCCTACCTTGAGTCGAATGAATTGCTGACAGACAAGCAGTTCGCGTATAGGAAATGCAAGTCCACTACGTCAGCTGCTCTTTCGATTTTTGATTGTGTGACTACTTGCCTCGATGATAAGTACAAAGTATCAGCCATGTTTTGCGATCTCTCGAAAGCGTTTGACGTCATAAATCATAAAATTTTGTTAAACAAGCTATCCAGTTACGGTATACGAGATAACGCTCACCAACTTATAAAATCTTTTCTTACTGACAGGAAGCAAACTGTACAAGTAAAAATAAATGGTAAACAATTAAAATCGGAGCCATGTGATGTAACTATAGGAATTCCCAAGGATCAGCCCTCGGTAATACCCTGTTCTCGTTGTTTGTCAATGACCTCCCATCAGCCATATCAGACGGTCTCGTTGCTCTCTTCGCTGATGACACCACGGTGGTTGTGAGCGCGCCAACACATGAGAAGCTCGTTGACAAAATCTGCAAAGCAAGTGATGAACTTCAAAACTGGTTCTCTGCAAACGGCCTTGTACTAAACGTAAATAAATCGAATGTCATGATATTTTCAGGAAGATCAGTCGACTTACCTCAATCTATTATAGCTCGCAGTCCAATGCCGGTATGTGACCGATGTAAGTTTCTTGGGTTCACTTTAGATTCGCATCTCAGCTGGGAACACCACGTGGAAGCATGTGGCCGGCTGAGCAGCGCTGTATATGCGCTTCGTCAGCTAAAACCTCTTATCACGCCATCAGCCCTTAAACAGGCTTATTTTGCGTATTTCCACTCACTCATGGCCTACGGTTCTCTTTTTGTGGGAGCCGCATCGAACGCGGATCAAGTTTTAATAATGCAAAACGAGCAATACGCGTAATTGCCGGCGTAAAACCTTTACACTCGTGTCGTCAGCTATTTCCTGAGCTTCAAATAATGACCCACTACGGACAATATATCTTTGACGTCATTAATCAGGTCCGCCGAAATTTGTCGGAATTCAAACGTGTCAGTGCGGGATCGAGAACGATACGTCGTACCGGCCGACTTGCTCCCGTCAAGCACCGGATGGCGCTCGCGAGACGGAACCCGCGCGTGATTGGTCCCTCGCTATACGACAAACTGCCTATGGACTTGCAAAGCGAACAATGTGACGAAACATTTCGGTACCGATTGAAGAACCTTTTATTGGATAAATGCTTTTACTCTGTCCAAGAGTATTTGATTTGTAAATTTTAAATTATTTTAATAATTATTGTATTTTTCATTGACATTGTTATTATATATTTTTACACTATTTTTTTGACATACTTAGTAATTAATTATTTTATTATTATTGTTTTTATATTATTTACTTGACGATCACTATTATGGAGGACATTTATTTTAATAATTGTAATTGAATTTTTAGAACCTGTAATGTGAGATAAATAAACTAAACTAAACTAAACTATGAGGAAGAGGCAGCGGAAGAGGAAGTAACAAGCTGAAAGTTAGGGGATGTGGATGAGGATGAGGACTTGATTATGAGAAAGAGGATGCGGATGGATGAGGAAGAGGAGTAATTTGTCAAAGAAAACGAAAAAGAGAGTAAATTATTATGTCAGACTTGTTTTACTGTGCGACTGTATTCCTTTGCCTCAGAATATATGGGTAGCAGAAGCGAAAGAGGAATTTAGAACTTTCTTTTATGTGGAAGCGGTAGCGGATGAGGAACCTTAAAAATTGCGGAACTTCCGCGTTATGAGGATGCGGAAGAGAAATCCTCATCAACACTAATTTAGATCTAATTTCGCCTATAGAATTGTAGCCTGTAGATTCATTGCATAGGACACTGTCCGTTCACGATTACCATTGACTTGTTGACCACTGCTGCTGTGTTGACGGCTGCCGCTGTGTCTACAATCGACGCAGTTAGCCTTTTTTGTTATCATATTAAACTAAGTAAACCTATCTATTAGGATTTTAATGCACTCACAGTGCCATATTATTTTCATAAACAAAAGTAAGAAATTGAATAAACTTCATGCATCGACCATGGATCGAATCCGGGTTGCATGCCCGGTCAATGCATGATTATTTTTTTCAATTTCTTATTTTCATTTACAAGTTTTACAACCCATTTTAAACCTATGTTTTTGGAAATAATTTTATCATAAACTTAAACTAGTCCGAGTTCAGGTTTTTGCCCAAAACCTGGATCGTTTCAGGTTTACCATAAACCCCGTGGTCCACCTCCTGGTCCACCTGGTGGACCACGGGTACGTTTTTTTCCCTGTGGTCCACCTAATAAATTTTAACCGCTAATAAATAAAATCAAATAAACATTTGAGAATTTGAGAATTTGAGAATTCTATTACCCGTGGTCCACCTTTTCAAAAGTGACTTCATCTAGATATGACCTGTTCTGGATTCGACCACATTTTGTGTGCACCACTTCTAATGGAGACCATTTCTGAATTTGATCAATGATCACTTTTTTATACGTCCACCGTTGGTACAGCTCACAAAAAAAAAGAGTACAATCTGTTAAAATGTAGTGGGCCATAACGAGATCTACATGACAGGTGTCAGCTGTCAAACTAAAAAGTCGTTTATATCGGAAACTATGCGTGCTAGACTATTAGTTTCTTTGGGAAAGTTGTAGGCCTTAACGAGATCTACATGACAGGTGTCAGCTGTCAAACTAAAAAGTCGTTTATATCGGAAACTATGCGTGCTAGACTATTAGTTTCTTTGGGAAAGTTGTAGGCCTTAACGAGATCTACTTGACAGGTGTCAGTTGTCAAACTAAAAAGTCGTTTATATTGGATACTATGCAAGCTAGACTATTAGTTTCTTTGGGAAAGTTGTAGGCCTTAACGAGATCTACATGACAGGTGTCAGCTGTCATACTAAAAAGTCGTTGATATCGGAAACTATTGTAGACACATTTATTCAAAGTTGCTTTCAGGAATAAGGTGAACCGGGTGAACCATTGGGAAAACACCTGCCCGTGAGTCCACCTATAGCAGGTGGACTAGGGTAGACCACGGGAAAAAAGAAACACCCGTGGTCCACCAGGTGGACTACGAGGTGGACCACGGGGATGAAGGGAATTTAGTTTATGTGATCTATTGGCTTATTTTTTTAATCAAAATGCTATGATAGATACGTACATTGATGACGATACGATACTGATTAAAGTGGCTGGCTATATAAATAGCTGACGTCTCAAAACATTGATGATTTTAGTCGTGATTATCTACTATTTTTTTTTATATAAATAATGGGTAAGCATTTGTCCGCAATCTCACCTGATGTTAAGTGACGATGCAGACGATGATGGAACATGCTCGCCCAGATAATGCCTATTCACTCTCGCCTTGAAAAGGCCCAGGTTACAACGTTCCGGAAACAGATCCGCAGGCAGGGAGTTCCACTCCTTAGCAGTTCGCATTAAAAATGTAGAAGCGAAGCGCTTTGTGCGAATTTGCGGGATGTCTACGATATAAGGGTGGAATCCCAACCGGCATCTCGTGCACCGGAGATGGAATGGTGACGGAGGTATCAGGTCATGGAGAGACTGTGCACACTCCCCGAAATGTATCCTGTAGAATACCGACAAGCAAGCTACTTTGCGACGGTGTTCGAGGCTCTGTAACTTTGCGTCAATTAGTGCCCTATCAGCGATGAGTTTCTTGGCGCGCTTCTCAATCGAGTCCAAAAGTCTTCTTAAAAGCCTACATTATATTATAACTAAAAGTGTCAGCGTCATTTTGAGTTAGCGATACTTTATAGTAACATGAATAGTAAGATTATAAAAAGAACTGTACATTTTCAGGACGATCCAGAAGCGCCATCGCCTCTGCTGACGGCTCGCAAAACCCGTCGCCTAACGACACCGCACGCGTTGAAGAACCGCAGCAAGTACGTGGTCCGGCCGAGAGATGTCGTTGAGCTGGGGAACCATTTTGTATGGGAGCACGCTCCGGGCGCCAACTCAGTTGGCGTGCCTATAGAAAACGCCTTGCTTCACCATTATCGGGTAAGAAACGTTACCTACCTACTATACTTAGCGCCTTCTACAAACAATGCAGCTGTTTGATATTTACCTACTGAATTAGACAAAGAACCGCAGCAAATTCGTGGTCTGAACAAAAGATGTCGAGCTGTTTCTTTTTATGATTCCTACTTTAACGTGGAACAATACATCGATGACATATAAATGCTATGCCATGCTGTGCTATGGGTATGACTGACCACCATCTGACCGTGACCATACAGGTACAGAATTCCACAATAAGGTAGAAATAGAGGCCAAATGAAAAGTAATTCATAGCCATTGTCAATTGCCTTGTCGTAGCCGTGCATGTGTGAATATAGGTTACTACTTTAATTAAGTAGGTACAAATATTTTGTGGCACAAATAAACTGGGTGTTACAAAACAACCAATAAAGCTGATAGGAGGTCAAGGTACTCATAGATCTGAACAATTTTACTCATGGAACATGGGTCGAAATATGCAAAAAAATTGTACCTCTCATACAAAATGAACTCAATTTGTATGGGAAATTTATTGGTTGTTTTGTAACACGTTTTATAATGGCGTGTTCTACCTACTCATTAAACTGACACTGACTATAACTTTAATTAGAAACTTTTCTTTGGAATATGAAAAAATGTGATTGGACCTCCTACACAAAAATTTTGAAAAAGTGTGTCACTTAGTATTGGAGATCCAAAAATTTAATTCATATTTAGAAGAAAAGTTTTAAATAAAATTTCTTTAAATGTGACCTTACGGTCCAGCAAAAAAGAGTAGAAATTAAATAAAATGGAACTAAAAATTTTTCATACTAAATTGTTGCCATTCATAGTCACTGTTGCCATTTAATTTCGAAATTTCATACAAATTGGCGCCCTCATTTTTTATCTACTCTTTTTTGCTGGACTGTATATAGCAGCAATCAGCCACCGTAGCATCCTTAATGGTCTTTGTAAATTGTTTCAGGTGAATTGCGAGTTCGATGGTGTGGAGTGTTTAAAACTACCCTCGACTATTGATAGGACTGCTCACGCGTGGGCTACTAAAGAACTCTACGAGGCAGTACAGTTGAAACAGAAAGTGATTGATGAAGAGTGTTCATAGAATGTTTTCGAGTGGTGTGAAACTATAACCCCAGTCGTTCGACTCGGTGTCGTATGTGACAGAAGAAACATATGATAAAATTATAATCGATAAAATGAAGAATGAGTTATACGTATAGGTATACATACATAAATCACGCCTTTATCCCTTGCGGGGGTAGAGAAGAGAGACCGTAAAAATACAAAAACACGTCAAAATAGAATGAGTTATTGATTAGCATAAATTGAGCTGTTCACTGATGGGTTGTAGGTTAACCTACCAACCGGTAGCAGAAAACCCTTGACATTTTGCGAACAATTTTCTACTTAATTCAAGTTTTGAAGTACATAAATGAAATAAAACACGCCATAACGATTATGAAGCACATAATTAATATTTTATACAAACCTAATGAAGTGACTTGCATAACAGTTAATGTGATGATAAAATATATTTAAATATTTTTATTTTTTTAATTATGTATTATTGTCGATAGAAAGACCAAAAAAGGTTTCTAACAAAATAAGCAATTTCCAGAGCACACGTGCACTGTCATGTGAACTTATAAAATCGCGAATTTGTAAAAATACAATAATAGGTATCTTGCTGCTATTTTATTAGTTAACTTAACTAGGTATGCAATGTACAGTACCTACATACTACAGCTTAATATTATTTTCCTAAAATAAAATTCAAAGTTAAGTTTTACATACCTACATTCTTTTTTATCAAAGTATCACAGATATGAAGATCACGTGTCCTCTAGGTCTTTCAAAGGTTGGCTGGAAGAGATCTCTTAATGGGATAAGCCCACCTTTGTGCCTGTATATTTCTTATTTTCTTTTAAACATGTTTTGGTACACTAAAGTGATACATACCTACATACATCAAGTAATAGGTATAGGTAACCAGCCGGTGGCACTGAAAATTTCTTATGGAACAAATGCTGCAAAATAGGTAAAAAAATATTGTACCTCCCTTTGAAATGTACTCGTTCAGCATTATACAGGGTGTAAGGGACGGTGTACTGAAAACTTTGCAGGCATGATCAGACCATTAGACTGAATAACTTTTACTATGGAGCCAATGGTGGAGGAAAAATAATTTTCGACCTCCCATACAAAATTCACGATCAGCTGACTGATATTGTATGGGGAGTTGGGAATATTTTTCCCGTTTCCCACCATTGGCTCCATATTAGAAGTTGTTCAGTTTGATGGTCTGAGCACGCCTACAAATAATCGTAGTTTTCGTTACACCGTCCCTTACACCCCGTATGGCATAAATTTTGACCTATGTTTTCTGTTCAGTTTCTTGGATTGATTTGGTTAGTTCATCCCTTAAATTACCTATATTTAGGTACAGCATTTTTTTTAAATCCTGTATGTTAATATGGTAATACATTTCATATTTATTTTACTATGTTGATTCCCAATTGCTCACAAAGTATCAGCATTATTTCACTTGCTCAAAAATGAATCAGTATTATTAAATACCCACACTTCCGGTTTATGAAGGCTAAGCTGCCCATTGCGATGCTCATGGAATTTTTTGGAATAATAGCAAATCGATTAGTCTGTCTATATGGATTAGAGAGTTTTGATACCCTTCGGAAGTGGGTAGATAAACTTGCTGTCCATTATAATATTCATTAAGTTGAATTATCTTAAATTTGTCAAGAGTAAATGCCTTACTACAAAAAAGTTAGTTAGACATACCTATCTATGTGTTGAACTAGTGTTTAGCTTATTTGATAGATTTATTATTTAAACATGCATTAAACAGATGACTGTTTGGTACCTAATGTTTTGCTTTGTATTATGTAGCAGGTTTTCGATTAAATCAGATTTTTGTTTATACGCCGGCATTATCATAAACCTAAACCGTTATTTACTCAGTTCAGGTTAATTCTAGGAGTTTTTAAATCTGAAACTTTGACAAGTTTAAGTTATTAGCAAGAACATGAGTTTGCTAAGTTTCCTGATAAATTAGCAGCAGCTTTCAATGAGTCAACGTAAGCCGGTGAATATTAGCGATAGCGACTCTTGCAATTTTAAACGTGATACGACAAAACTGCTGCCACCAACCTGATCTTCTTCTTCATTGTGAGTCGAAGACGAAACAAAATTTCCTGTACAACCAACGAGCTGTCGAAGCAAGATGCTATCGAAGCGAAATTGACACATGTTCACGACTCTCGTTGACCGGTTGATAGCTACTAATGAAAGTTATCGATATCTGGCATCAACTAGTTAACGACTGCCGCCATAGCTGCCGCTGACAGGTGTTGTCAGCTGCTATCGACACTTGCCGTTTATCAGTAAGCAGCGTCTTTTGCCACGAAACTAAGCAAACACTTGTTTTAGGCAAGAACTTTACCATAAACTTAAATATGTCCAGAGTTTTGATCAAAACCTGATTTTATAAAAAACCTGCGGCAAATAAACAATAGCGTGAGTGAAAATTATGACTATGCTTACACTACACGTACCTAATTTTAGAATGTGAATGATTGGTATGATTCTATAATTATAAATTTATAATAATACCATTTAATTATGTATAATTTTATTTAAATGGGAGAACATATCGTGAGGAAGGTCTTTGCGCTTTGTTATTTATTACTTGTTACTTTCTATGGCTTTGCTAAAGACTATTTTCATTATAATTTTTTCAACTCGGATGACTTCAACTTGAGAGTAAGTCGTCAACTCGTCCGATCACATATAATGGAGGCATTTTAGTCATAGACTTATGCAGTTTGGATAACAATCGTTTAATAAAATAAAATTAAAGTACTTATTAAAATTATTATAAAGCAATCTCATTACTATTGTAATAATTTTAATTTATATATTGCAATAATATTTTAATTTATAATTATAAGTGGAAAAGTGATACCGCATACATACTAAATAATAAAATAATCGTATTTCATTTTAATATCATGCATAATTCTCAACTTTTAGCACTAGATGCATGCTATTTTGGAATATTTTGTTTTTGATTAACTTTGGCTAGGGATGTTTTTAGGGTTTCGTAGTCTACTACAAACCCTTATCATTTTGTCAAGTCTGTCTGTCTGTCCGTCTGTATGCCGCGCCCTTATATCTTCGTCAGTTTTAGAGCTATTGACATGAAATTTGGTAAGAAGATAGATCTTGTTGACCCAAATATAAAAATGTTGAGAAAAAATTATATCAATTGTATTTTTGGCCCCCTCCCATACAAGTGAAAGGGGGGCAAAAAAAAGGGGGGCAAATCTGTAATATTGAATAGGGTTTCGTTAAATAGGTCTTTTAAAATTAAGGGGAGGTTTCTTTGATACAAAACACTAAAATGTTTCTGTGACGAGATATTTGCTTTGAAAAGGGGCGTTTTTGACCCGTGATTTGTTCCAGCTGTAACTTCTAAAGTATAATATCAAAAAATTTGAAAAAATATTGGAATATAGTTTACAATCTGAAGTTACCATGAAAACAATAATGGATACTGTACCACTAAAGATTTCTGAAAAATAAAGTTTTTCTATTTGCGGTTGGTAACCATACAGCTGCAAACAAACCAGCAATAAAAATTAACTTTGTAACGCTGAAAAATCTGAAATTTAAACGTAGACTACGAAACCCTATCTGTGGGTGTGTCGACACGCTCTTGACCGTTTTTTTTATGAACTATATATTATTATTAAGAATAATTGCTCTCTAGTCTAAATCAAGGAGTTTAACGAAACGAATAAAATTGTCAAATATATCAAAGCTTTTTCATAGATAACTGCAAGCTACAATTTGTGCGGTCGGACGTATTGATATGTGACTTGAAACATTTGTAAAATAAAAGTTGCTAACTCATTTGATAGGTAAAATTCTCGCTCTGATAAGTTGACTGCTAACTTCTACTTAGTTGGTATGTAGATTAAGGTACCACTTACTACCGACGAGGTATTTTGAGTAGATACACGTCTACTGCAAAGTTGTTTTAAAACCAGCACATAATATTTCCTACCAGATATTTGTAAATAAATATTATTTATTCTTACAATAATGTACATATTGTACCTACCTACTTACTAAATTAGTTGTAAGAATGCACATCTACAAAGTTGTAAAAACTATTTATTTGTGATTGTGATTTGTAATTATTTGTAATTATTTATACAGTAAAAATGTTGTTTAGCTAGAATTGTACTATTGTATTTCATTTCAAGCAAAAACAAAGTTGTTACAAACCAAAAAAGTACAAGTGATGCTTGTTATTGGCACAGTAAACTACAAACAGATAATTCAGTTGCCATTTTCTTAGTTAAAAATACAAATGAATCTCAGTTCCTCGGTACCGTCTAGAATAGCGCTGGCACTTTCCATGAAATAAGTTTAGAAGCTATTCGCTTCTTAAGTATAAATTATAGACCATTGTATATATGACATGACTGTTTTATATCACAGACCTATTTATCGGAAAATGACAGTGCTATTCTACGATAGCAATCTTGTCTAAAGTTGTGTATGACCTTACACATTTTACATTTCAAATTTTAAGAGGCTATTAAAAAGATTTGATATTATGTACGTACATATTATATTGTATAGTTGACTCGTTGACGGCTACCGGACTGCCAATGTGTCAACAGCTGCCATCGACACAGTCTCGTTAAAGTTTTGTTAGTCTGTAAGTTACCTATTTTGTCGTGAAACTAAACGACACAACCCTACATATTTAAGTTAATTTGTGGACACAACTATCGACACTTGCCGATGACTGCCGTTCACTTGTTTACAGATACCGCTGTGTTGACGGCAGCCAACAAGTATTGCCGTTTGTATGTAAGCTGTTTGGTCATGAAACTAAGCCATCCCATGTTTTTGGCAAAAACTTTATTAAAAACGTAAACTTAAACTTGTCCAGGTTTTTGATATAAAAATCAAGTAAGTTTCAGGTTTTTGATAAAACACCTGAATTAGTTCATGTTTATGATGAAACTGAGTTTAGATTTTGTCATCTGCTAGTGACTGAACAAAGAAGTAGGTTATTTGATCAAAACCGGATTTGACAAAAAACTTCCGACTTGAACAGATAAGTAGATACTTCATTGTAATTAATTTGTTCCGCTCTACAGCTAAACAACGTTTGATATCAGTATGCGGTAGCAAAAAAACAATATTTTGTGTCTGTTTTTATCTGTGATGTCTATTTTAAAGTTATAGGAAAGTAATAAATTATTATGAAAATGATCATTGGTTTTATAAAAATAAATAAAATTGAATTACTTCGTTCGTTTGTCTTCTAACCCATATATTACGCTACTTGTTTAACTGCTTGTTTTAGTAACACTTGATTATAATGATAAATATCATGGACATTTCACACAGGCCATGTAGCCTCACAATAAGCAAAGCTTGTACTATGAGAAATAGATAGCTGATATAAATATTACTTACATACATTTTGTAAATACATATATCAGGTGTAAAAAAAATAACTGAACCCATGAATAACTGAGCCAGTCAATGGATAGAATAAATAAGGATAATAAATATGTAAACAACATAAAAATAGCACTTTATTGCCTACGCTGTTTAAATTGTACTTATACTGTGACTGATACTTCTCCTCGATCCTCTCTGGGAAAATGAACTTCCTATACCTATTACTAATTATTCTCAAGTTATCAAATATAGTATGAATAAAGAATTTTATAACTTGTTATCGATTTTTGGAAAACTTCTAAAATTCAAAAATTGTTTACCTAACACGAGAAGTGTTTTAAAATTTGGTATTCAATTGTTACCGATTTTTTGTACCTACAATAATAAGTGCCAAACTTATTAAATCAACTAATCGATAGAATGGAACCTATTAGGTATAGAAGTTGATGAAATGTTACACTGATTTTGAAAAAAAGTGGAGATGAACGACACAAATTAAGTATTGGCTAGCGCAATCGAACGATGTTAGAACTAGAGCTGCGTAAGTAAGCGTTGGCTTAATATTCAAAGCTTTTTTTATCACCGCGTCGCCGCGCCGGTGTGCGTGAGTGTAGATTAGAGATGGGCCGAACATAAGTTTCACTGAATACGATATTTGACAGCAAATTGATACCCACTTATTCACTTAAAATAATCAAGTCTTTATTAATTAATTGACGTAAAGTGCGTGGAATTGCACCGTCCGGTGCAATCTCTGCTCGCTGGTTACTACGCATGATTCTGTAAAATTTAGAATCCGTGTCTGCATGCTTCTGTAAAATTTACAATTCCTGGTCAAGCAGTTTTATTTCATCCCCTTGATAAAAACAGTACATTTTTACTTATCACAAATCCGCTGAATTTGCCAAGTATTCCGTAGAACGGACGCTCTATTATATTATTGTGTTATGTAGGTAGGTCTAGGTACATATCGAAGTATTAAAATTAAAATGACAATGGGACCTACGGTTTGAAACCTTCCTAGGTAGGTACGAATATTCTATAGTAACTATTTATTTTGAACGGATTATTTTAGATTTACAGTCCAGCAAAAAAGAGTAGAAATTAAATAAAATGGGACTAAAATTTTTTCGTACTAAATTGTTGCCATTCATAGTCAATGTTGCCATTTAATTTTGAAATTTCATACAAAGTGGCGCCCTCATTTTTTGTCTACTCTTTTTTGCTGGAGTGTAGGTACAATTATGCATAAAGTAGCTCCCTCCTGCTTTGGCAGGCGGGTTCGTGCATGCAATGCTGTGAAATTAGGTTAAAGTTCCAACCTTCATTCTTTTTCTGAAGTGACTTTAGAATATACCGGGAGTAACAGAAAGGGTACAAGCCGAAAGGAGGTGAAGGTACTCATGAAACTGAACAACTTTGCCCATGGAACATGGGTCGAAATATGAAAAAAAAATTGGACCGCCCATAGTAAATCAGTCAGCTGATCGGCGATTTTGTGGGAGGACCAAATTTTTTTTCTTATCTCGGCCCATGTTCCATGAGGAAAGTTGTTCAGTTTCATGAGTATCTTGACCTCCTTTCGGCTTGTTATACCCTTTCTGTTACTCCCGGTATTATCATTTATCAGACATGCTCTACCTACCTCGCAAGGCATCCAGGCGTGATGCCTGTGTAGTGTGTAGGTACAGACATAAATCGCTATTTCAATTCAACCTATTATTACGACTTCCACAATTCGAGTTCTAGCTATTTACAAATACACAGACTGCAGACAAACATACTCCTAATTTGTGATTTCAACGTTGGAAATATGTTTAGATTAAGTTAAACTTAAAACAGTTTATCGATAGACCATAGGCATCACTACGGTGCGCTGGCGCATAAGCGAGACATTAATTTGGTAGTAAATATGGGGATCCAGACGGTAACGGACGCTCGCGAGTTTTGTTTGCTGATAGTGACTGTATTCTGTGTTGTGGTAAGTCAAATAATGTTTTTGTTTTTTATACGATAATAGAATCAATCACATTGCATATCATTACATCTATACAGATGAAAACGTAGATAGTATAGAACCTTTCCAAGGTAGGTAAAAAAATCTGAGGCATGAGAAGGTAAGATTATTTTGAACTTTAACTTTAAACTACTCCATGTTTTTAATCAAACACCTCGATTATTTGAAGTATTTGAACAAAAATCTGAGGCGTATAAAAAGATAAGATTATTTGTAATTTTACTTTTAAACCAGTCCACGTTTTTGACTAAAGATCATGATCGTTTTTTTTCCAAGACAGTTTTAGATTTTTGATCAATAGTTTGAAAAGGTTTATGATGGAATTGAGCTTAGATTTTGTCACCATGCTTAGGTACCTAGTACCTACATAATTATCTAAAAGTCGTTTTATGTTTTAGGCCAGTCATGCAAAGTTGACATATCTACTAAATGATGGACACGAGATTCCTGCTGTCGCCTTGGGGACAAGCCTTGGGCATTTGGCTGATGTAAGTATCTGTAACTACATATTTCTTAACTATTCCTGGCTACACAAGTACATCTATACCTAACTACTAGACAAACTACTTTTTTGTTCAGTCAGGCTTTTGCTGCGCATCAAATTAAAACTTTAAAGTATTGCTCACACTATCTACCTACCATAAAACATGTCTTAAGGTGAAACGTCACGTCATACAAACGAAAAACTGAAATATAACCCACTAAAACATTGGTTCAAGAGCATTTAAAAAATAAAAGCCTGTATACCTAATGATGAAGGTTCACGTAAATATATTGCAAAACTACTGTCTTATGATAAAAAATAATACGTATGTTCTGCACGATAAAATCTAAAGTATTATTTATTGCAGCAGTAGCTCCATCTATTGACATATAAAGCGATGAATCGGTTTTAATAAGAAAAAATCTAATGACTAAAAATGATATTTTCAATTTTACGAATATGTTACGGTCTGCAGACTTGTATAGGAATCGCGTGACCATAACAAAAAATAGTACTGCCAGTAACATATTATTATTATGTGCAAAATGGTGAAGAAACCATATAAATTTTTAAACAATTCAGGACTAAAATGGTTTAAAATATCTACTTTTATTTTTTAAACCTTTTTAACGGAAAATGACAGCACTTTTTACCCGACTGCCTCAGAAGGAGGGTTATATGTTTTTCGAGAGTCTGTATGTATGTATGTATATGGACAAGAAAATTCTTTTTCACGGGCTACAGCCCAAACGGATAGTTGGATTTTGACATATCAGGTGTCGTTAGATTCATCTTAGCAGCGCGAGTGACACAGGCTATATAAGGTCCTATTAAATTCACTGCAAATATTTTAAGGGCATGCGTAAGTGCGCATGTATAAGAAAAACATCTAAGGCATTTTTAAATAAATGAACACGCTAAATTTTTTTTTTCATTTTCAAACAAACTTTTTAATTCATTATGTGAACACCTGTGACTGACCCGACTGACGTTCCGCCACGTAGACAGGATTCACTTACACGGCACGCACACTAACAACCAACCAATCACAGCACCTTTATTTGGCGCGTAATTTAAATTCTTCGAAGTGTGTGTTTCTAAGATAAACAGGATGCACTTTTTTCGTTTTGTTATTTTTTTAGTTAAATGCAATTTTCTCGAAAACTAGCGTGTAGATTTCTTTAAAAATTTGCCTAGTACAGGCTTAACTTTTATTTGTTCTGCCCCTAAAATATTTGCAGTGCATTTAATAGGACCTTATAATATTTAAAAAAATATAGATTCAAGATGGCGGATTTTTACAGCAAAATACTACGGTACTTTAAACTTACTGCTGTCGGGTTTTTTGTTTAACACATCTACTTGTACGAGGTGGAATCTATTGCCTTATTTATAGTCTTTTATCTCTCTCATTTCAAAGTTTAACTGAAGCCTAAACCAGTTCGAGAACATCGTTGCCAACATATCGTAAACAGAGACGTCGATCGTGTTAATAATAAAACACAGCCGGCGGAGACGAGCCTACATGTCGAATATGTTGACCTCAGACAAGGCATGCGGGTTTTCTGTACAAGCCGCTCGTATAGTGTAGACTTAGATCTAAACTAGGCACTACGGATCGACCTCGAAGCATTTGTGAATAAGGTAGGTATTCTGTAAAGCCTGTAGGAGTCCCGTATCTAACTAAAGTGTGGGAATTAAAATTGTCTTCTACGGCTTCAGTCACAATGTATGTTTAGGCGGAATTCGGGAATTCTAAGGCGTTGTTGTTAGCACGCCTTTACAGCAATTTTTTTATTAGATACTTTAAGCATGTTGTTTGAAACTCCAAAGGGACCTCCGTTCGTCCATCATCATTTTCTTTGAAATGTGTCAAAATTATAAACTTTCCAGATTTATGTTAACTATAATAGTTACAAAAAAGTGTCAAAGAATTAAATTTGTTACTAAATGTAATACATTTTTTTGTAATTTACGGTTTTCAAGATAAAACGATATATATAAAATTCCTGGAAAATCTATGAATATGCCAGTTGAAGCACGCAGCAATTTTTTGCAATTAGATACCTATAAGCCTGTTGTTTAAACCTTAAGCGGAGACCCTCCGCCCGTCATATCACTTCATTTTCTTTGAAACGTCAAAAATTATAAACTTTACGGATTTATGAGTTAACTATAATAGTTACAATAAAAAAACATTTAAGTAGCAAATTTAATACGGAATATTTTTCCTTTGACACTTTTTTGTAACTATTATAGTTAACTCATAAATCCGTAAGTTTATAATTTTTGACACATTTCAAAGAAAATGGGGGTGATGCGGACGGGCGGAGGGTCTCCGCTTTTAAGGTTTTAAACAAAAGGCTTAAAGGTATCTAATCGCAAAAAAAAATTGCTGTAAAAGCGTGCTTCAACTGGCGCCATTCATAGATTTTCCAGGAAAAGGTTTTTTTATATATAAATCGTTTTATCTTGAAAACCGTAGAGCGTAATAAAAATGTATTACATTTAAGTAGCAAATTTAATACGGAATATTTTGTTCTTGACACTTTTTGTAACTATTATAGTTAACTCATAAATCCGGAAAGTTTATAATTTTTGACACATTTCAAAGAAAATGGTGATGCGGACGGGCGGAGGGTCTCCGCTTTTAAGGTTTCAAACAACATGCTTAAAGGTATCTAATCGCAAAAAAAATTGCTGTAAAGGCGTGCTTCAACTGGCGCCATACATTGAATTTCCAGAATTCCCCGACTATTTAAGAATTAAAGAATTGTGTCAAAGTAGGCCTAGACTTAAATTTGAGTTTAACTACTAGAATTTAAGTCGAGTTGAGTTGAATGATGATAACACACTTAATAACATTTTTTTTGTCATAAACTTGAAATGATCTAGGTTTTTTTATCAGAATCCTGGGTTTAGATTAATGATGAAATTCTTTAAAAAGGCACTGTTTTTGGAAAACTTATTTTTTTGCCACCGCAGGCTTGATTTGAATCACCGGACCCTCGCCATCAAATGCAAGTTTTCCATAAATTGTTTAGGTACCCAATACGGGAAGTTTTTTGAAGTTCGGTAATATTATAAAAAATCACAGATTTGCTTAGTTTCTTGACAATCAACGATAGCTGTCAACACCTGTTAGCAGCAGCCGTCAAAGGACAAAGGGTATGTAACTAAAAACCAAAATTTAAGTTTTAGTCGTCTGCCGGTGCTTGTCAAAAATTTAGGGATCATAAAGCTTGATTTGATTAAAAATCTACGACATATGCATATTTTAGTTAATTTGTGCATAGACCTGACGTCGGTGTGCGTGGCATTATGTTTTGTTCTTATATTATAATTATGTTTTCAAACGACTAAACTTCTTCTTGCTTATGGCTTATTTTGTTCTCATTTCGTAACCAACAGGGCACCCGTATTCTATCAGTCAACCATTCCCTCGCTCGGGCGGTACAATGGGCCCTGGAGGCGGGCTACGGTCACATAGACACTGCTGCCCTCTACCGGACGGAGGACGAGGTCGGTCGAGGCATTCGTGACCACATCCGAGATAGCGCGGCTAGTCGAGACGATGTGTACGTCACTACCAAAGTATGTATAATCGAAACGTAAAAATAAAATTAGCAATATATTTAGAGGAATCCTAGTACTAGGTCCACACGAATCACACGGTACAAATGGCTCCTGAGGCGGCATACGGACAGTGTACGGACACTGTCGCCCTCTACAGGACGGAGGACCAGATCGGTAAAGGCAAACAAGATTACATCGGAGTTGCATCGGAGACAATGCGGCTAGTCGGGCGACATGCAGGCACACTAGTAAAGCCTGTACCTAGAAATGTAGGTACTGATATCAGAACAGTATCTTGTATTTTAGGCAAAATACGACTTATCAGGAAGCCTTGCATTTACTTTCCATACGCTTTTCGAAAGAGCTCCTCTTGTGTATCAGGCACTTAAGAGATTAAATAATTATTTACTGCCTACAGTAAAGCAAATTGTAAATTTTTCAGTTATGGAATGATGCCCACGAGCGGGATGAGGTGATACCGGCGTTGCAGAAGTCCCTCGAAGAATTGCAGATGGAGTATGTGAACTTGTATTTGATGCACTATCCATTTGCATACAAGGTGAGCTGTATTCCGGATTAGTTGATACTTAGGTATATGTAGCCCAGTCAATATCGACATCAAACATTGCAAACGCGCATGTAACTACGATTTTGTTATATATTGTTAGGTCCCTTGAGAGTAGTTAACACCCAAGTTTGCAACACTGAAAACCCTGTGCTGCCAATGTCAACGTCAAATCAAAATTTGTTCAGAAGTTTTTGCGCTTGTATCTCATGAACCGTGATAGCTAGAGAGTTGAAATTTTTACAGGTGATGTATGTCTATTGCTGCTATAACAACAAATACTAAAAACCAGAATACAATAAATATTAAAGGGGCCTCCCATACAAGAAACGTGATTTTTTTGCTCGGTTTGTGGATAATGTTTCGAAGGCTGTTTCTCGTGAACCGTGATAGTTAGATGGTTGAAATTTTCACAGATGATGTATGTCTATTACCACTATTACAACAAATACCAAAAACTAGTCAAGTGCGAGTCGGGCAACAGATATGATATTTCTGTCATTTTTATAAATGATGGTACGGAATCCTTTGTGCGCGAGTACGACTCGCACTTGGCCAGTTTTTTTGTATTTGTTGTTATAGCGGCAATAAACATACATCATCTGTGAAAATTTAAAAGATGTAACTGTCACGGTTCATGAGAAACAGCCTCCGAAACATTATTTACAAAAACCAACAAAAAAACACGTTTCTTGTATGGGAGCCCCCCTTACTATTTATTGTATTCTGGTTTTTAGTATTTTTTGCAATAGCGGCAACAGAAATACATCACCTGTGAAAATTTCAACTCTCTTGCTATCACGATTCATGAGATACACGAGAAAAAACTACTGAACGGATTTTGATATGCATAATCTGCGAAAATTTCAACTCTGTAGCTATCACGATTCATGAGATACAGCCTGGTGACAGACGGATGGACGAACAGACAGCGATGTCTTAGTAATAAGGTCCCGTTTTTTACCCTATTGGGTACGGAACCCTAAAAACTGGCTTAATGTAAGTCGGACAAAATAATACGATTTTTTGAAAAAAAAAAATGTATCAAGAGCTGTTACATCGGAAATTCTGTAATTTCACAGCTTTCTTAGCACTGCGGAAGAATTGCCCATCTTTGACTTGCTGTATCTTTGCAACCAAAAGACATAGTGTGCTCAGGTTTCCCTGAAATTGTAGCAAATTTAGTTATCTTTAATAAAGTTCTATAAAACGTACTTGAAAAAATCTTCTTTATGGTAGATTTTTATAAAAAACTGAGATATGGGCCAAAATTTCGCAGTTTATTGAGCACCGTAGAGGCAGCACAAGGTTTTCAGTGTTGCAAACTTGGGTATTAACTACTCTCAAGGGACCTTACAACATATAAAAAAATCGTAGTTACATGCGCGTTTGCAATGTTTATTTATTTTTATGTCGATATTGACGGGGCTAATGATACATTCTCTACCAAAATTCTCTACTCAAAAGGTATTCGTTACAAACTTATTAGTTAAAAGTAGAAGGATATTTAAAAAAAAATGGATAGATAATATAGACAGCTTAGATACGTGCCTGCATGACAAAAAAATCATTTAAGAACTAATTAGAAGGTCTATGTGAGTCGTCAATAAAATTTACTTAACTTAATAAGGCTTGTTAGTCTTCCTGACCTTGTAGACTTTTACGCCACGGCTCACCAGCAAATCCATACCATACATATCTCACAAACTTATCCAAGCAAGGTAATAAGTTTCTTTATTGTCAGCAAAAATATTAATACCGTTTTCTGACGCCAAGTTAGTACGTCGTAAAACATGCCCATCTTGGCAAGGCTGGCAAGGCAGGCAAAGAAACTTATAAGACGAAAAACTTTGAGACTTGGAAACTTTTCCGCTGTATTTTCATTTCGAAATTGTTTTAAACTCTTTAGTGCTCTAAAAATACTAGTTTGAAGCATTGCCTTCAAGTTTTTTATTCAGGAAAATCAAAAACAAATTTAAAAATGAAGTGGAATAGCTTTGAGCTAGAGACGAGATTTGTAAATACTTTACTAATAAAAATTTATTAGGTACAATATTTTCTATATTTTCAATTCTTTTGAGTTCTACATCTGGTTTTACCTCATGAGTTGATTTTCCGAGCAGTTTCTTTATAACGTTTACTTTGTTACACCTACAATACAGAATACTACAGTGTTGCTACTTTATAGCCAATTAGGGATCGATTCCATTTTACCATCAAGTTTAAGATACATTTTACGGAAGCATAAAAACTGTGTTTGGATTAACGTAACATATTTTATCGTTATACTGGGTGGTACTACCACCGGATTGACCGACATTCCGGAAAACGCTAATCTCAACAGTCCACAGATCAACTAAACCACTTTTCACAAAGAACATAGGTCAAAAGAGTCAAAATCTAATGACCGATTACACACGAATACTTTTTATTTTTATTTTAGAAAGATGGCAGTATCAGTGAAACTGACTACTTGGAGACGTGGAAGGGTCTGGAGGATGCTAAAGAAAAAAATTTAACCAGATCAATTGGAGTGTCAAACTTCAACATCACACAGATGCAAAGACTTTGGGACAATGCCAGGATTAAACCAGCAGTTCTGCAAATCGAGGCAAGTTTTTAGATTGCACGATAAAGCCATGCTCCATCCAAACATGTCATGATTTGTGCCTCATTGTGGAGAGAGACCAATTTTAAGCACATTCCCTCAAAGATTTCAAACATGTAATTTTAGCCGCTGACAACAGGCTCCATAAACTAGTCCATACCTATGTCGCAGACGCAGGTTTTTCATAAAATAGACATGGGTGACTTTAGTCGACCCGTTAATAGCTTCCGCAAAAAGATGTCTACGGCTGACATCGATTCGTTGATGGCTGCAACAGACAGGTGGTGCCAGTTACTAATAACAACTTATTATTAGGTAGGTAAGTGTTTTTGGTACGAGCTTTATTATAAACCTAAACTAGTCCTGGGTTTTAATAAAAACTCTAAACTAGTTCAGGTTTATGATCAGAAACGTAGATCGTTTTAGGTTTATGATAATATTGATTATGAATTTTGTCATTTGCCGGTGTTTTATCACCTGCAAAAAATGCACTGTACAAACGTACCTATGTATCTTTATTCTCTTTGCAAACATCAAAGTGAATCAATTCCAACCTAATCTTTATGTCGACGATATAACTCGTAAAATACTTTATTAGACATTTAGAGTGGTCATTGGAAACATGGATTAACGTTTTTTTGTTGCTGATTACTCCAAAGCAATTTTTATAACCCTTTGTACTATTTTACTTGCTTGATTCTAAAATGACATTCTCTAAGATAAAGAGGCTAAAATCCAAACCTCCAAATCAAACAGAACGAAGATCAATGGCTCACTTGGGGCATAACTCAATAACGTAAAACTCGTGACGCAAGTTCAAGGTTTTGTTGAGGACCTTTCAAGTCGTCGTGACACGGCCACAGGCTTAGGATTAGTCCCTAGGGCAACTTACTTACCGGGAAAAGATCTGACGACGCGAAGTCAGGAGATAATTTTTTGACTGTAGGTGACCAAACTTGTGATGTCACAAGTTGGTGTCGATTCCGTAATATCTCTTAACTAAAAATAGCGTTGTCACTTTCAGATTAATATAGGCTTAGGCAAGTAAGTATATATATCGTCTATAAGTTTATGTCGGTACGTACTTTACACGTTAGCTTTAAAAATAAAACGACGATTAAAGATAGATGGCACCTTCTTGCAGAAGGAAATCTGCGAAATGGCGAGAACCATTGTCATTTTTAAATATGACATGACTAAAGTTGTCTATGATATTTACTATTCTTTTCTTAATCTGTTTACCGGAAAGTGACAGCGCTATTTTTTGTTCAGAGATATTATCGAAATGACACCACTACGTCGCTAGGTACCTACCTACTACATACTGAAATAAGTAAAATTAAGACCTTAAGAGAAATCAGTTTGGGACAAACAACAAACTTAACCCATGCGAAATAATAAGATACATAACGAGTTGTTTTGCGACCTCTTAATCTTTGTGTGACTCATTCTGGATAAATATATGATTTTCATATATCATAGTAATTTGTTAATGCAGATAAGAGTAGCAGTATTCCCAGTAGCCTCGTTAAACCGTCTAGCTTTTTAAATAAGCAGCAGCCACGCGTTAAACGAGCATTTGCTATGCATGAGAATGTAAAATGGTTATAATTATTTGTAGCTTATCTATATTTTAGTTTCTAAATTGCATTTATGTTATATACCTATGCCAGCATATTTTAATTAAAGCAGTTACTTTATACAACTCCCTTTGAATTCGTAATACAATTATCGATGAAATATTATACCGATGTATATTTATGTCGATGTAATATTTGTGTTTTGAATTCTGCAACTGTTTAAAAATTTTGTCAAACATAACTTTCACAAGAATTCTTAGGTAAATGCGATGTTTCGATAACTTTCTGGAACGAAAACAATATTGTGACATACAGTCAAGCTCACGTCCAGTTAGACATTCAAACCGCCATACCTAAGTCTTATGCGCTTAGCATATGACGGTCTAAAGTATCCCAAAACGGTCCAAAAGTCTATAACGCAGCCCGATCTTGACTGTACCTACATTAATCTATCGCTCCATATTAGCGGATGAACAATCCTACTTAAACTTTATTATTTGATAAAACTTTTTTGTTACCAGGTGAACCCAACAATCACTCAATGCGAGCTGGTGGATTGGTGCAAAGAGCACGGCGTGGTGGTGATGGCGTACAGTCCATTCGGCGCAATCTTGGGTCGGAAGCAGGACGCGCCACCACCGCGTGCTGATCACCCCACACTACAGAAGATCGCTGCGAAGTATAAGAAAACTGTGCCTCAGATCCTGATCAGATATTTGGTAAGTCCACGTGGACCCGACGATCTCCCAATTCGAGTTGCTGGGTTAGTGCAAAAAGCACACGGTAGTTGTGGTGAAAGCGTACACTACATTCGGTGCGATCCTGGGTCGCAAGCAGAACGCGCCGTCACCATAGCACGGGTTAGTATTCATGTCATATCCTTTAGTGAATATTTCAGTTAAAGATATGAGACGGTAATCTGGCAAAGAGACTGGTTTGTCTACCTAATTACATTATTTATTTCAAAATTCTTGTAAATTTTATGTGTTGGTGCCGTGACCAGGATTTTTAGCAGAAATTCGTAAAGAACCTATACGAAAAAAATATACGGACAAAGAATATAGGCTGTCGGATTTGTTTTGAGAAAACTACTGGCAGATAAAGCAGTCGTGCTTAGATTACCTGTCTTCCTTATTCTCTGTGTTTTATACATTAAAATTAATGTAATAAATAATATTTTGTATCTCTTTCAGATTGACCGTGGATTAGTAGCCATACCAAGATCTACAAACAAGGAACGGATAAAAGAAAACATAGACATTTTCGACTTCTCACTGACTCCTGAAGAAATTTCTGATTTGTCAGCTTTTAATTCAAACTACAGACTGCGAACCCCGGCTAAGTGGTATCCTCATCCACATTTCCCGTTTGAAAAGAAGAACCTTACTGCTGAACAAATACAGTACATTATTGAACACAGCAAAGAGGATTAAGATAAATAGTAGGTACTAGTTTTTGAAAGACTGGTTTTTTTATGATTGAAAGTAGTGGTTAGTTATTTAAAGTACCTAGTAGTGGTTAGTTATTTTGGGCCTTACCACAAAAAAGTTAGACCAGAGTCAAACGCGTGTTTAAAATAAAACTTCATACAAAAAAAAACGCTAGTCTAACTTTTTTGTGGTAAGGCCCAAAGGCCCATTAGTATTCTTTGGTACAGTGATTTATTGGTATTTTTTAAAATAAAGTAAGTATATCGATATTACTCAAAGACTTTGTATTTTCGAATGTCGTAATTGATTTATTTTAAAATTGCCTTTGCTTACCTTTAAAATTAATCTTAAATGCCAACAAACATTCCAACCCATTGGATATAAATTCTTAAACACTTTCCCAATATACAAATACCTAATCTCAAAGGATTTGCGTTAGCCTTTTTAATCCCTTAAGCTTAGCTCTGAAACGCTATGTAATTGAATTCTTCTAACCACCCGCGTCAAAGAAAACACAGCCTTTTGCTTTTGATCAAAACCTGCGGCTTCCGATCACCCTTGGTTACTTGACTGACAAGTCAAATGAGGTACTCTTTAAACCAACTTACAGTCCGATACTTTTATTTAATGTCAAGACTTTTTCTTGACATTAAATAAAAGGGAACTAAAAATTTTTCATACCAAATTGTTGCCATTTATAGGTAGTCAATATTGCTATTTAATTTTGAAATTGAATACAACGTGGCGCCCTAATTTTTTGTCTACTCTTTTTTGCTGGACTGTAAGTCAGTAAAACATTTTGTATTACAGGCATTTTTAAACTTGTGATATCTAAAATATTATTTTCTGAATCTATTTGACGGAAAGTGATAGCGCTAATAAAGTTACGTTACATTACAGAATTGACACCAGTCTGAAAGTAGGCATTCCACTATTTTGGTTAGAAATTATTATTCTGTTTATATATTGCAAAACGATGCATGGGGTCTTTGGTATTATTATCATAAGACAACTTTTTGTTTTATGATGGCCTAGTCAAGTAGGTAGGTAGGTACCGAATTGATTTAAGATTGCTGGTTATGTAAGTAGGTAGATACCAAAGTTTATTGTATCCTTGCACCATTGCATAGGCACATAGAAAACGTAGGTAGATACAATAACCTATTTACTTACTCAACCAGCTTTGCAAAGATGTACCGAAATAAAAAAAATCTTTCGAAAATCCATCCATCAAGGCTTATTGGACACTTTCCAGTTGAAATGTTTAAACGGCGCCATTTAAAAGATTACCTATTCGAACGAAATGCAGGTCCATAAACAAGCGGACGCGACGAGCAAATAGCTCTAAAAGACAGTTTTGTCCCGAAATAAACGCCACTCCAGCAGAGTTTATTCGAGTACTACGCAACTAGTGTAGGGTTTAGTTGGAGCCGAATCATTCAATCGGCTGAATAAACAGCCGCTCGATAAAAAGACTGAAACATCTCTGGGACGCGATGTTTGAGAATTTCTCTTCAATCCTCAATGTTTGCAGTCAAAATCGGCTTTCAGTGTGAAATGTTATAGGCGGTTGTATCTATTTTCCAGTACCTATATAAGCCCGACTGCCCGACTGTCTGTTTGGCTAGGGACTTCTCATACTTAGACGACCTTTTATAAATCTACTCTTACATTGTTGAAAATCTACCTATAGCAATTGCAGCTTAGAGTCTGCTTACCCATACGTGAAAGTTACGTAGGGCCTTTCTTTGGTTTAAGAAGTTTTTGCTAGAAATCTTAAATTACGCAGAAATAGTTTACTCGAAAAACAAAGTCTAGGTTCGTGGAACTGCCAACAGCCACCACTATTTGTATCCACATAGCACAGCAAGCTCCTCGACGCTGTCTTCGCGTCTACTCGACGTTTTTTATTTGCCATCCGCCTTTTGATGCACTTCTCCGCCCGCATTGCTACACTTTGTTCAACTTAATCTAAAACAAATTTTACTTTGAAACGAGTTAAACAAAAACTAGAAAGTCTATTTCCGGCATGAAAGATTTCCTTGAGCGTAACATTTTTCCCTATCTCCCGACGCGACTGTGGAAAATAAATAGTCATTATTTCATTTTAATAGTCCTTTGTAGAAGCATGGCAATTCACCCGCAGCGTTCCAGACTAGACGTGAATGTGGAACGAGTGTAATGATAATGATGCAAAGGCAATTTATTACCAACCTGTAGTAGTTTTATTTATGTGATTCCTTTTGGAATATGTAATTTTGCATACATTTTATTCAACCTTAACTATCGTGCCAGCTTGGAAAAGCATCACCCCATTTCCCGTGGGTGTCGTAAGAAGCGACTAAGGGACTCGAGGGTTTCATGTGCATTACTTACATAAACACAACTTTTCTGAAACGGCCTTCAGAAACCTCAGACGTGACGATAGCAGACGTATTTACGGCATTTAACGTCCTGCTTACCCCACAAAGGACAACAGCGTGAGACTATCATCTACGTTAGTACGTGTATCAGCTCAATGGGTTTGGTTCGCCATATATACCTACATGATATCGAAAATTTTCCCCTCGGGAAACACCGGAAACGTGTACGAGATGTTTTTTCCTGGTTTTCGTCATATTTAGACCGATGATGTTCCTTGGGGAAATGTTATACTGGTTCATGGCCTCTTTTTGAATTCCTGTTATTATTTCACGACACGTGGATTCCTTATTGGAACATAAAGCGAAATATAAACTTGATGCACTCGTACAAGTAAGTAGGAAGTAATTAGGTGATTACTTGATTAGATAAATTTTATAAACATAGAGATTTATGGATTTCAAAATGCGAGATGGAGGGTGAGTTGGTAAATTTTTATTATAGGTTATTTTTGACGGACCTTGTAGTTATTTTCTTGAAATGTTTTTGACCGCCTCGAAAACGGTCGGTTCATCACCAAATGCAGGGACTTACGACCAAACGAGGGTTCATGAATTACGACCAAAGGGGTTGCTGCACTCATAGCGCAAGATCAAGTTACCATACGTTTGTCTTGCCATAGTAAGTTGGTTTGTCCCCGACTATGTTCCAGCAAACATTTGTTGAACGTGTTCCAAGATCCGCTCGGTACCAAGGATTTATGCCTACATGCCCCCCGTCTTTTGCTTCAACGAACTATGTAGGAGAGAATTACTGGGAATACACAGGCTGGTATACCCATGCTGCTATAAAGTTGGACAAGTTTATCTCAAGAAAAGTGAACAAGACAAAAAAATTTGGTCCTGCGACTTTCGTTATTAGTATTTGTGCAATCCTACCATATGGGCCGGCGCGGCTCAATCGTTTGCCTGTAAATTTTAATTCTGGTTACAAGTATAATCAAAAAGATTATAATCCACGGAATGGTTATTATACTATGCAAAACAGAGAATCATAAAACAACACAGGGGATTGCATCAAGTTTTAAGCAACATTATATCACAAAGTCTGTATTCCTTTACCATTCTAATGCACTCGTCTGCAAAGTTTGAGCCATTAAAAATAATTACTCGCTGCACTTTAAAACAGTAGGTATCATCATTATTCTGACTATTAGCACAGCGAGTATAAACAGGAAAAAATGTACGGTGATAATTTTAAAGCCAAAAGCCACATCCACAAATTACATACGCGACATCCTTATTGATATGATAAGCTGGTACCATACCACTCTACTCCAGTAGTCTTATGACGCGACCCGAAGACATGAAGTCCTCTTCCTTAAGTCTTTTTCTATAGAGCGAGACACCGAGTCAACGAATGACACGATGTACCCTGGTGAAATATTTTTTTCTACCACGTACCAGGCTTCTTCGTTTTTGTCTGTCTATGGTTGAGTAAGGTCCATCCGCTATCTTAGTGTCATGGCCATGATCCGCCTAAGCGAGAGGCCAAGTTACGCTGGTCGCATAACGTTTAAGCTGGTCATTCATGATGACATGACACTATGATAGCGGGCGGATGCACTATAAAGACCGCCATGGTTGTGTTGGGATAAGGTTGGGATAGGTAAAATAATAATAGAATGGTGAAAACAAAAAAAAAATCACGTAGAGCTCATCGTATGCTTAAGAGCACGCAGACAATCATTTGGACCGAAGTGGAACTCATTAGTTCTGGTGAAAACTGCCCTCAGCAATTTGCTTGTTTTGCTTGCGGTGTTTTTCCGCGCATGTTTCGGGGGCAATTAGTCTGTGCCTCTGCGGGCTACATGGCTGTTTAACGGCGGCTGCAAGCTGCAGAATACTGCACATTTATACTGGCCATACCACCAGCTCGGGCCATTAGTCCGGCTCACCAGGCCACCGGCGGGACGTCGCTTCAACATGAACTTATGACCAGAAAAAGCTAACACCATTCACTGCTGGCGTGATTTACGACCCGCCTTTTATTCAGTTTACACGGTCCAGATTCGAGAGTCTGTTTTAGATTTTAGAATACAATCTAAAAGTGTGGTGTAATCCATAGTCAGTTGCGCAGCGAATTGAAAAGTAGATACCTACCAATTTTATTCGTTTCGATAAGGCAATTAAGAAACATAATTCAAATCTCCAGTATCAGGATTGAAAAATGTCTAAGACATTAAAAATCATCACCATAAACAAGCTTGTGTTTCAACTAGCTGTAGCCACAACAATCAGGAATTAGCTAAACAGCGTGGCGGCGCCATCCTCTCTTGCATAATGACGCCAATTAGTTTGCGTCACCGCACCGAATTTATGTAGGGGCTGGAACCCCCCGCAACTTTACTCATAAATAAACTGCTGTCAAAAAACTTGAGCACCTAGCTCTAAAACGATAAAGATTACAGACTCAGGTGATTTGCTTAGGCCTAGAAATTTGAAACAGCTGGTAAGTACACTTAAAACTATGAGAGATTAATTAACTTCGCCACATATTTGTGGGCATGACAAAATTAACAATGTTACATGTCATGAGGTAAATAGTTTTGAAGCACACAGCCTCCAGCACACACTACTGAGAAACGTTTTCGCACAGTAAGTAAACTTTCTTTCTATTTATATCAAAACGAGGTGGGCTCCTGCATCACATTTTCAAGAAGAAAAACCCGTTTTCCTAAACCACTTAGGAGACAAAGGCGTCAGGCACACTTGCCTCATGGCACTTGATTATTTACATAACGCAGTGAGTTGCGGTGCTTCGTTCGAAAGTGCTGCCACGATCCTCGAGGGAATTTGAGCTTCAACCTGATAACTTCGTAGTTCCTCCGCCACAAAGGAAAATGCCTCAACCCATACAACGGCTTTTACACTGGTGAGGGATCAAAAGTGACTTTGCTGATGGCACTTGCATATTAAAGCGGCCTGGAAGACATCGCAAAGGGGTTTAAAGGATGCAATATTTTTCTTACGGTTTAACTCCTGTTTTTTTATTTTGTGAAAGACGCCACGCCATTCTGGTCATACGTAACGTTAAGTTTTGTTTCGAGTTGCAGTTGGGATGCATTATTAAAATGTCGGTTTTTAGTATTTATGGGGTATTTGAAAATTGTATGCACTGACACTAAAATAAAGCTGCAACAGACGTTGGTCTGATGGCAATATAAATATTAAACCTTGTCATTAGCGACCACGCTACATCAACAAAATAATTTGACGTACGGTACCTAATGAAGACGAATTGAAATCGTAGGGTAAAAACCACGTAAAAACCATGTGTATGTCGCCTTACGTCTTCCCGTTGGCGTAGTGGATAGTACCTTTGCCTTCTACGCCAAGGGTCGTGGGTTCGATTCCCACCAGACACAAATATTTGTTAAGTCAATTTTCAAATATTTGTGTTTAGTCTGGGTGTTTTCTATGTATAATATGTATTTATTTACAAAAAAAAAAGTATATAAGTATTAAATCAGTTGTCTAGTTCCCATAGTACAAGCTTTGCTTAGTTTGGGGCTAGATGGCGCTGTGTGTCTCGTCCAGGGATATTTATATTTAAGTAATTTCTTGCATCTCCGCATGTGGCGCAATTTGCATGTCGAACCACACATAACTCCGGTCGGTCAGCTCGCTCGGCGCCGTGGTCCCAACTCCCAAGCTCCCACAGCGGGCTCGGTCGTCTCTCGATTTGCTTGCAGACTGCTGCATGATTACGTACTGCGGAAATGCCAGTGGTTTCCCTGGTCAAATGACTTGTCGAATAAATCAAGAGTCTAGAAAAACAGTTTTTCTTTTCAAGTTGGCAGCCCTCAGCTCAGCCCAATATGGAAATGGTCTTGATGGCTTTTAGTGCATAGGCGTTGACTTCGTCAATATTTAAGCAAAGTTTTTCCGTTGTGATGAACAATTTTATTTCGGTGTCAGATAATGATGCTACCTAGATTATCTTCTACGAGAACAATAGTGATAGAGGTAGAATATTATTTATTTCCATACCATACTCTTGCTGAATTCCAAAGCGTCCGCGCAAAACATTCAACTTGCATACTGACCCCATTCTCTTTCCCAGATTTTCCTATAGAATCTTTCCGAGCATCGCAGAACGTCTAACGAGCCCATTTGGAGAGCGAACGTTGGAACAGTCGCAATGCGCATATTATGTTTATTCGTGCTCAAAATGCATGTAGCAGGACGGCTGCGCTGCAGCGCAAGGCAGGTACGCGCGGAAGCTTCGACATAGGCAATAGCGTTTTATTGAAGCCAGTTTGCTTTACGCCACAGTAGGAGTATGAAGAAGCTGTTTAAGAAGAAAAAGGAGTGTAAGAAATAGAAATTTTAATACTTTTATTAGCATGTATTAGTATATAGGGTGAAATTTTACTAGTGACCGATAGCGAAAACTCAGAACCGACTGGTGATAAGAAACAACTTTCCCCTAGAAACATAGGTCGAAATACTGAAAAAAATTTAGACCCTTAGTAACTCAAATCAGCTGATCGGCAATTTTGTATGGGAGGTCCAAATTTTTTTTTCGTATTTCGACCTATGCTCCTTAGGGAAAGATATTCCTTATCACCAGCCGGTTCTGAGTTTTCGCTATCGGTCACTAGTAAAATTTTACCGTACATACTACATACACACACGGTGCAATAAAAGATCTTAAAAAAAGTATTTAAAAAACACTTACATAAGATCGAGGAAGATGACTTGACAGAGCCATGGGAATTATTATTAACTACTATTATGATATGACGAGTTTTCTAGCCATCGTTGTTATAAGTATTTTTTTAAGGGAAAAGACAAGGCTACGATTTGATTACCGGCCAGCCTAGTGCTATTAAGGCAGATTGCACACACACCGGACAGTTTTGTGATTTGAGACAGCCACCAAGTGAAGTGTGACAAGATTACCTGTAATATTATCACATGTGCTATTGACAACCCGTTTTTGTAATCTAGAAGTGTTTAGAGTAGTGTTGGTTTGCATCAAGTTGTTATGTTAGTCGTAAATAAATGATCCAGTAGAAACCTTGAAATGATTCGTTTTGCGACTATACCTACTGCATCTTTAACCTTTCCTGTAGGCATGTTGCAGCGCTGAGATGCTGTATTGTGTTCGGATTGCGAAAGCTACATGCATTCTTCACGGTCGACCAGATCAGACATTCAGGCCTTCTAGCAGAACTCATTTTATTCCACACGACCAATCCTCTATCGAATTCTTTTGAAAATAGGACGGAAGAATGTCACGTGTATATTTTTTATAGAGATAGGTTTGGTAAGTAAGTACCTCTACCTATCTTACGTTCTACCTACCTACAGTTTTCAAGTTGTACCTGAGTCAGGTAGACTGCAAGGGCCAGGCCACTAGTAACGTCCGCAAAAAATAACTTAACGCAGAAACTTGTGTCGACAGTTGCGAATGCCAAACAACGCAGTTCCTGCGTTGCGTTGTTATCTATAGGGTTACATTTAATTAAGTACAAATCTCTTGAGGGTGTGATCTACTCACAAAACTGAACAACTCCTGTTTCAAACTATTCTTCGAAATATGAAAAAAAAATGTTGGACCTCCCATACAAAAATGCTGAAAAAGTGTGTAACTTAGTATGGGAGGTCCAAAATTTTTTTTTCATATTTCGAAGAAAAGTTGTTCCGTTTTGTGAGTAGATTACACCCTCAAGAGATTTGTACTTAAGTAAATGTAACCGTATATAACGTCGTCGGGTTTTAGTATGGAGAATACGAAATTCAAATGGCAGGCGCATGCGTTAGCACTGCGCAAAAAAAACGCAGTAGCGGACATTACACGTAAGTCCATACACACGAATCGTACCCAGCCGTTTGTGAGTATTTGTATAGTGGAATATAATAAAATAGACAACCTTAATATTTTTCTTGCAATGATTCCGAACAAAATAGAATACGACAACAAAAACTGTCGTAAGATATATATTTTTTCATGAAATAGCGATATTCCATAAGTCAGAGCTCGGCTCGATTGTATTTCATGGAAAATTGAATCCTGCCCAGTCTAATGGAAAGCGATGATGTGTCCAAGATAGGAGGACACATTTCTTCCCAGCTACGTTCCAAGTTCATTTTGTTAGAATAGTTGTGGATATGCTGTTCAAATAGTCGGTTTTCGAAACGTTTCTTACAGTTTTATTGATTAAAGTTTATGCGTTTGATAAAAAAATACCTTTTTTGTCTATTTTATTCAAATTGCATTTGTAAGTTGGAGTTGGAACTTGGATTTTACCAGAAATGTTTGGATTACTTTTTATTGTACTAGATTGACTCTTCCCAAGTATATTCCCTGCATGGTAGAGCTAACCAGTGGTGACTCGACAGGTGTATATTGTGGTAACTAGACTTAGGTGTCTTTTCATCCACCGCGTGACTGATGACGGCCGCCACCCATTTGTGGTCATCGTGTGTGGCCTGCAGGTGCTACGTCAGGTTTGTTGGTTGATTGATGATCTGCCATACCGAGTGTTCAATATACCGGGAGTAACAGAAAGGGTATAACAAGCCGAAAGGAGGTCAAGGTACTCATGAAACTGAACAACTTTTCCCATGGAACATGGGTCGAAATATGAAAAAAAAAATTTGGACCTCCCAACCCTCAGTTTCATATGAGTACCTTGACCGCCTTTCGGCTTGTTACCCCATTTCCGTTACTCCCAGTATAAGTAGTATGCAAAATATTGTTGAGCAAATTGCCGTGTAATGCCAGTTAAGAATAGCATCACCCCAATTCTACCCCTGGGTGTCGTAAAAAGCGACAAAGGGATAATCATCTAGGGAATGAGAATAAGAAGAATAAGAATTTTTTATTTGCTTTTAAACAAGGTTACATTGAAGTTGTTACATTGCAGTTTAAATAAGTTCACTTGTTTAACTAATGAGCAGCAGCGTTTCCTGCAAATGCAACTACTTGTACGGCGCTCGCCAGTCCGCCTTCCAAGCGTGGTGAGTATGGCAATACCCTCCGATAAGCTGAGGGCAATGTCCAGCAGTGGACTGTTGTGGCTTTTATGGTTTATGGTAGAGCAAAATGACAAACAGAACAGACTTAGGGAATAAGGTATGCTGTAGCTGAAGAAACCAAACGCAAGTTATACCTACTTACTACACATAAATGTTAGTTCATAAATCCTCAGATTGAATAACTTGAAAACTCGGTGTTAAACATGAAACTTTTAACATTTTTCCATCTCAGACTATCTCCATCGACATAAAACTAGTTTTTTTACGACAGCACTCAAGATTCGCTACGAACTTTTACATGCAAAAATCTCATGGGAATAATAATCGCAATGTTTACTAAGTGGGATAGTAGGGATACGGATTGTGGTTTTACCACAAAAAGTTAGACGCACGTTAAATGCATGTTTAAAAATATCGTTACATGAAAATAATACCCTGGGGTGAGGCCGTATTAGATTGTTTTTTGTTCGAACAACTCCCACCTTATACTATAGGTACTACCCACAAAATACTGAATCGCTGAAAAGTTCTTTCACTAGGTAAGTATCTCTAGCTTTATCTACCTACAACTTTATTGATGTTTGAAATCGACTTATGATTGGTTATATTTAGTCGCAGAGGGTTAAGTAGAAGTACTAGGGATATGACACTCGATCGCAAAATTTTTGATTTCATATTCAAACAATACTAAATTCCGCAACTGAACTATAATTTGTTTTAAATAATTTTGTTTTGAATTTTTAACACCAAATCTGCAACATCCCTACCTGAAATCTTAAAAGTTTTCTGCTGTTAAATAACTTCATCGATTCTTTATAGATGTCGAATGGAGTTGGAACTTTTTAAAAGTTTAGCGTAAGCAGTTGTGGGTAGTCTCTTGAGAAATCTACGCCGTGATTTAGCAACGTGAAATTTAAAATTTGCCGTATATTTTTAAACGTGCTACTTTGCACTTTGTAGTCTGTAGACAAAAAATTAAGATTTGCGTTATGAACGCGATGCGGTGCTAATAAAAGAACGGATAAGTTCTGATTTTGATCACGTACCTGCCTATACGAGGTGGTACCGAACCAACGACTTTCCTGAAAATATTAATTTCAACTTGAAGAGCTCAACAGATCAAATTGAACAGCGTTCCCCCAAAGTTTTTTTTTGATTCCCCAAAGAATATAGGTAGGCAAAAAAAGTTTACCCCGTAGAAAACTGCGCGGTCAGCTGTTTTCTGTATGGGAGATCTGATTTCGTTTTTATACCCTTGGAAAAGCAGTTCAGTTGGATACTTTGAGCCGATTTCGGGAAATCTGCCATTCTGTATAATTTATCGCGGATAGTATTTTCTCTTTAAAAAATCTTCATTTGGACTATGTCTCTGCAGATGGGTACAAGGAAGCAAACCCATTTTAATTGGCAATTAAGTAGTAAAATAGAATTAAAGAAGTTTCCCGGTCCAGCTACGACGAACTGAAATTAGTTTGCCATAAAATGAGACACTAACAACTCAGTAGAGAAAAGGAGCGTCTCGCCAATAAGAAAAGAAAGGGGCAACCTCTACAGAACGTGCATCCTGACGCGTAGTCTGGCATCTGCCAAACAACTTATGAAAAAGAAAAGAGAAAAGACAAAGCTACGCACGTGGGACGCGCGTCGCATCGATAACGGCTGACGATCGCTTGTCTGACAGATGTCGCGTTCTGTGTTTCCTCTGCGGAGCTTGCGCCAAACAGATCCCTGTCAGTGGAGTGTGGTGCTGAAAAAGCTACCTTTACATTGACGTAAGGTAGCTTTTCCGGAAGTCAGACGCTTTGTCAATGGAAATACTACCTGCATTCAGAAAAAAATTACGCCATTTGAAATGGACTATGTATGTCAAATCCCTAGGACGTAGATAATTGCAGTTTTCAAATTATGTTGTTTCAATTAAGTAGGATAGGAGTAAATATATCTTGTACATGTCATAGTTGTAGGGTAGGTATTAAATAAGAGTTCTATTTGTGTATCTAATACAAAGACTTTAAAATATTTATCTTAATAGTTAAAATGGGATTAAGATGTTTCATTCAAAGTTATAAAAGATTTAATTATTAACTTATAATTTTAAAGGGTGGCCCAAAAAGAAAAATAACAAATATTTCGGTATCCAATATACATGTAAGTTAAGCTTGCTGGCATCGGAAAAATCTCCTACCCTGATGAAAGCTAACTTAAGTTTTCATGCTGTAGTGTATCAACTGAGTTTTTCTTATAATACGTCTTACTCCTAAACTGTGATACAGCAACTGTTCGCAGTTATTCCTACTGCGTTATGCGCAAAACGAGCAAAATAAATAATGAAATAATTTTAGTTCACAGACAACAGAGAACAAAACACTAATTGCACAGTTGATGATGTGTTGCAAATTAAACACGTTAAACTATAAGTTTTACACTCAACAGTTAAATATGATTATTTTACTATTGTTACAAAAAAGGCCACGCCTAAAAATTTTGTAAACTTCACTAATACCTGATTATAAAGAAGAAAGAATTTGTTTGTACCATGTTATTGATAAACTCCGAAATAACTAGACTGATTCTTTAACCTTTAGAAAGCTACAATATTCTGAGCAACATAGGCTTTTTATAATGGAAAAATAACTCATTCCTACAGGAAAGGGAATGAGAGACAATGTTTGAGAAAAAAGAGGAAAGAAAATTTAGTACCTAACATCAATATTTTACTTTACAGCATCGACGAATGCACCTACATTACAATTGAATAAAACCAACCGATCGCAATTTATGTGCTTTATTTAACTTAGGTACAACGGTGGGCCTCTCCGTTCTTTCTACCGGTCTCTGCTCAAAGGCGTTATCTCGGATATTCCGCAAGTAACAGAACTGAATAGTCCTGTTTTAGTGTCATGCTTGCAATTTGCGAATCTGCTAAATCGTAATAGTGGTTACGCCGGAGAGATGGGAACATTCCCACGGGAAAGGGAATGAGAGACGATATTTGAGAAAAAATAGGAAAAATAATAGTACCTATGATCAATTTAGGGACTTTAAAGCATCGACGAATGTACCGAAATTACAATTGAATAAAACAAACCGATTTATTTACACCTTAGTTGTACAAAAGGTGTGCCTCTCCGTTCTTTCTACCGGTCTCTGCTCAAAGGCGTTATCTCGGATATTCCGCAAGTAACAGAACTGAATAGTCCTGGTCTTAGTGTCATGCTTGCAATTTGCGAATCCGCTAAATCGTAATAGTGGTTACGCCGGAGAGATGGGAACATTCCCACGGGAAAGGGAATGAGAGACGATATTTGAGAAAAAAGAGGAAAAAAAATAGTACCTATGATCAATTTAGGTACTTTAAAGCATCGACGAATGCACCGAAATTACAATTGCATAAAACAAACCGATTTATTTACCTTAATTGTACAAAAGGTGGGCCTCTCCGTTCTTTCTACCGGTCTCTGCTGAAAGGCGTTAGATATCTCGGATATTCCGCAAGTAACAGAACTGAATAGTCCTGTTTTAGTGTCATGCTTGCAATTTGCGAATCCGCTAAATCGTAATAGTGGTTATTCCGGCGAGATGGGAATATCTCGGGTGAGCAGCGGCGCGCCGTAAACCCCCTACCCACTACTCTTCACGCTAGCCAGTAACCGAAAATAGAGCTGCTACTTCTAACCAAGGTAACTGTTATTTCAATACCAGTTTGTCATAAGATCGGCACTAATTATACTGGTTATTTCAATCTGCTAAACAGCATTAGTGGTTACGCCGGCGAGATGGGAATATCTCGGGTGAGCAGCGGCGCGCCGTGAACCCCCTTGCCACTTCTCTTCACGCTAGCCAGTAACCGAAAATAGAGCTGCTAGAACGTACAAAAGTAACTGTTATTATAAGTATGCTACTTCTAACCCTCGGCATGCCTGGTGGGTCTGTGAGACCCATCGCAGCCGTTAAACTGTAATTATTCATTGTATTTTAAATTTCACGCACAACCGCTCTCAGTAGCTGACCATCGTGAACTAATTGAGGCCCTCCGCCCACTACCTCAGCTAACAAGTAAAAGTTAACTAAAAAATTCCGTTAATTTCGCGCGCAACTGCTCTCATTTCCATACTGTAGTGAGCTAATTGAGGCCCTCCGCCTGCTACGTCAGTTACGAGGTAAAAGTTCACTCATACATTCTCTAAAAGCACTTTGCGGGTGAGCAGCGGCGTAAAACCCCTTCCCACTACTCTTCACGCTAGCTAGTAACCGAAAATAGAGCTGCTAGAACGTACAAAAGTAACTGTTATTATAAGTATGCTACTTCTAACCAAGGTAACTGTTATTTCAATACCAGTTTAGCACAAGATCGGCACTAAAATTACATTAATATTGGTTACTCTACCTACACACTACTCTACATGCTAGCCATTAAACAAAAATAGAGCGCACTGCTGCTATTCTTACTTGTTAAGTTACAGCTGATTTAAACACGTCACAAACATCTTTAGATAAGACATAAACATAACGTAACAAATCACTGCTGGATTTTCGCTTCACCCTATGTTAATGTAAGGGTTTTTGCCTGACCAACTAACCATACATTGCAGCGCATTGTTCATAAGAACTTTGGATGCCAAATTATTGGTATATTTTCACCGAGTAGAATAATGGATTGAAGCTATTAAGTCGACATGTAACGGGAAATACCTACCTACCACAGTCACGGAGACTGACCACTATATTTTACAGGATGTAAAGCTTCGTGCAATAAAAACACCTCTAAAGTAGTTAATACACCTACCTACTTCGTTTCCGATTGTCAAATTTAATGATTTTGCCTGCTTTAAGTACTGACCATTATCAAAGGCGTGGTCACCGCTCTGTTCCATCATATGTGTTCCTAACAAGTACCAGTGAATAAAAGCGAGGGTCATCTCTAGCCGACTCCGGGCAGCCATGCAAATTATTCACAAGGCGCCCGCGAACCGCCCACACAGCTAACTGACCGCGCAAATAACTACTGTTTCTTTAACTGAATATAAAACGACCCTAATCTGTTGACCGCACGTAGACACGTCTTAAAAGAAATAGGGTTACGTTTTGTTAGCTCATTTGCCTACGCCGTTTTTGATGAAACCCACAGTAAACATGTAGGTACTCTACGGTCTATATTAGACCAGTTATTGGACTTGGATTGACCCCTCTTGTAACCCTGTATTAAAGATTAATGCAATCGATTTTACTTCCGAAATTAAAATGTCCAGTGACGTAATGCAAAAATTCAGGAATGGCCAACAATGCCCGCAATTCATAAAAGAATATTTTTATGAAATTTTTAATTCTGGCTCATACGTGCGGCCGCTCTCGTAAATCAAGTACTTCCGCGCGCCCTTTGAGTTTCCGCACTTCGATGATTTACAGCGCGTGTGACAATGCCAGCCTACAGCCTTCTCATATCCCCTTTTCATGCGAAACCACGCTAAATGAAAACCGAAAAGAATTTTTGTATCAACTTTAAATTATCATCTTTGAAGACCTTGTATTTTATACGAAAATCTGAAGCTTATTTTTCTACTTCCTGTTATCACGAAAACATACACTCGAAATTGCTTGCTATTTGAAAAGTTTGAAATCCCCCCGTCCATCGCCAGTAAATTGCTGGCCATCAGAACCATAAAAGTGCAACAAAATAAAATAATAGCCGTATTCTTCTTGGATCCACAAGAAATATTTATGTGTATGAAGCGGGCGGGGAGAGCTCAGCTGGCGGCCGGCGGTCGACGCGGAAATATTCGTTCAGTATTCTCCCGGTTTTCCTACAGATGTGGAGTGCAGATATATATCTGGTAGGTCGCGGCCGACGTGCCCGCAGCCCGATATTTCGTGCTCCCTGGACGACAATAATTTGTTGGTCCATCGCGCCACGGTCCGTGTACGCCCGCCGATATATTTATCTGCTTCAACGGATGCTCTTAATCGGAATTGATATGAATCGTGGCCGTTTAGGAAATTGTAAGAACATGTTACGATCACAATCTCATCAATCACATACATATGTAGCTTTCGATGCATTTCTATGACTAAAAAAACTTCATTCAAGAACTCTGACTACTTTGTACATGATTTGATTGATATGTGTAGACTTTTATTATGTAGGTATTCCGTAAAAAGTATTTTAACTAAGTTTTACCTTGGTACCTAATGGTTTTGTTCCATATAAAGGGTCTGTATAGATATTAAGTCAAGCGCTGTCTCTGAAAAGTCACTCACGAAAAGGAAATAGCGTTACTTCATTTTGTAGAGAAAGGTTCGGTAGCAATGTGCCTACATAAATTAAAATAAAACACTACTTCTGCTTTGAGCTCAACTTTTGCTGAAATAGCACACAGTAATCTGTATGTTTAGTTAATGGATGTAGATATAACATTCATCACAGAAATCCTATACACCCCTACACTATTAAATAGTCGAAATATCTCTGCATAAATTTTGGTTTAGCAACGCAGTGGCTAACAAAATTCCAAACATGCACAAATACAGGATGGGATTTTCCTGAAAATCGTGAACTCTACGCACGAACTAAATATTTGTTAGAAATATGAAGCTAAACCTGATGATTTTCAGTAGAGAGAGAGATAGAGAGAGTAATATTCTGACTTACTGTACCTACTCTGTCTTATGTACCTACTACTCAATTATTGAGATACGTACCTTTTGGTACCGATTTCATTTCAACTGTGCTTATGGAATGTGAAAAGATCTCTCAATTCTTCAGAACCTGATCATCAGATCCTGACCCGATAACTATGGGATCACTTGCAAATTTTGAGATGTTTAATGCACTCACAGTGCTATTTTATTCTCATAAATTAAAAATGAGAAAATTATATAACACATCAACCAGTGTAGCGTGTTTAAACTGATATGAAGTTTCTGAATTCTTTTTCCTTTCTTGAAGTCGGTTCTTTGACCTTACGACCCGATTCAGTTGGTTAATGAGCACACATAGGTACATTGATAAATAAGCTATAAGCAGAACCAATATTTGAAAATGCTCCTGTTTATGTAGCTATTCGGTTTACGACAAGCGCTGTATTCGGCCGAGCTCGAAATCCCGTATTAAAGTTAGATGGCAGACTTCTGCAAGTCTTCACTTCATACCTTATGCGCTATTTCCTTATGCACTGTCGCAAGACGGCCGGGGTAAAATATTATTTTCCTTTTTAGGTCAAATGAAAAATGAAGTTGCTAGTCTATAGTCGAGCTTGTTTCTACAAAATGAAAGTAGGTAGAGGAAAACAGATGTCGTATAAAAAATGGGTATGTTTGTATGTAACAAAATATTAAAATCGAAATTAGATAGAGCATACCCCACGAATAGTATGAACGTAAGTAAATTATTGTGCATTAAAATGAAGTTATGTCCATACGATTCGCGGGAAATGATCATCATATTTATTAACTTAGAGCTTCGCTCTTGTCGGAGAAGTGATATCAAACCTGCTCTCTTTTAAGAAAAAAATATATTCTGTGCATTTGCCGAGATCTTGCTAGTAAGAACACTACTTTATTTTTCTGTTTTACGATACTTTATTATATGTTTCTCTTAACAATGTAGATTAAGTACTATTAAATTATTAAACGAACGAATTATTAAAGGATACTCATCTTGTATTTATACGTTTTGACAAATGAATAATCTTGTTTTAGAAGTCGAGGATGGACGTAATATGTGCCCGCTCGTGTTTACTCCTGATGATGATACTCCAAAAGCCTGAACTTCTGAATCAAGGCATGTCGTTTTATAATGTTCAAGGTCTTTATTTTATCAAAGGCAAATGTTGCTATTTTGCTGAGGTACTAGTAAGTATGTTAATATTAAATACCCTTCATAGCGATACCATTGAAGATACATACATACCTATACCAACATTTAATTTCACATCACAAATGAAACACATTATGATGCGCTGCAGCAATTCCTAGAATCATTCGGTGCTTACTTAGCGTGATTGTGTTCCTTTGACAATCCTGCGTATGACAAGACAATGTGCGAAGGCGCCGGGTGCTACATCGCTATCTCCTTACAGAGGAACACCTGACGCTCTTTGAGGAAATGTCTCACTTGCTTGTATGCAAATCTTCTGAGAATCACCCTGTCTTTAGTTTAGCCTATACGAGGCCTCTCTAACAGCGACTACATTGGAAATTTAGAACATAAAGGATTGGAACTGGTAGTACATAGATCCATTGCTGCTTCCACAAAAAAGATTATAGCGAAATTTACAAATCAGTCCATGTTTCGTTTTTGCTATAAAACGAAACTTACGATATGACAATGACGATGACAACTTTTGTCAATTTTCTGCAACCATCTTGCATGATGTGGCTATAAACGCACCGTACGTAATCTAAGCTACGGTAGATCATCAAAATATTATCCAAAACTTCACATATCCCATTTTGAACACGTAATGAGAATCTCGCTCGGCCGCGCCGCGTTGCGGTCAGGAAATTGAAAGGGCGTCCGGAAACTTGATTTACAGCAAAGTGCCTGAGAAAAGGGATGTTTTATTATGAAAATTATCTCGGGTACCCTGGGTCCCCTCTCGGGTCCAGCCCAACATGTATGTTGTCGTAATAATTTACATAAACAAGAATTATAGTGCCGATTAAACTGATTATACGCCGTTTATTTGTATTGTTATTTAAATGAGTTTCTACGTTGATGTATTCTCTTATGGGATTCAAAGGACTGGTTGTGTATTAACAAAATGCCTGTATGTAGAACCTTTCTGAAATTGTCTACTACTTTTAATACAACTATGTCAGAGGCCTACTAGGCGGTTGAAAAACTCTGACACCAGGGTTCATCGGGTCATTGAACGACTCGGTGTCCCACACGAAAAGAAGAAGAAGAAGAAGAATACAAAATGGCTTCAAATAGGCACTTAATGTCCACTTGATCTACGAGAGCTAGGATAAAAACAAGATATTAAGAAAGTAGGCTTTCATACAAACGTTTTCCCCTGTTTTCTTTCAGAGTAATGTATTAGGGCTATGATTCTTTTTTATTTCTTTGAGGTCTGCCATAGGCTTGCCTCTATTTTATTAATATTGTCTTCAAGTAATTATTTTATGCAAAAATAATAAGGGGAATTCCTGGTAAGCTTGAATGAAATAAAAAAGAATTATGGCACTACTTACTTACATAATTGAAGGTAAGAGTACAGTGAAATACGTTTGAGTGAAAAACGCCGCTCGGGAATAGTCTTAATTCGTATTTAGATAATTTGCGAGAGACGTATCTTCGTTTACTCGCGAATCCTTTTCAGTAGCCCTAGCCGGCGAGGCTGGTTCAGGAAGATATTTTAGTCCCAGCGTAATTCAGTTGCCGCCGCTACGCCGTCACTTGGCCTAGTTTTATTTTATATCTGCTGGTCTTAATTGGACCTGCTACTCGTTCCTACACCTGTAATTGGGACCAGCGACTGAGAGTAAAATAGGAAATGCTCGCAACTACTCTGAGGTTTACTGCAAATTCGATTATACAGAATTTACTGCGTCTGTTTCTTCGTATGTAAAAGTTTAGGTAGGATGCAGCCAGACATGGCTGTTAGTAACACCTGTCAAAGATTTTGGAATCCGGAAGTCAGTAACTTTAAGTATTTTTGACGACAAAAATTATCCGTGTAAGTTGTCATTGAGATATAAAAGTTCATTATCATCAAGGGTCGGGTGCATCTTCTAATTTATTGAAGTTTGGAATGTAGAAACCGGCATAGTCCGAGCGGCGGCTGGTCTCAACCCTATCTCACAAAAGGGTAGAATATTTTAGCTATGTACGGGTAGAGGAGCTCTATTTGCTCTCTGAAAAAAGTTAAAAATATCTCATCGAAGAATAGAATAAGACATGGCTGTAGCGATAGAAGCAGTTTAGTAAAGCGTATAAATCTTTGTCTGCCAGCTGCTATCTTGGCACGTTTGGCGGAGTAGCTAAAAGTATGCCCTCTTAAAAAAATAATTAATATCTCATCGAAGAATAGAATGAAAATTTATCGTACCGATAGCTTGCTTAAGTTTGCCTACATAATATACTGGTCTGCCTGGCCACAGCCTGGCAGTTTTCCCGGCCCGACCACTTTTACTTTTTTCAGTAAAAATTTTATCTCTTCGAATAATAGAATAAAAATAAGTCGTACCGATAGCTTGCTTAAGTCTGCCTATAAAAATACTGGTCTGCCTGATCACAGCCTGGCAGTTGTCCAGGTACGACCACTTTTCCTTTACTTTAACTTTTAGCTACTCCGCCAAACGTGCCAAGCTGCGCCGCGGCAGACCACGACCAATCCGAAGTACTAGAGCTCCTCTACCCGTACATAGCTAAAATATTCTATTCTTTTGTGAGATAGTGTTGCGACCAGCCGCCGCTTGGACTAGCAGTGCTTACATACCTACTTGAATACTTATTTTACTTAAAAGCTTTTCATAATAAGATTTTGAATGAACAAATGTATAAGCGGAATCAGAGTGAATTTTACGAACGGCTGGACAGCGTTATCAAGGGTGTTGCAGCCCGCGGGCTTCTGTCAACAACCCGCTTGGATTTAAGAGCCGACTGTTTAATATAAGGTCCTATTAAATTCACTGCAAATATTTTAAGGGCATGCGTAAATATGTATAAAAAAAAATCTACGCGCTAGATTTTTTTTCATTTTCAAATAAACTTTTTAATTAATTATGTGAACACCCTTTGACTGACCCGACTGACGTTCCGCCACGTATACAGTCATTTACACGGCACGCACACTAACAGCCAACCAATCACAGCACCTTTTGTTTGGCGCGTAATTTAAAATTCATCGAAGTGTGTGTTCGCAGGACAAACAGGGTGCACTTTTTTCGTTTTGTTTTTTTAAAGTTAAAAGCAGTTTTCTCGAAAACTAGCGTGTAGATTTCTTTAAAAATTTGCCTTGCATATGATTATATTTTATTTGATCTGCCCCTAAAATATTTGCAGTGAATTTAATAGGACCTTATATTTATTTCGCATACAAATATTTCCATGTGTGTTAAAAGTAAAGGAATAATTTGGTCAGGTAAACATGAAGTTTTTTGTGTCTGGACGAAAAAAGCCAGAGATGGTGCTCTGTAGCGTATCTTAGAGGACATTGCAGCAGTGGACTGCAACAGGCTGACACGAAGACTGACGAACGAATATTCACATAGTGTAGGTATAGACAGGTACAGGGTGCACCATGGAGTGACGTCAATAAAAATAAATAGTTTCCTCACATCTTGGGATATTCGAAAATTGCCCATGTATGTTCCGCGATTATTTTTAGTTTCCGAGTTATTCAACTTAAACCCGCAGGGGAACGATATTCTGGCCACAAAAGCTATGACAAAATTAAAATTGGATTTTGTTTCTGTAATATGTTAAGAACATAATTCTTGACACACATAAAAAAAGGTAGAAATTTTTCTCATTTGCAACGTCCTTTAAAATAGGTATTTATATTTTATCTTTGTAACTACATGAATATAGATTTAAAATTCATTTTTTTTGTTTATATGGTCATTAGACCTAAGTACTTTCACATTGTTAAATATGTAGAAACTTTAGGTATTGGGAAAGCAATAAAATAGAAAAAGACTATCTCTTCAGACAATATAGAATTAAAATCCCTGAATTTCCTAAAATAGGTTTTTATATGAATTATAAACATACCCTAAAAAGTGTAGAAAAAAATAAAAATGGATTCTTAATTTATTCGCATTTTTGTTAATTACAAGACCAATATTGAATAAAAGTATGTAAAGATGATCATATTTCATTCGTCTGAAATTCTATTTCACGTTATCAAAAAAAATGTTTGTGTAAGTTGTACCTATTTGAAGTTATTAAGTAAAATCTAGATAAAAATACGTAATTCCCAGCGCGGGGTGGTAACGGCAGCGGCGGGGCGAGGCGGGGCAGGACGCGCGCGCGCTATTGGCAAGCGCGCGGCGAGACGTTTGACACATTCTGCGCTCTTAAGTTATAGGTACTGTAGAGAACCACGTCGTTCGACATAAAAATTGAAAATGTTTATCTTGCTAAAACATTAAATATTTGACCCATTTGACCGATCGAACCCTAATTTTGGTTTTATATTCCGTGTTGGAGTAAGGAACTTCTTTATGAAGACTTCATGTCAAAGTATAAGGCGACAAATGTTGTAGGCGGCATAGAAAATTGAAATGTGTGTGACGTTTTTGGTTTGAAAGTTTTTCTGACAGTTTTAGAACAGGAAAGATGGAGTCAAATTTTGGGTGTGTTGAAGGAAGGAGCAAAATGGAGCTACTGAAAAAAAACGTGTTTTCAGTGCTCAACAAAGTAAAAAAAATGGTGAAAACTGCCAAACTGGAGGTGCGCCACCTGCCTGGGAGCATTGTGAAATTCTATTTTAAAGATAAGTATTTTTTTTTATATCTAGGAAAGATAGAATGGAGTAATATCTTCTATTGCAGATCGCTGCTAGGGTGCTCCTATAAAGTGACCAATCTCATTTGGATTTGTAGGGCGGAGATCGAACAAAGGGTGGTATGAAATTGGAATACGTGAATTTGACAAAAAAATTGTTTATTGTAACTTTCTAGAATTATGTTTTTATCTATATTATATAAGAAATACTAATATTGTTCGTATTTTTCAGAGTAAAGGAAGAAGTAAAAAATGTCTTGTAACAATGAAAAATCGTCCTGTATATAGAACTGGATTATGATGGGGCAACTACTTTGAGAATGCCAGGTTTGAGATCCAAACCTGCAGACGTAAGTGTTTACTTACCATTTGTATCAAATAAGCGTGAAGGAAATTCCAAAATTAATGCTTAGGCAAAGTGATCGTAAAGTTATGTGTTACGCGAATCTATCGTTTTGCGATTTATTATTGCGCGAGTGACATCCCGTGTGTCTAACATTTTGCGATTTATTATTGCGCGAGTGACATCCCGCGTGTTTAACGTTTTGCGAAATTATTATTGTGCGAGTGACAATCCGCGTGTACATCATTTTGCGATTTATTATTGCGCGAGTGACATCCCGTGTGTCTAACGTTTAAATTAATTAAAAATGTTAAATTGTTTAATGCCCGTGTAACTAGATGGATCTTGTTTTTAGAACAATTCAATTATAAAATCGAACATATTAAAGGGACGGAAAATATAGTACCGGATATACTTTCGAGGTATCCTGTTGGGGGAGTTATTCAGGAAGAAAAGGTGAAATGCCCAAATATTATGTATATGGGAGTTTCTTCAAGCCGGTCTTTAAATGATTATTGTGCGAGTGACATTCTGCGTGTGTAATGTTTTGTGAATTCATTATTGTGCGAGTGACATACAACTAGTGTAACGTTGTGTTAATTTATTATTGTACGTGTAACGTCCTGTGAACCCTTTGGTTTTCGTGTCATATTCCGCAGGAGCAACGGTTCCCGAACCTAACGTTGAGCTGGAGATATCGTGCAAGTGTAGTGTTGTGTTATTTAAGTTTGAGAAACTAAAGTGTTCTACTTAGATTTTACTTTTGAGTGGTTTCCCTTTTGTGTGATATTACAATCTAGTTATTTAGCTAAGGTTCCAAGGGTTTTCAAGTTTGACACTTAACATAGAATTTTTCAAGGGTTTTCAAGTTTGACACTTAACATAGAATATTTCAAGGGTTTTCAAATTTGACACTTAACATAGAATTTTTCAAGGGTTTTCAAGTTTGACACTTAACATAGAATATTTCAAGGGTTTTCAAATTTGACACTTAACATAGAATTTTTCAAGGGTTTTCAAGTTTGACACTTAACATAGAATATTTCAAGGGTTTTCAAGTTTGACACTTAACATAGAATTTTTCAAGGGTTTTCAAGTTTGACACTAACATAGAATATTTCAAGGGTTTTCAAGTTTGACACTTAACATAGAATTTTTCAAGGGTTTTCAAGTTTGACACTTAACATAGAATATTTCAAGGGTTCTCAAGTTTGACACTTAACATAGAATCTTTCAAGGGTTTTCAAGTTTGACACTTAACATAGAATATTTCAAGAGTTCACAAGTTTGACACTTAAGTTAAAATATTTTGAAATATTTCAAATTTTGACACTTTTATTCTTTCTTTAATAAATTATCTTTGACACTTTGACATTCAGATGTCTAGTTTTATTTATAATTCTTTTATTTCAAATTTGAAAATTTGCGTCAACTCGGCCTTTTGACAACAAGCAATTATATCATTCTTTGAAAGTGAGTGCAACAATATACTCGTGTTTTATAGGAGTGAATTAAAAGAGGAAAAATGTAAGTATAAATTCTTTTAATTTATTTTTGAATTATGATTTCAATTTTATTTATATTTAGATTAGATAAAAATCCAACGTTGAGATTTCCTTTTTCTAAATTGGAACTGGGAATATTTTGATAAAATCGGAAAGAAAGGAAAGGAGTGAACGTTTTCAACCTTATATCTTTTATCTAGGAGACTCATGGATGCTGATATATGAACGTTTTCTGTGAATGGATATGGATGAAGGACAGTCACAACATACTTACTTCAATGCCAAGATCTTCTTACTCTTCAGCTAGGAATGCCTTTGTAAATTAATGATTTAATTATTCCAAACGTTACAACCTTTTTTATAACACTAATATATCTTAAATCGGATTAATCTTCCAAATTATAATAAAAATTGTTTTAACAAATTTTAAAAGGGGGACTGACGAATTTTCTAATTTAATTTAAATATTAAAATTTTATTAACCTGTGTATGTATGCTGTGAAGTGCCACCGCGCGTACAGAGGTTGATTTGAACTGTAGAGTAAGCGCTACACTCTATACCTGTTCTCGGACTAGGGGTGTGAGGTAATGCTAGTTGCCACAACACCTAGTATTACAAGATCTACTTCTAAGTTCCTGGGTTGGTATTGCAAGCATAATTTACTATACATGGTCTAGTCCAGACTACCCCGCGTTGAGGTGCGTAGCTTTCCGGCCCTGGTGCCTTAGAGGGAAAGCTTCCATACCTCAACAAAGACACACAACACGAAGGGTTTGGCCACCCACCCATTATTCTACAGTTCACCTTCTGGGTTTCTTGTAGAAGATTGTCCCCAAAATACTTTTTGGCCTTAGGGTACGCGGATACTCAGTCTTTTGACTTTGAGCTAGTTAGGTAGGCTTAGATAGGTAGGAATCCGGGTTGGTTGGCCACGGGGACTATCCCCGGGGTTGCCATGGACCAGGTATCTCCGGACCTGGTTCCCCAACCTAGACCCCTTTTAACTTGCTTCCTAGTGGAGCACAATTAACTTCGTTAGTTTTCATAATATTAGGAGTATTTGATTTTTTTTGGTTTTCTTCTTCAATATGCAGAGCGTCGTATAATTCAAAATTTTTCGGTCGTTTAGGAAAGTCGTATGAGTGCGTCTTGGCCCCTTTCGGACGGGTGTGTAGGATGGATGGGAGCCCCGTATTCTTGTAGTTTTTTTTTTGTATTTAAACTTAAATGTTTCCTCCTTATACATCTCAAGCAAAACACTGCTCCACTTCGTAAGAACTAACAAGTCACTACCTTAACGCAATGTATTCCTAACCCAATAGACGATCACACTTAATATTGGCCATCTTCAATTCTAAGTAAACAGTCTAACTGTTTTACTAAACTTATAAGGACCTCCAGAGGGCAGGTTTCTTTCAGTACCTAAACATCAACCTTAGGGGCGTCGCGTACATAATATTTTCGATCTTTAAGCAGGCAAGTTAAAATTAAAACATAAAATGACTAGGTATCGCAAACAATCTACCTTCCCATTTAAGGGACTAACATACCTATACTGGTTTTTCATACAAATACTAACACACCAGTATAAGTTAGTCCCTAAAGTGGGTACGGATTCCGGATGATTTTTTTGGCAACAGTACCCACATATAAATGTAATACTCAAGTAATTATGTGAAAAACAGTCAAGTCTGAGATAAAAGTAGACACGTTTTATGAATGTAGGCAAGGTATACCCAGGCAAGACCGGATCAAGGGTAAAATCGGATGAATGCAATTTTAGAATTAGTTTTGATTCCTGGCTGCACATTTTACGAGGATGAATTTTACCGATATAATCTTCTATCGTGTGAGCACCGAATCGATGAACGACCCGGGACGTATTCATTTGAAGTTTCATTCATCAGCTCATCAGGTTTCATTTCAGATTCGATCTTCCCCGGTACCAGTATTTAAAGAAACGACTGGATCAACATCTGCACTCAAGGGACTACAATAAAGTGTTCGAAAATGTTGATCCGATCGATATACGAATACATCCTGCGTTAGTTACGGAAATCGTTGATCAAATTTGAATGAGCCAATCAGAGCATGGATTTGACTCTTGATGGACTAGACTTCCGCCGCCAGTTTGATGGCTTTGTACTCTCCGGCGGCCACTACCAGATTTGTACTACCTGATATAACAATCGCCGGCCGAGCAAAGCCCAATTCTTTCGGGTCAAGCTCGCCGGCCTTCCCCGGACAACATCACTACCGCCTGACTGGAAGTCGTTAATTGGGTCTGACTCGCCGGCGGTCCCCGAGGAAGACAAAAGCAAAAAGGTGGAACTTCCAACTAATTCGGGAAAGCGCTCGTATTAGTTTGAAATCTGCATACAGGTTGTAAACATTTTACTGGCGCGAGGTGCAAAGGGCGACGGCAAACAGCAACAGCAAAAGGCACGGATACGGCCACGATGAAGGAAACGCCCCGGGTTGCGAGGAGGAACACAAATTGTTATAGAAAAGAAAATACTGCATTTCAAATTATCTTTTTAAGATTGAATTGAATGTGACTTTCTTAAAGAGAATTTTTAAGAGAATCTTGTAAATTCCTACCAAGAAATAAATGTTTAGACTTTGACCACGGGCGACGGCGGACGGCGAGGACACGGGGAACCGTCAAAGACAGACAGCTCGATGTGTTCTGCGACGGCGGCAGCTCCAGGCTATCACAGCAGCGGTCTACTGGCGCCTTGTAGAGGAAGACTTCATCGTGGAAGTAGTCGTGGTAGCCAAGGCGCGAGTGGCGCCCTTCCGCGCCCAAAGCATCCTACGGATGGAGCAACAATTCTGCACTGGATTCGCAACAACAACGCGAGTCACACGCCTTTTGTCGCCGAGATCACTAACACGTGTGACTGGCAATGGATCCCGCCGGACCAGAACGTGGTGGACGAGGCGACCCGGCCAGACGTGAGTTGAAGGACGCAGCTGATGGTTCACCGTACACAGTTTCCTAAGACTGAGCGAAGAGCACTGGCCTAAAAAAACTCCAAAACAAGACGCGCTACCAGAAGAGGCCTACGTTCTGCACGTGAGGGCTAACACACAAACGCCCTGCCAGACATCATGCGCTTCTCCAAATACGAGCACTTGATACAAGCGCTGCATACGTGCTCCTATACATCAACGCCTGCCGCAAGAGAACCTGAAAACTGAAGGTGCGGCATAAACGAGAAGCAGAGAAGCTGTAGATCAAGAAACCCCAAGAAGACCTCAGACGACCTGGACTAGCTGAAGAGATTAGGCACCATCAGCAATTCACGTAAATTGACAATAGACATAGAGGCATCCTGCAGCTGCAATGGAGAATCAACGCAGCCCCCATCATCAGTGAAGACACAAAGAGGCCCATCTTGGACGGAAGACATCCCTTCACAACAACCACGCCAACAACGAACGCATACTCAACGAGCTAAGAAAGCGCTACTGGATCACTGACCGACCGAGCAGCAGCCAGAGAATCCGGGCACTGCGGAGTCCGAAAAGCTGCACGTCGTTTCACCACTTGGCAACTTAACGATGGTAAGACTCCAGCCCACGCGTGCCTTTATCGACACAGGCGGGGACTTCTTCGACACCCTAATAGTCACTATAAGCTGGAGACACAAGAAGCAGTTGGTATCTTTACCTGCCTCCCCACACGCGCCGTTCACATCATGCTAGCCTGCTCGCTGTCTACCTCATCAGTGATATTGGCTCTCAGGCCCATGGCTTCGAGAGGATGGCCGCACACGATATGATCAGAAAACACCATCAACTTCAAGGGAGCAGACGCCGAGCTACCAGCTGCCTACTCACAATGGCTGCCAGCGCTCAAGGACTACGCATCTACTACTCATCAATAGGACAGAATGGAAGTGTATCGAACTGGGATCTTCGAACCAGGAAGGAGCTTGAAAACACCTCAGACGAGGCTCACAAATACCCGCGAGACTTAATCCTTACCACTGTGCTCTGCGAGACTAAGCACACTATCAACGGAAGTCCGTTCACCCACGTTCCAGTCTCCAAGGATGACCCGGAGGCACTGTCACCAAACCACTTTCTCATCGGGTCTTCAAGAGACTACCCATTTATTTATTTATTTTCGAGTGGCAGTCACGACAGCTCCGCAACGTCAAGGAAGAGGACCTAGACGTTGTGGTCGACGCAAACCTGCCCCGCAACGTATGACCGGCCACTAGGGGAAGTCATCCGCACCCACCCGGGACCAGAAGGCAAAGTACGCTGCTTGGACATCCGCACCAAGGGAGACGTCTTCCAGCGGCCAGTACACAAGCTCGCAGTCCTAACGGTCCAGGATGCTCCAGAGACTTCGCAAGGGGGGAGTTTGGTCCGTAAAAGCTATCTTTCTTACCTTGTTACTCTAACGAAACAGCTTGCTGTGTTCTTTTCTTTGTCACACGAAGAACGCAACGTTGCCGCTTTGTGCTCGAGTACCTACCTATTCGTTAAGTTTGGCTTCGGATCTACTTAGTATAAGTAAATGTGGCATATCAATTAGATAAAATATACTCTAGGTATAAAAAAATATTTTCAGTATAAATTTTTTGACCGTAAATGTATAAACCAATATCGGTCAAATCGCTGATGTTGTAAGTGCAGATCCACTGACGTCACACGCGCAACAAGGCCGGATCCAACAAAGCATATCAACGCGGAACTGACTATACATACAATTCAAAAAGGTGTATCAACATTAGTTCTAATTTCACACTGAATCAATATTGACCGTAAACGGTTTATTTTCAAATATATACTGGGTGTTACAAAACAACCAATAAAGCTGAAAGGAGGTCAAGGTTCTCGTAAAACTGAACAACTTTTCCTGTGGAACATGGGTCGAAATATGAAAAAAAAGTGTGGTCCTCCCATTATCCCATACAGAATGTATGGGAGTTTTATGGGTTGTTTTGTAACACGTTGTATACAGAGTGTTAGGGACGGTGTACCGAAAACTTTGCAGGCATGATCAGACCATCAAACTGAACAACTTTTACTATGGATTAGGGTTTGCATTATCCGTTAATTTTTACTATCCGGATAATTCGGATAATTTATTTTCAAATATCCGGATATCCGAAAATCCGGATAATTAAAACATTTTTATTAAAAAAATTAAAATATTTAGATTTATTGAATTCTTAGAAAAAATATGGTCTTAGTTAAAAACTAATTAAAAAATCCTTAATTTAATATTATAAACGCAGAAGGAACTCTTTAACGGCCAACCCGCTAAAACGAATTTTTATCAAATTTTGCACAGAGATTGCGATGGATCCAATGATAGGAAACAAAAAAAAATATTTTTTTCGATCTCCCATACAAAATTCACGATCAGCTGACTGACTTTGTATGGGAGGTCGGGAAATATTTTTCGTTTCCCACCATTGGCTCCATAGTAAAAGTTGTTCAGTTTCATGGTCTGAGCACGCCTGCTAAGTTTTCGTTACACCGTCCCTAACACCCCGTATAATTGCAAAGTAGAAATAAATTTTCATTATTTTAATCTTAAATTAGTCGCAGAAGGTGAAGGTAGGTTGTAGGAAAATAAACTGTGAAGAAATAAATAAAAGTTTTTGAATATAAGTATTCCAAAAATTAAAATAATATGTATGTATGTACCTACCTATTACTGCAGCGCGCGACACGCGCTAAACTAAACGAAACGCCACCACCGCCGCGCGCTGCGCTGCCGCCGCCGCCGCGCCTCGCTCCCGCGATCCGGGCGAGATTGTAGGTATTTCTGCTTTGTTGCCAAGCGCTAGTGCTCGGACGAAAGAAATCTAACTTCCCAAGTAGTTACGTTTCTACACTTTTGGGTAATGATTATTCTGATAGTTTTGGTGATGATTACCTGATGTTTACAATGTTTAATTCTATAGAAGGCACGAATTTATATAAAAAACACGTTATTTATGAAATCCATAACTTTATTTTTCTAAACTTTTGGGACCATGTTTAGTAGAAGTTTTACAGACGTTGCTATCAATATGATGACTTTTAAATTTATATTGGAAGAATTGTAATCATTTTTTAAATTAGGTATGTTCCAAGAAAATTATCATTTCTACCTACGGATCAAAATTCAGAGAATAATGTATTTAACAAAATGCCCTATTTTTTTTCAATTTTAATTCAATATTTACCTATTTTTTTACGTAAAACACAAATACCTAAATTTCTACAAAACCCACGGTCCAAATTTTCTACATTTTTAAAATATACCTCACAACTATGTACTAAATAACATATCCAAAATCCAGGACTTCTAATTATTTCATAAGAGACTTTCTTTCAGCGTCTCGTCTAACTTTTAAAGTTGTATGGGAAAAACTCGAATGGCAGACATTTTTTCTTTTTTTGTTATCTAAAAAGTTCAAATCATAAAGATTGTGCTAGGAAATCAACCGCGCGAGAAACCCTTATACGAAAATAAAAAAAGGAAAGAAAAATTACTGCCAGTCGAGATTTTCCCATACAACTTTAAAAGTTGAATAACTCGGAAACTAAAAATAATCGCGGAACATACATGGGGTATTTTCGAATACCCCAAGATGCGAGGAATCTATTTTCTTTTTATTGACGTCACTCTATGGTGCACCCTGTATATTATTTTAATTTACTTTGCACGCGTTTCTCAATTGTTGATAACCTGCATACAAAGACAGACACGATGAACTAGGAACATACCTTGTTGCTCGTCAGATACTATCCATCCTCCATTCCTCCCCCGCAAAAGACTTCCGACGCGAAAATATAAAAACAATATTCTTTGATGAACTGGGATGCTCGTTCGTTTCATCGTGTTACGAGTTAGCGCTTTTATCTCGTTAGGAAGGCAAAGGAAAATGTTCACGGTATTCCAAGCTAGCAAACAGAACACATCTCAAAAGCACAGTGTGCAAAAAGCAGTAGCGAAACTTACTTAAATATAAACGCTCAGAAACTTACTCACACAGACGGACGATGCGGCTACACGGCATCTCACCTATTCGCGCGCTAAGCCCGGCTGACCGAACTGTCCAGTAACAAATTCTACCTTCATGTTATTGATTTGTGTGTATGGTATGATTGAAATCATCGCATTTATTAGTTAATCATCATTTTTGACGTAGGTAAATATGTACTCAACCTTGTAAATGATAAGAAATCAGTAAAACTTTAATACTGTTTTACAACGTAAACCTAGGATGTTTTTAAAAATAACTGTGTAAAAGTTACCTACAGTACTTTCATATAAAATCTCATCACATTGAATGAAGTTAACTTTAAAAGGCGTGGTTAGCCTGTAAGTATTTATATATTTTTCTTACTAGGATTTAATTGTGTTCAATCCAATTACAATCTGTAACATAATATTTATTATAAATAAAGAATTTTGAAAAACAAACATACAACCTATTCTTGCCAGGCAGTAGACGTGGTCACTGCGCCATGGCAATGACTAAATAAATGACAGGAAAGAAAATAAGGCGTTTTCCCGCAGTAAAAAACAGCGTTAGGTAATATATACCTTGCTAGTGTCGAAAGATAAGCTTTAAATGGTAAAATTGGATTGGAACCACAACCACAACAGCCCCAACAGTCCACTGCTGGACATGGGCCTCCCCCTATCGGGGGATTGGCAAGCGTAGTGCCAAGATGTTACATTTACAGGGAACGCTGCTGCCCATTCCCTGGATGAATATCCCTTAGTCGCTTTTTACGACACCCACGGGTAGAATTGGGGTGATGCTATTCTAAGCCGGCATCACACGGCATGGATTTAAAAGAAAATTTGCATTGGATTGGAATTAAAAGAAAATTAAGTAAATTTTAGAACAATAGAAAGTTATAACTACCTAACCTTTATATTCACTTTTCCCCAGAAACGGGTCGAGTTTCGATACTGCGTTTTGTTTCTTGTACTGTGCCCAAGGCAACTTAAAAGCTGATGGGACTCTGAATGGAAAATCGCAAGTCAAACACGCCCGTTTATCATAATGGAAAGTAAATAGAATTAAGTACGTTTAATTCCATTTTTTGCGCTGCCACGGCCATTATGTTTTTACATAATATTCGGAACAAAGAAAATGCTTTTCTTTGTGAATGCTTTTTAACACGGAAATAAGTATTTTATTTAAGACTTCTTATGGCAACAGAATAATCATGTTTCAATTTTGGTTTTCGTAAAAGCATTGTAAAGTACTCATGGCTGGTATCTACGATACGACTCCTCGCCTACATCTTTGGTGTCAATATGATAAGTAAGTTAGCTGTAATTAGTGTAGTGAAGTAGCTGGCTAAAGATGTCAATAACAAAAACAATAATAATAAAATTATAAGTTGTGCCAGAACACCTGGCTTGGGAAAGAATGTTAAAAAAATGTAGGTACTTAGATATTAATTTTTCTCTCCGCAATAATTCAAAACAAGTGTAGCACCCCAAATTGTCGAACATGAGGGGTAAATCAATGAAGAGGCAATAAAAATGGACGTATAACAACTGCTATTATTCTTTGTTATTACAGTTCAGGCATGTTCAGGTGTGTTCGTATGATGTATCGGCAGACTGTGTCGTTTTTTGCGCCGCTCTGCGGTTCGCGCCAATGTTTAGAGGAAAACCGCTGCGCTCTTGCGGAATGAAATAATGTGTGGCAAAAACACTGACTGAATAAAGGATTTGTTTGTTAAATAACATTTATGTTTATTTATTATATTCAATTCCCAAAATATCAATCAAAATTTCTAATGCAGTTCTATTCATGTCACATTTCCATAATTTAATTAATGATTCCAGCACAATTGCAACTTCCTAGATACTGTAGGTTGCACTACTAGAGATAAGCATGTAGTAATGTGATTTTGCACTGACTAGGCGTCGTCGTGTGCTTTTTTCCTTTGTCCAAGTTTTTTCCCCAGGAAGTAGAAATTTACCTGTAATTCTTTGTATTTTTACTCTGACATAAGATTAAAGATTTCGGGTTAGATCACAAGGGGAAACTCACTCAGAGTACATCCGAGAAATCCGTTCAATGGTCGTTGCGGTTCCAAGCAAAGCAGAGGATCGTATCGTACGGATTGTTCCCGGCTTGTTTGTGGAAATTGTACTGTACACAGATAAGTAATTGGCTCGTGGTATCTTGCTTGCAGAGCACCACTACGTTTACGTACACGTTAGCAATCCCATTCAAGATACCGTCCACCACTACCACGATCACACAGCCTATTGGACGGCAGAAGATGCGATTACATATCACAATTTATTGGGTCCAATTTGGAGTTGATTGTTACGGATGACACTACCTACAGTAAAAACGAAATACCTAATCAGCCATCCATGTAAATGCTGAATCAGGCTTGATCAATCGAGATGTAACATTTCGATTGATCAATGGCGTGTAACATTGCTTTCTCTCTATCTACATATGTATATCAGCCCGCATCTAACCACTGCCGAGTACCTACTTATAGAACTCTTCTCTTTTACGCCAGCCCCGCCAGTCCTGTGCCTTCCGCAGCCACTGTTTAGGTACATGGCCTATACTATATCGTCTGTCCATCTGCAACCAAACTATTCTATCATGAAGCTGAGGTGACCGAGTCGGGGCAGGCTAATGCGTGCATGCTGATTGGTCAGTGGTCAGGTGGTCACGCCATTTCAGAACGGATTGGCCAATGCGCGAGATGTTACATCGGCGATATAGATTTGACGTATCACCAGTAAGTATTCACTTTTAGTGCCGTCTAGTAGGCTGTATAATCGTTGCCGTCCACGTAGCTTACGGCGACCGCCATCGATACAATGCTGAGCAAATGCTGAGCCTATGCGCCTCAGTAACTATCTTGAATCAGTTGCAGGTCTCAGCTATTCCGAGATTGGGCGGTCATCATCGGTCGTCGGGCGCTCTTCACTTTAAACCTCTAGGACACTTCAATCTTGGATTTCCAATCTTGTTTTAGTATGATTCATTGGTCGAAGTTGCCATGTAAGTTAACAGTTCTGTAACTAACCGATCTAGCTACTGAAAGGCAGTTGCGATGCAAATAGCCATAGGTATCGCATTGTCATCGAACGCAAAAAAATGATAGGCCAACTGTACAGTCAAGCTCAGGAATCAGGATGAGTTAGACAGTTTGAATTTTCGACCGTCCCTTACATACTTGTGTGCCGCGCTCACGGCGCTCATAAAACTGACATTGGCGATTTGAGTGTCTAACCCGTCTTACCGGACGTGAGTTTGACTGTACCTACCGTCATGCATGATTGCATGATACAGAACTAAGAAACTTACATACATACATATAACATATATCACGCCTATATACGGTTACATTTAATTAAGTACAAATCTCTTGAGGGAGTAATCTACTCACAAAACTGAACAACTTTTGTTAGAAACTTTTCTTCGCACCGGAAAATAATATTTGCACCTCCCATACTAAGTGACACACTTTTTCAGCATTTTTGTATGGGATGTCCAATTTTTTTTTCATATTTCGAAGAAAAGTTTCAAACAATAGTTGTTCAGTTTTGTGAGTAGATCACACCCTCTGTCTGACAAAAGTGTGAGAGTCATTCAGAAGACTGTGTATTACAGCCAATACTTACATTGTAGTATCACCATAGGGACAGTGTTAAATAAATATTCAACATAAAGGAATCAATGCTACCTGATTGTAACTTTATTATATATGGCAACTCAAATATCTTGTATGTTGTGTTGGTAATATTGTATTCCGCTAAAAACGTCCATCTTTTTTCTGGCCCTCTGCGTACGGCCATGCCAAACTTATAATTTATTTAAATATACAGTCTTACTGCTCAATATCAAAAAAAAAAAAAAAAAAACTATGTTAAATAAATATTCAACATAAAGGAATCAATGCTACCTGATTGTAACTTTATTATATATGGCAACTCAAATATCTTGTATGTTGTGTTGGTAATATTGTATTCCGCTAAAAACGTCCATCTTTTTTCTGGCCCTCTGCGTACGGCCATGCCAAACTTATAATTTATTTAAATATACAGTCTTACTGCTCAATATCAACCATGTAGTTTATTTCATTAACATGGTTTGTGGTCCTTCTGACCCTGTGAGTGTTTGTGGTGCGTGAAACTCGTGCGTTCGTCCAAAAACAGCCGCGCGTGCTGTTGGCTTGCTGCCGCCGAGTCCCTATACAACGAGGCGGTGGTACTGTCTTATTGCACGAAATCTATCATTTTCGGTGCAAAGGACAAATCGTCGAGGGAACCTCTGCAAGATTCACAGGAATTCCAATGGTTTTGTGAGTCGCAAGCTGTGATTGCATTCACAAATACCCACTACGTATGATAGCAAACAGCTGATCCCAAGACTCAGTCGTAGGGCCTAGGAATACCTAGTCATTTAGGTGGTATAGTATAAGAAAGTGTAAGTAAGCTCTATAAGCACTTCACTAGTTATTTAAGAAATAGAATATAACTATATAGCTGTTCTTAAGTAGTTATTTGCTGTCACTTGCGTCCCATAGCACCAAGTGGTGGTACTGTATTTTTTCAAACTGCGTAAAAAGTGCTCTATAAGCACATTATGTAATTCATTTAAAAGAAAAAGGTAAAAGTATAGATGTTTCTTAGTAGTTATTTCCTGCCATTTGCATCCCATAGTATGAAGTGGTGGTAATATCTTTATGCAAAATGCTCTATAAGCACATTATGTAATTAAGTCTTAAAAATATTTAAGGGATACCTTAAATTGGATACCACTTGCGTCCCATAGCACGAAGTGGTAGTACTGTCTATTTGCAAATTGCTAACAAAAAGTGCTCTATAAGCACATATGTAATTTTTAGTCATTTAGGTGGCATTAAAAGTGCTCTATAAGCACTCAACTAGATTTAAATACTAGAATAGCTATTTCTCAGTAGTCATTTACTGTCACTTGCGTCCTATAGTACGAGGCTACGAGGTGATGGAACTGTATTTTTGCAAATTGTAAAAAACTAAAACTAAGTACTCTATAAGTACATTATGTAATAAAGTTTTAAAATTTAAGAAATGGCAAACTGCTAAAAATAAAAATTAGTGCTCCTTAAGCACATATGTAATTAAATTTTAAAAATAATTTAGGTACATATAAAATGTAAAAACAAAACAAATGTACAAAAGTTATGTATAAAAACATGTACAAAATCTCAAAAAGAAGAAAAGGAATTGTTTAACATAAATATTAATTTTTCTATTTTTGTGTAAGCAACTACCTTGAACTTTCATCTTTGCATAATTAATATAATTGGTGTGGCCCAATTCTGTTAAATAAATTTAACATAAAATCTGTTCAAACAAATTATTTCAGAACCTTTTACTCTTTTTGAGATTTCTTCATTTATAAGTGTTTGATTCCGAAGCTGATCTTAGCGCAGTGGAAGCAAATTAAAGTTATCTTAAAATCTAAAACTAAATGGTCGATCAGCCTCGGAACAAAATTTGACTACGATTCGTAGTGCTCTTTACTATAGCTAAATAAAATAAATTTAATGAGAGAATTTTGTTCCGGAAAGTTTCCGGCCGAGAAATTCTTGTTTCCAAAGTCTACTTAAACAGGGCCTAGCAGCGAATTGCTTACCGTGCGAACCATGACGCCGCCGTTTCCTTGTAAGTCTAGTTTTTGACAGGAAAAAAGGTATCAGGTTTTGGAGGAAGACATTTGGATCTGGATTTAGACACTAGACTTACTGCACCCGGGTACCAGCTCGCGTGGTACTCCGTCCAACAATTTTCACCAGCACTTGAGTTCACTATTTCACAGTTCAACATCGAATAATGTTTTAACACACTAATAACAAAGATTTCTCCCGCACACTACTGCTCGCGACAGCAACACGTTTTACTGTACAATACGCGAACCAAAGGACTTCTCCCGCATGGAGAAATTACTTAAAAATATGTGGCTAACACTGGACGCGCGAGTGACTAAAAAGTAAGGTTATATTTTCCGACGGCCGCGTGGTTATCGAACCGACTGACAATCAAAGCGCCGGAACCAAATCCACTTGGTTCTCTTCCCCACCGAACAGGGAAAACCACACGAGAAAACCGAAAGCACACTAAATTACACCATTTATAATTAAAATTCGCATCAACGATGCGAGCGCGCGGCCACAGGACGAGACAATGACGAACAGTGTTGCCAGCGCCGCGCGCCCATTTGATACGAAACTAAACATTCACCCGCCCCGGACCGACCCATCGGTCCGCTCTATGCATGGCAGGCGTGATAATGTAGCTACTGCTCGCTTAAGAACTGAATCCCCCACCTGAACTTCTGCAACTCGAAGTGCCATCACTACCGGAAACAGGTTGAGAATGCGCCCCCGGCGCCAACGCAGTGGCGGTAGGTTGGCATCCTTAACCAGAACGAGATCCCCAATGCAGGGGGGTTCAGTCCTGTCCGTCCACTTAAGGCGTTGCTGCAGAATGTGCAAGTACTCAAGCGACCAACGCTTCCAAAAGTTTTGAGTCATTTGCTGCAACAACTGATAACGCGACAAACGATTGCTATTCACCTCCGTATAGGGATATTCCGGCAAGGCGTTAAGTGGGCGGCCAATTAAGAAATGCCCTGGCGTCAGGGCCTCTAAATCATTTGGGTCTGAGCTGAGCGGACACAAAGGACGCGAATTGAGTACAGCCTCAATTTTACAAAACACGGTCGCCAGCTCCTCGAAAGTCAAAATTGTTAACCCTACAACGCGCAACAAATGCGTCTTAGCGGACTTTACAACCGCTTCAAAAATACCACCCCAGTGAGGCGCTGGTGGATCGAACACCCAGGCAATGCCCTGACGGGAGAGGCCCGTGCTGATGGCTTCTTCGTTCTCCCGTAAGAACGTTACAATTTCTTTCATACACCGATCAGCACCCTTAAAGTTGGTACCACAATCCGACCTGATCAGCGCTGGTCGCCCTCGTCGCGACGTAAATCTCTCCAGCGCTGCCAAAAGGCCTCCGTAGAAAGGTCGGCCACGAGCTCCAAGTGGACGGCCTTGGTGGCTAGGCACACGAACACGCACAAGTACGCCTTGATAGACTTTGCGTTCCGTAGGCGTGATGCCTTTACCATGAAAGGGCCTGCGAAATCCGTTCCTACACCTGCAAACGTCCAGGCCTCCGTCACCCGGTCCGGTGGAAGATCTCCCATCTGTGGCTGCATTGTGGCTGCCTTCAAGCGGTAACAAGGCAAGCACCTAAACACAACGCTACGTACCGTTCGTCGTCCCGATAAGATCCAAAACTCGCGCTGTAGAATGGCCAATAGCGCATTACAGCCCGCGTGCGAGTTTTTCTCATGACGATCCCTGACTAAGAGCTCAACTAAGGGTCCCCTTTTGGAAGTAACAGTGGATGCCGAGCCGAAAAGGCAGGCTAGCGTTCCGAAGTCTGCCTCCAACCCTGAGCATACCTTGCTCATCCAGGAATGGGTTGAGGCGCACAATTCCTCCCTTCAGCTTTCCACGTCCATCCCTGAGCAGCCTGACCTCCTCTTCAAAATGTTCCGCCTGGACGACTCTAACTAATGAGCATAGAGCCGCATTCCGTTCCGCAGGCGAGAGGACAGGTGTAAAGTTCCGTTCTGCTTGAGGCTTCCTGCAGTTGTTCACGAACCGTTTGATCCAACCTGTCACCCCAAGAAGTTTGTCGAGGAGCTATACCGTTCCAGCAAGAAAGCTGGGTTAGGCTTCGGTACGAGTTGCCCCACGTTCACTCGCAAACCTCGATCAGGTGGCCCAAGCGGCGCCCTGCACTCGTTGAATGGCCATTCCTGCGGCGACTCAGTTAGCCATTGAGGTCCCCACCACAGTGGGTGACTCACCAAATCAGGTGCCCTGCACCCGCGCGAAGCGCAGTCCGCTGGGTTCCATTCTCCCGGTACGTGCCTCCACACTAACGGAGTTTCCGACCCCGTAATCTGTGACACCCGATTTGCCACGAAAACCTCAAGTGTATGTACCGACGTCTGCAACCAGCATAGAACTATCCGACTGTCAGTCCACGCGTACACCGTTTCATCCAAGTTGATGGTACCACGCAGATTGCAGGTTACATGATTTAGCAAGCGCGCTAGAAGAGCTGCCCTGCCAATTCCAATTTGGGGATGGTCCATCTAGTTCTGACTGGTGCCACCTTACTTTTGGCCATAACCAGACGCACGTGCACAGTTCCCGTTGAACTTGCTGTCCGAAGGTATACAGCTGCCGCGTACCCTCGCTCCGAGGCGTCACAAAACCCATGTAGGGTAGCCTTACATCCCACCGATGGGACTAACTTGCGGGGTATCGCGATGTGCACAATCCTGGTAAGGTGGTCAAAAACTTGAGCCAATCCTTCAACAACTCACCGGAGAGATGGTCGTCCCATCCTAAGTTGGCTACCCACAACCTAATTAAAAAGCACTTCGCCATGAACGTAACCGGGGCGATCCATCCGTTAGGATCGAACGTTCTAGCGATTGTCGACAGTACCGACCGCTTAGTCCAAGTTTTCTCCAAAGGTCGGGCTCGATCTTGTACGTGAATACGTCATGCGTTGGCCTATATTGCACCCCGAGGATGCCCAACGTATTTGGATTGTCCGGGTTCTCAAAGAGGTGCGGGTCCTGATGGAACTCGCCTGGCAAACCAGCCAGGAGCTCTGGGCAACTGGACAACCATTTCCGCAACTCGTAACCTCCTGAACCCATGATCGCGATCAGCTCGTCTCGTAGAATAGATATCAGCACCCGTGCAGATATCGTCCACGTAGACGTCGCGATCCAGTACTGCTGCGGCTCGAGGGTATCTTACCCTTTCCTGTGCGGCCAACTCTCGCAGCGTACGTACTGCCAAATACGGACTTGGCTTAAGTCCATACGTCACCGTGTTAAGTTCGTATGTGACCATCGGCTCATTTGGGCTCTCACGCCACAAAATCAGCTGATACCGACGGTCATCCGGATGTATCATGGTTTGGCGAAACATCATTTTGACGTCTGCGACGAACGCTACCTGGTGTAACCGAAAGTCTGTGAGAATGTCCACAATGTCCCGGTTCAATTTAGGACCCGCGTGCAAACATTGGTTCACAGACACACCATTCGAGGTAGGAGCAGAACCGTCAAACACCACCCGTATTTTCGCCTCAGGTGACTTCAAGACAGCCAGGTGTGGAATGTAATAATGCTCGACACACCTCCAATCCAGGCTGGACACCGACATGTGGCCCAATTGAATATATTCCCGCATGAATTTATATACTTCTGCCGAAGTGCTGGGTCTCGCCTCATCTTCCGCTCCATTCCGAGTAGTCTCCGTTCCGCGAGCTGTCGCGAACTACCTAAAGCAGGGCGGTTTGGGAGAAAAGGTAGCCTGGTCACGAATCTGCCTGACGAGCATCTCGCAGTGTTGTATTGATAGAACAACTCGCACTCGTCATCCTCTGGCTTCCGTCTGTCCGCCGTGGGCGGCTCTTCAGACTCCCAAAACCTCTGCAGCACCTCTGACAGCACACTACCATAGAGGACCGTATCCCCTTCTGGTAGGTCCTGAGGTCTCAAACTGGGCCGAAAACAACATACCCCTGTGGTATCTACGGCCACCAAACCAGCTTCCTGGAGTACCTTCTTCCTACCGCACCATAATCTCCGAGGACGTCTGACCCGAGAAGTACGTCCACCGTACCAGGAGTATCAAAATCAGGATCAGCTAACTCCAACCCTGTGGTTAGCCCTCGTACCGTTGGTGGTAACCTAACCTGAGGAGTTTCCCAACCACTTCATCCAGCACCACGGCTGAGACTTGATAGCTGACCCTGTACATGTGCTACCTAATGCGAACCGCGTCCCGCGGGGGTATCCCCTTACTACCCAAACCTGTGTATGGGTCCCACTCCTGCTGGTAGGGAGGTCTGCCCATAAAGGCCATGGCTGGAGTTCTATAGTACCCCGACGGCAAACGTCCGTACCGAGGTTGTGCCTGTAGCCGCGGGTACTCAGGCATAGGGAGGCATGCGTGGGTCTTGAGACCCAACCAGGTGGCTCAAGCCCGCAGAATACTGCATGTACCCTGGTGGCTGCCTAGTGCTCTCCTGACACCCGCCCGTTTGATCCCGTACCTGGGATGGGTGTCCTTGGCCCTGTGCCGTTCTTCCCCAATTCGGCACCTGCTGCCGTGGTGGGGATCGTCCCCACGTCCTGGGTAAGTGGGCTCCGTCTGTTGACGTCCCCTGCCTGTCCCTGTGACCGATGCGGAGGTGGGCTCCTCCTTGGAGGGTGGGAGCGTTGCTCCCTCCCTTGGTGGGCAGGCTCCTTCGCTGATCCGATCCAGCGCTGCCCCGGCGCCTCCGGAGCGATTCATGCAGAGCAGCGGATGGTGTGCACCCTGGCAGTACCTACAGTTGGTGCTTGAAGGGCACTCTCGCATGATGCGGCCCCAGGCACAGAAAACACCAACGCCTCTGCTGTGCCACACCCGTCTCCTCTGAACCCGCTGCGCAGCAAACTCCTGACACGCTGCCACCCCGTGGCCTGTCTCCCTGCAGTAGGCACACCCTGATTCCAATGCGGTGTTGTACCGCCTGGGTTGCCTACTGTTGTCTCGCGCCGGTGCACCCGGCCGTTCCGGGTGGCGAGGGGCAGAGGTCTCCTTGCGAGGGCTTCACCAGCCTGGACGTCCACTCGCCTGCTTTCGGCCTCGAGGAACGACTTCAGATCCTCGTAGGTCGGGAGGTGGTCCGAGACTTGCCCCCATGGAGCTGCTCGAATCGAGCGACCATTTCGCTCGGCAGGCGGCGAAGCACTGTGTGGACCAAGATATAACCGTAGCCCGCCACTGGCAAACCCTGTCGCTCTAGTGCGCTGACCGCGACACTGACTGGGTGGAAGATTTTCTCGCGGAGGTCCGTACCTCGCGTTATGGTTGGTATTGACAGCCACTGGTCTAACAGCCTGTCTACAATCAGGCGCTTGTTTCGATACCGGTCGGTAAGGATCTTCCACGCCACCTCATAATTGCTATCCGAGACAGCCAAATGCGTCAGCAATTCATGAGGCTCTCCATGTAGCCTGGACATCAGCTGAGCCATCTTGTACGCCGGCGTTATGTCCGTCCGTGTGTGGACCACACTGCTATACAGGTCCTCAAACGCCGGCCAGTCGGCGTAATCGCCTGCAAAGACTGGAACCGTAACAGGCGGAAGAGGCACCTGTAATACTTCCCACCTTACCACGGAATGGCTTTTCCTTTCCGTCACGTCGCCTAGATATGTCCGCAGCTGCCTGCGCAATGTCCTGTGCCAGCTCCAAGCACTGGCTTACATCGCCCTCAACCAGCTCCTTATCTTCAGGGTTAGGAGCTTCCTCAAGGAGCATGAGGCACTCTGTGAGGTGTTCCGACACAACCCGAACCCGTTCATCTGCCTGTAGTGCACTTTTCAAGAGCGCGTCCTCCCGGTCCTCGCGGCCGATCATTGCCGCTGTGGTAGTAAACCACCTTAATTCTGTCTTTATAGCAGCCTTATACCTGGCGATCGAGGGCGATGGTACCAACTTTTACACACTCGACTTAATAAAAACGAAAAACCAATAAACAAATACCACAAAATAAATGTTAGTTGACTGGCCTAGACCTTACCGATAAGGTACCGTTCACTAGGCAAACAATACAGTCACAAAAAACCGAAACAATATTTTCCAAAATTAATAAAATATGTGGGTAATATAAAAACACGCTTAATACTAAATTACGGCTAACTATGTTGCAATAAAGCAACCACGCTCTGCTACCAAAAAATGTTTGATTCCGAAGCTGATCTTAGCGCAGTGGAAGCAAATTAAAGTTATCTTAAAATCTAAAACTAAATGGTCGATCAGCCTCGGAACAACATTTGACTACGATTCGTAGTGCTCTTTACTATAGCTAAATAAAATAAATTTAATGAGAGAATTTTGTTCCGGAAAGTTTCCGGCCGAGAAATTCTTGTTTCCAAAGTCTACTTAAACAGGGCCTAGCAGCGAATTGCTTACCGTGCGAACCATGACGCCGCCGTTTCCTTGTAAGTCTAGTTTTTGACAGGAAAAAAGGTATCAGGTTTTGGAGGAAGACATTTGGATCTGGATTTAGACACTAGACTTACTGCCCGGGGACCAGCTCGCGTGGTACTCCGTCCAACAATTTTCACCAGCACTTGAGTTCACTATTTCACAGTTCAACATCGAATAATGTTTTAACACACTAATAACAAAGATTTCTCCCGCACACTACTGCTCGCGACAGCAACACGTTTTACTGTACAATACGCGAACCAAAGGACTTCTCCCGCATGGAGAAATTACTTAAAAATATGTGGCTAACACTGGACGCGCGAGTGACTAAAAAGTAAGGTTATATTTTCCGACGGCCGCGTGGTTATCGAACCGACTGACAATCAAAGCGCCGGAACCAAATCCACTTGGTTCTCTTCCCCACCGAACAGGGAAAACCACACGAGAAAACCGAAAGCACACTAAATTACACCATTTATAATTAAAATTCGCATCAACGATGCGAGCGCGCGGCCACAGGACGAGACAATGACGAACAGTGTTGCCAGCGCCGCGCGCCCATTTGATACGAAACTAAACAATAAGTTTATTTACTTCTAAATAGTAAATAGTAAACACCTACAATTAAGGTTATTTGGTTTGTGCGCAGATTCATAATACAAAATATTTTCTTTGTAACTGAAGTTCAATAAAACACAGTGCAATTGTAAAAGGGTTTATTACATTAATTAGGTATAACCTATTGTCATGTAAAATATTGAAACATAATCTTTAATCACCTTTTGGTAGAGAAAATTTATTTGAGCTATTGAAAAATATTAAGTATTTGTTTTATATAATTTAACTGTCTTCATATTGAATATGTAGTGATGTATAAAACAAACATTATAGAAAAGTAAATGAAAATAATAGTTTTTTATAGTTGATGGCTCGTTTGTAAAATAATATTTTTGCTTTATAAATTTATTCTTTGCCGCCGCCCAACTATGTTAAATAAATATTCAACATAAAGGAATCAATGCTACCTGATTGTAACTTTATTATATATGGCAACTCAAATATCTTGTATGTTGTGTTGGTAATATTGTATTCCGCTAAAAACGTCCATCTTTTTTCTGGCCCTCTGCGTACGGCCATGCCAAACTTATAATTTATTTAAATATACAGTCTTACTGCTCAATATCAACCATGTAGTTTATTTCATTAACAGACAGGTTTTCAGTCTATTGCCTATAATTGATGTCAGCCCATCCCTTAGTCGTGTCTTACGACTACGGAAACGATATGGGGTGATTCCTATTCTAAGCCGGCACCACTAGGCATGCATGATACAGCACGAAGAAAGCATACGTTTAAATTTAGTTCATTGCAGTGTGTCTGTCGGAAGCATCTATTAGAGCCCGGGAACAATAGCTTTACGGTTGCTAAGCCGCCAAGCCAACGTCACAGCACAGAACAAGCTTTGCTGATTGCAAATTGTGCTTACTGGCAACACTGGCGAATTCAAATCGCAGTGTCCCCACCTAAGGGTATTTCCCTGAAGTTAGGCATTTTGTCATGTTCAGGGAATACTAACTTCTTGTAGTAGGGGAGACCGAGGGGTATTGGATCAAAGGGGTGTTGGATCAGCTTTGTTTTCTCGAAAAGTAGAAGCGTTAGCGAGCAGACTAAAATGCAATTGTGCCTCCTTCTGCCTCTTGTTGACCCCTAGGTTAGCGTTCTTGACAAATAGCGCGCCGTTTTGTTTTTATCGGATCATCATAAAAAAAATCGTCAAAAGTAAGTTTTCTGCTGTTATTTTGTCAGGCTAATATTTTGGAGGTGCTTTTATATTTTCATTTAAGTTTTATACGATATGAAACCTTAAAAATTGAGGATTCATATGGCACCACTGGTACGTCTGGGTTCTCTGTGGTTTTATCTCAGTTTATTTTTTTTGTCAAACTGGCAGGATTTTTCGTACCGAGGGGTGTTGGATCAGCCTGACCCAACACCCCTCGGTAAAAATTTGTATGGTTAATTTCATAGACGTACACGAACAGCACGCGTGTTGTGCTGGCCGGGTGTAAGTAGATATTTAAAGGCATCACGCGCTGTAACCTGTAACTTATAACTGAATATGTTATTAATAAACTTTTCGGTTTCACTTTCATTATCATTTTCACTGTCACTTTCATTTTCACTATCATTTTCATTTTCACTTTCACTTTCGTTTTCGTATTCGTATTCGTATTCCTTCTCATTCTCATTCTCACTATCATTCTCATTCTCTTACTCATTCTCATTCTAATTCTCATTCTCATTTTCATTTCCATTTCGATTTCCAGTTCCATTTTTATTTTCTAATATCTTTTTAATACGTCATATAAGCCAAGTGCATGCACTGATGAACATGAAAATGTTATTAGTGGGATTTCTATTTTTTTTAATGAATTAAAATGCGATTTCAAAAAATGAAAAATTCTCATACTAATGTTTTCCACCCATTTTGGGGATTGGGGCAAAAGTAATAGGTTTCTGTATCTTTTCGTTTTTTGTATGCTAAACCTAGTCTACACACCAAATTTCAGCTTACTAGCACTTCAGAATGTTCCCGAACATTTTGAAGATGAGTGTGTCGGTGAGTGACGAAATCGGCGATTTTAAAGATATACATAAAATCAAAAGTGTTAAATCTATGTAATTGAAACTTTGCATGTTTAATAAGGTTACTATTGACAAGATATGCTGAGAATTTGATCAATATGATATATAGAAAACTAAAGTTATTAGAGTTCAAAAAACTACGAACTACTTCGATAAAAGGTAGGTAGTGCCCTCGCGCTTCTCTTCGCTCGTCTTGGCGGGGGCACTGCTGTGCCTCCAGTTAATTCTTTACAATGAATTAATTGGTTAAATTTGAGGTAATTCACTTTAATTTTCAAACAAGCTTTTATTGAAATGACATTACCATAAAATGATCCAACACCCCTCAATACCTGATCCATCACCCCTCGGTATGAGGGGTGTTGGATCAAAATGACTTGCTCACACTAAAGTTGAGTTTTTATAAAAGACTTAATACTTACACTTTTAAAGTGTATATCATTTGAAAGCTTATGAAATTTGATATTGATTGGTGTAATCAAATACGAATTATCTTTATAGAATTTTGTGTTACGAAGCAAAATGTCAAAAATGATCCAACACCCCTCGCTCTCCCTCACTTTTGAGAGTAATGAATGACCTAGATTTAGAAACCTAGAAAATAATACGTTTTTCCTAGAATGCATGGAAATAATATGATTAATACTTCCATCTTCTTGCACAGATATTGAAATTTATACATACCTAGAACTTGTCTAAAAAAACTTCTCACCTTAATGAGGGACTGTTCAGGGCCACATTGTTGAAAAGAAAAATATAGATGGCTCTCTCTAGCGTCATATATCTACATGGTGATGGAGCGCGCAATCTATATTTTTTTCAATAACGTGGCCCTGGACAATTCCTCATTTGTGTGTTAATTTTTTATTATCATAAAATATTTTTCGGGAATTTTAATAGAAAGTTCCAAACACTTAGGCCCAGCACACACGGCGCAACGCATTTGCAACGAAACTGCGACTTCTAGTTACTTTTGAGTTTCAGCCATAGACCCCTTTGAGAGACCGCACACGACGCAACCTGTATGAAACTGGTTGGAAACGCGTTACAAACCAGTTGCATTGAAACGGGCGTGCAGGAAACTCATGTTTGCGTTTCTTCGGATTTCGCGCCTTTTTCATCAACAAAATGGCTGACGATGATAATCAAAGCATTGAATTTGTGTTAGAAGTAGAAAAATACCCTTGTTTATATAATAACACATTACCTAGCTACTTTCGGAGAACTGAAACTGATAAAGCATGGGCAGAAACATACGACAGTTGATATTAATATCAATGTAGGGATGTATCCACATAGTTCTTCTTTTACGCCTTCTCCTTTGTCGAAGATATAAATACATAACCACAACTTCTTCATCACTTGAACTAGACTTTTTGCAGACTTCTATTCTCACAGAAAACCGAACTGATTGTGAGGTTGCTGCGTGTGTGGAAATCGATTGAAACGAGTTTCAAACTAATAATTTCAAAAGGGTTTCGTTGCAGTTACGTTGCAGTTGCATTGCGCCGTGTGTGCTGGGCCTTATGAGAGAATTTTTAATAAAATAAACATTAGACAGTTAGGGAAATTGAAAACCTGCGGGTGGCAACACTGTCAAATCGTACACTCAACTTAATTCACGAAGCGAACAAAGTTGCCTAAATTGGTAGAGTATTTGCATAAAAATATATCCATGAGTTGAATTTGTTGATTCTCCGTTATTTGATTTGTGAAGTATGCTCTCATTGGTTTTATGGTAAATAAGGATGTTTTAGCCTGCTAGCATTGGGTTTCAATTGGTCCCGCATTTATTTATTGTTTTCGTATGTTGACAATATTTACCTACATTTTGTTTTAAGAGTTATTGGTTCAGATAAACAATTTAGTAGATCCTAGCTCGAGAGAGATACGTATGGATGTACACACCTACAGTCAAATAATTTTGCCTAAAAAGGGCTGTCGAACGAAATGCAGATACCTAATTAAAAGCGTGTTAGCTAAGTTAGGTATTGTGTATCGTTGAACCTTTGCTCAACAAGGCAATCCAGATACGGGCGGAACACAAGATATGGAATTAGCCGCACCGCACCGCCTACCCAAGGCAGTTCGCACACCGTATCGCGAATTATTGCGGAATTGGTTAGACAGCCAGCAGGTTAAAGGAGTGTCGCACGGCGATGCGGCACCGTTGTGCTCCAACATGCGGTTTCGTGCAACTCCTTTCGTCAGTATGAAACAGCAACGTATATTCAAATACCATCAAATACATACTGCAACCACACAGTCCACTGTTGGTCTCCTCCCATAGACAAATGAAACCTTTTTCGCGCGAATGACAATTTGGTGCTCTGTGGCTCCTCCCGATTGGGATTGGGAGTGTTACCATGATGATGCATTCACTCACAGGGAACGCTGCTGCCCATTCCGAGGACGAATTTACCCCTAGTCTTGTTCTACGAAACCTACGGGTAGAATTGGATAGATGCTAAGCCTCACATAGAAACGACAGACCGGAGAAAAGCCGCAAAAACATTCAGCAAATGTGTGATCCAGCTTATAGCCAAACCGCTTAACCTAACTCACATGTGATTTATAGTCCTAATATAAATTGTGATGGTAGGTAATCCACCCTTTGTGTTGACTTTATAGCCAATTCGGTGCCTATACTTGGCATTACTAATTTTATTGCTAATTTTATGAAAGTAAGTATTTGTTGTCAGTTGGACATAGGACGTAATATATGGTAATATTAATATTTAGTGGTTTGTGTGAAGATCAAATGTAGATAGGTAGGGGACAGAAGTGTAAAGTCGTTTAACCTTGTTCTTAATCTTGTCACAGGTTAAGTGAGAAAAAGTTTGGGACAGATTTGATTTTCTTTACATAAGTAGGTACTTACATAATAAATATGGCAAATTTCGAAGAAGGTAAATAATACATACACATCACTTTAGGGTATAAATTATTACAGCTCTTTTTTGTTCTTACCTATATGGAAGTACGTTATTTACTTTATCGAAATCGGTTCAGTACTTTACAAGATAGTGCTCTTCTATTTTTAAGTCGGTTTTACTATTGAATTACGCGTTACCTATTTCAAATACATTGAGTATTTATTTTTGCGCCTTTTGAGGCAAATTACTCAGTCTTTTCCAGTTACTGTTTTCTCCAAAAGCTATTTTGTTTATTCAGGGAATTTATTTCGGTTGATTCGAGTAAAATTACAGTTCGGGTAAAACGTAACAAGTTTCTTCCGTGTACTCGAAATTCAATTTGGGTTCCAAATGAAATATGAGGCAGACGCACGCTATGAACTTGTAGGCACCTACATAAAGTCTGCAGTCAGACAGACCCAAATGAGTGCCTGGCGCAGAATTGCTTAATTTTTTTTAAGAGGGTTATTGTTTTCATGGGACATAGAACAGTCTTAATAAAATAAAAATCGGACACCCACCTGCTTTAAAGTTGTTGCGTAAAACGTTACTTTTCGTCTAGCTGTAGCTACTGATGCAGCGTAGTACGTCTACCTACAGTTATTTATTTTCTCTACGACGTAGTAACATCAGTTCTACGGCGTAGCACCACAAATTAGGGAAACGGCGCGCGGGGCGCCTTTACAGATGGCTCACTCATATCAGTAGCGAGTCTATTGACGATTTTGTCGCTTACTGACTTTGACTAGAAATGTAACTAAGAACTAAGAAGATGGTTGCCACGAACGTCATATTTCTTGGATTAAAATTGGTTCAGAATAGTATGACGTTCTCGTATCAGATTTTGTCTGTGGATTTTGCTGTTTTGATATCTTTTGATATTCTCATAAATTTAGATTTTTGACAGTAGCAACCCTGGCAGTGTAACAAGTGACAGTCGCGAATGTCCTAAATAGGATCGCGTGACCCTTCTGTAAACTCTATTTTGTAGTAGCACTTTCTACGTTTTTAATATTTTCTACGTGAGAGTCTTCTCTTCTACCCTTGCAGTTTTATTTATTTCTACATGTGCTATCAGATGATCAATTTGTTCACGTTGTACTAATTTAGCTTTTATTTACATTGTTTACTGATTATGATTAATTTTAGTTCTAAAATTATTATGAAGCTTTCAACAGCAATTTATTTTATCTGTTTTGAATTCGTAGTGTTTCGAAGAAACCTGTTCAGGTAAAAGTCAAGTTGAAGTGCAGTGTTTCCGAGTAGCTGATCAGTGCAGTAATAATATTATTCATGAGATAACTTTGCTGCGACGATTTATTCTTACTAGCCCGTTCAGAGACACTTTCACCAGTGTTTAAAGCAAACACAGAGAACGGCACAGAACGACTCATTATCCCGAAAACGCTCAACAGGTCAAATTGAACATCTTTCCCTAAGAACCGAACCACCCATACAAAAAAATCTGCTGTGCACGCAATTTTCTATCAATCATTTTTCAATATTTTTTGGCTTTGAACTCAGGCCCTTCGTTTTTCAGTTTGTGCTTTTGAACTTAGCATTGAAGGGAAAGTGTGTCGTTTCGTCGTAAAGAACACTTATACATATGTCGCAGCCAACTAGTTAAAAACGCTGTGTAATTAAACAACTAGTTCTTTAATCAAACGCGGCCATCTAACCAAACGACTAGTTCACTGGCTGAATTTTGAAGCTTTCCAAACGTTCAACACAGCGGCGGACCGAAAACCCGCTGTTTAATTGAATAAGTTCGTTTTTTCGCCACTGCGGCGCTAGAGTCGGTTTTTTTACAAGATGGCGTCAGCGGCACAAAAATCAAGACAGTATTTTGTTATTTTATGTGAAATAATCAGTAATTAGCGTCATCAGTGCTGTTTCATGGTTATAAGTTATGGAGGCGCCTACGGGGGAAACGTCTGATCAAAAATTCAAACAGTTGTTTGAAGAAACTCTGCGAAATTATGAAATCCAACATCAAGGTAATTTTGTTGTTATTACACGAATATTGAGCCATTAAATGTTTATTAAACTGTCACAAACCTAATAAAACATGGGTAATTCGTTACGAAATCATTCAATTTGCAGTATCTACTAATTTTCGATGAAAAAACAGTGATGTGAACGTAGGTACTTACAAAGTATAAAGCCCTATGCAAACTGCAGCGGGATTCGGATCAGTACTTGGGTAGCGTAGTGGAACTCAATCGTACCAGTCACAATACCGCGTACCCATGTACAGAGCCGGTTCCGCTCCGGTTTGCATAGCTCATGCTCGGGGCTAGACTGTAGGGGAGACTAGGGTTGCTTGCACTAGGGGGGCGGCCATACAAATGACAGTTTTTAAAAAATTTCTTAGTTAGGGTGGTTTTACTCTCCCCTACAGTCTAGCCCCGAGCATAAGCTATGCAAACCGGAGCGGAACCGGCTCTGTACGTGGGTACGCGGTATTCTGGCTAGTACAATTAATTATCAAAAGATTGAGTTCCGCTAGCTACCCATACTATACCCACCCATCCGGATTCCGCTGTAGTTAAGAATAATTTAGTAAAGCCCTATGCGAACCGTTGTGGAACGTGGGTACGCATAATCTGACGAGTACAAATGTCAAGTAATTGAGTTCCGGACTTCCGGTACTTACGTACCCACCCGGATTCCGCTATAGTTTGAATAGGCTTACTTTCAGATCACAGAATCAGACATACGCGGGCTCTGCGCGTGGTGGCAGTTTGGTACGCACCCACTGGGCAAACCACGCGTTGCTCTTGCGTTTGCGATTCGCAACGCGTAAGCTGTGCGTGTGACATTATAATAACGCGCGTGGAGCCCGCGTATGTGTGAATATGCCCTAACACACATGGCTACCCTAGCAAATTGAACGTTAGCCGTTAGCCAGTTGGCTAACCATCATACAGCTGTAGTGTAGAACGATATCTTCAACCACTTAGCTGATGAATGTTTAGTTGTTTGGTTAGATGGCGACGTATGATTAAAGAACTAGTTGTTTAATTACACAGCGTTTTCAACCAGTTGGCTGCGACACATACACTCCATGTAGAGAGCACATCGTATACTTTATGAGCGTGTAAAAAATAACAATTTGGTCTACTTAAGGCATTTCCTTTATTTTCGTTCCTTTTTTGTTGTCATAGCTGCGTTTTTCTAGCTCTATCATGTTATTAAAAAAACCGGCCAAGAGCGTGTCAGACACGCCCACAGATAGGGTTTCGTAGTCAACGTTTAAATATCAGGTTTTTCAGCATTACAAACTTAATTTTGTTGCTGGTTTGTTAGCAGCAGTATGATGACCAACCGCAAATAGAAAAACTCAATTTTTTCTGAAACCTTTAAGGGTACAATATCCGTTATAGTTTTCATTGTAACTTCAGATTGTAAGCTATATTCCATATTTATTTTAAATTTTTAGCGTATATACTTTAGAAGTTACAGCTGGAACAAATTATGGGTCAAAAACGCCCTTTTTAAAAGCAAATATCTCGTGACAGAAACATTTTAGTGACTTTGTTTCAAAGAAACCTCACCTTAGTTTTAAAAGACCTATTCAACGATACCCTACACATTATTAAAGAAGAAAAAAAAAATTGCCCCCCTTTCACTTGTATGGGAGGGGGTCCAAAAAACATTTAAAATATTTTTTTCTTAACATTTCTATATTTGGTCAACACGATCTATCTTCTCACCAAATTTCATGTCGATAGCTCTAAAACTGACGAAGATATGAGGGCGCGGCATACAGACAGACAGACAGACAGACAGACATACTTACCGAAATGATAAGGGTTTCTAGTAGACTACGAAACCCTAAAAAAGGATATTATATATTTTATTTTTTGGCTAACTTGATAGACGTTGGTTAATTTTAAGGCATTATTTAAAAGAATGCTGACTGCTTAAAATGTCTCCCGTAAGTTGGAAGTCAACGGGAAGTCAACTTTCCGACGGTCAAGTTTAACTTTTCAGCATTTCGAGTTTGCAAGTGGCGAGATGGCATAAGATGGCAAGATGGCGACTCTACGCGGAAGCCGGAGCCGGCGCCGGCACTGCTCAGGCGTTCAATATTCATGAGTTAACTTTAACTGTTAGAGCCTCGGACTGGGCGTTAAAACGACCATTACTGTAATAGCTCCTGTTTGCCACGATGCCCAATGTAATTGCTGTAAAGATGGCTGCACGAATCGCTGCCTTGTTGGACAATGAGTTTGCTAATTATTTGCGTAATCGGAGTTGTTGTTTTGTCGCGTTCGTTTTGTCTTCTTTCGCCTTGCGTTCGCTACGGGCATCCTCCGCGTATACAAATATAAAACTAAACATTGCACCGTTGTAGAAGGGTTTTTTCCTCTGTGATTGAAAACCTGCGCATAAAAAGTGCTATCGCCGAGTGTACCTATATTTTTTGGAATGGGGTTTGGGAGGGGGGAAGGAGCCTTCAAAATCTATAAATATCTCTCCTGTAAAATATCAAAAGAGTTTTGATAAGGTTTCAATCTGTATTCTTTTTTCGTGTGGGCATGGGTGTGGGTTTGTATAAATAGGTATCCACCCACATGCTCACTTGTTAGAGATAAGACCTCCAGATATTCCACGTCGGTCGAAGTACTTTACTACGTTGTTCAGGCTTCTGCTTCCAGCCAGTTTAGTAAACTGAAATATATTCGCCCCCTACTCCGCAATCTGCAATCTAGTGTAACACGAAAGCTTATGGAACTCGTTCCGTATCCGAGAATAAATTCTCTACGGAATCAAACTAGTTGAAACTTTGTGGAGTTGCAGCTCAAAATACGACAATAGTTCGCTCAGAATGCTCGGTGGTCTGAGCCTACGAACGAACTTATGTGCACAAAGGAAGGCAGCAGTTGAAGGTTCTTTGAGTTTTATAGGAAAATTTAGATCATTAAACTTGTTTGGAGCGAATAGGGAAGTTGGTAGAGCAAGGAATGTGCGGAAGTCACGTTTGGAAACCGCAGCTCTGGTTGCATGTGTACTGCAGATTGCAGATAATTTCAGGGTTCAGTGCATTTTCGCATTTGAAATGCCTACCTTCAATTTTCTGTTATAGATTCTACCTATGTTTGTTAGTTGGTACATAAAACAAACATCATATCGTTTTTCGTTTACACGATCGATGTAAAAATCCGAACAAAAGGAACTGAATAGTACCTATTGATATTGGTTTTCATGCTAGGGTCCCTATTACAAGGCAACAGAAAAAGTCTTAAAATGTAGGTAAACTCATTCTAACCACAGAGCTAAGCTTAATGTTATATCCATCCTCCTCCGAATGAGGTATAAACTTGAGAATATGGATTCGCAAGTATTAGGGCCACATAACCTACCAGTGATGATTCAGTGAGGAGCACGCCTCACACGGTATCTGGTGCAATTACTGCCACCGAATTTTACCTGAATATCCATACAATCGAATTTTGAAATTATAGAAGGTACTTGATACTTGAAAATACTAGTTTGGTACTAGGGTCACGTAAGCCACCAGTGATGGTTCAGTGATGAGCACGCTTCACACGCTTTCTGGCGCAATTAAAGTAAAACATCTGCCGCCGATTATTACCTGATTCAAACCTGAACAAGACCAACTTGTTCAGTGAGAAGCACGCCTCACGCGCTATCTGGCATAATTATTGACACAGACTAGTACCTGAATATCCATATCTTCGGATTTAGAATATAGAGCAGGTACTCGATACTTCAAAGTACTAGGGCCATATAACCCACCAGTGATCGTTCAGTGAGGAGCACGGCTCACGCGCTATCTGGCATAATTATTGACACAGACTAGTACCTGAATATCCATATCTTCGGATTTAGAATATAGAGCAGGTACTTGATACTTCAAAGTACTAGGGCCATATAACCCACCAGTGATCGTTCAGTGAGGAGCACGGCTCACACGCTATCTGGCGCAATTACTGCCACCGACTTTTACCTGAATATCCATAAATTCGGATTTAGAAATAACAGCAGGTACTTGATACTTGAAAGTACTAGTTTGGTACTAGGGCCACATAACCGAACAGTGGTGGTTCAGTGAGGAGCACGCCTCACGCGCTATCTTTCATAATTATTGACAAAGACTAGTACCTGAATATCCATACCTTCGGATTTAGAATATACAGCAGGTACTCGATACTTTGGATACTTCAAAGTACTAGGGTCACATCACCCACCAGTGATGGTTCAGTGTGAAGCACGCCTCACACGCTATCTGGCGCAATTACTGCCACCGACTATTACCTGAACTACACCACGCGATTTCACTATAAACCATCTCGCAACTTTAACTTGCTTCAGTCAATTAAACTTTGTTCATCTGATAACCGCATTTGGTGTAATTTCTTACAAGCTGAAATAGCCTGAGGCACTTACATGGTACTAAATTGCATACCTTTATCTATTTTATACATACGCTGTAAGTAAGTATTTTTTAGAATATATTCAGAGACCGTAAAGTAAAAAAAAAAATCAATTTAGGATTATTGCTTACAGATGTTCCTCTATCTGATATTACAAATATTTACTGACTTCTGGGTATTAACGCTAGGCAGACCTTAGAGCTAGAGCAAACAACAATAAATTTTAAACCAAATACCCGTATGGCAGTAATTTCAAAATTTTATTTTCCGTTCAAAATTCGCCATATTGAATTTATGATTTTTTATATAACCCATAGACTTATATATGTCGCAGTACGATGGCAGAATTAGGTTTTTGGCCAAAAACCTAGGTTTTTGGCCAAAAGCCGGCATATGGCAGAATCGTAGACTTCCTTCGGCCATCGTCCTAAGCTGATCCAGGTTTTTGGCCAAAAACCTAGGATTTTGGCCAAATAACTAGGATTTTGGCCGAAATCCTAGATTTGTTTAGTATTATGGCTTTTTTGCATTTCGGGGGAACTTCTTCGTCTTCGAGTGGTACATCAAGTTGCCCAACGAGCCGATGGACCCTGGTATCAGAGTTTTCAACCGCCTACTGCAAGTAGCAGGTCTCTAACATGGTTGTGTAACGACCGCCGTCTAAGTCTTCTTCTTTTCGTGTGGGACACCGAGTCGTTCAACGACCCGATGAACCCTGGTGTCAGAGATTTTCAACCGCCTACTGCAAGTAGCAGGCCTCTGACATGGTTGTGTAACGACCGCCATCATAGACAGCAACCGGGACCGACGGCTTAACGTGCCCATCTGAAGCACGGAACCATCTTACTTGCGGACAATCAGGTGGTTTAGCCTACAATGTCCTAACCAGACTGGGAACAAATTCACAAAGTGATAAATATCAACTTTGTGAGTGACCCCTCCGGGAATTGAACCCGGAACCTTTGCGTGGCAGGCAGGCATACTAAACACTGCGCCACATCGGCTGTTTAAGTGATCATAGAGCAATCGGGACCAACGGCTTGCCGTGCCCGTGTGATTTGGGGGAACGAGGAGTGGAAAGGTACTTTATGCACCTCCCTCTGATCTTTTGAGGGTAGACTTGGACACCGTAAATGGACACCTTGAAGGACGGGGGGTAACATCAGACAGTCTGAACAGCAGGATTGCCTCGGATTCCTTGAAGGGCAGGGGGGAGCATCAGACATCATAAGAGCAGGACGTACCACTGAAGGCTCTAGAGGATTGGTAGTAGCGTTGGACGCCCTGGAGACCAGGAGGTAGCGTCGGACCCCCAGAAAATCCAACGCCCGTCATCTTACATCCTCCAGAGTGTCCGACGCTACCCTCGCCCTCCAGATCACGCTACCTCCCACCCTCCAGAACGTCCAATGCTACCTCCTGCCTTTCGAGGTGTATGCTCGAACTACACGGGCACGTTAAGCCGTCGGTCCCGATTGCTCTTTATGATCACTTAGACGGCAGTCGTTACACAACTTTGTCAGAGGCCTGCTCCTTGCAGTTGGCGGTTTAAAAACTCTAACACCAGGGTTCATCAGATCGTTGGGTGACTTGGTGTGCCACGAAGAAGAAGAAGTTCCTCCGAAATGCAAAAAATAATAATACTAAACAAATCTAGGATTTCGGCCAAAATCCTAGTTTGGCCAAAATCCTAGGTTTTGGCCAAAAACCTGGATCAGCTTAGGACGATGGCCGAAAGAAGTCTACGATTTTGCCATATGCCGGCTTTTGGCCAAAAACCTAGGTTTTTGGCCAAAAACCTAATTCTGCCATCGTACTGCGACATATATATAAACTAGCGATATAACCAGTGTCACTCGCGCTGCTGAGATGAATTTGAAGTCACCTCCTCATATGTCTACATCCGTCAAGTCAAGACTTTTTATGTAGAAACGCAGCTAATGTGTGGGTGTATTTTGTTGAACTCAAGATGATGGCTGTTACAATTATATCCAGCCAAAACGTAGAGGCCTGAACCTACTACCAAATAATTAACAAGTAAGCCGCGTAAACCTACATAATTAGTGATACATGTTCGGATAATAATAAAATCCGTCAAGCCGTTTAGGCCGTAGCCCATGAAAAAGAATTTCCTTGTCCACATACATACTTATATACTCTCGAAAAATATAATCCTACTTCTGAGTCGGGTAAAAGAAGACGAGAACTACTAGTTCCGTGTGGGACCTAGAACCGTTCAATTTTCATAGCTTGAAAACGAGGTACCTATTTGTTAAGCTCAGTGCACACCAATCCTAAAAACGTCTGTTACGCTTACGCTGACTCGCAAATGCAAGGCAAATACTCGCATTACATTGCTGTTTATAACCGGACTGCCTAAGAATTAGAATTACATTTTTCGAGAGTATGTATGGGTATGTATGTAGGTATGTAGGCAACAAATTTCTTTTTCACGGGCTACAGTCAAAACGACTTAGTGGATTTTGAGTAGTGCGCGGCATACAGACAGACAGACAGACAGACTAGTCGAAATGATAAGGGTTTATAGTAGGTAGAGTACGAAACCCTAAAAAATGGCGAATTATAAACACAAAATACAACTAATAATAACAGCAGTCAGGCTTTGTTTTTAAAAAATATACAGGGAGTAACAGAAAGGGTATAACAAGCCGAAAGGAGGTCAAGGTACTCATGAAACTGAACAACTTTCCCCATGGAAAATGGGTCGAAATATGAAAAAAAAATTGATTTTCCATACAAAATTGCCGATCAGATAATTGATTTACCATGGGAGGTCCAATTTTTTTTTCATATTTCGACCCGTGTTCCATGGGGAAAGTTGTTCAGTTTCATGAGTACCTTGACCTCCTTTCGGCTTGTTATACTCTTTCCGTTACTCCCGGTATAGGTACTTGTCTTGAGTTGTATTGTAATGTCCCTCATATTATAACCAGCAATCTATGCCAATTTGGCTCTGTCGGCCATAGCCATTCCCCATCCCTACTGCGGCTTCGGGACTCCATTACCACCTAATTAGACTTGGCTACTGACGGTCGCATAGGTGTCCTCTAATGGCTCAAGTTACATAACGATTTCGTACCCAAAGCTAGGTTCAGGATGGTCGTTTAGTATTTTGCATGCTGCTCCAATCCAACTACCTACGTGAATATTGGAACTGTTATTGGAAAATTAAATAAATCTACGGCGGCGCCGAGGCTTTGCGACCCTTACGTTGATCATATTTTGTTTTGGCATGTATTTAACGCGGCGACAAATTGATACCATTACGGGTCTTAAAAAAACTGAAAATGGGTAGTAAATAAACTACTTTGGCGACTAATTTTCCATGCATAATTAAATAGATAGCAATTAACCAGTGATTTTTAAGCACTGCTACAGAGTACGTTATAGGAAAAGAGTAAAACAGAAAACATGACCGTTATTTCAAACATAACCGTGACTGCTATAATAGTGGTCTAATTTGAGTGTAAAACCAACATTTCGGCGGAGTGGAATCACTTGCAGAGTTGGTATTACGAACAGATTGTCGGCGGCCATTATCAGCCAATCACAGCGGTGCTCGAGCTGAGTACGCGTAAGAACTGTTATTGCAGTGCCGGCACCACCGTCCGCCAGTCAGGCAGGGCTGCCAGGTCTGAACATTGAAACGGGACTTATAAAACTTTTTCAACGCTATTTGACTGTACCAACTGTAACCAACATACACTTGCGGGCAGATTGTCGGCAGCCATTGTCAGCCAATCACAGCGCTGCTCGAGCTGAGTACGCGTAAGAACTGTTATTGCAGTGACGGCGCCACCGTCCGCCAGTCAGGCAGGGCTGCCAGGTCTGAACATTGAAACGGGACTTATAAAACTTTTTCAACGCTATTTGACTGTACCAACTTTAACCAACATACACGTGCAGGCAGATTGTCGGCGGTCATTGTCAGCCAATCACAGAGGTGCTCGAGATGAGTTCGCGTAAGAACTGTTATTGCAGTGCCGACACCACCGTCCGCCAGTCAGGCAGGGCTGCCAGGTCTGAACATTGAAACGGGACTCATCATATTAGTAAACCAAACCTTTCATACCCAGATAATTACACTGTTGAAACAAAACAAACAACATTCAATTGCTGGCAGATTGTCGGCAGCCATTGTCAGCCAATCACAGCGGTGATCAAGCTGAATACGCGTAAGAACTGTTATTGCAGTGCCGGCCGGCACCACCGTCCGCCAGTCAGGCAGGGCTGCTAGGTCTGAACATTGAAACTTTTTCAACGCTATTTGACTGTACTAACTTTAACCAACATACACTTGCGGGTAGTTTGTCGGCAGCCATTGTCAGCCAATCACAGCGGTGATCAAGCTGAGTACGCGTAAGAACTGTTATTGCAGTGCTGGCTGGCACCACCGTCCGCCAGTCAGGCAGGGCTGCCAGGTCTGAACATTGAAACGGGACTCATTATATCATAAACTTTTATCCCCAGACAATTTGTCTGTTGAACCAACATTCACCATTGACAGCCAATCACAGCGCTGCTCGAGCTGAGTACGCGTAAGGCCTCTGCCTCGAATTTTGCGGGCAGCGGGGCGGCGGCGGCGGCGGCGCGGCAGCGGGGCGGGCAACGCTGACCCGTTCTCGAAACCAGCGGGCAGATCGCGCGGCAGTACAGCGGCGTAGTGTTGTGTTATTTAGTGTCGGCGGCGCGTAGTGTCGATTGTTGTTTTTATTTGTAAGGGAAAATGGCTGAACAACGACGACAACACCTTTTGATTCAAATTTATTTCTAACGCTCGATTTATTGTGGGCAAAGGAAGGAGTGGATCCCTACTATAGGGCAAGCAATCTTTTATCTATTTTATGGTTCACATCTTTGCTGTTCCATATGGGTGTCCTCTCCATTATTAGTGAAATGAGTTGCTCTTGCATGTCCGACACGTCACAAGGAAAGTAGGTACAACACTACGGACGCGCAGCGCGGGCGGTCACCGCTTGACTGGAGCGCACCGCTCGTTGCCCGCCCCCGCGCCGCTGCCGCGCCGCTGTGTTCGAAAACCGGTCCATTTGAACACATGCAAAACATTCTGCCGCTGCCGCGCCGCCGCCGCTGCCGCTCCGCTGCCCGCAAAATTCGAGGCAGAGGCCTAAGAACTGTTATTGCAGTGCCGGCACCACCGTCCGCCAGTCAGGCAAGGCTGCCAGGTCTGAACATTGAAACGGGACTAATCAATTTAATAAAACATTTAAACCCAGCCAATTTGACTGTTGAACTAACATTCACTTGCGGGCAGATTGTCGACCGCCATTGTCGTGTTGTGGCGCTCGAGCTGAGTACGCATAAGAACTGTTATTGCAGTGTTGGAACTATCATCAGTAAGCTAGGGTTGCCAGAAATGAACATTGAAGTGGCATTAATTAAAGCTTTAATAAAGGTTTCGGATATGCAAGAATCGTTCATCAATTTCTCAGTTGAGTTAGCGCTGGAAACTCATTTATGACGTAATAATTAAAAGACTATGGTTGCGATCTTTTTAAAGCGATTATATCATAATATCATAATTTTCAAATGACGAAAGCAAATTAGTTTTTTTCAATTATGAAGTAACTTGCTGCATCTATCTTTAAGTTTAAGGAATTGATAGAATTTCTTCAAATTGGCAGAGCAATCTGGCAACTTTAGCCCCAGTTCGCTTCGCCCATTACCACGGTGCTCGCTTTGTGACTGACAGATTAACTACCTACACGTTCCATTCAGCTATTCCAAATAACAGTGACAGTGGAAACACGAGGGAATTGCGCTTTAAAACCCACCTGGAGCTGCGAGTCTGTAGTCAGCTAAATGAATCCTGCCGATAGGTACATACAATTTCCGCGTGGTAAAGCTACTTTACAAGCCACTAAATTCAGGATCACTCAAATAAAGCTGATAAACAAGGTAGGTCCTTGTTAAGGCGATAATTTATAATCTAATCAGTAGTGCAGTCTACTCAATCACCCACTGCCACCACCGCAGACTAAAATAATGAAGAAGATGACACATGATAGTCGGGAAATAATGAAATAGATGACAGACAGCAGACAGACACAGCAAGTCGGTGTCAATACATAGTTTAAAATGAAGTCGTTTATTGCGTTTCTGTCTGTCTGCCGTAGAATTCGCTAATTCCTCCTAAACCACACAACAGTTTTTTGTAATAGATAGAGTGATTAAAGAGAAAGATTTATGTATAACACAGGCCAGGAAAAAGCGTTTGTCTCGCGGGAAAATGGGGAAAATGAGTTGCAGCGGGTGGAACCGCTAAAGGGCTGCTACTTTACTACACAGTGCAATACATGCTTATACTTACCTATACAGGGTAGACCATAGAGTGACGTCAATAAAAAGAAATTAGATTCCTCACATCTTGGGGTGTTCGAAAATACCCCATGATTGTTCTGCGATTATTTTTAGTTTCGCGTTATTCAACTTTAAGGGTGAGAATCCACCAGAGCTGTGCGAGTAAAATGTGTCGTACGAGGATGTGTAGCTGTGCTGTGGAAATGTGTAGGGGTTTCCACCAGAGCTGTGCGAGTAAAATGTGTCGTACGAGGATGCGTAGCGGAGCTGTCAAAATGCGCATTAGGGTGAGAATCCACCAGAGCTGTGCGAGGAAAATGTGTCGTACGAGGATGCGTAGCTGTGCTGTGGAAATGTGTAGGGGTTTCCACCAAAGCTGTGCGAGTAAAATGTGCCGTACGAGGATGCGTAGCGGAGCTGTGAAAATGCGCATTAATGTGCGGAGCGAGGATGCGTTGCGAAGCTGTGAAATGTGTGAGCGGGGGGAATGCGATGTAGTGGAAACCTCGCAACACATTTCTCGCAACGCATTCCTCGCAACGCATTCCTCGCTACACATTCCTCGCAACACATTCCTCGCACACATTTCTCGCTTGTTTTGTATGTAGAATGGCCTCGCTTCGCTCAACCCTATTCCACCAGAGCTGAGCTGAGCGAGGCTAGGAAAATGAAGTGATTCTATTGGTGGATTTTTTCCTCGCTCACCGCCTCGCTACCTCGCACAGCTCTGGTGGATTCTCACCCTTAATGTGCGGAGCGAGGATGCGTTGCGAAGCTGTGAAATGTGTGAGCGGGGGGGAATGCGATGTAGCGGAAACCTCGCAACATATTCCTAGCAGCACATTTCTCGCAACGCATTCCTCGCTACACATTCGTCGCAAAACATCCTTCGCACACATTTCTCGCTTGTTTTGTATGTAGAATGGCCTCGCTTCGCTCAACCCTATTCCACCAGAGCTGAGCTAAGCGAGGCTAGGAAAATGAAGTGATTCTATTGGTGGATTTTTTCCTCGCACACCGCTTAGCTACCTCGCACAGCTCTGGTGGATTCTCACCCTTAAACTTGTATGGGAAAAATTCGAAAGGCAGATTTTTTTAAAAAGTACATACCTATCATAAAGATTGTGCTATGAAATTAACCATGCGATAAGCCTTTATACGGAAATAAAAAAAGGTAAGGAAAAATTACTGTCAGTTGGGATTTTCCCATACAACTTTAAAAGTTGAATAACTCGAAAACTAAAAATAGGTATTCGCGGAACATACATGGGGTATTCGAAATGCGAGGAATCTAATTTCTTTTGATTGACGTTACTGTATGGTCCACTCTGTATGCTCACGTACACCAAAAGAACTTTAACTGCAATAAAACAGAAACAATTAAAATGATCGATTGACTATCTATTATATGCTAAGTAAAGCACTAAGGTAAGGTGTAGGTAACTCGAAAAGCAACGAAAGTAATTTAAACTAAGTATATTTACTTAGTTTGAGCGGTTGGTTCTACTAAGATATAAAATGTGCATGTAACTACTCGTCAGCTTCTTCCCGAAACTTCTCCCCCGAATACATTACGGTAGAAAAGACTCAGACTTCGTTGTTTAAAGTTAAATAACGTACAAAATTGGAAGAGATTCTCCATCGAAAATCCTTTGTTCTAGATTTTGCTGCTTTATTCAACCTGTTCGGAATTCAGGAAGGCTTTTGTTGACGTCCCTCTGTTCAGAATTCAAGACATTCGATCAACCTGTCAGATGGAATATTAACGAGGGAAGATGGAGGTTGTGACGGTTCTGACAGACCTACCCATAGCAAAGTACCCGTTGCTCTGACTGTGGCCCTGTGGCTTGTTCGTACACTGAACTCGCATTTTCTTGCACGAAATAGGTAGGTAGGTAATAATTAAATTACGCCACATTTTCTTTTAAAAAAGAGCTTTGTGTCTCACACATCATATAAGGATCATACAAGGATCTGTGGTATAACTGCTGAAATTTAGAGACAGCTAGCACTCACTATAAACTGTGCCTAAATCCGTCTCTTAGAGTTAATTCACAAGGTTGCTAATCACAAAAATGAAGCGTAAAGTAAGTAGGTATATTATGCTCTCTGTGTGTCTACATCTTATCTACAAGTACGATGCCACCGTTACAATTCTGCTTTGCAAACATTTTGTAACAAATACAAGTCCCCAACAAGAGCCTATCAGTAACATGTCATAATAAGCATAAACCGTCATAATGTTTGTTCATTATGTCCAAACGGTCCAAGTACTCCACAAACTTTGATAACTTTATCCAATGGACAAGGACGATATAGGTACCTGAAAACTACGTCGATAACGTGGTTGAATAACGGACTACAAAATGATCGAAGGGCCTGTCAAAACACAACCATTCGTTGGAAGTTTTGGAACGTTTACTGCACGGTGTAAGGGATAGTGTACCAATAACTTTGCAGGCATGATCAGACCTTGGAGATCTGACTCATGAAACGTAACCACTTTTACTTTGGTAGGGCGATGCTTTTTTCTTGTTTAGCAATATTTATAGCCTTGATAGAAAAAAGTTGTTTAGTTTCATGGCCTTATCATGCTTCTAAAGATTTGTCCAAGTTTCAAAGTTTTCGGTGCACCGTCTTTTACGCCCCGTAGATAGACAAGTGTTAGCACATACTGGGTACGTACGGAATGTTCATCTAGCTGGGCAACTAGGAAACTGGCTGAAAGAGAGAGGTTGTAACAATTGGCAAAAATAATCAACTTAAATTCTTCCAACGGTATTCTTACAACTTACAAGGGTTTTCCCTTAGGTGTTACGGCATCATTCATAGCATAATCAAACCTTTGTGGTTATATTTTGTTTCAAATAGACCACAATATCCGTCTACAAGTGTTTTATTTTTAATAAAAGGTACAACAAACATTGTAGACTAAGATTGCGGCACAAAAGTTGATGGCACTTGTGAACTGTGAGCCAAACACTAAGTTTCTTCGAGTGGGATTGAGTCAGTTTCTGTGTGTAGCACAAATCCGGCATGTTCAGCCGGGACACGTTCGGCAAATGTTTGCAGAACATACGCGGAGACAAACTAAGTAATGGCTAGGCAAACGTATTGAAACTTTGACTGCTGCTGTTATTGATTCAAAGTTATAAGTTCGGGGCAACCGGTGATTGGCTGCTCTATGGCTAAATGGACTTCAGCTGCAGATTAGAGCATTGCGAGAGCCGAGATGTACCGATTTTAATACATTTATTACGCATTTTTACACACGAAACGGAACGGAAACGGTATTGCGTTTGGGGTAAGAGTGTTTCTGTGTTATGTAGTTTTTACGCGACTTACTTGTTAATTAGTTGGTAGAAGGAGTAGCCCTCTACGTTTCGGCTGATTACGACAGCCTTCTTCACGGAGGACGACAATCACACACGCGCGACCGCCAGTTGCGATTGTCGACTGATTGTTTCTGTGTTTGTGCAATTCAATGTTGCCCATTATCTCCATAACCACTGGTTCGATTTTGATGCAGTTTTCAGTGACAGATTGAGATTTTAATTGTGCATGTTCTTAGATAGGTAGATGATACGCGAATAACTCACCAGGGAGGGGCGGTGTAGGAAGCCGTCTTAGGTTCTTCAAAATTTAAATTTTGTTTTTACTTGTTGCACTTATTTTCAGATATATTGTGGTGCTATATTTTTCTTTTTGACTGCGATCGAAACCACCATCAAACTTTTTGAGATTAAGATGTTATGTATGATTGTTATATTGCCATCGATACAAAGAAGTTGCCGAAGAAAACATAAATACAATAAAACAGAAACATAAAATACTACTCTTAAAAGTCGAGTAAAAAGAAGAGAAAAACGTTGTTCAAGGACTTTCAAATAAACGGAATAACTTATTCGCTTCAAAGGAAAATTGCTTTTAAATTAGGTTAGCAAAAAGTTGCAATGCGGATGAAAAATGCATCAGTGTCCTTAGATGGGAAAAGGACTTCATAATGAAGTAAAGTGAAGAACTAACAAATTGAATGTACGAGACAGTAAAAAATACCTATTATGCAATACCTACTTACATAAAAAGTTACCGCAGATATAGTTGAACACAAGTCGTATCGCAGTAGGGATCACATGATTAGCAACAAAGTTTGATTGAAGACGCCTCCGAAAGCTAACTGCTGCCCTCATCTCATCACTTTAAATTTCATAACTCAATAAAAGCGTAATTTATCGAGCCAAGATTGAGAGATCGCTTTACCTACAAATAATTTCATTTTCTTAACGATAGCTCTGCTGCTCTATGTGATATTGATATTGATGTCATAAACTGAAATTTTGAGGTACACTTAAAGTCCTTTTATTCCATCAAAAAACTAGTGCCGCCGTGAAGCTATTACCGTAGCGTCCGGTTGTTAATGGAACTGCATTTCATTCCAAAAGGTAATCTTTAAAATGCTGTCGTTTGATGTTCCAATCAAGCAGAGTGCTCGATAAAACTCGATAAATACATAGCGGCAACTTACACTGACATTCTTTACGAGTCGTAAAATATGCATGATCTTATTTCAAAAATTGTACGTGCACACAGCACTGCATATTTTTAAACAAAATAAACTCTGTTGGATAGTAGAACTAGTATAGTAGGTACAATAAAATTAAAGTCTCATAATAATTGTCATCAATTCATCATCATCCATCACATTAGTCTTTAGCAGTCCCTTACTAGACGTAGGACTCTAGAGTACGCCTTAGGTATGGCAAGTTCTCCTGTATTTGCTATCCAACGTTTCCTTTGTTTCAACTGTTGACTATTCCTGAGAACTAAAAAAAGTTTTACATCCAATTGCTGCTGATAAATCCAGTTTTTTGGGAACGCAAAACCTAATCATAAAGCCAGCACACACACGATTAGAAAGCAAGACCTGTTGCCGCCAGAGCACGATAACCGAGGACGACATCCACTTTTAAACTGTGCTGTTGCCAATTTTGTGCTCGGGGAATATTAGAGGACAAATTGTGTTGCCCTGCGACTGCGACCAGTTTTCATGTTGTTTTCGTCGATTGAAAATCCACACCAGTTTGAGTATGGATGATTGGAATTTTAATGGCGAACAAGAACGTTCTATCTATCGCAGGAGCGCAGTAAGAGATAAATTTGTTATGTATGTGTCTGTAAGGGACACTATAATGAAAACTTTACAGGCATGATCAGACTAAGAAACTTAATTTTTCTATGGAAGCTGTGTTGGTAAACAAGAAAAATCTACCTCCCATATAAAAATCCCGATGAGTTCAGTGATATCCAATGGAAACACGAAAAAAATTCGTAGGCTTCATAGTAAAACTTGTTTACTTTCATTGCCTGATCATGCCTGCCAAGGTTTTGCTACACCATCTCTTACTCACACAATTTATATGTGACAAACCCTTTTCAGATGCTATTCATTGACAATTCATGCACGATATACCTCTTGCGGTGTACGCAGAATCAGGTAGGTATTATAGATTGCAAACTATAAATTTTATGATGTATATGCATGCACACTTTAGCTGGAAAAATTCACACAAGATTATTTAACACGTTACAGAATATACATTTTCTTCCTATTTTAGGTTGTTTGAAAGTTTGGCTCAACGCCACTTACCCCTTTTTAAGTGCCGTTATACACCCCATTTAGTACCGAGCACGGAACCATTACATCGCTTGCGGTCAGTTAGTTGTATCAAGCTGTAGTTCAAAGCACCACCAAATCCCAAGCTCCCCAAGCAGACGGGATCGCAAAGTGCTAGATGATTCCGTATTCTGAGTAATTAGAGACGAGCGAAACAGGAAGCTACTTATAGTGAATCAGTTGAAGTAGAGTCGATCTCGAGAGCAGATGGTACGAAATCTTAGTACGAAATGCATCAGGAGTAGATATGGCTTAAAATGGTTTGGAGCCATGGAAGAATAAAAAAAATGGATATGTGCAATGTGCATGCATACCTAGTACCTATATTTCAGTTTGTTCATCGAGGTCATCGGATTGTTGGATGACTCCTTGTCCCACACAAGGGAAAAAGAGTCTGAATTGCGGAGAGAAACTAGCGAAATATTTGTACATGATGCATAGCAAAATAAGCCTTACGCTGAGAGACGCACGAACGCACTACAATACATACACGTCTAATGTCCAATGATGACCACATTCTAGCAAGAATTTATTAACTTATCGTCTTTTTTCTTAACTTTGTTCGTCGCATACCTATAATAAAAGTTCTGGGAATATGCGATACAAACATTTATTTCATTGCCTGCTATCCGCAATACTTTTTCTCAGACTTTATATCGCATACCGTCGAAAAGCTAGAGTCCGCGCCATTGAGCTGTCGCCTACAGCTAAAATGTTTCTTATTCCCAACCTCTCTTACAAGATTTACCTACGTCGAAGTCAATATTTATTGAGTCTAGAATGTGCACTAGAATAGAGAATGTTCACTGTTTTGCATTTAGTGAACATTGCAATATTTCGAACTCGATAGAGCGCTAGATTCGACGGTAAGTGATTGAGAATTTAGCGTCAACGAAATACAACTTCAATATTTAAAATGCGCACTGTAAGTTGTTAAATGTTTTTGGTAATTTAATTAGATTACAGAACAGGTTCAATTAATATACGTACACTTTAGACAAACAAATATTAGTTTGATGCAAAATGAAACAGAACTCTTATATCTATTTTGTAGGTAGGTACCTTATTGATCTTCAAAAATGTTTTTTGCAATCGAGTTTATAAAAAAAAAACGAAAAACTTGCTTTACGAAATTCTCGAAGAGTTCACCGAATGAAGCATTTGATTCTAATATTCTCAAACGGCATAAAGTAGTTTTCAAATCTGATGTTTGCAAAGGATGTTTGTATGTAGCTGCTACTTGATGCCATTACGGAATCGTATACAAGTTCCGGTAACAATGTTTGGGCGAGCTCCCTCGATCGACGACGCTACAAAATTTTCAACTATTTGCGCTGCAATCTCGACTCTTTGGTGCAAATAATTTGATTGGTAGTTGCATGCTCATAACTGGAGTTAAATCACTGAAATCAAATACCTACCTATTGCCAAAAATATAGCGCGCTTTGACGTGGATATTTAAAATGATACGGTACGAGCTTACCACATGAAATAATGAAGTCACAAAATGTCCTTCCTTACCAATATGAATATACAGGTGCATACATACATACTTGCGTAAAGAACCATTAAATCTAAGAGCCCATAGGGCGTTTGTCCACCGCCGCCGTCCCCGTCTGTCACCGAGAACGAGATTATTTCGGGACAACAACGGGACGAGTTTAACGCCTATAGATGAGGGATTTTTTCCAATGATTTCACCGCGATTTTTCGACCACCGCAATACCGCCGAGGACTACGCGGCGAACACATAGTTGGTACCGTTTATAGAACCAACGAGAAATCGCAAAAAAAAGCTTGTGTGGAAGAGCTCTAAGGGCGTTTGTCCACCGCCGCCGTCACCGTCACGTCACCGAGAACGAGATTATTTCGGGCCGAGTTTAATATGAAGTGACGGTGACGTGACGGATATGCGGAGGACACGCGGCAAAGTAAATGTATGTACCGCTACTTTGGCGCCGTCATCTCGTTCTCGGTTAAGTGACGGTGACGGCGGCGATGGACAAACGCCCTAAGTCTTTTTTAGTTACCTACCTACCTACCATACATATCTACATATATAACCAGACCAAACGGACTAGTCACGAAATTAGACACCACAATGTGGTTCCGTCAGGGCACCGTATATTAGCAAATACTATTATGTTGTGGTTTATCCGATCCTCTCATACACTAGATGTCTAGATGATTTATTGATAAGATTCTGAACGTACAAGGGTTGAATGAAACCGATATTCAATACACGGTGAGTATTCCAATCTCTGATCCCAATAAACCAATAAACAGTTTGTATACAACGCAGATTAAATTATTATTGTTCCTCCAGGACATGCAATAGATAGCTACTAGATGAGTAATCCGGACTGAATAGAAGTTCTGAGAACTAGTTACTGGGAGTGAAGAGTAGTGAGAGATTTGCTATGAGAGAATTTACACCTCCTAGATCTGTAAGACTACGTACGCCTGTAGGTACGTTGGATAAGACAAAAGTCAAAATCTATGGTCAATAAAATTCTATATTTATCTAAATCCATAATTAATTTCAGGTTCATATATACGCAAACGCTTCGACATGTATTTTTATTCCATGCTTCTCTTCTCTCAGACAACCTACTATCTACATAAAACTTGTTCCTTTATGACAGCACTCAGGATTCGCTGGGAAACTTTTACAAGCAAAAACCCTGTGGGAATAATAATCGCAGGCTCCACGGCCAGGAGTTCTTCGAGATACAAAGTTTTCTCGCCACTAAATAACTATCGGCTGTCTAAAAATGCGGGTAGAGAGAATATTATGAGACTTTTTTTAAACAGGCACATAGGCGTGTTGCCTTCGCAGTCTCTAGAGAAATCTGTGTAAACTTTTAATTTTAAAAGAGGAGCAGGAAAAACACTCTCTGAATTTATAATGGCGTTATAGGTGTAAAGTATAAAATACACATTTTATAGAAAAATAAATATCTTGGACCATTTGGTTTGTGTTTTAGTAAGCGAGAGTCCCTACATTTAGAAGTCTAGATATCGTTAATGCATCAGTCTAGATGGTTAATGACGCTGTTTTATTGCATAGTGACATTTCTGATCAATAATTTGTTTGTGATCAAACTGACCAATAATTTGTCAATATGCAACAATTTTCGCTGGAACATGTAAATATATTTTCAGAATTTTCACAAGCCAAAGTAATGAACAAATAAAGATTCAAATAGGTGCTTATTTACAAAACACCAATAAACATTTTCGAATACAAATTTTACGAGGAACCACTCGTTACCCGTCTACCGCTATAAAAACCCGAATTCCTTTTTTCACTTTCTAGCAACACGTTCACAACACATTTTCCCAATTTTGATACTCCGGGGAGAAAATAAACGCTGTATTTTAAATATTTTCGGCTGATTTTCAATAAAACACAACAGGGACACAGTAAAGGCCGGGAGCAGCTGTGATCATCTTTATTCGCATTCTTCAAATGCTTTAAAAACTTTATTGGTTTGCTTTGATTTCAGTGCTGCGTTTACCATTCTTATGAATTAAATAAACAAATAAGTTCCGTCCGTGTGGGCTATTATGCACTGTCTTGCCCTGAGATTACAGTGGTTAATGTCCGCAGAGAAATATCGATATATCAAAATAGTTAGCAGTAGTGCATGTAGGTAAGAGATTCAAGTAAAGTCTAAACATGTTAAAAACTTAATAACTTATGTACTTTTATCTACTGAAACTAGGACGATCGAAAACAAAGCCTGTACAGAAGAGCCACGACTTTAGCTAAGCCAACCTGCATAATGACCCCAATTAGTTCGTGTCACCGCACCTTATTTATGTCGGGCCCATCCGAAACTCCCAAAACTTTACTCATAAATAAACTGCCGACAAAAAAGTGGAGCGTCAATTATGCAGCAACCAGGGATGCAACGATATATCGAAATTTGATAAACAACAATATATCGACGTCTAAAGTATCGATAGTAATATTTATTGCTTGCACAACTTTCACTCATTAGTCTCATTCATTACAATAAAACAATAAACACAACTTAAATGCGTTAAAATTTTTTCATTGCAATACGGATAGTTTGAAAAGTCACAGGCATATTCCAGTAAAAATCCTGGAAATTTTAATAGAAGTACGTATATGTTATGTTACAGACAACATTCACATTACTGGCAACAGTTATAGTGTTGAGTACAAAAGCTGCAAGTAAGGAGTAAGGTGCGCAGGCTGGGTATACACTCGCACGCAGAGTTTTGAAAAATATAAAAAATTTTTATTTATTAAAGTGAATTCTTAAATTTTTAAGAATAATGGTTATATATTATATATCAATATATATGGGAGGTTGACATATTAATATATCAATATATAGGGTGAAACTTTACTAGTGACCGATAGCAAAAACTCAGAACCAGCTGGTAATAATGAACGACTTTCCCAAGGAACATAGGTCGTAATACGAAAAAGAAAACTGGCTTCCCATAGTAACTCAAATTAGCGGATCGGCAATTTTTATATGGGAGATTTTTTTTTCGTGTTTCTACCTATGTTCCTACTTATGAAAGTTGTTCCTTATCACCAGCTGATTCAGAGTTTTCGCTATTATATCGGTCACTAGTAAAATTTCACCCTATTGAATGAATTCAATATTATACAAATATCGATAGTGGGATAATTTTGCATCCCTAGCAACGACAGAACTTTTTGTGACGTAGCAATTAGACGAAAAGACAATAGGTAAGTAGATACTCGGAGGGATCCTCATTACGGCTCATGAATTTGTAGATTTCCGTAATAACAGGATTGATGCTTGTTGTTGTTTGTTCCTCTGGTTGTTTTTGTTTTGGCTGTGCGTCACGTTGATTCTATTAAAATGATAAACGATATTTCCAATGCAATTAATGAGTTCTCTCCGAGAGCAGCTTATGAATAGTCTTATTTTAATACGACAAACAATCAAACTGTCGTCTCTTTCAACGTAGATAAAGCTTCAACGATCGCAAAAAAGTTGTTTTGGCTGCACTTGGCAAAATATGTAAGGGTCATTTTAGATTTTGTTTAAAACCGTTGTCAGTCTATCATCTATTTTATAAGAATTAAACGTTTGATCATTCCTTCACTACCACTTACGACACCCCGGATAAAATGAGTTGATGCTATTTGAGCTTGTATCACACGGCAGTTATTCTTAAAATCCATTAAACAAGAAAGGTATTTTACAAAATTCAGTAGATCGTAGGTAATGTAATATATCAGGGTGATTTATAAAATGGAGGGATTCCGGAGTTTGCTCCCAGGGGCTCGCATTGTGACCTGGCATGACCTGTAGTCTAAAAATACTGTCACTGTGTGTTCAAATGAAAATCGTTCCTGAGAAAAACCATTTCCTCGTAATTTCACATTCAAGCTTTGGCATCACGACTACACATCACATCAGCCTATGGCAGTCCACTGCAATAGACGTAGGCCACCCACAGGGTACACCATCATACATAAGGCACGGTATTATAGGATATCCAAGTCACTACCAACCAGCCTTGCCTGCAGTACGCTTGCCGAAAAAAAGATAGCCTTCATAAAAATTTGTACACTTATAGGAGAGTTTTGCAACCGCCTACTGCAAGTAGCAGGCCTCTGACATGGTTGTGTAGCGACCGCCATCATAGGCAGTAACCGGGACCGACGGCTTAACGTGCCCATCCGAAGCACGGAACAATCTTGCTTTTCGAACAATCAAGTGGTTCAGCCTGCAATGTCCTAACCAGACTGACTGGGAACAAATTAACAAAGTTTCTCTCTTCGTGTGGGACACCGAGTTGTTCAACGACCCGATGAACCCTGGTGTCAGAGTTTTAAATATCAACTTTGTGAGTGACCCCACCGGGAATTGAACCCGGAACCTTCTGCGTGGCAGGCAGTCATACTAACCACTGCGCCACATCAGCTGTCACACTAAATTAGTACTATGTACGAAATTAATTTAAAAGTATTGGAAAATGGGACATGAAAAGTGTGTGTCTGTACCTGCCTACTGAGTTATGAAACTGAAAAATAGAGTGCGCCCATACGGAAGCGCAATATTTCAAACGTAAACAAAATCGCATGTCCGTATGATATAAAATAGTCTTATAGGTTGCCTTATAGCCTTCGTGATCACGTTATTTAATAAACTAGTTACAAAGCCGGCTCTCAAATCAATTAGGTGATCGGAAAGCCTGAGGCTTAGATAAAAGAGGCGGTATTTTCTTTTATGGCAGCGGTTAAAAGAATTCAATTACATAATGCTGAGGGTATTAGCGGAACGCGACTCCTTTGAGATTAAGTATTTAATTATTGGAGACGTGTTTCGAGTATTTTCCTCCTTCATTATAAGTTTTGAGGTATTATTTTTTGTTATGTAAAAGATATTGAACCATAAAGTTATAAATTTAAAGCTTTGTCCTTCAATAATCGATCATGCATGATAAGATAAATGAATGCACTCGTGCAATTAACGGATAAAAGGTAAGTCTTATCTATGCATCCATAATAGCTACAACAGCCTACTGCTGGACATGGGCCTCCCTTTATCGGGGGTAATTGTCATACTCACCGCGCTAAGTAAGGTAAGTCTTATAAAATAAGAATTGAAGAAGTAAAACTATAGCTAAACGCCCAGTTGTTGTGATTACTATACTGGCAGGCATTGGTAGAGAGAGACATAAAGAGTATACCGGGTGTAAGGGACTAAGTTTAAGTCGTTCAGCTTTATGGTCTGATGATCATGTCTGCAAATCTTTCGGTACGCCGTTACGTACACCGCCTAATGATATATTATAGTTTTAAAACTGCACTTTGTCAATCCTTAAAGAACTAAAATACTTAGTTCCAATTAATTACTTTTTGCTTCCAATGATGATGTATTGATTCCATTATCGGTAAGATACTATAAATATAGGTACATAACAGAAAGTAAACAGAATGAACACAATCCAGGACTTACATAAAATTAGAACTTCTGAAAAACTACTCACTTAATGATCCTTGCTGTGCTCTACGACATGCTTTATGTGCAACTCGGAATAGTCATCTTTTTCGAATGGAAACAATGGGTGAGGATACCACTGTATCGAAGGTCTTAGTCTGAAGTCGTGGTTCAAAGCAGAGAGTGCGGCAACTTCTTGCGGTGCCATATTGAAGTCGAAAATATTCATGTTATCGCGTATACGTAACTTGTTCTTGGTTCGTGGTAAAGGCACGATGCTTCTATCGAGCTGAAAAAAGAGTAATTTGTCTTGTAAATAAAAATATCCTGTATGGAATTGGAATACCCTAATAATTTTAGCGTTGAGATTCCGTCACATCACAAGCAGAAGTGAACGGACAAGCACATACATGCACCTATTTAGAACAAAAAATAATGAGACCAGAAAAAAAATGGAACGTACCTAAGCCAATAAAAAGAAAATGGTTAGTTTATTGATTCGAGAAGACTTAAACACACTCAAATAATAAAAACACAAAGTAGCGATCTGCGACATTTTTGGTCCTAAGTACATCGGCTTGACAGGCAATACTCGTACCTACCTGCACAAGTCATAGGCCTCTCCCTATCGGAGGGTATTGCCATACTCACCACGCATGTTATGCGAATTTGCGAGGTCGTTGCAAGAATTTTAATTCACAGGAAACGCTGCTGCTCGTTCCCTGGAAAATTATCCCTTAGTCGCTATTTACGAGATCCAAAAGGGCAGAGGGCAGAATTGGGGTCAATTTACCTATTGAACCGATATCACACCAAGCAAGCATTCCATTATTACATATCAAATCACACTAGAAAAAAACTTTGAATAATTACCAGGTCATCATCATCTGCCTGCCCTTATCCCAATTTATTTGGGGTCGGCGAAACATGTCTTTTTCTTCCATTCATCTCTATCACCAGTCAAATCCTCTCTTACGCCTTTATTTTTCATTTGAATAATTACCAGGTATCTTAATAAAATCTGCTGTGGAGTTTTCTTATACTTCTGCGAAAGAAGTCTCAGCAGGGGATGGTCGGCATGTATTGGCGGCGCGTGTGGAATATGGTCCTTGAAGATTGCTCCAAACGGACTATATCCCATCACAACTATACCACGATCTATGCACCAATCAACGAGCTCCGTTTGAGTCATAGTTGGATTCACCTATGATAGTAACGCAGAGATTGAAAGACAATTTTCATATTAATGATAACAAATGCCTAAGTCGTACCTAAACGTTTCTTTGAGATTCTCAATGTTAACTTTAGAGTCATTTGTTTTATGCCTATTTTCATCAGCTGTATGTAGGGTTCTCAAGGTTGTACATATATAGCTCCATTCAGAGCTTATTCGTATTATGGATGTACTTTCCTTTCATGAATTGTGTCGAGATGTGCTGGCATGATGAGACACTGCGAATCTTTATATGGTTAGTTTCAAGACCGTTATGATGAAATAAAAGGCGAAAAATATTAAGACATTTTGTTTTGACATGCCCATGAAAAAATTGTTTAAGGAGTTTGGTCAAGTGTTATGCTACAATTTTATAATGTAGATAAGTAATATCAACTTATATGGCTAAAATTTAAAATGGAGGGCGATGGTTTTTACCTCGATTTGTAGAACTGCAGGTTTAATTGTCGCTTTATCCCAGAGCCTTTTCATCTGTTTTAAATTGAAATTTGCAACACCGATAGATCTCGTCAGACCTTTAAGTTTAGCATCTTGCATTCCCCTCCACGTTTCGACATAGTCAGTCATTTTGATGCTGCCTTTTTTCTGGAACAAACGTGTCACAATCAAAACCAAGTTCAATACATATCTAAAGTAAATATAGAAATCTAGGCATTAAAAGTTTACCGAGTAAGCAAACGGGAAGTGTATCAAATATAAGTCAACATACTCCAATTTAAGTCTTTGCAAAGATTTTGTCAATGCTGGTATCACTTCTTTCCGTTCGTGTGAATCGTTCCATAGCTGCAAACAAGAAGAAACACTAAGTTAACGAGACACTTAAATTATTTTCTTACAGGTCCCTCCGGTTCAAAAAACATGAGCGGGCAGGGGTGAGTGAGACACAAGCTGAGGCTGCAAGCCGAAGCTATCTTTACAAGATTGCAAATAACCAAAACTATTGTATGATCGTATTATGGATATACCTACATAAAACATTTAATTCAATTATCACATGTCACGTCTGATAATATATTTGAGAGTCGTTTCAGAAAAACCGAGTGTACCTACCTAACATTAAATTAACTATTAGTACAGTTCCATAACCTTAAAAATAAATTGAAATATCTTACTTTTGTACTAATAAATAAATCTTCACGCTTAACTTGAAGGTTTTTGAAGAGGAAGTTATGTATGCCGAGGCCTATTTCTGTTTCGGTCCGGTACACGCTTGCTGTGTCCAAGTGCCTATACCCCACGAAGAGGGCATGCTGTATAATGCGGGCCAGTTTGTGGTTCTCGGGTAAAATGCGAGTAGGCTGTAGGAATAAAAATGTCAAATTAAGGCGATACATAAATTTCTTAAGAAACTTTTCCACAATTGGCAGGATTGAACCTGCAACTTTCTCTATCAGTACTAGCGACGCCTTTACCATGGGCTCTGCCACAGTTTAATTGTTTCCTGCGAAATTGTGCAACTTTATAAATAATTCCAGTTTCCATAGAAGTTGATCTGTAAGTTAAGTGTCCACACTACAGATTCAAGCAAAATAATCTGTTTGATATTTACTAACTTCATCCATATGTCCTAGACTAGTATTGTAGGCAGGGGTAGGCATCATGTTGCCGTCATTCAGGTAAAACGTATACCCCAGATCGCTGGCCTCATATTGCTGTAAAGATAATAATAACTATAAATTGAGAATAAGTAAGTTTAAAGTCGAAACCCACACTGGAAGTTCATGGGTTATTATTTTATATATTAGACAGAACGTTGTTTTTAAACTGTAGTTATACTCGGTGCTACAAAACAACAAATAGAGCCGAAAGGAGGCCATAGAGCATGGGTCGAAATATGAATAAAATTTAGGTCTCCCATATCTACGAAATATACCAATCAGCTGATTTGTGTTACTGGGAGGGCCAAATTATTTTTTCATATTTTGACCCATGTTCCATGGGGAAACTTGTTCAGTTTCATGAGTACCTTGACCTTCTTTCGGCTTGTTCTGTAACACGTTGTAGAGTTTTACGAGCAGGTTATAGAGGTTAGGGGGGTATAACGGGGGAACCTTAGTGCAACCAACCCAAAAATAGCTGGTTTTGGCAATCGCTTGCACAGCGAACTGTATCAGTTCGCTGTGCAAGCGATTGCCAAAATAAGGACTGGGAAATAATCTGGTACAGTCAATGACTCCGATGTGATTATCTTTTGGTTCTGAATTTCATGGCCTGTCCAGCAGTGAATTGTTGTGACTTAAGGAAATATACGTAATTTGATTACGAGAACTTACGATTTTATGTGCTGCTTTTTCCTCAGTCAGTTGGCTATCATTTTGTTCGTACAGTAAATTCTGGTACTTTTCTATCGAAGAAGCCTGCTTTTTAGCGGACACTAAAGCGGCCATCTGAACTAAATTTTGTTAAGACTAATTTTGAATTCGTATTTGAACTTATTGCTGAAGATAACTAAAATTTTTGATTTTTATCGCTTTTTCATAATATTGTGCAAATTGGCGATGAGATGACAATTTTGGCATAACCATAATGAAAGAAAGACAATCAAATAAAGAGAATAATAAAATGAGATGAAATAAGAGGATCATTCCCACACCACTCCACAGAAGGGTCATGAAAGGGTCACTCTTTTGAAGAAGGAGCATTCTGTGGAGCAATCACAGGAAACAATCTAGGTTCTAGGTCTTAGGTTTCAAATACTTGAAGAAGAAGAAGTAGGCCACAGCGTCAACTTGAACCAACTAGAACAATAAGTACTTACTTCAGATAAAAACATTATGTGGCATGATGTTTCTGAAACAGTGAATGATCAACGTTCACCGGGCGGTGCACGTGGTAAACAAGAAACGCCGGCGGAATTCAAATTGGCCTGCCCTGCAAAGTAAAGAAAATTATAGTAGAGTCATGCAAAAAGTACGTGTACAATATAAAAAATACGGCCAAAAGCGAGTCAGACACGCCCAAAAATAGGGTCAAAAAAATCTCAACATTTCTAAATGTGGGTTAACACGATCTAACTACACACCAGATTTGATGTCGATATCTTTTTTTAAAAACTGACGAAGTTTTAAGGGGGCGGCATATAGACAGACAGACAGACTTGACGAATTGATAAGGGTTTCTAGTAGACTACAAAACCCTAAAAACTGTCGTTCAAGGATAATGGATGATTGTTAAGCAAGCATACCTCTTGATTTTGGACACGCTTGCCTTAGGAACCGCGCTCTTACAACCAAATACAGATTTTAAATGTATACTAGGCCTTCTCTTACTTTGTTATTATATTGTGTGATTTGTATTGTAGGGTCTTTTTCGTCTGTCTAAGACGCTGAATCAATTAACGCCCCAAAGTACACCATCAATTAATGGAAAGGTCAATTGGTCTTAGATTGCTGCCCAGGATTTTTATATCCTAATCTTCCCCCGGGGGATCTACTTAGATTTGAGCTCTCTTTTGAATTCATGGATTTGCCAGATCACGGTTTTTGAACCCTTTTGTTGCCATGAAAACTTTTTTCCATGGCGTGTCTTTTTTCCGTAATCTAAGGCGTTTCTCTTTACCGCGTAGTGCCGGCCGCTCGTTATCCCGAGTGGCTGTTCGGTAAATCATGCCAATTTTTAAATCAATTTCCAACAAAACAGGCGATATTTCACCGCACTTTGTTTGAAGCACAACTTTGCCCATATTCCGTTTTAGGGTTGTTTAGAATTGCTGTTTTTATGAATTATTGAATAAAATAGAGAAATAAAGCACTTCGTGCTTTCTATTTGTGTTGCACCAAGCCGTCCAACGGCCCGATGAACCCTGCAGTGCAAGCATGGTCCAGGAAGACATATCTCGCGGGTGGTGCCATATGTCTTCAAACTCTCGCTTTTTGAATCGCGGCCTCTCGCTCTTTCTAACATATGCAATAACGTGACTCAGTATGTCTTCATAGATTTCTTTTTCTCGCTGTAGACAAAGCAGGGTTGCTAAATTAGAAAAACAATTTATTTTTTTAATGGCAACACTGGGTTTCATTTGGTTTCATTCGGTCCGTTCGGTCAGTGGATTGCCAGCCCGTCTTAAAATAGACGGTTTTCCGTTTTTTTCGTTGATTTAATGTCCTCACTTTTGTTCGACTGTGTTTAATGTCCTTTTTTGAACGGTTGGCACTATTTTCATTGTAGAAAATTATATCTCCTTTATTTTGCAGCAAAGAATATTTTGACCCGTGTAGGTACTAACCATGTACTAACTTACCTACCCGCGTAGGTACTAAAGTTATACATTGACTGATATTTCATGCATTTTGGCCATTGTTGTCTTACAAAAAGGGGCCAACCAAAGCGGAAACCATGCCTTTTTAGGGTTTCGTAGTCTACTAGAAACCCTTATAATTTTGTCAAGTCTGTCTGATAGATAAAATCACGAAGATATTATCTTCGTCAGTTTTAGAGCTATTGACATGAAATTTGGTAAGAAGATATATGTCGTTGATACAAATTAAAAAAAAATTGAGAAAAAAATGTATATCAAATGTTTTTGGACCCCCTCCCATATGAAAGAGGGCAAAAAAAATTTCCTCTGTAATATTGAGTAGCGTGTCGTTGAATAGGTCTTTTAGGGGCCATTCAAAGCGGAAGCCATCCCTTTTTTTTAGAATACCGGCCCTTTTATAGGGTCATGTCGTTCAAAATCAGCTTTCGAGCTTTCGGCCCTATGAAACGTCGAGAAAAAAATAGTGTTGTACGTAAACGTGTAGATGGGCCTAAAACAAACACTTTTAGTTGTAAGCAATTTAGGGCTAGTAGGATTTCGACCTATATTCCTTGGGGAAAGTTGTTCAGTTTCATTGACAGAACACACCCTTAACGGATCCGCCACTAATAAAATTACACCCTATATAAGCAAGCTATAGAACGCACCTAAAAAGTTAGAACTGTTGGCAGTAATCTGGGCACTACCTCTCTGTCGGTAGCAAAACGTCAGTGACAGACAGCACTACTGAACCTCTATGACTTCTCATACATTTCTCAAAACTCATCTTTTTCTAGGGGGCAACTGATTACGCTTTGACAGTACGCCGCAGGGCCTTATGCGCACTCTATAACTTGCTTATATAAGGTGTAAAAAAATCAACTGCAAATATTTTAAGGGGTTAACCAGCTAATAAATCTGAACAACTTTCCCCAAGGAATATGGGTCGAAATATAAAAAAAATTTGGACCTCCCATACAAATTGACTCGGCCGGCTGTTATGTACATTTTGTATGGGAGGTCCAATTTTTTTCATATTTCGACATATGTTTCTTGGGGATAGTTGTTCAGTTTCATGGGCTGATTCACCCCTTAAAATATTTACAGTAGATTTTTTTACATCCTGTATACTGGATGTTACAAAACGACCAATAAAGCTGAAAGGAGGTCAAGGTACTCATGAAACTGAACAACTTTCCCCATGGAACATGGGTCGAAATATGAAAAAAAATTTGGACTTCCCATACAAAATGAGCTTACTTTGTATGGGAGATTTATTGGTTGTTTTGTAACTCGTTGTATACTCTAAGATCCATTGTAATTTTTTCTTAGGGATCTCAGTCTAGGTGGGTCTTAGCCTTAAATTGTTTAGGACAATAAGAATTTGTTTTAGGCCCCTCTCCACGATGAAAACATAAAATTAACAAAATTCGAAAACTAAAATTTGGTAACAAATCTGTCTTTCCGCCATAGCGCCCGAAAATTTTAGGGTCAATCTGGCAACATTAGATATCTGTCAAATTGTGCAGTGTGATAAATAAAATAATTAATTTGGTAAGTTATTTTGGTATTTCTATTTATATAAACGTGATAATTAACTATAAGTAGGCTATAGTTAGGCCTGACTTTGGTTCTGTCGTTTCTGATAACAAATTTACGAGTTGGAAACCTGTGTTTGACTTTGTTGAATTGTTGATTTTGTTGAATATCATTGATAATGTTATTGTTTGTTTACAGGACAATACCTATAGTAAACCAACACAGGATTAAAGCGATATCTGAATTGTAGGTATCCCAACATTTCATGGGTCTTCAATACCAATACGCCCCATTTTTGATGCAGCAGCGATTTGGTTTATATGCTTATGTACGGGCGTACGTATATGTACATCAGCTGAAGCTTACAGGACTACACACCAATACATCCTTGTAAGTAAAGCGGAAGACCTATCTGCAATTTTTTCCTAATATATTTAGGTAACATGCAATACCATACATTTTCATAATAGATTTAGATAACATACCTATCATTTGCAAGGGTTCAGCTTAGTACCTACCTACCTTCCAACTATATCTAGAAGTACCTAACTAATTAAGGAAAAACAAATACTTCATACAATGGGTTGAATTTGTGAAATATTCTTTGTATATGAATTTGTACGAAGAATTTTTATTATTCCCTCCGATAAGGCGAGGCCTATGTTCAACAGTGGTCTTTTGTGGCTGTTGAGATTAAGGACGATGAATTTAGTTAACATGTTTACAGAAACTATGTGAAAATAGTGCCAAATCCACATGATGTGCGTAGCATGAAATGAATGAATGAGGAATTGTACTGCTGATCTCAGTTTTATTATATTTTATAATTAGCCTCAAAGATCCCACTGCTGGGCAAAGGCCTCAACCTCGGTCTTCCATTTATTTCAATCCAGAGCCAACATCGTCCACTTCTTTGAATATGTACCTCAGTTTAAAAAATTAAATTAGTTTTAGCATTAGTAAGATAAAATAAGGCATGCGATAGTGAGAGGCAATTTTTTAGCACTACACTGTAATGATTATATAATACCTTCAATATGTTTTTGTTTCAGAGGTCACTGGCATAATATTTAAAATGGTATTGAACAAAAGAAGAAAAATAACATTCTTTACTTTTGTGGAAGATTCTTTTCCAATATAATGAGATGACAATTTGCTGATGATTCAAGTGAACATGCCATAGTCTACAATATCTGCCATCAAGGAAAATTAGGGCTAGAAATTTTATAGTAACAATTGTCTAATGTTTTAATTGTCAATGTAAGAATAATTCATATTTAATTAAATTATAATCACGGTACCTACATTAAAAAGTTTGTTTTTAACAATCCTCACATACCGGTTATCTTCACTTCTTATTTACACAATTATTAGGTAATTACCTAGGTATACTGAAGATGCAGAATTCAAAGTAAACAAAACCAATGATAAAAAATATGTTTGTATTTATCTAAAAACTATAGGAAATGTAGATATTTTTGTCCATTTCCAGCATTATTATCAATGTTTAAAATACAAATACACAAAAATACAAACACAAAATTCTTTATTATGAATAAACACACTTGCAATACTTGCAAATAGGTAGACTGCAATATCTCTGAGTAAAAATAGGCTATATAAAGAAAACCCTTATTCTCACGGACAAGATGATTACAGATGACTTCGCAGTTCACAACTGCTACTACTGATCCAAATTAGTTATAACTTTCATCGCTTGCTTTTGGTTAGATGGGATGAACTCAAATTTTTTTCTTGTTGGTTGGGACACAGAGTCAACAAACAACTCGGTAGCTGGGGAGCCGACGATGCTAAATTTGTAGTGGCTCGAGCTTCATTGAGCCTTATGGGATGCAAAGCTTAGATGAAATAAAGATAATACCTAATGTATGTCCCTATGCTAAGCCGACCGTTTGTATAGTGGAGGCAATAAGGCATATGTATGTACTAAACATTGACAAGAAAAAAAAAGATGATCAAGCGTGTCAGATTCTCAAGCTAGCTTTAAGTTAAGGTGAACTTAGGTAGGTACATTTGTCAGCCCCGCACATCGGTGAGTTGGCCCCAAACAATGATCGTGATCATTAGTCGTTTACTTTCAGCCAGTAGTCGGTTAGTCGGTGATGAGTCGGTTAGTCGGTAACGAGTCAGTTTGTCGGTAACAAGTCGGCTAGTTGGTGACGAGTCGGTTGGTCGGTGATTAGTCACGTTAGTCAGTGAGTATTCCTTTAGTCGGTGACTGGTCGGTTAGACGGTGACTAGTCTGTTAGACGAGGACTAGTCGGTTAATTAGTGACGAGTCGGTTAGTCCGTGACTAGTCAGTACTTCGGTGACGAGTCGATTAGTCGGTGACGAGTCGGTTAGTCGTTGACTGTTGGTTAGCCGGTGACTAGTCAGTTAGTCGGTGATGAGCCAGTTAGTCGGTAATGAGTTCACGAGTCGGTTAGTCAGTAACTAGTCGGATTTTTGGTGACGAGTCGGTTAGACAGTGACTAGTCGGTTAGACGATGGCTATTTGGTTAGTTGGTGCCAAGTCAGTTAATCGGTGAGTTTGTCGGTGATGAGTCGGTTAGTCGGTGACGAGTCGGTTAGTCAGTTACGAGTCGGTTTATCGATGACTAGTCGGTTAGTCGGTGACGACTCGGTTAGCCGGTGACTAGTCCGTTAGTCGGTGATGAGTCGGTTAGTCGGTGATGAGTTCACGAGTAGGTTTGTCGGTGACTAGTCAGTTAATTGGTGACGAGTCGTTTGGTTGGTGACTAGTTGGTTAGTCGGTGATTAGTCGATTATTCGGTAACTTGTCATTCAGTTTGTTAGTTGGTGACTAGTATAATCTGCCACGCCTGAGTGACTACCGAGAATTCCCCCTTGGGCTCCAAGACTACAATGAACAAGGCTGGTAGGTTTTTTGACATCGTCGTGTAACGACGACCGCTGAGATAGGTATCAAAAACAGCAACCGGAACCGACAGCTAAACGTGCCCTCCAAAACACAACCAGCACACTCTGCACAGAAGAGTCCAACTAGTAGGTATAATTTACTACAATGATAATGAAATATCAACCTTACGTAGGTGCCTACTATACAGTTTTAGAGGGGGCATGGTTTAGGTACCGGGTTGTTCGTCGGCTCGGCAGTCCACACGACTACTTAGAAGAAATTCACACTTTGAGTAGGTAACATCAGCAATATATACTCACCGGCACAACTAATCGGCCACCTGCATTAGCATGAAATACCGGTGAGTGTATATTTTTAAGGAAAAAAATCATCTTATGGGCAAAAAAGGAGCAACTTAGAATTATCTAATACCCTTTATCATATTTTGCTCCCAATTAGAAATATTCACTACTAATATGTGCCAAAAACTGGATTTATTGCTTTCTCTTCCTCAAAATTGGTCGAAGACATATCTCTACGGCTCAAACTCTATAGCGAAACGTCAAAAGTAGAGAAAATTGGGTCGCATGTTAGCGATTCTCACAAATTGTCTATGGTTTTCTCGCGATGTAGGCATATCTCTCAGTCGCGCGCGCGGCGCGAGTCGCATCTTAGCACCTGTAGATATAAGTCGCGCGGCGTAGAGATAGAGCGCGACAAAGCGAAGTCGCGCTGCATATCTTAGGCCTGCTGGTTGCCCTGGTTGAATTTTTCAACCATCTATTTTTAGCAGCAGGTTATTATGGAAAGACAACCATTTCATTAATAATAGACAGCAACTGGGACCGACGTCTTAATGTGCCCTCCGGAGCACAGGCACAAGCACAAGTACAAAGAAACCATTTTTTTTCAGACAATAAGGTGGTTTTATTTTACCTCTTATGTTCTGCCAAGAGTGGGGACCTATTCACAAAGTGATTACTATTGAATTTTTGAATGCCCTACCGAAAATCGAACTCCGAACTTGTGCACTGCAGGCAGTCCCACTACCACTGTGCCACACGGTCGTAATAGTACACTGAGAACTTAATTTATTAATATTTTTCTTAGTAAGCAGTAAGTAAGAAATAGTTGCTATCATGCTTATCCTTTGATGTTCTCTGAACTTAAAGCAATATAGTAAGAAAACAGTATTATTATAAGTATTATAACAAAAATAAACCGGCTATTTCTCCAAAATGGCACAGACGATAGTTTGTTCAGGAATAAGCTACCTTCTAGTCCATATGCCCGTCTTGGCAGTTACCTACGTCACATGACATCAAGATAAAGCGCATTGCAGCAGGTCGGAAACATTGAGATAACTTACTACCCAAAAATCAAACCTAGAAATAGCCGGAAAATCCTGGAAACTCTATGACTTCCGGTATCAATTTTTGAGTTAAAAGAAATGATATGACATCGTTAAAAAACTTATGACAGCATTTAGAACTTCATTAGTAAACATGATCGGTATAGTGAGTGACGTTATAACAAAAAAAGTAAACTCTTTTTCATGGCCAGAGTTGAAACATATCGCAATTGACGAAGCATACTACTAACCAAAAGTGTCCTTAGATAAAGTCGTTGTTTAGTTTCGTATCAAATGGGCGCGCGGCGCTGGCAACACTGTTCGTCTTTGTCTCGTCCTGTGGCCGTGCGCTCGCATCGTTGATGCGAATTTTAATTATAAATGGTGTAATTTAGTGTGCTTTCGGTTTTCTCGTGTGGTTTTCCCTGTTCGGTGGGGAAGTGAACCAAGTGGATTTGGTTCCGGCGCTTTGATTGAGAGTCACGCGGCCGCCGGCAAAATATAACCTCACTTTTCGTTCGCTCGCGTCGTGGCTGCCGATAGCTACATATTTTTAATTGTTTTCTTGATTGAGGTTAACGGGGCCGATTTCTCATTCGGAGAGAAATCTTTTAGTCATTTTGTGTTAAAAAACATTATTTGATGTCGAACTATGAACAATAGTGAACCCAAGTGCTTGTGAAAACTAAGCTGTGAATCTGCGACTGATTGACGGGACGGAGTGCCACACGAGCTGGTGTCCGGTGCAGTAAGTCTAGTACCTAAATTCCAATCCAAAATGTCTTCCTCCAAAACCTGATACCTTTTTCCTGTCAAAACTAGACTTACAAGGAAACGGCGGCGTCATGGTTCGCACGGTAAGCAATTCGCTGCTAGGCCCTGTTTAAGTAGACTTTGGAAACAAGAATTTCTCGGCCGGAAACTTTCCGGAACAAAATTCTCTCATTAAATTTATTTTATTTAGCTATAGTAAAGAGCACTACGAATCGTAGTCAAATGTTGTTCCGAGGCTGATCGACCATTTAGTTTTAGATTTTAAGATAACTTTAATTTGCTTCCACTGCGCTAAGATCAGCTTCGGAATCAAACAGTCGTAAAGCATTAGTTTCGGAGATATTACATGCTGTGTGGTTAGCTTGGCCAGCCCCAAGGCAGTGCCTTTATCTATATTTTTTTATCCCGCCCGAGCCGCGTTTAAAGTAGAAACACAAATTGTTATAAAAAACAGAAAAATTTGCGTTACAATGAGTAAACAACATTTTTAAAACAATTTTTTGTTTGTATGCGCTAAAAAGTATAAAATAATCTATTAAACTTAAACTTTTAACTTCTTCATCGGAATTCACTGATATTCTAACATCCGGCCAATTCCGCGTTCTGATTCTGTTGATTCTTGGTTAGCATCTTAGTGATATCATGTGACGTAAGTAACTGCCAAGACGGGCCGACGGACTATTCTGGAAATATACGTCCTATCTCCCGTACCTGGCTTACTGAAATAGAAACATGTGAATGCATCGACTTGGAGCGAACGTGCCGTATTTGGAGCAGCCAGGAATGTCTAAATGCTGGAAAATTCAATGCTGCAGACATAGTATATGTATTAGAGTTTGCATACAAGCTGTCATTAGGTATATTTTTGGATAGGAGTGACTTATTAGTCTACTTATTAGTAGGATTGATAGATTTTGTCTTAAGTTATGTATGCCTTTAAAGTTCCAGCTGAATATGTATAAAATTCTGAGTTAATGATACCTAACTTAATAATATGTTTAATTACTATTACCTCTACATACCTTATATGCATAAATGTTTCTAATTACAAAATTCCTGCAAATCCTGATTTTTATTTATACTAGGCGATGACCGTTTTTTAAGCATTTCTGTAAAACGTAGCATGAGAAATCTTTTCTACCGTACAAAAATAAAACCAAGACAGGAAAGCGGGAGAAAGGATAGGCTGTTTATTAGAAAATACCTTATACCTCCACGTTTTGGTGAGGAATTTTCTCGTTTCCGGGAAATTTACGTGCTTTTTTTACGTACCGACAAAGGCGGTCCTAACATTTTGCTTGGTTAAAAAGTACTTACCGTAAATGGGTTTTGATGAAGGGCCTATTCTTTTAATTCGTTTAGGAAGTAAATGTATCTTCTAGTAAAGGAGTCTTTTTTAGCAACTTTTTAGGGTTTCGTAGTCTACTAGAAACCCTTATAGTTTCGTCATGTCTGTCTGTCTGTCTGTCTGTCTGTCTGTCTGTCTGTCTGTCTGTATGCCGCGCCCTCATATATTCGTCAGTTTTAGAGCTATCGATATGAAATTTGGTGAGAAGATAGATCGTGTTGACCCAAATATAGAAATGTTAAGAAAAAAATATTTTAAATGTTTTTTGGACCCCCTCCCATACAAGTGAAACGGGGGCAAAAAATTTTTTTTTCTTCTGTAATATTGAGTAGGGTATCGTTGAATAGGTCTTTTAAAACTAAGGTGAGGTTTCTTTGAAACAAAGTCACTAAAATGTTTCTGTCACGAGATATTTGCTTTTAAAAGAGCGTTTTTGACCCATAATTTGTTCCAGCTGTAACTTCTAAAGTATAAACGCAAAAAATTTGAAATAAATATGGAATATAGCTTACAATCTGAAGTTACAATGAAAACTATAACGGATATCGTAGTCTTAAAGGTTTCAGAAAAAAATGAGTTTTTCTATTTGCGGTTGGTCATCATACTGCTGCTAACAAACCAGCAACAAAATTAAGTTTGTAATGCTGAAAAACCTGATATTTAAACGTTGACTACGAAACCCTATTTGTGGGCGTGTCTGACACGCTCTTGGCCGGTTTTTCATAAAACTGTACACGAAACAAATTTGTTTGATGCAAATTCGTATCGTTCTCTGGATGAAAAATAAAGTTCTGCTGAACAAACGAATAGAGTAGCGTAAGTAGAAAAAGTAGTGATTTTTAGCTTACGTTTGAAGATCGTCGACCGTCGAGTTATTGGGGTAAATATGGCTCTGAAATTGAACAACACCCTATATAATATTGAGAGCAGGAGTCAAGCTCAGAATGCACAAGGAGTCGTGCTTCTGACAGCTGTTCACTCGAGCAGGCCTCTTGATGGGCCGTGAGACGATTACAGCCCGATACTCCGCTCGGAATTTTGATCGAAGCATCTAGTGATTTGGGTTAGGCCCTTTACTACATCTATGTAAATTAAAGAACACTCTAAAACATTCTTCTTCTTCTTCTTCTTCTAAAACATTGATAACTGGGAACACAGAATTTCGATCGAATCATCCAGTGATTTGGTATTGTATTTCAATGATATTTTTTTATTATATTATTTGGATGTTTTGGTTAAGGATAAACGCGAGAACATAAATTTTGAATCATGAATGAGAATTGATCTTTCTTGTTTAGTTTATCTAAATAAAATAGTATTGAAACGTCTCTTTGATATTTTAAACCCATAAAAGTAATGTGGAGTAAAAACCTATTAATCCGAAGCTTTGGGGTTTAAATTTAAAGTAATGTAACCTAACCTAACTTCCATTTAAAAAAATATAATACTTACTGTTCCTTTTTGCGATAATCGGGTGCCACCATTATTTTGTATCACCAAATTTTTATTACGTACACAAACGTTCGTGTTTATTTATTTTGTGCCTGTCGTAAATAATTTTGCGCTCTACAGCTCAAACTGTTTACGCGTTTATTTTAATAGCCTTTATTACATTAAATACATCCATCTACTCCTTCACAGGTATATTTATAAGCAGGTGGTGCAAGGTTTCTTTACCAAACATTAGAAGTGAATTCTTGAGTTTTTACATAGAGGCATGTATTATAATTGCAGTGGGTACCTCAGTATGTAAAAATGAATGTACAGTCTTAGATGTGTACAGTATTGTACAGTTATCATATAATATACGTATGTGGGTTGTGATTTGATTCGACTACCCTATCATGGACTAGAAAAATTATGTTTACTTTCAGAAACCTGTCCAAATATAGGCGATAGGAATTGGAATAGATAGAGGCAGTACAGGGAATTTATTTTCCAATAAAGTCACAATACCTGGCATCACACGGAGGGAAACATGCAATTGACACTCGAAATGAGGATGTATTCGGCGGATCCAAATATACTTCCACCACCTGTGACCGTCAGGGCCTCAACAGACAAACGGTTATCACACGCTTCGAGTTACATTGCGTAGAACGTGACGTGCCAAGTGAAAGAATCTTTAGAAAACCCGCGATGTATAGTGCACAGTTGAATTATAAGTGTGAGATACGTTCTTTGTGTTGGGAGCCGAAGATATTGAAAACCGAACCCTGGGCATCCGTTTGACCTTTTTTATAGGCAACATGTCACTTGTCACGCTTCGTTACGCCTTTTATTTGCGATTATACACTTCGTTGCCTTTTCAAGCTGTTCAGGCTTGTTTGGGTAGCCTATTTGATTAAATATGAATAAAGAAAAGTGCTACATATATTAAGTAGCCATCATTCCGTTAAGAGCTTTACGTCTCCATTCTACCAAGCAAGAACCTCTTGAAAATCCTCTTACATTATTATTAGTTTCTCATCCAATTCTAAACAAAAATCAGGACCACGCTAATCCTCAACAAATCGTGTTTTCCAGAAGACATTCGAAGAAATAACATCCAGTTCGGTAAAGTTTACTTCTCAAGAGCGTTCTAAGAAAACGTAGCTATTAAATTCAACTAGGCAAGCACGTTAACGGCAAATGCAGCTGTTTTATGTGCAATACTTTGCAAGTTTACAAGGAGCGTTGCAGATTACCGGGGCAGCGGGCTTGCGCGGTGTTAGGCTGGTTTTCCACTGATAGATTTACCTACCATAGAATTAATTTTTTTTTTTGCCACCACCGATAATGTCTGAACTCATTTTCATACAAGTGAGTTATCCAAAAGATGTTTTAATATGTCTTTTACATTTTTTCCTGTTCGGCGTTTAGAAGAAATACAAAATTATGTTTTATGTACCTACTCATTTGACACACCACACTACATTACATCTTTTTAATTGCAATGTACTGTCGTTTAACTGTAATGTAATAACGTACTCGTAACAGAAATTGAGAGTACAACAACTTTGAAATATTTTTATGCTTTATTCTTTGTGCTAGGAATTTGACATGATGATTATATAATGGCGTAATTTTTTAATACAGGGAGGTTTTAAATTTATATACTTACCTCGCGTTTGGTGTGGTCTGCCAAAAACGGTTCTGAGTAAGCGCACGTACGCTGCGACAATCATTTAGACCTGAGTTCTTCAGTAAAGCGATCGTTCTGATCTGGGAAGTGACTCTTATTTTAGTATTTTTATAGCACTTTGTTGAAAACCTAGCCTTACTGTAATCGCAGGAGGCGTTAGGCTGCCAGAGAAACTACCTCTTGTCCATTGTGTGGAGGTTCTGAGTAAGGGTAGTTGCACGCGCGTACTTTGCGACTATCATTTGGGCCTGAGTTCTTCAGTAGAGCAATCGTAGTGATCTGGGATTTAACTCTTATTTTTATAGCACTTCGTTGGACACCCAGCTTTACTGTAATCGCAGGAGGCCGGGTTATGGCCGGTTATGGCGCAAGTTGCCCGCCCGTTGCCTCGGTCATCATCCCGCAATCTCCCCAGTAAAAATATTCTCGTTATACATGAAATATTACAAACGAAACAACAATAGTGTCTGAATGTTCACGTTCAGGTTTCAAGAAGGTTAATTACGTTGCAAATTGCGGAACAAACATGTACGTCCTATTTAAAAGGCAAGTCAAATGTAGAAATACGCCGCGGAATAATAGTTCAATAGCAAAATATTCTATTGATATGAAATATGACAACCTGCCAGGAAAATCTTTGATGTTCAATTCAAACAAAGAGAACCCTACTATAAATCAAGATATCCGGTTTATTTGCCTTGTTTAGACTTAAAATGAACATACTTTCAACACACACAGGAGGTTCACTCGACCCTATTCTGGATTTTTGTGATTATCTTTTGTTACATAGCTAGGGTTGCTACTGTAAACAATCTCAAAGTATAAGAATTTCAAAACAGTTAAATCTGATACAAAAACGTTAATATGATTCTGGGCCAATTTGAATCCAAGAAATATGACGTTCGTGGCTTCTTACTTCGGTTATTTCCAATTAAAGTCAGTAGGTAAGCGTCAAAATTGTCACTAGTAATGAATGAGTGAGCCATCTGTACAGGTGCCCCACGCGCCGTTTTCCTAATTTGTGCTACAACCTGCAAAATTGTATGTTAATATTGTACTTTTAAAAGGTTTATAGAAAATTTACTGATTTGATTTTAGCTTACCATTTTCATAAAATTAAAACGAAATCTTGCACCTACGTCTCTCACACCATTACCGTTTTGTATTATAGTGCAAATGCTAATATTCAGGAAACTTGGCGCATTAATGTTACTGCCCACGTCCTGCCAAGTTTTCACTCGATTAAATCCTATTGCAAACTACACATTGGTTGGAACGGAACTAGGGATGTGACAAAATAATCAATTTTTGCTAATAGCCGAATTTATCGATTAATGTTTAATCTTTTATTATTATTTTTTGGTTATGATTTGCCACATCGCACTATATCCACTGAATTTTTTCGGGTTTTGTGTAACACGAATTAAAAACACGACACCGTATACCGTATACACCGGTCTCTCGTAATATTTTGTTACGGCGGTATGATGTTTATTTTACCTCTGTTGAAAATTAATGTGTACAATACGAAAAAACAATTATTTAAAAATTCGATGTATTCTTAGTACAACATCGATTTATTTTCTAGCTAGACAGTATCGGTTTTACAGAAATCGTTTTTGTGTTACTAAAGTCTCATCCCTGGTCAGAACAGAACGGCACACCCAAAACGATTTCCATTTAGACGATTTCAGTGTTCGATATTTCAAACTGCACACGCTGTGATCACAAGCTCGCTGGCTTATAAAAATCCATCAATCAGTAATTTTTTATAGTTTTTGTGACAAAAAATCCAGTAGCAAATCGTATTAAAAGTTCTAAACCGAAGTGGGTTTAGCGTTTATTGAATTGCCACGAGATTAAAGCCACAATTTGTACTATTAAAAAACTTTTTAGCAAAAAATATCACCGCCGAAAACTGAAAAGCATAAAATAATAACTATTGTTACAATATGTACCTACTTAAGTAATATTTTTGGAAATATTATCTACCATATTGGAACTTAGTAATTTTGAGTCGGCGTCATGCCAATGAAAAGTGAATGTTAGTAAAAATTTTAGACGCCGACTGATAATTTCTAAGTTCCGATAATGGAATGTAATATTGCCAAAAATATTACTTAAGTAGGTACATATTGTAACAATAGTTATTATTTTATGCTTTTCAGTTTTCGGCGGTGATATTTTTTGCTAAAAAGTTTTTATTTTATAATTTTTAGTGGTTACTTTTCAAGTTTGTTTACATTCAAAATAGCCATCTACACGACCTACTTACTGTCCTAAGGAGTTTCAAGCGCATATAGAAACTTCATGATATACTTAAACGTACATGACTAACATAAAAGCAACCTCCTTTTTTGATGGACATCTTTGGCAGATGTTTGGCAGACAGTCAACAACGAGCAGACGTCAGTAGTGTATGTAAAAACAAGTACATTTTGCTTCAAACGTGTCGCAAAATATGAAGAATTTGTTAATTTCTCAAGATCCTTCTATCAGATCCTGACCTGATGACTATGGGACCACCTGCACAGTGTACCCTTTCAAACAAAAAAAATAATTTTCAAATCGGTCCAGGCGTCTCTGAGTAATCGGTGAACATACATAAAAAATAAAAAAAATAAAAATAAAAGTTCGGGATGAATTGAGAACCTCCTCCGTTTTTTTTTCGTCGGTTAAAAATATTTAAACTTGCAACTAATTATGTTAGTTGCATAATATCACTTGGGGGATGGTGACGTACTTAATGCTAGCAAAAGTCTAGCCGCGAGGGGCGTTTCGTAGGATATCCGTAGACTAGTCCGTAGATAAGGCTGAGCTACGAGCACGCTACGGGCTACGAACAACGCGAGCGTAGCAATTGTAGACTAAGGTCATGTTGCAAATATCATTACCTAGCAAGGACCACTTTTAGTTGGTATTGGAGGGTGGTTCGCAAAACACACAATTTTTTTGTTCATGAGACATAAAAAGCAGAAAAGTGGATAAATGTCTGTTTTTACGTAACGAGATTATAGTATTTCATTGAAACTTTCAACCTGCGGACGGTGAATTTTGTGATAGATCGTTTAATATTTATTTTAAATTTTTTAACACCAAAAAGTACGTTTCGGTGGTCTGTTCAAAACCCGCTTTAGCAAGTTTAGAATGTGAAAAAGAAATGTTAAACACATACTATCTCTCTTTTTAACCTTTAACACGATTCAAAATATCTTCAAGATTGTTTTTTGAGTTGGCTATTAAATAATGTTTAGCCATTTTCATTTTATTTCCCGTTCGCATATGTTACAAAGATTGCGCGTCTCATCGGTGGTACAAAAAAAGACACACATAAAGTGATTTTTTTTCTTGTGCTCAGATCCAATAGAACTCAGTTCATTCAATTCAAAATTTTGAAAACAGCTGACTTTCATTTGTGATTGCTGTTTGTAATTTGAGTGCAAAATTTTAGTTGATTCGCACAAAAATTTATTTTTGGCAAACCTCATAGGATCTATTCGGTGACCGACATAAAGTGTAAGTAAATGATTTAATAAATCATGTATACCAATTTGTTTGTAGATTTTATTGATATCTTTACAAAAATGTTGGTTCTTCCTATAAAATCTTAAAAATGTGTAATCTTCGCCCACTTGCAAACGAAAATTCCGTTCGGTGGTCATCTTTTCGGAAGTCATTTCTGGTAACCGAAAAGACGCTTGGTCACCGAAAATATCTTTTAGTGCATATTCTGTTTAAATTATATAAAATTAACAATTTTTTTATAATTTAATTACAGTTAGTGAACAGTATAACGTATTTTATTGTTAAAGTCCCACCTGTTCTCATATTATAATCAAGATAAGGTTGGTAGATAGTAGACTGGGAAGAGATGCGGCCCTTCTATGCATTTTAGTAAAGAAATGGTGGTAAGCCTGTTTTTCTTCGCGTGATTCTTCGGCCTTTGCTAATACAGGGTAGTAAGAAGCAGAATATTTTCAATCCCTTTCTCCGACTCCGACTTGGTTACAAAGCTTGGCCTTAGAATACGCCAAAACTGAGGCGTGTGAACAATCTGCACAACCAAGCCTGGGTCAATGCTTGCGACTGCAAAGTCTTCATCGATGCAACATCTTCTCGCGGTTGTCATAGGGGGTGGTTTACTAAGGCTCTTCTTAAAATCTTGAAGGCCTTTGACAAGACAAGTTTGCTCAGCAAACTTCTTTCTTATGGCAGCCCAGTTCATTTTTGTTGTTGGGATTTTCTTCGGCTGATTTTCCAACTCAATGGCCAGGTTTCTAAAGGAGTCTGTTATCACTAAGACTGTCTGCTGCTCATCAATGTGCTTTTTTGCGTGCGCGTTTAATAGTACCGTCTTAGAGGGATACTTGCCGTAAGCAAAAACAGTTGAAGATGAAATGCCTTCGTCTGTTAACGAAAGCCAGTGAAAAGAGAATAGGTTTGACCTTAAGTCAACAAACTCTTAATGAGGTGACAACAATCTGGTCTTATACAATGCCAACAAAAGACCAGCGTATCGTTGCTTCAACGCTAAAAATAATCCTCTTGAATTGGCATCTACTTTTCGAGATGCATCTGTTCCTGCCCCTGAATAGCTTGATCCCCAAGGCATAGAGCTCTCACCAAACCAAACTCAAACGGTGGCTACGAACAGGGAATCTTGAACAGAGTGAGGGATACCTTACACCTGAACAGCTTAAACTTCTTTGATAAATGATCCTGCATTTACTATAGCAGTCACTCCAGAAGATGGCATACTTGACTTGGTTGAACGTAGAGGTTTATTGGCGACGATTGAGCATTTGGTACATTACCTACCATACTTCATAGTTTGACACACACTACCTTGTTTCGCCAGCTCACTTCCACCACCAGCCTCTTTCACCATCGGTCTATTTTTATGCACGCATTTCAAGGTACCTTTACCAAGGTACCGTTGCCATTCCACCAATTCTGTCGGATTAAGTGTTTTCTACTGGCTTTCAATGTTGCCTTGCTGGAACACATTACCTGCACCTGTGTTTTTTAAAGCACCTATACAACCTAAAGTTTCCAGGCTGAGAGACTTTTTCCGTCTTCGCTCGCATCGTCATACAGACCGGTCACTCTGTTGTGTCCAATGTACGTAATTTTGGACTACCGAAAAGTTGTCTTTTCGGTGGTCCTTAATATTTCTCAACTTTTCTTACTTTTTATAAACATTTTTAGGTTTTTTAACTGTTAATTTTATTTTGTTATTTTTCTTTTATTTCAATTATTTAATAAAAGAGACTATTAAGGGTACATTTTTCCATAAAAAGTCATTTTGGTGGTCATTGCGACTTTTCGGTGGTCACAAAAAAAATTATATCTGTTATAATATCTGAATTTAAGGTAAACGATCTCATAAATTATATTCCTAATGAAAGATTTTTGATTTTACATCGAATCACGTTAAAATATTGGTAATATTTCATTTTTATTATTTTTTAAATTTTCGATCCCTTAAATGCGAATGGCCCAATATCAGATTGAAGTTGACCTGCCATGACCTAGCCTTAACTGTTTCATTTGTTACCTAATTTTAATAATAAACTTTGTTCTACGTAGTACCTATTTTAACTAGATTTCTGCACCGTGTTTTTACCAGTGGTTGTTTTCTATATTCCCATAGATATGGCAAACTCCGTAGCAAAACGTAGCATTTGTGTTATTCTATGTTATATGTTTTACTGTGTATAAGATTCCATCCACATTCTTCAAGCCGTTTAAATGTGAAGTATTACTGGTAAAAACATTGTACACACGCACACACTCATAAAAACTGACAGATTTTTAATATTAGTATGAAGTACCAAGGCTAAGCTGATTCATCATCTTCCTGCCTTTATCTAAATTAATTGGGGTCGGCGCAACACGTTTTGATAAACACAAAATCGTGTTGCAAAAGATTTGGCTTAATTTTACGACCGACCGCCTCCCAGACGTCAACCTTCCTTGGGAATGCATTTGTAGTGGATTAACCGCCACCATACGTTTGGCCCTGGCTGTTTGGGTCGGATTTATCCCTCGGTTGCCTCTTACGACCCCCACGGGAAGAGAGGGGGTGGTGCTATTTATTCTACTCTGCCGGTACCACACGGCTACTGCCACACTTTTTGGTAATCAGATGAGGTAGAATTTTTGGCAGCTGTGCCTTAGTCTATAATATTTGTAGCGCTACAAGTGCCTCCACTGCTCCGTGTTTGCCACGGGCGAAAGTAGATACTGTTCACATGTTTCGGAGTTTCATTATTGGTCTGAGTAGAACTATTCTAAGAATTATGGTAGCACTAGACAAGGGTGACTATATTGTCTTTGATGATTACCTACATTGCCTACATTATACCTACTTGAAGAAGTATCATCTATGCGGTCAACAGGATGGGCCATATCGCATGGGTAAGGTGCTGCTCCGTCGATTATATAATGAAATCACTTGTGTTCGCGCGGAACTATTGGGATTCACCTGTTTTCCGGGTGCTGGTGGTTTTCTATCTGGAAACCACTACAGCGCTCCGGAGACGTGACGCTTCCCCAAATTGATGTTGTCAATCTTGTCCCGGGCAGTCCCGGCGACTTTCTTCGAAAACAGCAAGGAGACGGCATGCGCCGTCATACTTTTTGCCAAATCATATAAGGTATGCTTTCTAGCAGCTGTGCCTTAGTCTATAATATTTGTAGCGCTACAAGTGCCTTTACTGCTCCGTGTTTGCCACAGGCGAAAGTAGATACTGTTCACATGTTTCGGAGTTTCATTATTAAAGTTCCAATATTAAACTCTATTGTTGTAGAGTTCATGGAATTTAATAATTTCAGTTTACTTTGGCAGGTTTTGATTTAAGGTACAACGAAAGTTATAGTAGCGCCACTGAAGTGTAAAAAAAAAGGAACGAAAATGTCACCCGAACGAAATTTTTGTAATTACGGAACCTAATTTTTGGAAATCATTGTTTAGCTTCATGGTCTGATTACGCCTGCAAAGTTTTCCGTACATAGTCCCTTACACTCTATGCAAAAAGTAACTATTGGTTCCAAGTTATCATAATGGCTAGCTATGGTCGCAAGTTGTTTGTTTCATTTTTATTTGAATTCCGTACCTATTCCTCCAGGTTTTTTTCCAGTTTGAGGCGCAACTTTTCTGGCGTTTAACCTTAGCATTACATTAATTTTCCAGGAATTGCCGTTGGCAGGGTGTAATATAGCTTTTCAGGAATCTAATAATAACGAAATGTAATTTAATTAGAGTGGTGTATAATGAGTTCTATGAGCATGTTATCAACAGCACCCACAGGTTGCTTGAATTGAAATATTACATAATTGTTACTATTCTAGTCAAAACGGCTGATGCACTGCGACCGAAGTGCATCAGTGTAGATTGTAGGTACTAGCTAGTATACAGGATGTTAAAAATATTTATGCAAATATTTTAAGGGGTTAATCAGCCTATGAAACTGAACAACTTTCCCCAAGGAACATTGATCGAAATATTATGCAAAAATTTTGGACCTCCATACAAAATGTACCAGCCGACCGAGCCAACTTGTATAGGAGATACAATTGTTTTTCATATTTCGGCTTATATTTCCTGAGAAAAGTTGTTCAATTTTATGGGCTGGTTCACCTCTTCGAATATTAGATTTTTTTTATACCTTATATACTGCCTAGGTAATTCTAACCTAACTGAAGACTTTTAGAGCCACGAACAACATTCTAAACTAATGTACGTCGAGCCTAGTCAAAGATTTTGTCTAGTCCTGTCTTTTCATTCGTTCGTTGTAAAACACAACATAACAATTTAACCTACCTACTATATATGTATATTTTTTCGTATGGGACACCGTTTTGTCCAACGACCCGATGAACCCTGATGTCAGAGTTTTTCAACCGCCTACTCAAAGTAGCAGGCCTCTGACATGGTTGTGTAACGACCGCCATCATAGACAGCAACCGGGACCGACGGCTTAACGTGCCCATCCGAAGCACGGAACCATCTTACTTGCGGACAATCAGGTGGTTCAGCCTGCAATGTCCTAACCAGACTGGGAACAAATTCACAAAGTGATAAATATCAACTTTGTGAGTGGCCCCACCGGGAATTGAACCCGGAACCTTTGCGTGGCAGGCAGGCATACTAACCACTGCGCCACATCGGCTGTCACCTACCATATTTAAATGTTACAAGTGAAGTCACCACGTGGCACTGGTCCAAATGAAGTGGCAGTAATAGTGAGGGCGGCGTGAGGCAGCAGTCGCAATTATTTACCGCGAGACTCGTAAGGGTGGAGAGGAGAGGACTTGACTTTGCGAAAGCCGCGACGACGAGCAAGTGGAGAACTTTATTGTGTGGTACGGGGGATATATAGGGTTACATTAAATTAAGTACAAATCTCTTGAGGGTGTGATATACTCACAAAACTGAACAACTTTTGTTTGAAACTTTTCTTCGAAATATGAAAAAATAATTTGGACCTTCCATACTAAGTGACGCACTTTTTGAACATTTTTGTATGGGAAGTCCAAATTTCTTTTTTCATATTTAACACAACATAACAATTCTACCTACCTACCATATTTAAAAGTTACAAGTGAAGTCACCACGTGGCACTGGTCCAAATGAAGTGGCAGTAATAGTGAGGGCGGCGTGATGCTGCAGACGCAATTATTTACCGCGAGACTCGTAAGGGTGGAGAGGAGAGGACTTGACTTTGTAGAAGCCGTGACGTACCTACTGAAGTGCAAGTGGGAAATTATTGTGTGTAGGTATGAGGTGTGTAGGCCGTGTGGTGCCGGCAGAGTAGAATAGCACTTCCCCCTCTCTTCCCGTGGGGGTCGTAAGAGGCGACCGAGGGATAAACCCGACCCAAACAGCCAGGGCCAACCGTATGGTGACGGTTAATCCACCACAAAAGCATTCCCAAGGAGGGTTGACGTCTGGTAAGCGGCCGGTCGTAAAATTAAGCCAAATCCTTTGCAACACGATTTTGTGTTCAATAAAACGTGTTGCCCCGACCCCAAGCAATTGGGATAAGGGCAGGAAGATGAGATGATGATATGAGGTGTATCTGTAAAGGTGTATTTAAGGCGTGGCGTGAGGCTGCAGTCGCAATTATTTACCGCGAGACTCGTAAGGGTGGAGAGGAGAGGACTTGACTTTGCGGAAGCCGCGACAAAGTGCAAGTGGAGAACTTTATTGTGTGGTACGGGAGATATAATATGTCACCGTGAAATTACAAACAGCGCTGGATTAATAATCTATCTCGCTAAATTATGATCTATCGAAATATTGTAACACAATAACATATTTACCGCGAGACTCGTAAGGGTAGTACGAGGACTTGACTTTGCGAAAGGCGCTACGTACCTACTGACGTGCAAGTGGGAAACTTTATTGTGTGGTACGGGAGATATAATATGTCACCGTGAAATTACAAACAGCGCTGGATTAATAATCTATCTCGCTAAATTATGATCTATCGAAATATTGTAACACAATAACATATTTACCGCGAGACTCGTAAGGGTAGTACGAGGACTTGACTTTGCGAAAGCCGCTACGTACCTACTGAAGTGCAAGTGGGGAACTTTATTGTGTGGTAGGTAGGTATGAGGTGTATCTGTAAAAGTGTGTTTATAATTACTTTGGGAACGTCGGGAAAAAAGGTAAATATCCTTAGTTTACCTACTAAGTAACCATTCCGCGCGTAGACCCGTGATAAAAATAAATATCCATGTAATGAGCAGCTCCCTGTGAATTAAACATCTTGCACTGCGCTCGCCAATTCGCCTTAATGTACGTTGAGCCTAATCAAAGATTCTGTCTAGTCCTGTCTTTTCATTCGCTCGTTGTAAAACACAACATAACAATTCTACCTACCTACCATATTTAAATGTTACCAGTGAAGTCACCACGTGACACTGGTCCAAATGAAGTGGCAGTAATAGTGAGGGCGGCGTGAGGCAGCAGACGCAATTATTTACCGCGAGACTCGTAAGGGTGGAGAGGAGAGGACTTGACTTTGCCATAGTCTAATAAAACAATGGTCTTACATTCCCAGAGAAACACAAGCCTACGTCACTAGTATTGCCACTTTATTTCAATAAAATACGTTATGGGGTAAATTCAATGTCAGAAAAATGAGTTAAAATATTTTCTGAATCATTTTATAATTTAGATTTAGGTACGTGTGTATTAACTTGAACTTTACAACAACACTTAAATTGTATTTATTAGTTAACAGTATCTTATATGATTTACAAAAATAATCATAAGAGTGGGAAATTTTGGTAACCCACAAGCATGATGACGTAGGCTTGTGTTAGTCACGTGGTTCACGAGTCTCGGAATGGAATACCAGGCGGAGTATCTTATTATACCATGGTCCAAATGAAGTGGCAGTAATAGTGAGGGCGGCGTGAGGCTGCAGACGCAATTATTTACCGCGAGACTCGTAAGGGCAGAGAGAGGACTTGACTTTGCGAAAGGCGCTACGTACCTACTGACGTGCAAGTGGGGAACTTTATTGTGTGGTACGTGGTAGGTAGGTATGAGGTGTATCTGTTAAGGTGTATTTAAGGCGTGGCGTGAGGCTGCAGGCGCAATTATTTACCGCGAGACTCGTAAGGGTGGAGAGGAGAGGACTTGACTTTGCGAAAGCCGCGACTACGTGCAAGTGGAGAACTTTATTGTGTGGTACGGGGGATATATAGGGTTACATTAAATTAAGTACAAATCTGTTGAGGGTGTGATATACTCACAAAACTGAACAACTTTTGTTTGAAACTTTTCTTCGAAATATGAAAAAATAATTTGGACCTTCCATACTAAGTGACGCACTTTTTGAACATTTTTGTATGGGAAGTCCAAATTTTTTTTTCATATTTAACACAACATAACAATTCTACCTACTTGCCATATTTGAATGTGACAAGTGAAGTCACCACGTGGCACTGGTCCAAATGAAGTGGCAGTAATAGCAAAGAATACTAACTATAGCTAACCGCTGTAATAGTGAGGGCGGCGTGAGGCTACAGTCGCAATTATTTACCGCGAGACTCGTAAGGGTGGAGAGGAGAGGACTTGACTTTGTGGAAGCCGTGACGTACCTACTGAAGTGCAAGTGGGGAATTTTATTGTGTGGTAGGTAGTTATGAGATTGTATCTGTAAAGGTGTATTAATAATTTACTTTGAGAACGTAGGGAAAAAAGGTAAATGTCCGTATGTTTACCTACTAAGTAACTATTCCGCGCATAGACGGGATAAAAATAAATATCCACGTAATGGGCAGCAGCGTTCCCTGTGAATTAAACATCTTGCACTGCGCTCACCAATCCGCCTGGCAAGCGTGGGGAATATGGCAATACCCCCCAATACGGGGAAGGCCCATGTTCAGCAGTGGAATGTTACCAGTGAAGTCACCACGTGGCACCGGTCCAAATGAAGTGGCAGTAATAGTGAGGGCGGCGTGAGGCTGCAGACGCAATTATTTACCGCAAGACTCGTAAGGGTGGAGAGGAGAGGACTTGACTTTGCCATAGTCTAATAAAACAATGGTCTTACATTCCCAGAGAAACACAAGCCTACGTCACTAGTATTGCCACTTTATTTCAATAAAATACGTTATGGGGTAAAATTCAATCTCAGAAAAATGAGTTAAAATATTTCTGAATTATTTTATAATTTAGATTTAGGTACGTGTGTATTACCTTTAACTTTACAACAACACTTAAATTGTATTTATTAGTTAACAGTATCTTATATGATTTACAAAAATAATCATAAGAGTGGGTAATTTTGGTAACCCACAAGCATGATGCCGTAGGCTTGTGTTAGTCACGTGGTTCACGAGTCTCGGAATGGAATACCAGGCGGAGTATCTTATTATACCATGGTCCAAATGAAGTGGCAGTAATAGTGAGGGCGGCGTGAGGCTGCAGACGCAATTATTTACCGCGAGACTCGTAAGGGTGGAGAGGAGAGGACTTGACTTTGCGAAAGCCGCGACGTACCTACAGACGTGCATGTGGGAAACTTTATTGTGGGGTTGGTAGTTATGAGGAGTCCTGTCTTTTGATTCTACCTAACAAAGTGAAGTCACCACGTGGCACTGGTCCAAATGAAGTGGCAGTAATAGTGAGGGCGGCGTGAGGCTGCAGACGCAATTATTTACCGCGAGACTCGTAAGGGCGGAGAGGAGAGGACTTGACTTTGCGAAAGCCGCGACTACGTGCAAGTGGAGAACTTTATTGTGTGGTACGGGGGGTATCTATAAGGGTGTAGGTACTTATTTTTAGTCAATTTGGGAACGTCGGGCATAAAGGTAAATGTCCGTATGTTTACCTACTAAGTAACCATTCCGCGCGTAGACCCGCGATAAAAATAAATATCCATGTAATGGGCAGCAGCGTTCCCTGTGAATTAAACATCTTGCACTGCGCTCGCCAATCCGCCTGCCAAGCGTGGTGAATATGGCAATACGGGGGAGGCCCATGTTCAGCAGTGGAATGTTACGAGTGAAGTCACCACGTGGCACTGGTCCAAATGAAGTGGCAGTAATAGTGAGGGCGGCGTGAGGCGGCAGACGCAATTATTTACCGCGAGACTCGTAAGGGTGGAGAGGAGAGGACTTGACTTTGCGAAAGCCGCGACGACTTGCAAGTGGAGAACTTTATTGTGTGGTACGGGGGATATATATGACACCGTAGAATAACAAACAGCGCTGGATTATAATCTATCTCGCTAAATTATGATCTGTCGAAATATTGTAACACAATAACATATTTACCGCGAGACTCGTAAGGGTGGAGAGGAGAGGACTTGACTTTGCGATAGGCGCTACGTACCTACTGACGTGCAAGTGGGAAACTTTATTGTGTGGTACGTGGGATAATGTGTCACCGTAAAATTACAAACAGCGCAGGATTATAATCTATCTCGCTAAATTATGAGCTGTCGAAATATTGTAACACAATAACATATTTACCGCGAGACTCGTAAGGGTGGAGAGGAGAGGACTTGACTTTGCGAAAGGCGCTACGTACCTACTGACGTGCAAGTGGGAAACTTTATTGTGTGGTAGGTAGGTATGAGGTGTATCTGTAATGGTGTATTTATAATTACTTTGAGAACCTCGGGCAAAAAGGTAAATGTATGAAGGTGTTTACCTACTAAGTAACCATTCCGCGCGTAGACCCGTGATAAAAATAATAAGGAAAGCGCGAAAGTATCAAACAAACTTTAGAAGGAGTTATCATAGTAGGGCTTCGAGCAACACGCGCTTCCTCCATCGAGTAACGGGCCTACTCATGATAGTTAGGCCCGTTGCTCGATGTATGAGGGGGACTGACATGCTTAAGATTGCTTAAAATGTACTCTGCTACTTTGAGCAGCATTGCTGGTTAGTGGTTAACACAGCAAATTGCAATTTTCAGTCAACTTGCTTACCTGTTACAAAAGAACATTCATTAAGTATAATAAGTACATAGGTAAGAAATTGCATTGTCAGTATGGCAACACACCTTTCACAGAATGCTACAAAGGGACGTGTCTGAAAGCAGCCTAACTGTACTACTCTCCTATAATTATGCACTAAGCTGTAAAGAACGAACGAAAAACCTGTAATGAACCGAATGAGTGTATGTTAAGAGCGCACTCGACTGGACTTGAAGCATTGTCGGCTCAGAACGGGGTTAAGCGGCGAGACACAAGCCAGACTATAGTACCGTCATTCGAATAGGCCATATTTAACAGCTGTCAAACCCATGCTAGGAAACATGTCAACAAAAAAATATAGACTTTATGTCATAGCATTAACATGATTTTGACAGCTGTCAAATGTGGCCTATTATGATGATGGTACTGGGCTAGATTCCACAAAGACTTACATGCGGGAGAATTTATTACTTATCACTTGCTTGCCTAATTCAATATAACTAAATTATGGGTAGACGAAGCAAAATGCTATGGTACTCGAAAGCACCCTAACTCTACTAGTCTCCTATAATTATGCACTAAGCTGTTAAGAACGAACGAAAAACCTGTAATGAACCGAATGAGTGTATGTTAAGAGCGCACTCGACTGGACTTGTAGCATTGTCGGCTCAGAACGGGGTTAAGCCACAAAATAGAGAATTGCCAATACTTACTTTGTGGTTAAGCGGCGAGACACAAGCCAGACTAGGGCTGGATACCACAAAGACATAACATGCGGGGGAATTTGTTACTTAACACTTGCTTAGTTACCTAATTCAATATAAGCAAATAATACAGGATAATTTTTTAATTGAAAATTTGCAGGATGATTGTACTTACGATTCTGAACAACTTTTACTATGGGGCCCCCTGCGAATTCACAAAAAATATTGGATGTTCCATTGAAAAATTCATACCTACACGGCAAAAATGTATGGAGAAACAAAATTTTTTTTAGACTTCACGTATGGCCCCATAGTAAAAGTTGTTCAGAATCATGAGTAGAATCACCCTGCAAATTTTCCTGGGTGATAAAAAATAACCCTGTAGGTAGACAAAGCAAAATGCTATAGTACCTACTCTAAAGCAACTCTACTACTCTCCTATTGTATAATTATGCACTAAGCTGTTAAGAAAGAACGAAAAACCTGTAATGAAACGAATGAGTGTATGTTAAGAGCGCACTCGACTGGACTTGAAGCATTGTCGGCTCAGAACGGGGTTAAGCGGCGAGACGCAAGCCAGACTGTCAGACTATAGTACTGTCATTCGAAAAGACCATATTTGACAGCTGTCAAACCCATACTAGGAAACATGTCATCAAAGAAAAATAGACTTTATGTCATAGCATTAACATGATTTTGACACCTGTCAAATATGGCCTATTCGGATGACGGTACTATAGGGCTGGATACCACAAAGACTTACATGCGAGAGAATTTATTACTTATCACTTGCTTAGTTGCCTAATTCAATATAACTTAATTGTAGGTAGACGAAGCAAAATGTTATGGTACCTACTCGAAAGCAGCTGAAATCTACTACTCTCCAGTAATTATGTACTTAACACTTGCTTAAATACTTAATTCAGTCTAACTAAATTACAGGTAGATGAAGCAAAATGCTACGGTACCTAATCTAAAGCAACATAACTCTTCTACTCTCCTATAATTATGCACTAAGCTGTTAAGAACGAACGAAAAACCTGTAATGAACCGAATGAGTGTATGTTAAGAGCGCACTCGACTGGACTTGAAGCATTGTCGGCTCAAAACGGGGTTATGCGGCGAGAGTCGAGACACAAGCCAGACTAGGGCTGGATACCACAAAGACTTATAACATGCGGGAGAATTTATTACTTAACACTTGCTTAGAGACTTCAATCTAACTAAATTATAGGTAGACGAAGCAAAATGCTATGGTACTCGGAAGCAACCTCATGGTAGGCTTATAAACCAAGCGTCGCGACAACGACGCCGTCAAATTTGACGGCGTCGTTGTCGCTGGGGTCATGTAGAAAACTTGACCGCATCCCATACAAACCCTGAGCTTCTCAGCGCGCTGTCAACGTGACGGCGACGCGGCGGCGTCGTTGACGCTGACGCCCGGTCTTTCTGGTATCCCCATACAAACCAGTCATTTGACAGCGACAACGACGCCGCGACGCCGCGACGCTTGGAAAATCAGGGTACCAAAATCTACTACTCTCCTATAATTATGCACTAACCTGTTAAGAACGAACGAAAAACCTGTAATGAAACGAATGAGTGTATGTTAAGAGCGCACTCGACTGGACTTGAAGCATTGTCGGCTCAGAACGGGGTTAAGCGGCGAGACACAAGCCAGACTAGGGCTGGATACCACAAAGACTTATAACATGCGGGAGAATTTATTACTTAACACTTGCTTAGAGACTTCAATCTAACTAAATTATAGGTAGACGAAGCAAAATGCTATGGTACTCGGAAGCAACCTCATGGTAGGCTTATAAACCAAGCGTCGCGACAACGACGCCGTCAAATTTTGACGGCGTCGTTGTCGCTGGGGTCATGTAGAAAAACTTGACCGCATCCCATACAAACCCTGAGCTTCTCAGCGCGCTGTCAACGTGACGGCGACGCGGCGGCGTCGTTGACGCTGACGCCCGGTCTTTCTGGTATCCCCATACAAACCAGTCATTTGACAGCGACAACGACGCCGCGACGCCGCGACGCTTGGAAAATCAGGGTACCAAAATCTACTACTCTCCTATAATTATGCACTAAGCTGTTAAGAATGAACGAAAAACCTGTAATGAACCGAATGAGTGTATGTTAAGAGCGCACTCGACTGGACTTGAAGCATTGTCGGCTCAGAACGGGGTTAAGCGGCGAGACGCAAGCCAGACTAGGGCTGGATACCACAAAGACTTGTAACATGCGGGAGAATTTATTACTTAACACTTGCTTAGTTGCCTTATTCAATATAACTAAATTATAGGTCAGAATTGGCCAAGACGTCGACCGCGGTCTACTGGTCGACCGCGGCGACATTTTTGGTAGCCATAACATTTTGCTTCGTCTACCTATATTATAGCCATAGCATTTTGCTTCGTATACCTATATTATACACACACATGAAAGCAGCTTAAATCTACTACTCTCCTGTAATTATGCACTAAGCTGTTCAGACTAGGGCTGGATACCACAAAGACTTATAACATGCGGGAGAATTTATTACTTAACACTTGCTTAGTTGCCTTATTCAATATAACTAAATTATAGGTCAGAATTGGCCAAGACGTCGACCGCGGTCTACTGGTCGACCGCGGCGACATTTTTGGTAGCCATAACATTTTGCTTCGTCTACCTATATTATAGCCATAGCATTTTGCTTCGTATACCTATATTATACACACACATGAAAGCAGCTTAAATCTACTACTCTCCTATAATTATGCACAAAGTTGTTAAGAACGGACGAAAAACCTGTAATGAACCGAATGAGTATGTTAAGAGCGCACTCGACTGGACTTGAAGCATTGTCGGCTCAGAACGGGGTTAAGGCCGCTATAGAGGTTTTCACGACGCCCATACAATTTTCCCTGCCAGACCTCACGGAGCGTCATTTTGCGAAAAACATGGGGATGTTTGAATATTTTTTACAGTGATATTATGAATAAAAATAAATATATTTTTCTGTAATTAGATTAAGTACATCTTCTTAAATAACATATATTTTTTTTAAATCTTTACTACTGTTATTTTTTCATACAGAAGCCGTTATAATGGCGCATTATTTTGCAAAAAATTGTATATAAAAAACGTGGTATTATTCTATATTTCTGAATAAAATTGTAAAATGTTCACTGTAGACTTTGTTCTCAAATATATACTCTATTTTTTTGTATAATTGATATTTTTTTACAGTGAACCAAAACTCTAAAACTCACGCTTGATTTGAGGTCTTTTCCTGAATTTTGGTTTTGTCGCTTTAGATATCGCTGTTTGTAACAGGTTTAAAACTAAAATGTTAATATTTACATTGTACATTTTGTAGATGAAGATATGTTTGATTAAATGTACAAGTAACATATTATTTTTACATAACGGTTTTCGAGAAACTCACATGTTTATAAAGCCAATTTTTGCAAATTTGCTAGAAAAAATTGAATGCGCTCTTAAGCGGCGAGACGCAAGCCAGACTAGGGCTGGATACCACAAAGACTTACATGCGGGAGAATTTATTACTTAACACTTGCTTAGTTGCCTAATTCAATATAAGTATATTATAGGGAGACGAAGCAAAAAGCTATGGTACTCGAAAGCAGCCTAAATCTACTACTCTTCTATAATTATGCACTAAGCTGTTAAGAATGAAGGAAAAACCTGTAATGAACCGAATGAGTGTATGTTAAGAGCGCACTCGGCTGGACTTGAAGCATTGTCGGCTCAGAACGGGGTTAAGCGGCGAGACAGAAGCCAGACTAGGGCTGGATACCACAAAGACTTATAACATGCGGGAGAATTTATTACTTGACACTTGCTTAGATACCTAACTCAATACAGGCTTATTTTTTATTCAGTGCGCAAACTTTGCAGGGTGTTTCTACTCATTATTATAATCAATTTGTGCAATAGGAACACCTGCAAATTTACAAAAAAAAATGGGTATTCCACAGAAAAATTCATACTACTCGGCAAAAATGTATGGAACACCAAAAACATTTTTTTATATTTCTCAGATGGCCCCAAAGGAAAAGTTGTTCAGAATCACGAGTAGAAACATTCTGCAAAGTTTGCGCGCTGACTAAAAAATAACTAAATTATAGGTAGACGAAGCAAAATGCTATGGTACTCGAGAGCAGCTTTACTCTACTACTCTGCTATAATTATGCACTAAGCTGCTAAGAATGAACGAAAAACCTGTAATGAACCGAATGAGTGTATGTTAAGAGCGCACTCGACTGGACTTGAAGCATTGTCGGCTCAGAACGGGGTTAAGCGGCGAGACACAAGCCAGACTATAGTACCGTCATTCGAATAGGCCATATTTAACAGCTGTCAAACCCATGCTAGGAAACATGTCAACAAAAAAAAGACTTTATGTCATAGCATTAACATGATTTTGACAGCTGTCAAATGTGGCCTCTTCAGATGACGGTACTACAGGGCTGGATACCACATAGACTTGCATGCGGGAAAATTTATTACTTAACACTTGCTTAGTTGCCTCATTCCATATAAGTAAATTATAGGTAGACAAAGCAAAATGCTATGTTACTCGAAAGCAGCCTAATTCTACTACACTCCTATAATTATGCACTAAGCTGTAAAGAACGAACGAAAAACCTGTAATGAACCGAATGAGTATATGTTAAGAGCGCACTCGACTGGACTTGAAGCATTGTCGGCTCAGAACGGGGTTAAGCGGCGAGACACAAGCCAGACTAGGGCTGGATACCACAAAGACTTACATGCGGGAGAATTTATTACCTAACTCCTGCTTAGTTACCTAATTCAATATTACTAAATTATAGGTAGACGAAGCAAAATGTTATGGCACCTCCTCGAAAGCTGCCTAAATCTACTACTCTTATATAATTATGTACTAAGCTGTAAAGAACGAACGAAAAACCTGTAATGAACCGAGTGAGTGTGTGTTAAGAGCGCACTCGACTGGACTTGAAGCATTGTCGGCTCAGAACGGGGTTAAGCGGCGAGACACAAGACAGACTAGGGCTATATACCACAAAGACTTATAACATGCGGGAGAATTTATTACTTAACACTTGCTTAAAGACTTCAATCTAACTAAATTATAGGTAGACGAAGCAAAATGCTATGTTACCTACTCGAAAGCAGCCTAACTCTATTACTCTCCTGTAATTATGCACTAAGCTGTTAAGAACGAATGAAAAACCTGTAATGAAACGAATGAGTGTATGTTAAGAGCGCACTCGACTGGACTTGAAGCATTGTCGGCTCAGAACGGGGTTAAGCGGCGAGATACAAGCCAGACTAGGGCTGGATACCACAAAGACTTACATGCGGGAGAATTTATTACTAAACACTTGCTTAGATACCTAATTCAATATAACTAAATTAAAGGTAGACAAAGCAAAATGCTATGGAGCAGCCTAATTAAATCTACGACACTTCTGTAATTAGGTATGTACTTAACATTTGCCAAAATACTTAATTAAGTCTAATTAAATTACAGGTAGATGAAACAAAATGCTAAGGTACCTACTTAAAAGCAGCCTAACTCTACTACTCTCCTGTAATTATGCCCTAAGCTGTAAAGAATGAACGAAAAACCTGTAATGAACCGAATGAGTGTATGTTAAGAGCGCACTCGGCTGGACTTGAAGCATTGTCGGCTCAGAACGGGGTTGAGCGGCGAGACACAAGCCAGACTATAGTACCGTCATTCGAATAGGCCATATTTAAGAGCTGTCAAACCCATGCTAGGAAACATGTCAACAAAAAAAAAAAAGACTTTATGTCATAGCATTAACATGATTTTGACAGCTGTCAAATGTGGCCTCTTCAGATGACGGTACTATAGGGCTGGATACCACAAAGACTTATAACATGCGAGATAATTTATTACTTAACACTTGCTTAGTTGCCTAATTCAATATAAGTATATTATAGGGAGACGAAGCAAAATGCTATGGAACAGCCTAATTAAATCTACTACTCTCCCGTAATTATGTACTTAACACTTGCTTAAATTCTTAATTCAATCTAACTAAATTATAGGTAGACGAAAAATGCTACCTACTCGAAAGCAGCCTAACTCTACTACTCTCCTGTTATTATGCACTAAGCTGTTGAAAAACCTGTAATGAACCAAGTGAGTGTATGTTAAGAGCGCACTCGACTGGACTTGAAGCATTGTCGGCTCAGAACGGGGTTAAGCGGCGAGACACAAGCCAGACTAGGGCTGGATACCACAAAGACTTACATGCGGGAGAATTTATTACTTAACACTTGCTTACATACCTAATTCAATAATCAATACAACTAAATTATGCGTAGACGAAGCAAAATGCTATGGTACCTACTCGAAAGCAGCCTAAATCTACTACTCTCCTGTAATTATGCACTAAGCTGTTCAGACTAGGGCTGGATACCACAAAGACTTATAACATGCGGGGGAATTTATTACTTAACACTTGCTTAGTTGCCTAATTCAATATACCTAAGTACCTATATTATAGGGAGACGAAGCAAAAAGCTATGGTACTCGAAAGCAGCCTAAATCTACTACTCTCCTGTAATTATGCATTAAGCTGTTCAGACTAGGGCTGGATACCACAAAGACTTATAACATGCGGGGGAATTTATTACTTAACACTTGCTTAGTTGCCTAATTCAATATACCTAAGTACCTATATTATAGGGAGACGAAGCAAAAAGCTATGGTACTCGAAAGCAGCCTAAAACTACTACACTCCTGTAATTATACACTAAGCTGTAAAGAACGAACGAAAAACCTGTAATGAACCGAATGAGTGTGTGTTAAGAGCGCACTCGACTGGACTTGAAGCATTGTCGGCTCAGAACGGGGTTAAGCGGCGAGACACAAGCCAGACTAGGGCTGGATACCACAAAGACTTACATGCGGGAGAATTTATTTCCTAACACTTGCTTAGTTGCCTTATTCAATATAACTAAATTATAGGTCAGAATTGGCCAAGACGTCGACCGCGGTCTACTGGTCGACCGCGGCGACATTTTTGGTAGCCATAGCATTTTGCTTCGTATACCTATATTATACACACACATGAAAGCAGCTTAAATCTACTACTCTCCTGTAATTATACACTAAGCTGTTAAGAACGAACGAAAAACCTATAATGAACAGAATGAGTGTGTGTTAAGAGCGCACTCGACTGGACTTGAAGCATTGTCGGCTCAGAACGGGGTTAAGCGGCGAGACACAAGCCAGACTAGGGCTGGATACCATAAAGACTTACATGCGGGAGAATTTATTACTTAACACTTGCTTAGTTGCCTAATTCAATATAACTAAATTATAGGTAGACGAAGCAAAATGCTATGGTACCTACTCGAAAGTAGCCTAACTCTACTACTCTCCTATTGTATAATTATGCACTAAGCTGTTAAGAACGAACGAAAAACCTGTAATGAAACGAATGAGTGTATGTTAAGAGCGCACTCGACTGGACTTGAAGCATTGTCGGCTCAGAACGGGGTTAAGCGGTGAAACACAGACTAGGGCTGGATACCACAAAGACTTACATGCGGGAGAATTTATTACTTAACACTTGCTTAGTTGCCTAATTCAATATAAGTACCTATATTATAGGGAGACGAAGCAAAAAGCTATGGTACTCGAAAGCAGCCTAAATCTACTACTCTCCTGTAATTATGCACTAAGCTGTTCAGACTAGGGCTGGATACCACAAAGACTTATAACATGCGGGAGAATTTATTACCTAACAATTTATTACCTTGCTTAGTTGCCTAATTCAATATAACTAAATTATAGGTAGACGAAGCAAAATGCTTTGGTACTCGAAAGCAGCCTAAATCTACTACTCTCCTGTAATTATGCACTCATCATTGGCCTCATACGTCTGTGACAGATGATTTATTCAGTGTCTGAGGCAAGATTTTTCATAGCTGTATAAGCCGATACGGAAGCGGCATGACTTTCCGCACGCTCTACAAATGACCTAGCCTAACTCTACTACTCTCCTACTCTCCTATTGTATAATTATGCACTAAGCTGTTAAGAACGAACGAAAAACCTGTAATGAAACGAATGAGTGTATGTTAAGAGCGCATTCGACTGGACTTGAAGCATTGTCGGCTCAGAACGGGGTTAACCCTTTATTTGGCAAGGATATTTTCTTTTAAAAAAGGCTATTTTGCGCGAATAGTCTGTCTTTTGACATCCTTAGAGACATAAAAAAAATATTTAAAAAAATCTTACTATACAGATTTTTTGGAAAAATGATGTTCCACACACGGAACATTGCCAATTATCCAGTCTCATTGTTTAGTGGTGTATTGGTGGGGTAACTAGTACTACTACGTTATGGATATACACTGTATAGGAAAATCCAGTGGAGACCAGTTCAAGTAAGACACTTGCAGCGTTATGTTAACTCTTAGGCAGCACGGCGGTAGCAGCATCTGTCTGCCTTGGATTTCTATGGACCCTTACGCACAACGCCGCGTAAGGCTCCATTCAAATCCAAGGCAGACTACTGCAGAGGCGCCACGTCTGCGAGGGTGCCGCTGCCGCTGCGGTATCGTGTGTAAACAGCCTTATACACGACGCCAAGTGGCGTGCGGCATGCGGCGTGCAGCGTCGTGTGTAAGGCTTCATTCAAATTCAAGGCAGACTACTGCGCGTGTCGTGTGTTATTCTCCATACAAATTCAAGGCAGACTACTGCGTGTGTCCTGTGTAAGGCTTCATACAAATTCAAGGCAGACTACTGAGCGTGTCGTGTGTAAGGCTCCATACAAATTCAAGGTAGGCTACTTCAGCGGCGCCGTGGCAGCGACGGTGCCGCTGTCGCCGCGGTTTGTGTGTAAACAGCCTTATAATGTAAGAACGGTGCAAATGCCAAACTGAGGTACTTGAGGTACGTACAATACATGTGACATGCACAATAATCATTCCAATAAAAACCAAAATTTAGTGATATGTACAACAAAAAGCAACATTTTAGTAGTTTACTCGGTCTTTGGCGATGTGCCGCACAAGGAACAAATCCGCGCTCCGGTAGTTCACGGTGTATTTGGCAATGTTCCGTGTGAGGAACACGCGACTTGAACTATAATTTAGTGAATAAATACTGCATTTTTTTCTTATAAATCGTATGTGTGTGACAAGAGAATATATTATCATTTAATGCAATTATATTAATTATAATTTATGCAATGGTCAAGGCCTAAAACCACCAGAAAATAATAAAAATGCTTGCACAGTACATGACGTCTCTGTCACGGTGGCATGATTTTGACACTACTGACATTTAGGTGTTGACAGGGCCCACATTTATTTTTTACGAGAAATAAATTAGTGCTGCCAAAGTACTGACATAAAAAGTTTTGAATAAGTGCATGTTATTTCGCCACCAGATTTTTTTCTTATTTATATTCCTCACACGGAACGCCGTCAAATTAAGGGTTAAGCGGTGAAACACAGACTAGGGCTGGATACCACAAAGACTTATAACATGCGGGAGAATTTATTACTTAACACTTGCTTACATACCTAATTCAATAATCAATACAACTAAATTATGCGTAGACGAAGCAAAATGCTATGGTACCTACTCGAAAGCAGCCTTACTCTACTACTGTCCTGTAATTATGCACTAAGCTGTTCAGACTAGGGCTGGATACCACAAAGACATACATGCGGGAGAATTTATTACTTAACACTTGCTTAGTTACCTAATTTAATATAACTAAATTAAAGGTAGACAAAGCTAAAATGCTGCAGTATTTGTTTAAATTAGAGGTACATCCCCTTTTTAGCTGCCTACTTACTACTTGCCAACTTACTACTGATTTTTTATTGTAAAGTTCAGGATTTGTGTGGTTTCCAAAGTTGTGACACAACTTGAACTATACTTTATTGTATCCATAAAAGTGGAAAGGGAGTCCTTTAACTTTTTACCACAAAATACGTACGTAAGATGCCGTGTGATGCCGGCTTAGAATAGCATCACCCCATTTCTTTCCTGTGGGTGTCGTAAGAAGCGACTAAAGGACTCGAGGGTATCATGTGTATTGCAAATTTAGGCGACAGGCTGACAACCTGTCACTATAGCGATACACGACAATAGCTAAAACGGCCCTCAAATATGTGTCAGACGTGGCGATAACGACCGTACTTTTACGGTCGTTGACGCTCTGCCTACCCCACAAGGGGTAAAGGCGTGATGTATGTATGTAAGAATAAATAAGTACTTGTACATGTTGTAGGCTGCACTTATATTTACCGTTTTTTTCTTCCCATTTATTTACGTTCCAGCATCGCCACTGCTCCGGCTCTGCGCTGCAGTCGTTGTTCGTTGTTCTCAAAATAACGCGCGGCGGGCGCTCTATATTTGAAGTGTCTCGCTACTTGAATAATTTATAACTTGCGCTCGTCTCTGAGTGCGGCACTGCATTTTGACGGCAAAGCTCGCGCGAAAGTTTGCCGTTAAGAAATTACTTGTTGCTAATAATGAATGCATATAAGTATTCGTTATGTTGCAACCATTTTGATGATACCGATTTTGAACCGAGATTCTGCATCCAAGATTTTATCCTACCGTAAATTCATTCACTGAATTTTAGATGAAATGAGATATGACAGCTTACATTCAAAATCATTGATGTCATTGTTTGCCACGTAGTCTAGTAACTAACGTCAATAGCTGGTTATAACTATTCGGATTAACCCATGAGGCTGAAAATCGGCATGTAGGTACTTCTTGACCTCCTGATCAAAATTAGACATGGAGCCCAGCGGGCACCATCCCCCCCCCCACTTTTCGGGATTTTGGGCCCCGTGGGGGGCCTAAAGGGTAATTTTGAAGGCACAATAAGCTTTAAGTGAGATTTTACGCACGATACGAAATAAAAACTACCCTCCATGTCAATTACTTCAAGAGTTACACCTTGTAAAGGAGGGGGGGGTTAAGGGGGGGTGGAGCCCGCTGGGCTCTATGTCTAATTTTGATCAGGAGGTCAAGAAGTACCTACATGCCGATTTTCAGCTTCATGGGTCAATCCGAATAGCTGTGACGTTAGTTACTAGACTAACGCTAACTAAACTAATGTGTTGTCTTGTCTTACGTAATTTAATGCGATAGAGACCTACAAAATACACTTTTATGTTACCTACTTATTTTTATTCAGCCGCCTAATAACACTTTAAGCTGTTCGTCACACAATATTAATGGGAAAAGTTTTCAAGATTTCATTCAAAAAGTTTACAAAAAGAACCCGTCATGTTGAGCACGTAACGTCTTCTGTAATCCTTGAAGAGTATATGAGGGAGGTACGTGATTGAAATACAAGCCTCGAGTAATCGACTTTATTTTATTTTCTCAGTGAAGAGGTTGTATTTGACATTGGCGTCATATTTCTTTTTTACAATGACTTTTGTTTAAGTCCATTCGCAACATAGACAAATGAAACCTTTTTCGCGCAGCGAATGACATTTTGGTGCTCTGTGATTCGCAATCATAGTGTCATGAGATGGCCAGCCTAAGCGAGAGGCCAAGTTACGCTGGTCGCGTAGTATCTTAGTATTGCGACCAGCATAACTTGCTCTCCCGCTTAGCCTGGTCATGTCATTTCATGACACTACGATTTTGAATGGACTATCAATAAAAATACAGTAAGGTCAAATCAAATGCGGAATTTTGAATGTAAACACCCCTAATGACACAGATGTGTTTTAAAACCTTATCGTAGGAGTTTAAATAAACCCTTTGAAGTAGTCTTGCTTACGGTCTAACTACTTTTTTAGGTAGCAGTATATAAAAAACTGCCAAATGTTTACTAGTCCCATTAGTAATAAAACAGTGTACTTACTCAAAAATAATAGTAAACACAAACAGATTTAATGTTCGTGTTACAATTTATCATTGCCGAGATACATACTGTAGATTTGCGTATACACGTAGATCGTTAACGTCACGCAAACCTACGTTTACCCACATGTCTATAATCCCACATGTGATAAGACACAATGTCTATGGTCTATGACTACGTTTGATTATCCACACAGCCTAGTTACTATGCCGTGCCCTAATTCTACACTTACAAGGCGAATGAGGCATTTATATTCAGGGAATAGGTAACATTAAACTCTGAGATTGCAACATTTTGCATCTCACTCGCCAAATTGTACTGAACATGGCAAATATAACTGAAAGGGGACGGCACATGCTCAGCAGTGGATTATAATCATAACAGCCTGGGTAGTGGTGGTATAACTTTGTCGAGAAGTTTGAGCAGATATTTGAGAATTTAGATACGCAAATCTATTTATTGTTCAAGATCTGTCAGGATAAACGATATTTAATTTTTTGTACGCAAACGGAAACCTATTTGAAGTCTTTTAACTAAGATTGAACCTTTTGCCTTCAAATGCAATGTCACGACAAAATGAGTAAGTATTTGTATAGTTTGGTAAATCACTAAAAAGAGATTCATTCCGCTTACTGCAAAAACAATGAATAAAAAAGCTGAAAAATATAAATAAAACGTGCAAACATAGCAACATTTCATTCGCTTTTCAGTGATAAATAAACTACGAGCAATCTACGAGTGAACTTAAAAGTTTAAGCGGATTAGACCGGAAAAATCCAGTCTCCACTTTAATGTTTAAATATGCGTCCCGGCACCTACTCTCAGTTAATTTCGTTTGTTACTCTGTTACTGTTTTAACTCTACTAAAAAAAGCGAACAATATTTTTCAGAACTAAAAATAATACATTTACCAAAAGCCTCTATAGGTACTAAGTAGTAAAGTTACTAAACAAAATAGTCAGGGATGTAGTGTAGGTAAGATAAAGCTCTCCAAATACTGATAGGGTGCATTCAGACCATGAAACTGAACAACTTTCCTTAAGAAAGTAGGTATTTCAGGAGAGGTAAAATTTTTTTAGATCCCAAATACAAAATCAACATAACTAGATTTAAGAAGACCGAATTTGCCATCTATGATCAAAATATTTTTTTGTTCCCGGAAAAAAATCTCATGAAAGGTTGTTCAGTTTCATGGTATGAATGCCACCCTAACAGTATTTGGAGAGCTGACCCCTACACCCTATAAGCTAAAATTTTGGATTCGGTGATAAATTAGAACAAAGTAAACCAGGTATCTCTTTCAGGACACGAGGAAGACGCGAAGGGAATATATTACGTTGTCAAAGTCTGCAGGGAACGAAATTTCACGGCAGAGAGACGAGATGAAAGATGATGCTATTTTCCGATGCAGTTTCGTATAACAAATTCTCTTCTGGGTATGCTTTTGGCGCTTAAGTAGAGCAGGGAATATTAAAGTGATCTATCGATACCAAACTATAGGGTAAAATTTTACTAGTGACCGATAACGAAAATGCAGAACGGGCCGGTGATAAGGAACAACTTTCTGCAAGAAACATAGGTCTAAAATAATTAAAAACTTTGGACCTCACTTACAAAACTGCCGGTCAGTTGATTTAACTATGAGAGATGCAAACTTTTTGCATATTTCGACCTATGTTCGTTGGGGATAGTTGTTCGATATCACCAGCATGTAACGGTATCGGTCACTAGTAAAATTAAACCCTATAAAAAACCAGAATAATTACATCGATATTTAAGAAAATTTTGAGAAACATATGCCGCCGATGGCAGGACCGTCGCACTATCCATTATTTATGCCTAGATAATATTCAGCTACTTGAAGAGACAAGGGAAAAACCAACTGGGTTAGTCAATCGTCGATAAAATATTGATTACCAAACCCGGTACAAATTGTAAAAACATACTGCAAGTATTTAAGGGGGGAACCAGCATATAAAACTGAACAACTTTCCCCAAAAAACAAAAGACGAAATAAGAAAAAGCAATAACTCCCAATTGACTCGCTTGTTTGGTACATTTTGCATAGGTCTAAATATTCTTCATATGTCGACTTATGTTCCTTGGGGAATGTTACTCAGTTTCAGGGGCTGATTCGTTCCATAAAATATTTGTTTTTTTTTTACATCCTGTGATGTTACAGTTTTCATGTCATGATCGTGATGGACGATGATTTACTTAAACTGATTGAAGCAAACAGGAATACAAAACATCTTTATTTTTATACAACTTATTTCCTTTTTATTTTACTAATTTAACCCCCATTTGTATTTTAATTTCAAAGTAATACAAGTAGCAAGTAACACAAAATAAACAAAATATAGTCGCCCGATACACAAAGCGAAAAGTTTTTTACCAGTTTTGTCGATCGCTCATAGCCATTTTTTCCTCTGTTTTTTATTTAATAAAAACAACAAAAACTTCCAACTGATTAAATTAATATTCGGAGGCCGTTGATTAACAGGCTCTGAAATGCTGAAATGCTTTTAACGTAAACTCGAGCCTACAGGTAAATTTTGAAAGGAAGAAATTCCCAATTTATATAAAGTAACAGGAAAAGGCTCTTAGTTTTGAATGTTTAGAAATCGCAAAAGCAATCACAAAGGCCTTTAATTGGAGTCGAAATTCAAACAACATGGTATAGCTTCGTGAATGATTTCTATTTGACGTCTTGTCAAAAAAGTACACTCATTTATTTCGACAAAGGTTATTCACCAGTTTTATTTTTTCGTCGGTTGTTCGCAGAGACACTTGGCGTTTTCCAAGGACTCGTGGGTGGCACAGGAGAGACTAAAGGACTCTACAGCACACTGCGAACAAAGGTATCTTGTTAAAGAGATGCATGAGCTCTCTAGCCACTCTCCGGTATTCGTCGTTTTTACTCACGAACTTAACTATAACTATGCATGATTGCTAGCAACCGTACAGCTTGCGTGGTGGAAATTTTGACTACTTTACCTAAAGACTTAATGGCTGAACTACCCAGCAAATGAAACCGTTAGACGAAGAGCATTGCATGAAAACATGTGAAATCCTGATAGCACCAGAACTTCTAGAAATCCCACGATCATCTCAAAGATATCTCGCACTTCAAGGAGCGTAAGTAGCCTGGTATTAACGCGGCCATTTCGGCTTCCCCGGGGACGGTGCGACTCGCCACCCGGCCTCAAAGAATATATGGCAAGCATCCAGTACAGAGATACGACCGCAAGGAAACGTCGCTACACTCAAACAGCTGATATCTACATACCGTCGTTTACGCGCGAAACCAAGCCGTCTCAAATAGGCTACTAGATGAATGTCAACAGCGTTTGATGTCGGCGAATGTCAAAATAATGTCTTGCAAGTGTAGGTATACCTAAGTATGTTTAACTCAGGTACGTAATATCAAAAATTTAGAAAGAATAAGTAGCAACCGAAGGGTTTAGGTATGAAATGACTGGAAAAAAGGAGCGAGCTGTCCTTCTGTAAATTCTCTATTTTCTGCCACCCAGCCTCTGTACGTAAGAGTCTAATTAGCCGTAAATTGCACTTGGAATTGGCTTCTTGGCCGAGAAATGAGTTTGAATGTCTAATTTCGTAGGAGGGACGAAATTTCTGTCCGTTTAAATGAGAGATGAGAATTTTAAATCTGCAATATTAAGGAAAAGTTTTTCATATGTCAAAATTAATGTTGCATCATAATATCTATTAAAATTTATAAATGACATCCTCCAGCTGTAATTTGATTTTCAATAAGATATTAAGAAAAAATTAACAAAATGGCTCCGGTAAATTTAAAAACTAAGTACTTAGTTACGTACAAGACACTGCTACGCTGCTTCTAAAGTTTATTTGGAAGTTTCTTCCGTTTCGTAAGAAAGAGACCTTTTGACATAACTTTAAGGGACTTGTTCGGAACTGGAAGAAAATAATTTAAGGTGCTTTTGGGCGGTGAGAGTGACGTTTATTTTATACCAGTAGTAGGTACAGGGATAATCAAAAAGGCCTTATGAGGGCTAAAATGTACTTGCTTGATGCCAAGAATATTTCTGTGCGAAGCCATCGTGCTATTTTTTTTAATCAGGCCTCCTTATTTATTTTATCTTAAAAATATTTTCATACTTATGCCGTACTTACAATTTATTTTCGCATACATTTTTGTCTTAGTCAGGCTGTATCATCCATCAATATAATATGACATGGCTACTTGTCACATCTGTAGCGACCTCTGGGAGCTACAACACGAAGCTCACTCAAAGTGGTTCACCCGCAAGCAAGACGCAACAGAAGTTCTCAACACTCCGTAAGATGGCGCCACGTGACAGAACAATGGGCCTAAAACGCGGTATCGAAGTGTTCACCGCGCACCGCATATATACAACTTCCAAACTCATTCAGGTGGACCAGTCGGTCCCCTGGCCACAACACCCGGCCAGGCGGGTAGCTACCCTTTTCCCGACGCCACCTGGATACCTCCATTTCTGCCTACTGGCATCACCTCCTGTCACCCGCCATATTGGTGACCCCTACCATGGACTTCGCAGCCTTCAACCAAGCATCAACCACTGCAGCACGGAGCCACCACTACGTCATCAGCATCCACCGCAGTCACAACACAGCACCGGCCGCTTCACTGGTCTTCCATCATCGTCTCGACTCACCGTAGACGTCCCGACTCACCGTGGACATTGGAACCAGCACTGCATCGCCACGCCAGCCAGACTGCATCGTCACGCTACATGACCTCATCAGCCCCACTTTGCTCGCACGGTATCGACCTCCAGTCTTGAGGGGGAGTACTGTAGCGACCTCTGGGAGCTACAACACGAAGCTCACTCAAAGTGGTTCACCCGCAAGCAAGACGCAACAGAAGTTCTCAACACTCCGTAAGATGGCGCCACGTGACAGAACAATGGGCCTAAAACGCGGTATCGAAGTGTTCACCGCGCACCGCATATATACAACTTCCAAACTCATTCAGGTGGACCAGTCGGTCCCCTGGCCACAACACCCGGCCAGGCGGGTAGCTACCCTTTTCCCGACGCCACCTGGATACCTCCATTTCTGCCTACTGGCATCACCTCCTGTCACCCGCCATACATCTCTGCGATTGGAGCGCTCCATACGTTACCTACGCAGTTAACTTTCGACCAGTGCCTATACACACTACGACCGAAATTACGCAACGGAATTCGGCGCAATTACGCCAGCAATGTTACTTGCATTACGGATGACACATTCCAGCTGAAATTACGCCGCCGAATTTCAGTCCGGAGTAATTCGGCGTGATGTGGACGTCATTTCGGCGCTTACAGTCGTCCCAACCGAAAACGCCGAAATCTGACGGAACGGAATTAGCCGCCGAACACTAATAGATAAAAAACTAAAAATGGTCACAAAACAATGTGCTACTTACTCTTTTCTGACCTCAAAAGGTATAACGCCGTGTTGATCACCAAACAAGTAGCCACGTCGAATTTCGCAACATGAAAAAAGTTTGTTTCAACAACAGCGCGCCGGCCGGTCCTCCCCGGGGTCTCGCCGCAACAAATAACTGGCAAACAACTTCCAAATAAATTAACTTGCGACCTTCAAGCATTTTTTACCCAACTAGGTACTTGAGAATTAAACTGCGTGTGCCACAATAGAATAACTATTTAATTTAGTATAGTAACTTTTATTGAAAATCTAAAGGAGATAGTTACCTGCGGGCGGGACGTATCTATGCCTCTCAATCCTCTATTACCTATCCGTCCCAGTCTAAGCTATTCCCGGCTCATATAATTTGTTTCACACCAACAACATATTTTTTCTTCAATGAAATGTTTCACAAGTCACATGGACGAAGAAGGTTCCGTCGTCGTGTCAAATGCAAACGACATTGCTAAGCAAATTCTTTCGTCGCTGCATATGCTATTATGTGAATTGACACGTTTCTATATTACTTATTTTTGTAGCTGGGTTGCACTTTTTAAATTATTTAGTATGTTGTTAGATGAAAACAATTTTTCTCGTGTTTTGTTTATGTTGAAACGTGCGCTGCTGACGCTGGAAAACGTTTCGAGGAAATAAAATATTGACGCAACATCGAGTTTCTTTAGAACCGCTCCCGATTTTCTCATGAAATAAGATTGATTGATGAATTTCAAGATTATTTATGAAATATTTTCATGCTAAAAATTTAATGCTTTATTCTAGATTCAAGTTTTGTATTTCCGTTTAAATATTCCAGTTGCACAATTTCATTTTTAGCGCATATTTTTACGAATTTCGAAAGCAGGTTCCGTTTTGAAATAGACGGAATAAATGTGTAGGTACCATTCCTCGAAATAAACACGAAAAAATCTATGTTTTATATTGGCTATTAGCATTGGCGTGAACCTAGTGCAGGTGCAGCAGTCAAGCCTAGACAAACGGGGATTTGACGATTACAACAGGAAAATTATCGTTTTCTTGGAACTTTGAAAATAGAGTTGACCTCTCCACACTTTTGTTCATCTAAAAAACCGTTCAAAAAGTGAAGCAATCCAACGTATCTTCTCCTAAATCAGAAACACGGGTAAAAGAAGCCACAGAATCCGCAAGTAACTAGTTTGGAAGAATAATAAATCAAGAGACATGAGATAAATAAAATGCGAGCGCTCGACAACGCACGCTCCGCCCATACTCATCGCTCACTCAGAAACAAAACCCATTCGCTAACTGATTTATGAAATGGAGTTTTGGAATTATTCGGTCGAGATGTGATTTATAAACAACTAGCTTTTGCGTGCGACAAATTATTCTGCATATGCATGCCCATTTCGGGTTCTCGAATGGATGCTACGTCTAGGCAAGCGCAGCTTTAAAGGTCCTCTGGCTAGATGGCGTCTAATTGTGACTGGATGGCGAAAACAAGACATCATGCCTAATGGCGTACCCTGGGGAAGTCTTACGTCTTACAGTGGACTTCTATAAACTGATGTGATGAGATGGTACCCATACTCTAAGTCATAAATAAAAAAGAAGCAGAGTTTTTTCATAAAATTAATCAGGTATTTCATTGATACCTCGCGATTGAACTTTCCTTAGGTAAGTTGAACATTAAAATGGGCATGGTGTGTAGGTATGAGCTTCTAGTTTACTATTAGCCTACCTTAAACTTACTAAAACTTCCCGTAGAGAAACTTGAGCACCTTACCCGCCAGCTTAGCATAGCACCTACAGCTCGGCGGGTGCCGTGTCACATTATTCATGAATAACCGCCTATATTTCACTATGCAATTGGCAAAACATCCCTCGAATGCCACGTACGAGGTATGCTAAGCGGTTCTTGTCGACGCTGGTAAGGAGAACATGCGGCGTATTTCGTTCGTTGCGTTCTTTGTAGATTTGTGGAGTTATAACATTGCAGAAGTATGGGACTGGAGAGTTTTCAATACACGTCAGATGTGGCGCAGTGGTAGTGCGAGACTGCCTGCGACGGAAAAGGTTTCGGACTCGATTCTCGGTAGGTCACTCACAATGTGGATATTTATTTATAACTTAGTGAGTTTACGCCTGGTCTGGTTATGACATTACAGACTGAACCACCTCATTATCTGAGGATAAAGATGGTTCCGTGCTTCGGAGGGCAGGACACGTTTGGCCGTAGGTCCTAGTCTCTGTCTATGATTACTTAGACGGTGGTTGTCACACAACTTACCATGTCAGAGGCCTACAACCGAAAATAAAATTTGTGCGACTCGCCGCTACTTAGAAAACAAACCACATCCAGTTCTAGATTCGTCCTAAACTGAAAATCTCACTTAATTTCCAATACAAGCTGTGCATACTAAGATACTCGCCAAGCACTGGGAGCTCTCGAAGTTTATAAGACAGAAATTTCATTAGCTGGCTTACTTTAGTCCAACGGATTATCCAGCCTAGTGTTGTCGCTCGATAGTGGACTATTGATTGTCTATCGATAGTTCACGCTGTCGTTTAGAAATTTATTGTAATTCGATAGTTCACGCTGTCGTGACTCGTGACAGTTCAAAAGGTGGCATAAGTACCGATTGTATCTTTCTCTACGGAACAATCGATACTATGAATACTATAGATTTTTGTAATTATGCGTCACGATACTATCCGTCGTGAAACGCCGGCTTAGAATAGTATCACCGCATATCTTTCCTGCGGGTGTCGTAAAAAAACGACTAAGGGATTTGAGAGTTGATGTGTTTTGCAATTTTAAACGAAAAGCTGACAACCTGTCACTATGGTGATACACTGTCTTCTGAATGACTCTCAAACTTTTGTCAGATGTGGTGTAAATGGCTGGTTTTTACAGCCACCGTTTACACTCTGCCTAACCCGCAAGGGATATATGCGTTTATTTGTATGTATACTACCGATAGAATCCATAGTATATCACATTATCGATTGTTTTGTTACATTTTGAACTGGCAATCAAATTTATCACTTATTTTTCGAATGACAACTATCGATACTAGTACTATCGATAGTCCAGCAACACTAAACCAGAGCCGGTTCAAGTTAGCCTTTGCCCACTCGATTGTAACGCGACTCGCGAGGGCCAACAAAAAGACAAAGTTGTCTTTCCATTTGCCGAGACGCTTCCATCACCAACTTGAGTATTTGCTTAAGCTCCCATGTACACTTGGCCCTGTATTTGTTGCGGGCAAGAAGTTTGAAATGTTAGTTTTTGCGGATGAGGGCATAACCAATCAATAAACAAAACATCTAAGTACAAGCAGCAGTTTGCTTGATCTATAAAAGTATATTCATTTGATTACTTAAACTGCTCGAAGATCTTGCAAAATTCATTTGAAAAATGAAAAATTCATTGACTTGTTGTTTTGCTAGAACTCTTTTCAGTGAAATGAAGTAACTGAAGTAGCTATTTACACAGAATTATAGAGTAAATTATTACCGGCTTACACAGTAAATAGTGTGGCGTACGATAATTCCGTGCATACAAATTAGGATTAGAGTAAGCCGAAAGCGAGTTGTTTGAGTTAGTATGCCACGGTTCGGTGGCCACTGCTTTGAGCGCAAAGTGTGCTCTCAATTTTAGGCCTTTCGCACACGCAACGTCGGTTTCGACGTTATTTTAGCGCTGCGATGCGCAGCGTTAGAAAAATGCGAATTTCCACCTTAATCCCATATAAATACGACGACGCAGGCCCAACGCTGCGTTGCGCACCCTAATGTCAAACGGTTTTGACAGACGCATCCGTCGACGCTAAAAATGCGCAGCGTTGTGCGTTGCGCTAAAATAACGCAGGGTATGGCACACGTAACGCAGCAACGGACGTTAGATTTTGACGGTTTATTAACCCTTAGCTGAGCCTGATACTTGGAATAAATAGGACATTTTCTGTGTATATTCAGTGGGTAGATTTAGTCGGCGACGGAATTTCCGCTGAAGTGTGTCATCTCTAATGCAAATAACATTGCTGGCGTAATGGCACCGAATTTCATCGCATAGGTCCGGTCGTAGAGTATTTAATTATATTTAAATTGTATAGTATTTTTTTTATTTTTATTTATTTTTGTTTTGTTGGGTAATTAGTAGTACGAGTGAAAGATTATTTCTTTTTTCAAGACAGGTTTTAATCACTAATTTTCAACAGCACCCCCAAGGGTTAATAATCGAAACCGACACTGTAATAGAGTACAAAGCAATATAATCTGCAACAATGTATCCTCCTGAGTCCCTGCGTCCTATACAAAGAACAAATTCCTGTACTGTGTTAAGTCCTGACGCTTTTGCAAACTTACATCATGCTAGTCTGTAATTTTTTAAATATAGGAAAACTTAAACAAAAAATATAACATATTACCTTTGATTATGTTTTTACACAAAATGAATAATCAAAACTATTAAATAATAATGTGTTAGTAATTTGAAAAATAATTGTAATTAGTGCTCAAAAAAAATTTACTCTCTCTTAATTTGTTCTATATAAAGTACACTAGGCCTTAATGACTACATTCTATTAGAAAGCTCAGGACTCAGGAGGGTATTACAATTCCATACAATATGAAACAGTGAGGCGCAATATCAATCTCAATATCATTCATAAGTAAAAAATATACGTCTCATTCATTGTACAATGGTATTACAACAGAAGTTGTCACCATCAGAAGTCTGTGATAAATTTGAAATTAAACTTGGCGTTCAACAAATCTCAGCACTGAGCCAATCGTCTTACTAGCCGCGGCTGTCAGAAGTCCGTGCCGTGGAAAATACTGTATGCAGATGATGTTTCTCTTATGACTCTGTAGAAGACCTGCAGGGCGAATTCGACCGTTGGTTGATAAGACATGGGTCTCAAGATTAAATGCAAGAAAACGGAGCATATGTCGTATACTTATGTCAATATATTCATGAAAACATTTAGTATGTAAGAAAAAATATAAATAATTATACTATAAACGAATCTGAATCTGAATCTGAATCTGACTAGAAATTATGACAGGCAGGCATTACCGCAATACAAGAAGTACAAATAAAATAGATCAACCAAAGTACAGACTAGCTAAAGTTAGGTCTTCATTTTGATGGTCTAAGTATACGATACTATAAAAATATACCGGAAAATATATTAAGTCAATCAAAAACTAAATTTTAATCTGTGATTAAGAGGCTACTATACCGAGCTGAAAATTCGTGAGCTGTTAGTTGATAAAAATATTTCTATTTCATTTATGCATCCCACCCGTCCCGCAGTTATAAAAGAGACAGTTGTAGCTCGCTACCGGAAAATTTGCGTTCTGGGTTTACTAGGCTCCCCGTTCGAAATCTCTATCAAATTGCTTGATAGTGGCATTATTTTGCTGCCAATAAAATATTCTATGCTCCTATCGTTTACGTTGCTGAAATTATTGTCATATTTAGAAGATACCAAGGCGTAAACTTGCTGATAAGTTAAGAGCACTTTGCGACGGCCATATCTTTTTTAAATGCATTATTACAACCAGAAAAAGAATATGGAGCATGGATGTAGTCCAGAAGAGTTACCGCGCAAAATTTGAGTCGATCGGTTGCGAATTGGCAGAGGGATAGGTTGAGAGCGTTTGTATGAAAAATAATTACTATAGGTCCCCCTTAAGAAAACATTATATTATAAAGTCTATTATAAGTTAGATGATTACATTAATGACAAAAGGCATGGACCTCTGAAGTTTCAGCTCATCAAAAGAAAAATGAACGCGTTGTTAATACCAAATCGGGACGTGCATTTACAATTGAAATAATAATAATTGTATGATTTTAATTTTCACACTTGAATGACTAAATTTAATTTGAAATTCTATTTTGTTTATGTATATTGATTGTATTTGACATTCTAAAAGAATTATTTGTGAATCTACTTGTAAATAAAGTTTTAAACATTTAAATGTTATAGTCGAGGGCCGCAAAGACGCGTCTAAGACAAAACTTTTAGCTTAAAGAAAACTTATACCTACAGTTTTACCATTTTAAATACTTGGGGCCAATCATTAGAAATTATGGCAAAATCGACCTACATGTAACCTATAGATAACCTTTAGAAAAACAACGGGATTGATGAAGTGGAGACAACTCGCAGGTGCTATGTGCGACAAGGAGATGCCCATCAAACTTATAGGAAAATTATATGTATAAAACGGTGATTATATTATACGAAAGGAAGGATATCTCACACAAACGTGCACTCCATTTTGAACCCTTATAATACCCTACTCAACGTAGAAAACTATTTTTGTAATCATAAGCCTTACTCCGTAGTAAAGACACTTTGTTTGGCTCGTCTTGGCGGGACACAACCGTGCTTCTAGATTGTGCTTTTAAGTTTGATTGACCAGCCGCGCTCTGATATTATTTTGTTCGATAAGCAGCAGTAAGATCAATTGATCTTTCGACGTCAAGTGAAACGGCCAAATTCATTTCGACATCCTGTACGGGAAACTCATTTGAAATACAATGTCGCATATTATCAAAAGAACAATATCATGTTGCTACGTCTACCAGTACTTTTCTCGCTCGCTCATTCATACATAATGTCAGGTAAAATGTCAGGCTAGTGCAAGTGTTGCCAGGAACATAAAAATAAATTTACTCCACATTGGTCATTAAATGTTGTTAGGTTATTGTCGGACCAGCAGTAAAAGAATATGTATTATATCAGTTACCTAATTCCCATAATACAAGCTTTGCTTAGTTTCGGGCTAAATGGCGCTGTGTGTTTTATTCAGGCATATTTATTTACCCCTTGCAGGGTAGGCAGAGCGTAAACAGCTGTAATAAAACGGTCATTTACTCCACGTCTGACAAAAATTGAGAGTTATTAAGAAGGTTGTGTATCACCATAGTGACAGGTTGTCAGCCTGTCGCCTAAAATTGCAACTATCAAATATGGTAGCTACGGGATAGATATGGGATGATGCTATTCCAGGCCGACACCACACGGCAAATAAAAATAATACAAAGATAAATATTTGAATACTAAGAAAACAACAATAATAATTATTAGTGAATTTTAAGAACAAGACTGCATATATTTATAACGTTTGAAATCCGCGATCTTGAATTGATAAAATTTTAATATAGTCAGTGCAACTAGAAGACTGTACAAATGTTTTGTGATTTCGGCGGTCTCTCCGGCTATGCTCCGGTAGCGCTAAATGGTGTAACCTTACCAGTCTGCTCCGATTTCCGATACCTCGGTTCACTTCTGCAAGGCGATGGTGAGATAAACTGGACTATCAAGCACAGAATAAATGCAGGATGGATGAATTGGCGACAGGTCACGGGCACAGTGTGCGACCCCCGAATGCCCCTCAAACTGAAGGGCAAGATTTACAAGACGGTGGTCAGACCTGTCGTCATGTATGGATCTGAGTGTTGGCCTACAAATTGACACTTCATAATAATGTCACTATCCTCCCAGCCGTTCAGGCTGTTTCCGTGAAAAAGAATGTATCTACATGACCGTGTACCTATTATACTTCTAGCGGCCCTTTGAGCGGTTTCACCAGCTTCTACTTACCTGTTTCCAAGTAGAAATTAGATCTTTGCCCTTAGCAAAAAGTCGATTACTCCGTTCCAGCAGAAGTGACTCATCAAGACCATGTGCCAGCAAAAGCGACCGTCATGCTGAACAACTTTTACTTTGATGGAGATATCTTATCTCTTGCAATTTAGGTGGGATGCTCATGATCTGCATCAGGTACTCCAGACCTTCGATGACTATGTGCCAATAAAAGCGGCTCGTCATGCTGAACAAATTTTACTTCAAGCCATTACCGTATCTCTTATAGTTTGAATGGGATGCTGGTGATCTGCATTAGGTACCTACTCCAGATTCTCGATAATCATGTGACAGCAGGAGCGGCTCGTCATGCTGAACAACTTTTGCAATGAACCCATTTTAGTATCTCTTATAGTTTAGCTGTGCTTCTGGTGCCCGCCATCATCAGGTACTCTAGTGATGAAAAAAAGTAGTCCATGTCCGTCCCTAATATTATGCCAGCAATATCAGTGGCAAATTTTACGAGGATCGCTAAATCATCGGTTTGATTCATTTTGGCAATATCCGTAACATTTCTCGCTTTTCCTACTTCATTCACCCAACTTCTATGGTAAAAATTTGTACGTGGCAACACCTATCAACAAATATTGTTTTGACAAGGTTGTCCGCCAGACGTGCGCAAAAGAGACAAACCTATGTAAAAGAAAGAGTGGTATTGTCACCAACCGATATAATACTTTTCTGTATCCGAACGTGTTTATACTTTTATGTATCCAAACCATTTTTCTAGTGTGAAGTTGGCAGCCCTGCTGCTCTTTTTCAGTTGCGAATTTTTGCTTGTATCGAGAAGTGCATGTGATTTTTTGTAAAAGCGTTTTTCTCGGAAATATATAATATCATAACCGATTTCCGGGTTTTAGTGATTCAGATAGGCACACAAAATAACCAGTCAGTGACAAAATTGGTCATTGAGCCGGATCATTTGTGTTTTCGTTTGTGTGCTTGTTTGCCGTCGCAATGGCGGCGGTGAACAAAAGTGAATCAAAAGACGCCAGCAAATCTTCTCGATCCCGTCGCAGCTCGCAAAAGAAAGCTGATTTACTCGAGCTTAAGAAGTCTTTGGACGAATTAAAAGAGGTGTTGGATGACAAGGAGCAGCTTCTGCGCCGCAAAGTCGCCGTTTTAGAGGACATGGCGGCGGCGTCATCCACTTCGTCATCAACACCTAGTTCAAGACATATTACAGTCAGCGAAGCTAGTATCACAGCCGAAGAGGTCGGCTCAGAGCACGCTCGCACACGTGAGTGGGCTAGAAAACATGAAGATTTTTTCACGGAGTCGTGGGCGACTCCCGAGACGGCAGCGAAGCCCCCGCCGCAGTGCAAAACAAATGACGGTGGCGGCGTAAGAAAAGAGGCGCCATCTAGCGGCAAAGACGAGAAAGAAAAATTCTTTTCTAGCAGTTGCCGGACTTGTGAAAGCTGTTGTAATAGTTCCGAAAAAAAACACAAACGTCAAAATCAGACGTCAGATTTGGAAAATGTAAACATAAACAAACTTGCATCTGCAATCCAAGGAATTGCCATTGGAGGCCTTAGCAGAGACACCAGGTTGCCTGCTTTCGATGGATCCAGCAATGACTGGCTCATATTCAAGGCCACGTACGAGGAGAGTACGAAAAAGTACAAGATATCGCCGGTCGACAACATCGCGAGGTTACGGTTGGCGCTCAAGGGGGAGGCGAGAGCAGCGGTTTCGGCGTGTCTGTACACCTGCAGCGACCCTGGCGAGGTGATGAGCAACCTCGAGCTTCGTTTCGGTCACCCGGCAAAAATAGTGCGTGATCAAATTCGGGTTATAAACGCTCTTAAACCGGTTTCTAACGACCCCGTAGATTTAAGTAAGTTTAGCTGCATAGTGAGCAACTGCTGCGCGTCAATGAGTGCAATTAGTAGTGAATATGAACATAGTGCTCAGCTTTTTGAAACTATCGTCATGAAGCTAAACAGCAACTTGCGTTCTCGGTGGGCGGATTACGCGTCGCGGCATGCGGACCGCGGGACAAGTCGGCTTGCGTGCCTATCGGAGTTCCTGAAACACGAGGCTGAGTGCGCGCTGCGTTATCTACCTGTTGTGTCAGGTGGTCACGTGGGCGTCAGCGCGCGCTCGCCATCCGCGCCTGCTGCAGCGCCACTTGCCATAAGGAAGTATCCAATCCACACTGCAAATGCTGGTAAGCCAAAACTGTGCTCATTTTGTTCGAACAGTGACCATAATATAGTGTCTTGCTCAAAGTTCATTGACCTCGACATCCCGGACAGACGGCAGTGGATAAAAGACAATAAGAAGTGCTTTAGGTGCTTATTGTATCAGCATTTAGGGAAAGACTGTAAATTTTCTAAATACCTACACAGGTTATTAAGATTGCCTAAGCCTGCAGAAAATGTAAACCAAGATGAGTCTGAAAGTGCTAACATTAATACTATTTCGCAGAATGTTAGCTCTAAATTAAAAGTTTTGCCTATACAAGTTACAGGGCCAAATGGCAGTAGGGAAACTTATGCATTGCTTGATGAGGGGGCCACTATTTCCTTGATAGACCAGAGCCTGGCTCAAGATATTGGAGCTTACAATTCCAACATGCCCAGTGAAACTTTAACTATCAGGGGGATAGGGTCTTCCTGTCAAACGATCAAGAGTACCAAGGTGAAGGTAGAAATTGAGGGCAAAACAGGGCGTAAATTTGGGCTAAATTTAAAAACAATGTTGAATTTGGATTTGGAGACACAATATTTAGAGAAAGGCAAGATAGTTTCATACAGTCATATCAAACCTGTTGAACATCTGATTGATTGGTATGCAGAAGCTACCCCCAAGCTGTTGATAGGTCAGGATTATTGGCATCTTATAGTAACAAGGAAGTTGTATGAGGGCAAGTTCAATGAACCTGCAGTATCTGAAACCCTGTTGGGTCATGTGGTTCATGGAAATGGCCTCAGTGTTCGTGGCTCCATGCTGTGCAATCACATTTCAGTGGAGTCTCGTTCCCCGGATGAAGAACTAAATTCCCTAGTTAAACAGAGTTATAGTTTAGACTCCCTCGGTGTAGTGCCAAAAGAGCGCAATAACCCCCAGATTGAAAGAGCGCTATCTATTTTAAATAACACCACTAAGAGATGTGATGACACAACATGGGAGACAGGTTTACTATGGGAAAAAGATGAAAATGAATTTCCGGAGACAGGCAAATATGCATTAAAACGTTTATATTCTGTGGAAAAGAGTTTCAAAAAAGATCCTACATTTGCTAAGGCTTATGAAGCCCAGATTCAGCGGTTGCTGGATATGAACTATGCACAGTTATATGATGATAGTAACAGGTTTGCAGAACAGTCTGTACTAAGTTGTAAAGAGTGGGTGCTCCCGCTATTTGCTGTTATAAATCCAAACAAACCTGGCAAAGTAAGACTTGTTTGTGACTGTGCTAGTAAGGTAGGTGGTAAGTGTTTGAATGATTACTTGTTGACAGGTCCAGAGATGCTGCAGTCTCTTCTAGGCATATTGTGGAAGTTCCGACAAAGGAGCATCGCTATTGCTGCAGACATCAAAGATATGTTCTTAAGAATCAAGATAAGGCCTGAAGATCAAGTTTTTCAAAAGTTCTACTGGCGAGCTCCTGGTGACCCAAATCCACCTAAGATGTATGTGATGACCTCAATGCTCTTTGGAGCCAAATGCTCCCCATGCAGTGCTATCTTCGTGAAAAACAAGAATGCTGAAGAGTTCAAGGAAGAATATCCAGAAGCTGCCCGAGTCATAAAAGAGAACTTCTATATGGACGACTATTTGGATAGCTACTCATTAGAAGAAGAAGCTACACAAATGGCAGCTGACGTCATCAACATTCATGCTAGAGGCAATTTCGACATTTGTAACTGGGCTAGTAATTCAAAAGCAGTCCTACAGTCCATTCCCGAAGAAAAAAGAGCTCAGGGCATTGTTGAAATTGGCTGGGAGGACAGGAAGGAACGGATGCTAGGAATGTTATGGCAGCCAGCAACTGACTCGCTGAGTTTTAACTTATCTATGAAAAAAGTACCAAAAGAAGTTCCCAGCGGTGAAGTTCGACCTACTAAAAGACAGATGTTAGCTGTTATAGCGAGCATATATGACCCCATTGGAATTTTGTCAAATTTCACCATAAGAGGCAAAATTATACTTCAAGATGTATGGCGAAGTGGCATAGCATGGGATGAAAAGCTGAAAGACAAAGAATATGATAAGTGGAAGCAGTGGCTATCAGATCTAGAAGGAATAAAAAACTTTTCCTTACCACGGCCATATGCACCACGACCTGACGATGCATCCATAGAGCTGCATACATTCTGTGATGCTAGTGCCAAGGCATATTCAGCAGCATGCTACTTTCGATTTGCTTACGAGGATGGCAGCGTAAAGACAGCATTGGTTGCTGCTAAAGCTCGTGTCACACCACTGAAACCTTGTTCAATACCACGACTAGAACTGCAAGCAGCTGTACTAGGAGCGAGATTAGCTCATACAGTTGCCAGTGAGCATCAGTTTCAAATTGTGAAAAAACATTTCTGGACGGACTCCGGTACTACTCTAGCTTGGATCCGTTCTGATCCTAGAGATTATAAAGCCTTTGTAGGCCACAGATTGGCTGCTATTGATGAATTGACAGAAGTGTCACAATGGAGATGGGTTCCCACAGCTTTCAATAGCGCTGATATAGCTACCAGAGATAGTACAAACCTTGAAATGTCACATGATGGTCCATGGTTCAGCGGTCCTGCATTTCTGAAAGAAAAAGAAGAAAACTGGCCTGTAGAGAAGGAAAGGATGACACCGTCTGAAGAAGCAATCTGTGAACAAAAAGAGAAATGTATTCACATCATTACAAAGAAAGAAAATTACTTACCGAAGATCACAAGATTTTCCTCCTGGACAAGACTTATTCGTGCAACGGCTTATATGCTGTTATTTATTAACAGATGCAGGAAAATTGGAGATACTTCACTCTCACTAGATCTCCTCAGGATGGCAGAGAAATTGTGGATAAAAAGTGCACAAGAAGATGACTTTAGCCAGGAGTTGATATCTATAAAAGAAGACAGAAGTTTACCTAAAGATAGCAAGATTTTATCTTTGAGTCCAGTTATAGATGAAGAAGGAATTTTAAGACTCAAAGGAAGAATAGATAGAGCACCAAATGTAGCTGAAGAGGTGAAGCATCCAGTTATTCTGAATGGTAGCCATCCATATACAAGATTACTGCTTCATCATTATCACAAGCAGCATAACCATGCAAGTACTGAGACTGTTGTAAACGAAGTTAGGCAACACTATTGGATAACAAAGATGCGTTCTTCCATAAGATCAGTTTCCTTCAATTGTCAATATTGCAAGATAAAGTATGCAAAGGCCTTACAGCCACCTCAAGGTGACCTGCCACTTGCTAGACTAGAGCATCATAAGAGAGCCTTCTCTTTCTGCGGTCTAGACTACTTCGGTCCCATGGAAGTTGTCATAGGAAGACGAAGGGAAAAGAGATGGGGTGCATTATTTACTTGTTTGGTAACAAGAGCAGTTCATATGGAAATAGCAGGAAGTCTGACTTCTGATTCAGTGATCATGGCAATAAGGCGCATGGCAAATAGAAGAGGCTGGCCTACAGTAATTCATTCAGACAATGGGACAAATTTTAAAGGTGCAGAGACTGAACTTAAAAAAGCATGGTCAGAGATAGATAAAGATGTGATAGCAAATAATATGCTAGCTCGAGGGATTGAGTGGCATTACATTCCTGCCAATGCCGCGCACATGGGCGGCGCTTGGGAGCGTTTAGTCCAATGTATTAAGAGAGCCCTAGCAGCCACCCTAAATGAAAGAGCTCCTAGAGAGGAAGTATTGGCTACACTGATAGTAGAAGCTGAACACACAGTGAATAGCAGACCACTTACCTTTGTGTCAGTTAATCCAGATGATCCAGAGGCTTTAACACCTAATCACTTTCTAATAGGGTCTTCCTCAGGTGTTCCAGTACCAGGAAAATTTGATGATAAAGATTTACTTCTAAGGAAGCAATGGAGAGTCTCACAACGTCTAGCTGATATGTTCTGGTCAAGATGGCTCAAGGAATATTTGCCTACCTTGCTTGATAAAAAGATGAAGAATACTAGAGACCAGGATATCAAGTTGGGACAACCAGTGTTGATTATAGATCATAATCTGCCTAGAAATGCGTGGCAAAAAGGACTTATCACAAAGATTTTCCCAGGAGATGATGGCACAATACGCGTTGTTGAAGTCAAGACAGTAGGAGGTTCGTTGCGACGTCCAGTAAATAAGATCATAATCCTACCAGTGCAGCAAGAGCCTATTACTTCAGTAAATTGTTTTTACAATGTTATGTCACGCCTATATCATGTTTCACAGAGGCGCGACAGAGAGGGGGAAGAATGACAATTTACCTCAGTTACCAGGCTGAACAAACTTGTATAGTTTCAGGTATTAGTTTTACAGATACCTCTCCAACTTAGTGCAGACTGTTTATTTGTTCAATGTTTAGGGAAAAAATTCAATTTTTTACATGCATATTTGTGTGTTTCTGGTTGTTGGTTTTTGTGTTCAATGACAAATGTGTTATGATTTAAAGTTGCAGGTAACGCAACTTATGGAGGTAATGTATCTGGCCAGTGGTTATCCGATCCCAAGAGCTTGTCTCGTAGGGCTGGACAGATGCATTTCCTCCCAGTGCATTTTTATTCTATCTGATTATGCCTAGGTGTAGGCGTAATAGTTTTTAGATAGGTAAGTATGTTCTTGTCAGTTTTTAACTCAGGACCTGATTTTTTATTTTCAAAGTTCAGCTTACATTTCATTGTCCTGACAGTCTAGTGAACCAGTCAGTGTTCTAATTAATAGAAGGAAAATTGAATAATTTTTCACCTTCAGGTACAAAACTTTAGGTGATTTGAGATCTAGATTTTGCACGTAAATTAAAGATAAGTTTATACTGATTTTTCTAGTGTTATAGTTTTTCATAACATGACAGTCATGCAGTCATGCATGATAGTATACCTAGTGTGTTTTTTATATGACCATGTAAACCTATGAAGTCATGGTAAAGGTAGTAAAGTGTTAGGGTTTTCAGTTCATTTGTATCTACAGTTAATTTCTAAATAACTAAGTCTAATTTGACAATGCTATGTTGATTTATTCGAGTTCTTGAGTTTTTTCTAAAGTTTATTTTAATTGTTATGTTATGATGATACAATGCAAGCTATAGTTAGCTGTTTTGTTTTCTTTTCATGAGTAGAGATCTATGGGTGTTAGGAAATAATAGACAGGAGTTGTTTACCTATAGTTTATTTTAGATGAAAATTGTGATAGGTAACAATGACCTGGTCATAATAAGTAGAGTCATTTCATATAGGAATTTCAGTTATATTTTTCAGAAGTTAAGGTGTAACATAGACATACAAACTGTTTGGCATATTATTCATGTATATTAGAGACTTTGTTGGTGCAGTTTAGTGGCACATAGTTAAACTTGAGGATGTGCCAGGGAGGGGGTATGTCACCAACCGATATAATACTTTTCTGTATCCGAACGTGTTTATACTTTTATGTATCCAAACCATTTTTCTAGTGTGAAGTTGGCAGCCCTGCTGCTCTTTTTCAGTTGCGAATTTTTGCTTGTATCGAGAAGTGCATGTGATTTTTTGTAAAAGCGTTTTTCTCGGAAATATATAATATCATAACCGATTTCCGGGTTTTAGTGATTCAGATAGGCACACAAAATAACCAGTCAGTGACAGGTATTGTCAAATTTTGAAGTACTATATCTCGTTCTTTCACATGCAATCGCCACATCTTTTATTTCATCAATTATCAAACAATACGAATTGTACAGATGGTTTCTTATCTTGTAGGTACCGTCAAATTTGTTTCCGCTTCTGCTGGCACATGGATATCGAATATCCATAGTGTCTGCCCAAGGAGCAAAAATAGTACTTGAAGTATTCTTCAAGGCTAGTTTTTCTTGTGCTTATAAGATACTTGTAGTATACTACAATGCTGGATTTGGGTGCAGTTATAGGAGCTTTCCTTCTAATAACTATCTTATAATCAACTTACGGAACGGCAGTTAGTCCTATAGTAAACTTGAGCAAGCGCAATTGCTTTTGTAATGTTCTGAGCCAAAACAGTTTGAAGTGCAAACACTCTAATAAGTATCTGACATAAGTATGTTACTAAAACAATCTTGCTTATAATGCTCTAGTAATATACTTAATATTTAGTTATAAGTAAATTTTATAAAGTGTTTTTTGTTGATTCGCTTGTATGGTTATTGTGGTGTATGGTGATAAAACTAAATATTCAAAACGTAAGTTTTATAATATTAGATGTAACTTGTAGTAACTGCATTATATATTATCGCGTGATAAAATATTGATAATTCAGTGAGAACACGCCGGGGAAGTCATTTTTACTGTAAATGTATGCTAAGATCTAGTTAATTTTACAACGCGCTTTGAAAACAAGCACGTAAAGTATTTATTGTAAAATAATATTCCGACGATTTTTACGATCGATCGCCATTTTATTTCGAATACTCTGCGTTGAGTATGTTATATGACAATTATAAGCAAATTAGTACTTAAAGTAGTTTCAACCAAGATAACTTGCCTCCATATTCAAAATGGCTGATGTTTACTTATAATGTGATTGATCAAGTATCTTATACAGTTGTTTGATTTTATAACGTTCTTAGTAAAGTACTATTGTATTTAAAAGAGTCTTGAATAAGACAAACTTATAATTATCTTAGCTAAGAGTGTTATTAGAGCTTCTTTTCTTACAAAATGCTACTATAAGATATCAAGACTATTTTATCTTACTGAAGACAATTATAGGATACATATTCTTATAAGTTGTTTATAAGCTAATCTAGTAGACAACTATAAGACTGTGTAATAAAAACAAATGCTCTTGAGAATATATACTCTTGTAAGTAATCATACAGCATACTATAAGACTGAGATATAAACCCTAATGCTCTTGAGTGTATTAGATCTTATCTTATACCATTATAAGATACACAGTCTGCACCAAGGCCTTAATAAGAACATTATTAGCAGAATTAGACTTATAATCTTTCGTTATAGGATTAGTTTGCTTGTTGGGTGTCTACCTTATAAAGTAGGTATCATATGAATGTTTAGTATTTTGTAGATTTTTCCACATGAAAGTAATTTGGAATACTTGGTGTTTTAATCAAACACTAGATATTGACATAAACTTTTTGGTTACAAAGTTAATACAAATGAAGCAAATGGAATAAATTCACGCCACTGATGGGATTCGAACCCACGTTTTCGGACAAACCGGGTCAGATGTGTTTGAGCGCTACACTCGACTCCAGACTAAACTTAGCCACATAACAGTTTTGGGCAGAATATATTCGATGCTCAATTACAAGAGCAAACTCTTTCTTAGAAAATGTGAGAATCTACACTAACTGCGTCAGGCCAATCATGACCTTTAAGACCCATCTGAATATGCTGCAAGTCATCCAAAACCGCTTCATGCGCAGGGCTACTGGAGCTCCCCTAATAGTTGCAGCGTCCAACTACTACCCCTATCCAACTTCGAACTTTCGACTTTGCCCCAGGCACGTCCTTTCGGATGTTGACGGTCCCATCACATTAGCAGCTGATGCAGCCATTGCGAGTAGATCACACTCTTCAAGCTCTTTAAGCAACCCTCGTCCCCGGCGAATAGGACACAGAGGCCCCTCACTTGTGTCATTCTTTGGCAACTACCGGCACATACCGGGTAAACACATTCCGACCCGTTCTTCCCAAAAAAACTCGTAAGCCCAGTCTTACCCCAAGGGCGTGATTGGGCTGGTTGTTTGAACAACCACCCACACACATCCGGGTGAGCCCCCTCGCTCCCCACAAAATAGTTAGGTGTAGCTTTATCCGGCCCCGGGGCCGATAAGTGCAGTGCCACATAACAAAAATAAACCGCTACACTACGGTAGCCCTAACCCAGGCAGCGAAATTGTGAACCACTTGATTCGTTCATATATTTTTGTAACTTTGAATGGAATGGAATTCGATCTCTTTCACTAGTTCAGCGTAAAACTAAATTAAGCTACATTAAGTTTAGCGATTGCCCTGATTGGGTACAAGAAGCTTATCGTAGAGGACGAAACTCATACCGAGTTGACGTAAGACACACATGAGACCGATGCTTCACAGATTCGCACCAGTAGTCCATATGGACGCAGTTTCAAATTTCAACTGTCGTAAGGTCACTGAAGAGATGAACTAAAACAAAATACTTAGCTGTCGACTTATTTTGCAAATACACTGATCGTTATCCGTTCTCTTTCAATAGTTAAGCGTAAAAACTGAATTAAGCTACATATAGTTCTCAACCCGAGATTATCACGAATACTATAACGGATGCTGTACCACTTAAGTTTTAAGAAACACAAAAGTTTTTCGATTTGCGGTTGGTAACCATACCACTGCAAGCAAACCAACAGCATAATTAACTTTGTTATGTATATCGAAACGTTGACTACAAAACCCTAGTTGAAGGTGTGTCTGAGATGCTCTTGGACGGTTTAATCTTCTAGTTCATACCTACTAAATAATAAAAACTTGTTTATTAAATTCAAAATTCTTGCGTACCTACATTTACACACAGAAGATAAATACATAATGTCGCTTCTACAAATTTTAATCTTGACACATTTTTTCCTGTCTTTGTTACTCTTATTGTTTTAAATGCCTACAACTATCTTTGTTGCGCCGCAACGCACAAAAATCGTTCCTCTTTTGTTTTCCAACGCTGCGTTGTGCGCTATTTTGACGCTGCGCTAAAAATGCGCTGGAACGGACGTTGCGTGTGTTCTTCGCCTTAGATGAATGCAGTCCTTTACTGCTGAATATATCATTAACCATGTAAATTGCTACTAAGGTAAAAGAATCTTTATATTTATCTACATGGTAAAATTCCCGGTCAGCCTTTCCGGACTTTCTATCATCATCATATTCCTGCCCTTATCCCAATTAGTTGGGGTCGGTGCAACACGTTTCGTTCGTTAAACACAAAATCGTGTTGCAAAAGGATTTGGCTGAATTTTACGACCGGCCGGAGACGTCAACCCTCCTTGGGAATGCTTTTGTCATGGATTAACCGCCACCATACGGTTGGCCCTAGCCGACTGTCTTTCTATGCAAACCTGAAAAAAATATATTTCGTAAAATAGGCGCCATAGTAAAAGTTGTTCAGTCTCATAGTCTGATCAGGCCCGCAAAGTTTTCGGTACACCGTTCCTTTCACCCGCTATCTCTGTACGGTCTTACCTATATCTATAAGCTCCTGTAAAATATTCCACACAAAATGGTTAATTACGGAAACCATGGTCTTTTGTCCTGGGGCCATTTTGTTTTCCTTTATTGGCCATATTTATCAATGCGGTCGGCGTCCGCTGCCGTGACAGAGGACTACATTTCGCTCATGATCCAAGGTGATCTGAACCCCTTCATTATACAGCTTTCTGTGATGAATAAGTCTTAAATTAGGGATATGATGAAGGTTGGTTGACTGATTATGGATAAGAAAAGATTAGGCGAGGTACCGATTATTGCTGGTTTCGCTAACAAACAACATAACGACGGGTTCCGGGCTATTTGTATTAACCGCCATTTTTTGCGATATAGACTTTTATACATATTTGGAATCAGCGAATTTTTCTGCGTCGTTTGAGCTCAGTTAGGTGACAATCGGAGCATAAAAATGTCGCTTAATACAACCGCATTTTTGGGGCCTATTTTGTACTGCAATGTATGGACCGACACAAAATATTGTCAAATTCAAGACTTGTGTACTTAAGCTCACTATTAAATAACAGATAGTCGTTTAAACCTTTTTTCCTGGAGCAAAAATTTACATGCAGCTTACGTTCAAGCATTTAGCCTGACCTTATAAATATAAAGAAATGTCACTTCACACAATTAGCCTCTTAGCTAAATTTTTATCCATTGTCGCTTAATACAATTAGCCTCATAGTCAAATTTATGTCCAGTGTTGGTTCATACATTAATTTTGGTTCTTAAAATGCTAGATGTTGTCACTTCAGCCATTTAGCTCGTAGTAGCTAATGGTATACCGGTCGCTTGAACTATTTATGATGTCTACAGTAAACATGTACAGCTGATGGTTAAACCTATTTTTCTTAGTCTGCAGTTGATTTGCGCTGTCGTTTCAGCTATAACAAAAACATATTTTAGTATATTATCCACGTTAATACAATCAAAATTTTGTATGGTTTGACTATTAATATGTCGGTTAAAACACTGATTTTGGCGCCAACGCGATCAAACGCGTGAGTTCGAATACTTGTTTGTTCTGTAAATGAGATGAATGACTGACACACGTTTGCAGTTTCCGCCGTTTAGCGATACATAATATTTTTAAAATTAAAATTTTGTGCCGGTCTTATCATATCTTAAAACTTTTGTTATTTTAATTGTTTTTTTTATTTCATAACTAGCTGGTACCCTCGAACTTAGTTTCGTTTTGTTCTTTATACCTTTGAAAAATTCTTAATTCCACACCAGTTTCTTAAATTTAAATCCATTACGCTAATTATGTATTTATGGCTGGAACCACATTTCTCAAATCCTGTTAATGTTCTGTTGTTTATTGTTGGAGCCACATTCCTATAACAGTAATTGCATTGCCAGAAGCCTTCCATTCCATCAAACTCAACAACTTTTGAAGCCATTTCAGTATCTGTTTTAGTTTAGTTAAGCGTTTGGTGGTGCACCTGGTGGTCTAAAACAGGTACTCTTAACCTTCGATACCTATTCGGCAGCGGAAGCGTCTCATCAAGATGAACAGCTTTTGCTTCAGGTGGGTTCATATTGGTGCTCCTGGTGATCTACATCAAGCTTTTGCTTCAGGTGGGTTCATATTGGTGCTCCTGGTGATCTACATCAAGCTTTTGCTTCAGGTGGGTTCATATTGGTGCTCCTGGTGATCTACATCAGGTACTCCAAACCTTTAATATCTATTGACCAGCAGAAGCGCCTTGCCAATCAGAACAGATTTTGCTTTGGAGTCATAGCAGTATCTGCTATAACACTAAAATTATTGTTTAAAACAGGATTATTACCGTGACAATGTTTTTCTTGATCCTGTTTTAAACAATAATTTTAGTGTTGTGAACAACCGTGAAAACCTAAAAACTTATATTGTATCTGCTATAGTTAAGTGGGCTCCTGTTGGTGCACCTGGTGGTCTACATCAGGTACCTACTCAGAACTTTCGATGACTTTTAGCCAGCAGAAGTGCCCCGCCAATCTGAACAACTTTTGCTTTCGACTTATAGCTGTATCTCCTATAGTTTAGCAGGGCTCCTTTTGGTGCTCCTGGTGATCTACATCAGGTACTCCAAACCTTCGATATCTATTGACTAGCAGAAGCGTCCCGTCAATCTGAGCATATTTTGCCTTGGAGTCATAACTGTATTTCTAGTTTACCTGGTCTCCTGTTGATGCACCTAGTGGTTTACATCAGGTACTCAAAACCTCCGAAGTCTATTCGTTGGCAGAAGCGTCCCATTAAGTTAAAAAACTTTTGCTTTGGACTTATAGCTGTCCTATAGTTTAGCTCGGCTTCTGTTAGGTGCCCTGTCAATCTGAACAAATTTTGCCTTGGATTTATAGCTGTATTTCCTATAGTTAAGCATACCACTATAGTTAAGCTGGGCTCCTGTCGGTGCACCTGGTACTCCAAACCTTTGATGTCTATTCGCCAGCAGAAGCATCCTATCAAGCTAAACAACTTTTGCTTTGGAGTCATATCTCTACCTCCTTTAGTTTAGCCAGGCTCCTGTTATTGCATCTGGTGGACTACATCAGGTACTCTAGACCCTCGAGTGGAACCAAAAGTAGCCTATATCCGTTCTGGGTGTGCGAGCAATCTCTGTGCCAAATTTCGGTTCAGTGGTTAAGGCGTGAAAGCGTAACAGACAGACATAAAGACAGACAAAGTAACTTACGAATTTAAATACTTAGGTATTTTACTTGGCCCTACTGTGGGTGCCGGTGAGGTGACGGGGCTTGCGGATGCCAGGGATGTGTGGACTATGCGTACCCAAAAGAGTTTGCCTTCTGCTCTCCACTCGCAAAGGAAATGGGATGAGCCACTTTGTGAAGGTATCCAGAAAGATATATTATCTTCTTGTTCGGATGCGGGCAATCGAGCGAGATTTTTGGCGGTATCGGAGTGGGAATCCGGCCTTTGGTTGCAGGCGTACCCGTCTTCTAATATAGGAACGCTACTGGATAAGACTACCTTGTCACTGGCGGTCGGTTTGCGTTTAGGCGTGAAGACGAATGAGCCTCACCGATGTCGCTGCGGGGAATGGGTTAACGAGTTAGGGCATCATGGCTTGTCTTGCCAGTTCAGTGCTGGTCGTATTCCCAGGCATGCTGCAATAAATGATGTCATCAAGAGGGCATTAGTGTCAGCAAGTGTTCCAGCTGTGCTTGAGCCAAGTGGTGTCTGCCGGTCTGATGGACGTAGGCCGGATGGAATGTCTCTCATTCCGTGGAAGCAGGGGAGAGTCCTGGTATGGGACGCCACTTGTGCTGATTCTCTGGCTCCTTCCCATTTGTCAGGCACTACGGCACGTGCCGGTGCGGCAGCTCGTTCAGCTGAGGTGTTGAAGAAGAGAAAGTACGCGGATCTGGGGGAGGCTTACATATTTTTACCCTTTGCTGTGGAGACTTTAGGACCATGGGGTCCTGAAGCTAAACTATTTTTAAGGGACGTCACAACGCGCCTCATTGAGGCAACCGGAGACCTAAGAGCTGGCAATTATTTTGCACAGCGCGTTAGTCTCGCGATTCAGCGAGGGAATGCTGCCAGCCTTTTGGGTACGTTGCCTCAGTGTGGTGCGTTGGAAGAGGTTTTTAATTTATAATTTTTTATTTATAATACTTTTGAAAAATGTATGTTTTGATAATAAATACTTATAATTTAATTACATATAAAAAGTTCTCTTTCGTACCGTTTTGTATAAAAATCTCATAAAAATCACGTTTATGGTAGGGAAAACTTTTGAGTTTTCTATTTTTTAGCACTTACGAATTTATAATTATTATAATTAAGAAGTTTGCATAATTAAAAAGTTGACCTAACCGCCTATCATATCAATGTGCCTTGAAATTTATTAATGTTTTAACCGTCAATTTCTTCATATCTCATTATTTTAGTATGATTACAAACAATTTAAAAAAACTAATAAGTTTAAGATATGGTATTTAAATCAATTAGCTTAGGTGTGAAATATGACCAATTCGTTGGTTAAAGCACTTAGCTTAGAGCTTTTATTTGCAATCCTAGGCACTTAAGTCAAGTAGCTTGGAACATGTATTTATAAACCTAGGCGGTTAAGTCATTTAGCCTGGAACAAAAAAATGTGAAAAACGGGCCATTTTGTATTAAACGACATTTAATTTCGTTAAAAATAGAAATATCAGAGAAAAAAATTAATCAGATTATAAATAATTTGTAACAATGCAGAAATTTTGTTTGCTTTGAAAAAATAATGCAATTTGCCAAAGTTATGATTTTTTTTCTGAAAATCGAAACTTTAAATTGCTCTGGTGTAAAGTTTCAAAAATGGCGGTTAATACAAATAGCCCGGAACCCGTCGATAATCTTTCGATAGAGTAACTGCAAGCAAAATACCTGCCTTCGAATTCCTTTATCTATTTTACATAATTCGAGTTATGTTCCTTGGGGAAAGTTGTTCAGTTTCGTAGGCTGGTTAAAATATTTTGCATGAAATTTTAAAAATTTCCTTTTACTTTTTTTCATACTAAGTGAGTGCGCCATGTGTAATATTTCGAAATGTCGCATTACGTAACCCGACAAGAAAAAGAACAAGGATAACGAAATCTTTAATGGCACCCCGTTTTTCTACACTCAACAGATGCGTAAAACGGGACGTAAAATGCTAATGGCGCTTGTAAAATGGCGCTCGGTAAAAATCACCTCATTTTATTCATACACGAAATTAAATCACCCCATTTCGGAGGAGATTCTGAAATCGTATAACTCAGAAAGAGTATGTTAAATCTTCAGCCAAAACGTAGGTAGATACTGTGTTGTTTTTATGCATGATTTCCACTTCGAGAGGTATCTATAAAAAAGTATGTTCAACTGACGTTTTAAATGCTTTCGATTCCACGTTGAACTATTCGATGCTTCGACCAACGCATCTTCCAAGTAGCGTTCCTCCAAGATTTGACGAAACGCACTAGTTATACTTTGTCTTGATGAAAAACGTCCGACTCGCATTATGTCCTTTTGACAAACAATGTCCGATTCGTAGAATTGGCTTTGTGAAGTGTCATTGTGTAGAATCAATTTTAAATGGGAGAACCAAGGGGAGAACCCAAAATATTTCAACCTATTTGTCTTGGCACTGCCAGCCAACAACTCGTTGCTTTTTTTAAACGTCGAACACTGCTGAATCACCAATCCGGCTCCACTCGTGCGCCTAGACATCGGTCATTCACTATTCGTTAGATCGCTGGCTAAGCTTGATAAATTGCCCACCCGAATTCTCCAGTTTTTCGCCCGCTTTTGCTTTGATTTTGTTACGCCGCTTTGCTATAAAAGCACATAGTTGTGCTGTGCAAAGAGGGCAGCTCGACAAAACAAACTAATGGTACCCTTATTTTCCAAGCGTCGCGACAACGACGCCGTCAAATTTTGACGGCGTCGTTGTCGCCGCGGTCTTGTAGAAAAACCCGACCGCATCCCATACAAACTCTAAGCTTCTCAGCGCGCTGTCAACGTGATGGCGTCGTGGCGCGCCGCAACGACGCCGACGCTCGGTCTTTCTGGTTCCCCATACAAACCAGTCACGCGCGTCGTTGTCGCTGTCGCTTGGTTTTTAAGCCTACCATAAGGCTTCTCGCCTTAACGTTACATACACGGTAACGTCCGTTTTGTGTCGTTTGTTCGATTTTCCGCCTTATTTTCATACGAATACGGTTTATGGCAAACGGTTTGACAGACGCATCCGTAGACGCAGGACGCAGTGTTGTACGATGTCGTTTGACATGAACCGTATACGTATGCAAGTAGGGTGGAGTATCGAATGACTGACGCACAAACATGTATGAAGCCAGGAATTTACGCATAACTATGCCCCGTTTGACGCGAGCCTTTTTCATCAGAGCTCATTTCAAGACTTATGTTGATGGAGAAACTCGATCACAAAAAGACAAAGTATTTGGTATTTTTAAAATAGGTACTCTGAAAATACTAATACATACATTTTAGCTGTAAAAAGATAATCATCCATTAACTTTAATAATTATAACAATGAGTTCAAAGTTCAACGTGTTTCTGCCGCCCTATAATGACTCTAGAAAAAAAAGAACATTTTGTTTTCCTTAAGTATCTACGGGTAAACATTTCCAAAAGTCTTTCAACAATAAATTCGAGACAATTAATATTTCCCTTTTTCGTTACAGCTAGATGCTTGAGGTGAAATACCCTCGTCTTAAAATGTTTTCCATTCGAGTGCTTCGCGAAAAGAAACGAAATTATAATAATTTTGATCGAATTCTTCCCAGAGGGACGGAAGGCTCTCGCCGACTTTTATGTCAATTTCAAATGTAGGTAAGTATTTAAATTATTCCGGCATTTTTAAAGAGTCTTTGTTATTGTTTACAAATTGGAACGTTTTCTTCTATAGCTCGTTACAGAATTTATATTTACTTTGTCTTGCATCCTAGAGTATGAAAAATGTAAGTAAGTGCCTCTTCACCAAAGACACAAAAAATAAAATCACTTGTAACTAAATTCTTTCAGAAAATATTATTATGTTACAACGACGACTGCCTACCTAATAGGTCCTAGAATAATCCTAACTACTTATAATGCAATCGCTATTGTGAGACACTGTGTACGTTATTTGACAGCCGATGTGGCGCAGTGGTTAGTATGCCTGCCTGCCACGCAAAGGTTTCGGGTTCAATTCCCGGTGGGGTCACTAACAAAGTTGATATTTATCACTTTGTGAATTTGTTCCCAGTCTGGTTAGGACATTGCAGGCTGAACCACCTGATTGTCCGCAAGTAAGATGGTTCCGTGCTTCGGATGGGCACGTTAAGCCGTCGGTCCCGGTTGCTGTCTATGATGGCGGTCGTTACACAACCATGTCAGAGGCCTGCTACTTGTAGTAGGCGGTTGAAAAACTCTGACACCAGGGTTCATCGGGTCGTTGAACGACTCGGTGTCTCACACAAAAAGAGACACTATGATTCCTAACCCTTTTTCCCATAGTGCTGATCTTGTTTTTATTTGTAGCAGTGTAAACAAGTGGTAGGCAGAATGTGGGAACCCCGCCGGCTGCGTTTGTAAACTAAAGTTAAAACTATACTGGCAACCACTGAAAACTGAAAACTTTCGCGACTGGTTTATGTTGCTGTAACGATTATTATTTCACCTTACTTTATGGAGGAAAGTTGTTATTTTTGCAGTGTTTTCATTTTTATGCTAGAATTTATTATAAGTGCACTCATAATTTAGTTTAGGTAGTTGCAGTGTACCGGCTTATTTACGATATTTTTTCAGCATATGATGAAAAACTACGCTTATTGTAGCAAAGCAGCCTGAATAGCCATTAACAAACAATAAGGTCACGTTTGGTTAATATTTGTCAATCCGATGCGGGCCCATAGCGGTCATTTTAATCCGGTCACGTAAAATTCAATGATTATCGTACTTATTTTGTTTGTCAGATTGCTTTTGCAAACATTTTATAATCATTGCATCGAAAAGTATCTACTAAATGTAGTGCACGGTGTGTGTGCAACTCGGGTTGGAATAAAGGGCAGAACAAACCGCCTCCGTATGCGTGACGTGCACGTTACAACTCGCGTCACAACGACGTTGTGTTGTATGGAATTGTATGAGACACGGCATATCGCGGTACGTGCGTGATGGATGACGTTCATGCATACGCAGGCGGTGCGCGGGCTTACGCACTGTCGTAGACAATTCGTAGCAAAGCCGAGACGGCACACGCTACGCCGTAGCAAAGGTAAAACTATAGGGCCTTACCTCAAAAAAGTTATACATAACCGAGCCGAGGCACGCAGTTCCCGGCGGGCGCTGGACACGCGCGCGAGCGATCTGTTGGACTCCCGATGATGGTGCACTTAATGCATCAAAGCGTCGAGACTCTAAAAGCCTCGACTTAACACAACAAGGTTAGTCGTGATTATCATTAAATATGAGTTATCCTTGTTCGTTTAATAACATCTTTACCATCTTCCTAGTTGAGTTCACTACTGAGTGAGCCATTTATAAAGGCGCCCTGCACGACGTCTCCCTAACTTGTGACTGTGCTACCTTCGGTGATGTTTACACAGTACACCAAGTTTCGTAAACTGATGTCAGAGTGGGTTTAAGCTTAAAATTAATCGTCGGATTATAGCTAACTTGGCTCACTTATCGTGTTCACCGCGGGCCGGCACTCCTGCTTTGCACCGACATTTTGATCTTGCCAGTTTGTAGCCACACGGTGATTATTATGGATTACTGGCTTTGTAAATAGGTCACTTGGTTCAAAAGCCTCATTTCCTCTTCAGGCTCTTTTTCAGTAGATTCAATTCAATGCTTCATAGGTTTCATACCTATCTGCCTGCCTATATTCCTCTCCTAATCTTTTGATGTGCTGGTAATATACCTTCACGCATTAGTACGTACGTCGCCAAACGTATGACGCTGTACTCTTGAGGGTCTTAGGTAGTCCCAGTACGCTTAGTCCCAGGTAAGGACTACCTAAGACCCTCAAGGGTAAAGCGTCGTATGTTCGGCAAGGAGGTATTATCGCTTTAGTTTTTTAACTTACGTAAGTACGTTTTCTACTTGCGTATAAACCTCACGTATAATGAAGGCGGCGCAGCGGTTGGCAGTCGATTGGCTGACCCTCTTCCGCCGTGTTATTGACCGACGATCACATAATTGATAGATGCCATCTTACGTCTCATGTCTCACGTCTACTCTGTGGCGCTTGGGCCTTAGACTCTCAAGAGTAGAGTCTTTGGCAAGGAGGTATTATCGCTTTAGTTTTTTAACTTACGTAGGTACGTTCTCTACTTGCGTATAAACCTCACGTATAATGAAGGCGGCGCGGCAGTCGATTGGTTGACCCTCTTCCGCCGTGTGATTGACCGACGATCACTTGTGCGACAGATGCTATCTTACGTCTCACGTCTCACGTCTACTCTGTGGCGCTTGGGGCTTAGTTAGACAGAGTACAGAGTCTTTGGCAAGGAGGTATTATCGCTTTAGTTTTTTAACTTATGTACTTATACGTTTTCTACTTGCATAAAACCTCACGTATAATCAGGCCTGGCGCACTCCGCTGCGTAGGTATAGATTTACAAGTACGTGCGGCGACACCCGCGGGGAGGTTAATCAGTGGGTTGCCGCACGCCGCTCGTTACGCACGCGCTCCCACGTTGCCGCTCTTAATTCTTTCTTTGTACTAAATTTACGTAAATTACGCGAATATGAGAATAAGAAAATACTGCATTGCTTATAATTGCTTGAATAATTCTAGTGATAAAAGCCTCAAGTTCGACAAGTTACCGCGTGTCATCGAAAGGTAAGAAAATAGGTACCTACATAGATTCTAGCTATGTAATAAAATTATTATTTATTATCTAGGTACCTACTACTACAACGACCTGATGAACCCTGATGTTAGAGTTTTTGAACCTATCTGCCTTCCTCCTTTAGAATTCGAAAGTGACATCCCCACTGAGCGCGCTGACTGTGACCTTCAGGACGCGCCAGCGGCAGAAGAACTTTCGCGCGCAGCCATTCGGCTCATTTTTGCTTGCGCGCGCGATGAGTAGGCTAATATAAAAGTAGGTATCCAAAGCCGGCGCGAAGGAAATTGTACTTTATTATCGCGCGTAAAGATTTATATTTGTTGAATCGCTATGGCGGAGTGCGTCTTCTGTACCTGTACTATTATGTATTCTGTGGTATAATGAAGTCGGCGCGGCGGTTGGCTGACCCTCTTCCGCTGTGTGATTGACCGACGATCACTTGTTTGACAGATGCCATCTTACATCTTACGTCTACTATGTGGCGCTTGGGCCTTAGACCCTCAAGAGTACAGAGTCTTTGGCAAGGAGGTATTATCGCCTTAGTTTTATAACTTATGTACTTACGTTCTCTACTTGCGTATTAACCTCACGTATAATGAAGGCGTTGCGGCGGTCAGCAGTCGATTGGTTGACCCTCTTCCGCCGTGTGATTGACCGACGATCACTTGTTTGACAGTTGCCATCTTACGTCTCATGTCTCACGTCTACTCTGTAGCGCTTGGTCCTTACATCCTCAAGAGTACAGAGTCTTTGGCAAGGAGGTATTATCGCTTTAGTTTTTTAACTTACGTAGGTACGTTCTCTACTTGCGTATAAATCTAACGTATAATGAAGGCGGTACGGCGGTCGTGTGATTGACCGACGATCACTTGTTTGACAGATGCCATCTTACGTCTCACGTCTCACGTCTACTCTGTAGCGCTTGGGCTTTAGACCCTCAAGACTACAGAGTCTTTGGCAAGGATGTATTATCGCTTTAGTTTTTTAACTTACGTAGGTACGTTCTCTACTTGCGTATAAACCTCACGTATAATGAAGGCGGTGCGGCGGGCGGCGGTCGATTGGCTGACCCTCTTCCGCCGTGTGATTGACCAACGATCACTTGTTGGACAGATGCCATCTCATGTCTCAGGTCTACTCTGTGGCGCTTGGGCCTTAGACCCTCAAGAGTCTTTTGGCAAGGAGGTATTATCGCTGTAGTTTTTTAACTTACGTAGGTACGTTTTCTACTTGCGTATAAACCTCACGAAGGCGGTGCGGCGGTCGGCAGCCGATTGGCTGACCTTCTTCCGGCATGTGATTGGCCGACAATCACATAATTGACAGATGCTATTTACGTCTCATGTCTCACAGTTTTCTTGGGGATTACACTCGACGCAACAGTTCAATGGGATCCACATATACTAGCACTGGCTAGTAAACTTAGCTCTGCGGCTTACGCTGTTCGAAAAATTCGGCAATTGACCGATGTTGCTACGGCCAGGCTTGTATATTTTAGTTACTTTCACAGCATAATGTCCTACGGACTTTTGTTATGGGGTCAAGCCGCTAACATAGAAACTATCTTTGTGTTACAGAAAAGGGCAATAAGAGCAATATATAAACTGCGAAGTCATGAATCCCTAAGAGAATTGTTTAAAGAAATTGGCATTCTTACGCTTCCCTCGCAGTACATATTTGATAATATAATGTATGTGCGCAAGAATTCCAGTTCATATTTAAGAAACTCAGATATTCATTGTCGTAATACGAGAAATAAAAATAAAATTGTACCGCCACAAACCAGATTAAGTAAGATCAGTAAATCATATATGGGTAACTGTATACGCTACTATAATAAAATTCCAGAGGAAATTCTAAAGTTAAATGAGAGGCAATTTAAACTTAAAATAAAGAATACTCTTTATGTTCGAAAGCGTATTATAAGACAGAACATTATTTGAAAGATAAAGATGTCTGGTCAGTAGCAACAGTTGCTCCAACGCAATGCAAGAGATAGGCATTATTTAAGAATAAACATGACATATATTTTAGTGGATATACCTTTACTTTTATGTTATGTAAATTGACATGTATAGTTGTTAAAGACATTTTCATATTATTCTTTAATTTTATTATTTTTTTGACATGTATTTTTTACATTTACTGTAAATCTACTATTTTATCTTTTTTTGCTATGTTATTTAATTGCTCAAATGTTTAAAGTATATTTTAAAGACAAAACAGTTAGAATAATCTACTGTAATTTTTATTTTTATTTTGTGAGCCGTTTTTGGCTATTCTATTAATTTATTTTCTAAGTTAGCTAGGGTAGCTTAGGGCCTAAGAATATTGTAGATTTTAGAATAGGTGCACTTCTGGGCAGGTTTTTGGGCGGTTTTCCTGTCCAGGGGGTCCGGCTAACCATACAAATGTAACTCCTTTTTAAAATTATGACAGAATGTTACTCCATTTAATTGTCATTCATTGAGGCATAAAGTTGCATGCTGTGTGGTTAGCCTGGCCAGCCCCGAGGCAGTGCCTTTATTTTTATTTTTTTATCCCGCCTGAGCCGCGTTTAGAGTAGGAACTCAAATTGTTATAAAAAAGAGAAAATTTTGCATTAGAAATTTTCTCTTTTTTAAGATTGTATTAGAATATGACTTTCTTTAAGAGAATCTTGTACATTCCTACAAAGAAATAAATAATTGAATTTTGAATTTGAATTCACGCCTACTCTGTGGCGCTTGGGCCTTAGTCCCTCAAGTCGAGTAAAGCGTCGTACGTTCGGCAAGGAGGTATTATCGCTTTAGTTATTGAACTTACGTAGGTACGTTTTCTACTTGCGTATAAACCTCACGTATAATGAAGGCGGCGCGGCGCGCGGCGGTCGATTGGCTGACCCTCTTCCGCCGTGTGATTGACCGACGATCACTTGTTTGACAGATGCCATCTTACGTCTCACGTCACGTCTACTCTGTGGCGCTCAAGAGTACAGAGTCTTTGTCTTTAGTTTTTTAACTTATGTACTTACGTTTTCTACTTGCGTATAAACACAAAATAGAGAATTTACAGAAGGCCAGCTCGCCCCTTCTTTCGATCACTTATGCCTACTCTGTAGGGTTGCTTCTTTTACTTTCTGATTTTTTTAATGAGGTTACCTATCGTTTGTAAGTACGAATTAACCTCTAGTCTGTCGCAATGCCGCGAATCGGACAAGGTCAAATCCCTTGTCTGTCGCGATCCACCTAAATTACCTGGTCGATATGAAATATTTTTTACCATATGGAAGTAGGTCTTTACCCGAGTAGAAAGTCATATTTCTAATAGTAAATAAGTAGGTCCCCTAAATCGATAGATAGGCAATGGGTTTGGTTTACGAGACTAGGTGGTGAACGAAGCGACCCATAGGTAGGCAGGTAGGTAAGTAGGTAGTAGGTAGGTAGAGGACCGTCCGGCGGCGATGACCGACACGACAAAGAGTTCCTCACGTCGCTCGTCGGTGTTTCCCACGGGAAACAAGTGTATCTATCTAAAAGAAAGGCCTAAAATATACCTATCTTGCCGTCACGAACTTTAATAGGTTAGGGACATATTATGGTTGGACGGTAGATAGGTATTTTTGAACAGGGAGTCAGCATCATGAAAGTCAAACGTCACTAGTCAGTCGCACACAGATTACCTACCAACCAATGTATTGGCGGGCGGGCAATACGCGCTGTGCGTTAGGACCGCGGGTGTACAAGTTAGGATTGAGCTGCTTATCTACAGAATGGTAGTACCTGCAGTGTACCTCAGTGTACCTCCAATGAAATCCAGTGTACCTCTTTAGATAAAAAGTTATTCGATGAAATATGCACACCCGCCATTCTAACGTTAGGATGGCGGGTGTACATTTTTATTTCGGTCTGTAGATACTTTTTTCACTTTTATTCTTTTGTACTTTTGTGTACCTGCAGTGTACCTGTACATAAAAATATAAAATAATCAAAATGTTGACAAATACCAGTAAAAAACGTGTAAAAACCGCATAGGGGAAACTGGGGGCACTTGAGCACTAGGGGAAACTTGGTGTACGTTATTTCCAGAAAAGCAGAAGACTTAGAGAGCTACTTTCCTACAGGATGGTGGTACCTGCAGTGTGCCTTAGTGTACCTTCAATGAAATCCAGTGTACCTCTTTAGATAAAAAGTTAGAATGGCGGGTGTACATATTTCATCCAATAACTTTTTATTAACTGAGGTACACTAGATTTCATTGCAGGTACACTGAGGTACATTGCAGGTACCACCATCCTATCATGAACACCTGTGGTCCTAACGCAACTTTTTCGTGTATGTTAGGACCACGGGTATTCATGATAAGATTGAGCTACTTTTATAGAGGATGGTAGGTAGTACCTGCAGTGTACTTCAGTGTACCGGCAATGGAATCCAGTGTACCTCAGTTAATAAAAAGTTATTTGATAAAAATATTTACACCCGCCCTTCTAACTTTTTATTCAAAGCAGTACACTGGATTTTAATATAACTATACAAAGGTACACTGTAGGTACCACCATCCTGTAGTAAAGTAGCTCTCTAAGTCTTCTGCTTTTCTGGAAATAACGTACACCAAGTTTCCCCTAGTGCTCAAGTGCCCCCAGTTTCCCCTATGCGGTTTTTACACGTTTTTTACTGGTATTTGTCAACATTTTGATTATTTTATATTTTTATGTACAGGTACACTGCAGGTACACAAAAGTACAAAAGAATAAAAGTGAAAAAAGTATCTACAGACCGAAATAAAAATGTACACCCGCCATCCTAACGTAAGAATGGCGGGTGAGCATATTTTATCAAATAACTTTTTATCTAAAAAGGTACACTGGATTTCATTGAAGGTACACTAAGGTACACTGCAAGTCAAATACATGAATTTTACAGTAAGAACGATGTTTTATCAGTAAACCAGTTTGGGTTTCAGCCCGGAAAGAGCACAACATCGCTTCTTTCTAGGTTTACAGATGAAGTAAATAAGCATCTAGACTCTAAAAGGCACGTTCTTATTGTACTAATTGACTACAGCAAGGCGTTTGACACGTTGCAGCATGATACGCTATTAGAAAAACTAGATGATACTGGCATTAGAGGTCAACTTTTGGAATGGTGTAGGAGCTACCTATCGGGCAGATCTTATCGCGTGAAGATAGGAAACTCGCTCAGCCAAAGGATCAATGTTACAGAGGGTACTGCACAGGGGTCAGTTCTTGGGCCGCTTCACTATCTATCATACGTGAATGATATGAATAATTGTGTTGAGTTTTGCAGCGTTTACCAATACGCGGATGACACGTGTCTCCTTATTGCGGATCGGGATCTTAAAACTGCCGAACAAAAACTGCAACATGACTTTAACAGGATCTGCCGCTGGTCGCATGATGCTGGTTTGGTGCTCAATGCGGAGAAGACAAAACTATTACATGTTCGATCAGCGCAGTCGAGAACAGTTGGCGAAGTAACAATTACTGGACATGGCCATGATTGCCTGCACTTGATGCCATTCTCTGCGTCTTGTAACTGTCCACCGTTGCAGCAAGTAAACGAAATAAGATACCTCGGCCTGTTACTTGATAGTAACTTTAACTGGAAACCCCATGTAGATCTAGTATGTGATAAATTGCGAGCTTTTCTGGCGAAACTATATGTTCTTCGCAGCAGGGTTCCTTTTAATGTGCGAGTTTCAATGTACACTGGTCTGGCACAGAGTATTATACTGTATGGGCTAAGTAGTTATGGACGTACTTTCAAAACTTACTTGGATCAAATTTACAACATTCAAGTAAGAATACTTAAATTAGTTGTCCCGTTTGACGTAAAATCGAAAGTTACAGACGACCTTGAACTGTTTCAGTTCTGTAAGGTATTACCCGTTCAAATTCTTTTTAAAATACAGATTTTAAAAGAACAGTACTTCAGAACTGAACTACAACGTCCAATAAGTCATTCTACGGTCACGAGACAAATAACTAATAAACTTCTAAATGTACCAAAATCCCATAACGTATACGGAAAACGCACATCAGAATACATAGTACCATCTCTTATAAATACAATACCACTGGAAACGCGTCAAAAAATAACTAGAACCAATATTTCTAGTGTACTTAAAAAGGAAATGCCAATGTTGTTGTATAATAAAATAGGTCGAAATAATTATCATCCTGTATAGCTCAGTTTGTGGACCGGTTTGATGGACTAGTCGTGGTGACGTACTGTTGACCGCCCCACCACCACGCCACCGCCACCGCGCCGCGCTGCGCCGCCGCTGCGCTGGCCGGCCGGCTACCGTATTTTAACTTTACCTACTTACTTATGTTATGTGTTGTTGTTATTAACTAGATTATAAGTACATCAATGTAATAGATTAAGTTAATTTTATTTTTGTATTTATTGCGGAATTATGTCTTTGAGACAAACCTTTACGAGGTTTATCAAAGGCATTTAACTTATTGTATGTTTTTGTATAACTAAGCTAAATAAAAAAAAAAAAAAAAAGTACCACCATCCTGTAGAAAAGTAGCTCTCTAAGTCTTCTGCTTTTCTGGAAATAACGTTTACAAAGTCTCCCCTAGGGTTCAAGTGCCCCCAGTTTCCCCTATATCGTTTTTGCACGTTTTTTACTGGTATTTGTCAACATTTTGATTATTTTATATTTTGATGTACAGGTACACTGCAGGTACACAAAAGTACATAAGAATAAAAGTGAAAAAAGTATCTACAGACCGAAATAAAAATGTACACCCGCCATCCTAACGTTAGAATGGCGGGTGTGCATATTTCATCGAATAACTTTTTATCTAAAGAGGTACACTGGATTTCATTGGAGGTACACTGAGGTACACTGCAGGTACTACCATCCTGTAGATAAGCAGCTCAATCCTAACTTGTACACCCGCGGTCCTAACGCACATGCTGGGAACGGTAGGTAGGTAGGTTGGTAAGTACTTATCATGACATGAACATGACGACATGACAAACGCGGTGACGCGCCGGTAAAAATGCGGGCATGGAAGCTGTATCTGTAGCTGTAAGTTGGTAGGTACCTATCTTAGTTTCGAAGTATACCTACTATAGTTTCGAAGTCACCGGCTGCCATAACGGAAAAATGAAAAAATATCCAGGATCGTAATAAGTCCATTTGGACTACCATAGGTAGGTTCCTATCTGATGATTGGAAATGAAGATTATAACCTGGACCTTTTGCTATCGGCATCTCAAATACTGACTAGGTAGGTATCTATCTACTGTGGGTAGGTACCTCCCTAAACCCATTTAACCTACCAAATCAAACTAAAGCGCAATCTGCCTACTTCTACGTACGTACCTAAACCGCTAAAGCACATATTACGAACGAAAAATAACATTTTAATAAAGAAATCTCTCCATTTGTCGTGTTTTGAAGTAGGTATCTATTTATTTATCAAATAAAAGAGTTCTACTTACTTTTCATTATTGCGTGGGAAACTGAAAAATGAAAATTTTCAATTTTCTGTGGTGTTATTACACCCAAACACATCACAAAAATATTTTTCTTTACTCGCCATTCTGTCCGTCCGCACCGAACCCGCCGTTCACAATCAACCATTACCGGTTCGACACGGTTCCACAGAGCGCGTAAACGACGCGTGTGGATGTCTGAGTGAGTTTAGCCGCGTTTGCTCGAAGCCGACTCTCTGGATTGCGCTAGCCAATACTTACTTTGTGGTATAAACCTCAAGAAAGTATAATGAAGGCGGTGCGGCGGTCGGTCGATTGGCTGACCCTCTTCCGCCGTGTGATTGACAGACGATCACTTGTTTGACAGATGCCATATCCCACGTCTCATGTCTACCGTCTACTCTGTGCTGTGGCGCTTGGGCCTTAGTCCTTCAAGAGTACAGAGTCTTTGGCAAGGAGGTATTATCGCTTTCGTTTTTTAACTTACGTAGGTACGTTCTCCACTTGCGTATAAACCTCACGTATAATGAAGGCGGTTCGGCGGTCGGTAAACCATCTTCCGCCGTGTCATTGACCGACGATCACATCTTATGTCTCATATCTCACGTCTGCTCTGTAACGCTTGGGCCTTAGATCCTCAAGAGTACAGAGTCTTTGGCAAGGAGGTATTATCGCTTTAGTTTTTTAACTTACGTAGGTACGTTCTCTACTTGCGTATAAACCTCACGTATAATGAAGGCGGCGCGGCTGGCGGCGGTCGATTGGCTGACCCTCTTCCGGCGGCTGATTGACAGCTGCACGTGCTGGTATCGCTTTCAACTTTGCCTTTCCTAAACGCTATTAGGCAGCCTATTTTTCTTTTAAAGAAAACTTCATAAGTTTCAGTTTTATTTTTCTCTTTGAGTCATCTGATCTTAACAGAATGACCAAATTAGGAACTGTCCAGGGCCACGTCAATGAAAAGAAAAATATAGATCTCGCACTCTATCACCATGTAGACTTATGACGATAGAGTGCGTATTTTTCTTGCTCGAATGGATGTCAAATTATATACCTATGACAAACCAAACCGCATTTGTAGGTAATAATTTTGTTCCGTGTATTTCTTTTATGGGAGTGCCGCCGCCGGTCAAATGCATGCCTAATGACAACAGTTTGCAAAGCGCGAGAACATTTAAAATTTAAGTTTAGCCTGATAAAAATTATAGCAATAATCAAGGTTTTAATTTCATAGATTCTTCCGTGGCCCTTTTAGACCCAATTCTGCCAACTAGAATCCATTGTTCAGCAATACCCGTATTCATCGCATTTTCTTGGTGTTAACACGCTGCTAATAGGATTTCATGAGCGTGGATTATCTCAGACTTTCAAGAGGAACCAACTAGACGAAGGATATTGTTCTTTACAATCTAATTACTTGTGAATTTACGAGCACGTCGGGTAATGACGTCACGCAGCAGCTGAGCGGCCGACTCCTATTGGATACGTCGACTACGGAAATATGAATTAGCGTAAGGGACAAAATGCAATTTTTCAGGAGAGCCAAAAAACGATTGCAATATTTTAAAATTCTTTATATCTTTTTTGTTTCTAGTCCGATTCAAATAACTTCTAGGGAAAAATTCCTTAGAATTTCGAGTTCTTTATGCTAAAGCTATCATCATCTGAGATATCATTGTAGTTTAGGAATTGGCATGTCCCTTACGTTAATTTTTTCTGTTAAAATCACCTAAAATTTTGAAAAAAATTAGTGTAACGTACACTTCATCATCGACCACGAGGTAAATTTGCAGTGAAGGATACCGTGTCTATAGGTTTTTATGACTAGTTTGCCCCAAAACTTTATTATAACCAATTATTTTCAAAGGAAATGCTCTTAGAAATGCGTGTCTGACACGATGTAGTATAACAAACAACATAAATATCTTCTAATGTGATTCAAATTCTTAATCAATACTTTAATGTGAGAAATATTAGAATAGAAAAGCATTAGAAAACTTTTTGAACGATAAAAAATAACGTCATTAGCAAAAAAGCCGAACAGGAACTTTTTATTTAATCTTTGACAGTAAAATAAATCTTCAAAATTTATACTACGTTGAAATTTTTGTTAATCAAACAAAATTATACTAAGTTAATAAAAACAATACAAGGTTTTGAGTGTAATAATTAGAATTATATAACAAATTAAGTACTAGTGGACGCGCAAAACATTTTTTATGACTTCGATTGGTGACTACTCTCAAGAACAGCTTATACACGTGGTCCAGAAGTAAAATTGACCTTTAGTTTCTGGGGAACGTTTCTTACTGAGAAACGTTTCAACTCTTTTCGTGCAGTGGAGTAACCACGCCTCTGAGGTTTTGCCACTAGTTATTACCGAGTTGAACAGCCATTTCATGACACCAGCCTTAAGCAGCACAGAGGCCACTCTTCCCTGAAGCCTTTGTATTCTTAAGCTGTCTAAGAGTAAGGTGGTGGAAGAAAACAATGGAGTCTCTAACGTCAGATAAAGGTCTGGGTGCAAGCGACGCATGAGACGTTCATAGAAGTTCTCGACTACAGCAAGAATCTCTCAACCTGATGTGACGGTTTTACCATTTGAAGAATTTAGATGATTCTTTTTCAGTACCTTGCTGGGATCCGCGATTTGCTCGATCGTGTCATAATATAATGAGTCGATTATACTATTTTAGCTTCTCATCACACCAACTCCTGTATTAATTTTTAAAGTATTCTAATAATTTATACTTTGTTTGTAATAAAATAAAACATTTTATCGAACAAAACGACAAATTCAAAAAAACTATATCTTTGTGTTTTGCGCAATATTGTATTGTTATTAACATACTTTTCAATTATAATCCTTAATATTTAAAAATATTAATATCACAATATAAACAGGTTTTTTGTCACCCAAACATAGTGACACTGTATTCAATAAGCAATTTTTCAATGGTCAACGAACACTTCCGATACTATTCGAGATGTTAGCGGTTTGTCTGTAAGCTGCGTGAAGATTTGTGCGTTTTCTTCTGACGGACAATACTTAATTTGTGTTCATTATAGTAACGGTCAGAAATTTCAAATGATCTTTGCTTTTGTATGGAACATGAAATAAAGTTCAACAAAACGTGTTGCGCCGACCCCAAGAAATTGGGATAAGGGCAGGAAGATGATGATGATGATGATGTAATAAAGGGCCTTTCATTAAATAAAAGCAATAAAAATGAGAGAGTATGTTACTAACCATTCATTTTTTTGTTTATATTTATTTAATTGACATGACACATGTCTTTGTACATTTTCATTGAAAGAAATAAGTAAATTTGACTATTTAATTATTTAAATAGCCTTAAAACTTTAAAAAAGCGATGTCTTTTGCTGCAATTTTACCTCATTTTTGGTCATGAAATGTACGTTACATTAACATTTTTCAACAGATTTTATAATATCATGTACGTTACTTTAACTGCTTTCCTAAATTTTGTTACTTTGTCCCTTACATTAATTTGTTTTTTCTTGGTCGGTGTAAATATCTTACAAAATAAGTGCTCACACAGATATTCTGAAGTCACATAAAAAAAATATCAGAGGAATTTGATTTGCGGGCAGTGTAAGATAATAGTGTAATGTTATTTTGGTTTCCTACCTCATTATTAAAGTTTGTTTGCCTGCGTAAGGGCCAATGTTTATTTTGGAAATTAATGTAAGATGCATATCGGACATAGAAACTTGTATTTGTAATTAGTGTAAGGAACATCAATTGGCCGATATGATGAAAAATTTAACGTATGGGACATACATCATTTTTTATGTCCTTAACAGTACTTTTTACACCCGATTTTTAAACTTTTGCTCACTTTTTGTTTAAGGTAAGCGACATTTTTTTCAAGATATCAAAAAGTTATATATACCATTCGATAGAGCTCGAAATTCTGAATCTAATGATATATATAACTCAAAATCGCCAAAATGTCCCTTACGCTAATTCATATTTCCGTAGTCGACGTGCGCGTGATACATCCAGCCCACAGCCATTTATCTTCACACTATTTTTATTGGTTGCAAGGAAGTGGCTACCATACCGCACTAAGGTGCCTCCGAGGAAAATTTCTATAGGGCTACTTTCTCGGGTGCAAATACACGTAACGTCCATTAGAGACTACCTATTAAACGTAGAGACTTCAAAAATAGAATTGGATGTTTTTTGGGAAGATCTACAATTGCAAAAAATATATTAAGATATTCATGAATATTATTGTTAAAAATGTTTAAATCTCTATATCTAGGTATATTTTTCCCATACCTAACTACGTTCCAAGTTCCGAGCCGTCTGGCCGGGCAAATTGTACCTATGGGGTAGTATGGGGCTTCTTTTTTTGTCAAAAAGTTTATAGCTGCAGCCTTAAAAATTAATGATGGCGCAATAATTTTGTTCGAATAAACTTCTCTTTATTTACTTGTACTTTGTCATTTTGATAAACGAAGCAAAAACATTAAAATGTGTAAGAAACTTCTGGCAATCAGAAGTCTCTAGACAAATGCGGAAATATTACCAAAAGCAACACTAAATCATATCACAAATTTGCTCGTTTTTCCAAGCTTTTATTACTCCACAGGCTTTTAAAGACTTTATAGCTTTTTCATGTACTTTTAATACATTCGGACGTGTATTTCTGAATAGCAGTGGTGTGGGCAATATTCTAAAATTGCAGTGCAAATGGGGCTAAATGCGTACGAGGACGCCTGGGCTAATAACTGTCGCGTGCATGTTCACTTATTCGCGTCTGACTATGGTATAGCTGCTGCACTTAAAAATATAAAGTTTTCAAGTAGTTTTCTGCACACTATTTTAGAAACTCTTCGGGTCGTTTGTCTACTCGGTGTCTCACACGACAAAAGAAGAAGAAGAAAAACCAAATTTGACGACCAGCCATAACAGACCACAGCGGGACATGGGCCTTCCACTTTGGGGGTGTATTGCCACACTTACCACGCTTGGCTGGCTGATTGGCAATTGCAGTGCAAAATTTTGCATTCACAAGAGACGCATTCACAGATTGGGGTGATGCTCATCAATCGCCAATTTTTGTGTTCTTAGTGCAAATGGGGCTAAATGCGTACGTGGACGCATGGGATAATAACTGTCGCGGCATATTCTGACTATGGTCTAGCTGCGCTGCTGCACTTACAGTAGATTTGATTGCCTTAAAATAATAATGTTTTTGAGTAGCTTTATGTCACAATCTTTAAAATAAATAAAATAATATTTTGTAAATATGAGCGTTGATGACGCTGAGAACATGCGCAATCAAATACAAAATTCAGCATTTTCAAACATTTGTTGCGAATGTGCGTAGAGTAAACAGCCGCATATTTTCGGATAAAATATTTGACGAAATTTTGATGTCATAGGTACCTATTCGAATATTCGAAATACCGTCACATTTATTTTCTGTCATATCGTTAAACTACGTTTGTAACTAATCTGTGGTTATACTACCTATTTTTAATATTTTGTGACTCTGGGCGAGTCAAGAACGCGGTTGTAGACTACTTCGAGTATTAGCACATTAAAGCAGCCATCTCGACGGAGCAGCTTTAAATATTAACGCCTCAAGCCCGCCGTATGCAGCTGCCCGCTGAAAAGGCTTTTCATTTGTAAATAACGAGATCGCAAGCCATTCCGAGGTTTCTAATGAGAAGATAATGAGTTTATAATTTTAACACCTGTGAACGACTTTTATGAAGTATGAACGCGTACCAGATACCGGTCGGTCGTCCAAGTAGTTACTTTTTATAAGTTATTATCAAGAGTTGTGTTGTGTACAAACTGTAGCCAAATCGTAATCTGGCTTATATTTCAGATAAATATCGTGTAGATGTAGTTACACAGAACAGACAACAACAATGTAGCCTTTGATTGTAACACACAAGCGCGTGGGAACTGCCGCGGCACGCATCATTAAGTGACAAACGAATTCCAACCAGATCCTTTGTTTCCACAGACCTCCATACATCCACCAAAGCAGGTGCGCCAACCTTCCACATGAATATTCACGACTCAAACGTCGCACATTAAAACGCTTAATATGAAACATGGTTGACGTTCAAAAATTGATTTAGAAGCATGCATAATTAATGTTTCACCTCTAAAGCCAACGCTCTGATGAAAATGTGTTTTGGACGCTTTGACGAGCTTTTTGTGGCAGCGCGAGAGCTTTGTATGAAAATGTTTTCTTAAAAGCTTAACTAAACGGCTCCACGGTCGTTTCTCAACGTTTATGGCAACGCTGGCTTCCGCGCGGCACAGAGCCTATTTTCTTCATTACTATTCATAATTTTAAAGTCATTCTTTACTGGCACGCGCCGACATTTCCATACTTTCCCGTGGAAACTCCGATCGGTATGAAAAAGTTGTCCCCGATTCGTGATTTTAATTTTTCGCTAAACTTTTGCAATATTTCTTGCTTGAGGTCGACGCGAAACGAAATTTGCATATTCAGCAGTAAAATTTACGTCACAAACAATGCCCTATAATGGAACAATAGAAATGTCTTTACATTGTTGCTGTGGGGTCAGGTGAGGGTTATGGGGACGTTACGGTACACGCACGTTACAAAATTAAAGGTTATATTAAACGGGCAGTTCAATCTCAGCTGCTTGGTTTCCCAGGCAGGTGAACTATGAAAACATTGACGCAGTCAACATATACGTTTGACTGACACACAGAGAAAAAGATTTTCCTGAAAGAAAAGACCAAATACGTTTTAAAACAAGAAGAGTATCCTAAACTGTCCCTCGCCTAATACTACTTCATCAGCATCATCTATTACATCAGTCTTTTGCTGGACTTAGATCTTTAGTCCTCTACATTTTATATAGCGTACTAAACACTACAGATTTCTTAGGTATACCTATACCAAAGAATATTTATGAACTCCTGATACTCTATAGGCAGCGCCTGCGCTCGGTTCTGAAATTTTAAGTACCGCGCGTCGCTTCACGTACAGGAACTGAATTTTTGATGCTTCATTCATTACGTACACTGCTTGAGTTAGGCTCAGCTCAAAGTTTCAGATAGAATAAAATACATTACCTACTTGTATCTGCAGGTACCTACAAATAAATCACTCGGCAGTAATCTATCTATAGAGTGTGGTATCGAACGAGAGACTTTCCCGAAATCACTAAGCTCAACAGGTCAAACTATCCCCAAAAAATGGAGGAGTTAAAAATTACTATCATAGAATGTTTGGAATGGACTATGAAGTAGAGCGGATAAGTGACGTATTTAACATGCCATTGACCCGAAAAGAAGAAGAAGAAGAAGTGACGTGACTGTTTAGATGTACCTCATCCTCTTCCTGCCCTTATCCCAATTACTTGGGGTCTGCGCAACACGTTTCGTTGAACACAAAATCGTGTTGCAAAAGGATTTGGCTGAATTTTATGACCGGCCGCCTACCAGACGTCAACCCTACTTGGAAATGCTCTTGTGGTGGATTTACCGCCACCATACGGTTGGCCCTGGCTATTTGGGTCGGGTTTATCCCTCGGCCGCCTCTTACGACTCCCACGGGAAGAGAGGGGGTGGTGGTATTCTTCTCTGCCGGCACCACGCAGCCAATGTTTAGATGTACCTGTAATACTTTATTTAGATTTAGGAGATGGTGTGGCTACCTGTCACTGCTAGATCAGGCTCTAGTTTTGCTGTTAAATGTTTGTGTTTTAAATGTGCAATAAAGTGTTTTTACTTACTTGCCTACTTACGCTAATGGACATCTTAGGATTAGTTAAGCAGTAAAATGAACGTCCCGTAAAAATATACGTACAAACATATTCTTCATGCAGGGTTGTCAACAAGATGTATGTTAAAATCATTTTAAAACGTCGTCACACAACAAGTTTCAAATGTATTCGTATGTTTGGGCTGTTTGACGTTTACTATGATTGGTGCGTTCTATGCCTACTTGGGCAAGAATTGGGCTAAAGTTCATTGACTCATACCTGTGACTCCTACACAAGCTGACCTAAAACCCTGTAAAATTATAATTTGCGTCAGTTTGTACGAGAGGCAAACTTATGTCCGAGTTAAAAATGCACTCACAGTGCCATATTATTCTCATATTTTTTCCCGTTCAGTGGCAGAGCGGTGGGGCGTTTACCCATGCAGCCCGGGTTCGATCATCGGTCGATGCATGACATTTTTTCTATTTCTTATTTTATTAAAAAGTACCAACTTACTCCCGTTTCGGCTTATACAGCCATGAAAAATCTTGCCTCAGACACTGAATAAATCGTCTGTCACAGACGTATGAGGCCAATGATGATGAATATTTGCCACAATTTTCAAATGCCTATCTAATCGATTCCAACTCATGGGGCTAATTATAGTAGCATTAGTTAAAATCATTGTCCATCTGATTAATCACGAGTTGATTTGCATTGCATGATTCCACAATTGAAATTTAATTACCTTTGGTTGACTTTGCGATACCTAAATTCCAAATGATTTAGGTAGTTAGTCGCGAAATTCACAAATTCACGCACGGAGTCTAATGGATTCTATTGTAGGTACACAAATAGCATTGTTTAGAAAATTAGTACTCGTAAAATATAAATTGGCTTCACCACAAGACTGAAATACGTCTGACACATCTACATACCTATAACCCTAAAACAAGACAAAAACCTTGAGTGTGATAAAAACAATTAAAAACGTGTTTTGTATCTAGAACAAAATTATCTAAATGCTGGATTGTACTGAGGCGTATTTCAGACTGTCAACTTTGAGGTACTTCGAAATAGGTAAAAAACGCGAAAATACCTATTTGATGGCATACTATGAAGTGCGCATACCTACCTATCGGCCCGCGCCGCCGTACTGTCAAAGCGTTAGCAGTTGCTCCCTAAATACAGACGTCAAATGTATGAGAAGTCATAGAAGTTCAATAGTGCTGTCACTGGCGTTTTGCTACTGATGGACAGAGAGGTTGTATTCTAACTACTGGCAACAGTTCTAACTTTTTAGGCGCACTGTATAGATTACTTATTTGTACAGGGAGTAACAGAAAGGGTATTACAAGCCGAAAGGAGGTCAAGGTACTCATGAAACTGAACAACTTTCCCCATGGAACATGGGCCGAAATATGAAAAAACGTTTGGTCCTCTCATAGTAAATCAATCAGCTAATCGGCGATTTTGTATGGGAGGCCCAATTTTTTTTTTACCTTTCGACCTATGTTTCATGGGGAAAGTTGTTCAGTTTCATGAGTACCTTTTCTGTTAGAATATATTATACTAGATGTCATATTATTCATAGGTACCTACATTGTCTGCATAGGCATGTCTGTCAAGAGGTTGTGGTTTGTTCCAAGAGCTTGTGACATGACATGACTTTAGAGATCAAATATTTATGACATCAACTTTTATGCCCTAACGGTGCATAGTGTTACCTTTGTGTAGAGTTACGAATGTGAAATCAAATGTCTACAGTTAAAAAATACGGTTAACGCGGTGAATTATTATTATAAATTGTATGAGTTCTGTCGTATAATTTTGTCCCTGGCCCGCAAGCAAATAGGTAACTTGAAGTTCGCGGCAACACTATTAACTGTAGAGTAGTTTAAGAAACGCTCCTAGTATAATCTAGTTTGTGCTTAATCAAAATTCCGGGTCAGGCCCACCCAATAATATAGCTAAGGGTCCAGGGGTTATCAATCTATGGTTAACCTCTAGCTAGACCTATTTTCACTAGCGAAGATTGAATTTGTAAATGTATAAGTATTTAGACCTATTTTAAAGGTCAAAATAAAGTATTACGATGCTTACTTATCAGGAAGGGGTGTGAAGGTATTCCCATAGACAGAAAGAGACCCATGTCCAGCAGTGCACTGTTGTGGCTGTAGATATACTTACAATTACCATGTAACATCATTGGTAGGCACCAGTATGGCTAGCATGCGCACTGTAAGAGAAACATAACTAGCGTGCGAGAAGACACAGATGTGTCAAATCCTATGGATGTATCAAAACAAGTAAATACTTTTGCTATAAGAATGTAGAGAAAATCTGTGTCGCAGGTTGCATGCTCTAGCCTTACACGTATTGGCAAACATATTGGTATGACTTTCCAATTAGAGTTTTTTTATAATATTGAAAGAGTCCGTCATTCTATCAATCACATATTTAACTTCATTCATTGGAGCTATTCAGTAAAAGTTTCGTCTTTATAAATCAATATTCATATCAAAACCTTTACGGAAAAGATTCTCGACCCCTGCCCCATACATGACCCACCTATTACAACGGCCTACACTTACTAACAAGTAAATATAGTTGCGCATAACTAATTAGCCACAGCCGGTAGTGGATAAGTTAGGAGGGAGAACCCTTCGGAACTGTACAGGAGAGTAGAGGTGAGGTAAAATATAGGATGAAACTTTACTAGTGACCGATAGCGAAAACTCTGAACCGGCTAGTGATAAGGAACAATTTTCCCTAGGGAAAATAGGTCGAATTATGAAAAAAGGTATTTACCTCCCATTGTAAATCAAATGAGCTGATCGTAAATTTTTGTATGGTAGGCCCAATTATTATTTTTTATAATTATTTCGACATATGTTCCTTGGGGAAAGCTGTTCCTTATCACCAGCCCATCCTGTTTTGCCCGTGCAAGTAATGGTAGAATAATAATATGAAATGCGGTAAAGCTTCAATAGAACTAACGAAGTAAAAACATGAACACACTCAATAAATTTATTTCAATTTGAATGTTATGATAAAACATTTATTTACACGCATGTCTAAAGTTACACAAATTGTGAAATTGCACAAAAACTGCATCGTACAAAATAAAATAATTTACGTTGATTGAATATAAAACTACGTTTGATTTATTATTGCTGAATTTTTGTCTGAATGCAATTCAATGTTTTGCATGAATTTGTATATTCGAGTAAAATTTTGTAAATTGTGTGTGTGTCTTTATTTTTTATATTAGATAGGTACCTACTACCTACACAGTATTTATAAGTAGTGAGTTCTGTTTAGGCAAAGATTTATTTTTATCTAAAAACACGAGATTGCACCGTTCATCTAGTCTAGCTGAATACATCATCTTCTTTCGAGTGGGACACCACGTCATCCAATGACCCGATGTACCCTGGTGTCAGAGTTTTTCAACCGCCCATTATCATCTAGAGCACATCTGCCGTGTGCCGCGGATCTCGTGTATCTTAAAACTAATCGACTTGAGAAAAACGTATTTGATCATACACATTAAAACCATATAATTTTTAACAAATCTTTTATTATTGTCATTTGTTTGAAGGACATACTTAAATATTTTTTCATCATATTTGATGCAGAATCTGTTATAGCCATTTGAAATTTGGAGCAGTGAAAATCTCATACAAATCGTGTTACGGACCAACATATCCGGTTTTACATAAGGTTGCAAAAAATAGCCAGTATAAGTTAATTTCGTGACAGGGTAGGTTGATGTGCTACTGGTAGCATATGCAGTGTACCTAAATCATCTTCCATAAGTCGCAGAGTGTCCGTGACTGAATATTTATGTCCCCGCGACGTAACCCCCCCCCCCCCCCACTCTCAGTAAACGTGCCGCAGAGACTTGCGTCAAAACAATTTTGCATAATTTAAACACTGAAATTCATGCAAATGAATGACTGTGTAGACATGAAAGCTGTTTAAAATGCAAGCTTTTATTGCAAATGTTCAGGCCTAAATACTTTATACTTTGTACCGTAAAACATGTTGTACTGTGATTTTAGCAGATGCAAATAAAGGTGGATTTGATAAGAGGTTAGTTATTATTAGCGCTGGAGAAATGTCTCCGATAAGAAAGGCAAAGACTTACTTTCAAACTAACCGTACACCTACTTACCTAGTTACTAAAAATATGCTATACCTATATGGTAGGTACGTGTTTAGGCGTATGTTTATGTGTAAACGAGTTTCTTCTGCTCTGTATATAAAATTCTAACTAACTTTCCATAAAAACTTCGTTAGGTGCCTTGACTACTTGCAAAAACTACTCAGATGTCGGATAAGATGTGAAAAAGTCGTGCAAACAAGCTGTCCGCTCCGGATTTACGTGAACGGAACCTTGGAAACCCATTCTAATTGCCAATTAACCAGTAAAAATAGAACTGAAGTTTCATCCCGTCACAGTAGGTTTAAATGCAAGTATTTTATCTCATGAGGCCGTGCGCTGCGTTGCACGCTTGTACCTACGCGCGTACCGGTCCACGTGCGAGCCTCGCATTGCAGGTACGTGCAGACAATATGCGTCAAGCAGCGCACCATGCCCCCAGTACCTACCTACGTTTAGCGTAGCTCTTGTTCAAAAGAGGACATTCACAAAGGTACCAAATTTATATGTTTATCAATACAAATGGTTCAGTCCCGCACGGCAGCCGTCTAAGATATATGGTTTGTCTATTATTTACCTGCGTTGAACTGTATTATAAGGTAAGATTTCTGTATGTGAATGCAATAGAATCCCAATACACAGGTAAGTAAAAGATATTCCGGAAAAAATATTACTCATTGGACTATTAACACGCTCTAGGTTATGTACTCTACTTTCTTCTACTGGGGATTAACGAAGAGACTACGAGAAGCTGAAATTAGTTTGCCATAAAACTAAGAAAAGTAATGAAGTAGGTATTCTTGCAGGGGTGAACTAACCAAATTAAAAAATCAGCCAGTCGTAAAACTACTAGATAACAAGATTAACGAGGTAAAACTAAAAGAAGTTACAGTTTTGGTACAAAATGTCTGTAAGTACTAAAATTTCTTTACAGGGTGTATTTTGTACGATCTTGTTAGAACACCAAGCTGACGTAGGTATAAAGGAAAGCGGGAATCATAAAACTTTATTACTCGGTCGGGAACTGCCGTAATTTTTACTGCAAGCTAGATTTTGAGATGGCTATCATAGTTTTTTACATGCCCATCAACCTATTAACATAGCTAATTGCCTTGTAAACAAATTTCAGCACCTTCAAAATAAGTAATTTCCAAGAATTGAGTGGTTTAGCCCATTAGCCATTGCTAATGATGTCTATTTAGAACAAAACTAGGATTAAATTACGAAACATTAGAATTAAGCATTCATTAGAACCGCAGCAAATGCAACGTGAAATCTGAGTTGGGTACCAATTAGAAAACACAGAACATTTAGAAGCTGAACACTATAATATAGGACATATAGCGACCTAGGTACAACTATATAAATGGTCATGGTTTACAGTTACAGTTCATTTTAGAGGGGGCGTTACTTAGCGGTTAGTTGTCGGTACTAACAGCAGTCTCTCGAACTAGCTATTCAAGCGATCTACCACAGTGAGAGTCGAGTACTTATATTTCTTTATGTAAGTAAAAAGAAGGCGCATCTTCAATATTCCTAAAAAATATGTAGAATTTACTTCACTAGTATCTCCATAAATCATTCTTTGGCTGTTTATTGTTAAACTTATCGGGCCTTATCACAAAAAAGTTAGACAAATGTTAAAATAAAACGCGTTTAACTTTTATGTGGTAAGAAGGTCCATCGCATCTTCTTCCGCCATAAATTGATATTGTTACTTATCAACAAAACAAGGTTTTTGTATAGAGTGCATGAAAACAGTTTAAATTAATCGTTAAAATGGTTTACTAGAGTTGCAGCTGAAAGTACTTGCAATTTGCAAATTCGCTAGGTCGTTATAGCGGCTATCTGGGTTAGACGATAGTATTCTAACTAGCACCAGCTGGCAACTTTTGGCAAATATAAAGCAGACATTAACACTGATTATTACCTAATGGTCTTGGAAAAGAGATCTTCCTTCACAGCTTATAATATAAAAAGGGATTTCGTGACGAAAATTAACAACCTTTTCCAGGTAACATGGGTCGAAATAAGAAAAAACTGGATCTTCCACTCCCACACAAGATTACCCTGGCAGCTAACACATTTGTAATCCATTTTTTCCGTATTTTTGGGAACACAAAGTAAAGCAGTTTAAAAGCGAGTGAAAATAATATTATATAACATACATTATATAGGGTGAAATTTTACTAGTGACCGAAAGCGAAACCTCAGAACCGGCTGGTGATAAGGAACAACTTTCCCCAAGGAACATAGGTCGAAATACGAAAAAAAATCGGACCTCCCATAGTAACTGAAATCAGCTGATCGAAAAATTTGTATGGGAGGTCCAAAATTTTTTTAGATTTCGGCCTATGTTCTTTGGGGAAAGTTGTTCCTTATCACCACCCGGTTCTGAGGCTTCGCTATCGGTCACTAGTAAAATTTCACACTATATAACGCCTATATCCCTCGCGGGGTAAGCAGAACGTAAACAGCTTTACAAAACGACCATTTACACTACATCTGACAAATTTTGGAAGCCATTCAGGAGACAAAATTTCAATGCACATCAACTCTCTAATCCCATTGTCGCTTCATACGACACCCTCGGGAAAGATACGGGATGATGATATTCTAAGAACACAGCAAATAATTTATTCATCCAAAATAACTTTATATTTTTAAAAACATACCTAAGCATAAAAAACTACACAGCTGCTCTAGTGAGTACCTCGTTATATATTTAAGTTGGTTCAAAGCCTCAAATATACTCGTTACGGTGTGGCCTCGCTCATGCAAATTATTCAGAACTCGCCCGCGGACCACCCACTGGACTAACTGACCGCGCAAATAACTACCGTCTATCCACACACCACGCCCGTGTTCCTTGAGGGGTAGGTAGGGCGTAAATGGTCGTTAACGCACGTAAACTGAAATTAATCTCGCGCCCGTGAACTGATATCAATCTCATAGTAAATCACCTTGTAGATGGTGATGGTGTTTTGCAGATCCTCATTATTAATCGTAGGACTTCTCGCGAACCATCACGTAAGTATGGTTTTATTTTTCAACAATAAATTCTACTTTTTCCCTGGTGTCAGAGTTTTTTAATCGCCCACTGCAAGTATCAGGCCTCCGACAGGTATGGTTGTGTAAACACCGCGTAATATAAAAAGAATACACAAATATCTTTTTTGAGTAAAAAAAAACAATTAATATGGATGTGATATGAACGTTAGAGCTCCTAAAAGAACCTTATTCTTTATTTTTGAGACAAAAAATCAGTAACTATGAGATATTATTTCTTCAACAACCGAGTCTGGAACGACAATGCTCATTGTGGACTTAGGAATCACACGCACATTGGACTTAGCTGGCCCCACCTTTCTGAATTTCTTGAAGTTCCTCTGTCCTCGAAGTGCATTTTCCATCTCAATGATCTCCTTTTTGACAATCAAATCCTTTCGTGTGATGATTGTTTCACCTACGTACAAATTATTCATCTTTTGGTCCAGTTCATCTGGCCCTCTCTCATCATTTTGAAATTTTCGTGACAATTTTGTCTGGTTTTCCATTTGTTCTTTCAACATGCTTCCTTTTAATGTATGTAATAAATTCTATTTCCTATATACCAGATCCAGGCACCATTTTATCTCTTCCCGGTGACCCTTTGAATTTACCTAAGATGATACTACACAGCCCCTCCTACGTTGAACATCAACCTTTTAACTTTCACCTTTACACCGATCTCTTTTTAATAGGAAATGACACTAATTGAGGGAAGAAAAGAATATTTTATAAAATTCACCGATATTTTTGTTACAGAGTTACCTACTTCTTGTTACTCAGAATTATTCATTGGAGTTATAAACCGTTTTGGTTATAATATTGCCTTTTTTTGTTTCTTCTTCTGTTTGTCGATAAGTAAAATATAAACTTCAAATGCGTTGTTCAGTTGCTGTGCGGATAACTTGCACATTTCTATAATCAAAATTATGAAATCCTGATAAAAAAGGAAATCCAATTATTTTGATGTTTTATAGAAGGTATTGTTCAAATAAAAACTTGATAAGAAACTCACTCACGACAAAGAATCACCCGTATGAGAACATGTTACTACGTTACATGATTAAAGACATACAAACAGGGAGTAACAAACAAAACGAGGGCGGAACAATACGTAAGATCTGTATCTCGTATCTCTTTGCTCGAGCTGAATCTTTGAAGTAGTCATATTTTGGTAAATACGAGTTACACCAATTGTGTACGTACATATTGGAAACAAAGGCAGAAGATTTCCTCGAAAGTCAATAGGTATGATAACCAGTTACTGCATGATGCCATCAATTTTTTTAAATGCTGCAAACACAAAGTAAGTATTGGCTAGTGCTGCAAAGTTCGGTTGCAAACTTGCAACTCAGTGTCGAATCAAACATCCCATACAGTAAATATTATGGTTTGATGTCATATTCATACGAAGTAAAACTAATACCTAATGTTAGACTCATTGACCAAACTATAATTTTACCGGTTCGCCATATACGTTTTCTTTTAAAGACCATTTCTCAAACTCAGACCTCGACCTTTGCAGTAAATAAATACGGTGTTAGGCCCTTTTCATTTTCCAGACCGCATCGCAGCTCGGTCGAGTGAGATTTTCATTACAGCGTTCAAACACTCCATGTGCGGTCGGAGCTAATGTTATCATTGGACATGGACAGTTGATGTTACCGGGCCACTTATTGCACACTACCTGTACCAAAATGAGCGCTAAATCCTTAGTTATATTATTAGTCCTAAAAAAAAATAAAGTGAATCATCGTTAAGTCTTTAAACTTTCCACACGATGGTGCGGCATTTGACTGCCATTTTATATGGCACATTAGCAATTGACAGCCACACGGCAGTGTGCCATTGCATTGCGGTTCAGTCGCATAATGTACGATTCGCAAAATGTATATTCACTACAAAATGTCGCTTTCGCACAATGACGCCTTCGCAAAATGTCGATTTCGCATAATGTCGCTTTCGTAAAATGTCGCTTTCGCATAATGTCGCCTTTTGATATGATAGGGCAATATCATTCAGTTGATCATCACTATTATTATTACTAGGTTTCCGCCCCGCGGTTTCACTCGCGCATTAATATTTTTGTGAGCTATGTGCCGCCTTTAGATTTTTAAAAAAATTCTTTACCTCCTGAGTCCTAGCGCCTGATTGCTATTTTGCGCCCCACATACATCCATACAGTCTCCTGAAACGCGGTAGCCGTTCACTATTCAGGGTGTAAGAGACGGTGTAATTTGGCAACCGAGGTGCGCCTAGTGCGATAATAGTTTGACACGAGCATTCTAATGCCTAATTATATGCAGTTGCATACACTATTTTATCTACACCCAAAAAAGTATAAAACAAACTAGGTAGGCTCACTTTACCTGCGCACCGGCCATTGCAAGGTCCACTCACACTCTGATTGTAGAAGGGAAAATTCAATACGAGAACGTTCAAAACTGAACAAATTTCAAAACTGAACAACTTTTAAAACAAAACACCTTTTAAAACTGATCAACTTACAAAAATGAATAACTTTCAAATCTGAACAACTTTCAATACTAAATATTTTTTTAAACTGAACAGCTTTTAAAACTGACCAACTTTTAAAACTGAACAACTTTTAAAACTGGACAACTTACAAAACTGAACAACTTTCAAACTGAACATTTTTCAAAACGGAGGTAATTTTAAAACTGTTTTTTTTTTTCTAAAAATAAACCTTTTAAAAAAATGAACAACTTCCTAACCTGTACCTTGAAACTGAACCACTTTTAAGCCTGAACAACTTTAACTGCCTTCGAATCTGTAACAGGATTTGTAAGGATTACTATTTGATGATACAGATAGCAGTGTCACTATGAAAATCTGTATCGTTATGGTTCCTTTATGATACAGCTAGCAGTGTCATTATGTTTTTTTTTTTATATTACCATGCATAAAGTAGGTCATCATACAAATGCTTCCGAGTTTGTAATCCGAACATGACGAATTGAGTGTAGATATAAAAAAATATTAATTCGCGAGTGAAACCGCGGGGCGGAAACCTAGTAATAATAATAGTAATGATCAACTGAACGATATTGTCCTATCGTATCAAAAGGCGACATTATGCGAAAGCGACATTTTGCGAAAGCGACATTATGCGAAAACGACATTTTGCGAAAGCGTCATTATGCGAAAACGACATTCTGCGATGAGTATACGTTTTGCGAATCGTACATTATGCGTCTAAAGGCGGTGACTCTTTTCATCTGCCTGTCCGCAAAGCAGCTCGGCCGAGTGAGATTTTCATCACATCGTTCAAACACTCCATGTGCGGTTAAAGCTAATGTTATCATTGGACAGTTCACGTTTCCGCACCACTTCACGATTAGTGCACAATATTACACACTTACCATATCCTACCAATACCTACCGGAAATATCGTACCATATCACCATACCACCGGAAAAGCAGCGCAATACACTGCGCAATATACTGGCTGAATTTTTACTAGTGACCTATAGCGAAAACTCAGAACCTGCTGGTGATAAGGAACAACTTTCCCCAAGGAACATAGGTCGAAAAATGAAAAATAAATTTGGACCTCACATACAAAATTGCTGATCAGCTGATTTGAGTTACTATTTTTTTTATCTTTCGACCTATGTTCCTTGGAGAAAGTTGTTCCTTATCAACAACCGGTTCTGAGTTTTCGCTATCGGTCACTAGTAAAATTTCACCCTATAGAGATTGTCTTTCAATGATACCACACGCGATCTTGCGGTGTGTGTATTTGACGGTTGATTATGGCAGTAGGTATAGCTAATATCTGGCAATTGACTGCCGCATGGCGGTGGCGGTGTTCATGTATTCCAATGTGTATTCCTGTGTTCTTCTAAACGGCTGACAATAAAGTATTTTACTTTCTTAATCACCGGCAGCATTAAATTATCAATACTTTGGTCACATTACCCGAAAGAAAGGCGACAACCTTGAAAAACTATTAATAATGGGCAAAGTAGACGGCAGAAGACCCAGAGGTAGAAGCCCGACTCGTTCCATGTTAGATCCGCACCACGCTAGGCACCACAGTCTGCGAGGCCATACATGCCGCTGAAGATAGATCAAGTAGTCTAAGCGGGTACGGTCAAATATCACCCGGAAACTGTTTTGCCGGCACAGTTGATGCAGATTTGCTCAGTGATACTAGGGACCATTGTGAATGATTCCATCCGAGGAAATGAAAAATCCATCCACTGGATTTCAAGATCGCGGACCTTCGTTTTTTGGTATGGCACTAAAAAAATAATTTTTCTGGAGCCCATTGAGTAGGGTATCAAATGAAAGCGCTACACGAGAAGATTTCAAAAATAAATCGCTGTAATACATTTCAGTTACCCTATTAGAAAAAAATCAAGTTGTATTTTAAAAAGTAGTCAAAACATGCCAAATTTGAGGTCCAGTAGGTACAAAATGGTTGACATAAAGTTTGTTAAAAGTATGCCAAATGATCCACCATATCCTTAAAAATAACAATTTCAAAAATGTTTTAGAACCAATTCTTCTCATGATTCCTTTTATACTCAAAGCTAGATAATGATGTGCTGGATTTTTGCACTATGGAGTTTTTAAGTTTATGGTGGATCCTTTGGCATACTTTTAACAAACTTTATGTCAACCATTTTGTACCTACTGGACCTCAAACTTGGCATGTTTTGACTACTTTTTAAAATACAATTTGATTTTTTTCTAAAAGGGTAACTGAAATGTATTACAGCGATATATTTTTGAAATCGTCTCGTGTAGCGCTTTCATTTGATACCCCACACGATGGGCTCCAGAAGAATTATTTTTGTAGTGCCATACAAAAAAACGAAGGTCCGCCATCTTGAAATCCAGTGGATGGATTTTTCATTTCCTCGGATGGAACCATTTATAATGGTCCCTAGTATCGCTGAGCAAAGCGGCATCAACTGTGCCGGCAAAACAGTATTTTTTTGCTAAGGACCATGGCTAAAGATGGCGTCACATAGTCCACGAAAACGTTATTCAACGAGGTCACGACCCTCAGCATTGAGGATATACGACTCAAGGAGGAAGGAATCACTGGCAGCATACCGCAAAATTGTGATAACCAACTTACGCCTCTTTAATTTCCTGACCGCAACGCAGCTCGGTCAAGCGAGATTTTCATTACACGTTCAAACACTACATGTGCGGTGCGAGATAATGTTTTGATTGGACAGTTTACATTTCCACACCACTTCTTAGTTAGGTGCACAGTACATACGTATAGCGGAAGTAGCGGTGAATCTTGCATTGTAAGTTTTGAATAAAATGAAAAACCTTCACACGTGTTAGGTATATGATGGATGATGCGGTATTTGACTGTCAGTTTATAATAATGGCATATGTGGTAATTGAGAGCCACAAATGCTTCTTCATGCGGTTTTATAAAACTCGTTTGTCAGTAAAATCTGACCACAAAATTGTGATGACAGGTTACGCCTCTTTCACTTTCCTGACCGCATCGTAGCTCGGCCGAGTGAGATTTTCATTACACGTTCAAACACTCCATGTGCGGTGCGAGATAATGTTTTGATTGGACAGTTTACGTTTCAGCACCACTTCTTAGTTAGGTGCACAGTAGGTACCTACAGCTACATATAGCGGGAATAGCGGGAGTAGCGGTGAATCCTTGCATTGCAAGTTCTGAATAAAATGAAAAACCTTCACAGTAGTGTTAGTTATATGATGGATGATGCGGTATTTGCCTGTCAGTTTATAATAATGACTTAAGTGGTAATTAGAGCCGCAAGTGGTTTTATAGAACTCTTTTGTCAGTAAAATCCGACCACAAAATCGTGATAACCATGTTACGCCTCTTTCACTTTTCTGACCGCAAAACAGTTCGACTGAGTGAGATTTTCATTACGACGTTCAAACACTCCATGTGCGGTGCGAGATAATGTTTTGATTGGAAAGTTTACATTTCCGCACCACTTCTTAGTAAAGTTAGTTCCTACATATAGCGGGAGTAGCGGTGAATCCTTGCATTGTGAGTTCTGAATAAAATGAAAAACCTTCACACGTGTTAGGTATATGATGGATGATGCGGTATTTGACTGTCATTTTGTAATAATGGCATATGTGGTAATTGAGAGCCGCAAGTGCTCCTTCATGCGGTTTTATAGAACTTTTTTGTCAGTAAAATCTGACCACAAAATCGTGATAGCCAGGTTACGCCTCTTTCACTTTTCTGACCGCAAAGCAGCTCGGCCGAGTGAGATTTTCATTACGAAGTTCAAACACTCCGTATGCAGCGCGAGATAATGTTTTGATTGGACAGTTTACATTTCCGGACCACTTCTCGGTTAGTGCATATTGGCATTGACTGTAACATAATACTCTCTTAGTTTATTTTAAGCTATTCTTGTTGCACGTTCCTAAACAAGCAAAAGAAAAGAGATAGGAAATCCATAGCCCCAAGCTTCACAGAGAGGACAAGGAAAGGACATAGGGCGTAGGGCATGACGCTTGACGTTTGACATCGCGACGTTTCCATACAAAATGTACGAAAAAGTATTGACAAAGGCACACACAAGCGTCGCCAAAGCGTCGCATCCATGACAGCTAGCGTCAAAAACTAAGGCGCAAACTCCACCAAAAAGACGAAGAGCATAGGACGTAAGAATGACAGTTGACAGACAAGTAATCGACAAACATTCTTCTTTATTTTCGACGCTAGCTGTCATAGATGCGACGCTTTGGCGACGCTTGTGTGTGCCTTTGTCAATACGTTTTCATACATTTTATATGGAAACCGTTTCAAGCGTCGCCAAAGCGTCGCGATATCAAACGTCAAGCGTCGTAGGGCATGTCCTACGTCCTCTCTGTGGAGCTTGGGGCTAAGAAGAATATTTGACGATCACTTGTCTGTCAACTGTCATTCTTACGTCCTATGCCCTCGTCTTTTTGGTGGAGTTTGCGCCATAGCTGTGTTTTGTTTTCTATTTTTTCTTGATATTGTATCAAGGATCATAGACTAAACCGTATTGTATTGAATTGTATCTTTGTTAGGGAACATAGACCAAGTTAGGTAATATTGTATTAATTTATGTGTCGAACTCCATTTAAGCAGAAAAATGATCTTATTTTTCAAAATTAGGCAAGCTTCCTGACATGCTTTATTTTCGTTACCAGAACCTTTTTACTGTCGTCCACTGAGAGATCCCAAAACTTATTTGGTTTCCTAAAACTCCATTTATATTTTTATTGGTCGCCAAAAGTGGAAATACGAGCATGTTATTGGGAATATAGAGTGTAAATTAGTGAGGAGGTAATATAAAGATATAATGTACCGTTATTCCGTGTTATTACTGTTAGGGTCAATTCCCACAGAAGGCGACGAGACGAGACGCGACGCGACGATGCAATGTCATTTTCAAGCGGCATCAAGATGCAACGCGCGGCGCCGCTCGATGCATCTTCATGTCGCTTCCGGCCGCTCGGTGCTGCTTGTCAGCTTGTCAATTCACTTTAGTAGTTCAAGAGCTTGATGTATGTGCAGGTTATGTGATATGATAGCTTTGTATGAGCTTCGATCGGAACGGAACGGAAGACTGTGTTTCTCTTAGAGCCCAAAATTCTTTTATTTTATTTAAATAGGTATATTTCTGAAGTTAACAGCTACATTTACGATACAAAATATTATAGATAACTACTTTTAAAGGCCACTTAGTACAAGCCAACATATGTAGTTTAGTCGTTTTTTGACCTGTGGTTTGCTTGTGAGTCAAATAAATTAAGTATTCTTTAAATTTCTGGGAATAAGCAACAGTTTTCTGTGTGTACAACACCTTGCACTACGCTCGTCAATATGCTTGTTTGCCAGAAAATAGCTCATGTCCAAACAGTGTACTGTTGTGGCTGTTAAGTTTCTAAATTTAAGGTGGTTCGTTACGTCATACAAACGAAAAACTGCACTTCAGTCAGGTTACACATGAGCTGTAGAGTTTCTTTTTAAAGAAACTTTATTCTGAATGATGAAGGCACACGTAAATTTGTCGCAAAACTACTTATAGTTAAAAGATAATCAGTATTTTCTGCACAATAAAATTAAACGTATTTATTGCAGCAGTAGCTCCATCTATTTTCGTAAAGTGGCGACTCGCTTTTACGGGGAAATCTGATGATTTAAAATTCTTTTAGTGTTTTGCGACAATCTTATATACCCACGGGACTCCCCATCAAGTTTTCTAAACCGACTCTTGTCTCCTTTACATACATAACTCCATTGAACTTTTGTATGGAAAACGGAACGCCTTAAAGTAAAAATGCTGTCAGATAGTGTAGAGTTATATACATCTTTCTCTTCGTCTATGACACCGAGACGTCCAACGACTAGATTATCTCTGGTGCCAGAGTTAACGACCATGGACTTTTATATGTCCATGTTAACAACCGCCGCGCCGTCTAAGTAACACAGCAACCGGGACCGACGAATTAGCGCCTGTTAATTTATCAATTATCATATAATTCATAACATACCTATGAGCCTTTGTACGTGGCGGGCGGAAGAATGACATATGTCCATGAATACATATATCTGAGCCAAATAGTCTCCTTCCAGGCACGAGAAGACAAACACGTTACGAGATGCACCGAAAAAGCCTGGAGGAGCGAGGGAACAAATGAAAGGCGAAATCGCAAAATCATGTGCATTCTCCCGATACTCACTTATGGGGCACAGACGTGGCCTTTGACAAAAGCTCAGAAGACCAGCTTTAATATCTCAGCGAGCAATGGGGCGCAGTACCTATACTAGAAAACTCTGATTCGGAAACTAAAACTCGTAGATTAGGTCAGAAATATTATACAGAAATATTAAAACGCAAATTGCCGATGTGGCACGTGCAGCCGTGAAGCTCGAATGGATTGGGCTGGTCATGTCTGCCACATGCCAAGCGAAACTATGGGCTAAAACCATCACTGAATGGAGCCCCAGTGCCGGTACCAGTGATGAAGGGAGGAGAGCCTTTGCCCAGCAGTGGGATCCTGACAACTAAATAAGTTAAGTTTAAATGGTTGATAGTAGCATTTGTAGAGCAAGGTAGGCGTAGGTTACAGACAGGGTGTAAAGGTGTAAGTTCGTCAGGTGTGGCTATAGTCATATGAAAGTCGAACGCGAACACTCCTTGAATGCAGCGCCGTATACTTTGATACTACGGCTATAGCCGCACAACGTGGTGACCGAAAACTTTGCGTGCATGATTAGAGAATAAAACCGAAAAATCTTTCGTGTATGTTAATTTAATACAGGGTAATCCTAGTTCAGGCTATATTGTAATATTTAAGTACTTTAAGTAATCTAACCTTTATGTAAAACTGAAATTAAGCTTTTAATAAATTATTCTTATTCTTATTCTTAATAGGTTATCATCGATTTATCCGAAAAGATACCAAAAATACTTAAAATATAAGTATTATGAATAACTTGCGGCCCGTCTCTTTGGTCAAACTAGGTTTCTGGTGTTCCATTCTAGGTATGTCACATCCTGGATATCTAACTGATAGTTGAATGGCCTCACCATGCTGAACAACTTCAACTTTGAAGTTAATACCTTATCTCTAATAATTTAGGTGGGATGTTGGTGATTTTCATCGGGTACTCTAGACCCTCAATGACCATGTGCTAGCAAAAGCGGCCCGTAATGGTGAACAATTTTTACAATGAAGCCATCACCGTATCTCTTATAGTTTGGATAAGATGCTGGTGGTCTACATTAGGTACTTTAGACCCTCGATGACTATGTGCCAGCAGAAGCGGCCCGTAATGCTGAACAATTTTTACAATGAAGCCATCAAATATCTCTTATCTATACTTTGAATGGGATGCTGGTCGTCTACATCAGGTACTCCAGACCCGCGATGGATGACCATGTGCCAGCAGAAGCGGCCCGTCATGCTAAGCAAATTTTGATAGAAGCCTTTTCGTATCTCATATAGTTTAGCAGTGCTCCTGGTGCCCTCCATTAGGTACTCCAGATCCTCAATAACCTGACAAAAAGTAGTACATGTCCGTCTTCGATATGCTAGCAATATCAGTGTTAAATCTCGTGAAGATCGGTTAAGCGGTTTGGGTAATATCTGCTTAATTTCCCGGTTTTACCACTGGTAACTGTTTTCATATAAGAAAATGATATCTTCTCGTGATAAAAAGCAGCTTATGTTACTCAGAAATGTTGTACCTTTTCAATAGTGATAGATTTTGAAATCGGTTCAGCAGTTTCAGAGTTTATCGATTACTAGCGGCCCGCCCAGCGGTTTCTCCCGCTGCTACTTTCCTGTTTTCCCGTAGAAATTGGATCTTTTCCCGTAGGTTCCAGCAGAAGTGAGCATAATGACCATGTGCCAACAGAACGGCCCGTCATACTGAATAACTTTTACTTTGAAGCCACTACCGTATCTCTTATACTTAGATGGGATGCTGGTGGTCTACATCAGGTACTCCACACCCTCGTCACCACGTGCCAGCAGAAGCGGCCCGTCATGCTAAATAACTTTAACTTTAAAGAAATTACCGTAAACCTTATAGTTTAGATGAGATGCTGGTGGTCTACATCAGGTACCTACCCAGACCCTCGTGACCATGTGCCAGCAAAAGCGGCCCGTCATGCTGAATAGCTTTTACTTTGAAGGTATTACCGTATCTCTGACAGTTTATACGGGATGCTGGTGGTCTACATCAGGTACTCCAGATCCTGGATGACCATGTGCCAGCAGAAGCGGCCCACCATGCTGAGTAACTTCTACTTTGAAGCTATTGCCGTATCTCGTATAGTTTAGATGGAATGCTGGTGGTCTACATCAGGTACCTCAGATCCTCGATGACCATATGCCAGCAGATGCGGCCCGTCATGGTGAACAACTTTTTCTATGAAGACATGACCGTATCTCTTATACCTAATTTTGATGGGATGCTGGTGGTCTTCATCAGGTACTCCAGATCCTCGAGGGCTGACAAAAGTGGTCCATGTCCATTTTTAATATGCTAGTAATATCAGTGCCAAAATTCGCGAAGATCGGTAAAGCGTTTTGGCTAATTGTCCGCTAGCCTATGTTACTCATGAATGTTGTAGCTTTCTAATGGTGAAAGAATTTTGAAAATCGGCCCAGTAGTTTCCGAGTTTATCGATAACATACAAAAAAACAAACAAACAAAAAAAACAAACAAAGGTTTCCTCTTTATTATATTAGTGTACCTAGATAATGTAGGTAGACATACATACAAATAAACAAATCCTTTCTCTTTATTATATAAGTGTAGATTAGTGTAGATAATGTAGAAGACTAGATAATAATATAAGTGTAGATGTAGATAGTGTTGAAGCATAGATACAAATGTAGATTTATTGTATGGGGCCAGGGCCACCATAATATGCTATAATGTTTCAAGACTTTCCCAACTTCAGGCTCGTAGACCATAAAGTGACAGGTATTTGATGGACAATGTCAGTCATCATCATGCGGCCTCTTGACATTGCAGCTCGTTGTATCCCAATGCATCCCGATGCCGCTTGACGCCTCGTGACGTCGCGCTACAACAAGATGCAGCGCGCGGCGTAGCGCTACGCCGCGCTACATCGAGCGACGCGACGCGGCATTTTTGCTCAATTGCCGAGCACAAGGCCGCTCTACGTCGCTCGTTGCAGCTTGTTGTAGCGCGACGCCGCGCGAAGCAGCTTTCAGTCTTGGTAAATTGCAAAGTAGAGTGTTGCCGTTTTAGATAATTATTACAGAATTGTGTGTAAAATCCTCTTGTCTTTCCTTTCTATACAGGAGTAACAGAAAGTATAACAAGCCTAAAGTAGGTCAAGGTACTCATGAAACTGAACAACTTTCCCCATGGAACATGGAACATGAAAAAAAATATGGACGTCCCATACAAAATCTCCGGTCAGCTGATTGATTTACAATGGCAGGTCAAATTTTTTTTGCATATTTCGACCCATGTTCCATGGGGAAAGTTGTTCACTTTTATGAGTACCTTGACCTCCTTTCAGCTTGTTATACCCTTGCTGTTACTCCCGGTATAGTATTTAATTTGGTTAAAATCTACATTTCAGGTCAAAATAAAGACCAAGCGCGGCGGCTCATAGTGCGCCGTCAACGTGACAGCGTCGTTCATAGTATGACTGGTTTGTATGGGTTTATATGGGGATGCCAGAAAAAAGGGTGGCAAGCCGCGTCGCGCCCTCAATACTATGAACGACGCTGTCACGTTGACGGCGCACTACGAGGTCGCCGCGCTCGGTCTTTATTTTGACCTTTCAGGTGAAAGCTGTCAATCTTAAGACTAGTTTTCTCGGAAATAGTGTATGCTAGACTATCAGATTGTTTGAGAAAATAGTAGGTCTTGAAGTGATCTTTCAGATGACAGCTGTCGAAAATAAGATCCGTTTATCTCGGAAACCATAAATTTTAGACTATCAATTTCTTTAAGGAAATGGTAAGCCTTGATGAGTTTTATCAAACGACAGCTGTCAAATTAAAATCACATTTATCTCGGCAATCATTCATGCCAGTCTATCAGTTCGTTTGGGAAAGTTGTAGGCCTTGAAGAGACCTTTATTTTATTTGACAGCTGTCAACCTAAAAACTCGTTTATCTTGTCAATCGTTCATGCTAGACTATCAGTTTGTTTGGGAAAGTCGTTGGTTTTCATGAGACCTTTATTTTTAGTGACAGCTGTCTAACTTCAAACTCGTTTATCTCGTTAACTGTGCATGCTACACTACTAGTTTCTTCAGAAAAGTTGTAGGTTTGGACAAGATCTACATTTTAAGTGACAGCTGTCAAACTTCAAACTCGTTTATCTCGTTAACTGTGCATGCTACACTACTAGTTTCTTTAGAAAAGTTGTAGGACTTGCCAATATCTACATTTTAGTGACAGCTGTCAAACTTCAAACTCGTTTATCCCGTTAACTTTGCATGCTACACTACTAGTTTCTTCAGAAAAGTTGTAGGTCTGGACGAGATCTACATTTTAGTGACAGCTGTCAAACTTCAAACTCTTTATCTCGTTAACTGTGCATGCTACACTACTAGTTTTTGGAAAAGTTGTAGGTCTTGCCAAGATCTATTTATGTGACAGCTGTCAAACTAAAAACTCGTTTATCTCCTTAACTGTGTATGCTACTTTACTAGTTTCTTCAGAAATTTGTAGGTCTGGACGAGACCTACATTTTAGTGACAGCTGTCAAATTAAACTTATCTCGTTAATTGTGCATGCTACACTACTAGTTTTTTGGAAAGTTGTAGGTCTTGCCAATATCTACATTTTATGTGACAGCTGTCAAACTTTAAACTCATTTAACTTTTTTCTGAAGAAACTAGTAGTGTAGGATACACAGTTAACAAGATAAACGAGTTTGAAGTTTGACAGCTGTCACTTAAAATGTAGATATTGGCAAGACCTACAACTTTTCTAAAGAAACTAGTAGTGTAGCATGCGCAGTTAACGAGATAAACGAGTTTGAAGTTTGACAGCTGTCACTTAAAATGTAGATCTTGTCCAAATCTACAACTTTTCTGAAGAAACTAGTAGTGTAGCATGCACAGTTAACGAGATAAACGAGTTTGAAGTTTGACAGCTGTCACTAAAAATAAAGGTCTCATGAAAACCAACGACTTTCCCAAACAAACTGATAGTCTAGTATGAACGATTGACAAGATAAACGAGTTTTAAGTTTGACAGCTGTCACATAAAATAAAGGTCTCTTCAAGGCCTACAACTTTCCTAACAAACTGATAGTCTAGCATGAACGATTGCTGAGATAAACTAGTTTTTAGGTTGACAGCTGTCACATAAAAAAAAGGTCTCTTCAAGGCCTACAACTTTCCCAAACGAACTGATAGACTGGCATGAATGATTGCCGAGATAAATGTGATTTTAGTTTGACAGCTGTCGTTTGATAAAACTCGTCAAGGCTTACCATTTTCTTAAAGAAATAGATAGTCTAACTAAGATTTATGGTTTCCGAGATAAACGGATCTTATTTTCGACAGCTGTCATCTGAAAGATCACTTCAAGACCTACCATTTTCTCAAACAATCTGATGGTCTAGCAAACACTATTTCGTGAGAAGGTGGATCACTGACAACTACTCAACGGAACTACTGCGAATGATCGTAAACTAAGATTTAAGACCTGGCCCAATGGAACTAGTGCGAAAAACTTCGCTGATTTTTAGTTCCATGACGCGAATGATAGGTCTTTTTTTAGTTCAATAACAACTACCTACCCTTCATAGGTACCAAGTAGAACCAAGTTACTTTGCTTTTTTTCGTTTCGAGTTTTCAAAAGTTGTAGGATTTTTTTCCCATCGCGGCAACACTGAGCGTGGGAATCTGACTGACAGGCGGCCGAAAGTGACGTCACCTGAACTGACATTGCATCGTCGCGTCGCGTCGCGTCTCGTCTCGTCTGGGTTTGAAGCGGCTTCAAGATGCATCGAGCGGCGCCGCGCGTTGCATCTTGATGCCGCTTGAAAATGACATTGCAGCGTCGCGTCGCGTCTCGTCTCGTCGCCTTCTGTGGGAACTGACCCTTAAGGTGTGTACGAGTGATGTATCGGTGGCTGTACATTTTTTTTGATGCGACATCCCTGTTATGTTTAGGGTTCCATTGCTAAAGATTCAGTGGTGGATGTTTGTGTAAAGTTTTACATTTGAATCCAAAATTCCATGATCATCGATAAAAGTGTTTTTTTTTTATCTGATTAACATTACTACTACTATCATTTTTTTAACCGACGAATAAACAAAAGAGGAGGAGGTTCTCAATTCATCCCGAACTTTTTACGATTCAATCGGCGTACGTAATAAGAGCAAATAGACGCCATTCGCCTTTTTTTTGATCATTCGATAAACTTTCGTCTTACCTTTTAAAATATTGGTTTTCGTAATAAACACTCATAATTTTCTTTCATCACAGAAATAACATGTTTTCAAAATGTACAAGATTTTCTTGGAATTTTCTATTGAGTAAAGGTCAACTTTGTTGAAGAGTTCTTCAAAGTTTATAAAAATGGAGCAAGCAATTTGTGCCTCTAACAAATTCAATTTATTCAGTCAATAGCTACACAGAAGAAATTAAGCTGAAGTGCTTGCTGCTTTTTTGAGTGCGCTACCATACTATCTTTAGGTGAAAGTATAGAAACGAAGATTTTAAAGAAACGAATTTTTGATAAAATTAATATAACTCACATTTCTTTTTACTCGCAGTGATTTCCGAATATTTGAAGATGACATCAAAGATTTTCTGCGTTGGTTGTCATAATTTCATACACTCAAAGGCGGGTACCGCCCACGCGCCGTTTTCCTAATTTGTGTGGGTACTCTTAATTGCATATCATATCAATCAACCAGTTTGTCCTACGCAATACAAAATCTGATCATTTCTTGTAGTTTTGGGGACAGGTACTTACGAGAAATAATCACACGATTTCCTTCATAAAAATATTCAGGCCAAAGTAAAATCTAAGCTTCAAATAAAAGTAATATCTAAGTACGCAGCGACAAAAGAAGTTCTCGAACAAAATAACAAGCACTTACAAGAAAGTTTATCATTGTAATTTCGGTTACCGATACGTCGTGAATAGAGATGAGCACGTAGCCAGGTAAATACCTAGAAAATAAACCACTTTACCCAAGTTGGTGGGTAGACTTTTTTATAAGTTCGAAGAGGATTTTTGAGTTTCGTGGTTATTCCCGTCCCGACTGATATCTGAAGATAGATGGAAAGATGGTCCCTTACCATGAAAGTAGATAATTTGCCCCAAAAAATACAGGCCGCTTTAAAATTAAAAAGAAGTGAAATGCCTTTCCAATAGGTACCTTTGCTTTACCACCACAGATATTTTAAGGTTATATTATTTTACTAGGTGGGTACCTACTATTAGCCGCACATGAACCCACCCAATTAAGGGTTCAACTTACGCAGATTTTTCGTAAAATTATTATCACTTGCGGCAATAAGGAAGGGACCCGAATTGGCAACATTTTTGTTTGCCTTTCTATGATATTATATGAGATAAGAGCAGGATGTCATTATTCGAGTCCGTTTTATATCCGCGCAAGTAGAACAGCCAATGAATTGATATCTACAACGGTTAGATGATAGTACGTACCCATCTCTAGTTTTCGAGTTCGGCAGATCTATAACGGTCCAATAAATTGTTTGTGTCGGTGTCGCCGGCTGGAAGTAATGTGCGTGCGACCGCAAAGACTTTGTATTGACACGGCCGAGGTGCGAAACCCAAAGATCACATTTTACAGGCAGCGGGCGAAATAGAAATTATGTACTATAATTTAGAGGATTTCTTCTAAATAAATCGTCGATATCTTATTATACACAGGGCTTCTTTTACAATACTTATTATGGTAGGCTTCTAAAACAAGCGTCGCGACAAGCATAGGTAAGGAGGTGTGCTATAAACTTCACATTCACAAAAAGCTCCACCTCTTCCAGCTTCCTTTACCATTGTGGCCGACGGGAACGATAAAAAGGACTATTATTCTTCGAACAGCGGTTTATTATTTTTGACAAACTAAAAATCCTAATTTTACACCGTAGTATAGAAATCGAGAACAATACCAAAAGGCAATGACGTAGTCATTCAAAACCAGCAAGCATGTCAAAGACAGACTCCTGGCTGGTTGGAGCATAAAGGAGTCTGTCGTCAAAAACCATGTTTTGAACTCCGTGGGATCAGTCGGTGCTTTCCTTGTGCTTTCCATCATTGTCACCAAACCTATTTGATAAATTAGGTGCTAAAGGAGACAGGGCACGATCCTGTTGTTGTTTCACTAACATGTTTCTCAAATTAACCGGATTTCTCACTATACATCAAGCCTTCCGCCTGTCACGGCTTCCGTGATAGGTACAATATAATATTATAGCAAGCACCTTAGGCAATATGAAACGGTGTGTATACCTAGTAGAGTCACACTCAGCATTACGCTGCAAACTGCAAAACGGCTTGATTTAAAATATTCAGTCGAGATATTTTCGAATATGAATGCAATGCCATTTTTGATATAATTTGTGGAGTTTAAAATGTTGAAAGTACCGTTTCGATCCCCATAACAGGACAGAATTGTATAACGCAGATGAAAAGATGTAGGCACGTAAGAATGGTGGTCGAGAGTAGTATGTTTGTATTTCAAAGTTCTTAGAAAGGTGACTGCTCCTTTTTACCCACGACGGAACGGAGACGGTATATGCGTTTGGGGTGAGAGAATGTGTGTTTGTGCAAACCTATGTCACCAAATATCTCTCAAACCACTAGTCCGATTTTGATGAGGTTTTTAGTGACGGATTTATATTTTTTTAGTGCATGTTCTTAAATAGGTATTACGTGAACAACTCACCAGGGGGCGCTGCAGTAAACTGGCGTGGGTATTTTCAAAATTTAAATTTTGTTTTCACTTGTCTTTACTGTGTCTTCTGCCACATGAAAACGTGTGTACCCTGTATCCGTTAATTTAGTTAAGTATATTATTGCTACACTACACTACACGGTATTAGCGGTATACCCACAATTTCGGCTGCATACATGGCTCTTACGAGTAGTCAAAAACAAATGCCTTAATATTAACTACAGCCGATGTGGCGCAGTCGTTAGTATGACATGGTATGACTGCCTGCCTCACAGAAGGTTTCGGGTTCAATTCCCGGTGGGGTCACTCACAAAGTTGATAACTATCAATTTGTGAATTCGTTCGTTCCCAGTCTGGTTAGGACATTGCAGGCCGAACCACCTGATTGTCCGAAAAGCAAGATTGTTCCGTGCTTCAGATGGGCCCGTTAAGCTGTCGGTCCCGGTTGCTGTCTATGATGGCGGTCGTTCACAACCATGTCAGAGGCCTGTTACTTGCAGTAGGCGGTTGAAAAACTCTGACACCGGGTCGTTGAAAGACTCGGTGTCCCACACGTAGAGAGAGAGGGATTTACTACATACTACTTTAACATCAAGCACCTACTACATACCTATAGGGTTAAATTTAATTAAGTACAAATATCTTAAGGGCGTCTACTCACATGTTGCAAATATTTTTGTATGGGAGGCCCAATGTTTATTAAAATTTAAATGCAAAGATTCTAACAAAAGTAGTTAAGTTTTGTAAGTATAGATCACATCCTTAAGAGATTTGCACTTAATTAAATGTAACCTTATATACTCTAAAACCTAGACAAAAACTGAAACAACTTCACTTAGATTATTTTTCTAAACTTTATCAAGCCTCTTTTAAAAATAAATGCCTTATTTTATGTTCTTCAGCAGTTTGTAAGGTTTCCCGCTTGACCTCTTAAAGGTTTTTATTGTAACAAGTTTACTTGGCTTCGTTTCTTTTTGGTTTAAATTATTTTAAGACATAAATAGCAATTTAGGTACGTCAGATGGAAGGAGCGGCGGAATATTTTATCGAGGAATATCAAATTGAAAATTCGACTACTGAGGCGCGTTTACTTGTGCATAATTGTTCGATTTTCCACCATACGAATACGGTGAAAGTATGTCACATGGTTTCACATACCTATCTGTCGACGTAGCGTTGTGCGATGCCGTTTGACATAAACCATTTATTTAACTGTTTATTGTACAAAAGATAAAATACAGGAGACTTACATTAAGAAAAACAACACAACAGGTACTGCCTTAGACTACATATAAGCAAGCTATATCTAGAGTGCGCCTAAAAAGTTAGATATGTTGGCAGTAGTCTGTTCACGGCCTCTCTGTCTGTCAGTAGCAAAACGCCAGTGACAGCACTATTGAACCTCTATGACTCCTCACACATTTGACGTCTGTATCTAGGGAGCAACTGCTTACGCTTTGACAGTACGCCGCGGTGCCTTAGGCACACTCTATAGCTTGCTTATACTCTAAGGGTACTGCTTATTTCTAAAAATAAATCTCTTCCAGCAGTCCTACGGTAGAGTGATAGCATAAGGTGAGGCTGATAGATCGTGAACATTTTATTCTACTAAATGAAGACCATATTCGTATGAAGGTAGGGAGAGAATCGAATGAATGACGCACAAACGGATGTAGCGTGTGTTTCTATCCGAAAGTGCCAGCTTTATAAAAGCGCGTCTTGATGACTGGTACAAAGGATAATTTAAAGTAGTCCTTTTTGAACCGAAACCATATAGAAACCTCTAACGCTGCCTGTTTAAACTTGGTACAAAGGGGCGTTTGTATTAATAAATCACTACAATGTCATTGGTTATATGGAGCGTAAGCCAATTCCCGTATCTAACCCAACCGTATACGGAAGCCTTGTCAAACAAGATTAACAATTATTAAGCGTAATTTACTTCCCCTAAAACGATTCTGCTGATTATAATTTACGCAAACTCAATATTATTGGTGTCGATTTCGAGGAATATATTCGTAAGACTATAAAATGGTTAGGTACCTACTCTAGTTAGTGAGTTTTATTTAGGTACAAAAAAAATGATACCGGTTAGAACGTCGTTACTACTACTCTACTACACTATAGTAAAAACATTCCCCTTTTAGACGTTGGCTTCCTCTTTATGGTGGTATTGCCGTACTCTCCACACTTGGCAGACGGATCGGCGAGCGCTGTGCAAGAGAATGGTGCTGCCCATTCTCTGGATTAATATCCCTGGTTATTACGACACCCATGGGTGTAATTGAGGTGATGCTATTCTGACGGCAAGAACGTGGTTAGTGCTTTACAAAAGACAGATTAGTGCAAATTGATACAAAAACAAGAAATGTTAATAATATATCTATCTGTATTGAAATTAGCTGTTGATGAAATTTTTTTGCTTATTTTCAAGGTCTGTGTTATGTAACAAACAGCATGCTGAATAGTTTTTATTAATTGCAGAAATGCAATAGGTATCTACGTCAGCTAAATAAATTATTAACTCACAAGTTTGTCTTGCATTATTTTTTCACGTTTCATTTATTGACTATGAGTTTATCGTGATCGTGACCTTATTTTTTAGGGTCTTTCCTCAGCACCAGAGAAATCACTGTCTTGGAACAAAATTTGCACATCTTGCTATTATAGAGGAACAGTATTTTTTATATGGTTAGTACGGCTATTACTGCGATTGGAGAAGCAATAAAAAATTATAGGGATATTACGCTTTTCCCCCCAAATTGACGCTCTCTGGCGTGTCCGAAAGCTGACTTGCTATATTCATGGGTTTATATTTCGATAACTATTTATGATACGAATTTGTGACGATGTTCACAGACCTTTTATATATTCTAGTTTAACTACAATTAATATTTAACCATACTTATAACAGTTTAGCGAGTTACAGAATAAAATGTCTCTGTCCGCGTAAAATCCTGGGATTCTCTGGCGCGTAAAAAACATCGCACACATCACTAGTCTTTGTAGGCACGCTGTCGGCATCCTGGCAGCTCAAAAGAGTCAGTAACGCCGCAGCAGCGGAGGTGTGTGCACTCGTGACTCGATGTTACATTTTGGATTCATCGAGGTAATCAAGTGTTATTCTGGCTTTGGTACACCTATACATTTGAGTTCTCTGGTAAAGTTAATAATTAATTGATCAGTCATAATGTTGTGATTTTGTTAAAGAAACGTAGCTTTTTGGGTGGTGAGCTGGTTGTGTAGTTACGATTATATTCGCTTTTACGGTTTAAGGGTTATTCTAAATAATCACTACTTTTTGCTTTCTCTGGCATTGATTTCTCATGTGGTGTAATTGTACAATTGTGATCTGTGTCGAGCCTGCGAGCATACAACAGCCACGCTAGCTTGCCCGGTGGCTAGGTCTGTTGCCGTTTCTGCTCACAGCGCTGCGAGCAGACAACAGCCACGCTAGCCTGCTAGGGGGCTAGGTCTACAGCTGCTTCTAATCGCAGCGCTGCTAGCAGACAACAGCAACGCTAGCCTGCCCGGTGCCTAGGTCTGTGGCGAGCCTGCGAACAGACAACAGCCACACTAGCTTGCCCGGTGGCTAGGTCTGTGGCCGCTTCTACTCGCAGCGCTGCGAGCAGACAACAGCCACGCTAGCCTGCCTGGTGGCTAGGTCTGTTGCTGCTTCTGCTCACAGCGCTGCGAGTAGACAACATCTACCCTAGCCTGCCCGGTGGCTAGGTCTGTGGCCGCTTCTGCTCACAGCGCTGCGAGCAGACAACAGCCACGCTAGCCTGCTAGATGGCTAGGTCCGTAGCCGCTTCTACTCGCAGCGCTTCAAGCAGGCAACAGCCACACTGGCCTGCCCAGTGGCTAGGTCTGTGGCGAGCCTGCGAGCAGACAACAGCCACGCCAGCCTGCCCGGTGGCTAGGTCTGTGGAAAGCCTGCGAGCAGACAACAGCCACGATAAGTAAATGATACAAATAACGAAATTAAAGTTACGAGTTTGATTTCTCTGTCCTATTTGATTGATTTCTCTGGCGAGATTTTTTTAAACTTGTTTTTCTCTGGAACTATAAGTGAAAAAAAAGGGCCAAAGGTATAATTTTTTATCTTTTGAGATATGTTTTCAATATCCATTGGTATTATTTCAATTAACTCAAAATTCAAATTCGCCAGAGGAATCACGTGAATTTGCATGGTCCGGAGAAATACTCTTTAATGATTTGGCAAAGAGCTACCTTCAGTACGGCCATTCAAATAGGTAGGCCATATTTGACAGCTGTCAAAATCATGTTAATCCTATGTCATAAAGTCTATTTTCTGTGTTGACATTTCTTCTACTAAGGGTTTCTATTTCTATTCTATCTAAGCCTATTGCAGTCCACTGCTGGACGTAGGCCTCCCCCAGGGAACGCCATAAGGCACGATCTCCCGTTTTTGCCATCCAGTCGCTACCAGCTTACTAAGGGTTTGACAGATGGCAAATATGGCCTATTCGAACAGCCGTACTTTAGTAGAGCAATATTAAATGAAAACTTATACCAAGCAGGAGACATAGTGTCTAAGTATAGGTCAAATTGAGTGAATTGGTCATGGTTTTTGAGGGACTGCAGTTCAAACAACTATTGCTAAACAAACTAGCAAAAGTACATTATTATAAAATGGAATCAAGACAGCGGTAATGCTACATAATAGTTTGCGTTTAATATTCGCCATTTTAGATTTATGAAATGCTTGCGTTGCTGAGTCCAATCTAATGAAATCTCATATATATCGAGATCCGCTTAGCTGTTAAAAAAATAATTTCTTGTCCACATACATAGGCACATACATACTCTTATACATAGGCAAAAACATAACCCTCCTTGAGGCAGTCGGGTAAAAAAAGACATCCTAGTGTTCTAAAATCCACTATTCCGTTGCGTGTTTTACCTCATCCAAACACAGAAACATTTCAACTGCGGTGAAAACGGCCCACCTTTGTCGGTCCCTCACCAATTTGCATAGAATAAATAGCAAATCAAAAGGGCTCCCGCGGGATTAGCTCTCGGTTCTCGCCGCGTGAATGTGGCGTTCATTCTGAGTTCTGACACACTATTACAAATCGAACAATTTTGCAGTCATTGTACCTACTATTTATTTAATAGGTAACTATGTACACATATTACGCCCTTATCCCTTGCGAAGTAGGCAGAGCGTCGCGAAAACACGGCAATTATGGCATTGTTTAATATACCTAGACCTACCTACATAATTGGGTCTGTTTCAAAATAGACTAGATACCCTTGAGGCACTTAGTCGCCTCCTACGGCATAAGCGGAAAAATGGGGTGATGCTGTTCCAAATCAGCATCACACGGCTCCAATTTTCATAGAATAAATAGCAAATCAAAAGGGCTCCCGCGGGATTAGCTCTCGGCTCTCGCCGCGTGAATGTAGCGTTCATTCTGACACACTATTACAAATCGAACAATTTTGCAGTCATTGTATAGCTTCTGTTTAATACCTACAATTATTTATCTACATATGAACACATATCACACCCTTATATCCCTGCAAAGTAGGCTGAGCGCAAAAACACGGCTGTTATGGCCATGTTTGATATACCTACGTCCTACATAATTGGGGTGTCATTTCAAATAAACAATTAGACAGCCTCGAGTCCCTTAGTTACCCCCAATGGCAATAGCTGAAATGGGGTGATGCTGTTTAAAACCAGCATCAAACGGCTCCAATTTACATAGAATAAATAGCAAATCAAAAGGGCTCTTGCGGGATTAGCTCTCGGCTCTCGCCGCGTGAATGTGCCGTTCATTCTGACACACTATTACAAATCGAACAATTTTGCAGTCATTGTAATACCTACTATTTAATACCTATGTACACATATCACGCCCTTATCCCTTGCAAAGTAGGCAGAGCGTTTCAAATAAACAATGAGACAGCCTTGAGTTTCTTAGTCACCTTCAATGGCAATAACTGAAACGAAATGGAGTGATTCTAAACCAGCATCATACGGCTCCGATTTGCATAGAATAAATATAGCAAATCAAAAAGGGCTTTTGTGGAATTTGTTCATTCCTCGCTCGCTGCGTGTATGAGGCCACTCCACATTACCAATCGAGTATTCCAGTTATTGTTCAATTTTATGTTGGAATACCTGTCATATATTTGTGGTAATGGAGGCTTTTGACGAAACTATTAAATATGGCAACTTGCGCGACAATTTGAACGACTCAGGGACAGAAGTGCAAAATACCTTCGTAGATAAGTATCCACACCTAGATAGGTGTAAGAATACTGTATTCAGAAAGTAATACGAAATTGTAAAGCTTGTAGTAGAAATCATTTCGTATTCGAGAATAATTTCTCTGCGGGATCAACTAGTTTGAACTTTGGACGACAATAGTTCACAATTTCACATCGTCGAGTCGTCGGCGTCGGTCGCTGAACGTTCGAGGAAAGTTATATCATACACCGAAACGTTTACACATGTCGACAAACTTGCATTTTCTAGCAAACTCAGATCATTAAACTGAGAAATAAACTTCGTCGGTAGTGTGTGACTATAATAATGAAGTTGAAAGCGAAAGTCAAAACAAAATAAATTCGCAGTTTCAAATTCTGCCCGCGGTCGAAAACTAAAATTGTATACCTACGTAATACGGGAAGGGTTTAAAAATATTTGGTATTCAGTACAATTTCTAGAGTTCTTATTTTTTCAGTGAAGTGAATCTGAAGTAAACTTTAGATATAATTAATAAAAAAAAATATTAACTATAGTCACTAAAAGGCTTCCGCGGACGCTGAAGCCATAACGACTGCAGGTATAAGGGAAGAAAGTAACGAAGAACTATGAGAACCTTAGGGCGGGTTTACATATTCACGCAATGGGCGCGGAATTAGCGAGGGAAGTGGGCAGCTTGAGGATGTAAGCAAAATACTCGAGCTGCTTCTCTTCATGCTGCTACCACACCACTGCTCCCGTCAGAGTTGGTTTTTCGTATGGAAGAACGCGTGAGCGTGATTATGGTATTGTTCTCTCGCTGTATTGCTTTGTCGCAAGTGTTTTTCTAGAAGAGTATAACAGCACTGATTGAACACCACTTGCGTTGAAACTGCTGCGGAAGTATTTCGGGCAATATTCGCGACAGCAGGACGCACATACTTACAAAATCACCGATCAGCTTATTGATTTTTTTTTTTTTTTTTTTATTTATGATGGGCTTACTCTTGACCCCAATCTTACCCTAGAGCAGAGATGGGATCTACGGTGGAGCGAGCCTGCCCAGAAGATGCCCATTCACTCTAGACTTAAAGAGATTCAGGCTATATGCACTCGGAAATACAGACGCAGGCAGGGAATTCCATTCTTTAGCCGTGCGCATAATGAAAGATGATTTGAAGCGCTTAGTGCGTAATGTGGGTATATCAACTAAGAACGGATGGTAGCCGGCCGTGCGTCTGGATGTCCGATAGAAGAAAGGAGACGGTGGTATGAGCTCATGCAGCTCAATTATGAGAGATTACTTATGAGAGAGATTTACTATGAGAGATCCAATTTCTTTTTTCATATTTCGACCTATGTTCCATGGAGGAAGTTGTTGAGTTTTATGCGTACCTTGGCCTCCTTTCGGCTTGTTATACCCTTTCTGTTACTCCCGGTATAAATGTGGCTTTAGCAACAATCGTTTAGCTTTGAGGAGCACGCCATACACGCTATCTGTTCGCTGCACCGAACAATTACTGCCACCGCCTATTACCTGAAACCACCACGCGATTTGCCGATAAACTATCTCGCAACTTAACTGGATCCAGTTTAACCTGATTCACCCTGATAGCGAATTTGGGTTGGGTCCTGCCTATTGAACCGTCCAACCAAACACTTACATTATGCTTCGATAATATTGCATACAAGTGTTGGATGTTATCATGTTATGTTAGTTATGAATGTAAAAACGTACCTTATGAGGCCGAAGGCCAGACTAAAAGAAAATAATAAAATCGGCCAAGTGCGAGTCTGACTCGCGCACGCTAGGTGCCATACCATTTGTGAATAAAAATCGGCCAAGTTCAATCGGATTTGCACACGAAGGGTGCTGTACTTTTGTGTATAAAAAGGCATAAAATTTTTGTTAGCTTTTTGACATAGCGATTTTTAGTATTTGTTGTCATAGTTGCTATGTATTAAATTGTGTAAAAATTTCAACTGTTTATTAACACTATTAGGTACCATTCATGAGATACAGCCTCCGAACTATCATGACAAAATCAAGCAAAAGAACATGAATTTGTGTAATAGCATCAGTTGCTTTTTATTTTATTGATATGTTTAGGCAACAGAAATACGCCATCTGTGAAAATGTCAACTCTAACTATAATTGCGGTTTATGAGATACAGCCTGGTGACAGACGGATAGACATCAGAGTCCTAGTAACTAGGATCCGGTATCGACCCTTCGGGCACGGCACTCTAAAAATTATTAGGTTGCATCAATGAAAAGTTAAACTGGACATAGTAGAGAGAGTTTGTTATGTAATGTGCCAACTTATATGTGTAAAATGCTTAGGTACCTAAACGTGAATGTAAATTGACAATATAAATAATAGAGGCCTTGAAATATGCAAACTTGCAAAGTATTCGTATTACCGTTGCATCTTGTCGAAAAACAATTCAATTGCAAAGTAGGTACAATTCGCATGCAATAAGCAAACTGCAGGCTTGAAAAAGGAGAGACAACCACATTTGTCTCTCCTTTTTCAAGTATTTGTGCGTTATTTTTGCTTTGAGTAATGCATCTCATACTAATGGTTTATGTCAAACTATTTTGACAGACGCATCAGTCGACGCAGCGTTGTGCGATATTTTTGTGCTAGTGGATGCGTCTGTCTAACCGTTTGACATAACCGTTTGACATAAAACGTATTTGTATGAAAATATGGAGCAAACTTTTTTTTTTAATCTTTGGTAAAATAATGCACAAACGAACATTACGTGTGTTTTTGAATATTGGAACTTAATAAATAAAAAAAAAATGTTGATCTCACTATAGTCCTGCAAGTTCGTGCGCGACCCTCCCTAGGGGTGACAGACGTTGGGAGGGGAGATGTCAGCGGGTAGCGGCAGGTGTAGCGGGGAAGGGAAACGCGCGCATCCGCATTGCTTACTCGCCCCCCAACCGTCTGTACCCCGCAGGAAGGTCGCGCACGAACCTGACGGACTATAGTAAATACCTACTCAAACAGCAATGAATTTTGTAGGGTGGTTTGATTGAATAGGTACGTGATTCTCTGCAGTGATAGGTAGTAAGTACAACGTGTACCTACTTTCACATTCCGTGTCAAATCAATATCAAGTTTATGATGATTAAGACTTACGATACCTAACTAGATAGTAAGTTACTATAGCTAAGCGAAGCGATTAAGCTAATTGAAAATAATTTTTACCCGACTGTCTCAGAAGGAGGGTTATGTTTTTCGAGAGTATGTATGTATGTTAGTATGTGGACAAGAAAATTCTTTTTCACGGCCTACAGCCCAAACCGATCGTTGGATTTTGACATATGGGTGTCGTTAAATTCATATCAGCAGCGCAAGTGACACTGGCTATAATAAAAAGATATAGATTCAAGATGGCAGATTTTTAAAACAAGATACTACTTTAAAATTGTTAATATTAAATTTCCATTAAATGTAGCGAGCACAATTCAATTTTCCATGAAATACACTCGTTCGCCTTTGCACGACAAAGTATCTCTATCGGACGGTTATAGAAGTTAATGTTGCAATATTTTACGACTGATATCAGTGCTATGGAATTGCAAGACCCGAGAATAGAGACATTAATGTTATCTTAAATTTTATCGTTTTAATATAGTAATATTTCGTAATTCAGTTTTTCATTCAGTGCTAGTCTGACAAATGAAAAATTGTTCGGCATATCTTTACCATTCGGACACGATTATTATAATATTGTATAACTTTTACAATAATCACAACAGAATAGTAGGTACTGCAAAAGAATATTGACGCTTGTTTTTTTACTCGTTGCTAGATAATTATAATATCGACTTTACCTACGAGTAAATTAAACCGAATTCTAAATATAAGTATTTAGAATATCAAACGAATATTGAAACTTGTAATATGACCTACATATAATATGTGTTTTGAACTGGGAATAATTTATGGCAGTGCGAGTTGGGACGGGTCTGGTTGGGGATTCCGGGACTCGGGACTCATATTGCAGAGCTAACTAACCACACGGAGTCACGGTCGGTGCGCGCTGCATATTGGAATGTGTAATGCTAATTATAAACATCGATGCTCTCTGGGATATTATTTAGAGCTGTTAGGCTTAAAAGCACCCTATTCAGATAATAGCATCACTCTATTCCTATTTGTTATCTATGTTTTGGAGTTGATGAACAGGTAGAACATTTCCTTGTGGATTGCTTAATATGATGATGAGACCTACACATTTAAAATGCCAAAATATTATGGATTGAACTTTATTTAATTATATAAAAACAGAAATACTATCATAAACGCTACGTTTCATATATTATCTATTTAAAACTTTGAATAATTTATCGCAGTGCGAGTTGGGACGGGTCTGGTTGGGGATTTCGGGACTCGGGACTCATATTGCAGAGCTAACTAACCACACGGAGTCACGGTCGGTGCGCGCTGCATATTGGGATGTGTAAAGCTAATTATAAACATCGATGCTCTCTGGGATTATGTTTTCTATATATGAATTAAATATTATTAATTTTGGGTATGCTAGGCGCATATATAGGCGCGCGCAATTTATATTTACTCTTTAGTGTAACCATGAAACAATACCAAGAAGTCTACATTGCAAATAAGTGGCACTCTGGCTGGCTCGGACACTCGGCGCGGACTATAGACTACGATTAGACCATCGCATGTGTTATAAAAACACGATTTTCCACCTTACCTATTTTCATACAAATACGGTTTATTATTGCGCATGCGTTAGGACAATACGAATCTCGACCTCATTCTCAAACCAATACTTACAGTTTATGTCAAATGGTCCGTCGACGCAGCGTTGTGTGATATTTTTTCGCTAGCGGATGCGTCTGTCAAGCCGTTTGATATAAACCTTATTTGTATGACAATAAGGTTGAGATTCATATTGTTCAAACGCATGCGTTACAGAGCGCAAAATAACGCCTAGTCTGAAATATGCTTACCTATCATGTGTCGAGGAAAGCGATAGGTACGATTGCTCTTTTTTCTTGTGATAATAAAAAATGTAGAAAATACTGCAAGCTTTTAGTTATTTTGACTCTGTTATCTATCATTTTTATTCAACTTCGTTACTTGAGTCACTGTCTTCGTCTTGGTATTTTTTATTTACAACGCCTTGTTGAAGCATTGTCTGCCCGCATTCTTCACTTTGTGCAACTTGTTCTCAATCTAAACGAGTTTTATCTTGAATTTCTACTTCACGAACTATTTCTTGGACGTAGGTAATATTTCATTGTACACGACTGCGCGACATAAATAGTCTTTGTTTCATTTTAATAGTCGTTTGTAGTAAAATATTGCTGTTCATTGCCAGTTTTTATAAAGTGTAATGTTATGTGAAATTATGACTAGGTTGAGTAGGTATAGAGCACGATAGCTGAAATGAAGCTATGATATTTTGGATTGTCGTTTCCTTGATGGATGCTGGCCTTGAGATCCATCAAAATAAGATTTTTAATCAATAACGGGAAGTCAACCAAGTTTACAAAGCTTAAAAGTACTAAATAGGTATGTAATAGTTAAGTAACTAATAGAAAACAGCATCAGCTGGGCACAAGACGGTTATCATATTGATGATTTAAGAACTTATTAAAAATATCGTTGCATCAATATAGATCTGAATTATTTATTTGCAATACCATCATTTTGTCATTGTTTGCATAACCTGGCATAAAAATTTAACAGCTAATGACAACAACAACGCCTAGAATAAACATTTGTGAAAAAAGTTGAGGTTTTATTTGTACAACTGCAAAACGATCGCGTGATAATGGATAGTTAAGCCGCTGTCAGTCCGCTGACTCGGCAACATTAAATGTTTGTTAAATTGTCGAAAACAGGTAGGTGCACGAACAGATGAATTCATTTAAAAGATTAATTTATTTCCCGATTGCAGTCAAGGATCCCAGTTGCGTATATCTACTTAATATCATCACAGTATCTTCGATTTGCCATAAACTGTATTCGTATGAAGGTAGGGAGAAAAATCGAATGAATCTCGCCTATAATATTGTCAAGTTGGTGGTTTGAGATGAACTTCTGTTACTTAGATTTAATATTGTCAAGTTTTCCCTGCTATCGGTTAGTTTGTCCCTCTACAACAGATCTTTCAAACTGGGTCATATCATATCAGAGACGTTCTGCAAACATTTGTCGAACGTGATGCAACTCAAGGGTTAAGGTTTATTATTCAGTGAAGAGTTTATTTACGTAGAAGTACCTACAATGGAGTTCACCATATTTTAGTTACTCATATATTTGCAAACTCTCAAATGAGATCGAGATGAAATAGTTCGAGATGCTGTTGATTTATCTACCACTCGCACGCGCGTATCTAATCAAGCCAGCATTATACTTAACTAGTTTGAATGAATTTATGTAAAGCGAGCGATGCAGGAGTCAAGGTGGTGTAAAGAAATAACAAACCGATATGAATTTTTTAGTAACTTGCTTTCGAATTAATTAAAGCATGTAAACAACGGTGGACGCCTGAGGGAGCATCTTAAATTCAACAAACTTTATATCTTTTAGATTTATTCGTCTGAAAACTTTGTAAGTGTATAAAGCTAATTACAGACGCTTTTCTTACTGTACTCTCTAATAGTGTTGCCATTATCTGAATGTTAGAATGTTGGCATTAATTAAAGAAACTTTTTACCCTTTAGAAATACGAACTGAAAATTACGCCCTTTTACTTTGTTAAAGCTTTATGTTTAAAATGTTTAAAGGACACTGTCAGAAGAGGAATCGTTTTTCGGCTGCTCTGTAATTTGGCTTGTTTGCGAGGTTTTTCCACTCGCCAGATTTGTTTTGTTGTGTAATTAGTCTGTGGAATGCGTGGCTGTTTAGAGCGAGAAAAAATGTACGGTCAGCTGCAAAACACGATTGAAAGAAAATCTTTGGTAATGTGTCGGGGTAAGTATAAATTGTAATTAAAACTTAGGTAGGTAACCTCAAACCATTTTTGAGATTTTTGACGGTAGCAACCCTGGCTATGTAAGAATTGTCAATCGCGAAAATCCAAAAAAAGGGTCGAGTGAGCCTTCTGTATACTCTCTATTTTGTGTAATTACCTTTGTTGTAACCTCAACCTCTTTTGGAAAGCCGCATCTATGATAATGTCAATGTCTTGTCACTCTAATACATTACTTACAACATGAAGACTACGTTATTTTATTGGCGACGAGAAAAAGCGAAATAAAAATGAACGACGACCTATTTAACAAGCTTCTAGCTCAACAACAACGAAACACGGAGCTATTAAAGCAATTTACATTGTTGGTACGCAGAATTTACAATGTTGATACGTCGATACAGTCATCGGACTCCGACAACAGTGTGACGAGCACTGCATCCGCAACAGACACTTCGACAACACACTGCCGTATCGACGAGACGACGGTGACGACATTGCCGGATGAAGGAGGTACCGATGAAGACACAACGACTGCTCCAACAACGCCTCTAGCCAAGATATCAACAAAGTCAACAACAAAGGAAGTTTCTCCACCAACGACGGCACCCTCACAGTGCTCAACAACTAAAGCACTAGATGAGACATCAACAACATCACCCGCAGAGACCAAACACACAGAACAGACCGAATCGGCTACAACACAACCAGGACGTACTCCTATGCCATCAGACGCGCCAGAAACTGAGCTAGAGAGTCCACCGTCAATGGAATTCCAAGCAACAGAATTGGCTACACCAGAGACGGTCACACTGACTATTGATACAACAGATGCGATAACTGCTGACAAAGAAAATCATAGTCCATCTGATGAAATGAGCACTGGAGAAACCATTGGTCCTAAACAAAAAGAACAAGGAGGAAATCAAAAACGCTCCAGCCTTCAAAATGTTGCAACCGATTTACCTTACAACAAACACTTGGTTTACCAAATAATCGTAAATATTGCAAAGGAATTCTCAAAAAGACTCTTGAATACATGCATGATGACACGATATCAAATGATCGTTTGGGATCCAGGCCCCGGAGGGGAGACAATAGATCCATATGAGGGGCTTATTAGAAGAAACTTACCCGGCAGTGAAACAGCCAGCTTCGAAGGAGCCGCCAAGGTGCCCCATGGAAGATATCCTAAGGGGGGACGAATGTTGTAACCTCAACCTCTTTTGGAAAGCCGCATCTATGATAATGTCAATGTCTTGTCACTCTAATACATTACTTACAACCGTTACAACCTATGCTTACAACATGAAGACTACGTTATTTTAACCTTGAATTTCCCTGAGATTCCAGTTAAAGCCATTAAGGCTCGGATTATAGTCCCGCGGCGCGGCCGCCGCGACCGGGTCGCTTTTTGCAAGTTTACAAGGAAATGTATGCAACGAATTATTCTGCGCGCGGCGCAGCCAGAATAATTCTAGACTATAATCCGAGCCTGAGCGTCAAAATCGATGCTAGTACAGAGTGAACCATATGTAAAGGCGCTCCGGGCGCTGTTTTCCTAATTTGTTTGTGCTCAAACCGTGTTATCGCAACTGCAAATACTGTAATTCTTCATGAGTCGTAATAGTCAACAAGTTTTGGACCATGGCTTGGCCTTTTGCAACATGATTATGTGTAGGTACCTACAAAACATGTTGCGCTTAAATATATTGTCCTAAATACAGAGCGATGATGATGATTTAGCTAAACTAGTAATGGCAACATTTCAATAGAAAACTTGCCGTATTTTGTTGACAGTACATGCTTTGTTTAGCCAGCAGCGGTGTGAGCACAACCATTTATATTTGCTGCCAGAACATTTGTCTTGGATGGACCAAGCACAAAATATTTTGAACAGGAAAGGCTAAAACTATACGACTACAACAGTATCTTGCATACGCGTATGATTGATATTGTAGCAAAGTAGTACTATATAGTACCGATAGCAACATAAAGAATGGAATTAAGTCATGTCGGAGGCCCGGGGCAGGTATGGTGACGTCACTAATCTAAACTACTCTATGATAGCAAATTCTAAAGTACTCTAAGAATTATGCCAAAAAGGAGTGACTACGGTAATAGGTAATTACTTACAAAGTTGTATTTTGGGATAAAAATCCGCCATCTTGAATTTTTAATATAGCCAGTGTCACTCGCGCTGCTGAGACGAATCTAACGACACCTCATATTATGTCAAAATCCAAGTATCGCGGTTTGGGCTGTAATCCGTGATTAAGAATTTTCTTGTCCACATACACACATACATACATACTCTTGAAAAAACATACAACATCCTTCTGAGGCAGTCGGATAAAAATCGCCAATCTTCGTACCAAAGAATTTTAAGCTAGTTACTCGCGTCGTACATTTTGCTCCGCCTATGGAATGATAGTCTTAAAATAGTTTTAAATAAAGGATTTTTATAAAGCCTGCTAGGTAGGAAAGTTATATTATGGAAGGAAATATAGAAGGCAATAGAGGAAGAGGCAGACCAAGAAGAAGTTACTGCGATCAACTAAAGGAAAAGGCTGGTGTGAAGAGCTACAGGGACCTAAAAGACGTTGCCCATAGACGGGCAGATTGGCGCTTGTTACACCGACAAGAGTGCAACTCTCTTTAAGATCAACAACAACTGCTAGGTAGTCGAATACAAAGCCCCAAAGCCTAGCTAAGCAACCGTGCGACATCACTCTCCTGTATTTGTCCCCAATTAGTCCACGTCACCGCACCTAATTTGCGTCGGGAGCAACCCTCAACTTTACTCATAAATAAATTTCCGACAAAAAACCTGAGCCTCAGTTATGCACTTCCGACGATAAAGCTTTTGTGATGTGGTAATTAAACGTGGCCCCAAACGAGACAATACTTCCAACGAGAGACCATTAAAGGTTTCTCGTTTTTTGTTCGTGACAGAATAAAACATTCTGTTGGCGTAGTCCAAAATAGAACTGAAGCGGATTGAACATTAGAATAAACCTAAAAGGAATTTCGATTGCGATTAGGTACATAGTACTAGGTTAGACAGATTATCACAGTTTGGGCTTTGGACCGTCTTTGTGCCACGCGTATAAGGGTTACATTGGCAGATCGTGTGTCTATCTGGACGTGCACTGTGTGAGGGTTAAATAAATATTTATAAAGGCCAGGTGAGGCCAGAGTAGTAATTTTTACACCACGTTTAATATTCCGACTACACAGAGTCATTGACTACTTATAGCATTAGCATAGTACCTAATAAGGTGAACCTAAATAAAGCTAGCACGTATAGTTTGGGAGTTAGAACCCCTTCGGCCGCGTACGAAAAGAAATAATGTAAACAACAGTAGCGTATCGTAATTAAGGTGATGGAGGAAGATTACAGTGTATTAATAGTTGTCGTTAGGGAATGAAGGCTTGGCTGTTTTTGTTTTGTTTCACTAGATGGTAGGTTTAAGCAAGGGGATAGTGGCCCAATTTCAGACTATTTTGTAAAGAAAATGAATAATATTTAACTAAAACTTAGGTACCTACCTACTTAGGTCAAAGCCTGGCAGCCGATTGTGGTCTCCTTTTAAAGCAATAACCTGCCAAAATTAAAAAAAAAGGATGTTAGACAAGTTGCAAAATCACTGTCAATTTACCAAAAAATTTGAAACCCCTGCATTATCGACTATATTATGAACATTTTAAAAAAAGTACTAATTTTTAGATCAGATTGTAAAAATAATTATTAATTCCTTCACAAAAATATTTCTAGAAGTTTCGGTTCCAATATTTGCACAAAAAATGTTTTCAAAAATTTGGTATTCAGTTTTTGGAGTTCTGGTTTGGTACAGTAGGTACCTTCAGCAAAATTTACCAAATATTGTTTACAAAAATTTAGTATTCAGTTTTTGGAGTTCTGGCTTGGCACGTGCGCTTAGTCCATTGTGCACGGAAGTGCAACATCAGTAATTGCTCGCTCGGAGACGGTCTCCTGATGAATGCGACTGGAGCCACAAAAACTCAACATTTTCTGGATTAAAATTGTAGTTGAAGCTTAGAGTACATACAGGGTATTAGTAAAAGTGGTACGTTCCTTCAAACCACACGTTCTATAGGTATAATTAGTATGTTAAGGTTGTTCGAACAATTTATAAAAAATATTAGAAGATAAAGATATTTTTCAAAAAAATTTAAATTAAATTGTTCAACCCTCCAACTAAGCACGCTGTACAGTCAATTACCTCTCCGATAACTTTGCACCGTTCCTTCGCCGCGCGCAATAAGGTCTACAACGGTGCAACCGCGGCTGAACGTGACTGTAACGATGTGCTATGGCGCGCTCAGACCTAGGGTTGTACATATCAATAATAAGTTTTTGTATATTATGTTTTACTTAAAACAAAATGTTTAAACATGTTCAAGAAACTTTGTTATACCTACAGAACTCGTGGTTTAAAGGAACACACTACTTTTCCTAACACCCTGAATAGGTTCAGTTTTTGGAGTTCTGCCTTGGCACGTTCGCTTAGTCCATTGTGCACGGAAGTGCAACATCAGTAATTGCTCGCTCGGAGACGTTCTCCTGATGAATGCGACTGGAGCCACAAAAACTCCACACATTTTTCTGGATTAAAATTGTAGTTGAAGCTTAGAGTATAATATACGTACTGGTTATACTAACACGCTGTACTGTAGTATATTATACTATAGTACAGGGTGTTAGTATAACCAGTACGTATATAATACTAGTACGTTTCTTCAAACCACACGTTCTATAAAATAATAAAGTATGTTAAGAGTGTTCAAACAATTTATGAAAAAATATTAGAAGATATTTTCCAAAAACTTTTAATTAAATTGTTCAACCCTCCAACTAAGCACGCTGTACAGTATCTGTACAGTCAATTACCTCTCCGATAACTTTGCACCATTCCTTCGCCGCGCGCAATAAGGTCTACAACGGTGCAACCGCAGCTGAACGTGACTGTAACGATGTGCTATGTCGCGCTCAGACCTAGGGTTGAACATATCAATAAAAAGTTTTTGTAAATTATGTTTTATTTAAAACATTTTTTAACATGTTCAAATAATTTTGTTATACCTACAAAACTCGTACTACTTTTCCTAACACCCTGTATAGACAAACTATTGAGTGCATTTTACTGGGTATGAACGGGTGGCACTAGTACGAACACAACATCTCTCAATCAAAAGTAAAACGACAGGGACAATACTATAGAAACTCTGTTACCTCTCATGCTTCTCTTTTATACATCTATGGAACTTCTGCCTACGCTTGACACTACGGCAAGGGGCGATACGCGCACTTTATAACTTGCTTATGTATACTCTAAGGATTAAAATTGTAGTTGAAGTTATCTAGCTGCAGCCAGCATTCGTTTGTCGGTTGGTTTATCTTTAGAGACTGTCCGATGTAATTACTTACATAAATAGAGGGAAAGATATCACGATAATACTGTTTTGAGTGTTGTATTCCTGACTCAAACATCTACCTTGTATAGTTAAAGAAAAAAATAGATGCTACCGTTGAATTATAAATATCTTTCTTTTCAAATAATATCTTTTACCAACAAATAATTACAAAAATAATTCGGTTCAAGAATCAAGTAAAATCTAGTAGTTGGTATAAAAAACAAAATGATTGAGTCGCTAGCAGTCATATGGAAATAATATATTATCACTCCAAACGAAGATATACTTTTGGCAAATGTAAAATATGTGGTTCTTTCTATCTTTGACTAAAAACATGATGTACCTACTTATTTATTTTGTTAACATTTCATCATAATTATTTTGAACAAAAAGGATTTTGAAAATTACCTGTATGTCAAAAATACCTGTAAACATAAAATAATCTTGATGTCATACATATACACCACACTCAACTGAATGATCTTTACAGTGTTTTTCTTTAGTATTCAATACATTTTTCTTTTCAAACTCGAAACACTCGAAGCGCATGCACGTACATTATTTCACGTACGGATAGTGTTTCGCAGAATGGATGGCTGAAAAAGGGAATCCCATTTATACAAGTTTACATTTTGAAACCGTTCAACGAAAATGGGGCCGTTTAACTCAACATGTAAGTACCTACAGCAAATACAACTGGTTTAATTTCAAATATTTTTTTAAAATCTTACAGGAAAACCTTCGCAATAGAAATACAAATTACTCAGTGACGTATTTCAAAGTCCTAAAATACAATTGAAGCGCAAAAAATTCACCTTTCCATTATTACACTTTCGACTCCGGTTCAATATAGGAAGCCCAATAAAGAACGTACAGTTTCAATTTTGTACGATTTCATTGGTCTATATTTTCACTCTGTTTGTGGCACTGGATGTAAAGCTGTAGAAAACGCCGGATATTTCTGTACAAAAAAGGGCTCGTATTTTAAACCTCTACCGGTACTCGTAGCTCGAAGCTAACAAGCTGAAACCACAACTTCCTTACACAAAACCTGCAACTAATTATGTTAGTTGCATAATACCGGCAAAAGCATGGCGTTGTACTTAAAGTCGGCAAAAGTGTGGCCACAAGGGGCGCTTCATAGGAAATCCGTAGATAAGACTGAGCTACGTGCTACGAAGTCTCGTAGCAATAGTGGCTACTTTAATGCTACGAAATAGATGGTATCTAGCTACGGTGGTGGTTATAATGATTCAAGTTTGTGTTGCTGAGGGCACGTCTGGTTTCACTCATTAAACTTTATGTTTGTTACACTTGTGATTACAGTCATGTAGGTAGATAACTTCCGGGAAATCAGACTTGAGGAGAAAGTAGGTTACGTGGGAGTCATATTTTGAGTATAGAATATTGTGGGTTGTGAATGTTGCTATTATTTTGCTACGACTTTTAACTTCCTCCACTTGCGAGTTGTCTGTGTAGTAATTATATTTTTATTGTATAGCGATTTTCAGGTAGCTTGTTGTAAGTGTCCTTGAGAATAAGTGTGTGTAGGTATGTCATGTATGTATAGTAACTTGCTATATAATTATTTACTTGAACGATTTACACACTGCCATTTTCACGATTTCACAACTGCCGCCTTTTAGTTAGATATAATCAAATTTTTGCTTTATAGATTCCAAGCTTTTGATAAACGATAATAAAATTACTATCTATAGAGAATATCACTTAGGTATTTCCTTATTAACAAAGATTTTCACTATCAAGAAGCTTCAATTAGAACAATATTTGTTGTTAATTAAAACATGATTGTTACTTGAGAGAGTTTTAATTAATTCTATTAATAATATTAACTACTAATAATTGGATCTTCGCTTGTTTGTTATTAGATCATTTTGAAACATGAAGTGGGATTAATTTGCTAAAGTAATTCCTCAATAAAATTGAACATCCTTGGCTTACACAGAAAACACCAAAGATACACTAATGGAAGGTAGATCAAATTCAAAACACTTACTGTGAATAGGCCTAATTCTATAAACCTCTGCTCATAGCTATCTCTCTTCGTAATAGTAGTGGTGTCAGAGTTTTTCAACAGCTATTAAACTATTTTTAGATTTTAGGTATCAAACAAGCCTAGAACGATACGGCTGACGCTGTGTGTTTTTCAATAATACCTAGATACTTACCTACGCGTATTTCGAAAAAGGAATCAGCATCAGCACGCACCAGAATAAAAATTGTTCCTTGAGTCATGCATCATTTATGCATCGCTTGGCAGTCGTTGATAGACCGATATAAAAGCTGGTAGTGGCTGGCTGGCAAAAACGGGAGACCATGCTTTAATGCCCACTCAAAGAAGAAGTATTTAAAATAAAAAACCTTTAGTATTTGAGCTGCTTCTAAGCTTGTTGAATTCGTAAATTCATTTGATGAATGGAAAACTTATTTTGTAGGTGCTCTTTATTACACATTATCGTTTAGTAAGTAAGTACACATTATAGGTAGGTAAAATTTAGGATATTTTTGTATCTTGACTTAACAATAGTTCAAAATTCTTAAACCTGGTTACTGTGATTGAAGTTTAGTCATCCATAGCCTTTAAAGTGTTGAGCATTTTTGTAATTGATTATTAACCTGTTAGACCAGAAAATAACTTGGTGAAAGTTTTATTTTCCTACGATTTCACGGTGTAACCGCTACGAATATAAACATTTTGTGATAGTAGCTCTGACGGAAAATATGATAAGCGTGTGAGACAAGACCAAGCCTCAGTGCATGCGGCAAGAGAATAAATTATGTTGCCGAAGTTACAGCGAACAAAATTTTATGGTAAAGAGAAGAGGTAAAAGATGATGCTACTTTCTGATGCAGTTTTACAAAACAGAAGCATGGGTAAGGTAGTACATTGAATATACATGTTATTATACCTTTAAACGGGCAAGAATATTATCTCGGATACGTCAGCAAAGTTTTTCATGAAATTTCGTAATACGGGGATTTTGGGGGCGATAAATCTATCTACATAGGTTTCATCTTCCAAGAGTCGTTGCTTCCCTCTTTTTCTGGGAGTTTTTTTAAAACTTAACAATGATATCTGCTGAAAACCCGAAGAATTTCGGTCAACTAGGTACTACAATTTAAACATTGAAATACTCTTCTTGCAAGTAATAAAAGTAAAGTAATTCAACCAAACATTAGTTAATGCATAGTTTGTCCTGTCCTGTAAAATAAACACATACATATTGATAGAGATAAAAAAGCATGAAACGGAACCGCATGTATTTTCTTATCTTACAAAGTGACACCACTTTTTATGCTTATTTTACGAGTATGTTAGCTTACAGCTATCTGTTTACTTTTTACAACCAACTGCGTACCTATATTGTGAATATGCATAAGGTTTACCTACTTACTACAAGTTTTTATGTAGAAAAACAAAGTAACTTGACCGAGTGGTGTTGGTTTAACTGACCTAAAGTCGCCGGTTTAGAATAACATCGCCCCATTTCTTTTGCTGGGTTCCTAATAAAGCGGCTAAGTTAGGTATAGGTATCCAGAGAAAACATCGCAGCTCATGTATTGGAATTTTTAATGCACTCACGATTAACTACTAGGTACTACTAGATGTCACTTAACCGTCGCTTCCAAACGAGCATCTACAGGTTGAGAAATTCACCAGGGTCCGCTAGGCGCCCGTAGCTCAGTTGGCAGACCGGTAGAACGGTGATCCACCGGCTCGGGTTCAAGTCCCTGCGGGCGCTAGTGAATTTTTCAAATTGTATCGCAGCTCCTTAGAAACTAGCACTTTGTTCGCCAATCCGCTTGCCAAGCGTGGTGAATATAGGGAGATGCTACTGACGTCTAAGTCTAGCTGTAGACTGTTGATGTTGGCAATAAAACAAAGTAAAATTTAAAAAATAAATAAATTATCATTTAAAACCATTTACTTTTAATTGAATAAAATTAGAGTGCTTTCGACATCAATGCATATTTTGGAGAAAGTCCACTTTGAAAATCAAATCGACGGAGTCAAATTAAACTGCTTCAAAATGAAATTGTTAAAACGATCACAAAGAATGAGAAAAGGCCATTTTCTGTAGATGATTTTTAATTTTTGTGTCTTTGTTTGAAAATTAAATCTCACCGTATTTAAATTGTTTTGAGGTATGGAAAGTAAATTTATAATATTGTAAGTGTTGTTTTAGTAATCTATTTTAAATTTTACATCTAGACGCAACCAATGATTGAAGTACAGTAACTGTTCTCAACGTACTTATAGCTGCATTGTACAAGAATTCACTTAAAACACGTAATTTTAGAACCGAGGACGCCTTAACGTGACCATTTCAACTTCCCGGGGACTTCGACTCAGCACCGGCCTCTGTACTTAACAGTCTAATTAGCCGTAAATTGCACTCAAAATTGGGCTCTTGCCCGGAAAATGAGTTTTGAATGTCTAATTTCGCGGAATAAAGGAAAATTGTACCGCACTTTATACGGTTGTATCGTAGCCGGGCCCGTCCGGTGCCTGTGCTTCGAAGACAGGCAGTTGTTGTATGTCGATTTTATTTTATCAAGATGAATTTTCACTGAATGAAATATTGACACAAACTGATAAAAAGTTAGATTAACATTGTATTTTCCCTACAGTTTTCATGTTTTCCGAATGCCAAATATCACCGAATCCAGTTGGGGGGGATCCGGGGATCCACCGGACCTGAGTGCAATCCCTAGGTCTCAGTTACTACAGTAAGAAGAATTTTCTTTGTAACCAAGGTCTGTATCATGAAAATACTTTTGTGGTGTGGAAATTATCATTTTTAGTATTATTAAAAAAAGGAGGCTTAAAAATTTAATCGAACGTAACGCTTCTTGCATTTTCTCTCGATTCACCGACTTAATAACTTTTTTTAGTATGAAAGCAGAAACTTTTTATTGAAAATGCACGTAAGTGCAGCTGTGAAACGCGTGTTAGTTCCGAAACAAACACGAAACTTTACTGTGCTGAAACGGTTGTTTCCATGAATTTCATTTCATAACTTTTGTTGAATAAAATTTGTTTCATAAAGAACACGCGTGGTGTTCGCTCTTTTCGAAACTATTGTTAAATTGAGTATTTGTTAAATTGGATTCCTTTGTCGGAATACATTTAATTTACTGTGTTATTTGAACACTACACGGGTACAATGTAATATTTGGGAATTAATTTTCGCAGTCTCTGGAAAATAACAAGACACAATGGTTAATATATTTTATATACTATGTTACTTAGGTACTGTCAAAGATCTTTGATTCTAGTTTTGAAAATGTTTTGAATATTGCGATGAAAATTATAGATTAGTATCATCCTTCATTTGACGTTCCCGTCAAGGTCAAAGGCAGTAATGTTACCTGCACGAAAATTTTATTTAGGGAGGCCTGAAACAAGGAATTTGTTGTGAGTCTAAGAGCTCGAAACAACAGGTCACGCGCGCACGTATGTCGTTACCTCTCGCCTCTTACATTTTATTGCCCCCATTATCTGAGATTAAGTCGGCATGCATCGTCCAGATTTTGTTTCATGTCGTCGACTTGTCTCAATACATTTGAAGAAACTGATCTACGACAAGACGTGTTGGCATCTGATCTTTTATGCCCCCATTAAAAAGTAAAGGAAGGTTTCTTTCGTCGGTCAGTTAATGAGCTAGCCTGGCCTCTCCTAAGCATCTTTTATGTAAAAATGCACTGCAATGTGTAGAGAGGTACATTCACTTTAAAAAATGAATTTTTAGAAAATGGGAACCTATTGTACATAAAATCTGTGAAACAAAACCACTTTTTTGGGCTGCAGCCTCATATGAAACCATTACTATATGAAATTGAAAAAATCTTGAGCTCGAGCTACCCACTACCCTATGAAATACTCAGGTTAAGATTTAAACTACGTGGTTTCAAGACCAAAATTGGATTCATTGTAAAAATACATCACTTCAGATTTTTAAACTTTCGGTCATTCTTCTTTTAGTGTGCTTACTGAGTTAAATAGCTTAATTTTTCTCCTAAAATGTTATCTAAACCAGGCTCGGACGCTAAAAGGTCGGTCAAAATGTCATTCAGTTTTATACGGAGTGGAAAAGCGCGCTTTTAAATACACGCGCAGATCTGGATAAAAGCTTTTAGAGGTTGTTTGTTTGTCAGTGGGTAACTGTACGCAATACGATTGATTGCTGTTGACCGAAGCTATTTTTGTTTTGTTTTACAAGTCCTTTTCTGTTTTAGCTAGAGCAAAGGTTGGCGGCTACAAAAGCTACGACTGATCTTACGTTTTTGGAGCATTCCGCAACCAAATGCCCAGCATAAAGGGCGCTACACACCAGGCCCGTATGCGTGACGTGCACGTTGTCACGGCGTCACTACGCGCGTAGAGATGACGTTGTATTTTATGGGATTGTATGCGAGGCTGCAAACCAAATACGCATGCGTACGCGTAACCACGGTGTAATCACATGCGTAGCGCAGTGTGTATCCTCTCATACAATCCCATACGATACAACGTCATCTCTACGCGCGTGATGACGTGCACGTCACGCATACGCGCCCGGTGTATAGCGCCCTTAAGGCAGTGAGGTACCGTCTACTTACGCTAAAGATACAAATCTATGTAGAACATTATGAGTGGTAGGTATGCATACTGCTTCAAGGTGTCTACGGGGTGTAAAGGATGGTGTAACGAAAACTCTACAGGCGTGCTAAGGCTATGAAACTCAACAAGTTTCCCGATCGAACATTATGGATGTAAACGTATTTTTTTTACTTCCTTTACATACAGATTCAGTCAGCTGATCGTGAATTTTGTATGGGAGACCAAAAATTATTTTTTGTTTTCCATTATATTCTATAGGGAATTAGGGAAAGATGTTTAGTTTCATAAATTGAGCATGCCTTCAAGTTTTCGTTAAACCGTCCCTTGCGCCTTGTATCTTAGCGAAGAATACTAAATGCAGCTACTCGCTCACTAACGAAATCTTTCCTTCTTCCGGAAATATTAAAACTAGTGTGTCTTTCGAAAATTTTTGCTTATTTAGTCAAGCATTTTTTATTTAAGGGTGCTACTACGACGCTACTGACACCCCGTTTAACTTCATAAGCTTGACAACTGGGTCGCTGTAAACACGAAAACCAGCTAACTTAGCCGGCCGCAATCCCGCAATTAAGTAAAGGATTAACCCAACTCTATCCTCAGCTTAGTTCCCAAACTTTGCACGTTTAGACAACATTTAGGTAAGTTGATAACAAGGTGACACTATTTAAAAATAACTGTGCATTTATTAAAGACCATCTTTTAACGCAAATGAGTCTATGCGTAAACAAAAACAGATGCAGGGAGGTAATACATCATTTTTCCTTAACATAACAGGTCTCTATGAATATTGAATACCCAGAAAACAGACGCCGCTGCCCTGCCTACGCAAACTACCTGCATGCAGAAGTTGTACTGATAAAAGAACATTCGCGACAGATTACTCTTTTCTGGAAACGTTTTCAGCTTCACTGCAATGAAATTTCGGCTACTGCGACCAGACACACACTATTTCGCTAGTTCTCTCAGAATTTTTCTCGGAATAACAAAGTATTGTCAGAATATCCCCGCAGGCCAGCGCATTAGATTCAGAATAAGTGAATGCGCAGTTCTATAGAAACAATTCCAAATTTGATATTACATTTTATTTTAGAAACGTTTTTACCTTCACTACAATGAAATTTTGGACAGACCCCGGCCAGACACACTCCATTTCGTTAGGAAACGACCTTTCAGAATAACAAACTATTGTCAGAATCTCCCCGCAGGTCAGCGCAGTAGATTCAGAATACGACGTCCAATAAGTGAATGCGCTGTTCCACGGTTCCAATTCCAAATTAGAATTTCAATGAATTTTTCTGTGCGGGCACACGACGTGATTAATAGTGACATGCTGCATACTCAAAGCAAATAATGACGGACAAGAGGCCTGCGAATTATTAAATTGAAGCCAAAATTGTTCACACCTATTCAATCACAAAATACAATTTATGGTATCTACAGAAGTTTGACTTACTTTCTATAATAGTTTTCCCTGAATGACTTGAATTGTTTCGCCATGACTGTAAGATTTCTGTTCTGTTAGTAAATTATCATTATCAACACATAGCTTTATGCGTTTCACTGTCTGTCTGTCTGTCTGTTGTGGAATTCTCTAACTCCTCATAAACCACGCATCTGATTATTAGGCGGTTTTTTGTAATTGATATAGTGATTCAAGAGTTAGGTTTAGATGTATAACACGTACCAGGAAAATGCCTTTTCCCGTGTGAAAGAAAATGAGTTGCAGCGGGCCGCTAGGTAATCAATAAATCAAAATATTCTTCGAAATTAGCGTACCAATCTCTCACTCAGACTTTCAATATCTTACTTATTACTCTCTACCCTCCAACTAGCCATACGTATCTCATCCTGGCAAATGAAACAAAATTTTGTTTTAAAAATTGCGTTCACCCTTCTACTATTTTACTTACTTTATCGGTGGCGATCTACATCCCCCTTATTTAGATGAGCTAACAGAATTGCCGTTACGTCGAGCTCTATTTTACCTAACTGCATCAAAAAGAGGTTATGTTTTTCGAAAGTAGTAGGTACAAATTTATCCGGGCGGCCGTCCTACCTCAAGCTAGAGCATTGGCAGACCCGGAAATAACCGCTTCTGATCCTAACAAATGAATAACTTCTTATCTGAAACCCTTCTACTATTTCATTCACTCTGATCTGAATACGCTGCAAAGAGTAAAAGCCAGTAAGTGCTGGTTCAGTACGTACTTTATTGGTTACCGGGTGTTTTATCGGCGGCGATCTACATCCCCCTCATTTAGGTGCGCTGCCAGCTCGAGCACTATTTTCCAATATAAAACGAAACTGTTTCAAGCAGATATTAGGATGTACAACTACTTAGTTTTCTATCGTTTTCATTTAATTTAAGCTCAATTGCTGGTCGATAACAACCTATATAAAAACTGTTTTATTTAAATACATCCCCCTCATTCAGATGCGTTACTATGCCACTCGGTCGAGCTCTATTTTCCAATATAAAACGAAACTGTTTGAAGCAGATATTAGGATGTACAGCTATTTAGTTTTCTATAGTTTTCATTTTATCTAAGCTCAATTGCTGGTCGATAACAACCTACATAAAAACTGTTTTATTTAAATACATCCCCCTCATTTAGATGCGTTACTATGCCATTTGGTCAAGCTCTATTTTCCAATATAAAACGAAACTGTTTCAAGTAGATATTAGGATGTACGCGGCTACTTAACTTTCTATGGTTTTCATTTTATTTTAACTCGGCAATTGCTGGTCGATAAAAACCTAATTAAAACTTGTTTTAACTAAATACATTTCCTCATTTAGGGATGATGTCAGCTCGAGCACAATTTTCCAATATAAAACGAAACTATTTCAAGCAGATATAAGGATGTACAGCTACTTAGTTTTCTATGGTTTTCATGTTATTTTAGCTCAGCAATTGCTAGTCGATAAAAACCTACATAAAACTGTTATATCTAAAACATCCTCCTCGTTTAGTTGCCAGCTTGAGTACCTAGGTACTATTTTTCCAATATAAAATGAAACTGTTTCAAGCAGATAATCTTTATTATTTTAGGTGCGTTACGTCAAACTCTGACTATTACGTCAAGCAGATTATTAGGTAAGGATGAGTTACTATTGTAAATGTTGTGTAAATGTCATATTTTGCAAAGTTTTTCGTAGAATACATTTCGTAGATGGCTAAATACCTGCTAAAAAGAAGTGATGGGTGCTGCATAAATACCTACTCGTACTCGCAGTAGGAAATTACATACATATAAACAAAACCATTATTTAACTTCTACTGCTAGCTATGCATAAAGTTTTACATAAAAAATTGTTTACTCGATTGGCAAAGCCAATGTGAATGATATATTTTTTATTTAAACTATAAAAATATTCAAAGTAATGTTTACTTAGGTATGTATGTCATGCAATATGCTTTCAAATTTTACCAGTTGCCAGTGGGATTTCAATTTACCTCCTCTCACTTACTCTTTACCTCGGAATATAAAGTGCTACTTTGAGCACTGGGTACAAAATTCAAAATTACAGTGCAAATGGGGCTTAATGCAAACGCAGGCTTGCCAGAAGTAATAACTGTCGTATGCATGCTCATTTTCATTTCGTTTGCCCCATTTGCGGTAAAACACTTTTCTTGGTTCCTTTCTAAGGATAATTTTATTGGATTTGACTGAGTATAAACGTCTTTTAAGATTTCGGATGGGGGATTCAAAGAATGAGTTGAAATAAAATTACAGATCCATCATATATGAGTGTTGTAATATCATTGCTCTTTTATCTGATTGAGGTGGCGATAAGCACACGTAACGTCCGTTTGTGACATAGGAACCTACTTGAACTTAAAATTACGCGACGGAATTCGGCGAAATTACGAGCAATGTTCTAAGGATAATACACTTCAGCCGAAATTCCGTCGCCGAATGTCAGTCCGAAGTGATTCGGCGTGATTTGTATTGATTTGTCATTCGAGAACGCTGAAAACTGGCGGAACGGAATTCAGCCGCCGATTTCGGTCGTAGTGTGTCTACTAAACTCTACTAGGTGGTTGGTATACAAAAAATAATCTAGTTCTAGCTTATAAGTAGTTCGCACTAAGGTTGGCATCTTTTTTCATTGCTAATATCTACTTGGCAGACAAAGTCTTATAATAACACAATATCGCAACATAAAATTGCAATATTTGTTATTGCGGATGAGGGCACTTAGACTTAGAAAGAAATAAGTAAATGATATTGCCTTTAGTAATAAAATCTTTATTGACTTCTTCCTGTGGGTTTTGTTACAGATATCTAAAGGCAAATGATAAGTTGGATAAGGATAATCAACCGCCCACCAAGCGTGGTGAGCAGGTATTGCAATACCTCCAATAAGCCACAGTCCATGTACGAAGTAGGCATTATATTTTTCATTTGCTATGTGTATGAGCGTACGTTTTAAACCACATGAAGAAAAATTATGTACATATTGACCTAGGTAGCTTTATGTATGATGCTTTATGACCTAGGATGTGTAAAGAAGGCTCTTGCATAAACTCTGCATTTTGTAAAACTTTAATATTTAGGTAATCTGCAAAGTGCAAAGAATTCTCCTTTTCCTCGTTCAATGCACGTCTTTGTTTCGAAACGCTTCGACTTAACTTTAGAGAAAAAGATTGTGCTAAGATGGGAGTTTTAAAACAATTTTAAAATGAAATGCAGCAAAAAAGTTTGCGAGTTCGAAAGAAAGCTCTTGCAAGCTTTTTGCCGACTTTGCCAATACAGATTTGTTTTTCATCCGTCTGAAGAATGCAATTCCTAAGGTGATGAAGTTAAACAGTATGTACGAAGATATAAAGGTAAGGACAGTGTAGGTATTTATAACATTACCTATGAATAAAAAAGTAACCAACTTTACTAGAGCTCATATAGTTCATTTACTAGAGGACGTAGCCAATTTTCATGATTTTTTGCAGCATCGGCAGCCGCAACCATCCACAGCTGGATGAGGACCTCCTCATATTGACAGGTCTTTGTCACGTATTCACAATGCTTGGCAGGCGGGCTTTGTAAGTATACACAAAGACGCTGCTGCAACCCTGCCTGTTCCCTTGACCTATCCCTCCGTTTCCATAACATAAATGATTTCACAGTACAAGCAGATCCTATTAAATTTGTCAGGCTCAGTGATCTTATGTACGGCCGTACGTTTAGGCCATATTTGACAGCTGTCAAGCCCATACTAAAAGACATGTCGACAATAAAAAATGACCTTATGTCATAGCATTGACAGCTGTCAAATATGGCCTATTCCAACAGCCGTACTGTAGGTGGGCGTAATTGTGCGGGTCGGGCGCACTGGAGTGAGAGATCAGTAATTGCTCTCTCGCAGACAGTGACAGTGTCCTGATGAATGGCGCTGGAGGACCCACGGGAAAAAAACCGCAGACATTTCTGTAAATTAAAACTGTAGCCGGACTTATCTTGTTATCCAGCTTGTTAGTGCTCGTTTTCTACTACAGTGTTTATAGAACACTGGGGATCATTAGTTTTCGTTCTTGTTTGGGATTTTTTGACCAACGTCTTGTTTGAGAATACTACGCAAAGGCAAAGCTAACTGTATCAACTTATCTCGGGCGCAAGAAGGTCAAAATGTACGAAATAAATGAAACAAGTGACTTGGTAGGTGTGGGAAAAATCGAACTTGTGCATCGCAAGCTGGAATAAACAATGTCAATTTTGTCCTCCGAGCAACACAGTCCATCCAGCTAGATATGTATGCCCACCATAATCGACGAAACTCTGCACTTAAACCGTAAATTTAATGCATAGTTTGCAGTAGAGATAGTTATCTATCTATGCCACAGGTTTTAAATAAAAAGTGGTGTTTAAAACTCAGTTTTATCATAAACCTAAACAAATAAAGGCTTATGATCAAAACTTAATTTTATCAAAATACCTGTGACATGTCATTACACACATGCAGCAGAGCAGGGCCAGCTAATAATTAAAACAAGTACCTAGGTAGTGATAAATAATGAAATGATGCTTCATCATGATTAACGATCTGTTGGTTCATGAAATGGATGACTTATTATGATGATCCATCAAAACGTTATAATAACAAGTGGTTCATTTATTAGTTATTCTCATTGTACCTACTATTTTTGATTAACGTAATATTTGTGAAATGAAATTAGCTAGCGATAAAAACCTTCTCTGTCATCAATTTAGAGACACTACGAAAAACCTGATGTGAAAAAAGCATGTGAAAAATTCCTACTTTATAGGGACGGTTGGCTGTTTATAAGAGAAACCTTTTCCTTTCACGTACATCGTAAGGATTTTTTCTCGTTTGCGGAAATTTACCCTTACACCTGCTTCCTTTGACCTTCTCGCCGACAATGCGGGATCTTCGCTTTCCCTTTCATAGTTTTTTATTTGCCAGAGTCTATGACAGCAGTTTGAAATGCAAAATCGAACATTTACCGACTAAGGTGCAATTTCACAGAGTTTCTAGCGAAAGTAATATCTTGGGATTGTTCCAAATATAAATTATTTTCTATTTATGTAGGTAAAAAGTAAGTGGTAGGGATAATCATATCAAAGGTAATAAAATAACTTTAACTTAGTAAAAGAAATATAGTAGTAGCTTGCCAATTGATAGTCGTAGAGTGTAAGTCTATTCTAAGCAGGATAAAAGGTACCATTGATTGATTAGCTACCTTATGTTCTATGTACGCGTGTGGTTCTGGTAAGTACATTAAGAAATATGAGAAAACGTCAGAAAAGATAAATAAGTAAGTGAGTAAAACTAGTTTAATAACTTAATTTACTGAGCATTACAAAAAATAAATAAATTAATGGTCTTTTCAAATTTACGCTGACGCGCATGAAACTTTCAAATTGTCCCTGACGGTTTTCGAAGCGTTCATCGAGTAGCACTGAAGCTTGGTGTCTCCGAGGGTGGCGTCGAAGAAGATCTTGTACAAGTTGGTGGGTTTGTTTGAGAACACGCTCTTCACTTGTGTGACGGTGCCGGCTTCTTGCCTGTCTTGGCTGATCTTGTACTTCTGCAGTGCAGCTTCGGCTATGGTTCTGAAAGCGGGGTCGGTGGCGTCCTCTGGGTCAACCGTGGATTGCTCGCTGTCGTCAGCTTTGAATCTCGGTACTTCAATGTCCATCTGTAATGAAATGAAATGTATAAGTAAAAATGAAAAATGATTAACTGACTGTGTCAATCGGGAATAGAAACCAGTCGTAGTATCTAACTGTTCAGTAGAAGGGTTTAATTTTATTCACATAAGACAAGATATGACATGACATGACAAGAGTATCTAGAATAACACATAGGCTACTTTTTACCACGGGAAAATGTCTTATTCCTACGAGATCACGCATATTCCAATATTTTTGCAAAGGTGGCGTGACTGAGCCGATTCACGTTTTAAACGTTTTCGCCGAAAACTAACAGCGACATCTCTTGGCGAGTAATGCTTTTTTCCCGCAGAATAATAGGTTGCAGCGGGTGAAACCGCTGACGGGCAGCTAGTGAATAATAAACAATAGGTTTTTAGGTAGAACCACCTGCATAAACATTTAATTTAATAAATCAAAAAGTTATAGACACTTATTTAATAGCTATAAAACCAAATTTAATAGAAAACTTACCTCAATCATTGGCCTGAGTGCCTTCTCATGATCAACCGGATTTCCGCTCGCCAGCGCACCCGCAGTCAGAAGCACAATAAAGAACAACATTTTAGAAAACGTTAAGAATAAGTTTCACTGCTTCTTTGAAGTGGTGATTGTATTGAAGACTAAAGAGCCAAATGTGATGAGTGATTGTCTAGACTATTGATATTTATAGTGCACATTTGATCGATTTCCTTGAATAAAGCCATGGTCACGTTGTCATCGAGAGCGGGCTTATACGCGGAGTTACAACACTTAGATACTCAGGCCGGAACAAGATGCGCGTTACTCGAATGTACATTTACTTTATATTAGCTAGCTACACGACTATAGAACGCTGAGTTGAGCACTCCTCTAAATCTAGTAATATAGCCTGGTCTCTCGCCCAATGTTTTTTGAAGATGACGGTCAAAAAAAGTGATAGTTGACATGATTATTCGGTATACTTGTATTAGGACATGTTCTAGATTACAATATGTTTTAGATAATGAAATACCAAATCTGTAGGCATAGATGTATTAATTTACTGTATTTTAGAATTGTAAATTGTATTAATGTAGAGTTTTAACCGCTACCGCTTCCGCTGCGATCGTGATCATGGCCTTACAAAACGTGATAATTTTCGTCTAACGTGATTTATTCTCTTACTATTTTATCACCATACATGCGATTAAACTTTTCAATTATCAAATTATTACTTTAATAAAATAGATTTTTAGTTCATGCATCGCTTTAAATAAATTTATTTAACAATGTAGAGATTATCAGGTCCTATTGAAAACAAATGGTTAATTAAAAGGCTATATGGTTGATAATGGTTAATACTTAATTATGCATTGAATACAGAATTTTAAAATACTTCCTGTGTTAGCGGCGTGTTAGGTATAACATTTTTGGAAAACTTGAAAACCATCGAGGGTAGGATTTGAACCTGCGACCTTTAAATATCAGATCACCTTGTTATTTTTGATGAGTGATGACGGAGAAAATATTTAATTAGACCATAGTACTTACACGTCACAGATTGTCATTTGTATGGTGTCATGAACCGCAATATTGTCCGGTTTGTTTTTGATTCAGGTTAAACAATGGTCTTGTATCCAAGTGATTGTCAAAAATAGCAATTTTAGAATAGCGCTGTCATTTTTTGTGAAATTGTCTTGAGATAAAAGATGATTTTAACTGTTCATGACTTGACAAAATAAACGCGTTATCTGTCAAAATTGAATCAATAAGTATTATGTCAACTAGGTATTTATGAATATATGCGAAATTGCAAAGAAACTATAGACATTTTAAGCAAGACATGACGAAAAATACTCTATATAGGTATATACTAAACTTATTTTACTGAAAGTGTCAGTACTAAAAGTGTTTTTCCAAAATTGCTATTTTTGACAATCACATGGAATTGAGACCTATTGCGGTTTTAGTATGAAAACTTCTAAAAAAAGAATTGGCCATAAAAAAATTGCTGTAAAATACGTACCAGTCTGCCTTATAATAATTTTAATTGATAAATTGACGGCCTGATTTATTTGTGTAGTAACCTTTTCATTAAAGGCATCAACATATTATTCTGGTCTTCCGAACAGCTACTAAGAGGAACCAGTATAAGCTGATCCCTCATACAGATGGATTTTTTGCAAACTAGGTTTAATATTCTAGTGATCTATCTCCAACCCCTATTCGCAATGCAGTGTAAATCTTAGCGCATATCTCACCATTCACGTTCACCCAATATATAGGGTTACATTTAATTAAGTACAAATCTCTTCAGGGTGTGGTCTACTCACAAAACTGAACAACTTTTGTCTAAAACTTTTCATCGAAATATGAAAAAAAAAATTGGTCCTCCCATACTAAGTGACACACTTTTTCAAGATTTTTCAAGCTATAGATATTTGGTTTACTACAAGACCTTTATACACTAATTAACTTATTGTTGAGGTATAAACATATTCTGGTCCTCCGAACAGCTACTAAGAAGGACCAGTATAAACGGGTAGATCGTTATGTAAACTTGATTCAATATTCTTGAGATCTATCTCCATACGCAATGCAGTCTAAATCTTAGCGCATATCGCCATCCACGTTCACCAAATATTTGAGAGCTCCCGTTCATAAAGCTATAGGTATTTGGTTTACTACAAGATCGTATACACACATTAACTTATTGTTTTGAGGTATAAGTATAAACATATTCTGGTCCTCCGAACAGCTACTAAGATGAACCAATATAAACGGGTAGATTTTTATATAAACTAGATTCAATATTCTTGTAATTTATCCCCACACGCAATGCAGTGTATATCTTAGCGCATATCTCACCATCCACGTTCACCCAATATTTGAGAGCTCCCGTTCATAAAGATATTTGGTTTACGACAAGAGCCGTACTGGCTCTTGCAAACATTTGCGAGACTTGAGTACTTCATCTTAGATTTATTATGTGTCTGTGAGGGAAAGTATATCTACCATTTTAAGAGGATAAAATAAAATTGAACAAAATCTATATTTTTTGTATTTTCTGTTACTGTTTATTTATTTTGATTTTTATAGAGACTAGCAGATAGGTACTTAGCGTATTTTTTGTTCTAATTCAAATGTACAATTCAGCTCAATTTGAATATCAATTATAGGTACCTGTCGTACCTATAATGGGCTTCTTAGTTTAACTAAATTGTAATTAGATAGGATTCCATCTGTGTATAATCTAAGGTATACCTTAGCCGGAACGGGACGGAAGATCGCGTTGCTCGAAACTTTATGTGAAATTCAAGATGACATTATTTTATTTTCCGCTGGACTTCTCTCATCTTTACCTTTCTAGCCACAACAGTACCAGTGTATCGGGAGGTATTGCCATAGTCACCACTTTGGGCAGGCGAATCGGCGAGCACAATGTAAGATTTTTAATTTGTGATTGTTATAATTTTTGTATCGACGGAAACTTTCGATACCGCGTTTCAAGACTTTTACCAACCTATGTGGCCACAGTTACATACATACTACCTACGTACTTGGATGCTCGGTCGTAGAATCGATTTTCCGCCCGTCCAGAAATAGAGAGTGCAAAAGCGTAAACTCGGCCAATCAAAACATTATCTCCGACCCACATGAAGTGTTTGAACATGTAATGAAAACCTCGCTTGGCCGCGCCGCGTTGCGGTCAGGAAATTGAAAGGGCCTCAAACTTGATTTACAACGAAGTGCCTTTTAGAAATGGATGTTTTATTATTATTAAAATCTTTTAAGGACCTTTTTCTTAAGGTGTAGTGTCAAAATGCTGTTTAAGTCTTAAAATAATACGTTTGTTCAGTCGATAAACCACATAGAACAGGACGATAATTTCATAGAAACATGCTTAGTCAAAAATATTTTGCTTACTGGTATGGTAGGTATCATTATTTTTTCTGATTGTCTATACCGGGAGTAACAGAAAGGGTATAACAAGCCGAAAGGAGGTCAAGGTACTCATGAAACTGAACAACTTTCCCCATGGAACATGGGACGAAATGTGAAATAAAATTTTGGCCCTCCCATACAAAACAGCCGATCAGCTGATTGATTTGCTATGAGAGGTTCAAATTATTTTTTCATCTTTCGGCCTATGTTCCATGGGGAAAGTTGTTCAGTTTCATGAGTACCTTGACCTTCTTTCGGCTTGTTATACCCTTTCCGTTACTCCCTGTATAAGCAGTCCTGCGTATGCAATAATATGCATCCTTTTCACGTGGTCGTTTTTTAACGTGATAGAGTTACTTATTTTATTATAGTCTATTATTTACTCTACTCATTTGGGTACCTTCAAAAAACGTAAGCATCTTATCATAATTCAGTCTGTTATAGAAATTGACTAAGTGTACATACTTGTCCTAACTCATTTACGTTTTTATTACAAGAAATACCTACCTACCACACACAAAGAACGACAAGTGTAATAAATTACGATACATCCTTTTTACAGTCTGTAGGAGAACACTGAGATAAGTAGTCATTTTTATTAGGAGGCGTAAAAGGTTTGGTATTCGTTGCGACGGACCATTGAGTGGTGGCTCCAATGATTATTATAATGTAGGTTCAGTGGCTTTACAATTTGGTTATAACCATGTTATAAATAACATAATGTAGGTACGTTATTTTTTTTTAAATGTATTTGCTAGATGGCATTTTATTTCGCCATACACTAGTTCAAATAACTGTCAAAAGATTGCTAATCCGGCAAGTCTATGACGGCGTACCTATAGCACTCGGTTATAGCAACTTGTTGCGGAATAGTACCTTCTTAATGATGGTCTGTCAGCATTGATCTCATTTTGTCATGTCATGTGTACTAAAGTACTATAAAATTTACATCCTATACGTCCCGTTTGCTCGTAGTAAAAACACTGAGACAAGTAGAGTCATTTTATTAGGAAGCGTAAAAGGTTCGGTATCGACTGCGACGAGCCATTATGCCCCGGCCCGCCCCACTGAGTGCTTAATGCAGGATAATGGACGCTCTCACTATTAATTTCCTTGTTTTTGTTTCGGCAAAAAACTGAGCAGTAATCGTGTTTATCGGCCGGGCGCGGCGCAAAGTGAAAATTGCTTCCGGACTACCTGTTAATCCGAATATTTTTATACAGTGCGTTAGAAGCAAGCGGGCATTTGTTGAAACTGTTGATTATAGGCATCAATAAACGGAACCATAGTAAACATCTTTTACTATGGGTCCGTTAGCTAAATCCTGAAAAAACATCAGCTGTTCCATACATTTTGCTTGCTATTAGATTAAATTAAAATTAAAACAGCCATTTGTGCCCTCAAATCTCAATTGCACGAATAGGTGGAGTTCTGTTATTTTTCAGAGTTATAGACAAAAATATGTATTTCGGTGGTTTTTGGTTAGGTCAATTTCTGAATTCAGTGTACTTATTTTTTTCCTATAAAACAAAACATTTCAATCAATAGATTTTCATGGCCATTTTATCGATGCGATAGTTTAGTTTGTTTAAGTTTTAAATTAATGTAAAAGTTTAAGTTTTTAAAGCCAATCCACATATTTTCATATAATTTAAGTTTCTTTTTTCCCCGCATTTGAGTGCACCCGCTTTGAGCTCTCTGTTTTCCCTATGGTTGGCCGGTAGAGAATGCTGTGTGGCATTAAGTAGGCCCGCCATTTGTACGTTTGTGCAATAAAGCTTTATAAAATAAAATATAAATAACATAAATCCGCCTGCCAAGCGTGGTGAGTATGGCAATACCCTCCTTTAGGGGGAGGCCCATATCCAGCAGTGGACTGTAGTGGCTGTAAAGGTATATCAAAATTCCCGAATATCAACTTTTTTGCTCGGGAAATCAAAGCAGGAATATTTGGCTTCTGAGAACAAACTAGAACGCTAGACGATGTAAATAGTTTTCTAGTTAAGAAGCCCTTATCTACCTATTTACATTTTCTAGGTCATATCTAGTCTGGTCGTTAAGGCAACTCTTTAAGTCGAGTTCGCACGTAGGTTCGTAGTTACTAGCTACTTACTTTTATTATAAATGCATGTATTTAAACATAGCACGTGCCTTAGAAACAGCTGATCAAGCGAAGCAGCCAACAACTGCTGACGACGCAAGTTTTCACTGTCATAGTCAATGGAACTAGTGCGAAAAAAACGTTCGCAGTAGTTCCATGGAACTAATCTCAATGGAACTACTGCGAACGAAGGTATTTTACTAGACAATAATTTATGACTTAGTCACACACACGCTTATACTAACAACGCAAAAACTTTTTTATAGGTAGATATGTAAATATTGTAACGTCAATTTTCGTCTGTACTTACATACCTACCTACTTATAGTAGAGTCAAGAGAATTGGTTTTTACAAACGTCATTCACGAATTTTTCCAAATTTTTTTGTAAATCATCGAGGGTTGTAGGTATACCTACCATATAATTGAACAAGGTTATCATAATCATAATGTCAAATTGTCAAATATGCAGACTGTATGAATTTATAGGAGCTGTTTGATACATTTTCTTTGACGGTGTCATGATCATGTTTTCGGATAATTTTCTTTCTTAACATTACACGACGTGTTTTTCATTCATCTCCGCCTTTTTACGAGATGAAAGCTCTCGAACAAATGACAATGAAATTGAGCAACATAATTTGGGTGAAAGCGATTCTAAGAGATTTAACATTTTATTTTGATATGTAGGTGTGTTCTGTATAAATTATGCTTCAACCATTCCCATTCAAAAATCAAAATGATTCAACCCTTCCTACGTTTTTAAAATTATCTTTCCAATGTTTCACTCTCTGGGGTGTCTCGTTTTAGTTTAACATTTATGTTACTTAGGTGATTTGTCCCACGATACAGGCGTGACCTAATAGGGCCACAGTCTCCTTCTCTTCGAGTGGGACATCGAGACGTTCAACGACCCAGGTCACAGTAAACTCGATAGACACCTATGTCTCTTTGTTCGACTTCATCAGTTTTCGTTTTCTTTTACCTAACATGTATTTTGATTTTATTCCAATGTGTCCAGTCTTTCTTGTGATATTTGGCATACATAGTATACATACTTTCCATACATCACTTTGAATGGTTTTCAAGTTCAACAACCTTCTTTGCTACAGTAAATTACCTAACACCGAACTATCTCGCACCTTATAAATTATTTCTGGATCTCAAAGCGAAAAACATGTTTTTATCGTAACACAAAAAATACCTTGCGCCTACAAAGATTTAGGTGGTAGGTGTCTAAGTAATTTCAGCTGCCAAGCCGACCAATAGATCTATAACAGTACAATAAATTGTTTGTATTGGTGTCGCCGGGTGGGAGTAATGTGCGTGAGACCGCACCAACTTAGGCGCGAAACACATGCAATAAACGTTTGTGCGTTATTTTTGCATAGCGCCATCCCATGCTTTAGGGAAATGCTATTTGTCATAGCTATTATTCTCATACAAATACAGTTTATGTCAAACGGTTTGCTGCGTCAACGGATACTTTTGTCAAAATAGAAATAATAAATAAATAATTTATATAAAAAAGTTTAGCCACCCAACTGTGACAGATGTCAAGAGCGAGTAAGAAATTGAATTCAAGAAAATTACGTAAAGAGAATAGAGGCCAATGTGTCCACTTACGAATAGGGGATTAAATTGATCAAAATTCGTATTGTCCTATCGCATCGCAAAAATAACGCGCAAACGGACGTTCCGTGTGATTCTCGCTTTTATATCAACCAGGGCGAGGTGAAAAACATCTCTCTCGTAACTCGAAAGGCAATAAGCGAGTCCACGTAAAAACCCCGATGTTGGGTCACGGAAAATAAGGGTAGGGTTCCTAGGGAACTGAGAGACAATCGCTGAAAATAAAAAATAACATGCCTTACATTCTTGAACTAGATTTTAGCTTTTCAGTTTTTACAACTTTGTTAATTTCCACAAAATATATCTTTGATAAAAGATAATATAATAAAAAGAAATTGAACTAAAATATTATGATTGAACTTAAAGAAATATAAAATTATTCCCTTTCATTCCTGTGTGGAGAAGATTGATTCGATGAATTGAGAACTTTCTATTTTTGTTTCATTGATATCTTGATATAGGTTAGATACTCGTACCTATCATCCCGCTATATTTTTGATTTCTTTCTATGAAACAGATAAACCTTGATATTACTGACGCTTAGATATAACTCCATAAATACAAAAATGTATGTAGGTACCTACTACTTGCATACATATAAATAATTCTCTTAACTCTTTGTACGAATATCCTGTAAACAGTCGTACAGGAAAAACCGCCATTATAAAGAGAGCATAAGATAAACAGTGTAATATTACGTTAGAATGAATTACTTGTGGTTAGGTATGCGTCTTCTCTTTCCATCCGATATGTTTTATCCTTTACCGTGAAAGAAATAAACAAGCAAGCTTTGAGGAACAGAGGTAGGATGGATTTACGTCACAAATCATACGTCTTTTAGAGGAAAATAAATCCACGTCACATAATATTTCTGGCGGTCTTCAGTAAGTATACACTATTCATAGTAGGAAGAGTTTAGATAAAAATATCTTTTGAATTTCACATCATCATCATCATCAAATCAGCCCATCCATGGCTGGACGTAGGTCTTCCCCAGAGTACGTCACAAGGCATGGTCACCCGTTACCGCCATCCCGTTTTATGAATTTTGTTTTTGAAAATAACGTCTTTTTATTCTCGGTAGGTAAGTACCTATAGGTAGACTAAGTAGTCACTCATCATCATCATCATCATCACCACATCAGCCCATAGCAGTCCACGGCTGGACGCAGGTTTCCCCCAGAGTATGTCACAAGGCATGGTCACCCGTTACCGCCATTCCGTTTTATCAATTTTGTTTTTGAATTCATCATCTTTTTATTCTCGGTATGTACCTATAGGTAGATTAGGTAGTCAAAACGACTAACGACCTTACAGAACAAGAATGGAATATTCCTTTACAAGGGACACAACATTAGTATCTAACTTATAATAAATGGGCAGGTAACCCTCTTCCATAGAGAAGACATGTTGGTATTCAGTAAATTTCAATATAGCTATACTCCCGAACACGACTGCTGACAAATTGGGTTCTACAGGGGAAAAGGGGGGTGGGAGGCGGGGTAGGTAGTTAGGTACATTCAGGTTATTGTTTCGCTAACAGGTTTTGCAAATTAATCGGATTTCACACTGTGGGTAGGTACATCCCGTCCCGCCTTTGAACATCACCCATGTTAAATTACGCCTACGTGTTATGTACGTTGTGTAGCTACGCTGCTAGTCGTATCAGCAATTTCGGTTTCCTTACACCTAACCTAATTGGTGAATAAGTAAACCATCAAATTATCGAAGTATCTTAAAATAGGGATACGAAATATACAGGGTGACTGGAAATTCGATGCATTCCCTGAAGGTGGTTAGAGGGGGGGCCATTTCCAACATATTCTTCCATGGAACTAGGGGTCGGAAATGATTGGTTACAAAATTATTAGGACTTTTGATTTTTTTAAGAAAATTTCCCGATTTCAACTTTAAAAGTCATGCGAAAGCTAGCCAAACCGTTTTATGCATAGTTTTTTGACATGATCTCATAGTGAATGAATAGGAGAATCATTTTAGTTACAAGTATAGTTAGAAATACTCTTCTTTTTTAAAATACAGCGCCAAAACAAGAAAATATTTTGGTGGAAAGGGATTTTTTTCAACATTCATGGTAATCTACTGTAAAAAATCACTATGGAATAATCCGTAAAAACTTCATAACAGAGTTCTCTGTTTCATTAGCTAACCGAAAAGGTACAATAATCTACAATCAAACATGTTTTCATAAAAATAATTAGCATTAATGCAAAAAGCGGCGTGCGAAACAAGGCAATTGACTATGGTCGGTCGACTACGCCAAAGTCAGCAAATGCTGTTAAGACAACTTTTTCAAGTATTTTCGTGGTCTAATGGGTGGAGCATTCTCCTCAGGAGACTGTGGTTCCAGGTTCGATTCCCGTGAGTTGACCTACAAGGTTGATATTCAACACTTTGTGAATTTTTCCCAGTTTGGTTTAAAAAATCACGTTGAACCACCTGATTGTCCGTAAGAAAATATCGTGCTCCGGAGGGCATATTAAACCATCGGCCTCGATTGATGTCTAATAAACGCAGACGGTGGTCGTAACACTACCATAGCAGAGGTCTAATACTTGTAGTAGGTGGTTTAAAAACTCCGACAAAGATTTATCATTTCAGTTTTTTAGGCTGTTTAAAGCTCAGGAGCTCCATTTCTGAATTGTCGTAATCCAAATCCGTGCACGAAAATCTAAAACGAGTGGTTTAACCATTCGTATTACACTTTCGACTACTCGACACTTTAAATTTTATGTGTTTGTGTGAATTTATTAGGGTGTGCATAAATTAATAAGTTTAGTAGAACATGTGATACGAGCACAATTATTAGCAGATTTTTGCACGATTAGGATTACGACAATTCAAAAATAGAGCTCCTGGAACACGTGCCTTCTAAAGCACAAGAATTTACCCACACAATCATTTGTCACTCGTCAGACAAAAACATAAATCGGAGTCTAGTGACAAGCTAATTTGCTATTTTTGTTTTTAGATTGTAGATTATCAACGTTTTACGACTTCTGACCCGTCGACCCAATGCTACGACATGATTGCTACGCAGGTGCAGCATAATAATTACAGTAAAAAGGTTTTGCATTCCAAACTTGTGTGTAGCTGACTTAAAAACCGAGGAGACTTTAATTTTCTAGAAAAGTGGATGTTAATATCTTGCAACTTCTTGCTAACTGGCAGTTAAGAAAATTTTGACATTTCGATATGACAATAAAATGCCTATTAGGATATTCTCATTTGTCTTTCTGATCTCGCTCGTTCAGTTTAGAACATTTAGTACATAATTTTTGTCATCATAAAAAAAACTTTGGTTTTACATGGCTACGTTCGACTTTAACGAATATGCGGACATTATGTTCTGTTACGGATTTTGTAATGGGGATGCAGCGGCGGCTCAACGAGAATACGAAATACGTTTTCCTGACCGTCGTATACCACACGTCCGAGTATTTACTGCAGCATTTGCACGAGCCGTGTGCACTGTGAACCACACCTTCCATTGACTCATTCCAAGCCGCCTAGCAGCTTCCCTTGTAGATGTTGTAGGTTCAGACTGAAATAAGTGAAGAATTTCGTCTTCATCATCTGGCTCATGGATACGAGGTCTTCCTGCATCGTGCCGTCTTGCTTCCACAGTTCCCGTTTCACGGATACGACGAAATGCTGCAGTAAATACTCGAATGTGTGGTATACGACGGTCAGGAAAACGTATTGCGTATTCTCGTTGAGCCGCCGCTGCATCCCCATTACAAAATCCGTAACAGAACATAATGTCCGCATATTCGTTAAAGTCGAACGTAGCCATGTAAAACCAAAGTTTTTTTTATGATGACAAAAATTATGTACTAAATGTTCTAAACTGAACGAGCGAGATCAGAAAGACAAATGAGAATATCCTAATAGGCATTTTATTGTCATATCGAAATGTCAAAATTTTCTTAACTGCCAGTTAGCAAGAAGTTGCAAGATATTAACATCCACTTTTCTAGAAAATTAAAGTCTCCTCGGTTTTTAAGTCAGCTACACACAAGTTTGGAATGCAAAACCTTTTTACTGTAATTATTATGCTGCACCTGCGTAGCAATCATGTCGTAGCATTTATTGGGTCGACGGGTCAGAAGTCGTAAAAACGTTGATAATCTACAATCTAAAAACAAAAAATAGCAAATTAGCTTGTCACTAGACTCCGATTTATGTTTTTGTCTGACGAGTGACAAATGATTGTGTGGGTAAATTCTTGTGCTTTAGAAGGCACGTGTTCCAGGAGCTCTAATTTTGAATTGTCGTAATCCTAATCGTGCGAAAATCTGCTAATAATTGTGCTCGTATCACATGTTCTACTAAACTTATTAATTTATGCACACCCTAATAAATTCACACAAACCCTTAAAATTTAAAGTGTCGAGTAGTCGAAAGTGTAATACGAATGGTTAAACCACTCGTTTTAGATTTCCGTGCACGGATTTGGATTACGACAATTCAGAAATGGAGCTCCTGAGCTTTAAACAGCCTAAAAAACTGAAATGATAAATCTTTGTCGGAGTTTTTAAACCACCTACTACAAGTATTAGACCTCTGCTATGGTAGTGTTACGACCACCGTCTGCGTTTATTAGACATCAATCGAGGCCGATGGTTTAATATGCCCTCCGGAGCACGATATTTTCTTACGGACAATCAGGTGGTTCAACGTGATTTTTTAAACCAAACTGGGAAAAATTCACAAAGTGTTAAATATCAACCTTGTAGGTCAACTCACGGGAATCGAACCTGGAACCACAGACTCCTGAGGGGAATGCTCCACCCATTTGTAGTAGCTGCACCTGTAAAATGTAAAAACTAATTAATTAACACACACACTAATAATAATTATCTTTCATACAACCTTACACACATTCTTGCATACACACAAACAAACATACATTCATTCATACATACAAACTAACAAACAAACAAAACATGTAAATTTTATACTTACCAAAATTGTCACACAAAATATTAAAATATTAAGTTGTAAAAACTCACGTACTCCTTGATCATTCTGTAGCGTATCCTTTGTTCTCCAGTAGCGCGTGCGCCTATTGGTAGCTCTGCCTAGTTAGTTGTCTTGAGTCCGCGCACGGGGCGCACGTATTACTTGCCGTCGCACTCGCAACTACCTATCGGCTTACGCGATCTAATATCTAGCTGTGTATGCTTATATTTAAGTGCTTATGTTTGCTACCGCTTTACTGCTTACTGCATAAACCTTCTGAACTGTGAACTGGACGTTTTCTTTGTGAGGATACACATACCTATCATCCCACAAGTGGTGACACTCCGACCTTTGGACTTGGATTTACCTACCTAGTACTGCGGTAAGCAAGAAAGTGAAAGTCATGCCCGGAGAAGACCCAGAATTCCATGATGTCAACCCCGATTCAGAAACGGGTAAAGGCGGTAGTAAAGGTACCAACGGCACCGGCGGCCCCACGGGCCAGATTGATAAGGGCGCAACTGGAAATTTGTCGGAATTATTTCGAGTCGGTGTAAAAGTACCACCGTTTTATTCTGATAGCCCGGCACTATGGTTTGCACAACTGGATGCTCAATTTATATTGTCAGGCGTCGTGAAAGACTCAACAAAATTTTATTTTGCTATTGCGCAACTCGAGCACCAAATCGCAGTAGAAATAGCTGACATCATTCAGAAACCACCCGAGTCGAATATGTATGGCACTCTGAAGGATGAAATCATACGCAGACTATCAGCAACAAAAGAACAGAAGGTGAAACAATTTTTGGACCAAGAACAAATGGGAAGCCGAAAGCCATCACAATACTTACGTCACCTGCTAAGTCTCGCCGGACCTGAAGTACCTAACGACTTTGTACGTACCATCTGGGCAAGCCGCATGCCAAAAGAAATCCAGCCTATAATAGCATCACATCAAGACATGGACATCGACAAGCTTGCAGCACTAGCAGATCACATATATGCTATCGCGTCACCGTCTCCGAACGTCGCTCAAGTGCAGAATAAGCCATCTACATCCACCAGCTTGTCCCCTCAGCAGCAGACTTTTGCTATGGAAGCTATGGCATTGCAAATTGCCGAATTGTCGAAGCAGGTAGCTGCCCTCACGACCAGAAGCCGCTCAAGTTTCCGAGGAAGACGACGATTCAACTCGATCTCGCTCTCGTGATCGTTCACAATCACGCGACAATAGTGGCATCTGCTGGTACCATCGTACTTTTAAGAACAGAGCACTGAAATGTGAACCACCATGCAAGCAAAGTAACCCGAATTCGGGAAACTACCAAGGCAGCCACTAGTGGCGGCATACGACTGCCTTACATGCAATGGCCGCCTCTTGATCACGGAAAGGAAGACCAAAGTGAAGTATCTTATCGACACTGGTGCGGATCTATGTATTCCACGATCTCTGACAAGAGGACCATACAACAAAACACAATATCAACTCTTCGCAGCCAACAATACTGCAATAAACACATACGGAGTTATGACCTTACATTTGGATCTTGGACTTCGTCGTGACTTCTCTTGGAGGTTTGTCATCGCAGATGTAACTCGACCAATTATTGGTAACGATTTCCTAGCCCACTACTACTTGCTAGTCGATTGTAGAAACCACAGATTAGTTGATGGACTCACAACTCTTTCTGTCAACACTCCTCACTCAAATGATATGCCGGACAAGACTTATACCATCAAAACCGTCTGTGGAAGTACGGAATACCACGACTTGTTACGAGATTTTCCTGAGATAACAAAACCAGCCGGTACACCCACCGAGCCGAAGCACAATACGAAACATTACATACGTACAACACCAGGACCTCCAGTCGCTGCTCGTACTCGCCGTCTTGCACCGGATCGCATGATGATAGCCAAAAAGGAATTTGAAGAAATGCTCCAGAATGGCACAGCTCGTCGCTCCGAGAGTTCATGGTCATCACCCCTTCATCTCGCTCGTAAAAAGGATGACGGGTGGCGTCCATGTGGCGACTATCGAGCTCTAAACGCAAGAACAATCCCAGACCGTTATCCAATAAGACATCTCCAAGACTTCTCTCACCAACTAGCCGGAACTCAGATATACTCAAAAGTAGACTTAGTGAAGGCTTACAACCAGATTCCGGTGGTCGAGGCTGATATACCGAAGACAGCCATAATTACTCCCTTTGGACTCTATGAATTCCCATACATGACCTTCGGGCTCAGAAATGCCGCACAGTCTTTTCAAAGATTCATAGACGAAGTACTCCAAGGCCTCGACTTTACATACGGATATCTTGACGACATCTTAATTTTTTCGAAGACTCCTGAAGAACATCGCGAGCATCTGAAGACACTGTTCACTCGACTTCGTGACTACGGCGTACTCATCAACTCCTCGAAATGCGTCTGGGGCGTACGAGAGATCACCTTTTTGGGTTACCACGTCTCACCTGATGGCATTCGCCCACTGGAAGAAAAGATTTCAGCAATACAGACATATCCCATACCTAAAACAGCCAGAGAATTAAGACGCTTCTTAGGTATGCTGAATTTTTACAGACGGTTCATACCCAACGCTGCTGAAATCCAAAGCCCACTTCACGAGGCTCTCGCCGGCAACCTGAAAGGCGCGAAACCAGTAAATATGAATGAAGAACGACTCAAGGCATTTGAAGACTGCAAATCAAGCCTTGCCAAAACAACTCTTCTCGCTCATCCAGATGCCCAATCAGAACTAGCCATCTTCACTGACGCGTCGAACGAAGCAATTGGGTCAGTCCTGCAGCAAAGAAAAGGCAAAGACTGGATACCACTCGGATTCTTCTCACGGAAACTATCACCGTCACAAAAGAAATACAGCCCCTATGATAGGGAGCTCCTGGCAATATATGAAGGCATACGCTATTTCCGTTATATGCTAGAAGCAAGAACATTCTCTGTCTACACAGACCACAAACCTATCACCTTTGCATTCTCGACCAACAGAGACAAATGTTCTCCACGTCAGTTTCGCTACCTCGACTTCATATCCCAGTTTACAACTGACATCCGTTTCGTAGCTGGCCAAGATAATGTCGTTGCTGACGCAATGTCCAGAATCGACGAGATAGAAGCTTTCCAGACGATAAACTACAAAGATCTTGCTAATGAACAAGAGAAAGACAAAGAACTGAAGGATTTCCTGAAGCACGGCACTGGACTCAAGCTCGTCAAACACCCAGAAACAAACTTGTACTGCGACCACTCCATGGGTTTCCCACGGCCCTATGTAACACCAGCATTCAGAAGACAAGTTTTCGACAGCTTACATAACTTGAGCCACCCTGGACCGAAAGCCACAGCACAACTAGTCTCAGAAAGATTTGTGTGGCCAGGAATAAGCAAAGATTGCAAACTATGGGCAAAACAATGCACAAATTGCCAACTTAGCAAAACCGCTCGTCACGCTTCAGCACCCTTCACCAAATTTCAAACCCCTTCCAATCGCTTTTCTCATATCCATATGGATATTGTTGGGCCATTGCCTTATTCAGCAGGTTTCACTTACTGCCTCACTATTGTCGACCGGTTCACTAGGTGGCCGGAAGTTTATCCCATGGCGAACATCACCGCCGAAACTTGTGCCAGCACATTTATTGCTGGTTGGGTTGCCCGCTTCGGTTGCCCTCAATACATCACAACTGACAGAGGTCAGCAATTTCTATCCCACCTTTTCCAACACATTTGCACCATAATTGGTGCCAAACACTGTCCTACCACCTCGTACCATCCCCAATGTAATGGCCTGGTGGAAAGGCTACATCGCCAGCTTAAAGCTGCAATCACTTGCCACAACAATTCACAATGGACTGAAGTCCTACCTCTCGTCCTTTTGGGCCTTAGAACTGCTTGGAAAGACGACTTACAAGCATCTACAGCCGAACTCGTTTACGGGGAACCCCTCAAACTCCCAGGAGAATTTTTCGACCCCTCACCTCACCTGATCGTAGATCCGACAGACTTCGCCATGCGACTTCGGAAGTATATGTCCAATCTGTCTCCTACTCCTGCTTCATGTCATAATCGTAAGACATTCTACTTACCCAAAGATCTTATGACATCTGAGTATGTCTTTCTTCGACGGGGTCCAGCAAAACGATCCCTCGAAACCCCTTATACAGGTCCTTACAAAGTCCTTGAAAGAGGACAGAAGACGTTCCGGATTGATGTCCAAGGAAAAAACGTCACGGTGACAGTCGACCGACTCAAGCCAGCCCACGTAGCGTGCAACAGCTCCGATGACCCGATGACCGCAGACACCTCATCGCCGTCACCAGCTCCTGCCGCTCCAGCTGCACCTCCTACTCCTCCCGCCGACACAGCAACACCTGTAAAGAAGACTCGAAGTGGCAGAGTAGTTCGCTTTCCTAATTACTATCGACCGTGAAACGGTCTCGGTAGGGGAGTACTGTAGTAGCTGCACCTGTAAAATGTAAAAACTAATTAATTAACACACACACTAATAATAATTATCTTTCATACAACCTTACACACATTCTTGCATACACACAAACAAACATACATTCATTCATACATACAAACTAACAAACAAACAAAACATGTAAATTTTATACTTACCAAAATTGTCACACAAAATATTAAAATATTAAGTTGTAAAAACTCACGTACTCCTTGATCATTCTGTAGCGTATCCTTTGTTCTCCAGTAGCGCGTGCGCCTATTGGTAGCTCTGCCTAGTTAGTTGTCTTGAGTCCGCGCACGGGGCGCACGTATTACTTGCCGTCGCACTCGCAACTACCTATCGGCTTACGCGATCTAATATCTAGCTGTGTATGCTTATATTTAAGTGCTTATGTTTGCTACCGCTTTTACTGCTTACTGCATAAACCTTCTGAACTGTGAACTGGACGTTTTCTTTGTGAGGATACACATACCTATCATCCCACACATTAGACCACGAAAATACTTGAAAAAGTTGTCTAAACAGCATTTGCTGACTTTGGCGTAGTCGACCGACCATAGTCAATTGCCTTGTTTCGCACGCCGCTTTTTGCATTAATGCTAATTATTTTTATGAAAACATGTTTGATTGTAGATTATTGTACCTTTTCGGTTAGCTAATGAAACAGAGAACTCTGTTATGAAGTTTTTACGGATTATTCCATAGTGATTTTTTACAGTAGATTACCATGAATGTTGAAAAAAATCCCTTTCCACCAAAATATTTTCTTGTTTTGGCGCTGTATTTTAGAAAAGAAGAGTATTTCTAACTAAACTTGTAACTAAAATGATTCTCCTATTCATTCACTATGAGATCATGTCAAAAAACTATGCATAAAACGGTTTGGCTAGCTTTCGCATGACTTTTAAAGTTGAAATCGGGAAATTTTCTTAAAAAAATCAAAAGTCCTAATAATTTTGTAACCAATCATTTCCGACCCCTGGTTCCATGGAAGAATATGTTAGAAATGGCCCCCCCTCTAACCACCTTCAGGGAATGCATCGAATTTCCAGTCACCCTGTATATAGAAAATGATACCAGTTACTATTTAAGAGCGCATTCAATTTTTTCTAGCAAATTTGCAAATATTGGCTTTATAAACATGCGAGTTTCTCGAAAACCGTTATGTAAAAATAATATGTTACTTGAACATTTAATCAAGCATATCTTCATCTAAAAAATGTACAATGTAAATATTAACATTTTAGTTTTAAACCTGTTACAAACAGCGATATCTAAAGCGACAAAACCAAAATTCAGGAAAAGACCTCAAATCAAGCGTGAGTTTTAGAGTTTTGGTTCACTGTAAAAAAATATCAATTATACAAAAAAATAGAGTATATATTTGAGAACAAAGTCTACAGTGAACATTTTACAATTTTATTCAGTTATATAGAATAATACCACGTTTTTATATACGATTTTTTGCAAAATAATGCGCCATTATAACGGCTTCTGTATGAAAAAATAACAATAGTAAAGATTTAAAAAAAATATATGTTATTTAAGAAGATGTACTTAATCTAATTGCAGAAAAATATATTTATTTTTATTCATAATATCACTGTAAAAAATATTCAAACATCCCCATGTTTTTCGCAAAATGACGCTCCGAGAGGTCTGGCAGGGAAAATTGTATGGGCTTCGTGAAAAGCTCTATAGCGGCCTTAACACGAACGCAATGCTTAGATACGGCTTTAAAAAAAAAGACGTTTAAAATATCCCATTACAATGAAAAGTGGATACCTACCGCGACTGCCACAATAAGACATTTTTTTTTCATTTTTTATTACGATGTGTGTGTGATAGGTAGTTGTGCAAATTAAGGAAATACGTCGCGGCATCAAATTACGACCTGTCTGTGGATGTATTTTGTTTGATATCTGTCACATCACAAGTTAGTTTCTGTTGTATAATAGCCTAAAATCGGTGAACATTTTACTTACCTAGATATATGAAAGCATCGTATTTATACGTTACTTCCACGTTGTAGTATACCCTTTAGTAAAAGACATGTGTTGTAAATAAATACATAACGTGACTAACTATAACGTAAAATGTAGGGATGTTCCGTGAATAATTTTCTCATCAAATCGGGAGTGCGTGCGTAGGTAGTTATGCCGAAGCATGTTTGTAATATTTAATAAGGTAGGTAAGTACCTACGAAATAGACACGAATATACAAAATGGGAGCTGAATTTATTTAGGTACCTTCTAATATAAAGAGTTAACAGTTTTATTTCTATTCCAAGTAAAAGACATCAATTTTGCTTGGTTTCTAAAAATAAGAACGATATCTCTTGAAATAATGATCGTCGACTCACGCCGATCAATAAATAGCAGATAAATAAATACAAAAAACTTCTTGTTACGACGGTTTTGTAACAAGAGCTTATATATAACTGAAGGCTTTAGGACGCAAGTTTCTGTTGTGTCATAAAAACTAAACAACTTTTAAATTCAAAAAGCATTTTTCGGTAAATTTTGATTCAAAAAGCGATTTGAAACAAAGATTTAATAATAAATAAGTCCTCATAATTTCAATTCTCATCCCGCTTAGGTGACATTTTTTTTAATTGGCTTACTTTTGACACAGGAACTAAAAGAGCGGTATATTCGGTTCATATTTTTCCAAATACTTGAAATCAAGTTACTTTTTGTAGCTGGTGGTGATAAGGAAGTTTTTTTAAAGGCTGCATATTTATAAAACAGTTCATTACGAACCAGCATTAGATTCTATAAAACCGACATTACTAAACGAGTGTAAATAAAAGACTTTGTGAGCGTGCACTGTAAAAACACTTGGAGAATATAAACATACGAAAGCAAGCATAAAGAACACGGAACACTTTAGTTATACCGTCGCAGTGAGGCTCAAGTTTAACTTTATTACTGCTGCACTCGACCACAGCAAATGTATCTTAGCTTTTAATTATGAAAACTGTCCTTAGGTTTTCTTCTTGCGTTGAAATTAGTAACTTCACTTCCGTTCATTTAGTGTTTTGAGTTACGACCGTTTACTCGCAATTTCCCTTAGCCACCCTTAGCGCATGTAATTATTTCGAACCTTCCTTAAAACATTTTAGTCGACAAATACGTTAAATAAACTAGGTCAATTTATTTTTCGTTTTAAGTTATGTTCCTCAAGAGAAATTGTCGAGATTTATTTTATTAGTGAATACGTTAACTTATCATTATCAATTAATAATTTTTTTAGTTTACAATTTTTAAATGCAAATATTAGGTAACTTGCAGATCGCGTAGGTCAGCATCTACAAAGTTTTTCCAGCGATACCTGCATTACACACCTTCATAAATAGAAGATCACGCGTTTTTCCTTGCGGGTTAAGCAAAGCGTTAACTGCGGTAAGAATACGGACGTTATCGCCACGGTTGACAAATATTTGAGAGGGATATTACGAAAAATGATGCTCAGATATTGTAAAGGGTGAATCAGCCCATGAAACTGAACAAGGAAAATAGGTCGAAATATGAAAATAAATTTTCGACCTCCCTTGGATACAAAATGTACCTACCAGCCGACCGAGTCAATTGTATACCTACATATACAGGGTGTTAGGGACGGTGTACCGAAAACTATGCATGCAAGCTTGGTCAGACCATCAAACTAAACATCTTTTATTACTATGGAGCAAATGGTGGGAAACGAAAAAAATTACCGACCTCCCAAACAGTCAGTCAGCTGATCGTTAATTTTGTGTGGGAGGTCGAAAATTTTTTCTTGTTTCCCACCATTGGCTCCATGGTAAAATTTGTTCAGTTTCATGGTCTGATCACGCCCGCAAAGTTTTCGGTACGCCGTCCCTTACTCCCTGTATACCTAATCTCACCATCACTTTGAGAAGCAAACCTTCCAACACAATGATAAAGGTGCATTACTAAAGTACATTGTATGTAGGGGTAAGGGGGGCAGCCGATGTGGCGCAGTGGTTAGTACGACTGCCTGCCACGCAGTAGGTTCCGGGTTCAATTCCCGGTGGGCTCACTCACAAAGTTGACATTTATCTCTTTGTGAATTTGTGTCCAGTCTGGTTAGGACATTGCAGGCTGAACCACCTGATTGTCCGAAAAGCAAGAAGCACGTTAAGCCGTCGGTCCCGGTTGCTGTCTATGATGGCGGTCGTTACACAACCATGTCAGAGGCTTGCTACTTGCAGTAGACGGTTGAAAAACTTTGACACCAGGGCTCATCGGGTCGTTGAACGACTCGGTGTCCCACACGAAGAGAGAGAGAGAGAGAGACTAAAGTACATTGTAGGGGTAAGAAGCATGTCTATGTTATCACATGAAAGCCCTTCACATTGTAGGTTTATAATCCAGTGCGGGGAATTCCGCACGCTCCCCGCAGAATTACATGAGATGTAATAATGAAATTGCAACCTGAAAATGGCTTGAAATTGATGAAGAACATTGTTTATGGTAAGACAAGACACGCTCTCTGTGATATTGCTGCGTCTTAGCCGTAGTAGATAATTTTACACATATTTTATGGAACACTAAAGTTCGGCCGATCGAAGAGACCATATTTGACAGCTGCTGACAGCATAGAGGACATGGCAACAAAGAAAAATAGATCTTATGTCACAGTGTTCACATGATTTTGACAGCTGTCAAATATGGCCTATTCCAACGGCCGTACTGTAGTCGACGAACAACTGGATATTACCCATTTTCTGAGATCTTCCTTCGAAACAAATTCCACCAAAATCGGTTCACTACATACCTAATACCTGCCTATTATACAGTACCTACCTACATCGTATCTATTGAATTTAAGAGTTTCTCTACTGGCTGGGAAGTCTGCCTCATTTGCTAATACCTAGGTATTATGGCTGTAGAATTCTGAGAACGCGCCATCTGTATTTTGGGAGTAGATAGATACCTACACATAACATCTCTTAAAAAAAAAAAAAATTTTAAGGACCTTCCTTACAGGTAGTATAGTAACAATAAACCGGTCGTCAAGTAATTTTATGCTTACGAGAATGTCCAAATTTTAGTAAGCCAGTAACAAAATATTGAAACAGTGTAAAGCGTGCCGTAATATGAGCTCTTTTGTCCGGTTTCCGATCCGATTTGCATAGAATAAATAGCATATCAAAAGGGCTCTCGTGGGATTAGTTGGAGCGTAATGTGCCGGTGATTCTGCGAATGTACTCTTTATACAAGGTGTTAGGGACGGTGAACCGAAAATTTTGCAGACAGACCATCAAACTGAACAACTTTTACAATGGAGCCAATGGTGGGAAACGAAAAAAAATTTCCGACCTCCCATACGAAATTCACGATCAGCTGACTGACTTTATATGGGAGGTCGGAATTTTTTTTCCATAGTAAAAGTTGTTCAGTTTGATGGCCTGATCATGCCTGCAATTTTTTTCCATAGTAAAAGTTGTTCAGTTTGATGGCCTGATCATGCCTGCAAAGTTTTGGTTACACCGTCCCTAACACCCCGTATAGGTTAAGTTCTACTCCACAAATCGTTTTTCCTTTTTAAATAGGAGTCGTTTTGGTAACGTTGCCACTTCCATGAACTGCATACGCGACAGCCGCATATTTATGCGGAGACGTAGGCACCTAAGCTGTATACGAATAAATGGGTATAAATAGATATACGACTAAATAGGTATACGAATAACATAATGTGATTTTGTAAAATGCTTTTGTCAAAAAACAGTATACGAATGAATAGGTATGTGATTTTGTAAAATGTTTTTGTCAAACTACTGGATCCGGTATCTAAACACCGGAAAATAATGCGTTTGAAAAACTAATTGAAAACATTGCAAGTTCGATCACATTTTGTTTTATATAAATCAAACTTGGATAAAAGATTACAGAAAACATGAACATATTCAATGAAAAATAGCGAATGTCGATTTAATAATGTGTAAAGGTACGTAGTTAATTAACCAATCAACAAACAACTGAACAACCCTTTTCGAAGTCGGAGGTGCCTGAAAACTAGACTGTTCAATATTCATGAGTTAACTGTAACTGTGGAGTCTCGGACTACGCGTTAAAACGACCATTAGGCGAAGATCACATGTATTTGTTTCTGTGCTGTTAAAGCGCTGCGTATCGCAAGCGTTAGGGAAATGCGTGTTGCCTCTTTATTCCCATACATATACTACAAAATAGAGAGTTTACAGAAGGTTCACGAGACCCTATTTAGGATTTTTGCGAGTGTCATTGTTGCAAAGTCAAGGTTGCTACTTTGGTGTTTTTGCGATCGCAAAAATCCTAAATAGGGTCGAGTGAACCTTCTGTAAACTCTTAATTAAACATCTCAAAGTAATCGTAAAATCTGATTGATACAAAAACGTCATAATATATTATGTTATGACTCAGCTAATTTAAATCCAAGAAATATGACGTTCGTGGCAACCTTGAGTTCCTCTGATAATCCAGTTATTTCCAGTTAAAATCAGTAAGCGTCAAATCGTCGTTAGTACTGATTGAGCCATCTATGTATAAAGGCGGTCCGCGTGCTGTTTCCCTAATTTGTGCAGATACGGTCTGCATCAAACAGTTAGACATCCGTCGACGCAGCGTTATGCGTTACGCAAGTTTGAAATAGCGCAGCAACGTGTGATCCCAGCCTTACTGTAACAGCAGCGTTATGCGTGACGCAGCACAAAAATAGCGCAGCAGCGATCGTTACATGTGATCCCCGCCTTAACTGTAACAGCTCCTGTTTGCCGAGGACCAAACCGAATGGAGATAATTGTTGCAAGAATGGGGCAGCTTACAGCAGTTCAGGCGAGTTGTAAAGCCCGATTTGGAAGATCTGTAACACAGTTGTATTGGGGTAAATTATCAATTTCTGGCGTCCTTTTACTTGAATTTAAGATTACGTAAAATTATGCTAAATTATACGTAAAATGTTTGGTATTTACATACATACATATATCACGCCTATATCCCTTGCGGGGTAGGTAGAGCGTGAATGGCTGTGAAAACGGAAATTCAAAGGCGTGGTAGCCTGACAAAGTTTGAGTGTCATTCAGAAAACTGTGTGACAGGTTGTCAGCATTAAAATTGCAATACACATCAACTCTCAAATCACTTCTTCACTTCTTTCGACACTTACGGTAAAGATATGGTGTGATGCTATTCTAAGCCGGCATCACACGGAAGATTAGTATTTACGACCGGAAAAGTACGGCGTAGTTTTAAAATGATAAATCAGTTTAAGAACTGATATTTTTTGTGGAATAACAAAATCTAAAAGGAATATAAAGAACATTCTATTAGTAGGTATATTGCATGATGCAATAACTCGGAAGTCTTGCTTGCATTTGATTTGATAGGCAGACACGTATGATAGGTACTGACTGTACTTATACTAAGTTTAGAAATAAAAATATTTTTGGAAAAAAAATACAGAATAATGTAAAAATATACAGATAGTAGGTAGTTTGAAAGTACGAAAAATTATAGCATCCAGAATATTTATACCTATACCTTGCTATAGTGTTAAGGAAAGTTCCTGTTATTGCCGCATTTTGTTCCAATTCACGTCCGAGAAATAAGAGAAAGTATACTCACCCATTCGGGAGTTTATCTCGAGAGTAAACAAAGCTGTAAAAAGCGGCTAAAAACGGCTCAGCCTCTTGCCAACAAGCAAACAGTTTTTATCATGTTGATGCAGGCAGCATAAGACCCAAAAGAATGCTCATGTGTTCCCCACTAAATATTAGACTGAAGCATTGAAAACTTGTCTCGAGCAGATTTATTTAGTGCATGCTCATTCAGTGAAATTCACAACACAAAATTCTGTATAAATACAGGTGTCTCCCATTATCAGCGTATCAAAAATTTTTTCTATACCAGCCGAAAACATTAGATTAAACAAAATTTTTATCTTAGCTCCTACTTTGCTCATAACCATTTTGGTTATTGCCTCAGATATCGGCATTTGAAGAAAAATCAAGTCTGATAAACACAAAATTTTCATGATTTCATCAACGTGTTCTGTAAGACTTCCTCTAGAATATTTAGTTTCTTAGAGTTATCATGTTGATGCAGGCAGCAGTGTAAATCTTTTATGAATTAAGCAAGTCAGTTAAACCGGCGGAAGAAGATTAGTTGCAACTTCCGAGTGTTCCTGTTCATCGTGGGGATACAAAATAATAGCGATTTCAGGTTTGATTTTACAATGAAATTAAAGAAAACCCCAACAGTCATCCTGCTGAACTAGAAGGATGTGACAAATGGGAAACTTTCTAGGCATTTTCAAGAGTCAAGGGTGGTGAGCTACTCGTAAAAAAGTCTGTATACCACTTTGTACTAATTCAAATTAATATTTTTTTTTATAGATTTTCAATTTAATAACATGGATGACACTTCACGTAATAAGCCAGAAGACCTTATTAAAAATCAATAAACAGTGGGTAGGTAATTACCTATGGAGTTTCAAACACAACCTGATAAAAGCGTGGTTGCCGCCAACCATTCATGATTTTTGCTGATTGGTATGGTATTGGTATTGGTATTTTAATGGTATACCTAACGTCAAATTTTCGACAATCTTCAAAGTTTTTATAGTCATCACCACATGTCAAAGTAAATAAAGCGTGTGTGTATGTGTGCAAAATCAAATTGTTCAAATTAAGAACACTGTTTAAGTTAGTTATCATCAATAGATAAATCTTGTGTTAACTATTACTCATATCTATCTACATTTGATATTAAAACTATTAACAAATGATCGAATAAATGTTATCTAAAATCGGTCTCGTTTAAAAACATGTCTCAATTTAATAATTACAAAGTTTTATCGCAAATATTTCGATATAAGTACTAGAAAATAAAATCACGTAAGATGAAAATTATCACGTTTTTAAGACTATGTTTACAATCGCAGCGGAAGCATGAGCGGGGATGACATAATAATTTGCCTGTCTTTCAAAAAAAAAATATAATACCAACTAGAATAACATTTGGCTCAGTTCAGTAGTGCAGGCAAAGGTACAGATTTTCTACATTGGGCACTTAGCACCACACAATCAAACACAGTATTTTTAGCCTATACTGCAAAGGTCGTTGTGGTACCTATTAAAACGGTCCTCTCGTTCGGTTTGTTTACACTGTCAATGTACTATCGATAAACTATCGATGGTAAAAAAAAGCAACAATACTATCGCTACTATTATTATTCAAGATAAAAAAATTATCAATCGTATCAATTTCCTACAAAACAATCGTAAGTATTAAACTATCGATTATCTATTCAAATGAAAACAATAGATAGACAGTAATATCTAGCCCACTATTGAACGCTCAACTCATCTTTCTTGACTTTTGCCAGCCGAGACATTACCACAAGAAAGAGAAAAAGAAAATTTTTCAAAATCCGCTTTCGCTTCACGAGCAAATCCGCTCTCGCATGAAACGTGACCACGGCGTTAAACATGGAAATCGATCTAATGTGCAGTAAGTATAAATATCAATTGTCTGGACAATTTCAGTCATCATCACATTTGTGTCTTGGTCTTTCATACTTCTTTTATGTGGCAGTGCAATTTATTCGTGACATTATCTAAAATGTTGTTCTTCATTGTAGTTCTGACTGCGGGTGTGTTGGCAAACGGAAATCCGGTTGATAAAGATCAGGCACTGAGTCCAATGTTTGAGGTAAGAGTTCTGTTTAACTGTCTGTTTTGTGAGTATTAACTGAGTGCCTTATTATCGAAAATATACAGGCTTATTAAAAAAATATTTCAATTTGTTCATATAATATTAGAATTGATTATGTATCGTATATGTTAATTTTATATGAATTAGTTAATTTAGTCTTTTATTTTTTTGTAAAGACTTGTAACTATTTATTTAATTAAAGTTTAGTAGTTAAATAATTAATACATTAGCTTCCTAGGTACTTATGCCTCTCATGCAAATTGCCTAAAGAAAATACTTTTGATAAAAAGGTAGATGGATTAAATTCAAATTTTTCGAGATGTTTCGAGATCTTATCGCAAGTGATCCGGTAAATAGATTGTGAGTGACCCTGTCAGCTAAAATTTTTTGTGTGGGAGGTTCATTACTATTTTTCTTATCTCGACCTACAATCAACAATCAAATCTGGGTTTCAGCAGGGTTATTGTTTCATATTTTATCTGTTTATGTCAATGACACGTAACCTTTCTTTCTTTTAAAGATGGCCGCTGCCCACGTACCGAGATTCAAAGCTGAAGACAGCGAGCAATCCACGGTTGACCCAGAGGACGCCACCGACCCCGCTTTCAGAACCATAGCCGAAGCTGCGCTGCAGAAGTACAAGATCAGCCAAGACAGGCAAGAAGCCGGCACCGTCACACAAGTGAAGAGCGTGTTCTCAAACAAACCCACCAACTTGTACAAGATCTTCTTCGACGCCACCCTCGGAGACACCAAGCTTCAATGTTACTCGATGAACGCTTCGAAAACCGTCAGGGACAATTTGAAAGTTTCATGCGCGACATCATTATAAGTTTTGATGGTTCTTTATTTTTTGTATTTTTTCTATATGTGCAATAAATTATTGAAATAAATTGATTTGTCGAAATATCTTGTTGCTTGCTTTTTCTTTAGCAGATAGTATTAATATTTATGAAGTTTACTATGGCAGATTTTTGTCATTTTCTAATAATACGCGGCACAATTTCTATGAAATCGAAGAATCTACACTTATATAATAAAGAGGAAACCTTTGTTTGTTTTTTTGTTTGTTTGTTTGTTTGTTTTTTTGTATGTATGTAATCGATAAACTCCGAAACTACTGGACCGATTTCCAAAATTCTTTCACCATTAGAAAGCTACAACATTCCTGAGTAACATAGGCTACTTTTTATCACGGGAAAATTCCTCATTCCCATGGGAAAACGGTTATCAGCAGGAAAAGCGGAAAATACAGCGGATATTATCCAAATTAGCCAAATCTCTTTACCGATCTTCGCGAAATTTGGCACTAATATTACTAGCATATTAAAGATGGACATGGACTACTTTTTGACAGCCCTCGAGGATCTGAAGAACCTGATGAAGATCACCAGCATCCCGTCTAAACTATAGGAGATACGGTCATGGCTTCATACAAAAAGTTGTTTACCTTGACGGGCCGCTTCTGCTGGCACATGGTCATCGAGGATCTGGAGTACCTGATGAAGACCACCAGCATCCCATCTAAACTATAGGATATACGGTCATGGCTTCATACAAGAAGTTGTTTACCATGACGGGCCGCTTCTGCTGGCACATGTTCATCGAGGATCTGGAGTACCTGATGAAGACCACCAGCATCCCATCTAAACTATAAGAGATACGGTCATGGCTTCATAGAAAAAGTTGTTCACTATGACGGGTCGCTTCTGCTGGCACATGGTCATCGAGGATCTAGAGTACCTGATGAAGACCACCAGCATCCCATCTAAACTAAAAGGGATACGGTCATGGCTTCATAGAAAAAGTTGTTCACAATGACGGGCCGTTTCTGCTGGCACATGGTCATCGAGAATCTGGAGTACCTGATGAAGACCACCAGCATCCCATCTAAACTATAAGTGATACGGTCATGGCTTCATAGAAAAAGTTGTTCACCATGACGGGCCGCTTCTGCTGGCACATACTTATCGAGGATCTGGAGTACCTGATGCAGACCACCATCATCTGATAAGTGATAGGGTAATGGTTTCAAAGTATAAGTTATACAGCATGACGGGCCACTTCTGCTGGTCATGGTCACGAGGGTCTAGAGTACCCGATGTAGACCCCCAGCATCCCATCTATACTATAAGAGATACGGTAATGGCAAAGATCCAATTTCTACGGGGAAACAGGTAAGTAGCAGCGGGTGAAACCGCTGGGCGGGCCGCTAGTTTTTTTTTAAATAAAGCTAGAAAACTACAATTTTAAAGTCAAAGCAGGATAGAATCAAACATCCCTCAAAAAAAGGAAGTTATTTAGTGCTTTTCTTCATATTTTTATTCATGTAATAAATCTACTAGTTGAAATACTCGATTGCTACTAACCCGCAAATGTTTGCAAGAACGGATACGGCTCTTGTCGTAAACCAAATAGCTTTATGAACGGGAGCTCTCAAATATTGGGTGAACGTGGTTGGCGAGATATGCGCTAAGATTTACACTGCATTGCGTGGTGGGGATAGATCACAATAATATTGAACCTAGTTTACACATCAACCTATCCATTTGAAGGATCTACTTACCTATACTGGTTTTACTTATTAACTGTTCGGAAAAGTAGGATATGTTGATCTCTTAAATGTTTGGTAATGTACTGTAGGTACTAAACCGAAAATATTTCAATTTTGACTCAAAAACTCATAGGAAACACTTTTAAAGTTAACCTGAATTTTATATCTGAGCTAGGTGGTTAAAATTTGATGTCATAGATTTTCAGCGCTAGTTGTCATGTCTTGCGTTACTATAAGCTTAAGTAAAATTCCACGTATTCCACGTATCTATGAGTATGCTGCATGCAGGTTGATGTGTTCTGTAATATCCTGTTTTTATATAATAACTTTCAGAACATCGTATTTCAGTGAGTTCTTTTTCCCTCGTTTCACTCTTTACACATTTATATTGCCATATACGTACCCCGATTCTTACTCGGTCAATCTTCAAAGCATGATTATTTTCAATTTCCGAAAGAAAATGCACACATTGATTACTCGCAGAGCTAAAATTTCTACCTTATTTGGAGAGCCTGAACCTATTTAGTATAGCGCAAAAACAATTACAACAAAAGGATAGTAGACTAGGTAGATATAATTTTTTTTAGTACCAAAAATTCATTACCATGACCTGTTCTCTGATCAGAACCGACAAAAAACAAAGTATATTTCCAAAATGTGCTCGGAGAACATCACTTGCTACAGGGTACCTAAATTTTAAATCATTAAGCTTTTAAATCTATATTTTTATTCATAATTTGGAATACGAAGACATATTGTTTTTGTCATCTTAACTTTTGTCACGATAAAAACTTCATTACCATGTGCAGATTTATTTGTGTTTGAGGTAGTCGTAATTTCCTTTGATCTCGCTGCAAAACGCCGTCATTTCTCTCGCCGCGAGTCAATCGATCGGCGGACGTTGTGTACTGTGTGGATGTGTCTACGTTTTTGCGACAAAATCAGATCGACGTGCGTAATTTGGTGTTTCAACCAGTTTATTCTTCATTACACGGCCTGAATTATTGAGTTAAGTTTATGTTATATCTTTAATTGTTTGCTTTATAACCATTACTCTCAAGTAGTGTTAGGTAACCATAAAAGCTTTTATGAGAAAATGCGGGAAAGATGCGAGTTTTTCTCAAATATATTTGATTTTTTCATTACCAGGCCCTTCATTACCGTCTTTACCGTAACTTTTTTGAGGCTACGGTAATGACTTTGCCGCGACGGAGATGAGAAACTCTTTTTTACGTTTTTCTTTTTTTTAGAATTGATAAATAAGTATCAGCAATTAATGCTCAAATAATTTTCTGTGTGTTAATGTGGATGTAAAATATTTATTTCCCAGTAATTAGAATAATTAAATTTAGTGTTTTTGTTGACTTCCAGTGGTTGGTAATCCGATTATATAAAGGGCCCTGGAGAGCCTCTTCCATTTCTCCATATTGAAGTCCCAGGAGGCTCCAACTGCGTTCAGCTCACTTTGTGTTGTACGCGTTCAGGTTTCAACAGGTCTGCCACGTCGACGTTGCCCGCTTGGCTGCCACATGAAGACAATCTTGGCTAGGTCGTCGTCGCTTTAGCGTAGAGTGTGCCCAATCCAACTCCATTTACGGTGAGCAATTTCCTCTGCGACTGGTGACTGCCTAGGTATAGACTACAGTAGATACCTAGTATGAATACAACGATTTATTTACGAAAACTTGGATTTTGTTCGACAAGGTTTTAGTTACCTTCCACTACTCATAGACGTACAACAACACTGACTTTTCGAGCGAGACGAAGAGTAAGATTTTGATAAGTTGGGTAAGGATGTTTGTTTTCCAAACATGTTTTAACTGAGCGCATACACCTTTGGCTTTCTTTATCCTGTCCCGCCGTCAACGTCCTCGTCTGAGCCACCACTGTTGGCAATGGTGCTGCCCTGAAATTGCTGCTATAGAAAATTGAAAGTAAAAAGCATCACTGTTTGACTTTTGCGATTATTTTTATCGGGACTGCTCGTGAACCACTTTGCAGGTGCTGTGGATGCAGAAAGCTTTGATGATGTTGACCTGTCTTTCGTGGTAAACCCCTCCTTCTTAGCGTTGCCCGCATCGCACTCCTTTTTACGGTGTCAAACGCCTTTTTAAAATCAACGAGGTTATGTACACATCAAACTGCAGTTCTACGCATTGCTCTATCAGTATCCGGAGCGTGTTTATTTGGTCAGCACATGAGCGCCCAAGGCGAAAACCAGCTTGCTCTTCGCGTAAGGTTCGTTTTATGTGAGGTGACATCCTACCCAGCAGGTTCTTAGCTAGAACCTTTGCAGCAGAAGAAAGTATTGTTATGCATCACCAGTTGTCGTTCTTCAGAACTTTAACCAACAGCCCTTGTTTCCATTTTGTGGGTGCTTGATCATCACATTCCCAGATTCGTGCTATGAAAGGGCGCAGTGCAATATTTCAGATGATCGCACTGCGTATTCCATAAGTAGCTCTACGTTAATGTTGTCAAAACTAGAAGATTTTGCCGGATTAAAGTTGGCAATAGTTTTAACAACTTAGTGTATAGTTGAGGCGGTCATAGGTCTATCAAGCAAATCGTCAGGATTCATTCTAAAACTGCTGCCCGCTTCACTAACAGCAAGTATGAGTAAACCACACTGAAATGTTCGTGCCATCTGTCTAGCTGCTCTTCAGTTGTACAAAAGAGTTGTCCATCCTTGGCTTTAAGAGGTTTCTTAGACAGATTTGCATGCCCCCCACTAAACCGAGATGTGGTGTCATACAGATTTATTGATTTATGTTTTTTATTTCATTACCATACCCTAATAAATCATTACCAGGTAACAGTTTCATTACCGTAACTAAGCTTTATTTATTTGTGTCAGTATCTCCTTAAATCTTAGTTCTATCAGCGTTATTAGGTTATAGTCTCTCGTTACCTACGCGAAAATTTTATTTTAAACGTATTTTTTTAACCTACTAAAAAATTGAGCAAATATTGCGCCTTTTGAAGATTGACCCTATGTGTTAGCGTCCAAGAACGCTGCTTACGTTGTGGTAGCGGGTAAGAATATCTATGGTCAACCGCATGGTGGCGGTGATAACACCTACGATAGCATTCCAAAAGACAGTTGACGTCAGGCACCTGGTCGGCCATAAAATATAGCCAAATATTGCTGCATGTGGTATATATGCGCCGACCCCGACTGATTTGGGACAAGATAAGGATGATGATGTTTGAAGAGATACATAAGAACTTAGGTGTTCAAGGTTCTTAAAACTAACACTAGTGCTAGTGGTTCAAAGGTCCATTGAGTCGCTTGAGCCTTGGTGTCTCACACGAAGATTCCCCATGTTCGTAGCTCCCAGACAATTCGGTACTTGTATATTAATAAAATTAAATGAAAATTAATCAAATGCGAAACTAGTTTGTTTAAAAAGCATTGTGATACTAAAAATAATTACTATCTTCATTTTAATGTTATTGAAAATATGCCGTATTCAAATTTTCCAATATTTTTAAAAGATCTTATTTTGACGCCATTGTGAACAATAATAGTTAAATCATAAATAGGTATTGCAAATTCATACAAAGTTTTATATTTAAAAAGTCATTTGACTAGTATGCAAGTAGCGATTTCTCGTGATTTTAGAAGGCAGCTCCGAAGTAGCTATTACTTTACTTTGTTGTTCTGGCTATTTGTCCAACAACATTAAACTGGTATAAAGATTTTATTGCGTTGAAAGGACTTTTATTCGAGTCTGAACACACAATCGACTTACATAAATATTTAAGTAAGTAGGTGGTCTTTTGTCATTTTTAATGATTTCGTTCCTTTTCTTTGTCAATTCAATACCTACATTTAACAAATGCAAAATGTACGTTTGTTTGGAATCGGAGCAAAATTTTTTTTACAACTACTAGCGACCATGGACTTGAGTATACGCGTTCCTAAGATAAAGAATCTTGACAAAATGACAGACAGACAGACGGACAACAAAGTGATCATAATAAGTATAAGAGTTCCGTTGTTTACCTTTTGAGGTACGGAACTCTAAAAATACAATAATGGTGGCATATTATGCTCCTTAGTTGTTTCTTTATCACAAGCATCAGACAATTCTGAGGTCCTGAGTATAGATCAAGATTAATCCTGGGCCCAGGACAAATCTTGATCTATGCTGGGGTATCATATTGACAACTTATGATGACTGCCTGCGACGCAGAAGGTTCCGGGTTCAATTCTCGGTGGGGTCACTCACAAAGTTGATATTCATCGCTTTGTGAATTTTTTTCCAGTCTGGTTAGGACTTTGCCGACTGAACCACCTGATTGTCTGAAAAGTGGTTTGGCTCCGTGCTTCGGATGGGCACGTTAAGCCGTCGGTCCCGGTTGCTGTCCGTTACACAACTATGTCAGAGGTCTGCTACTTGTAGTAGGCGGTTGAATGACTCTGACACCAGGGATCATCGGGTTGTTGGACGACTTGGTGTCTCACTCTAAGAAGAACAAAATATGGAGAGACAATAATTTCTATGGCGAAAAACTTTATCCATAAATCCATGGGTAAGACCGCGTGCCTAAAGAATAGTTAAAAAAATAAATCTTTTCTTCCCTCGTTCAATTAGCGACGTTTTACAAAATGTATGGCGAGGCCTTCGGGCTGGCATTGTCACTGACGCGGAAAATCGTCGGCTCACCGAAACTCAAAGGGCGGAAGTACTTGATTTATGGGCGGGCTGGATGTGTGCGGGCATTAAAAAAACATAAAATATTCCATTCAAACCACTTCCGTTTTGGCAAGAAATAAACGTGACATCCGATTGTGCGTTAGTTTTTCGCAGTGCTATCGCATGCTTTGGGAAAACGAGTTTTTTCACTGTATTTTCATACTTTCATTTATGTCAAATGGTTGATGATGCGTAGTACCTACGCTAGCGCTGCGCATCGCTCAACGCTGCGTCGATGGATGCGTTTGTCAAACCGTTGGATATAAACCGCATTTGTATGGGAATAAGGTCGAAATTCATATTGTTCTAACTCACGCGATACCTACGCAGCGCAAAAATAACGCGCAAACGGACCTTTACATGTGTTTCTCACCACACTCGTACTTGGCGCGTGTCATTCTGGGCGTGTCTGCTAACGCTTGCAGAAAATTGTTATTAAAAGTTATGACTAATTTAATTATAAAACGTGCTAGTGGTTTATAAATAACTGCAGGCAATAATGTTTAAAAAGTAAAATGTCACGTACCTATATGTTAACATGATTAATTAAACTCTCTTCCTAGCTTACCTACAGCTACTAGCTTTCCGGCCCGTGATTTCATTCGGTGCGTTTCAATTTTCAAGCGAATATAATATGAAAAAGATCCTAAAACACATTGGGGTTCATAGGCATTTTTTCAATTAGTAACGTTATCTTGTAGGTATACTGTGTTATCTTATAGGTATATGGAGAGGCCCATGTCCAGCAGTGGACTGTTGTGGCTGTTATGTTTATGATATGGTACATATTCAGCAGTGTTCGGCAAATTGTAATTAACTACTAATAACAAAATTACAATTACTGTATGTAATTGCAATTACCAATTACGAATTAATAATTTTAAAAAGTAATTTCAATTACCAATTACTTTGATGTAATTGTAATTAGAAATTACTCAATTACATATGAACAAGGGCCATATAAATAACAGCTATAAGGATTTTTAACTATGTGTTTATTTCTAAATAATGACCCATACAAAACAATATGATGAAATAAAAAGGTGTTTTTATCATCTCTATTCAAAAACAAAAACAGTAATGTATCAAGGATAGGTTGATGTGCTGCTGATAGTACATGAATCAATGCTTAGAATTGCTTGGCCTTTTGCACTCCTTGAACCTTTCGTTTTTTAGTGTAAGTATATCGGGTTGTAAGGGATCATCGCGTTGTAAGAGTTCATCGGGTCGTAAGAGTTCATCGGGTTGTTAAAGTTTATCGGGTCGTAAGGTTTCATTGTTCTGGTCGAAAGGGTTCTTATGGTCGTAATGGTTCTTCGGGTCGTCACGGTTCGTCGGGTCGTAAGAGTTCATCGGGTCGTAAGAGTTCATCGGGTCGTAACGGTTCTTTGTGTCGTAAGTGTTCTTCTGGTCGTAAGGGTTCTTCGTGAACTCTTAGGACCCGTTGAACACTTACGACCCGTTGAATCCTTACGACCCGATGAACCCTTACGACCCGAAGAATCCTTGCGACCAGCTGAACCCGTTGAACCATTACAAACCTAACAACCCTTACGACCCGATGGCTGACCTCTAAAGACCCATTGACAAGCAATTCGAAGGGCCGAGCCAGCCGAGTCATTATGTACTTATACCTACAAATTAGTTTAAGTTTAGACTCAAAAATTAGCGATTGAATACTTAATAATCACCACAAAAACTATATTTTCAATCATCACTAATTTAGTGACAAAATTATAAGTTTTAATCGTCAAAATTTGTGATTATGCCAATACTGCAATGTATCATACTACAAAATGTAATTGAGTAATTGAATTACGAATTATAATTACTTAATTACATAATTGGAAAAGTAATTGCAATTACTGTTAATTTCAATTACATGTAATTTCAACTACATGTAATTGAATTAAGAGTAGTTCAATTATTAATTAAATTACAAAAGTAATTAATTACGCCCAACACTGATATTCAGTAGTAATCAGGGGCCGATCGATACAAATTAATAATCATCTGTCACATCCCGACACGCTCCATATCCGACTGACTACCTAAATCATTTGCATTAGCCGATCACAAAGTTAACCAGTAAACCAGTAATGTAATTCTAATTATGAAACCATGCGTTTCAAATCAGCGGGAATTATGCGGCAATTGAATTCATAAATCACGTTGGGGATCAACTGCTAATTGGACCATTTCGGCATACGTGCTAATGGAAAAGTAAATCTGTGAATGTATTTTTTGTGAGTAAGCGAAGTGTAGGACGGTGAAGTAAGCGGGTTTCGGAGAGGAGGCTACGCACCGGCAATCCGATCCGTTCTAAAAGTTCTTCTGGGAAGAAGAAGCCCAGTCTCGACTCAAGAGCTTGATTGAGCTGGTTGTTTGAACAACCACACGAATACTTCCGGATGAGCCCTCGCTCCTCACCAAGCCGTCTTCGGGATAATTTTGTCGCATCCAAAATCGCTTACCAAAAAAAGTAAATGCATTCAGTAAGCATAGCCCTGCACGCTCTACTCAAAAATGGACCAATGACTGAAGAGAGCACCTGATGATGACTATATCAGATCATCGGATATGGAAGTGTCATACGACTTTTAGGATACGTGTAGTCCAGTAAGTTGGACTATGACTTTTTGCAACGCAAGTAAGTTCCATCAAAATAAGATCAGATCGTACCAATATTTATAGGTATTGAAACCAAAGAATAGTAAGTAGTAAGTAAGTAAACCAAAGAATTTTATTTGCACTGTGATATCACCGCTAGGTTCTATTTTATTGTTAGTTGGGTTGTGAGATTGGAATTTACTACGGAGCACTATAGAAACAAATGACCCGACTCCCACTCGGAATTCGTTTGTCGCTTAATGATGCGTCGCACCGGTGTTGTCGCCGTGCCGTACCTACCGCACCGCACCGTGTGCCGACGACAATTTGCGTACATTCTGCGCTTCACGTGACTTCCATCCGAAACCAACACCCACTTACATTATTAACCTACTCTCTAGCATTTCGACCGAATGCCAAATGTGAGTCTAGAATCAGAATTTTAGGAATGTTTTAGAGCCGGCTTAGGCTCCAACTCTAAGTGCGGATTTATTTCCTGTTGGTTTCAAAAGAAAGTACTTATTATTTATTTCTTAACCTGTATTTTCTATTTCTGCGGTCTAAATCTTAATACGAAACTCATTACCTCGTAGTAAGAAACCTCATTATACAGTAGGAGCCTCGCAATCTCGTTATTTACAAATAAAAAGGCTTTTCAGCGGGCAGCTGTATACGGCGGGCTAGAGGCGTTAATATTTAAAGCTGCTCCGTCGAGATGGCTGCTTTAATGTGCTATTAGCCCGCAACCGCGTGTTTGACTCGCCGAGAGAGCGCCGAGCTTGGAACACACTTTTCGAGCTACAAGTATGTTGACTGATCCGGTTAGCAAAATTTTTAAAGCGTCGGAACTCAATTGCATACCTACGGAGTGTGGGGGACAGTTCTACAAATAGGTGCCCATGAAACTGAGAACAACTGAGAATAAGGAAATATTTCAGGAGACGTCTGTTTTTTTTTTACCTCTTACACAAAATTACGAGCAGCTACCACACTTCCCGAGCTACAAGTATGTTGACTGCCTGCGTCGCATCCGGCTAGCCACATTTTTTAAAGCGTCGGAACTCAATTGCATACCTACGGAGTGTGGGGGATAGCTCTACAAATTCCTACTGACAAGGTGCCCATGAAACTGAGAACAACTTCCCATAATAAAATATTCAGAAGACGTCTGAATTTTTTTGACCTCTTACACAAAATTACGAACAGCTACTACACTTCCCGAGCTACAAGTATGTTGACTGCCCGCCTCGCATCCGGTTAGACACATTTTTAAAGCGTCGGAACTCAATTGCATACCTACGGGGTGTGGGGGACACAGCTCTCCAAATTCCTACTGACAAGGTGCCCATGAAACTGAACAACTTCCCATAAGAAAATTTCAGAAGATTAAGTTTTTTTTGACATTTTACTATGGGAAGCTAAAAAAGATTTACGTCTGCTCCGATATACTTATTTTATTATGGGAAGTTGTTCAATGTGCTATTAGCCCGCAACCGCGTGTTTGACTCGCCGAGAGAGCGCCGAGCTTGGAACACACTTCCCGAGCTACATAAAAGTATGTTGACTACCCACGTCGCATCCGGTTAGCCACATTTTTAAAGCGTCGGAACTCAATTGCATACCTACGGGGTGTGGGGGACAGCTCTCCAAAAACTGACAAGGTGCCCATGAAACTGAACAACTTCCCATAAGAAAAATTTCAGGAGACGTCTGTTTTTTTTGACCTCTTATACAAAATTACGAGCAGCTACTACACTTCCCGAGCTACAAGTATGTTGACTGCCCGCGTCGCATCCGGTTAGCCACATTTTTTAAAGAGTCGGTACTCAACAGCATACCTACGGGGTGTGTGGGACACAGCTCTCCAAATTCATACTGACAAGGTGCCCATGAAACTGAACAACTTCCCACAAGGAAATATTTCAGGAGACGTCTGAACTTTTTTGACCTCTTATACAAAATTACGAGCAGCTACTACACTTCCCGAGCTACAAGTATGTTGACTGCCCGCGTCGCATCCGGTTAACCACATTTTTAAAGCGTCGGAAATCAATTGCATACCTACGGAGTGTGGGGGACAGCTTTCCAAATTCCTACTGACAAGGTGCCCATGAAACTGAACAACTTCCCGTAAGAAAATATTCAGACGTCTGAATTTTTTTGACCTCTTATACAATCTTACGAGCAGCTACTACACTTCCCGAGCTACAAGTATGTTGACTGCCCGCGTCGCATCCGGTTAGCAACATTTTTAAAGCGTCGGAACTCAATAGCATACCTACGGGGTGTGGAGGACACAGCTCTCCAAATTCCTACTGACAAGGTGCCCATGAAACTGAACAACTTCCCGTAAGAAAATATTCAGACGTCTGAATTTTTTTGACCTCTTATACAAAATTTCAAGCAGCTACTACACTTCCCGAGCTACAAGTATGTTGACTGCCCGTCGCATCCGGTTTGCAACATTTTTAGAGCGTCGGAACTCAATTGCATACCTACGGGGTGTGGGGAACAGCTCTCCGAATTCATACTGACAAGGTGCCCATGAAACTGAACAACTTCCCATAAGAAAATATTCAGAAGACTCTGATTTTTTTTTGACGTCTTATACAAAATTACGAGCAGCTACTACACTTCCCGAGCTATAAGTATGTTGACTGCCCGCGTCGCATCCGGTTAGCAACATTTTTAAAGCGTCGGAGTGTGGGGTACAGCTCTCCAAATCCCTACTGATAAGATAAGGTGCCCGTGAAACAGAGAACAACTTCCGAGAAAATATTCAGAAGACGTCTGATTTTTTTTGACCTCTTATACAAAATTACGAGCAGCTACTACACTTCCCGAGCTACAAGTATGTTGACTGCCCGCGTCGCATCCGGTTAGACACATTTTTAAAGCGTCGGAACTCAATAGCATACCTACGGGGTGTGTGGGACACAGCTCTCAAAAATTCCTACTGACAAGAAACCCATGAAACTGAACAACTTCCCATAAGAAAATATTCAGAAGACGTCTGATTTTTTTTGATCTCTTATACAAAACTACGAGCAGCTTGTAGCAGAGTGCAAACTCTGCATTGACATCCTCCCTAAGCCACCCTCACATCTCCTGTTTTCGAATCATTTTATAACTTAAATTTGGAACACGGCACCGAAACGTCACCGTTCTTGGCTTTTTTTGACGCATTCAATTCTTGGGATCTATACAGAAAGGTCCAGATTTACTAATTTTATATAATAGTGCATAGTCCGATTTCTGTTTTATACTCACTGTTGAGTTGTGATAGTTCTGTTTTAAATCTTATATACCAAGTGAATCCACGTACCGTATTGGATTAACTACAGGAACCCGTAAAAGGTAATACATTTGCTATCAAATATTCACCCATTTATCTTCATACCATCATAACTAGGCACTAACCTGTACCTGTATTTTAGGGTTCCTATGCTTCAATAAAAAAGTGAGTTGAAGATAGAAGTTAATTTTATTATTTATGGCCATCACGGCCATAAGCTACTACACTTCCCGAGCTACAAGTACGTTGACTGCCCGCGTCGCATCCGGTTAGCCACATTTTTAAAGCGTCGGAACTCATTTGCATACCTACGGAGTGTGGGGGATTGCTCTCCAAATTCCTACTGACAAGGTGCCCATGAAACTGAAAAACTTCCCAATTTCCCTTAAGAGAATCTTCAGAAGACATCTGTTTTTTTTTTCACCTCTTATACAAAATTACGAGCAGCTGTCTCCATTTTCCTATTATTGGATGTAAAAAAGTTTTAATACTGAAAGTTTTAGATAATACGAATACTGATACGTTCCATTCAGACCATGAAAATGAACAAGTTCCCATAAGTCTATACGGTATCATTATTCGGAGAACCATCCATTACACTCTGTATCTACCTACATTTCAGCGGCGTAATCTAAAAGTATGCTGTTTATGCAACTTGAAACTTCGGTAGTTTCGGCTTAAAAATAAAATAGCCAGTACCCGGATTTTATTGAAACCGTAGCCAATTTTAGTTTTAGGCCATTTTGGTGTGGGTATGAATAACATTTTAGAATGGAATACTTCGAACAAATCTATTCCAGAGTAACCCGAGCCAATACTATAGACTATTGGCAATAAAACTGACTTTATGTTCGAAAAAATCCTACACAAAGTTTTAGTCAAACCGAAACAACTAGACGAGTCGGTAAAAAAATGCGTACAATAGCTACAGAAGCTAACAGCTATAACTAAATTACTTCTATACTTTTATTACTAAAGGTCAATTTAATAAACTTATCTTCAACAAGTCCAGCATGGAGGAATTTATGGCTCAGGCCGTAAACCCCAATATTTTTTACCAACTTGGTATGATTAAATATTTAGGAAAAGGATTTATTGGGTCGTGGAGGAGGTAAACTGCGTCACGCAATGGCGGCCCTTCGATTCTATTGGATACCTGTACGTAATGTATGGGCCGTCTTTTCAAAGCACGCAACCATGTTTTTACTAGAAAATCGTCGTGGCTCCGTCCGTCCACAATCAAAGAAAATTTAAAATTAGAATTCTGATTTAGAATACAATTAAAATATCTTTGACGTCGGTGTGAATGGCTCTTGTCTTGTTCATATAGGTAACACAGAAGTCGTGATACTTACCTTTTGACCTAGATGTTTCAAACTAGGGTAGGTATCTACTTAAATGAAAATCTTGTAAGGTTTTCTCCCTGCCTAATTAAATATTCTTGAAAATGCTCCGACAATGTTTCTCACATTTACCTACATACAGTTCTTTCTTCTTCTTTTCGAGGGCACCTTTGGAATTGATATGGTATACAAATTAAGTATGACATCCAAGTTTAGCATGTCATTCGTCAACACCAAATCCATTATTACCCGTACGAGAAGAAGTATTGTTCCTACACGTTCCCATCTTCCTCAGCGCAATCTGAATAAAATAAAAATCAATACCTACCGCTGCAAATCCATCATTCTGGATCCAAATGCTATCAGGTGTTGAAATCCCCAGCGAACACACTGGGAATGCGATTTCAACGTTCAGATTGCTCTGGCTGACACAGTCTAGCGCGCGGATAAATTATGAATGGAAAAACGTGACACGAGACGGGATATCGAGCGTGTGGAATCTTTGGAATCAAGCCTGGTTTGAATTAGGTAGTTTGTATGCTTATTGAAGAAATCACAATGGTTTTTGTTGCTAATTCAAATATCAGATTGCGTCTGTCTGGCACAGTCTAGCGCGCCGCCGATGACAGCCGATGTGGCGCAGTGGTTAGTATGCCTGCCTGCCACGAATTCCCGGTGGGGTCACTCACAAAGTTGATATTTATCACTTTGTGAATTTGTTCCCAGTCTGGTTAGGACATTGCAGGCTGAACCACCTGATTGTCCGCAAGTAAGATTGTTCCGTGCTTCGGATGGGCACGTTAAGCCGTCGGTCCCGGTTGCTGTCTATGATGGCGGTCGTTACACAACCATGTCAGAGACCTGCTACTTGCAGTAGGCGGTTGAAAAACTCTGACACCAGGATTCATCGGGTCGTTGAACGACTCGGTGTCCCACACGAAAAGATGAAGAAGAATTCTAGCGCGCGGATAAATTATGAATGGAAAAACGTGACACGAGACGGGATATCGAGCGTGTGGAATCTTTGGAATCAAGAGTGGTTTCAGTGAGGTAGTTTGTATGCTTATTGAAGCAATCACTATGGTTTTTGTTGCTAATTTCAACGTTCAGATTGCTCCGCCTGACACAGTCAATTTCAGTAAAATATGAAAATGAAAACACGAGACGGAATAAAGAGTGTGTGGCGTTTTTGGAATCTGGCGCGTGGTTTCTGTCAAATTGTATTTTCGCCATGTGATGCCAGCTTAGAATAGCATCACCCCATTTCATTCGTGTGGTATCAAACACAATGGTTTTCAGGGCTTCTTTCAACGTTCAGATTTCATCTACTAGGCCATTCTGTGGGGAACCTATAGCAAACATTGATTCGCAAAAGGTGGGGCGGATTATGTTTTTGCATAATCTTGTAAAGGTATCAAGGACAAATAAAACCCCAAGTTTTCGACCTCGAGACTCCCAGGCTCCAGCCGCCATCTTGAATTGAAAGTTCTAAAAACAGGTTTTTTGCGAATAACTTGTTAACAATTGATTTTATGACAAAAGTATGTATGAAAAGAATAAAGAAAATATTGTTTCCCAAATTTCATTCCTACATGTATACTAGCTAAATCTAACAGGTAAAAAGATATAGGCAAAAACAAACATATTTTTATTAAAAAGTTAAGTACACCGCACAAAATGGGGGTAGAAAAAAATATGCGTGAATTTTTCTTTTTTTTGATATGTTCTCTCTCCCGCCACTGTACAGAACAAGTACAGAAGATCTCCCGGACGTAGATAATAGACGAAATCGGGGCGCCTCTCAGACAGCTTAAGAATGGGAGGGCTCCCGGGGAAGACGGAGTGGCATCTGAGCTACTTAAGGCCGGTGGAAAACCTGTCCTCGAGGAGCTGAAAAGGCTTTTCAACTCTGTAATAAATAGCCAATGGGACAATCCCGAAGGCGTGGAGCAGAGGTGTAGTGGCATTGTTTTTCAAAAAAGGAGACAAAACGCTTCTCAAAAACTATAGGCCGATCACACTTCTGAGCCACGTCTATAAGCTGTTCTCGAATCGTCTGGCATCAAGATTTGACGCCTTTCAGCCACGGAACAGGCCGGGTTTCGTAAGGGCTTCAGTACCGTAGACCACATCCATAATGTAAGAGTTATACAGAAGACAGAGGAGTACAACCAACCACTGTGTATGGCTTTTGTGGACTACGAAAAAGCCTTCGACTCTATCGAAACCTGGGCTGTTTTGGAGTCCTTGCAGTGGTGTCAAGTCGACTGGCGGTATGTGGAGGTGCTGAGAAGCCTTTATCAAATGGCTACGATATCCGTTCAAGTACAAAACCATAATACAACTCTGCCTCGAGACGTGTTGGACTTGGGATGAACTTGGATAAGACGAAGGTCATGTTCAATCAACACATAATCCCCGAGCCCGTCTCCGTCGAAGGTCCAGAAATATGTGTACCTTGGGCAAACTTTGCAGATGGGAAGAGACAACTTTGAGGCTGAAATCACCGGAAGAGTGCAGCTTGGCTGGGTAGCATTTGGAAAGCTGCGTCACATCCTCGAATCATCTTTGCCACAATGCCTCAAGGCCAAGGTGTTCGATCTATGCGTCCTACCAGTCATGACCTACGGAGCCGAGACGTGGAACTTGACAGTAAAACTGGCCCACCGGCTACATGTCACTCAGAGAGCTATGAAAAGGTCTATGCTTGGTATACCTATAATGGATAAAGTCCGGAATGAGGCCATCCGAAAGAAGACCAAAGTGACGGACATAGTCTGGAAGTGTAGCAAGCTGAAGTGGCAGTGGGCTGGCCACATTAGTCGTAGAACCGACAGACGGTGGAGTAAGCGAGTTCTCGAGTGGAGGCCACGCCTCGGCAAGCGTAGCGTTAGATGCCGTCCGGCCAGATGGACCGATGACTTAAAAAAGGCGGCTGGTAGCGACTGGATGGCAAAAACGGGAGATCGTGCCTTATGGCATTCCCTGGGGGAGGCCTACGTCCAGCAGTGGACTGCAATAGGCTGAAATAGAATAGATAGAATAGTTACGTATTATGGTGTATTTAAAAAAATATGTGACGGGTAAACACTTCAAATAGTTTCGAACATTCAAATTAACAGTTTTATCATTCAAATTAAAAAATATATCAATTTTATCATTCATTTGAAAGTTCGAGTTAATTAATTTTAATTTGAAATAGTTTCGGAGATAATGGCGTTTATGATAAACGACATGACAGTCAATTAAAAATAATGAAAAAAAAACATTCTATATCTAGTTTTTATGGTATATGAGTTTGAATGTATGTATGGACGACTAGCAAAATATACTTTTAATTTGAATTACAAAAACACTAGAGACATAGAATGTTTTTTTTTATTTCATCATTTTTTTGTAACTGTCATGTCGTTTATCGAATGAAAATATAAAAAAATAAATCTTGACTCATTTCAAGAATAACTCAGGTCAACCTATTTTTTTTCCCCATAAATATTGACGTTGTACGAAATATCTTAGAAACCATAAGCCAGCCAGGATATCTTTGTATAGAAAAAAATGTCGCGAAACAATCTGTTAATAAATTTCAAAAGTAAAAAATAACAGTTTTTATTGTAAAAAGGTGAGAAAATCGACTTATTTGAAAACTGGCGAATTTTGCCATTTGTATGATGGGAAGTCGTCCACATAAACGCCATTATCTCTGAAACCAGACATAGAAAGTGTTCACCCGTCACATATTTTTTTTAAATACACCATAATACGTAACATATCAAAAAATAGTAAAATTTACGCATATTTTTTTCTATCCCCATTTCGTGCGGTGTACTTAACTTTTTAATAAAAATATGTTGGTTTTTGCCTATATCTTTTTATCTGGTATACTTAGCTAGTATACATGTATGAATGAAATTTGGGAAATAATATTTTCTTTATTCTTTTCATACATACTTTTGTCATAAAATCAATTGTTAACAAGTTTTTCGCAAAAAACCTGTTTTTAGAACTTTCAATTCAAGATGGCGGCTGGAGCCTGGGAGTCTCGAGGTCGAAAACTTGGGGTTTTATTTGTACTTGATACCTTTACAAGATTATGCAAAAACATAATCCGCCCCACCTTTTGTAGGCGAAATATCCCTACAGATTGTACTATACCTGACCCAATCTAGGGCGCGGATAAAACTATGGATGAAAAAATGTGATAAAAGACGGGAAACCTACCATGTGGAATTGAGGTTTCAGTTTAATATGGCAACAATCGTAATGGTTTTCATGGATTATGAATACTAAAGTTTAGTGGGAACGGTAACCTTAGATACAACTGGCTACCCCCGATGTAGTGGCTACCTGCAACTCAGAGGGTTCGATGTTCCATTGACCAAAAGAGACTAAAGAAAGAGTGTACTTTGCATATTAGGTGTTCTTTGGATATGTTTCTGGGTGTTATCAATAACTTGATAGCACCGCAAGGTATGCGCGTGCGTAAATTTTTTAAGAATTAAAGTGGTAATGAATTCTAAACGAACGAAAGCACTACATTCATTCCTGTCTTTGTTTCTTTTGGAGGCAGTAGGTAACAGGTCACGCGCGCACGTCTGTCGTTACCCCGCGCCTCTTACATTTTATTACGTCCCATTACCTTGGATTAAGTCGACATGCATCGCCCGGATTCTGTTTCATGTCGCCGACTCTACGTCACTCGACACTTGGAAGAAAAGCGGCTCACACACGCGCCGCTTGATCTTTTAGGAGTAGATTTTTGTTTGAAAGGTGTAATCCGATTCCGCGTGCGAAAGTCTCTAACTGGTCTACCCACTCGTATCATACTTTCTACTTTGTTAATGTCAAAGGTATGTGCCTGTTATGTATGTGTCAAAGCACCAGACCTTTGCAAAAGAAAAACAAATATAGGTAGAGCTAAAAATCGGATCCGGCACAGAACTATAGAGTTCAGTGCCGGATCCGATTTTTCGCTGACATTGATTTACTGTCACAGGTAGTCATTTGCACGGTGGGGTTGTCAAAAACCGCAAAATCGTTCAGTTTGTGTGGGATTCGCCGAATACATTTTGAAACCGTAATCTTGAAGGGAATGTAAAGCAGAGTACGGTGTCGTGTTGCATTACGCGGGATATTGCTTCATTAAAAATTATGGCGAGTCCTGTCTATGAAATGAGTGGAATTTAAATTATTTCACTTTGCTGATTTTGATTACGCAATTACTAGGTACCAAGTATTTAGCAAGTAAAAATAAAATTATGATTGTGAAAAACCCACGACGGTTTACTGCAGCGCCTGATGAATTGTTCGCGTTTATCAACGCGTTATAGAACATGCACCGGTGATATCTAAATCTATCACTGAAAATCCCATCAAAAGCTGACCAGTGGTTTTGGAAATAATCACACACTCACACACTGAGAATGTATAATAAAGTGTCAGAACATAATTTTATCCTACCAACTCTCTCGCTCTCTCCTACCAACTGGTAAATTCATTGTAGGTAAATTCTGCTTCGCTATTAAATAGAATACTTGGCACCGTAGGTAGGCAGCTACTCTACCATAGGTACGTCACATTGATTGTCCAAACAACTGTAAATATTACAAATTGCATAGTTCTCAATTTATACACACAAAAAATATGCTCACGCAAAGAAAAATATGTCGTGAAAGCGATGGTAAGCATTTAGGGACAGTTTTAAGTATTGAACCGGGTCTATCGCGATAATTATTTAGGTAAACCTTTATAATTTACCTGTGTCCCGACGTTTCAACACAGTTTCATGTGTTGTGGTCGCGGGTTGACTAAGGTCCCAGCGAGATGTCATCTAGGCGGTGGGCGACGAGTTCTTCTGCTACCCACATATGTCTTTAGAATTTTGATATTTTATTAATTGTTTGTAAACACTGCACTAGGCCGGCACACAACACTCACAGTATCCGACGATTGCACCGATGATAAATCGCGCGGTTTCAACTTGTCAATCACTGGACTCCATGCGGATGACAATTTAAACCCGTCCTCTCGGTTGAAATTATTTGGGTTTTGCTTAATTTCAATAGCCTCGCGGACGATCCTTGGGTAATAATGACGTTCCACAGAGAGGATTTTTGGGGCATGAAGTTCAATCCAATGATTCGGACCGGATGTTAGAAGGTGTTCTGCTATTGCTGATTTATGCATCTGTCGGTTTTTTTTACAGCTGCGATGTGTTCTTTGACCCGTTCGCTGACAGTCCGCTTCGTTTGGCCAATATATGATTTACCGCAGCTGCATTGTACTTTATAGACTCCTGCGTTCTGAAACGGAATGACATCCTTCGGCGTCCGTAAACAGTGTGACACCTTTGACAATGGAGTGAAAACAGTCTTAACTGAATTTTTACTCAACACCGTCCCAATCTTGTCTGTTACTCCTTTCACAAAGGGTAAGTACGCTGGCTGTCTACTTACCTCCGGATGTCTCTCTTTCCTGGTTTTCATTCGACGCTGAACTCCCGTTGTGTAACCATTTTGAACAAGTACTTTTTGTACATGGTTCAACTCGTCCTCTAGATGTTCTGAGTCACATAAGTCGTGGGCCCTCTTTGTCAGTGTCGAAACTACAGATTGCAGGTGACGCGGATGATGATGAGAAGTCGCGTGTAAGTACCGATCTGTGTGTGTTGTCTTTCTGTATACAGAATGCGCAAGGGACCCATCAGGTCTCACCATCACCTTGACATCAAGGAAGGCCAAAGTTCTATCGCTTTCCACCTCATAGGTAAATCAGACTTTTGGATGGATAGAGTTAAGATATTCAACATACTGCTTTACTGCGTCTGTGTTCCCTTTGATGACACCAAAAAGGTCGTCAACATATCTCTTCCAGAGTGTGATAGTTGAAGGACCGGCACTCAACGCCAACTCTTCAAAGTATTCCATCCAGATGTTAGCAATAACCGGTGCCACAGGGCTGCCCATTGCCACTCCATCGATCTGTAGGTAATACTGCTCATGGTAAAGGAAATAGTTTCCCTCCAGACATTGCTCCAGTAAAGTGTTGTATCTTTTCGGAATACCCTTGTCCCTTAGTCTGCCTTCGATAACCTTCAGACATTCTTTTATTGGAACGTTAGTAAAGAGCGATTCGACATCAAAGCTCACTAGCATCTCGTCTGGTTCCAGTCTTAGGTCACTTATAATGTCAATGAAATGCCGAGAGTTCTTCACATAAGACGACGTCTGACCTACCAAGGTTTGTAATACTCCCGCCACATGTTTCGCGAGGTCATAAGTAGGTGAGCCGATTTGGCTCACAATCGGACGCAGGGGCACGCTGGACTTGTGCACTTTAGGTAGGCCGTACAGTTTCGGTGGTTGTACTGTTCTTGGTCTATGCAAGTTTACGTAGTCGTCCTCAGTGAATAGGTCTTCGTGATCTTTAATGAGAGTACGTATGCGATTGTACACTCTCGCTGTCGGGTTGTAGTTAACGGGCTTATACACATTCACGTCTTCTAACAGTGCCTGAATCTTATGGTCGTACTCCGTGGTGTCCATCACTACAGTGGCATTACCTTTGTCGGCTTTTAGCACTAACACTTCCTTGTTCTCCCGTAGTGCTTTCAATGCTTGACGCTCAGCTGCAGTGGCATTACTTGTGGGTAGCCTGGATTTTCTCAATATAACCGCTATATCTTGACGCATAGTTTCCGCGTCACTGCTAGGGATTTTATTTCGTATGAGAGCCTCTTCTACCCCACATATGATGTTTTCGACTGGGACACGTTTTGGTGTCAAGGCAAAGTTCATTCCTTTTGATAATATATTGATCGTAGCATCATCAAGAGAAGTTTTCGACAGATTAATAACAGTGTTAGCTAAATTTGACTCAGTGTGTATCGTGTCTCCACGAAATGTGTTATTGTCATACCTCTGTCTCGAGATCCATCTTTGGAACTTGCGATCATGTGTAGCACAACTGAGCTCATATTTCCTTGCAGCTTGTTGATAAGTAATTCGGTCACAAACCTCAAAATCAAGTTGTGTTAGCCACTCACTACACTCCAGATGTAACTCATAAAGCTCACTCTGTATACAAAATAGTTCCCGCCTATGGTTTTGTATCAATTATACTTCGCATTTCGTCCTCGAGATTAGTATATTATTTACACATGTAGTATCGCATAGGTGCTACCACTCTGCACTGTATTTGAGGGTATTTTAATGTTTACTATTTTTTTTTTTTTTTTTTTGCTTTGGGGGTACTCCTTGTTTACGCCTTTTACCACCACTCTGTCGCCCGTCATTCGCAGTTCAGTGCTCGACCACTCCACTCGTGTTCTCGCTCGTGTTCTCCCACTGCGTAAAAAATAAAATAAAAATGTCTGAACCTCAAGATCAGGAACCGCCTAAGGCGTCTAAACGGAAATCTGAAAGTTTAGAAGACGGGCTTGCTCGTCTCGTGAAAAAAGTCAAAAAATTGGAGAAGCAAATCCGTGCCCGTAATAATGGTTCTACTCAGGCCAATGCTCCCGCTGATCAAGGTATGTACTAAATTTAATTTTTATAAAGTGAAAGTGATTCTCTTTCAAATTTCGTATTTTTCAAATGCATTCGAAATATCCGCTGGGGATATTTCACCGCATATTTACTGTTAGCGCTCAATCCGCTGGGGGTTGCGCCTACCTGATATTTTTAGATAACACCCGATATCTAAAACTCACGTCACGTTACATGTGACCACTTTCAACACGTTCGGTGCAGTGTTTACTGCGTGAGAATTGCCGTTACGTTGTTGCAATTACTTTAACTAAAGTAACCGAAAAATACGTTACCCTATTTCAATCTATATTATCTAAATCATACACAAAAAAAATCATACGCTTATTATCGTGTTACCTACCGATATTTTAAATAAGTGTTGCACTTTTCAGTGCCGCCTGATCAGGGCCAAGAAGAAAATCAACCTGACGAGCCCGGGTCACCGGAGCAGGATGAGTCAGCGCCGCCGGACGAGCCAGCCGCTTCCACGTCAGGCGACCACTGTTCCGAGTCAGAACCGCCAGACGAAGATGTTGTCGAAGACGAGGAACCTGTTTCAGGCGACTTGCCCCAGCCGCTTTCATCTGAAAGTCCCAGTAATCAGACAAGTAGCGATCAGCCTAATAACTTACCTTTATCCGAGGCAGTCGCTAAAGACAAGGAAGATAAACCCACCGATGAGCCTATGGAGCTAGACCAGGATGTTTTAGCTATTTTAGGCGAAGACCCCTCTTCAACCGTAAAATACGGTCCAGAAATCCGTAAAGAACTTGCTTCCAGACTCCAGCATATCGCTACTGAAGGATTGTCGAAAGAAATCCGCAAAGAGCTTATCAATAAATATCTGTTACCGGCTAATTGTCTTCACGTGGGTGCACCCACAATAAACCCAGAACTAAAAGCAGCTCTTAACGAAGCGGTCGTGAAACGCGACAAGGGGATTGAAACGAAGCAAAAGGAGATGGCAAGCGCCATATCCTGCGTATCTGATGTTATTACTTACCATCTTAACTGTAAAGAAAAGAATAACCAGATTTTACAAAAACTGATGGATGTTGGACGTATACTTTGTGATATCCAACATGGAGATTCCGTAACCAGACGCAATTTTGTATTGTTTTCTGTGAAAAGTGATATGCAAGAGCATTTAAAAAACACGAAAATTGACACATCACTCTTTGGAGAACAGCTATCGGAGACGCTAAAATCTGCTAAAGCAGTAAATAAATCAGGCGCCGAGTTGAAAATAGATTCCTCCAAAAATAACCCCAAAAAGGCCAAACCACCTGTGCCACAAAATTTAAACCGCAAAGCGGCTCCCCCGCGCAGGCAGGCGGGAGCAGCAGTCCAGGCACCTCGGAACCACGCGCCTGCACCTCCAGCTCCACGTGCGCAGCCCCAGCAGCCGCAGCACCCGGCGCCAGCATACAGGATGTCGTCGACTCAGCCTCCGCCTCCTCCACGCCGGCGCTATTAGATCCAGTTAAGTACGCAGGTCGTTTATCATATTTTCATGAACAATGGTCAATGGTTACGCAAGATCCAACAATCCTTTCGTGGATTAGTGGATATGAGATTAAATTTTCTACACCGGTTGTACAAACATCACCTCCAGCGATGCCTGTTTATTCACAATCTGAAATTGCTCAATTTCAAGAAGAAATAAACAAACTTCTTGAAATAGGCGCCATTTCGCAATGTAAACCTTGTCATGGCCAATTTGTGTCAAGTATATTTTTGATACCAAAACCGAACGGTAAAAAACGCTTCATACTAAATTTAAAAAATTTAAATAAGTTTATTCAAACAAGTCACTTTAAATTAGAGGATTTGCGTACCGCACTCAAATTGGTCACTCAAAATTGCCAAATGGCTACCCTGGATCTCAAAGATGCCTACTTTTTGATAAAAATTCATCCAAACTCAAGAAAATACTTACGCTTTTCATTTAATCAAAAATTGTATGAATTCAGTGTTTTGCCGTTCGGTCTAAATACAGCGCCTTACATATTTACCAAAATAATGAAGCCAGTTACTCGATTGTTACGTCTAGCCGGTTTTTTATCAACCTTGTACTTGGACGACTGGCTACTATTCGGTCAAAATCGTGAACAATGTTTGACAAATGTAAAGGTAACAGAACAACTATTAATTTCTCTTGGTTTCATAATAAACAAAGAAAAAAGTGTTCTTACACCGTCTACATCATGCAAGTTTTTGGGGATGGTAATAAATTCAAACAAGCTTCAAGTCACCTTGCCCGGGGAAAAAAGAAATCGCATAAAAGTAGAACTTGAAAACATAAATAAAATAAAACGCTGTAAAATTAGAAAATTTGCACAACTTGTAGGTCTTCTTGTCTCAGCATGCCCGGCTATTGAATACGGTTGGTTATATACCAAAGAAATGGAACGATGTAAATATTTAAATTTAATTAAAAACAACGAGAACTATGATAGTTACATGAATATACCTGATTCCATAGTTCCTGACGTACACTGGTGGCTAAGTTCGATTGACCATGCTACTCATCGTATAAGAAATGATGAGTACCAGCGGGAAATATATTCAGATGCCTCAACTTCTGGGTGGGGCGCGGCATGTGGTACTGAAACAGCTAGCGGGCAATGGTCAAACAATGAACGCCAGTATCATATAAATTACTTGGAACTTTTAGCGGCTTTTATTGCAATTAAAGTTTTCGCGAAAGACTTGCACGACTGCCAAATTCTCCTTAGACTTGATAATGCGACTGCAATATCTTACGTAAACAGAATGGGAGGTATTCAGTACCCCCACCTCACAGGCGTTTCCAAACAGATTTGGCAGTGGTGTGAAACTCGTAGACTCTTTATTTTCGCATCTTATATAAGATCCAAGGATAACACGGTCGCTGATGCTGAGTCCCGTAGGAATCACCCTGATATAGAATGGGAGCTTGCTGACCACGCTTTTGATAAGATTGTATCTAGCTTTGGTCATCCCGATATAGACTTGTTTGCAAGTCGTATAAATAAAAAATGCAGCAGGTATATATCGTGGCACTCAGATCCAGATGCTGAATCCATTGATTCGTTCACTGTCTGTTGGTCCGCATTCTTCTTTTATGCGTTTCCTCCATTTTCGATGATTCTGAAATCTTTGAAAAAATTATCGCAGAGAAGGCGGAAGGAATCATGGTTGTGCCTTTGTGGCCAACACAACCATGGTTCCCTCTGTTTTCGTCTCTTCTGACGTCAAACAGCATTACTTTTCCTCCTTCCCAAAATGTTCTCATCTCTCATTGCAGTTCGCCGAACCGCCAGATACACACCGCCCTTACCCTGGTGGCAGGTGTCTTATCCGGGAAGCGCTACGCAGACGCTGCTTACCGCCGTCTTCCCTAAACATTATGTTGGCCTCACTGTCAGATAACTCAATCAAACAATACGACGTTTGTTTAAAGAAATGGTGGTTCTTTTGTCATTCAAAAAATATTGATGTTTACAGCGTTTCTGTGCCCACAATAATCTATTTTTTAACTGAACTTTATGGGGCTGGTTCGCAATATGGAACACTCAATTCTTGTAGATCCGCTCTTTCATTACTTTTGGGGCCAAATATTTCTAAGGACGATCGGATACAAAGGTTTTTTAAGGGAGTCTTTCGGTTACGACCGCCACTCCCAAAATATAATACAACTTGGGACACTAACAGTGTTTTGGATTGCTTAGAAACCTGGTACCCTAATGTAAACCTTTCTTTAGTCCAAATAACTAAGAAAACTTTAATTCTTCTCGCTCTTACAACAGCACACAGAATGCAGACGCTTTCGAAAATAAACATAAAAAATATAGAAGTCATAAACGACAATAAGATCATTATCAAAATTCCAGATATAATTAAAACCTCACGACCAGGTTCTAAACAGCCCATTATTCATTTGCCCTTCTTTAGAGAAAAGGTATCTATTTGTCCTGCCCAATGTCTCAGTGACTATTTAGACAGAACCGTAGCTTTACGTAAATCTGAATATCTATTCATAGGCATTAAAAAACCTCATAACGCTGTGGGTACACAAACCCTCAGCAGATGGATCAAGTCTACACTCAGCGAGTGTGGTATTGACACCAGTATTTTCTCCGCACATAGCACACGACATGCGGCTACGTCGCAGGCTCGCTCGCTCGGTGTAAACATTGATGCCATACGAAATACCGCTGGTTGGAGCGGCAATTCAACAACCTTTGCTAGATTCTACAATCGAACCATCCTTTCCAATGATGATTCATCTTTAGCTAGAGCTATATTAAATAATAGCATTAATAATGCACACTGATTGAAGTAACTGTTATTATTAATACTAAGATTAATACAATCATACATGTTACACAATTGATTTAATAAAAACTTATGATTTGTTAACAAATTGGTTTGTATTGGACAATTTTCCATGCACACTCTCAAAGTCTACATGTGTAAATAATATACTAATCTCGAGGACGAAATGCGAAGTATAATTGATGATTAAACGAACTTACCTAAAGTGAAGTTCTATCATAATTATATGAGCATTTCGTCCGAAGAGATTAGTATAGCAACCCTCCCATATCCCACCCCCAAGATATGGAAAAATTGTCATCAGGAAATCCTCAACTAAATGACGGGCGACAGAGTGGTGGTAAAAGGCGTAAACAAGGAGTACCCCCAAAGCAAAAAAAAAAAAAAAAAATAGTAAACATTAAAATACCCTCAAATACAGTGCAGAGTGGTAGCACCTATGCGATACTACATGTGTAAATAATATACTAATCTCTTCGGACGAAATGCTCATATAATTATGATAGAACTTCACTTTAGGTAAGTTCGTTTAATCATCAATTTGCGCAGCAATTTGACACTCGCGTTATGGAGAATTCTTTCGGAGTAAGCAATATCCGGACGTGATTTTATGCGAACGCACGTAGGTGTAACTTTTGATTCGCGACATTTCACTAAAAACGCTATGGACGTTTCTAGAAAAACACGTCTCTTCCGAAGTTTCTCCAGCTGTTTAATTTTATTTGCGTTTTCCGGCCCGTAACTTTCCGGCCCGTCATTATTACCCAAGGATCGTCCGCGAGGCTATTGAAATTAAGAAAAACCCAAATAATTTCAACCGAGAGGACGGGTTTAAATTGTCATCCGCATGGAGTCCAGTGATTGACAAGTTGAAACCGCGCGATTTATCATCGGTGCAATCGTCGGATACTGTGAGTGTTGTGTGCCGGCCTAGTGCAGTGTTTACAAACAATTAATAAAATATCAAAATTCTAAAGACATATCGATGGGTGAAAACGAAAAGGTCGTATCTCGAAAAAGGTCGTAACTAGACTAACATTACGCCCTTATTCAGCTGATTTTTCTCTATCGAATGGTCCGGGTCTCGTTTTCCTACGACAATTTTTTTTTTCAAAAATGGGATATTTTTTTTCAAATTTTCAATTTCATTTTGTCGTAACTAGGCGAAAATCCAGCGTTTTTGGGGCTTTTCGACTTACGCCAAATCAATGTTGGGTGTTTGCAATTTAGTATTAGTTACACCCTTTTTTCGGACAGTAAAACTTGACAATTATTTTAGTTACGACATTCTTGCAGGCAGTAAAATTTGATAATTTTTTAGTTACGCCATTTATAAGGTTACTGAATTTTAAGGATTGGAAGATACATCCTTCTTTTGGAGAGTATGATTAATACGAAATAATGCTACACCATTCTTCTGGCTTGTAATAATAGCGGAATTCTTAAATACATCTACAGACTTAGGCATGCAAAACCGAGTATCAAAACATAATTTTGTCTAAAAATACCCTTACTGCAGAGCAAAAGGCAAAGGAAAAGCAATATGCTATCATCCGTTTGAAGCCCGTCATAAATATTACTGAATAGTGGAGATGTTAAGGAGAGGGCTCAAAGAAGAGCAGATTGGATATTACTTCACAAGTTAATGATGATGATGATGAGTGGAGAGAGCCCGGTTTCCACCCAGAGTCGTGCTGAGTCCAGGTCATGTGGTGTGATTGATAGCTACTGACTTTCCTGATGATCTGGTGTGTTTACCAGGTACAGCTTTGTTTGAGTGATGTTTGTATATTTTTGAGTGTCATGTAGAAAGTTTTTGGCTTTTAACTATACTCTAATAATATAAAGTACCTAGAAAAAATTAGGCATATAAAAGCTGTTTTTGAGAGTCATTAAAATCGTCTAACATTAAAATTTGCAGCCTTTCAGGTACCAGAATTAATGAAATAGGCCATTTTTGATGAAAGCGTCATCGATCAACGAGGTCCACTTTCATACTTAACGGCAAGTTATACAGAAATTAGAGGAGTATACCTATTACCAATTGCTGTGTGTATGGTTTACATGGATTTTAAGAAAAAAAAATTGTCTCCTTTAGAAACCAGGACTGTTAGTCTGTTAGTAGACTGAGTACTCTCTTGACTATCTTGCAGCGCTGCCAAGTTGACTGGCAATATGTAAAGGTACCTAAAGCTACCAAAAGCAGTGAAGTATAAGGTGATGTCATACCCCCGATTATGAAGTTGGATGCTAAAATCTCCTGTAGAGTGTAGCTTGGCTAGGCAGCATTTATGGAGTCGCGTCATATTTTTGAGATATCCTTGCCATATTATTACCTCTATCGATCACGGTGTTCGATATGGGCATTCTATCTGTCATGACCTACGGAGCTGCGACTTGAAAACTGGCAGTAAAACTGGTCCACCAGCTACTTGTCACTCAGAACGCTATGGAATAGGGTTTGACTAAAGGATAAAGTCCAGAGTGAGATTACCACTGGAAGACCAAAGTGGCTGTCTGGCTGGTCAATTCTCTCATAGAACCGATGGACGGTTGAGTAAGCGAGTTCCTGATTGGAGGTCTTGACTTGGTAAGCGTAGCAATGGACATCCTTCAACTTAATGGACCGATGACATAATAGTGACTGCGAGCATTATTGGAGATCTCAGATACATTCCGCCACTAGGATGAGGTAATCTACAAACATGATCGTCAGTTGCGACATGCGAGCTCCTTTGATGTTCATTTTCTTACACTCCATGATGTCGTCAAGGACGTTATTGATGTGTTTGGGTGAGAGAGTGTCACCTTGGCAGACACCTCGGCATATGTATATGGTGACTGTATTTCTGTGCATGCGCACCTGCATCGTTGCAAATCTCCAGCAAATGCTCGCAGAACTTCACGAAACTTCTCTTAGGATCGGGCTGAGGATGGAGAACGACTATGTTCAAGACCAAGAATGGTTCTTTGCGTGTACTTAATATAACCATGTACAGTTAGTCTTGGGCATCTTTAATCCTTCGACCCAGTAGATCAGGTTAAGAGATAAAAAGACGAATCGGGTTAGGCTTGGCTGCTTTTGGGAAGCTGGTTTATGACTTCAAGTCCAAGCTAAGGTAAGGTATATGAGCAATGTGTCCTGCTGATCTTTACTTAAGATTAAACCTATAGTAAGTATAAGATTAAAATAGCACAGAGAGCAATAGAGCGTGCCATGTTACGTATCTACCTCGTTGATATCAAACGTCGAAATTCGACGTAGGACTAAAGTCGGAGACGTAGGTAAGCGAATATCTAGATTAAATGGTGGTGGACAGGACACTTGTCTAGTATGCATAACGAACGATGGAGAAAAGCAGTCAGTAGTAGAGAAAGGGAGTAAAAATACCAGTGGGCAGACCATCAGTCTGGAGGTCAGATGACAGCATTAAATCGATCGGATCTGAATGGATAAGATTGGCACAAGGCCGTAAGGAGTAGCGCAAAACAGGAGAGGACTATAACCTGCAGTAAGTGGACGTTGATGATGATTATGATGATTACTAGTGGCTGGATGGCAAAACCTGAAGACCTTGACTTATGAATGACATACCCTGGGAGGCCTACATCCAAAATTGGACTGCTGTAGTTCGATATGTGTGTTTTTGATGATAAATAGTGCAATACACGGTAAAAAACGCATACAAAATTGGTTATTTATAGTTTCGTCTACAGCAATTATTGCAGTTTACGACAAAAGTCGAGTAAAAATATTTTTCTTTATTCACTTACGCCCCCTTTTTCATACGTGAATCCGTAAAATATCTTAATTACAACGTTTTACACGTTTGTAAATTAGATGGTTCCTTGCCATTACATACAAACGTGTGAACCACTTACGACCTTTTTGCGGTCAGTAAATTGAAAACGGAAGGGCGTAACTAGCGAAAATCCTACTTCTCGTAACTTTAGATTGAAAATTGTAATTGCTAATGAAGGATACTCAAAAATGAACAGCATGTTCCTAATAAATAATTTCTAAATAACGCGTAGTTTTCGAGTTATGAATTTTTTTCTGAAATATTTTTAGTTTTTCGGCTCTGGTGTAAAGTTGGTTTTTTCTAGTTACGACCTTTTCGTTTTCACCCATCGATATGTGGGTAGCAGAAGAACTCGTCGCCCACCGCCTAGATGACATCTCGCTGGGACCTTAGTCAACCCGCGACCACAACACATGAAACTGTGTTGAAACGTCGGGACACAGGTAAATTATAAAGGTTTACCTAAATAATTATCGCGATAGACCCGGTTCAATACTTAAAATGTGTGAAAACAATCGCGAGTGCTTCAAAAGTTATATTTAGGTACAAAAAATGCATAAACTGACAAATAAAAAAAAACACCTGCTGCTATAGTCTACTTTTCATAATATTTGTTCAAATAGGTATGTTTTTTGTGTAGTTATTATTTAGTTATACGGTTTGATTCAAATTTAAAATTTTGGGCCATAAACGGAATTCTCTATTATCACATTCTTTTCCAACAAAGCGGACGGAAGGTTATATTACTATAATAGAATACTTAGATAGAGCCATCCATACCTTTCACGTGTCCCCGAGCTTTTTCTTTATGACGTCATATTTGACAAATGATGACGTCAGGAGAGATGCGGCGTCCCCGAAGAGCTCATCAATACTGGCGCGCTGATCATTACTCAATACCGCTCAAGTGGAACTATGCCCAATTTACAGCTACATTTAACTGATTTGATTGAGCCCCGCTGGAGCTATCGTGTAGGTACTTTTTTTTATTTATTATCAGAAATTTTACAGAAGATAGCTGTTATGTACCTAATGATAAAACCTGAAGCAATGAAATTGTTGCACCGACTACGTTTATCACATCTTCAGTTTCATGTATTTTGATTGATGCAATAGACTTATTCGCGTACTACGAATATGGTAAGCTTGCTACGAATTTTTGGTCAGATTAGAATTTAAATACGTTATACAAGCTGATTTCGACTGTATGATACGATCGTTACAATTATCTACAGTTGACCTAAACCTAAACCTTGAAACAGAGATGATTGAAAATCAAATTTATTAAAACGAGACGTTCGATTGATTACAAATTCATTATTTGATAATGTACTACTTAACAACTTCAACAACTTGTAAAAACAAAACGAAACTGTTATTTGTATTCACGTAGCATTTCTACTTGAATAATATTTAGGACACAAAAAAGCTCCCTGAAAAACATAAATTGATCATCATGCTGAACACCACCAGCACAGGTTTCTTTCAGCCATGCTGCATGTATCTGGCGGGCGGGCTGTGGAACTCGACACGACATGTATTGCACGGAGCGCCGGCGCCTGTAGGTACCTTGGATATTTACGTACTATTTAGAAGCAGACTCGACAAGCAACGTAAAAAAACATTTTAAAATGTGATACATTTCCAACCAGCTTAGGCTTCTTTCAGGCATGCTGCAAGTATCTGGCGGGCGGGCTGTGGAACTCGACACGACTTTGATGTATCGCGCGGAACGCTGGCGCCTGGACCTTGAATATTTACGAGGTGGAAGCCTGAGCCGGATCTCACCGGATTTGGGCCGCTTACGACGAACAAATCGCTTGATAAATCCAGGGGCGTTGTGTTTTGGATACACCTACGCTTCCAAAAGGAAGGGTTTAAGTTGTTGAACATTCATTCAGAAGAATAACTTCAGTCTTGCCCGCATTATGATTATGATATGCGTGAACACCAAGGTTACGTTAATATCTGATGTTTTTCATATAAGGTATGTATAAAGATAAAGATAAAGATATTTTATTCGCAAGCAAAAAAAATCAATAACAAATATTTTAAGAAGTGAACCAGCCCATGAAACTGAACAACTTTCCCTGAGGAACATAGGTCGAAATTCGAAAAAAATTTTGTCCTCCCCTACAAAATGTACCAGTCGACTGAGTCAATTTATATGGAAGGTCCAAATTTTTTTTTCCTATTTCCACCTATGTTTCTTGAGGAAAGCTCAGTTTCATGGGCTGGTTTACCTCTTTAAATATTTGCAGTTGATTTTTTTACACCTTATAGATGTAATTATTCATTGTGGTTGTGGGCGACGAAGTAAAATACAAAATACAAATATATTTATTTCGCATCACACATTACAAACATGTCATAAATTCAGTTCAAATAAGTCACATGAGCAGAAATGGGTGTACGCACAGCAAATTGCTGGTTTTAAGCTTACCCCTAGTCAAAAATGGGTGTTCTTAAATATTTCATGTCATTAGATACAATAGTTAAGTATACATTGCAATATATTTTAATTTAAGTTTCAAATAATGATAATATAAATTCCAAAATAAAATAAAATACAAAGTTCCAAAAGATTACCTAATGTTATTTTGCTGACTCATACCATCCAGTAATAATACATTGTATTGTACTCTACTCTTAAAGGGACAGACAATATTTTTAAAATATTTCTGGGCATTTAACAGAGCTTTTTTATAGTAGTAAGCTGGATAAATTGTGAAATAATTCCAAATTAATTCTCTTTGCTTGTTACATATTTACGTAAAAAGTACCTATCCAACTTGCCTTTGAACTAACCTTCTATTGGTTCCAAGTGTACGCTGCATACTTCACTGGCTCAGCCCCTGCAGCTCTGCGGGAGCCGCCACGTCACATTATTCATGAACAACGGTCTATATTTTGCCACGCGATTGCCAACACATTTTTCGATTGTCACTACGTAAGAAGAATGTTAAGCTTCTGTCTGTATCTGAAGGAACTGCAAAGTGTTTCACTTATTCTATTGCTGTGTTCGATTTTTCGGTTGCTTTTATGAAATATTTAAACTATATCATAGCCAGCTATAAGTACAGTTGCAGTTGTTACTACTATAGGGGTCATAAAACATGGTGTAATAAATACTACCCCAGCCTTTATGAATATAATAAAGCCATAATAAAAACACATCTAATCTGCAACAGTTAGCACTGTTGCTACGCTATTGGTATTTAATACTCCACGTTTTATGACCCCCACTGCAGCGAGTTTCTGACTATAGTACCTATCATTTTTCATGTAGCGGTTTTCCGCGCATCTTTACGTAGAAATTAGACACTTTCCCACCGTAAAAAAATATACCTACCTTACATAATTATTGCTGATAGATCATTATAACCATGGGTTTAGCTTTGTTCTGATACCTACTTACTTTTCTACTACTATTACTATTTATTACTTTTATGTTTGTTATTTGAACCACCAACACAACAAAAAAACGCGAAATAAAGAAAAACCGAAAGGTAAATTACAAGAACCGTAATAATTTCCCCTCATAAACGTTTTTCCTCTTTGGTTGTATTATCAATGCGGCTCGCGGCGACTGCGGCGCTCTCTAAATTGCTATTCTGTTTCAAAGGAATTTGTCATTGCTATTGCTCATTAAAAACATAAATCACGACTTTATTTCTTATGGGGCAGGCAGACGCAGAAGCAGGCTTTTTAAGTTTCTATTGTGTTTCATCCTCATCATCATTGGCCTCATACGTCTGCTCTACAAACGATGGAGGTTCGACTACGGAAATATGAATTAGCGTAAGGGACAAAATGCGATTTTTCAGGAGAGCCAAAAAACGATTGCAATTTTTTAAAATTCTTTGTATCTTTTTTATTTCTTGTCCAATCCAAATGACTTCTATGGCAAAATTCCTTAGAATTTTGAGTTCTTTATGCTAAATTTATAATTTTCTGGGATATCCCTGTAGTTTAGGAATTGGCATGTCCCTTACTTTAATTTTTTCTGCTAAAATCTCCCAAAATTTTGAAAAAAATTAATGTAACGTACATTTCATTATCGAACACGAGGTAAATTTGCAGTGGAGGACACCGCGTCTATAGGTTTTCATGATAAGTTTGCCCCAAAACTTTATTATAACCAATTGTTTTCAAATGAAATACACTTAGAAATTCGTCTCTGACACGATGTACTATAAAAAACAACATAAACATCTTCTAATGTGGTTCAATTTCATAAACAATACTTAATTGTGAGAAATATAAGAATAAAAATAAAAACAATACAATGTTTTGACTGTAATAATAAGAATTATATAACAAATTAAGTACCAGTAAACGCACAAAACATGAAGGAGTAAAATTTTTATGACAACGATTTGTGACTACTCTCAAGAACAGCTTATAGACGTGGTCCAGAAGTAAAATCGACCTTATAGTTTCTGGGGAACGTTTCTTACTGAGAAACGTTTCGTCTCTTTTCGTGGAGTGGAATAACTACGCCTCTGAGGTTTTGCCACTAGTTATTTACGAGTTGAACAGCCATTTCATGACACCAGCCTTAAGCAGCACATGGCCCACTCTCCCCTGAAGCCTTTGTTTTCTTAAGCTGTCTAAGAGTAAGGTGGTGGAAGAGAACAATGGAGTCTTTCACGTCAGATAGAGGCCTGGGTGCATGCGATGCATGAGAATTTCATAGAAATACTCGACTACAGCAAGAATCTCTCGACCTGAGGTGACGGTTTTTTTATCATGTGAAGAATTTAGATGACTCATTTTCAGTATCTTGCTATGATCCCCGACTTGCTCGATCGTGACATAATATAATGAGTTGAGTATACTATTTCAGCTTCTCATCACGCCAATTTATGTAATAATTTTTAAAGTTTTCTAATAATTTATAATGTATTTGTAATAAAAAAAAACTATATCTTTGTGTTTTGCGCAATATTGTATTGTTATTAACATACTTTTCAATTATAATCCTTAATATTTAAAAATATTAATATCACAATATGAACATGTTTTAGTCACCCAAACATAGTGACACCGTATTCAACAAGCAATTTTTCAATGGTCATCGAACATTTTTGATACTACTCTGGATTTTAGCGGTTTGCCTGTAAGCGGCGTGAAGATTTGTGCGTTTTCTACTGGCGGACAATACTTAATTTGTGTTCATTATAGTAACGGTCAGAAATTTTAAATTTTCATTGATTTTGTTTGGAAGATTGAATAAATGAAAGCAATAAAAATGAGATAGCATGATTTTTATGTTGGTTAGTAACCATTCATTTTGTTGTTTATGTTTATTTAATTGACATGACGCGTATCTTTGTAAATTTTCATTGAAAAAATAAGTAAAATAAAGTATAATTATATTTTAATAATTAAATAACTTTGAAAAAACTATGTATTTTGCTGCAATTTTACCTTATTTTTGGTCGAGAAATGTACGTTACATTAACATTTTTCAAAACATTTGATAATGTCATGTACGTTACTTTAACTTCTTTCCAAAAAAATTGTTACTTTGTCCCTTACATTAATTTCTGTTTTCTTTGTCGATTTAAATATCTTACAAAATAAGTGCTCACACAGGTATTCTGAAGTCTCATAAAAATATTATGAGAGGAATTTGATTTGCGGGCAGTGTGGGTAATGTTATATGGTTTCCTACCGGCCAATGTATATTTTGGAAATATACATTGGCATTTTTTACAAGATATCAAAAAGTTATATATACCATTCGATAGAGCTCAAAATTCTGAATCCAATGATATATATAACTCAAAATCGCCAAAATGTCCCTTACGCTAATTCATATTTCCGTAGTCGGTATTCATTGTCTGAGGCAAGATTTTTTCGTGTGATACCGAACGGCCCACTTTCCCGAAAACGCTAAGCTAAATCTTTCTCTAAGGTCGAACAAAACCTAAAAAAAAATTAAGTACCTCCCATGCAAAAAATCTGCTGTCTAAGCAATTTTATACGGAAGATCATTTTTTAAAATTCTTGAATAATTACCTTTTTATTTTTATTTTGCTTTAAATCTTTGTGTTTTTTCTAACAGTGACAATGCCGCGGGTAGCTGATAGGTTGATACACTAGGTGCCTATATAATTCGTTTTAATCGCTCAAAGTCCGGCTCAAAATTATTTTAGATGTTGTCTCCTTATTTTATTTGTAGCGCTGCGCTCAGAAGTTTAATAAATCGCCTCTCTGCTTACAAAGGAATTTGTCATTTCTACTGCTCGTTCTGCAAACGTGAAGCGAAACATAAAATCTTAACGATGCTTGCGAGAGGAGGGAAATCATTCATGAGATTCATACAGGATTGAATTATATTCGTTAGCTACATAATGGATTCACCTACAGAAAGTTTCCATCTAGATTCTTCATAATGAAGAAGGCTTCCGCGAAAAAGGGTCCATCAGTGGGATATTAAGTTAGGATCAGTTTCGGAATTTACAAAAGTCCCACTATCATACTGACTGTAAATACCTTGAAACTTTCAGTTCAACAGACCACCAACTTGTAACTCCAGAAAACCAAACTTCATTAAAATGCAAATATCTCGGAGGTCCAGAATTTCGGAATTTAGTATAAGTAGTTCGTCTATTACCTAATAATATTATCTAACAAAATCAACATTTTTTGAAATTCTCATCTTTCTTGTTTATAACTTTGCAAGCGTGACTTGACCATGAAACTCAACCTCCTTTGAATGAGTAGATGATAACTAAGAAAAAATATCGACGTTCCATACAAAATTCCCGACCAGGTTCCGGAGTTTCAAAGGGATAAGAAAATTTTTCGTTACCCTATAGCTTGGTGTCTCAACAGTTTCGGCTCAATTGTAAAAGTCGATGAGCTTTATTGACTGAGCCTGCCTGCGAAAAATTCCTTACACAATCTCTACTTATGGCCACACTATCAAACTTGTATAACTGTGAAAGATTTCGTTATATTGTTTGAATAGCATTAGCACCGGTTATTCAGACAGAGAGGAATGTAGGGTCGGTGGAAATCACCTTCTGTTTATTTATTCATGTCGCCACAAAGCCGCAGGTCAGGGCCGGCGGAAGTAAATAGCAGCAGAAGGTGCCACGGGATTCCACTGACTACGGAAGGGTTTGAACAGACAGAAAGCGTTTTCGTGTCCAGCGGTCTACGGTTTGCTTTACATTACCTAAAGCGTCAACAGACAGGAAATTAGTTTCAACAAGATCGCAAAGTGACGAAAGGTAAGGTGTCATACTAGCAGGCGGACGATACACACATACATACCTATATCAAGCCTGTATCTCTTGCGGGGTATACGACAGAGCGTAAACTGCTGGGAAAAACAGCTATTTTAAGAGTTTTCAGATCGTTAGGATAAATATCTGTAAAACGATATTATTTAGCTAAAGTACCTGAGTAAAATAATAATGCACATGCAGATGCTTTTTTTCTCTTAGTAGGCATTAAGCGCTTAATCAATTTAATCCTAGTGGACAAGATATACTTGCTTAATTCACAGGCTTAATTAGAACCGCGGTAACCCAGTTGGTAGTGGCGTCGGCACTACAGATGCCGAAGGTTCAAATCCTGAAAATTTTTGCAAGTTTTCCAAAAATGGTATACCTAACATTTGGGTATTCAATTTAATCATACAGTCGTTTAATCAAAATACTTAAATTATTTTGTGAAGCAACGCTTATCAAAGAAAAGTGTAGTTGTTGGGACAGGGGTGAAATCTTTGAAAGCACAAGGATGAGGAACGCTTACCGCTGGTTCGATGGCGTGGCCTCGTGCCCGGGCGAGATGTTGGGGGCCCCCTTTGGTGTTGTTTCTCCCAGATCCGCTGATTTTCTTGATGAGATTTTGAACGCGCACGACGCGGGTGGTTCGCGAGCGTAATCACAAAGTTAAAATATAGTCTTGCTGGTTTGCGATAGGCGATGTAGCAACACCCCTATACTACAATAAAACATAAAAAGAAACGGTTGAAAACAGTCATCAAAAATCGAACCAAAAAATCGCTAAGTAGTAAAATCCCATATTACGTTCTCGTATTGAATTCATGCTCCGAGCAGATTCGCGGCCGTCCGTATTACGTTCTCGTATTGAATTCATGTTTTGAGCAGATCGTGTCCGGAGCTGTAATACGTTCTCGTATTGAATCGTGCTCGCGTCCGTATTGCGTTCTCGTATTGAAATCGTGTTTTGAGCAGATTCGTGCAGAAAGCCATATTACGTTCTCGTATTGAAATCGCGCCGGGAGCATATTGCGTTCTCGTATTGAAATCGCGTCGGGAGCATATTACATTCTCGTATTGAAATCGTGCTAGGAGCATATTACGTTCTCGTATTGAAAGTGTACTAGGGCCATATTACGTTCTCGTATTGAATTTTAAACTTCTATAACTTCTAAACTAAAGGTTAGATTGGGATAGGAGTAGGTTGTAGGGTCTTAAAATAACGTAATCTATTAGATAAAATCATTAGTAGTTAAAAATTCCAACATTGGTTTTTCACGTATGCGGGCAATGGTTTCATGTCGCTCGTATTATTGAGGGGTGGGCCGGAGCCGAGGCGCCCGTATACTGACTTTCGGTCATCGCTTCGGTGTTGGATCGATGTTGGTGTATGTGGTGTCTAAGCATGATATAAAGTGGAATTGACGGAAAAGGCTCTGGTTTACCACCCCGTACGTAGTTTGTCGTCTGTGCCAGGCCGGCTCGGCCCTCACTAGCGACTTACTACAAAACAGTGGTTGGGTGCATGGCCACTGGTGATAAATGAAAGCCGTTGCGTACGGCGATGAAATAAAGCGAACTATTAGTAACAAACTGATATCTTTGGAAAGATCTAAGAAATAAGGCATACCAGGGTTCGGGTATGGCCAAAGATGAAATATATGAGAAATGATCCTAAAACTATAAGAAGAGCTTGTATTAAGAGAATATGGCAAGTAATGAAAAGAAAAGCTCTGAGGAGCTTAAGAATGTGGTTTAATGGTGGCCACAAGTGAATACTCGCAAACTCAAAATGCAAATGATCGAGGCGTATTTCATCTGGCTGAATACCTTTGGCTATAGGCGAGTAAGTGGTGAGCGCTTTGGCGTCTTACTAACGCTATGCGTATATGCCTGGGGAAACGCTTGATGTTTACGTCTTGTCAAAACTATGAAGTATAAGAGAAATGATCCTAATGCCATAAGATGAGCTTGTATGTAGAGAATATGGCAAGTAAAGATGAGAAACGCTCTGAGGAGCTAATGAATGTGGTTTCTTGGTGGCCACATGTGAATTCACGCAGACTCGAACGCACAACGCGTATTACGTCTTGCTGATTATCTTTGGCTATAGGCGAGCGTGCGGTGAGCGCTATAAGTGTCTTGCTAACGCTATGCGTATGTGCCTGGGTATCGCTTGATGTTTACGCTTAAACAAAATACTAAGGTATCGTACATATGACGACAGCTGTGCGCAAGTGTGGTATGTTGTTTATGTCGATCACCTAATCTCAGCGGTGACATTAGACTGATTAAGTCACACTCGTGATGTACATCGGTCTTGTGAACCATGAGCCTCTTGGCGGTGACATTAGACTGAGTGATTCACATTCGTGATGAGCATTGGTCTTGTGAACCGTAAGCCTCTCGGCGGTGCCATTAGACTGATAGAGTCACACTCGTGACATACATTGGTCTTGTGATCCGCAAACCTTTTTACTATTTTTAAAATGACATATATTTGAAACACAGGCCTCTGGTCTTATTAACTGTTGACTGAGATCTGTCGTTGTGCGCAGATTTGTCGACTTGCGAGATGCTCACATAATATGAGATGAAGTAGCACAAGCTTTAAGTGCACAAAAGCAGAGATGATGACACTTGTATGTACCCGCAGTTGCAAGGGGCTTCTGAAGGTGGCTAAGGCTAGGGCAGGGAGCACCACGAATGTACATCTGAGCCCTGTAGTGGTTTGATGTCCTCCTAGCGCCAGCTACTGGATGGGGTTTAGCAGAATGCTGCTTTAACCTGCCTCCGTTCTCGGCTATAGTTGGAACTATGTTGTATCTCGTAAGAGATTGGAATGACGGCATGAAATAATTAAAGCAAGTGGTCTTGAGACGTCCAAGCCACTAGAGATACAACAATACCGTTGATAGATTCGCTCCGTCCGGTATTTCCAACAAAGATAGTGCAGATTCGAGTGGACGTAACAAAGGGAAACGTCCTGTGTCACATCTCAATCGAAAAGCGAACCATCTCTTTATGTTGAGCTCTGGCGAGCGATGAACTGGGCTATCAGACAGATTGCTGGTTGACAGTGAACAGATTGGAGCCTGTGGTATTCATTTATGATATTTCTCTGGTTGGCATGACCATTGCGTCTTCGAATACTGCTGAGCATAAAACTAAATAAAAAGGCTCAAAATATAAACAAATGATACCACGAATGAAAATGATCCTATTATAAAAAGTAAAAGCATTGACACGGCAATGCTAATGCTTTGCTCTACGGGGCTTAGCGCAAGAAGTGAATCTCGCAATTAATAGCCTTGCTCTACGGGGCTTGGCATATGAAATAATAACTCACAAACGATAGCCTTGCTCTACGGGGCTTGGCAAATGAAATAATAACTCGCAAACCAAATATGAGCCTTAATGAAATGTTGGGGCGATACCAAATGCTTATGCGGTATTTCGATTATGCTTGGTTAATGCTCGACTATGAGTTATGTCTAAAATGAATTCTAACCCCTACTTTAGGGGCAGTCAGAAAGTCCGCGACCTGTCCCAGAACCGCGGCACGCTAAGGTGGTGACATGATTGTGTGTAGATTGGGCACTCCGGTGTCGAGACTCTTGCACTCTAACGTGTTACCCACCTAAGCAAAAGGCTAGTAGCCTTGGTTGGCCTCATTGGCTTGAGACGACATTAGTCGTGTGCACGCAAACGTTACTACTCGCTTCGGCTTGTAGTGGTGACTTGTAGATGTGTAGACACTAAAGTTGTCGACTGCTGATAAGCCTTCCATTATAAGGCGAACGTCTACAAAGTCTCCTGTTTGAGTAACGTTACTGCAGCTCACGCTATGTGACGTTATGATACTGGAGCCATGTTGCTTGCAACATGTGCGAGAACGAAGTCTGAGATTAGCTACAGCTGATCGTAGTGGTGGACTCTGCTTAGCTGACGCTCTCCCTTGCAGACGGCATTTGTATGTCATATTTCTACCACACTACTAACATGACTTTGGAGTATCTTTCTTTCACCCGAGGGGGTTCCCTCGAGTCTAACAAGGCTCTGGGTGTGGCTGCGGCCTGATACTTCCAAAGGCGCCAACTCGGTGCATAACTCTAGCCTCCGGGCAACCCTATATGACCTACAGTGTCAGATGCTTGACAAGAGCAGAAGCTCGAGTGGATGTCTCCGCTCTCGGCAGTGGTCGATCTTGGATCGAGGTCTCGCTGTAGTACTGCCTGGTGACAGGTGTCTCCGGTTCTCGGTGACTGAGTACTACGACCTTAAAAGATGGGTTATCCCACAAACCTCTGTTGGAGCGGAGGAGTTAGCCGGTTACGTATTGCATATAGACTGTGTGTCTTGTGTGGTACTGGTAGCGGCCTATCGTGATTGAGCGTTGTGCGGAGCTCTTTCACCTCCTCCAAATCATTTTTATTCCATTTAGAACTATTGTCTGAAAATAACTAATATCTCCTAGAGATATAAGTTAGACTTTTGGTTCTGCAAAGTAAGTCTTCTGTACTTGTCAGTACTAGAAGCAGATGGAATAATAGTGAAGGAGGAGCGCTCCCTCAATCTCTGGCCTTTCATTGGAATGGGCTTGAGATAAACAGAGGATGATGTCGATCATGGGTTGACCATGATCGGCATATTTTATTTTATTTAAGAACTCGAGAGTTCTTTCTTAACTCCTGATGGCTCAATAAATATTAAACGATATATGCGATAGATAGTTAACGGAGTAGACAAATCTTACTGATGGCAATGCAAGCGACTCAAAAGAATTTGTGTTATTACACATGACGTGGTGTTCTCACCCACCACTAGACGAAAACATGGCCTTTACGAATGCGCTTCGCGTATTTCGTATTTTATTTATTTAAGATGAGGATGGAGCAGTTACAGCGAGTCGACGGAAAGCGTCTTGACCGGACCGCGTACGTAGCAAACAGGGCGGGCAAGCCAACTGTCAATTTTGACATCAGTGGGTTCTTCGCGTACCCACATTAAAACGTTCAAAGGGATAAGGTTAGGAAGAGGGTAGTGACATCATAAACATAGTATAAAGAAAGGGGGGAAGTAAGTCATCTTAGAACAACCGCACCGCGCGCGGCTTGTATGTGTGCGCAATAGTATCTACGCGTCGCCGCACGCACACATCTAATGGCGGCCCCTACCGAGGGTCCCCGAAACGTCCCGAGATTTGTCAGTGTGTGGCGTACCTACAGATATATTGCGCACACATACAAGCAGCGCGCGGTGCGGTTGTTCTAAGATAACTTACTTCCCCCTTCCTTATACTATGTCATAAAGGTTCCTATACACTATCTATAACTACTCAACAGTAGTATAATATCTAATTATAACATTTCTGCTTCTTTAACATTTTAAGCGGTGAACGAGGAAAAAGAAAATCCCCCATGTTGGAAAGGATACGGATAGCTTTGTATGCTTTCTAAAACAAATTGCATCCCCGCCCGATATTATCTTTCACCGCTTCTGAAGATAAACAAGCAAGCTTCCGGAACGCGCAGATAACATCGTCGTCACATTCATGAATTGAAATCGTAATTCTTACTTGAGAAAATGAATGCGGACAACGGAATAGATAATTGGGAGCTTTCCTGATACCAATGTGGTGTGAATGTAGTACATACTTATTTGAAAAAATACTAAGGGACCCCTGAAGAAAGTCTACTAAGATTATTTTTTGTTATTATTAATAGCCTACCAAATGCCACTGCCTCCCCCGTGGTCTTCCACTTGTTGCGGTCTTGTGCAACCTCTATCCAATTCTTTGAATGAACATCGAAATCTTCTCGCCATCTTTTTCGGGGGTTTTCGTGACCATTCGAGCCCATTGATCAGGCAAGGTGCATCCTGCAGACATGCCCGGCGCAGTCCCATTTCAACTTGGCAGTTTCTTACCTTATACGTCGGTGATGCCAGTTTGAGCTCGAAGAGTAGTTCTTCTCAAGAAGATTGCTACTGTTTCTAGAAAAAATCATCTTGTTTAGAGAGGCCTGCATACTCATGTTATGAATTAAGCAAGTCGGTAAACCGCTGAAAGAAGATTAACTGCAGCTTCCGTGGGACCGCCACTGTTCAATATTCATAGCGTGAAAACGAGGTGCTTGTTAAACTCAGTGCACCCCTACCCTTAGTTCTTGATTCCACTATAGCTGTAGTTTTAGGACGCCAATCAGTATGACATGGTAAAACCACAGTATAATTAATAGTACTAGGTAAAACTATCAAAAAATTTACTTTATTTCCTTCACATAAACTCATATTACTTACATATAACCATATTCTGCACTTTAAATTGGAAAACATACGAAATGAACTTTTCAAAATACCTACACGTTAATCGATGTATTTACTGTCGTCACAGTTATTTTCTGTTGCATAGTTTACTCGTATGGATTTGACACAAAACGGACTATCCGTTAAAAGCTGAAAACTATATTTGCGGAACATACTAATACGTATTTTAATACTAAATTTTCTTTCTGCATATCTATTTAAGAACACCTCTAGCATATCATCATCTTCCTGCCCTTATCCTAAATCAGTGTGGTCGGCGCAACACGTTTTGTTAGAGCACACAATCATGTAGTAAAATGATTTGGCAATGTTTTATAACCGGCCGTTAGCCTGACCCTCTTTAGGAATGCCGTTGTAGGTGGTATCATCGCCACAATATGGTTGACCCTCTAGTCGAGATACTCTACGTCGCCTTTTACAAAACACCCTGAGAGGACTAGGGGTGACAGTTATATTCTTAGCCGCTACCACAAGAGCACTCTATTGCAACAAATAAATCTATTCGCACCACTCTCAACTCTATTTTGAAACAGTCGTTCACGTAGTTGAACTGTCAGTCAAAGAGCAGGCACTGTGATAATGAACACGACACCTGCTGGCTGCAGCGATAAAATAACCGTTTATCCGCCCGGTATTTACCTATCATTAAAGCAACACTGCAACTGACTGATACTTATTTCCAATACAATAAACCAGCTGATCGCCAAAAAATCCACCTACACATTTAAGGGATCAACTTATACTGGATTTTCTTAGTGTTTGTATGATAAACGATTAAACGTTGGTCTCTTAAATGGGTAGGTTGATTTGCTGGCGATAGTACATCATTCAACCCCCGACCACAACATATTATGAAACTGTGTTGAAACGTTGGGACGCAGGTAAATTATTAATATTTACCTAAATAATTTTCATGGTAGACCCGGTTTAATACATTAAATGTCGAATAAAATATGCACCGAATCACAGAATACATAATAGTAACCGAATGAAACGTCTACTTTACAGAAGATTTTTTTTTAAATTGGTTATTTTGAGACCTATGTATATACTGGGCCTCAGAGGAAAACAGAAATTGATTGAACCCTACAGAACTGAATGTATACGAATTGCTATTTTGATATTTCTATGCCTATGGAAGCTACTTATCTTCGGAGTTCTATTGTTCACTTAAGTTGTTATCGAAATTAGGTTCTGATATTTAAACAGTGTATTGAAGAACGTTATTTCATAAAATCCGGTTTAATTCGTTGTGTATTTAGCTCTTCATACTTTAATCAAATAAACAGTTTATAGATTGAAAAAAATATCTGAGTATCGTAGGTGAAGTACCTTTAGGTATATTATGTCTAACAAAACTGAATACAAACTGAATACAGTTTTGACAGACATCGAGCAACTTTAATCTATCTGCCTATACCTATGAAAAAAAATCATAAAATTAAATGGAGGTAGGTGTGCAGCTGTTTGTTACCCAGTTGATAAATATTAATAAAATTGATGCATTGGCCATAAATTATACACGAAAAATTTGCTAGCGATTGAAATATATTGCATATTCATATGGAAAATAAAATCTGTTCCGCAGTTGCAACCGAAATCCATCGACCGGATATACCTAGATATCGTACCGGAAATTAGTTTTTACTCGCATCTGTTACATGTAGTTTTTTTTCAGGTCGGTTTTTACTGCAGTTTGATTATTACCACCATATCAGAGCCGAAACCCTGAATGTCTTACTTGCCATCCTCTGATGGTAAGAGAATCTGCCTCTTTTTATTTCACACAGTTCTACTTTGGACTATATTGCAGTAGCGAAGGGTTCATACATGCCGATAGAACTTTGCAGATCCATACTCTAATGTCAATCTCCTTTTAATTGGGACATTTTTCCTCTAAGCCCTTTGAAAAAAAAATATCACGCTTTGTCTTTCGTCTGAGGTTCAGTTAATCCAAAGTTAATCAGACATCGTAATCGTAACCATACTTCTGCCATTTCAAAAGTTCCAAAGTGTCATTTTTGTAGTCCTCCATAGAGGGAAACAACAAACCCCATGCTCGTTCCACAGTGATGTCTAAAAGTAAACATTTCAATTCATTACAGCGAAGACTCTTCAAACACAGAGATGTTTCTACACAACTTTGTAATTACGTCGTTCTAAGTAAACAAAGCCTCGCGCTTCACATTGCCGCGTACGTTGCCCTGCCCCCGGCTTCAGGCGTATCGTATCACATGAAATAAGGAAACAGATACAAGCAACTAGATAACAAGAAATTAGAAAACGCTCAGTTTGTTGTAAGGATTGTTGCGCAATCATGTGGGTATCTACTTGAGCGGAAGAAGTGACATGAGAGTGTATCTGTACGTATTAATCTGTTTTATTCTTAGAAATATTTGGACATACTTATCCTTCAAACAAAGAAAAAATATTTGAATTAGTAAAAGTCTACGCGTGGGAAAGAAAAGCAGTCTCTCCCTCTTCGTGTGGGACACCGAGTCTTCCACCGTTCCAGGTACCCAGGACGGCAGTAGATTGAAGTAAGATTTCTTCTCTTAGTACTAGAAAAATGAATTACAGCGAGTGAAACCGCTTCTTCTTCTTCAAGTGGGACAACAAGTCGTCCAATGACCCGACGAATCCTGGTGTCAGAATTTTTCAATCGCCTACTGCAAGTGGCAGGCCTCTGACATGGTTGCGTAACGACAGCCGCCTAAATGATCATAGAGAGCAACTGAGATCTTTCTTTTCGGACAATTTGGTGGTTCAGCCTGCAATATCCTAACCAGACTGGGAACAAAGTCACCCAGTAATAAATATCAATTTGTCAGTGTCCCCACCGGGAAATGAACCTTCTGCATCGCAGGCAGTCGTACTAACCACTGCGCCATATCGGCTTGCACAATTCTTGCTCCTTGTTGCCTTGAGTTCCTCAGAGATTCCAGTTCATTCCAATGCGCGTCAGTAAGCATCAAAATCGTTACTTACTGAGTGACCCATATTTTAAGGTGCCCCGCGCTCCGTCTTCCTCAATTGTGGCTTAGTTGCAACACACTTACACCAAAATATTCAACACAGTAGTGTACAAGCTAGTAGCTAAGGTAGCAACGATACAAAACACGCAGCTTTTCTCTCTTGGGAAGTTTATAGCGGTAACATTGTGCGTTACTTAGGTACTTGTGGGAAAACCCTTTTCACGTTGAGAAGACAGGTCTATTCTTATGTTGAAAGCATGGGTATTTTTCATAACTATTCCAAATTATGGTAGGTGCTAGCTAAAAATAGGGAAGGATAATACGTTCAAATATTGCGTTAATTCTTAGATTACTTACTTTTTTTTTCTTTCCAGGCGTCGGTATTGCATTCATATTCAGCATAGATTGGCAGTTCAAGGAAAACTAGTAAGACAAATAAAATACCAGTTTACCATTCAACGAACTGCGAATTAACAAAACAAAGTGCCCGAACGAGCCACTTGTACGAGAAATAGTACAGGTTGTCCAATTTAGTGAGATCGCCCGAGGGCAATACATTTTCACGTTCCCTCAGTTCGGTAGGGCTTATTACACCACCCCAAAACCAATTCCCTGATACGGTGTACATCGCTGACTATGTTGTGTGTGTCATACCATACGCTTAAGATAACCAGCAATGTACGCCAAATGCAGCCCTGTCAGCAAGATAGCGTAATATCAACTTCGGTTTGGTTAGAACAAATCGCGTGGAGAGTGGAGTAGTTGGGCAGTGTGGAGCAAAACAAATCCCCCCCTTCATGCCGCAACCCCGCGGGTTAGATTCAAGCCGGCCCGGATTCAACTCGGCCCAAAAACCGCCAAAAAAATTAAGCGAATGATTAAACGTGATTTGTGCAGTCAGGCAAAAAACTTAGATGCATCAAAATGTTATTTTTTATATTTTAAGTACCTAAATACAACATAATAATTAAAACAGATTTAAGATAAAAGTGAAATAATCTTTACCTAGAAACTAAGTCAATTATCACATGTGATTAAAAGAATAACGTAATTTTTCCTCCACTTTCTAAATTTTTAGCTAAAATGAAATACTTCATGTGATGGTTTTTAATATTTAGCTTGCAAATTTTTTTTCGAGCATACATTGAATTTTTATAACTATAATTTTATCGGACGGTTTTCGGGCCGGGTTGAATCCGGGCCGGCTTGAACCTCCCTCTTCCCCAGCCGATACATTACCGTCCGATACCTCCAGCAAAACCACACGAAGGGTCCAGGTGTAATAATTTATTACTTGCTTGCTTCATATCGGTGTAACTAGTTCGGCGCTTACCGCAACAGTACGTTAGTACCTTGTTTGCACAGATCTCAAGCCTACCTAAGATATGGTAGGTAAGTAGCTGTTCTAATAATAATCTTAATTGTAAATTGAAATAAAAGAACAAGTTTAAAATGCACAGATCTCAAGCCTACCTAAGATATGGTAGGTAAGTAGCTGTTCAAATAATGTTCTTAATTTTAAATTGAAATAAAAGAACAAGTTTAAAACAATTTCAGTATGAGTCTACTAATTTACAACGATCTTAGTCTGAGTGTACCTACTTAGATTTTTGGACAAAATATCCTTTGAATTTTTTTTATTCTAAAATAACTTTTAACTTCAATGTTAGATACGTTACCTTCTTTATTTTGAAAGGAACACCGAGTTGTCAATCGACCCGATGTTATCGAATTTGTGTCTTATTCAATCAAAGAATTTATGATTTATGGTACTTACATACGCTTTTCAGTCAATTAGGTACTTTGGGTTTGAAATTTTTAATTTAAACCTTTGCTTTCGTCGTAATACCGTTAATTGCGTATTATAACGTACCTATACCTTAATGAAGGATGATGATGATGATACCTTAATTAGCAATTTCATACATGACTCGTGTGTTATATTTTGAACTTTAATCATCTTAACACAAGACGCTGTCATGTATCATAGCGTAGCAAGCAAGATAATATATTACTAAGCGGCAAACGTAAGATGAGCTCTGAAATGTTGGTGAGGTACCTATGACTCCGAAACTTTTGAAACTGTTCGGGTTTTATATTATGGCGAGTCTCACACTTTATGTCCATTGCTGCATTGTTTTAGCGCTGCGCTACCGCATGCTTCTGTCAGAGCATACAGCATTCTATCAGATTAAAATATTACGTCATAATAACACAACGCAAGTTTCTACGATGCGGTGTTTCAACGCAAGTTTCTACAACAGCGCAGCAGCGCAGCAGTTGGTTGTGTACAACTCTATCTAGCGACATATTTAAGAAGAACCCTGACATTTTGGTGAGGCATAGCTCGACAACTTCGATGAGACTATTCGGGGTTCATATTAAGATGGTTGCGTACAACTCTATATGTACGAGCGTGAACAGTTCAGAGACGGCAAGGTGTGTAAATAGATCTTCCAAAACATCCCGCCATGCCAGGCGGACGCCCTGTCATGAATAATCATTAAAGGTGTGCCGACGTTATATTACGTATCATATCAGCATGAAACTGTCAGAGAAACTAGTAGCATCATGGAGAAAGTTTATGCTTGTTGTTTTCAGCAAATAAAGTGCTTTTAAGGCATTTTGGATCGTGTGAGTATTTTTTGTTTTCGTGTGGGATACCTACTGGATTTGTTGTCACATTGTAATTCATAAAGAAGGAAGGATATTACTACTACCACTATAACAGCTACAATTAATCCTCTGCTGAACATGGGCCTCCTCCTGTTGGGAATTGCCATACTCACCACGCTTGGCAGGCGGGTTGGTGATGCAAGATGTTGCATTGCGATTGCAAAATTCATCCAGGGAATGGGCCCCTAAATGCTCTATAATCCCATTATCAGATTTTGACTTGATTACGTATTTGCGACCTAATTTTTATGTTAGGAGCAAAATATTTAATTAGGTAAACAGAGCCCTTTTCTTACTAATTTACTGAATAACATTGCTGTGAAGTGGATGGACATGATAAGTAAAATGTAGCCCGATCCACAAAAACCAAAGTTTTTGGCTTTGTTGGCTTTCTCGAGGCTCTTTACTTCCATCTTTTTACTTAAAAGTTGTAAAACTTTTAACAAATTGAATGGGCCCGCCGGAGTGCTGTTTAATGAATTTAAAAAAGCTTTCAAATCGAAGAGGGAAATATTAAGTAGGTAAATACTTAGGTGTGTTCATATTTAAGGTCTATTAATAATAAAAATACAGTTCCGTTTTTTTATTGCTTTATCATTGGTAGATGTGAAAGAAAAAATAAAAATCAGTAAGTATGCAAAGTATCAAGGCATTAATAATTCGCAGAACTCGTGGCAACCATTTCCATGTAGCCACAAGGATCAAACATTTTGTAACGATCGGGATAAATGAAATAAAGCATCTTTCGTAATCCTTAAAGTAATTTGAAAGTTAGATGGACGGTGACCCCGAACTGTTGAAACATAAATAAGAGATGTTGCAGTAGACGCACGAGGAACAGTATTTTTAGTTTTTGATAGGTATCAAAGAGGTGTACCTAAACGAAGATTTGACGGCTGATAGACGAATGGAAGAGAAAGACATACCCCAAATAAGTTGGGATAAGGGCAGGCAGATGATGAGTAACTTCTCTTTTAGTAGTCGCTTCTCTTTTAGTAGTCGCTTCTAAGGGCACCCAAGTGAAAGATATGGGGTGATGCTATCCTAAGCCGGCACTACAAGGCAAAATGGTATGGTACATCACTCGTAGCCTTAGTTCTTGGAGGCGAGAAACACAGCTCTCTCATAATTACTTTGTACGATTTATGGTAGTTCCTGATAATGCTGATGGTCTATAAGCCCCAAGCTCCACAGAGAGGACATAGGACATGCCCTACGACGCTTGACGTTTGATATCGCGACGCTTTGGCGAGGCTTGAAACGGTTTCCATATAAAATGTAAGAAAACGTATTGACAAAGGCACACACAAGCGTCGCCAAAGCGTCGCAACTATGACAGCTAGCGTCAAAAATTAAGAAGAATGTTTGACGATTACTTGTCTGTCAACTGTCATTCTTACGTCCTATGCCCTTCGTCTTTTTGGTGGAGTTTGCGCCTTAGTCCATGCCGTAATTCGTAAGACGTATCAAACCGCCGATCCCTACTGCGAAGCAACCAAAAAGCCCGTTTAACACAACCCCTAGACAGTTTAAAAATTCTGACACCAGCGTGTACCGGGCACTTTGTCGATTTAATATGGATGGCGTCATACGGTCGTTTCACTTTTACTGTGGCAAGGACTATAGGTGGAATGATTCCTCCGGCAAGCGTGGGACCCTGAATATTAACGTGGCGTTGGACTTACTGACGCAGGGTCGTGAATTATGCACAAGTTGGGGAATTAAAAGCAAATTGAGTACAGCCCTGTACGAAGAGTGGCTCGCTATCAAACGCTCGTTAATGATAATGATATTCTGTTAGTAACAGATTGTTTTGTTGGTTTTCGTATCATTATCACAACAACAAAAGACTACTGGATACGCCCTTCCCTTTGTCTCTCTCTTCGTGTGGCACACCGAGTCGTCCAACGACCCGATGAACCCTGGTGTCAGAGTTTTTCAACCGCCTACTGCAAGTATTCACTTCCCTTTGTTAAGGTTTATGATACTCATCAGGGTTGGCAGGTGGGTGTGATAGCAAACGCATTGTAAGATGTTGATTCAACCTACCTTCAACAATATTCACCAGTCAGAATAAGGTATGTGATGCTATAATATACAGGGAGTAACAGAAAGGGTATAACAAGCCGAAAAGAGGTCAAGGTACTCATAAAACTGAACAACTTTCCCCATGGAACATGGGTCGAAATATGAAAAAAAAATATCGGACCTCCCATACAAAATCACCGATCAGCTAATTGATTTACTATGGGAGGTCCAATTTTTTTTTTCATATTTCGACCCATGTTTCATCATGGGTACCTTGAACTCCATTCGGCTTGTTATACCCTTTCCGTTACTCCCGGTATAATCTATCACTGTTTAGGCTCTGTCCGCACAGCTAATTTTATGTTTATCGGATGTTTTTCTATTCGGGTATCATTTTTATTTTTAGGCAAATAATAATTGGAAAAAATATCACAAAGGTGAATAAGTCTGAAAATGAAAAGTTTTGTCTCGTAAAAGCTACGTTTTTCTTCTTAGATGTGCAACAAAGTTTTTGACTAGACTGATGTTTTATTTACTTTTAGATAAATGTATGCAAAATCTCTGAAAATGAAGTTTTTTCTGGTATTAGCGGCGTTTTTAGGGTTTGGTAGTCTACTAGAAACCCTTATAGTTTCGTCAAGTCTGTCTGTCTGTCTGTCTGTCTGTATGCCGTGCTCTCATAACTCCGTCAGTTTTAGAGCTATCGACATCAAATTTGGTGTGAAGATAGACCGTCTTGACCCAAATTTAGAAATGTTGAGAAAAAATTGTTTTAATTATTTTTTGAACCCCCTCCCATACAAGTGAAAGGGGGGCAAAATATTTTTTTTTCTCCTGTAATTTTAAGTAGGATATCGTTGAATATATCTTTTAAACTAAGGGATGGTTTCTTTGAAACAAAGTCACTAAAATGTTTCTGTCTCGAGATATTTGCTTTTAAAAGGGGCGTTTTTGCGCCATAATTTGTTCCAGCTGTAACTCCTAAAGTATAAACGCTAAAAATTAGACAAAATTATGGAATATACTTCTCAATCTGAAGTTACCATGAAAACTATAACGAATACTGTACCACTAAAGATTTCAGAATAAAAAAAGTTTTTCTATTTGCGGTTGGTAATCATACAGCTGCAAACAAACCAGCAATAAAATTAACTTTGTAATGCTGATAACCTGATATTTAAACGTTGACTACGAAACCCTATTTGTGGGCGTGTCTGACACGCTCTTGGCCGCTTTTTCTTAATACAAGGTGGATCATTCAATGACGTCAATAGACAAATTTTTAATTACTTATACTGAGACGTATCCGAATCACCCTCATGTATATTCAGTGATTTTTTGTAGATTCGGAGTTATTCAACTTAAAAAATTGTATGGGTAAAATTTTATTGGCCGGTTGTTTTGTTTTTTTTTGTACGATGGAAAGAATAATTAGGTTGTTGACGAGGACGGAAAATAAGACCTTGATTGACGAGTAGAGTTTAAAGTCCGAGCCGCAGGCGAGGACTTTAAATATACGAGTCTAGCAAAGTCATTTTCCCCGAGGCTTGCATAGTGCTTTTCTCAAAAAATGCTAGGAAATAATAAAGATTTTAATTTATTCTATAGTAATTTGATATAAAAAGTTGTTTTACTGATTACTAAGTCAAGATGTGCATTTGGAGTTATTCTTTTTTTATTTTGTAATTTCTGAACGATTTCGATATCGCGCCAGAAAAGTTGTATTGGAATCTATTGCAGTTGTGAAAAAAAGAAATCGTTCAGAAATTACAAAATCACAGACAATGTCAAACTTTCTGGATTGTGTTTTTGAAAGAAATTGACATATTTCCTAGCATGTTTGAGAAAAAGAACATTAAGATTATGCTGCGCATACCGCCACTCGAAAACTGCTATGACATAAGTAAAAAATAAAGAAAATCCTGCCAGTTGAAATATTCGTATTCAACTTTAAAAATAGAATATTCCGGAAAGTACAAAAAATCGTGGAACATACATGGAGGTGATTCGGATACCTTTCAGCATAAGTAATTTAAATTTTGTCTTTTGACGTCATTGAATGGTCCAATCTGTAAAAACTATACGTACTTTGTGTGACAAAGAATCTAAGATAGCTCTCACACACTGTAAGTAGCTAAGTCTAACTCTCAACTCGTAGAAGTTTGTGTAACAACAGCGCGTGCCCCCAGGAAGCGCCCACAACAAATTACTGGCAAACAACTTCCAAATAAATTAACTCCCTACTTTCAAACGCTTTACTTTCTTTTTGTTTGACGGAAAACCTTTGTGTTTTGTTTTTGAAGATCGATTCGAGAAAGAAAAACAGTGAAAAACTTGGATGGGAATGCAAAACGCGGCGCGTGGGGGGGGAATGGGCAAATCACTCTTTGAATTTTGGACCAATTTCGATAAGTCGAGCGAGACGCTAGCTGTTGTAATAGATACGTCGAGTAATTTTTTAATGACATTGAATAGAAATACAGTTGTTTCAAGTGACAAATTACTCGCGATTCGTTTTAAAAACAAAGTGAACAGAATTGTCTTGTTATAATATAACATTGTTTCTCTCTGTTCCTTATACTTATTATATTACTTCATAATCAAATATAAGGCAGAAGGCGGAGTTTACTTACATCAAATTCTTCACTGTAAAGTACAGATTTTTTAGTATTATTTGAGTTAGGACCGCATTTGTCTACTATTTTACCTGTTGGTAAGTGATGATACAGGTGTTAGAGCTTGCCTAAATATACGGGGTGTAAGGGACAGGTCTCCGAATACTGATAGGTTGTATACAGACCATGAAGTTGAACAACTTGCCAAAGAAATAAATTTCAGGAAACGAAAAAAATTTTTCGACTTCCCATACAAAATCACGATCTCCTGATTGCATTTACTATGGGAGGTCAAAAATTTTTTTACGTTTCCTGAAATTAATTTTTATGGGAAGTTGTTCAGTTTCATGGTCTGAATGCACCCTTTCAGTATTCGGAGAGCTGTCCCTTACACCCTGTATAAAGACATGCATTGTTATTGAACCGCAAGACCGTATCATAATACATTCTTTTCCTTTTATTGCGACGACAAAATTAAATAGGTAGTACCTACTCAAGTTTTGTAAATTCAGCATTTAAGGCGGCTTGAACTGCATGCAGATTTTTTAAATTGCAATATCAGCTTGCTAAAGTTTATTGAACTCAATGGCGGAAAATTTACAAAAATCTGCACAATTTGTTCTACTCTTACGCGGTTGGTTTGTATTCTGCAGAAACATGAAGTTGTATAATTGAGTACCTTTCAAGGCTTTCAAGCCAGATGTCCGTAGCAGTCGTTGCAGAGAAACTGTTTATGCACTATCGAATATTGCCTGCAGGCAGATATACAGAGTATACAGAGTACTAACACAAAATATAGAGATTTCAGAAGGACAGCTCGCCCCTTTTTCCGATCATTTATACCTACATTTGGGTTGGGTTTTTTGTGAATGTTTCAATCAAATGAGGTGCCTGGTTAAAACATACGGCTGTCGTTCAAGTAGACCATATTTAACAGCTGTGAAACCTATACTAAAAGAAATGTCATCAAAGAAAAATAGACCTTATTGATTTTAACACAAAAGGTGGGCTTAAAAACCAAGCGACGCGACAACGACACGCGTGGGTGGTCGCCGTCAAATTTTGACGGCGTCGTTGTCGCTGCGGTCTTGTAGAAAAACCCGACCGCATCAACTGACAGCGCCACGCAGCAGATCCCAAGTAGCATTACGAATGTTAGTAAATTGTTACTAGTCTTTTATAAGAGTAAAGATTGATTTAGCTAAAACAAAAAGTTTTCTTTTATAATTTTATTTATAAAACGGCACAAAATTTAAGCATTTGATAGACGAATCCCAAATCGACTTTTAGCAAAACAGACAGATAAATATAAACTCATAATTTTTTGTTACATTTGTTCTTTTGTACAAATTAATTTCGTTTTTGGTTTTGCGTGGCATATGATTAATTTGGTAGAGCATAATATACTGCATAATATGGACATAAATGTAAAGGATGATTGACTCATAAGAGATAAATACATCCGCTCGATTTATCTTTTCGCTCTACTGTTTGATAAATATCGTATATTTTCGAACCCTGCTCACTGAGACCATCTTTTTGCGCCCTAAGAGTCAGTTTCTACTGAAAGCGACGAGGTGAGACGATACGCGACGCTGCAATGTCAGTTCAAAGCGACATCAAGACGCAACGCGCGATGCCGCTCGATGCATCTTGAAGCCGCACGAAACCGAGACGAGAAGAGACGCGACGCTGCAATGTCTGTTCTGGCGACGTCACCTTCGGCTGCCTGTCAGTTTGATTTCCACGCTCAATGTTGCGGTGATAAAAAAGAACTTACTACTCTTAGAAGCACGATAGGAAATAGATTAGGAAAGTAACTTGGTTCTACCTGCTACCTACTATGCAGGGTAGGTGGTTGTTATTGTACTTAAAAAAGACCAAGGGCTTGTCAGACTTGTCCATTCCAGAGTTCTGTAGTCATCCATTTCAGTGTTCTCTAGTGGATAAATGCCCGCATGGCATGCGTCTGTTGCACTCCTCGACCCCGGTCATACAGGCTATGCGTATCAGTTTTCTTACGGAAGTTGTCAGCTATACAAGATCTAATATACAAATGTAATTTGTTGATTGTTAAATCTTAGATTTTTGTTATGCTGTGGCCGAAATAAATTTAATTTCTTTCTTTCTTACATTAGAGATAACAGCTGTAAAACTAAAAACTATATCTTGGTAACTATGCATGCTAGGCTATCAGTTTTATTGGGTAAAATGTAGACCTTGATAGACCTTCATTTGAAATGACAGCTGACAAACTAAAAACTCGTTTATCTATATAGTTATGCATGCAAGACTATCAATTTATCTGTAAAAAGTGAAGGCCTTGATAAGATGAGCATTTCTAAAGACGGCTGTCAAACAAAAAACTTGTTTATTTTGGAAGATATGCATGCTAGACTATCAGTTTGTTTGTAAAAGTTGTAGACCTTGATAATACCTATATTTGAGGTGACAGGTGTCAAACGAAAAACTCGTTTATCTAGGTAATTATGCATGCTAGAATATCGTTTTTGGGAAAGATGTAGGCCTTGATGATACTTTTATTTTATGTGACAGCTCAAACTAAAACTCATTTATCTCGGCAATTATTCACGCTAGACTTAGTTTCTTTGGTAAAGTTGTATCACATGATGAGACCTTTATTTTATGTGACAGCTGTCAAACAAAACTCGTTTATTTCGGCAATTACTTATGCTAGACTGTCAATTGAAAAAGGTAATAACTTTCCCAAACAAATTGATAGTATTGCACGAATGATTGCCGCTATAAACGAGTATTTAGTTTGACAGCTGTCACATAAAATGAAGGTCTCATGAAGGCCTACAACTTTCCCAAACAAACATAATATTGTCTAGCATGAAAATTTGCCGAAATAAATGAGTTTTAAGTTTGACAGCTGTCACATTAAATGAAGGTCTCATCAAGGCCTACAACTTTCCCAAACAATCTGGTAATCTAGCTTGAATTATTGCCGAGATAAACGAGTTTTCAGTTTGAAATTGTCACATAAAATGAAGATCTCATCAAAGCCTACAACTTTCCCAAGCAAACTTATTGTCTAGTATGAAAATTTGCCGATATAAACGAGTTTTAAGATTGGCTGATGTCACATAAAATGAAGGTCTCACCAAGACCTACAACTTTCCCAAACAAACCGGTAGTCTAGCTTGAATGATTGCCGGGATAAACGAGTTTTTAGTTTGACAGCTACCACATAAAATAAAGGCCTCAAAACAAGGCCTACAAATTTCCAAAACAAACTTATTTTCTAGCATGCATAATTGCCGAGATAATAATATTTTATGCAACTGTCTTATAACGGAAGGCTTTAGAACGCGAGTGTCTGTTTATCACACTAGGCGCAGCCGATTGTGATAATAGTTTGACACGAGCATACTAAAGCCTAATTATATGCAGTTGCATACACTATTTTATCTACACTCTACAAAAAAAAACTATAAGAAATAATTCTAAGCTCTCCGCACTGCACTATGGCGATTGCAAGCCTATCAACGGAACCACTAACTAAACGACTAAATATTCAAATGGAGGTTCAGAAATCGAAACAACTTTTAAAATCAAAAGGTATTTTTAGGTAAATTTTTATTCGAAAATGATTAATTGAAATGAAGATTTAATAATAAATATGTCCTCATTATTTCAAGGCTCATCCCGCCCGGTGACATTTGTATTTTTTATTGGGTTACTTTTGGCACTGGAATTAAAAAGTTGCATAATCATTTAATTTTTTGAAGCACACTTGGAATTGAGTTAATTTATGTAGCTGGTGGTGATAAGTTGCTTTAAGGCTGCATTATTTATGAAGCAGTTCATAACGACACTGCATTCGATTTTATAAAACCAACATTACTAAACGAGTGTTGATAAACGTGTTTATAGTTTGACAGCTGTCGTTTGATAGATCTCGCCAAGGCTTACCATTTTTTCTAAGAAATTGGTAGTCTAAGATTTATAGTTTCCGACATAAACGAATCTTATTCTTGACAACTGTCATCTGAAAGATCTGAAATGCATTCTAGTTACTTACAATACCGTATTTGCAATATCATTGTATATTACCTACACGGAATTACTAGAAACCAGAGGGTTCTGTCCGGGAAATTTTTACAGAATGCTCCATAAGGGTTTTATAACAAGTTTTGTTTAAGGCAACTGTTTGCTATTTGGGACATGGATCTCACTCAAGCAAAATTCACTCTTAACACATTTGACATTCATCTCAATTTACTATGAATTGTTGATGTCAGATACGTCGTTTAGGATGTAACTCGGCTTCTAAAACCCTGTCAAAAATTACGTCATTCGCATGGAAAGGTACTGATGACAAAAAAGTGGTATACGAATGCTGATAAGGGTTTCTAGTTGGAAAATCCTGAATTACATTAATTTTTCGATGGAACTTTGTTTGTGCTATCAGGTAGACAAACATATTAAAACACGTCACCTCTCAGAGGCTGGGCGCCTTGGAGAAATTACATAAAAAGCCCTAATTTTTGATCTGTATAACTAATGCAACAATACTGCATGCGATATAATATTGCATCGTATGCAATACTGTTGTATTAGTGAAAGCTTAAGAAATGTTATAAATATTTAGTTTGACGTTTTTTACTTATTCCCAATCGTTTTCCAGGTATGAGCTCTGAACAATTTTGGAAATTCCAACCCATATAATATAGATTTAGTAAAAACTATCAAGACTCAATGTAAAGAATTTTATTAGATTTAATTTTTTAGTATAACAACACTGTACGATGTTTTCGAGTAAAAAGCCGATAATCAAAATTCTCTTGTCCTGTCCTGTGTCACCGAGTTACTGCCAACCTGGATGAGCACTAACCCGTAAGCTAGCTTCAGGAGTGGATACTCAACCATGGATCACATTCACGCCGTCAAGCAGCTAACGGAGAAGTGCAAAGTGTACAACCGGCCCTTGTGTTTCACCTTCGTTGACTATGAAAAGCTTATAATGAAAAGGCATTCGACAGTTCGTCATCTGGCAAACAATCAAAATGTATTGTCAGTGTTTCACTCTCTGCATCGCTACGGTATTGACAGGTGATGTGTGGATGTCCTCCGGGAGTCAAACGGGTCTGCGACAATGCCTAAACTTTTGACCAACGTACTAGAAGATATCATGAAGACTTTAGATTGGAGCAAGAAAGGAGACAATTTCAACGGAATACGCATGTCGCATCTGAGATTTGCAGATGATCTCATCCTTATTGCCGAACGTTTTCTGGGTCTCCAGCAAAATATCACATCTGCATGATGCCTCCCTGAAGGTCGGTCTCAGGATGAACATGTCCAAAACCAAGATGATTACGAATCGCACCACACGTATACCTAACATCTGTGTAGGTAATGAATGATACTGTAGAGGTAGTCAGCTATTACGTCTATCTTGGGTATCGATTATCCTTTGACTCAGAAGCACAGGTAAAGGAGATCGAAAGAAGTATCGGACTAGGTTCTTCTGGAAAACTAGACGACGTCTTCAAATGAAAACTTACACAATGCCTAAATGCCAAGGTCTATAACCAATGTGTTCTGCCTATTCTGACTTACGGTGTCGAAACATGGACGCTAACTAAGTAAAACATGCGCAAGACCAAAGTCGCACAAAGGGCTATGTGGAGCGTTCAATGCTAGGTGGATTGGGGTCGGGTTGCATACAATTTAAGGTCATATTTTCACTAAGCATATGAGTCATAATGCATTCAAGTCATAACATCAATACTCATAACCGTTGTAGCATAAGCTACATAGTCATAATAAGCATAGGTAAGTGAGTGACGAGGTTAAGGTGGAGATGGGCAGGACACTTGTAAGACGAAGTGACGATCGGTGGAAAAAAGCAGCCACGAAGTGGTGGCCAAGATTAGTGAAAAGGTCAGTAGGCAGACCACCTGCTCGATGGTCCGACGATATCATCAAGCTTATATGACATCACTGGCACAGGCTGGCACGGGACCATGAGGGTTGGATTAGTAGAGAGGAAGCCTGTACCCCACAGTGGGTGGATGGCTGAGGATGATAATGATGAACCAAAATTCTGACCTTCTATGCACTTCCGTGAGATATTTTAGTATTTTTGTCTCCTTCATAGCCCATACAAAGTTCCGTCGTTAATTTTGTAGTTCAGGATTTTCCAACTATAACCATTCATTCATTTACCTACCACTCTAATGCGGATGGAGCCTTTTACATCGGAAGCAAAGAATAATTTTGCGACAGTAACCAGAATTGAAAAAGGCCATAGCAAAATTTATCCAGGTATAGTAGTTCGAGAGCCCAGGGGGTAAATGGCTATCTCATAAGGTACCACGATAGGCTAGGTTTGGATCGTTAACCAAGACTTAAACAAGTCGTATGACCCAGGTCTGCCAGAGCCAATCCTGCCGAAACATAAAAATAATCGATATTTTTCAGAGTCATTTTTTCGTAAAAAATATGTCATAAGGTACCACAATGAAAGTGCTGGCATCAGTTAACCATTGAAAAATTATGTAAATAAAGCTTGGTCTGCCACTGCGCACCCTGCCGGAAGTGCTTGCCAGACCTCTCCAAAGATGCCCTTCCGACACCCCTAAACTATCTCATCGGGTACCACGACGCGACCACCACAACATAATAGCCAAGATCACTCTGACAATAGATCACAAAGTCTGCCAGGCCTAAACTTGCCGCATCCTAGTTGTTTAGTTTTCGTATAAAATGGGCGCGCGGTGCTGGCAACACTGCTCTGTCATCTTGTCACGTCCTCTGCCGTCGCCCGCATCGTGGATGCGAAGTTTAATTATAAATAAGTAATTTAGTGTGCTTTCGGTTTTCTCGTGTGGTTTTCCCTGTTCGGTGGGGAAGTGAACCAAGTGATTTTTGGTTCCGGCTTTTTGATTGAGGCCAACGTGGTCGCCGGTAACATAACCTCACTTTGAGTCGTCGCTCGCGTCGCGGCTGCCGATAGCCATATATTTTTTGATTGTTTTCTTGATTGGGGGCCAACGGGGCCGATTCCTCATTCGGAGAGGAATCTTTAGTTGTTTTTGTGTTGAAAACATTGTTGATGTCGAACTGTGAACTGGTGAATGGTGGAGTGATGAACTGAGGTGAAGCCAAAACTGTCGGAGGGACGGAGTGCCACACGAGCTGGTGCCCGGTGCAGTAAGTCTAGTACCTAAGTCCCAATCCAAAAGTCTTCCTCAAACCTGATACCTATTTTTCCTGTCAAAAACTAGACTTACAAGGAAACGACGGCGTCATCGTTCGCTCGGTAAGCAATTCGTTGCTGGGCCCTGTTTAAGTAGATTTTGGAAACAAGAATTTCTCGGCCGGAAACTTTCCGGAGCAGAATTCTCTCATTAAATTTATTTTATTTAGCTATAGTAAAGAGCACTACGAATCGTAGTCAAATGTTGTTCCGAGGCTGATCGACCATTTAGTTTTAGATTTTAAGATAACTTTAATTTGCTTCCACTGCGCTAAGATCAGCTTCGGAATCAAACATTTTTTGGTAGCAGAGCGTGGTTGCTTTATTGCAACATAGTTAGCCGTAATTTAGTATTAAGCGTGTTTTTTATATTACCCACATATTTTATTAATTTTGGAAAATATTGTTTCGGTTTTTTTGTGACTGTATTGTTTGCCTAGTGAACGGTACCTTATCGGTAAGGTCTAGGCCAGTCAACTAACATTTATTTTGTGGTATTTGTTTATTGGTTTTCGTTTTATTAAGTCGAGTGTGTATAAGTTGGTACGATGGCTCCCTCGATCGCCAGGTATAAGGCTGCTATAAAGACAGAATTAAGGTGGTTTACTACCACAGCGGCAATGATCGGCCGCGAGGACGGGGAGGACGCGCTCGTGAGAAGTGCACTACTGGCGGATGGACGGGTTCGGGTTGTGTCGGAACACCTCACAGAGTGCCCATGCTCCTTGAGGAAGCTCCTAACCCTGAAGATAAGGAGCTGGTTGAGGGCGATGGTCCATGCTTGGCTACATGCAAGTCATCGGACCACCTCCCGACCTACGAGGATCTGAAGTCGTTCCTCGAGGCCGAAAGCAGGCGAGTGGACGTCCAGGCTGGTGAAGCCCCTCGCAAGGAGACCTCTGCCCCTCGCCACCCGGAACGGCCGGGTGCACCGGCGCGAGGAGGCAACAGTGGGCAACCCAGGCGGTACAATATCGCATTGGAATCAGGGTGTGCCTACTGCAGGGAGACAGGCCACAGGGTAACGGCGTGTCAGGAGTTTGCTGCGCAGCGGATTCAGAGGAGACGGGGTGTAGCACAGCAGAGGCGTTGGTGTTTTCGGTGCCTGGGGCCGCATCAGGTGCGAGAGTGCCCTTCAAGCACCAATTGTAGGTACTGCCAGGGTGCACACCATCCGCTGCTCTGCATGAATCGCTCCGGAGGCGCCGGGGGCAGCGCTGGATCGGATCAGCGAAGGGAGCCTGCCCACCAAGGAGGAGCAACGCTCCCCACCCTCCAAGGAGGAGCCCACCTCCGCATCGGTCACAGGGACAGGCAGGGGGACGTCAACAGACGGAGCCCACTTACCCAAGGACGTGGGGACGATCCCCACCACGGCAGCAGGTGCCGGATTGGGGAAGAGCGGCACAGGAACGTGGCCAAGGACACCCATCCCAGGTACGGGATTCAACGGGCGGGTGTCAGGGGAGCACTAGGCAGCCACCAGGGTACATGCAGTATTCTGCGGGCTTGAGCCACCTGGTTGGGTCTCAAGACCCACGCATGCCCCCGCCTATGCCTGAGTACCCGCGGCTACAGGCGCAACCTCGGTACGGACGTTTGCCGTCGGGGTACTATAGAACTCCAGCCATGGCCTTTATGGGCAGACCTCCCTACCAGCAGGAGTGGGACCCATACACAGGTTTGGGTAGTGAGGATACCCCGCGGGACGCGGCCTCACCGCGTTTAGATTCCCGCTAGGTAATCGCCGCCTACTCATCAGCTTCGGCTCCCCGTCCAATCACGGTACTTTTGCCAACGGCTAAGATTTGGGTATGGGGATACGGTGGCCGGACCATTCAAGTAAGAGCCCTACTGGATACAGGGGCTCAGGGATGTATTGTATCGAGTAAGCTGGTGAGTAGGCTAGGCCTAAATGTACGGCCAAGTGAGGATGAAGCTGTAGGCATCGGGGCCTAAATGTGCCTGACATTCGGGGTCAGACGAACTTTGAGTTCACATTAGGTAGCACATGTACAGGGTCAGCTATCAAGTCTCAGCCGTGGTGCTAGATGAAGTGGTTGGGAACTCCCTCAGGTTAGGTTACCACCAACGGTAAGAGGGTTAACCACAGGGTTGGAGTTAGCTGATCCTGATTTTGATACTCCTGGTACGGTGGACGTACTTCTCGGGTCAGACGTCCTCGGAGATTATGGTGCGGTAGGAAGAAGGTACTCCAGGAAACTGGTTTGGTGGCCGTAGATACCACAGGGGTATGTTGTTTTCGGCCCAGTTTGGAGACCTCAGGACCTACCAGAAGGGATCCGGTCCTCTATGGTAGTGTGCTGTCAGAGGTGCTGCAGAGGTTTTGGGAGTCTGAAGAGCCGCCCACGGCGGACAGACGGAAGCCAGAGGATGACGAGTGCGAGTTGTTCTATCAATACAACACTGCGAGATGCCCGTCAGGCAGATTCGTGACCAGGCTACCTTTTCTCCCAAACCGCCCCGCTTTAGGTAGTTCGCGACAGCTCGCGGAACGGAGACTACTCGGAATGGAGCGGAAGATGAGGCGAGACCCAGCACTTCGGCAGAAGTATATAGAATTCATGCGGGAATATATTCAATTGGGCCACATGTCGGTGTCCAGCCTGGATTGGAGGTGTGTCGAGCATTATTACATTCCACACCTGGCTGTCTTGAAGTCACCTGAGGCGAAAATACGGGTGGTGTTTGACGGTTCTGCTCCTACCTCGAATGGTGTGTCTGTGAACCAATGTTTGCACGCGGGTCCTAAATTGAACCGGGACATTGTGGACATTCTCACAGACTTTCGGTTACACCAGGTAGCGTTCGTCGCAGACGTCAAAATGATGTTTCGCCAAACCATGATACATCCGGATGACCGTCGGTATCAGCTGATTTTGTGGCGTGAGAGCCCAGATGAGCCGATGGTCACATACGAACTTAACACGGTGACGTATGGACTTAAGCCAAGTCCGTATTTGGCAGTACGTACGCTGCGAGAGTTGGCCGCACAGGAAAGGGTAAGATACCCTCGAGCCGCAGCAGTACTGGATCGCGACGTCTACGTGGACGATATCTGCACGGGTGCTGATAGCGTGGAGCAGGCGCTAATTCTACGAGACGAGTTGATCGCGATCATGGGTTCAGGAGGTTACGAGTTGCGGAAATGGTTGTCCAGTTGCCCAGAGCTCCTGGCCGGTTTGCCAGACGAGTTCCATCAGGACCCGCACCTCTTTGAGAACCCGGACAATCCAAATACGTTGGGCATCCTCGGGGTGCAATATAGGCCAACGCATGACGTATTCACGTACAAGATCGAGCCCGACCTTTTGAGAAAACTTGGACTAAGCGGTCGGTACTGTCGACAATCGCTAGAACGTTCGATCCTAACGGATGGATCGCCCCGGTTACGTTCATGGCGAAGTGCTTTTACAAAGGTTGTGGCTAGCCAACTTAGGATGGGACGACCAACTCTCCGGAGAGTTGTTGAAGGATTGGCTCAAGTTTGTGACCACCCTACCAGGGATCGTGCACATCGCGATACCCCGCAAGTTAGTCCCATCGGTGGGATGTAAGGCTACCCTACATGGGTTTTGTGACGCCTCGGAGCGAGGGTACGCGGCAGCTGTATACCTTCGGACAGCAAGTTCAACGGGAACTGTGCACGTGCGTCTGGTTATGGCCAAAAGTAAGGTGGCACCAGTCAGAACTAGATGGACCATCCCCAAATTGGAATTGGCAGGGCAGCTCTTCTAGCGCGCTTGCTAAATCATGTAACCTGCAATCTGCGTGGTACCATCAACTTGGATGAAACGGTGTACGCGTGGACTGACAGTCGGATAGTTCTGTGCTGGTTGCAGACGTCGGTACATACACTTGAGGTTTTCGTGGCAAATCGGGTGTCACAGATTACGGGGTCGGAAACTCCGTTAGTGTGGAGGCACGTACCGGGAGAATGGAACCCAGCGGACTGCGCTTCGCGCGGGTGCAGGGCCCCTGATTTGGTGAGTCACCCACTGTGGTGGGGACCTCAATGGCTGACTGAGTCGCCGCAGGAATGGCCATTCAACGAGTGCAGGGCGCCGCTTGGGCCACCTGATCGAGGTTTGCGAGTGAACGTGGGGCAACTCGTACCGAAGCCTAACCCAGCTTTCTTGCTGGAACGGTATAGCTCCTCGACAAACTTCTTGGGGTGACAGGTTGGATCAAACGGTTCGTGAACAACTGCAGGAAGCCTCAAGCAGAACGGAACTTTACACCTGTCCTCTCGCCTGCGGAACGGAATGCGGCTCTATGCTCATTAGTTAGAGTCGTCCAGGCGGAACATTTTGAAGAGGAGGTCAGGCTGCTCAGGGATGGACGTGGAAAGCTGAAGGGAGGAATTGTGCGCCTCAACCCATTCCTGGATGAGCAAGGTATGCTCAGGGTTGGAGGCAGACTTCGGAACGCTAGCCTGCCCTTTTCGGCTCGGCATCCACTGTTACTTCCAAAAGGGGACCCTTAGTTGAGCTCTTAGTCAGGGATCGTCATGAGAAAAACTCGCACGCGGGCTGTAATGCGCTATTGGCCATCCTACAGCGCGAGTTCTGGATCTTATCGGGACGACGAACGGTACGTAGCGTTGTGTTTAGGTGCTTGCCTTGTTACCGCTTGAAGGCAGCCACAATGCAGCCACAGATGGGAGATCTTCCACCGGACCGGGTGACGGAGGCCTGGACGTTTGCAGGTGTGGGAACGGATTTCGCAGGCCCTTTCATGGTGAAGGCATCACGCCTGCGGAACGCAAAGTCTATCAAGGCGTACTTGTGCGTGTTCGTGTGCCTAGCCACCAAGGCCGTCCACTTGGAGCTCGTGGCCGACCTTTCTACGGAGGCCTTTTGGCAGCGCTGGAGAGATTTACGTCGCGACGAGGGCGACCAGCGCTGATCAGGTCGGATTGTGGTACCAACTTTAAGGGTGCTGATCGGTGTATGAAAGAAATTGTAACGTTCTTACGGGAGAACGAAGAAGCCATCAGCACGGGCCTCTCCCGTCAGGGCATTGCCTGGGTGTTCGATCCACCAGCGTGCCCTCACTGGGGTGGTATTTTTGAAGCGGTTGTAAAGTCCGCTAAGACGCATTTGTTGCGCGTTGTAGGGTTAACAATTTTGACTTTCGAGGAGCTGGCGACCGTGTTTTGTAAAATTGAGGCTGTACTCAATTCGCGTCCTTTGTGTCCGCTCAGCTCAGACCCAAATGATTTAGAGGCCCTGACGCCAGGGCATTTCTTAATTGGCCGCCCACTTAACGCCTTGCCGGAATATCCCTATACGGAGGTGAATAGCAATCGTTTGTCGCGTTATCAGTTGTTGCAGCAAATGACTCAAAACTTTTGGAAGCGTTGGTCGCTTGAGTACTTGCACATTCTGCAGCAACGCCTTAAGTGGACGGACAGGACTGAACCCCTGCATTGGGGATCTCGTTCTGGTTAAGGATGCCAACCTACCGCCACTGCGTTGGCGCCGGGGCGCATTCTCAACCTGTTTCCGGGTAGTGATGGCACTCCTCGAGTTGCAGAAGTTCAGGTGGGGGATTCAGTCCTTAAGCGAGCAGTAGCTACATTATCACGCCTGCCATGCATAGAGCGGACCGATGGGTCGGTCCGGGGCGGGTGAATGTTTAGTTTTCGTATAAAATGGGCGCGCGGTGCTGGCAACACTGCTCTGTCATCTTGTCACGTCCTCTGCCGTCGCCCGCATCGTGGATGCGAAGTTTAATTATAAATAAGTAATTTAGTGTGCTTTCGGTTTTCTCGTGTGGTTTTCCCTGTTCGGTGGGGAAGTGAACCAAGTGATTTTTGGTTCCGGCTTTTGATTGAGGCCAACGTGGTCGCCGGTAACATAACCTCACTTTGAGTCGTCGCTCGCGTCGCGGCTGCCGATAGCCATATATTTTTGATTGTTTTCTTGATTGGGGCCAACGGGCCGATTCCTCATTCGGAGAGGAATCTTTAGTTGTTTTGTGTTGAAAACATTGTTGATGTCGAACTGTGAACTGGTGAATGGTGGAGTGATGAACTGAGGTGAAGCCAAAACTGTCGGAGGGACGGAGTGCCACACGAGCTGGTGCCCGGGTGCAGTAAGTCTAGTACCTAAGTCCCAATCCAAAAGTCTTCCTCAAACCTGATACCTATTTTTCCTGTCAAAAACTAGACTTACAAGGAAACGACGGCGTCATCGTTCGCTCGGTAAGCAATTCGTTGCTGGGCCCTGTTTAAGTAGATTTTGGAAACAAGAATTTCTCGGCCGGAAACTTTCCGGAGCAGAATTCTCTCATTAAATTTATTTTATTTAGCTATAGTAAAGAGCACTACGAATCGTAGTCAAATGTTGTTCCGAGGCTGATCGACCATTTAGTTTTAGATTTTAAGATAACTTTAATTTGCTTCCACTGCGCTAAGATCAGCTTCGGAATCAAACACTAGTGTTTCAGACATTTGAAGTTGTAGGTCCAGTGTATGAAAAATGACCTATATCTTTTTCCCCCCGTGTTTGATTTTGATGGTGCCTTAATACGAAATGCTCTCCATAATGAGGAGCTTCGAGTCATATAGGACAGTTGGGTGGAGGGTTTCAGTATTGAACGCAATCCTGTCAAATAGTTTGAAATGGAGGTTTGATCTATGAAAACTGGCCTATATCTTATTCCCCCCGGGTTTGATTTTGATGGCGCCTTAATATGAAATGCTCTCCATAACTAGGAGCTTTGAGTCATATAGGTCAGTGAGGAGGAGGGTCTCTGTATTGTACACAATCCTGTCATAAAGTGTGAAATTGTAGGTAAAGTGTATGAAAACTGGCCTATATCTTTTCCCCCACTGGTTTGATTTTGATGGTGCCTTGGTATGAAATGCTCGTAATGATTAGGAGATTCGATTTGTATAGGTCAATTGGATAGAAGGTCTCTGTTCTGTGCACAATCCTCCTAAATATGAAAATATTCGATAACTTCTGCAGATTTTATCAGTTAAAATTGTCATATCATAAGGAACTCGAATAAAAGTGCTTGCATCATCTTACCATTGACAAATTATGTTAAAAAAACTTGGTCTGCCACTGCGCACTCTGCCGGAAGTCCTTAGATGAGATAGGTTAGGGGTGTCGGAAGGGTATATTTGGAGGGGTCTCCCAAGGACTTCTGGCAGAGTGCGCAATGGCAGACCAAGTTTTCTTACCTCAATTTATCAATGGTAAGCTGATGCTGGCACCGTCATTCGGGTACCTTATGAAATGACAATGTTAACGGAAAAAATCTCAATCCTGCTAAACATGAAAATATTCGATATGTTCTGCAGATTTTTGCCGTTAATATTGTCATATCATAAGGTACCCGAATAAAAGTGCCGGCATCAGCTTACCATTGATAAATTATGTTAAGAAAACTTGGTCTGCCATTGCGCACTCTGCCAGAAGTCCTTGGGAGACCCCTCCAAATATACCCTTCCGACACCCCTAACCTATCTCATCTAAGGACTTCCGGCAGAGTGCGCAGTGGCAGACCAAGTTTTTTTAACATAATTTGTCAATGGTAAGATGATGCAAGCACTTTTATTCGAGTTCCTTATGATATGACAATTTTAACTGATAAAATCTGCAGAAGTTATCGAATATTTTCATATTTAGGAGGATTGTGCACAGAACAGAGACCTTCTATCCAATTGACCTATACAAATCGAATCTCCTAATCATTACGAGCATTTCATACCAAGGCACCATCAAAATCAAACCAGTGGGGGAAAAAATATAGGCCAGTTTTCATACACTTTACCTACAATTTCACACTTTTGACAGGATTGTGTACAATACAGAGACCCTCCTCCTCACTGACCTATATGACTCAAAGCTCCTAGTTATGGAGAGCATTTCATATTAAGGCGCCATCAAAATCAAACCCGGGGGGAATAAGATATAGGCCAGTTTTCATAGACCAAACCTCCATTTCAAACTTTTTGACAGGATTGCGTTCAATACTGAACCCTCCACCCAACTGTCCTATATGACTCGAAGCTCCTCATTATGGAGAGCATTTCGTATTAAGGCACCATCAAAATCAAACACGGGGAAAAAGATATAGGTCATTTTTCACACTGGACCTACAACTTCAAATGTCTGAAACACTAGGATGCGGCAAGTTTAGGCCTGGCAGACTTTGTGATCTATTGTCAGAGTGATCTTGGCTATTATGTTGTGGTGGTCGCGTCGTGGTACCCGATGAGATAGTTTAGGGGTGTCGGAAGGGCATCTTTGGAGAGGTCTGGCAAGCACTTCCGGCAGGGTGCGCAGTGGCAGACCAAGCTTTTTTTACATAATTTTTCAATGGTTAACTGATGCCAGCACTTTCATTGTGGTACCTTATGACATATTTTTTACGAAAAAATGACTCTGAAAAATATCGATTATTTTTATGTTTCGGCAGGATTGGCTCTGGCAGACCTGGGTCATACGACTTGTTTAAGTCTTGGTTAACGATCCAAACCTAGCCTTTCGTGGTACCTTATGAGATAGCCACTTACCCCCTGGGCTCTCGAACTATAGGTATCTACTTATTTTATGGTTCCATTCTTGGATCTTCCAGTTTTTTTGCAATCCATACCCGCATACCACTGGTCGCACCAAAAAACGGCGTAACTAGTTTCTTAAAACTTTACAGCAGAGCGACCTGCATATTACTAACAAATTATAAGGAGATATGTACATAGATCACAAAAATCTGTTTCTCCGTTCACGAAAGGCTATTTAAATTTCCTCGTCATTGAAATGTGCCAAAAAAGAATGCAATAAAAGATTTTCTTTGAAGACTACCTAACTTAAAAATGCCAATACCAAGTTTAAAAGAGTAATCCATCGCATGGTACTTGTGGCTAACTCAGAGCTGGAAGTCACCTTAAAAAAGAAATAGGGTTTCCGAAAAGCATATTTTGAAAAGTATAAGTCCTATCAACACACACTTAAAGACAATTTTATAAGGAATATTTCTTACCTTGACACATTTATTCTATCTTTAATTATCATCATCATATCAGCCATAGGACGTCCACTGCTGAACATAGGGCTCCCCTAAATATTTCCACCTTGTCCGATTAGAAGCAGCCTGCATCCAGCATTTCCCCGCGGACTTGACCAGATCGTCTGTTCATCTCGCGGGTGGCCATCCTACGCTGCACCTGCCGAAACATAGTCTTCACTCGGGAATCCTCCTGCTCCACCGACTATCAGTCCTTCGAGCAATGTGGCCTGCCCATTGCCACTTCAGCTTACTGACTCTCTTAGCTTTGTCGGTTACCTTGGTTCGTCTACGGATCTCCTCGTTTCTGATTCGATCACGTAAGGAAACACCGAGCATAGCTCTCTCCATAGCTCGCTGAGTGACTCCTAGTATATTTAGGAGGCCGACAGTTAGAGACCACGTCTCGGCGGCGTAGGTCATCACTGGCATGACACACTGTTCAAACACTTTTGACTTGAGACACTGAGGAATAATTTTGGATGTGAAGATGCTGCTAAACTTCCCGAATGCTGCCCAGCCAAAGTGGATTCGCCAAGTGACCTCTTTCACAAAGTTAGATCTTCCTAGTTGGACTGTTTGACCTAGATAGACGTATTTGTCCACCACTTCGAGTATCGAGTTGAATTTAGGTGGGCGCTAAATGAGAGTTGCCCATGACTTTCGTCTTGCTTGTCCATATTCATCTTGAGGCCCACTTGTTGGGAAACCCGATTAAGGTCATGTATCATTTTGCTGAGGTATTCGAATGACTCTGCCATGACCACGATATCGTCAGCAAAACGAAGGTGAGTGATGTGTTCGCCATTGATATTGATGCCAAGTTCTTCCCATTCCAGGAGCTTGAAGGCATCTTCCATCGCATGGTAAAGAGTTTCGGAGATCAAGATTTGCGCCAGCATGTCCAGCTAAGTTCAAGCAAAGAACTGGCGGACCGGGCCGTGTGTATATTTACACGAACCATTTAGAGACACTTTTTACCCCCACATAAATTTAAATCTATTTAAGATAGGCACACCAAATTTAGTAAACGTGTGCAGACCTCCTAAATGACCTAGTATATACCAAATGTCATAACCACAAGTTTAACGGTTATGAAAATATTGACGATCAAAAATCGGCAGTTTTACCATTCACTGACATAACTGGCCATAATGAAGTCTATCTCATTTCTGGTAGAACCGTCGGGGCTCATCCAGCTCTAACTCTTTATGAGGCGGCCTTCTGAAGAACGAGTTCATCATGTAGAGTTTCTCCTTCTCCAGGAACTCGGCCAGCCTCTGGCCACTCGGATTCCGATCTCCAAATTCAAATGGCTCCACCCCCAACTCATCACCGCTTCTTTCACCTAACTTTGCGTTTAAGTCCCCCATCACAACACTGTAGCTATAATATCCCAGTTCAGCCTGCCTATCTCTACTTCTAGCTCGGCGAGCTTTTCGTCGGTCCATTAAGAGCGCGTGTTGTATGTCATCAGTGGTAATTTACGTCGGTTGTCCGTGGGTGCGTTTGCTTTGGCCGTTCGATGGAGAAGCGCCGCCCGAGGAATCTTAGCACCCCTGGTTTCAGTGCTTGGCCGGTGCCCGTTCAACGCCAGTTCTGCAACTGGAGCCGCCAGGAACATAGTTTGACTTGTACTGCCATGTTTATTTAGGGGTTGGATGGTCACCCGCCACGCTGATCCAGTGCGGGTTGACGGGTCGCCATTGCCTGGTCCGTTGACCAGCAGGGCGCACCAGAGGCAGGTAAGGTTGGCTTGGGCCCCGAAGGTGTTGGTAAGGCCCCTTACACCCCTATCTTTAATAGTCACTGTAATAACACTATCTTTAATAGTTTCCGAGGAAAATAAAGATAACTGAAATTTGGGACATATAAATAGGGCAAAGGGGGAAAGCATGGGGGTCCAACTTGCTTCCCTTCTTTTCCTGAAGCTTACATATTATATAAGCTACACACATGCCAAGTTTCATGCTTTCTGCCGGATGGGACCATACCCCCATACAAGGTCGAGCTATGAAGTCGTATTATTAGATTTTATTCGATTAGAATAATGAGTTGGTAGATAGCCCACCGTGACACATATCAAAATCCAAGTCAGGCATGTCAGTGCCAATAGTGTCATCAATACGACTCCATTCGTTCACAAACCATTTCTAACAAAAGAGATTCGAAGATTCGAATACAATCAGCACTACAGCTTGTAGTATTGAAGATTATCTAAACAAATATTAACGAAACAATAACAGAAATTATAAAATAAAATAAACTTAGCTCTTCTTAAGTCATGCGCCGTCATATATTATTTAAATGACGATTAAGACTATTCGTGATAAAAAAAATACCTACCGTCTCCTGGGACAAAAGTTCAGACAAAGCGTGTTGTGGATTAAGCTAAAAAAATATAATTTTAGAATTCTATGGTCATTGTGTATCAAACTGAAAATAGTTATTTTTTGGTTACATCACTTCGTGATACGACCAACGGTGAAGACAAGAGAATATCTGAATGTCACTAATTTACAGTGTTGCCGGGTCTTTGCTATAGTTTGCTCTAAATTCATTTTTTTTTGTTAGCAGGTTTTCCTATATATAAACACTAAAACTCGAACTTTTGGGGTTGTTTATACTCTTGTTTCTTAGTCATATTTTAACGATCTGCTTAACGTAGACGAACAGCTAATCGGCACCAAAACAATTGTTACCTCAACTCACCTTAACCACCAAATGCACGAGCCCCTGTCGTGTGATGAGATTGTTACTGCCATCAGACATTCGCATTGACCTTACATCAAGCGATATACTCAAATGTGGCGGAGTGGAGCTCAACTCGTTGTTATGGAAACTTTTTGTTTGAATGTGAGAGAAAGAGCGAGTTCCGGGTGGTTTTAAAGTGTCTCGCATTAGTGCCCTCTCAAGAACAAAGGTGACCTTTCTGACTGCAAGCCATACCGCGGTATTCCGTAATAATCGCTCGCCCAGAGGCTTTTGCAAGAGCCTTATTAAACCGCTTGAAGGACTTTCAGATAAGAAAATATTTTTTGGATTTTTGTGTTCATCAACTGCAGGAAAAAGCAGAAAGCAATGTCTTTAGTTGTAACTCTGCTTTGTTGGTCTATATGTCGCAGTACGATGGCAGCTAGAATAAAAAACCGGCATATGGCAGAATCGTAGACTTCCTTCGGCCATCGTCCTAAGCTGATACAGGTTTTGGCCAAAACCTAGGATTTCAGGGCATCCGACGCTACCTCCTATCCTTCAGAGCGTCTGACGCAATCCTGCTGTTGAGGCTGTATGACACTACACCCAAACTTTAGGGTGTCTAACGTCTCAAGGAGTGCAACTCTACCCTTAGTAATCAGAGAGAGATGCATAACTCACCTCTCCACTCCTTATTCCCCGGAAATGAAAAAAAAAAACATAATACTAAACAAATCTAGTATTTCATCCAAGGATTTTGGCCAAAAACTGGATCAGTTACGGACGAAGGCCGAAGAAAGTCTACAACTTTGCTATACGCCAGCTTTTAACATCGCACTGCGACATGTATACCGATGACCTATGCTTTCTTGCAGAATTCCCAGATGGCCTGCAACAACTGAAGACCGTTTCTCCCCAAGCACGCTGCAAATTTGACCTGAAGATCAGTGTCAAAAAGATAGTATTCTTCTTCTTCTTCTTTTTCGAGTAGTACACCAAGTCGTTCAACAATTCGATGAACCCTAGAGTCAGAGTTTTTCAACCGCCTACTATAAGTAGCAGGCCTCTGACATGATTGTGTAACGACAACATGAAGTGATCAGATCATTCACAAAAGTGATGTCAATGGAAATACAAGGTCGTGAGACACTGAAAATTAAGTTTCGTGAAGATGTGATGGATGACACAAGTTGAGAAGTTTCGATATTTAATGTGACCTTGATGATGAGATGAATAGCAGAATCAGTGTGGCAGCTGCAGTATTTAGGAAGCTGCTGATCAGAATTAAAAGTGGTCGGCATGGCCAAAATCAGCCGGAGAGAACATCATCATTCCTGTTGGTGACTATGGAATGGTTTTATTTCAAGTTGATATCTTAACGCGTTCCCGAAAAAAGGGATCTTGGCAGACGCATAACCAAGTGACAAGTAGGTAATATAATATAATTCATAATATAAATATTCGTGTAGAATAGTTTATGGGTTTAGTTCAGTTTTTTCCTTAAAATGTATAACAACAAATACAACTTTTAGCACCGCAAAACGCAAAATGAGATTTACAAATATACATTACATTTTCTTTCGCAAATTCTGCTCAGGCATCAAAGTTGTCGGATTTCAGCATGTAATTTGTGAAAATTTGATAAACTGTAACATAAGAAGCATGTGTTTAGAATATTGTTGCCACTCGATAGTGAACTATCGATTGTAAAACGATAGACAATCGATAGTAACGATATCCTGAACTATCGATAGTATTACACCTTATCGAAAGTATTGCTTCATTTTGAATTATCTATACTATTATTAGGCCTATCGATTGTATAGGCCTGAATAAATGAAAACTATCGATAGTTAAACCATCCGTAGTACGGCAACAATAGTTCAGAATTTACATAAAGCTTGTTCTATATTTTTTACTACATTTACCTTGCTGATAAATACGTCTAAATAGCAGTAATTCTGTTTATCCGGCAACACTGGCCTGGTGAGCCTCTCAGCGCGTTGTCAACGTGACGGCGTCGTGGCGCGCCGCAACGACGCCGACGCTCGGTTTTTCTGGTTCCCCATACAAACCCATACAAACCAGTCATTTGACGGCGACAACGACGCGCGTCGTTGTCGCTGTCGCTTGGTTTTTAAGCCCACCCTTAGTCAGCATTTAAGCTGCAGCGAAAAGTGCCAAAATACGGATGGCGAAAGGTACTGGTTGTTTCACCTTCATTTCGGATCATCAGGATTGGAAGTGTCCATACGACAACTTTTTAAGATATGTCATCGTTTCAGCTTAAATGCTGACTAAGTGATTGAAGATTACACTGTAATGTGTACAAGTAGCTTATCGTAGAGGACGAAACTCACAAGAGTCCTCACAAGAGTACTCGAAAGACACTCGTGAGACCGATGCCACGCAGATTCGCATTCATAGTCCATCTGGACTATAGTACATATCCTAAACGATTTTAACAGCTGTCAAATATGACCTAATCAAACGGCCGTACTGTAGCTACATTTACCAAACACTGTTGACACTCAGCTACTAGCCGGTTGAAGACAGTTTGATTTCGCGCGTAAACGTATTTCCTTGTAGCCGCCTCTCTGTATTGGACGCCTGCCAATGCTTACTTGGTGCAGATACACTGAGTACCAATATTCGCCTCGCCTATTCTCAGCCAGAATTTCTACTATTGATTCAGTAATACACCGATTCCAATATCTGCCAATCTATCTACAAACCTGATCACTTCCGAAGAAGTCTTCTATTCACTGGTTTCGATGCTACACTGAATTTTGATGGAACAAAACGTAGATACCTAACTGCGAAACTAAGAACTGCGAAACAAAGAAACAAACGTTGTGTTGTAATTGAAAACATAAAAACACTTTACTCATGCACTGAGCATTTTAATATTCGTCTTCTCGTCCCGATTGGCAACCATGCCACATGCGTGTGCTTTTATAATTATAATGCAAAATCAGTAAATAAGTATAATTCTTTAAACACGCAAAATGAGCATGTACTCGTATTTGAAAGTGCCAAATAAACTCGCCTCCACCTGTGATATTGAAAATCGAACCCGGGCATTCGTTTGGCCTTTTTTATTGCTAACATTTCACATTACCTGAAACTCGAAAGGTGAGGTATCGAATTTTCCTTATATCTTACTGACGCATGCTTTACGGATGCGCTATAAATCCGCAGCAACTGACGTCAACGGAGCGAACTATCTAACATGCAATTGAAACAAAAAATGAGGATGTATTTGACAGTGCCAAATATACTCACTTCCACCTGTGAGCGCGTGATATTGAAAACCGTACCCGGGCATTCGTTTTAGACTTTTTTATTGCTAACATTCCACCCGTCCCGCTGTCGGGTTTGAAGCACCTAACATCGGTAAAATGGTTCAGCCCAGTCAAATGGTGCAGCGGAACACAAACTTCTAGGTATATCAAATATCTAATTCAATTTTATTCAGTTGCTGAATTGAAGATCATATTAAAATAGGTACGACATCAATGACTTTCCGCGCATGTCATATTAATTTTATTCAGTTGGAAAATTTATATTTCAATACGTACGACTGACCACCGCACTGACGCACCAGACCATCGTATCTCCCAAGCAAATAGTATGCGATTGCCAAGTCATTCTAGTTATTGTAAATATAAAAGATTTTAAATCTCGATATGGTTACTATAAGATGATGTCTGTTTACCTAATTACGCAATAGCTTAAGATGAAAGTTCCCTGAAGTAGTCCTTGAATAAATCAATAACCGACTTGGCATCACATGGATCTCAAAACTTTTTACAGTAGAAGACCTGAGAGGCGAGACTTGGTTCTTTTTACAAGTGAATGTTTTTGATGGGATCTCATTTCTTTTTGTAGGTAGTCTTCCTCTTTCTCTTTTCTGGAACTACTTCTTGAGCCTCACCTACAGATTTCCTCAAAACCCATCCGCAAAGTTAACTTTGTAATCCTATACATTTGTATGGAAATACAAAGTTAATTATGCGGTTGCAACCGAATTTGCACAGTTATAGTTTTCCCTTTATTCATACACTAAATACAAGTTGTATTCTAAGTTTGAAGCTCCTCAGTCTGCTAGAAGTACCTTAGAATTTTGATGATCGGTCAGTCAGGCAGAAAAATTAAGAAACTTTGACTAACTATAACTTCTAAACTACTGGTATAAATTAGATGAAATTTGAAATGTATCGTGTCTATGCATGCAGTGCTTGATAAGATATTTTGAAATGAGGGTTCTAAACTTATCGACAAGGGAGGTATGGGAGGGGTCGAAAATGGCCTGAACTGGTTCGAGAAAAGGATGGTACGGCCGTGCCGCTTTCAGCTCGACTTGGTGGGGGCACTGCCGTGCCCCCAGATATAATTTTTTCAGGTGTAGAAGTTCAGATTGTTGAAAAATGACATGAAATAAGGGACTTTCTGAAAGCTGACATATTTATAGTATCTACTTAATACTATCAAAAATTCATATACCTATGTATGTACGTACATGGGTGCGCACAAATTATACTTATACTGTATCATCTAGTTAAAACTAAATTCCAAGTTCTTAGTTTCCATAAACACATCTAGTTCAACACCATTTTTAAAAGTCTGTATTTACGAATGTAGATATTCCTTAGTGTAGCGTAGCATCAACTAATGTGCAACACTTTGCAAGTTTACAAGGAGCGGAGCATATTACCACGAAATAGAGAATTTACAGAAGGACAGCTCGTCCCTCCTTCCGATCATTTATGCCTACCTTATGCTTACACTCTAGGGTTGCTACTTTATTTTTCTGAATTTTAATATGCCGTTCCCGGGTCTGGCATACTTAGGTAGGTACCAGGTAGGTACATTACTTACATTAAAATAAACGTACACTATAACATGCTATACATAATATTGGAACTTGCAAGCTGTACCTCATTTTGCCGTCCGCCCGCCCCAAACGCTGTTGACACTCGCTACTAGCCGGTTCGAACCGGTTCGAGATTGCGCGTAAACGATGGCGTGTGGATGGATGGCTTTGTAAGTAAAGCGACGTTTCCTTGAAGCCGGCACTCTGGATTGGCACCAGCCTATTCTTACTTTGTGATACTACCTTCTGGCTCGTCGGGTATTACTTTAATCGCGCAAGGCCGGGTTACGGCCGGTTATAGCGGAACTTTCCACCGCAATCTCACATTTTGCTACATAATGTTTTGTTTCTTTGTATCTGCCGCTCCAGGTTCTGCCTTAATGTAGGTAACGATAGCAATTTCAGTAACGATGATAGGCTTACTTTAAAGGCTAATCAACAGGATTCATTCGTGATGGGTAAAACTTTACCTACCACCTAGCTATAGCTTCGTTCAAAATTATGAATTTATTGGAATTGCGTAGGTAGGTAGGATCTAAGTACCAAGTTTAAACGAGCTGCACTATCAAAAGTATTGTTTTAGAGGTCAATATCAGATTATATAAGGATTTTGATTTTAGTAAGGAGCTCCACATTGGCATACCCACATTACGCCGACATCGATGACCACGGCAAAACTCACGTTGAAACAAGTAGGAAAAAACATCCTAAAAAAAAAGAAAAACCTGTCCTTTGCTTCTTAACAACCACACCAACAACCGAATTAAAAAAAGGATAAACATAAAAACTACATGCACAACTTTGCATGCTTGAAAGACAAACCTACAACAGTTGAATAGTTTTATCGTGTGATAATGGCGTCCTAAAGCCACAGCAATGGGACCGGGGGCTGAGGGTTGGTGTGCACTGAGCTTAACGAGCACCTCGTTTTCACGCTATGAATATTGAACAGTGGCGGTCCCACGGAAGCTGCAGTTAATCTTCTTTCAGCGGTTTACCGACTTGCTTAATTCATAAAATGAGTATGCAGGCCTGTCTAAACAAGATAAAAACGCCACAGGTAAAGACCCGAATGCGAGAATGTGGTTTTGCTGCAGCTTACGGCCGCAATGGAATTCATTAATTCTGAAATTACTTATTTGAAGTAGTTACAAAATAACTATTGAATTGTTTTAATTACCATAGTATAAAAGACAGATGCCCTAATGATGTTTATGGCAAAATAATCCGCATAAGGTGTAAATAATTACTTTAAATCAGTGGAAATGTAAGGTGGAAATAATGTAAATATTGAGGTATAATTTAGGTACTCATTCAAACTTTTAACCATGCCAAAGGCTTAATTGCTCCTTGTAAAACTTAGGCAGTTGAAATATTCTGGCTTCATCGGGTTGTTGGACAATTCGGTGTTTCACTCAAAAAGAAGAAGAATTGAAACTTAGATTTAAAAATGCAATTTAGGAAGGTACTTTAATTTCATCAAATAAATTTACTTGTCTCGCTAGGGAAGGGAGTTGCGATTGAATTGTTTGCAAGACAAGAAGACGGGATTGCAATGCGAATACTTTGCGAGTTTGCGAACGTCGCGTCGCCAATCGAGGCCAAGAGTTTGCACCCACTTCGAAACAATGTTACCCCTCAACTCTACGACGTGTATTCGATACTAAAATCCTTAGCAGTATCAAAGAATAACATCGTCGTTGCATTGATAAAAGAAATGTTGAACCACTTTGCGACAACGAAATGGACTTGGCCAGTGAATGCCAAAAAGTGCGTTGGTGCAACGTAAAGAAGAATAAACGGTACATTTACTTCAAGCTCCAAGTGAATAATCCTGACAATCCTTCGGATTTTATGTTCTTTCTCTCAACATAGCTAGCACACTGTTATATTTTGACCACTATATTGTTAGAAAATTCTCCAAAATACAAAACTTAAAAGTTACGCAGCATGGAAGGTGCTAGCTCCTAAGTTTAAGTCATTTTCCACTGAAACCTGTTTCCTCGTCATATCAAACTTCACCACCAACAGTGTACGTCGGTACAAAATTGCAAATACGTTTTCAAGTTTCTATTACATTATTACTGCTCGGTAATTCTGCGGAGAATGTATGGTATTTCCGCGGTGGATTATAAACTCTACAATGTGAGGAGCTGCCACCGCTACAATGTTCTCCTTCGGAAATGCACTTTATGAATGTCTTGGGTAATTTGCATCTGGAATAGGGTACGTTTTATAATGGTGGTACGCGGTCTGGAATGTGTTCAATGTAAGTAATTAGAACTGTAAAATATCGGGTAAGATTTTATGTTTTTCACATAAATTAATTAAAACGCATGGTTAAACGGTTCCGGTTATATCACGAAATTTTTTTCGAAGTGGCGAAGAAATATCCCGTAGTAAAACTGGATAGGTATATTCAATCACTCGATTTCATACAATGATTACCTAAGAAAGCCATAAAGCTCAATATCTATTGATGCGTATGCGATCCAATGAAGTGAGCTATTTTATTTATCCACTGAGCTGTAGAACCCAACCAAACTATTCGGTGACTTGAACTTGTTGTTTTAGTTTAAATCTGTCCATTTGATTTTATGCATCCTCATTAGAGCCCGGACTGCAATTGCATACACAGACTAGAACTCTCGTACCCCAGACTAGTACTGTTGACCACTCTTTAATCAGACCTAAAATTTCTAACTTGTTACTGAAACACAAACTTCCGAGTAAACTAGCAGTAGTAGAGACAGTTCAATAAAGACAGCAGCAATTCTGGTGTTGGTTTAGGGTAGTAGTTGGAGCGCAATAAGTATTTATTGCATTTTCTGTAGGCTAGAGGCAACGATGGTTTCAGTACAGAATTATCAAAAAACGCTATTATACCTAGAGAAGAAACTTAAATATATAATGCAAAATCTACCTGCCTACTTGTTTCGAATACGCGGAAAAGGTTGTTTCTAAAAGTAACTAAAGTAATTAATGTCAAAATTATTCAGGTAAGCGTGACATGTCATTTTTATGTTGCTGCTTTTAGTAGGTATATGAACTATTTAATCTAAACAGTAGGTAGGTAGTTTCACAAAATAGATGCGCACCGTCTCCCAATTTTCTGGTAGTATTGCCAGAAAATCCACCCAGCCTCCTCATTTAAGGGCCCAAATCATACTATTTTTTATAAAAATACTAAAAAATTCAGTAAAAGTTGATCCCTTAAATTGGTAGGTAGATTTGCTGGTAGTACAAGCAACTTTTGCCTACCTGCGTAATTCAAAAAGAAGAAAAGAACGCACAAAGTCATTATTTAAATTCCATCCTGTTTTAAATAAAGAATGCCAATAAAACTTTTGTATTCTTTGTGGAATAAAATGAATAATAATTATCGTTGTTTGCGTAAGATCGTTTTACGTAATAAATTGTCAAAGTAAGATAAGATGAAATCAAAGTGAAAGAAAGTCATCATTACTAGTCGACCTCGGATAGTCGACAGACAGATTATAATGACAGCCTAATGGATCCGTTTATACCAGTTTTTCATACAGTGACTAAGGCACAGAGGTAAGTATAGTTGTAGTATAAAAACGAGGACTTTCCATAGTAAATAAAACAGCTGATCCAAGATTTTGTATGGGGGTTCAATTTTATTTTCATATTTCGACCTAAGTGCAATGGAGAAAGTTGTTTAGTTTCATGAGTATTTTAACCCTCTTTCGAGTTGTTATACCTTGTTGTTACTCCCTGTATAACAAGGAGGTACCTATCTTAAGCTGCTGCTATACCAGAGTCCCACAAAACTACATCTCATATTCACATGCTATTATATTTCCGGGACAGACATGTCATAGTGCTTACAATGATAGTTTACTACATTGTGCTTAGCTATTGCGGCCCACATGCACGCTGTTTGGTGTAGTAACATGACGAGCATAAATGCACAGTCCACAGACGTGGTTTGCATTGCAGAATAGTTTGCGATATTGGCTAACTGACTGTGAGGACAAACAATACTTTATTGTATCTCTTTCGTTAGAGACTCATATTATTTCATACTAGCGGCCCGCTTTAACTCATTTTTCCGCTGAAGACAGTCATTTTCTCGGCATGTGTTACCTATACAAACAGGATGTTAGGGACGGTGTACCAAAAACTTTGCAGGCATGATCAGACCATCAAACTGAACAACTTTTACTATAGAGCCAATGGTAGGAAACGAAAAAAAAATTCCGACCTCCCATACAAAATTCACGATTAGCTGAATTCGTATGGGAGGTCGAGGTCTTCACTCTATCTATTACAAAACTGCATCAAAATCCGTTGCTTGGTGTAGGAGGACATAGTATATTCTACGACAGGCTCATCATATCGTATGGCCTTTCTCTGCGCTGGATCCTATATCTTCATATTCAGGTTCTTCAGCCACTCTTCGGCCGCTGGGGTGAGGCGGTGCAGCTCGGACATGCCGCCAGCTAGGTGATGGAGTGGGCAATCGTTCACAATGTGGGCTAGAGTTTGGTCAGGCTCTCCGCACTCGCAGGACGGTGACTCCCTAAGTCCCCATTTGTGGAGATGGTGGTTGGATCGCCCGTGCCCGGTTCTAAACCTGTTTAGCTTCACCCATGTTGTACGCGCAGCATCAAATCCAGGGGGCTTTTTGTTTGGGTCAGTGATCAGATCCTTTTGAGGATGGTCAAAAAGCTCCCAGGATGACCGCCACGCCGTTTTAACATCATAATTGGTCTCCAGGCGTTTTACGACAGGCTAACAGGCAGGGAAACTCAAAAAGCGACTTCATTCTATACTACGTATATGATTTAGCTGCGATTCGTTTACAGCCTTTTACGCTCTGCCTATCCCGCAAAAGATATGGGCGAGATGTATATGTATGTATGCGATTCGTACCACTTTTTCTTCTACGTTAGCCTCTGCGGTTCTCTATGCCACATGTAAAAAGTAAACACACGGCAATCTTCTTCAAAAAATTGGGTTTATTCTGTGGTTAGTCAAATTTGTGTCAATATAATACGGTTAAGCACAGTCGCGCCTGTTGGCATCTGCTATAAGCTCTTCGCTACGAGTTTTACTCCCCATTTCCTAACTACCGTAAAAAACTAACTTAATTTAATATGACAGCAAGTGCGATAGCGCCAATAAGTCGAGAAACACACGCAACGTCCATTTGTGCATTTGTTCATTCGATTCTGCAGTTCAACCCTACCTTCATACGAATTACAAACGGCATCGCACATTGCTGCGTCGACGGACGCGTCAAACTGTTAAACGACGCACAAACGGACGTTACCGTGCGTTTCCGCCAAAGAAGCAGGTAATTGTTTGTTTTTTGTCATTGTGTTATTGTTGACTAATCTCAGAAAAATGCACAGTCGTTATTAGTCCTTATTCCGGAAGAACAACTCTTATTGTTAATTTTTACTTACGTCCCTAAACTGGGAATTAACGTTAGGTATATAGTAACGTAGACGCAAATAAATTATTGAGACGGAACCTGTTGACGAAAAAGCGCACAAAAATACTTAAATATCTTACACGAGTATTCTTTATTTACGCTCCCATGTGCCTAGTTCGATGAATTGATAACTTCGGCAGGATTCAATCAAATCAGTTAAATGTAGCTTTAAATTGGGCAGTTCCAGTTGAGAGGTATTGAGTAATGATCAGCGCGCCGGTATTGATGAGCTCTTTGGGGACACGCCGCATCTTTTCTGGCGTCGCAGCATCTATTATGTATTTGTCAATTACAGTATGTAAAAAAAATAACTGCAAATATTTTAAGAGTTAAACCAGCACATTAAATTGAACAACTTTTCCTAAGAAACATAGGTCGAATAACGAAAAAAAATTTTGGCCCTCCCTTACAAACTGACCCGGCCGGCTAACTCGGCATTTTGTCGACAATTTTGAGTTCGTTATATTGTAATCTACTGAAAAATTATACGTTAAATTGTAATACGTGTGAATGTGCTATAATATTTCGACAGATTATAATTTAGCGAGATAGATTTAATCCAGCGTTGTTTGCAATTTACGGTGACATACCTATATAAAAAAATCTTGAGATGCATTAAAGTTTTACTTTGTAACTTAGGTACTAAATAAAAATTACAAACGGTGCGCGGGATGCTTTTGTACCGTATTATAATTTTGGAATGTCCGTGTGAAAAAGTTACACAGACAGACATCATCGAGCAAAAATCTACTAGTCCAAAACTAATCTAACTCATTTTATCAATTGTAATTTTTTTTGTTTGCATTGTACATACACAGAATTGGTTTAGGAGGAGTGAGCAAATTCCACGACAAACAGACAGACGGACAAACGCAAAAGCGACTTCATTTTATACTGCGTATTGATTTTTAACTTTTGGAAACGTAAGGTAAAAATCGCGTAGGAACATTAGTCACTACTCAGTATAAACTCAGTAATTGCTGTCACCAGCGAATGGTAGACATGAAGCTAAAAGTAGGTGCTTAACTCGCAATTTGGGTCGGCTGGAGATTTCATAATCAAGTACTGACTGAAATATAATTTCCTGCTCTCTCTCTCCTAATGAACGTGTATTTTGTTTCATCTGCCGTCGTCGTCGCAACATCAACATAGTAAAGCAAAAGTATCAGTAGGTAGGCGCTGCCTCCGTGGCTTAAGCGTAGGTCTCAATCTGAAGGTCCCAGGTTCGATACATCGGGGTACTCATAAACTAGGTACCTATTAGTCAATTTTTGGAAAACTTCCAAAATTTTCACTGCAGGCAGGATTTGAACCTGCGACCTTCGGCATCAGTACTGCCGACGCCCTAACCAACTGGGCTACCGCGGTTCTAATCCCGCGATAAATTGAATACCAAATTTTAAAACACTTCTCGAGTTAGGTAAACAAATTTTGGAAAACTTCCAAAATTTTCACCGCAGGCAGGATTTGAACCTGCGACCTTCGGCATCAGTACTGCCGACGCCCTAACCAACTGGGCTACCGCGGTTCTAATCGAGCCCGCGAAATTATGGAAGTATATCTTGTCCACTATCGCGTGGATGGGCTCCATCTACCGGGATAGTTTTGCAACTAATTCCCAGCGACTAATTCATTCTTTACAGATTGAATGTAGTCAAAGCGATGAAAACCCGCGATAAATTGAATACCAAATTTTAAAACACTTCTCGTGTTAGGTAAACAATTTTTGGAAAACTTCCAAAATTTTCACCGCAGGCAGGATTTGAACCTCCATCTTGGAGCCCATCCACGCGATAGTGCACAAGATATACTTCCATAATTTCGCGGGCTCGATTAGAACCGCGGTAGCTCAGTTGGTTAGGGCGTCGGCAGTACTGATGCCGAAGGTCGCAGGTTCAAATCCTGCCTGCGGTGAAAATTTTGGAAGTTTTCCAAAAATTGTTTACCTAACACGAGAAGTGTTTTAAAATTTGGTATTCAATTTATCGCGGGTTTTCATCGCTTTGACTACATTCAATCTGTAAAGAATGAATTAGTCGCTGGGAATTAGTTGCAAAACTATCCCGGTAGATGGAGCCCATCCACGCGATAGTGGACAAGATATACTTCCATAATTTTGCGGGCTCGATTAGAACCGCGGTAGCCCAGTTGGTTAGGGCGTCGGCAGTACTGATGCCGAAGGTCGCAGGTTCAAATCCTGCCTGCGGTGAAAATTGTCCAAAATTGTTTACCTAACACGAGAAGTGTTTTAAAATTTGGTATTCAATTTATCGCGGGTTTTCATCGCTTTGACTACATTCAATCTGTAAAGAATGAATTAGTCGCTGGGAATTAGTTGCAAAACTATCCCGGTAGATGGAGCCCATCAACGCGATAGTGGACAAGATATACTTCCATAATTTCGCGGGCTCGATTAGAACCGCGGTAGCCCAGTTGGTTAGGGCGTCGGCAGTACTGATGCCGAAGGTCGCAGGTTCAAATCCTGCCTGCGGTGAAAATTTTGGAAGATTTCCAAAAATTGTTTACCTAACACGAGAAGTGTTTTAAAATTTGGTATTCAACCTATTAGTCACTTAGTGAATTTGTTCCCAGTTTGGTTACATTGCAGGCTGGCACTTCTCCGAAAAGAAAGTTTGTTCTGGGCTTCGGAATAACGTTAAGCTGCAGGTCCTGATAGTTTATGAATATGATTAGAATACTTAGCCGGTTCGGTGGTTGTTATGAGAACCATACCTACAGTACGCGAATGAGTTCATGACCATGTTGAGGAATGCGGTAGTGCTGTGACTAATTCATGTTGATGTCGATATCGAGAATTGTTGCCGAACAGTTCAGTTCAGACTACTCATAGTTATTAGTTAATGGGTTGTTTTTCCTACAATATTGAGTAGGTAGGGTATCGTTGAATAGGTCTTTATAAACTAAGGGCAGGTTTCTTTAAAACAAAGTAACTAAAATGTATATGTCTCGAGACATTTGCTTATTAGAGGGGCCTTTTTAGCCATAGTTTGTTCGAACTGTAACTTCACTGTTTATGAATAATATTAAAGAAGTATTTATGGTTTCTACACAAAACACAACACAACGACAAAATATCGACAACTTTGTGACACACTTTTTTCCCATCACTCGACTGCGGGCGAATGCGGGTAGTTGGGTAACCGCGGGGCGCGCCGCCCTCGCGCGCCTTCTCATTCCCCGATGGCCAAGAACTCATTCGCGTACTGTAATTAGCAACAATACTTAATTAGAAGACAGGGTTCATCAGGTCGTTGGACGACTCAATATCCTACTCGAAGAAGTTACCTTTTTTTACTAAATCAAAACAATTCCTTTATTACTTATTCCGCATGGAACATATTCATACCTGCTTATTTTTAACTTAAGCAACAAGTGCTAAAACACAATCTATGGTGATAGGAACTCATATTACCAGTTACATACCTACTAAGTAGATGAGAATGAGGTATATAGAGTATCCGAGAAAGAGGCAGATGGTAGTTTTGTTCTTATTTGATTTACCTACCTCTACCTACCTACTATGACATTTAAGTGTGACGTCGGAAAAGCTACATTTTATTTACCTTCACCGCTGTTTCGTCAAAATCTTACTTTTTTGTTGATCAATCACTTGTCTCATGCAGATTTTATAAAATATTTGGAATATTTGTCATCTTCAAACATATTTTATTCATTTCTTTTGCGTTTTATTGAAATTGAACCTCAATAAATTCAAGACGAAAGCTATTTCAATAAAAAAAGTTGTTCTCAACGGATTGTCAAAATTATGCATGACGCCTTTGAATTTCAATTTAGAAGAGTGGTAGGTATTCATAACATTTTTGATAATATTCAGACTAGTTCTAGGTACTACTAAATTGGTAATTTGATACTGAGAAAACTATCTTGATAACGAGTCGTACATCTCTAAGGTAAATTTTATATTAGCCGGGTATCACATTTGACGTCTGTTGCTGCGATATTTTAACGCAGCAAAAAAAAAATGAATTTCCAAGTTATTCTAATAGAACTACGGGGCATATGTCAAACGTTTTGACACCGTATTTGTATGTGAAACCGCCTTTTTCTAATGCTCGCTATCTGCTTCAATAATACAAGGTTCTTAGAACTCATTGTATGAGTTGATAAGTAAATTTTTTTATGCTTTTTATATGAAGCTCGCTGCAAGTTACACTAAAAGTGTTTTCAACGCCTCCACTGTTGATTTTAATTATTTTCAGGGAAAATATTTGAATCCAATCAGCTAATGGGTTACTTTAAAAATATATTTTTAAAAACATCGTTAAAATATCAGTAACTACTTTTCGTGATTAACAGCAATGTATCTACAGCAAAAATACAGCAATTATTTTTCACTATGTTATTAGTAGGTAGGTGCAAAGGTGCATTATATTTCTCTCAAAGAAAGTATGTTTTGATCTTTAAAATAATTTATTAAATTTGATAACTTATCTCAAAGGAGAGTTTATTATTAAATAAGAAAAGCTTGACAATCTGCGACCTTATTAATTAGATCACCGATCTTTGGTAGGTTAATAAACACTACGGTGAAAGAATATCCAGATATTCCAGCTAATTTTAAAAGAATAACCTACCGCCTACCGCTTTTAATATTTTCAAGTCCTAGTGCTCTTTCGTCGAGTATAAAACGAGGTTGCAGGGTAATATGGCATTAAAGCAGTCTCTAGATGGAGTAGCTTTAAATATTAACTTCCCTTTCCCGCTCGTTACCCTTTAGCCTTTTAGGATTTGCTATTTTTTCCGTAGCTGTGCTGAACCAAACTTGGCTGATTAGGTGGTAAATACAGACACAGTCAGTCAATTTATTTATTTTTTGTTTAAAAAGCAAGCCCTTTTGAAAAGGTTTCACTCGTTGGTGTGGTATAGTTTTTCCTAAAAGTAATTTAATCAGTAGAAACGTGAACTCGGCCGAATTGTTACAATAATTTTCATGTTTATTTTATGTGCGCTGTTGGCTTTCCTGGTAAGTAAATAAAATAAAATTACCAATCCCGAGAAGGCCAGAACACATAAATTTTAAAGATTTATACTTCTGCTACGAAAAGAGTAAGATGGTAAACAAAACAGACAGAAAAGGCCTCGAAGCTTTCTTAAATTTGGAGTCTAGACTAACATTTGGCATTCAGTCGAAACGCCAGAGAGTGGGCCTTAATAATGTAAGTGGTGTGGATGTCGGATGGAAGTCACGTAAGGCGCAGAATTTACGCAAATTGTCGTCGACACACGGTGCGGGTGCGGTGCGGCTGCGGAACGGCGACGACTCCGGTGTGACGCATCATTAAGCGACAAACGAATTCCGAGTGGAGCCGGGACTCGGGTCGTTTGTTCCCACAGGCCTCCATTCCTCCATGCCTCCAGCAAAGCAGGTGTGCCAACCTTCGACATGAATATTTATGGTTCCGTGCACAAACATCGCTCATTAGTACCTGCGTTCAGTGAATGAAGCTGAAAAGGGAAAACCTTTGTAGGTATAACCCGAAAGTTTCAATCCCTGCACGCGTCGGATAAAACATTTAGAAATTTTATTTTTATCTTATATTACATATTTATATCAAATTTAATTTTTTAGGGCACACGTTCTACACAGCTTATAAAAGACATTTCAATAAAACTAAAGTGTAACAGGAGATTTGCGGTATCAAGTATCACAGACAAGGTCAAAGCGAGACGAATTTGCATACTTACCGCTGAAATTCACGTCAGAAACAATGCTCTACAGCAGCACAGTGTAAAATGTCTTTGTATTGTTGTTGCGGGTCAGGTGTGGAGGGGGTCATACCCCGTCCCCCTCCCGACCCCAGCCCCCTCCGTGGGACGCACATCACGTCAGACCGTTGGACTCAAAGGGCACTGTCGGACCTGATTTACAGCGAGGACCTGTGGCTGCTCGCGTTTAAATGAAAATTATACTCGCCCACACCCGGACCTAAAAAAAGTTAGACGGCGCTATAAAGCTTTCGAGCCCCAACTCGAGCTAAATTTTGAGTGAGGTAGCTGGTCCCATTAGTTTCGCATAAGTATTAGTTTTTTAACAGTCCGTCCGTCTGTTGTAAAAGGCGTTGACGAATAAATTTTTGCTTTTATTGATGCTCTGCCAAATAACATCTGTAATTCCACTCGTGTATTTTGACATAATATAACATACCTACCACTAAACAGTTTTTTTAATATGAAAAAGGCAGACTGAAGAGGCGTTTTGTTAGAGTATGTATGCGGGTAATACAAAAACTAATTGATATTGTAGCTTTTAGTTTCCACTACCTCTAGCACAGTTCTAGATCTCAGCATACACGAGGCCGGCTATAGGGGCACGGCCTTTCCCTCGTAACGTTACTAATTTATGAACTCGTGATATTCGAGCCGAGGTGGATGCACTCCGCTCTTGGATAAAACCAAGTATAATATTGAAAGTTAAAAACCTTCTGATACTGGCTTCAACTGTGCCGGTATAACCATTTTGAAACCAAGTTTCTCCAAGTTTTCATTATCAGATTCTTTCTTGATGATTGGGGAACCGGGTTTACCTATGTCAGCTGGGAATGGGTTTTTTTTTATTCAACAACAGCACATATACCTAGCCACATCCATCCTTCTCTGACCATGAGTCTCCCCCAGAGAGCACACTAATGCAATACCTATCAGGAGGATATTATTAGATTCACGAGCGCAGTGCATGGTATAATATATTCACAAGGAATGCTTCTGATTATTACCTATACAGATTCACCACTTACTTGCCTTTTACGACATTCAAGAAATACAGTGACACTATTCATAGCCAATACCAACTTATACATTCTTTCTTTTATCGTGTGGTACTCAGAATCTATCGACCCGATGAACCCTGTTATAAAAGATTTTTACCACCTACTCCTAATATCATACTTATCATATAAAGTACTAAGCAATGTACCTACACTGCTAATGCTAACAAAATAAACCACAAAACACGCATGATGATTAAATTTTCATTAATGGTTAACTTTGTGATCCATAATGCGAATAATTCAGTTAGTTGCGGAAATCATGCAGCGCAACACTAATAATTGGTTAATAAATTATAAAATTTACGAATGCACTGTGTTGAACACGTTAGATTTATAATTGAATGATGATGACGTTGAAATCAAATTATTAAGTTAACATTTAGTATCTATTACCTACACTCTCTTTTGCTTCTTTGACGCCCTCGTGGTTGCTCTATATCTAGAAGAAGACCATGAGAGTTCCAAATGTAAGAATAGTAACAGAACAGTACAAAATTTACGGATGACGACCCAATGCACCTTAATTTTCAGCCGCATTTTCAGGTAGTTCATATAATTAGTAGCCCTCAGACTTGGTTGTATTTGTGTAACGACCGTCTATGTTATCATTATCAATCACAGACAGTAACTCAGGTCACATACAGTAACCAACAGATAACGGCGGAATGTGGTCAAAGACTAAACAGCATAACAAAGCGTAATGAAAATATACAGCTATACATAAAAGGCACGTTTCGGGCATACTGTGTAAATCACCGCGTCCATAAGTCGCGGAGTGTCCGTGACTGAATATTTATGTTCCCGCGACGAAACGGCACCCTTTACCCTAAACGTGCCACAGAGACTCGCGTCGAAACAAATTTTACATAATTTATGGATTATATGGCCTTGGCAATTTAGTAATATATAAACGTTTAAGTTTTGTATACTTCAGTTTACATACATTAATTTGTAGAAGTGAATTCAACTTTCGTTATTTTCAAGCCCTTCGTCATATTTTGTTTATGTCGATATAATAGGCAACTATGTAGGCGAGTTCATGGCCATCATGAAATATGCATGAAATATGTGCCTCCTTATCGCACACGTCAGTACTATGGACAGTATGACAAGGAGGCATATATTTCAGGATTTCCATAAACTCACGCGCAAAGGTAATGCTCTCGTTTAGTTAGACACTCAATCCGCCGATATAGGTCTTATAGACGCGGCATAAAAACGGTCATTCCAAAGTCTAACCTAGACTGAACTTGACTGTACTGCCTACAGCTCTACCTACTGATTTTCCACTTGAGTTATCCACCTGTTCTTATACTCATACATTTTTGTAGCCGAAATGTGCCCTTACTCATGAATAAGGCCTTTTCCGTAGTAGGTTCTTCTCAGAGTATTTATAAGCAAGCTATAGAGTACGCCTAAAAAGTTAGAACGGGTGGCAGCAGTAAGAACACAGCCTTTCTGCCTAGCAGAAAAAAACGCCAGTGATTGGGATAAAGGTAGGTTAATGATGATGATGATGACTGCACTATTGAACCTCTATTTTCTCAAACATTTCAAATATTATATCTATGGAACAACTGCTTACCTTTTTCACAGTACGGTGCGGGGCGATGGCGAAATGCGTAGGTACTCTATAGCTTGCTTATATATAATCTAAGGTCCTCAGTCAAATTATTCACAGCGCCCGCTCTCTGCCCACACGGCTAACTGACCGGACGACGCGCCGGCCGGCGATACTTTTAAATTGATAAAATCTTTACATTATACATGTAAAGGGTTGTTTGTTTTTCTATATGAGGAAAAAGCAACAGTTGATTCATAAGTATCAATGAAGCTTGGAATCTTGACTTATTTTTCCGATACTTACGTACCAATTTCCAAGTTACTTACGTATGTCCTTTGAAAGACAGGCTTGCAATGGTTACGGGCAGCTGGTACTTGGATGCAGTCAGCCTGTCAGCTTATAATCACAGTCTATTGGAGGCGTCTTCGCACAGCTGTAGTGTAGGTAGGTGATGGTGATTGGTGATAGATGAATTGCGTATTATTTACAGTGTCATTCGAAACACCACAGAGCACCAAAATTACATTCTGCGCGAAAAAGGTTTCATTTGTCTATGCGAAACACAAATTCAAGTTGCAGGTGAAACTGCAAGGCAGAAGACTAGTTTCCAATAAAAATATTGATGGATTACCTAACGGTAACTGATCGTTTTACAGCCCACGGTCTTTTTTATAGAAGGCTACCCATTTAGCTGTTAGCGTAGGCGTAGGTTGAAAATTTGGTAACAAGTTTTTTCATATGCGTTGGCGTATTTATAGACGAAATACTCTCAAAGACTGACTTACAAATTCTAGTATAAAATTCCATAACATTTCCCATCGATTTTTCGTTCTCTTCAAAAGCTTATAGTTCCGTCATTGTACCACTTTTGTTATTTAAATAGGGTAGCATTATTAATGCACTACCACTGAAGGGTCACTCATCAAAAGCAAATAGCGTTGCTCTATTATATTTAGAAGGGACGGTTAGCCGCAAAACTTAAACATATATACCTACTAATCTATCGCTTGCGTATAATACAGTTATTCTGCTTCAGGCGGCTTTTTTTATTCTGTAAGTTCTAAGAGTTATACAGAATTGATTTCCTACGTGGGTAAAAGTTTACATTTCATTTTAACCTAGCCAATAATAAAAACACCTTGGAAAAGTATTATAATATTATATAACTGAGTAAAAAATCAAATTCCATACTTTATAGAGAAATGGCATTTTACATTTTTGTACGCGTTAGAAATAAAATAATCGCATCTAAATAACACACATTTCGTACACGCGAACCTCGGTTTATACTCTTTTAAACACGTCAAACTTCACCTTGCGGTCCTTTGAGAAATAGAACTACAATATTTTGTGTCAATATTAGTTTCTAAAGAAGAAAATTTCATTCTATCACGAAATAATATCAAACATAAAAATGTGGCAAAAACACAACACAATCCAAAGGCTATCTTTGCCTTATAGTTGTGATTAGTTGATTACAATAAATAAAATGATTTAAATTTTTGTGCTCGCGCAAGTTTGCATTCGATCTTTGGTCATATTTAGGCAAATTAGTTTTTATGCCATCTGATGAAGAATGATCGTGATATTTTATCATGATTCTTAGTTATTTACGAGTATAAAAGCATCTTAGCAAGACACTTGTCCTGTGCGCCGGCCGGCCATACCTAATATGAGTTCGTACCTGCTACGCCGTAGCTCGTAGCTGCTTTGCGTAGTCATAATTATTTTCGTAGCCGTTCGTAGCACTTTCAACAGCGCAGCTTGCACAGAACCACAGACAAATGAAACCTTTTTCGCGCAGCGCTACTATAGTAAAAACGCGTTAGCTTGGCAATAGCGTACATTGACACGACCGGTACCAAAAACAACATTTTTAGGCGATAATTATCGCTCTCCATACAAACTATCGCTAGAATTCACATCGCTAAAGTATCATAATACCGGCCAATTCCGGGTATTCCCCCGGCACAACCCGGCGTCATTCCACAACCATGTATATCCAAAATTTTCAAAAATTAGTGTATGTGGTATATCTATCTCACTCATGTGGACAGCTGCCCTCTTCTAATTGGATTCTAGATCGCGTGTACGTACTATTACGAAATAAATACTTGATTTATTAATTCCAAGTCTATTATTTCAAGATATAAAAGTGGCGACGAGGATGGGATCTAGAAGACAAAAGTAAATAATAAAACAAACTGTTGTGACAATATTTCATAGTGAAAAGTGAATAAATAAGTGAAAATTAATTCAAAGTGAAGTTAGCAAATAATTGCAGCCGCATGCTTGACATTATTTTGAGCCTCACTAGTATCCAAGTCAGTAAAAAAATATAAAAGTCAACCAGCTACAAAACAAAACAACGTGAAATCAGCAACAAAGCAGAATTATTTGCGAAATATTGGCGAATTAATGAAAAATTAAGTATATGTCGGCCACAGAACTCAGTTCAGAGCAGAAAATAGCGTTAGTAAAAGAGGGCAAAAGAACCTTCATTTATTTATGTACCAAGGAAGAAGTGCAAAACGTTTTAACTGAGGAAAACATAACCTTTCCTCCTGGCGCAACATTGGAAGAACTAAGAAAGCTTCTCAGTAACTTTTACAAGGACAAAGGTACACACCCTGAGCGTCCTAAAACCAAAAAAGATTCACCACAAATCAATAAAATGTCGTTGGGTGATTTAAAGCCGTTTGACGGCGAAAAGTGGGAAGTGTTCAAGCAGCAATGGAGTGTTACTACATAGTGAACGATATTGAAGACACTAAGAAAGTACCACTACTACTAACTAAGATAACACCTAAAGTATTCGAAACACTAACCTTACTGTGTTCACCTAAAGCGCCAAATGTACATACCTTAGACGAATTATGTACAAAATTAAAGAACAAATACGCTAAAGTTTATTCTTCAGCTCTGGAAAGGGCGGAGTTCAGAAAACGTAACCAATTACCTGGTGAAAAAGTTGAAGATTATGTTATTGAACTAAGGAAAATGGCCAGCAGGTGTCAATTTAAGGACGATGAAGATCAAATAAAGGAAAAATTTATTGATGGTGTTACATCAAAAATAGTCAAATTCGAGCTAATGAAAAGTGAGAAAAAACAGACATTAGAGAAGTGTGTCGAGATTGCGCGTACCATGGAAGCAGCATTACTACATACAAATACGTCATCAGAAATAAATGAAGTATTTTACACAAAAAAAAACAGCCAAAACAAGTGTTAAAAAAGAAACCAATTATTAAAAAGAATAATATGAAGTGTTTTTGCTGTGGGAAGACAAATCATTATAAATCGGACTGCTACCTGAAGGATAAATTTTGTTCGGAATGTGGTCAGCGGGGGCATATTTTTAAGATGTGCCAGCAGAAGACTCGCAACACTAATATTCTGGAGGCTGAGTCACCGGATAACGAGGATAATGAGGTTGAAACTTCCATAAAAGATCTATATGATCAATATGAAACTTATAGTTTTAATAGTGTAAGTAGGATACCACCTCACTATTTAAATTTGTCTGTTAATAATAATGAATTAGAGTTTCAGTTAGACACAGGCTCTGATGTAACCGTTATGTCAATCCAAGATAAATGTAAATACCTTGGGTCTTTTGAATTACAAAATTGTAACGTTTTGTTCAAGAATTTCGATCAGAGCATAACCAAGCCCTTAGGCATCATTAGTGGAGTGCCAGTAAGCTATAACAATGTACAAAAATACCTAAAATTATTTATTGTAAACAATGATTCCCCAAGAGTTATTGGTCGTGACTGGCTAAATGAATTTAAATTGTGGCCTCCGACTATAGGTGATACATTAACAATAGGAACTAATATTATACAAAATGTTTCAGATGCACAACAAATAATTCTAAGCAAGTTCGCAGAGGTATTCAGCCCCGGATGGGGAAATTTCAAAGGTGAAACTATAAAATTAAAATTAAAACCTGATGCCAAACCGAAGAGTTTACCTGTGCGACGGGTTCCATATTCACTTCGAGATAAGGTAAACAAAGAAATTACAAGATTATTAGATAATGGCAGAATAGCCCCCGTTGATCAAAGTGAATGGGGAACACCAGTAGTGCCAATATTAAAACCGGATGGCACAGTACGACTTTGCGGAGATTATAAATTAACGGTAAACCCTTGTTTACAAGTCGATCATTACCCATTACCGCATGTCAATGATATTTTGAATACCCTTAAAAATGGCGAATATTACTGCGAACTAGATTTGAAGGAAGCCTATCTGCAGGCACCACTTAGTGCAGAAAGTCAGGATTGTACTACTATTGTAACCGAAGTAGGTACTTATAAGTATAAATATTTACCATTTGGAGTTAGCTCTGGCCCAGGTGCCTTTCAAAGGCTTATGTCAAACAAATTAGCTAAAATACCCAATACTGTAGTATTCATTGATAATATTTATATTAAAGGGAGTAATTTGCAGGAAACTTTTGATACATTACAAAAGGTATTGTGTAGATTATCTGAATGTGAATTCAAACTAAAGCCAGAGAAATGCAAGTTGTTCACTACCAGCTTGGATGTTTTTGGTTTTCGCATTAATAAAAATGGAATCAGCATAATTCAATCAAATATTGAACCCTTATTAAAAGCAGAATCTCCAAAAAACCTAACTATGCTGAAATCATTTTTAGGCAAAATTAATTATTATTCTAGATTTCTTAAGGATATGGCAACCATTTTGACGCCTCTATATGAATGTACCAAGAAAAATAAATTTAACTGGACTAAGGAATGTGAAAGTTCATTCCAACAAATTAAAAAGAAGCTGGCATCTGCAACGGATTTGGCACACTACGATCCAGATTTGCCTTTAATACTGACATGTGATGCATCTGAGACAGGCGTAAGTTCAATTCTATCTAATAGAGATAAAAATGGTATTGTCAAACCCATTGCATTTGCTAGTAAGAAACTTAGTGATGTAGAGCAAAAATATGCAATTATAGACAAGGAAGCGCTGGCGGTTATTTTTGGAATAACTAAGTTTTATAATTATTTATATGGGAGATTCTTTGAGTTGGAAACTGATAATGCAGCCTTGGTACGAATTTTTGGACCAACAAAGGGTATTCCAAAAATGGCCGCAAAAAGATTGCAACATTATGCAATATTCTTGTCAGCTTTTAATTATAAGGTGCGACACATTAAAACAACAAGAAACCCTGCCGATTTTTTGTCAAGAAGTGTAAATCAGTTATTAACAGAAAAACAAAATTATGCAGTTCATTCCTTGTGTTTAAGTGGAGATGCAAGTTTAATGTACTATATAAACGATTCTGAAATTGAGTCTTTAAATTGGCAGAAAATTCAAAATGAAACAAAAAAAGATTTAATTTTGGCAAAAATTATACGTTGCTTAACTGATGGATGGCCAGATAAAAAAGAATTAGATAAAAACTTACAACCATATTATAACCGCAGAAATGAATTATCTCTTGATAGGGGATGTATATTCTGGGGTTATCGAATTATAGTACCAGTAACCATTCGTGAAGCAATTAAGACAGAATTGCATAAGACTCATTTTGGAATTGTTCGTATGAAGGAGATAGCTAGGTCATATTTTTGGTGGCCTAATCTTGATTCAGATATAGAAAAAATACCAAAAAATTGTATAATCTGTCTACAGAATAGTAAATCACCCACAAAAATTCAAAAACCATGGCCAGTACCTCCTTCTGCATGGAATAGGATCCATGCTGATTTCCTGGGCCCCTTCTACAACAAAATGTTTATGGTGGTGGTGGATAGTTACACAAAATGGCCGGAGGCCTACGAAATGTCTAATATTACTAGTACGCGTACTATAGATGTATTTAAAAACATGTTTATGAGATTTGGTTTTCCAATACATTTAGTCACAGATAATGGACGATCATTTACCAGCCAGGAGTTTGAAGATTTCTGTAATGCTTGTTCAATTAAACATACATTTACACCACCGTACCACCCAGCTACCAATGGTGCTGCAGAAAGATTTGTTGAGACTTTTAAAACAGCTGTAACAAAAATTAAGGAGAGTGGCTACGGTTTGTCAGAAGCAGTTAATATGTTTTTGTTTGACTACCGAAGTACACCTCAACGCACTACAGGAGTCTCTCCAGCTAGACTTATGTTAGGCAGGGAGATCAGGAATCGTTTTAGTTTGTTACGCCCACCGCCAATTTGTGACATAGTACGAGATAAAGTGGAGAAGAGAGATCAAGGCATTAGGAATGTAAAATTCACGATTGGGCAGAAGGTGATGGTGAGGGACTATAGGAAAGAAGGAAAACCATGGGTTCAAGGTCTGATTTTGGAAGAATCAGTACCAAATGTCACCTATATAATAGATGTAGAGGGGTTAAGGTGGAAACGTCATGTGAATCAAATGATAACATGTTCGGATAGCTTAGATGTAAGTTTTACATAGTTATAATTATTTATTTTAAGACTCTTTATGTTTAGTCATCTCTAAACCTAAATGATGTCGTCTTGTTTTGAGATTATTGCATGTATATTAATAATTAGTCTTCCAACAATAGTCAGCAGTATAGCATACGTTGTTATGTATTATTTATTTAGGATGGGGGATTATTACGTGGGGGAGAGTGTGGTATATCTATCTCACTCATGTGGACAGCTGCCCTCTTCTAATTGGATTCTAGATCGCGTGTACGTACTATTACGAAATAAATACTTGATTAATTAATTCCAAGTCTATTATTTCAAGATATAAAAGTGTACTTGTAGCCAATTCGAAAAGTTGTTATTTTAACTATTACTTTTATATGTCGATGATTTTTGCAAACTTTTGAAATGAGTTCAATTCTATAACACACGTTTTAAAATATTGCCCAAATTTATTCTCTAATAAAGGTATAAAACCGTAAAATAAAAAATATTCTGGTTTGCAATTATAATTTTAGCAAAAAGGAAGTCTAAAATCATTACAAAATACATTTTTACCATAAATAAGTATAAAGCAAAATTGTTGACACTAAAACAAAAAATTTTGAGTTACGTTGTTTTGTAATGAGCCCCTAGCTGGCCAGAGGTGCGGTCCCGTAGGCTCGCATTTGTTTTCATTTTGATCGATCGTCGTCTCATTCCGTTCTGAAGTGCGCTTGCGTTCGTTCACGTTTGGAAGTCTTTCTTGCTGTTTTTCGGTGTTTTGGTTATTGATCGTTTGATAAGTTTATTTTTGTTACATTACTTGTTAGTCATCGGGGAAATTAAATCTGCCCGACTTCGCTGGCTTGGACATGTCGAAAGAATGGGGAGGGATCGTGCGGCCAAGAGAGCATACCTGGGTCAACCACATGGACAACGTGTTAAGTCTGGGTGTTTTCTATGTATAATATGTATTTATTTACAAAAAAAAGTATTTAAGTATTATATCAGTTGTCTAGTTCCCATAGTACAAGATTTGCTTAGTTTGGGGCTAGATGGCGCTGTGTGTCTCGTCCAGGCATATTTATTGACGAAGTCCAAAAAGACCTGGGAGCGCTTCAAATGGCCGATTGGCGACAAGCAGCTCAGAACAGGGAGTGTCGGAGGCCAAGATCCACTTTGTGTCGTTGAGTCAGCGAAGTAAGTAGTAAGTACTTGTTAGCCAGTCACGTTTTGTTATTTTTATTTGTTAAGTTTTGTTGTGTGGAGTGTAGTGGCGATGGAGCCACCACCTAGTCCTACGACTATACTACGACTGCTGTTAATAAACCTATGGTCAAAATATTTAATTCCTTTTCACTTAATAGACCACACTGAAACATACACTATTAATACCCAGATCTGAAAACAGATATTCAAACTCATCATTCAAATAGCTGCCCCGGCCGGGAATCAAACCCGGACCCGGAGTTGTACAGTGTAACATAATTATCTCATAGAATTAAAATAAAAAACATCAATCAGAATTACGTTAAAAATAGGGTTATAACTGAAAATGCCTATTACCCCTGCAATAACCTAGAGTGTCCTTGCTATTGTACTACTGTACTCTAGCGATGTTCATATCGCATACATTTACTAAGAAAAACGATATATCGCTATCGCAAATATTGAGTACAGTGGTAGAAAAGGTCAACGCCCGCTATTGCCAAGCTAACGCGTTTTTACTATAGACACGCCTTTTGTCAAAATTTCATACAAGACAAGCCTGTCATTTTTGAATGTTTTTGAACGAGTTTGTCATTTGAGGCAAATTTGAGGTGATAGCTCATTTAACCGTTCCGTACGCGTCATATTTAGAAATTTTGTATGAAATTCTATGCCACTCAGGGTGCTGTGCGTACGGATTGAATAAAAAAAGAGATTGAAAATGGCCCCTTTATCCCCTTGGTCCACCTCCTGGTCCACCTGGTGGACCACGGGTACCTTATTTTTTCCCTGTGGTCCAGGACAGGTGTCAGCTGTCACACAAAAAAGTGGTTTATATCGGAAACTATGCATGCTAGACTATTAGTTTCTTTGAAAAATTTGTAGGCCTTAACAAGGTCTACATGACAGGTGTCAGCTGTCATACTAAAAAGGCGTTTAAATCAGAAACTATGCGTGCTAGACTATTAGTTTCTTTGGGAAAGTTGTATGCCTTAACGAGATCTACATGACAGGTGTCAGCTGTCACACTAAAAAGTCGTTCCAGAGAATGGGCAGCAAAATTTTCTGTGAATACATCACCTTGAACTGCGCTTGCCAATCCGCCTGCCAAGCGTAGTGAGTATGGCAAATACCCCCCTAATAAGGGAATGTCTAACAGTGGACTGTTGCGGCTGTTATATTTATTGTATCATAAGTATTAGAGTAAGGGTGATTTACAAACAAAATGGTAAAATTACAAATAACACGTGGGAGTCAAAAAAGGACGTCAAGTTCGAGAAATATAAGCTGGTGGCAACACTGGGAATGGCAATTCGGTAAACCAAATTGGCAGGCTATATTGCTCAAAGGGCGTCTCTATCGGGGACCGCGAATGACGTTTTGGTTCTCTGTGCACAGAACCATCGCGGTGATATGAATAGCAAAATCTGGTATATTAAGTTACCCGCCGCTCACGCTCAAACTTACCGCCGACAATTGGAGCAGAAAACTGCTTTCACGAATATGTGCTATAATTAAGTCTGTTTTGTCGTTCTTTTAGTATTTCTCACTGCTGTGTCTGGATGATTCTCGTACAAAAAAACTATTAATTAAAAAAATCACCTATAAAGGTGCAAAATGTAAAATACTGATTTATAAAAATGGGTATTTTACATTTGCCCGTATTACCTGTAAGTTATAGGAAAACAAATTATGTAACTTACTTACCCAATAATATACTAATCTAAAGTATCCATAGTTACGATTTGCAGCTTCTTTGAATTGTAACTATGGAAACCCTTACAGACATCTGTTAGCAATTATTCCACTCATCAAGAGCGTATAACAGTCGGACAGATTTAGCGTACGCGATATGATTTGATAATTGCGACATAAGCGCTGGATCGTGCGGCGTGTAGGGTGGCCAAGTGTTCCATACAACCAGGTCAAGGACAAGACTTTTGATGGACAAGGTCATCGCGTTAGACAATAACTTCCATCAGTAATGCCTAGGGCACCCAGCGCAATGCAAACTACATTTAACAGCTAACTGTAAATAGAGTTCAAAGAAGAAGGTAAGTACGTACGCTGCGTCTAGTGGTCTATGATCAACACTTATGGACGATTCTACTCAACAATCCGTAGCCCTGTTCGATGCATTTGTCAAACAACGCAAGCTTATGCGTTGCTCATGCGACAACGTCCGTATTAAATGTGAAGAATTTGAAGTTTCCTTGCATCTGACACGCTAACATTACGCAGCAAAGAACGTCATATACAGGGAGTAACGGAAAGGGTATAATAAGTCGAAAGGAGATCAAGGTACTCATGAAACTGAACAAGTTTCCCCATGGAACATGGGTCAAAGTATGAAAAAAAATTGTAAAAACTGTCACATTTGGACCCATTTTCCATGGGGAAAGTTGTTTAGTTACTTGAGTACCCTGACCTCCTATCGGCTTGTTATACCCTTTCCATTACTCCCGATATAGTAACCGCCTTATAATCAATAGTCCAACATTTCAACTTCAAGCAATGGTTACCCTAGACATGGCGACATTTACATGGGAAAGTGGTAATTGCTGACATCACGCGATCCGCTAATTACACACGCGTACATAATAGGTACGTACATAAGCTGAATAAGCTGCCTGTTCAGTCAATAGCTATGAGTACTTTGATAACACGCTAAAGTTTTTTCGAGGGTATGCTTATTAACCGGGCGTCGCGACAAAGACGCCGTCAAAATTTGACAGCGCCAATGTCACTGCGGTCTTGTAGAAAACCCCGACCGCACCAACTGACAGCGCCATACTAATCCTGAGCTTCTCAGCGCGCTGTCAACGTGACGGCGACACGGCGGCGTCGTTGACGCTGACGCCCGGTCTTTCTGGTATCCCCATAATATAAACCATGTATAAACCCATACAAACCAGTCATTTTGACAGCGACAACGACGCCGCCGCGACGCGGCGACTCTTGGTTGTTAAGGGTATCATAAGCTGGATCAGCTGCCTATTCAGTCAATAGCTATGAGTATTTTGATAACACGCTAAAGTTTTTCGAAAGTGTTACAGTAAGTAATTCCCCTATTATATTTTTTATTTATATAGGTATTGCATCTGTCGACTATGGCTAGCCTCATGGTGGCGGCGATACCACCTACAATAGCATTCCCAAAGAGGGTTGACGTCAGGCAGGCGGCTGGTCATAAAGCATAGCCACATCCTTTTGCAACATGATTTTGTGTTCAAACAAAACATGTTGCGCCGACCCCGAGTAATTGAGATAAGGGCAGGAAGATGATGATGATGATAACGGTAGAAATTCTACCATTGCTAAACGAAAACTGGATCATATTATCGTCACATCAGCCTATAGCAGTCAAAGTGACCTTCGTCTCCCGATTTTTCAAATCCGGTCACTAGGCCAGGCTCTTCAGGCAGTCATTGATTCATCTAACCGGAGGACATCCAAGGCCACACTTGCCGAGAAGTGGTCTCTACTCATGAACGGATAATTTTCAATTTAATTCTTTGATGTATCTGTTTTACTAAAACTAATAGTAGGTAAGATCGCTTAAGTGAGAGTTCCCGTTTTTTCCCGAGTTTGGCCCCGCCTTGGAAACGAATCTTTAGGCTATTCTTTAGCTATTCCGAGCCGGGGCCTTGCTAGCATACTTACAAAAAAAAATGCCAGCCATTTCAAACTTTTTTTATTGGCCAAAGTTTTGTTATTTTGTAATAACTCAAAACTGGTAAGTGCTATAAATGAATATTGTATAGAAGAAATGTTACGCGTAAATTTCTGCACAACCTTGCTCTAATAACTTTTTTGATAATCTAATAGTTTGCGAAAAAAACGCTTTAATACAAGGCAGTTTTTTCTAAAAACTCACCAAATCTAAAATATGAATTAAGTAGTGAAGTTGGGGATTAAGAATTACTTACTGTGTGGGTAGACCTTGCTACGGTATCCTGACTGATACTTAGTAACAAGCTTTCTGCCCAGAGGTTTTACCCGCTAATATAATTTCAAGTAAACAAGCAAATTTTTTGCCAATTTACACCCTGAGTTTTACCATATTATGAGATGATTTTCTTAAATTCCTTTCCTGGTGTTAATTCACCCAACCAAAATAGCCTCTGCCCAAAATTTCAAGAACCTAGGTCCAGTGGTATTGCCTGTGCATAGATTTACAATATGTAAAAAAAATATTAAATTTGTTCGTAGTTGTCACATTTTTATTTTTTTGCAATCCCTTGAGGCTGTTCTTTAATAGTTCTGACCCAAAGTCCTGTTAGGATAGCAAAAAAGAACAAAATGTGGCAACAACGAACAAACTCTACTTTTTTCATACAAATTGTATACCACGCACAGGCAATACTACTGGACCTAGGACCCTGAAATTTTGCACAGAGGTTATTTGAATAATCTTAATTAGTATCAAGAAAGGATTCCAAAAAATTCATCACCTAAAGTGGTAAAACAGAGGACGAAAATTTGTATAAAATTAACTTGTTTACTTCAAAATATATCAGCGGGTAAAACCGCTGGGCGGAAAGCTTGTTACTAAATATCAGGCAGGATATTGTAGCATGGTCTACCCACACAGCGAGTGACTCTTAATCCCCAACTTCACTACTTACTTTATACTTTCTAATTTGTGAGTTTTCAGCAAAAACTGCCATGTTGTGCTACGTTTTTCTCGCACACTATTGGATTATGAAAAAGTTATTGATAACATTCATATGCAGAAATTTACGCTTAACATATCTTCTATACAATAGTTATTTGTAGCTCTTACCATTTTTGAATTATTACAAAATAACAAAATTTTGCCCAGTGAAAAATTTTTGAAACGGTTGCCATTTTTTTTTTGTAAGTAGGCCAGCAAAGTCCCGGTTCGGCATAGGTAAAGAATAGCCTAAAGATTAGTTTCCAAAGCGGAACCGACCTGGAACACGCACGGGAACTCCCAAAATTTTTTTGTATAGAAATTCTAACCTACTATAATTAAAAACCTAGAAATTATCCAACCCAAGGAATTGCTACTGATTCGAACTCAACCGAATTTCAGTTAAAGAACGTAAATGCACATCTGTTGGCGTTTAATTTCATTTGTGATCTTAAGGACGAACTTTCGCGCGGGCTTTGCCGTCGAAATGCAGTGCCGCACTCAGAGACGAGCGCAAGTTATAAATTATTCAAGTAGCGAGACACTTCAAATATAGAGCGCCCGCCGCGCGTTATTTTGAGAACAACGAACAACGAACAACGACTGCAGCGCAGAGTCGGGGTAGTGGCGATGCCGGATCGTAAATAACTTACACTAGATTGTTTTGGAAAGTTTGGGTTAAAAAATGAACAGTAGGTAGGTTTCCGATAAGGAATCCGAATTTGAGGCATGATATTTTTTGATGGGATACTTTATATTGACAGTTTCTGAGTCAGTGCCTTAGTGTCACACCAGTTACCTATAATTAAATACATATAATTTAATAAAGAGTACCTATTATTGATATAAAGTGGACAGACTTTCCGTGTAAAGCGCCCTCTGTATGACACTTGAGAATCCATAGAAAATTTCCCATTGTTCAAAAACTGAAAACAAAAGTGCCTTATCTGTAATTTTAATGTGCATTCGATTTCCGACCTTTGAATTTATAAGAAGCTAATTTATGACAGCGCTAGTGAAAGCGTGCTGAGTAAATAAACAAACTACTGCTTTCAAGAATTTGCTTGTTTGAACGCTTTTAATTTATTTGCTTTCGATAACTTAGGTACCTATTATTCAGTTACAAAGAATGGCTTTTTTCGCTGCCCATAAAACTAGAAAACAATACTGTAGCTGAGTAAAGCTGACACAGTAAAGCTAGGGCAGCGTAGTTTTATTTAGCTTCGTAGCTCCACCCAACGTGGCCAGATTTTGCCAACTAGACCGCGGGCACACCTGGCCACAAGTTTTATGATCGTTAAATCAAATGAATAGCCCCGGCCTCTGCAAGTTGTTAGTCCGTGTCGCAAGTCTGCCGGCCTACAGTTTGGCTGGCGCCGCGCCGCTTAACCTCATTTCAACAATGCTTTACTAAGAGTGCTCTCGATGTGTTCTCAGTCTTTGAGACTAAGTAAATTGTGTTTTTTCTACTCAAGTTTAATCAATCTAATCTAATCTAATCTTAACTAAGCTTTTCAAATGAATGACCTAAACAACTTGTAATTAGATAAGCAAATGTGAAACTGACTTCACAGAAGATAAACACACTCGATATCCTGAAACTAATAAACCAATGTTGATGTAATTTGAGATTAACTGGTTTATAAGCTAGCCTCCTTATGATATACTAGCTGCCCGTCAGCGGTGTCACCCGCTGCAACCTATTATTCCGCGGGAAAAAAAGCATTATTCGCCAAGAGATGTCGCTGTTAGTTTTCGGCGAAAACGTTTAAAACGCGAATCGGCTCAGTCACGCCACCTATTTCAAAAATATTGGAAAATGCGTGATCCCGTGGGAATGAGACATTTTTCCGTGGTAAAAAGTATCCTATGTGTTATTCCAGATGCCTTTTTATATTTCTGCAAAGTTTCATGTCAATCTAATCAGTCGTTTTTGCGTGATGTCGTAACAAACACACACACAAACATCCGCCTTTATAATATTAGTAGGATAATTGAAGAATGAAGAAGACTTTTACAATACCTACATACACAGATGAAACTAATAACTTTCACTTTTAAAATTAGCTAACAAACGCTTGTTTTACTGTACCTAAAGATCTTCTTGGAAATAAATAAATGTATAAGAATCTCGGTACCTATATTCTATAACAAGAAACAATTTAACGTAACTGCCTGTTTACCTTCTCTTTTAACCCGCGTCTCGAGAAGACCTTTGTCTTTCAGTCTACCGTAAATAAGTGCGCTGTTATTGCTTCAACTTACTCCTGAAATATTTACGAAAACACAGACTTTCCGAGAAAATATTGTTGGCATGTGAGCCTAGCCAGACTATCGCCGAAGGTTATTTTTATTGGATTACGAGAAAATAGGTATTAGGTTTCTGATGATTATTATGTTATTGCCTTTGTGGTGAATCAATTGCTCTTTGGTAGTTGGAATCCCACATGCACTGCTTGTTATTGCGGTAATATTAGTCGCAATTTAATGCGGTGACGTGCTCCCCGATATGCAGAGCTTTTTAGAATTTCCCAAACTCCTTTAATCCGGTATGAAACCGCCAAATCTATAACTTTACTCGTTCTTACCTGCCACCAACTCAATGCAATCTTCTTCTTCTTCAACCCGTAGCCACCCAATGCTGAGTGTAGGTCTCCTCCAACGATCTCCACTTTCGACGGTCAAGGGCTAGTCTCTTCCAGCTCTTCCCAGTGACTGCGACAATGTCATCTGTCCATCTTGCCGGCTGTCGACCCACGTTTCGTCTTCCCTCTCTCGGTCTCCATTCCAACACTTTCTTTCCCCACCTGTCATCAGTTCTTCGGCATATGTGTCCCGCCCACTTCCACTTTCTACATGTTATCACTTTTGCTATGTCAGTTAACCTGGTTCTTCTGCGTATTTCGGTATTTCTTACTCTGTCGCGTAGAGAAATACCTAACATAGCGCGCTCCATAGCTCTCTGGGTGACTTGTAAGCGATCGATTGTGTGTCGGGTTAATGTCCATGCCTCAGAGCCATATGTCATGACAGGAAGTACGCATTGATCGAACATACGACGTTTTAAGTTCATAGGCACCTTCTTAGATTTCAGTACGTCAGACAGTTTACCAAAAGCACCCCAGCCAAGTTGAATTCGACGCTTTATTTCACGGTCTTGGCCATTAATTTCTAAACTCAGGGTCTGCCCTAGGTAAACATATTCCTTCACCTTCTTGATCTGGTTGCCTTGGATGGTTATGTGGTCAATATCATCGCAACACATCATCTTGGTTTTTGAAGCATTCATTTTGAGACCAACGCTAAGTGATGCATCATAAAGTTCCTGAACCATAGACTGTAGTTCGTCTACACTTTTTGCGAAAACGATGATGTCGTCGGCAAACCGCAGATGGGTTAACTGTTCGCCATTGATGTTTACACCTCTTTGGGTCCAGTCGAGGAGCTTAAATACATCTTCTAGACAAGCTGTAAAAAGTTTGGGTGATATTGTGTCCCCTTGTCTTACTCCTCTCTGTACGCGCACTTGGTCTGTAAGCTCATGAAGTTTAACTTGTAAAGTGGCTGAGCGGTATATTTCTCTGATGGCTTCCACATATCTTGTATCAACCTGACAACGTTGTAGAGAGTGAATTACGGCCCAGTGTTCTACCGTATCAAACGCCTTTTCATAATCCACGAAGGCTACTACTAAGGGTTGGTTATACTCGTTACACTTCTCTATAACTTGGCGTACTGTAAATATGTGGTCTATAGTTGAGAATCCCCTCCTAAATCCAGCCTGTTCGATTGGTTGGGCCGAGTCTAGCCTAACTGACAGACGATTGGTGACCACTTTGGTAAACAGCTTGTAAATGTGACTCAGTAGTGAAATGGGTCGATAATTACTCAATTTAGTGATGTCACCTTTTTTGTGTAAAAGTACCACGATCGCATTCTTCCAAGATTCTGGAGATTTGCCTTCAAACAATACTTTATTGAAGAGCATCTGCAGTTGTTTAAGCACTGGTCTACCGCCGTGGAGTAATTGTTCGTAAGTGATCCCATCTTCACCTGGTGATTTACCCTTCTTCATCTGCTTGAGCGCGTGTTTTATCTCATACAGGCTAAACTCTGGGAGATCTTCCGTTCTGTGCCTAGTAAGGGTAGCTCGTGGATCACTTGAAACAGCAGTGTTCGGCTCCTGCGATTGCGAACTATAGAGCTCCGAATAAAACCTTTCTACTGCGTCTTTAATCTCCTTACGGTCTGAAGTTTGCTGGTCATTCTCTTTGGTTAGCCGATGTATCTGGTGATTGCCGCGATTCATCTGTTTCCTGAACACTTTTGGACCCTTGTGTTTTTCAATAGTAGCAAGGATTAATTCGTGGTTTCTTCTCCTTTGAAGCTTCCTTATAGCATGTCTTATGCGAGTATTAATATTGTTGATACCCTGTTGGTCCGGTGTTGACAATATTTGCTTCCGGTGTTCGAGGAGGAGAGTCAGGTCACTTGGCATCTTAGCTTTCGCGCTGTGTGCTGGTTTTATTTCTTTGATAGTGTGCTTGATTGAATCTACTAGCTGCCGATTTATTTGATCAGCACTCAATGCAATAATAAGGGGCAACCATTTCGGAAAAAAGTATTGAGTTGTTATTTATGATCCAGAATAAAAATATTAGTATAAGATTTTTTTTTATAAGAAGGTTTTTTTTGTTTCTGCAAAACAGTCTTTTGGAAAACCAAAAGGATTTCATAAGTTGATGAGTCCAACTGTGCGGATTTTAACACAAAGCTTATGACGCCGCAAAACTCTGCAGCTCTGAGGCCTCTCATCTCTATGTCTCGCGTATTCACACCACTTGGTCTCTATTGCAAGTGCTTTTATTTGGATATCCTGTGCACTAGGATTATTTGCGTAAAAATACAGCTGCGTATAGTTCAATTACAGAAGGAAAAAGGAATCGTTTAAATATGAAATTCAAGATCTATCCTCGTGAGTTGTCATAATATATTCTAGAATTTTGCAACTGTACTACATCCTGTACGCTTGCTTACCTGCTTGCCGTTGTGTGGGACACCGAGTAGACGCGCCTTGAAGATTTGCGTAAAGATCAATCAAGATAAGCGAGTTCTGGTTTCAATAATTGGGCAAACATCTTTGGTTTGGGTTGTTCAGGAATCAAATTCATATTTGGGTAAATTGATTCGTTTCATAGGATGATATACCTTGTGAAACAATATCAACTATATTTTTACTCTGTTTAAACCATGTAGCGTAAATCTCTGGCGTTGGCTCAAAATGCCGCACTACAGACTTGAGCACCCTTCAAATCTCAGGCCCTTTGTCTCGTGACCTCACACTGCCTTTATTAGAAGCACTTAATTTGAACTCACCACGTGTTTACCAGTGACCTCTAGCTACTTTATTAGTACTGCGCCATGAAGTAAAAATCTCTGTCCTCAGCTCGAATACCGCGCTACAGACTGGAGCCCCCTCCAGACCTCAGGCCCTTTGTGTCGTGGCCTCCACTGCCTTTATTAGAAGCACTTAATTTGAACTCACCACGTGTTTACCAGTGACCTCTAGCTACTTTATTAGTACTGCGCCATGAAGTAAAAATCTCTGTCCTCAGCTCGAATACCGCGCTACAGATTCAAGCCCCCATTAGACCTCAAGACCTTTGTCTCGTAGCCTAACACTCCCTTCATTAGAAGCACTTCATTTGAACTCATTACGTGTGTACTAGCTACCAATAGCTACTTTATTAGTAGGTACTGCGCCATGGAGTACAAATCTCTATCCTCAGCTCAAAATACCGCACTACAGACTGGAGCCCCCTTCAGACCTCAGGCCCTTCGTGTCGTGGCCTCACACTGCCTTTATTATAAGCACTTCTTTTAAACTCACCACGTGTTTACTAGCTAGCAAACTCTAGCAACTTTATTAGGTTTCATTTGTTGTTTAAAAATAGTATATTATGGTTCTTGTACATGATCTCTATAACTCTAAAGGATCAATTGAGATGGTTCTACCGGGAGTAACAGGATGGGTTTAACAAGCCGAAAGGAGGTCAAGGTACTCATGAAAATGAACAACTTTCCCAATGGGACATGGGTCGAAATATGAAAATATAATTTGGACCTCCCATGGTAAATCATCATCACCATCAGCTAATCGGAGATTTTGTAAGGGAGATCCAAATTTTTATTTCATATTTTGACTTATGTTCCGTGGGGAAAGTTGTTCAGTTTCATGGGTACCTTGACCTCTTTCAGCTTATTAAACCCTTTCCTACTCCCGGTATAACGAGTAGTAATTTTTCACGTTAAATTTGCTCTTTAGTAAGTATTTTGTTTAATAGCCAATAGCTGTCCTAAAAATATATGAAATAAGATATTATTATGGGAGAAAAATATTTTATGCATATTTTTATCGTAATATTCACCTAGGTATCGCAATACTGACATAAAAATAGAGTTTGACATGATCAAATAAAACATCTATTTAAAATTCATTCATCACTCGAAGCAAATACATTCAAACAAATATGAAAATGTCAAAAAGAAACTGATATCCATTTTATAGTAAGGGAGCTTTTTAAAAAGCTTTTAAAGTGATGATCCTATTTACAAATAAAATAAAACTGGTGTTTAAAAATGGCATGAAGTTTTCAATTTGAAGTATAAAAAGAACCGTTTTGTTTGTTTTGAGTATTTATTTGACATAAATTAATAATGTTATCATCATGGATCATGATGAAGGCAATGTTTTTGTACTGAAAGATATTTTCACATTTAAAAAAATATTCTTAGAATACTTGTTCCCATCTTAAAAACAACAAATCACGATTGCAATGTACTACAAAGCGTAGCACTTTTGGCGCTACGAAAACTATTGCTACGCGCGTAGCCACGTAGCCCGTAGCTCACCCTTATCTACGGATTTCCTTTGAGACGCCCCTTGCGGCTAGACTTTCGCTTGCTAAGTACGTCGCAACCCTCACCAGTATTATGCAAGTAACATAATTAGTTGCAAGTTACGTACAAGGAAACCATTTAGCTTTGTTAAATTGAACTAAAACTGTTCGGAAAGTTTGAATTCCATTTTGAACGAACGGTAGGACGAAAGGATTTTTTTCTGCTCAACTTAATTTCCAGCAAACCCATGACCACTGCCCGTGCAAACAGACTGAAATATCGAACTGTGAAATCGTACAAAATTGAAATTGTTCGTATTTTATTTGGGTTCCAATATGTACGTGGAAACGGTAGCTTAATCGAGGTTGAATTTCGGAAGGTAGTGTAAAAGAAACCCAGTAAACGTTTTACCAACGTTGAGTTCAGAATAATTGTTTGATAATTGGGGTCCAACATAGCATAGGTAGTAGGTACCGTAAAAATTGCTTATCTATGGATTAATTAGACCTAGGTTCTTGACTTTTCGGCTTAAAAAGCTCTAAAAACTATCATTATTTGATTCATAGAATCTTTTCATTATACCCCTACCAAGAATCGAAATAAACTTTATACTTTATGTATTTTATTTTATTCTATTCTAAGAATATCAAATATTGGTAGTATTAAGTTAATAGTTGGGATCTGTACTTTTTTAACTAGCCGCTCCTCTGTGGCGCCATTTTTTATAGATAGGCTTGTCTGTGGCAAAAGTCCTATATAGGACTTTGCCACAGACGAGCGACTAGTCGACTTTTGAACGTAAATTTCCCCCAGGGCTTCGAGGCACGATTTCCCATTTTCGCCATCTAGTCACTACCAGCAGTCAAGTAACCTGTTCTGTATCCCACTGCTGGGCAAACGCCTTCTTTCTTTCGCGCCACCTATTGGTCGCATTACGACTAAATAAGTCCAAAATGAAAATAAAAATACGCTCAAATATTTTTCCTTGTTAAAAACCCTTCATACCTGCACCGTTCTCAAAGGGGTGACGCGTATTACTCCAGGCCCCCCTTGCTTAGTCTCACAATGCCGTCTAGACGCATACACGCCGTGGAGAGCTGGAATGATACGCGTGAGTAAGCGTCTCTTCATTTAATGATATGACGCTTTGCTTTCTGAAGCCCTTGGGATCTTATGTACCTATGTATATGTAACGTACATATGTATATGGCTGTGGTTACCCTTTACAGGGTACATTATAACCTACCTATGTACGTTATAAACTGTCTGAGTGATAAATTCCTATTGGTCGCATTACGACTAAATAAGTCCAAAATGAAAATAAAAATGCGCTCAAATATTTTTTCCTTGTTGAAACCCCTTCATAGCTGCACCGCTCTCAAAGGGTTGACGCGTTTTACTTCAGGCCCCCTTGCTTAGTCTCACAATGCCGTCTAGACGCATACACGCAGTGGAGAGCTCGAATGATACGCGTGAGTAAGCGTCTCTTCGTTTAATGATATGACGCTTTGCTTTCTGAAGCCCATAGGATCTTATGTACCTACATAGGTATATCTTAATATATAAAACTCAAGAAGACTGACTGTCATCAACGCACAGCCTAAACTACTGGACCGATCCGGCTGTAATTTGGCATGCAGATAGCCACTATAACGTAGGCATCCGCTAAGGAAGGATTTTTTGAAATTCAACCCCTAAGGGTGTAAAATGGGGGATGAAAGTTTGTATGAAACTTTTTATTCCTTCGATATAACTGCTTCAAATTTCGTATTTAGGAAGAACTTTAAAAATAATGAATAACGTGTTTCAGCATTTTCCAATTTTAAACCCCTGAGGGGGTAAGAAAGGGGATGAAAGTATTATATTTACACGCAGGCCGCTCCTTTGAAGCTACAGTTTTGAAATTTGGCACCCTTATTTTTAATAAACAGTTGATATTATTTTGATTAAGAAGTATTCAAAATTCATCCCCCGATGGGTTGACATAGGGGATGAAAATTACGCATTGTCGTAAAAACCAAACCCTTGAGGCTAGAAGCGTGAAATTTGGCATGTGTATTCATTAGGCAACGTTAGCATCCACTAAGAAAGGATTTTTCGAAATTCAACCCCTAAGGGGGTGAAACTGGGGATGACAGTTTGTATGAAACTTTTTATTCCTTTGATATAACTGCTTCAAATTTCGTATTTAGGAAGAACTAAATAATGAATAACGTGTTTCAGCATTTTCCAATTTTATACCGCTGAGGGGGTAATAAAGGGGATGAAAGTATTATATTTACGCGCAGGCCGCATATTTGAAGCTACAGTTTTGAAATTTGGCACCCTTATTTTTAATAAACAGTTGATATTATTTTGATTAAGAAGTATTCAAAATTTATTCCCCGATGGGTTGACATAGGGGTTGAAAATTACTCATGGTCGTAAAAACCAAACCCTTGGAGCTAGAAGCGTGAAATTTGGCATGTGCATTGCTTAAGCAACGTAAGCATCCACTAAAAAGGATTTTTTTTAATTCAACCCCTAAGGGGGTAAAACGGGGGATGAAAGTTTGTATGAAACTTTTTATTCCTTTGATATAACTGCTTCAAATTTCGTATTTAGGAAGAACTTTAAAAATAATTAATGACGTGTTTTAGCATTATCCAATTTTAAACCCCTGAGGGGGTAAGAAAGGGGATGAAAGTATTATATTTACGCGCAGGCCGCATCTTTGAAGCTACAGTTTTGAAATTTGGCACCCTTATTTTTAATAAACAGTTGATATTATTTTGGAGTTTTTAAAATTCATCCACCGATGGGTTGACATAGGGGATGAAAATCACGCATTGTCGCAAAAAACAAACCCTTAGAGTTAGAAGCGTGAAATTTGGCATGTGTATTCCTTAAGCAACGTAGATATCCATTAAAGTAGGATTTTACTAATTCAAAGATTTTATTTTAAAGTTACGCATTGTCGTCATCACGGTCATACATAACCAAACCCTTGAAACGTGGGCATGTGTATTCCTTGAGGGAGAGGGAGAGGTAGAGGGAGAGAGACAGAGAGAGCGAGAGGGAGAGCCAGAGGGAGAGCAAGAGGGAGAGCGTGAGGGAGAGCGAGAGGGAGAGCCAGAGGGAGAGCGAGAGGGAGAGCCAGAGGGAGAGCGAGAGGGAGAGCCAGAGGGAGAGCGGGAGGAAGAGCAAGAGGGACAGCGAGAGGGAGAGCGGGAGGGAGAATGAGAGGGAGAGCAAGAGGGAGAGCAGGTGGGAGAGCGGGTGGGAGAGCGGGAGGTAGAGCGGGAGGGCGAATGAGAGGGATAGCGAGAGGGTTAGCGGATGGAGAGTGGGAGGGAGAGCGGGAGGGTGAGCGGGAGGGAGAGCGGGAGGTAGTGCGGGAGGGAGAATGAGAGGGAGAGCGAGAGGGACAGCGAGAGGGAGAGTGGGAGGGAGAGCGGGAGGGAGAGCGGGAGGGATAGCGGGAGGGAGAGTGGGAGGGAGAGCGGAAGGGAGAGCGGGAGGGAGAGCTGGAAGGAGAGCGGGAGGGAGAGCGAGAGTGAGAGCGGGAGGGAGAATGAGAGGTAGAGCGGGAGGGAGAGCGAGAGGGAGAGCGAGAGAGAGAGCGAGAGGGAAAACGGGAGGTAGTACGGTAGGGAGAGCGGAAGGGAGAGCGGGAGGGAGAGCGGAAGGGAGAGCGGGAGGGAGAGCGGGAGGGAGAGCGGGAGGGAGAGCGGGAGGGAGAGCGGGAGGGAGAGCGGGTGGGAGAGCGAGAGGAAGAGCGACAGGGAGAGCGGGAGGGAGAGAGGGAGGGAGAGCGGAAGGGAGAGCCGGAGGGAGAGCGGGAGGGAGAGCGGGTGGGAGAGCGACAGGGAAAGCGGGAGGGAGAGCGGAAGGGAGAGCGGGAGGGAGAATGAGAGGGAGAGCAAGAGGGTCAGAGAGAGGGAGAGCAGGTGGGAGAGCGGGAGGGTGAGGTCCCACTGCGCCACATCAGCCGTCTTTTAGATTATACATAACGTGTTTAGGCGTTTTTTTCTGTTTATCTCTAAAAGAGAAAGGAAAGGGGCAAGATGTTTGTGTTTAAGCGCAACAAATCATAAAGCGCAATATAATTCATAATTCATAATTCATAATTCGTTTATTTCAATTTATAACATAACAGTCAATAGGACCAAAGCGTTATAAACATTATCATAACTTAATATAAGCACTATTAATATAATTAATAATAATAGCATTGTTATGGTACACTTTAACCAGTAAAGTTGTCTATTAGAACATAAAAGTATTTATAATATAAAATAGGTAAATAACATGTCAGAAACTGATTATCATGTCATTACATCATAACATTACATTAATTATTACATTACATTATATTCATTAGGTACTAATTTATTATAGTGCTGTCTCTTGCATACATCGTCTCACACACTCTGTTGCATTCAATCATCAGACATCCCATCCCAGTCGCAAATAGGTCGCAGTGCGGGGCTGCTTCCAGCACCGCGTCGATGACAGTGCGCGCGCGAGCAGCCGGCGCCTGCCGCCGCGCCACCGTGCGCGACCGCTCCTGCGCCAGTAGCGCCCGGTACCGCGGACGCAGTGACGTCATTGCTTGCATATTAGGTACAGATAGTCGCGTAAACACCTCAACTAAGTCTATACTATCTATTTTGTGTCTGATTACGTTGAGAACAAATTTGACCAGTGCTACGGCTCTTCGTACTTCCAGACTCTGGTAACCTAGTTGCCCCATGAGGAAGTTAGTGGGGTACATGAAAGGGTAGCGAGTAAACAACTTCTTGTACAGGGCACGAAGAAATTGTTTTTGAACGCGCTCTAGAAGAAGTATATATTTGTCTTCGTGTGGGGACCAGACCGCAGAACTTGTCTCCAGCAAACTTCTAACGAGGGCGCTGTACAGTGCCTGCGTCGCGGCCGGCGATAGCGGTCCAGCATTGCGGAGCACGAACCCGAGGCGGCGGCGCGCCGCCTCGGCCACGCGCTGCGCGTGCGCATGGAACGTTAGCGCCGGGTCGAACAGCACGCCGAGATCGCGCACCTGTTGCACTCGCGACACAGGCACACCACCTATCGAATAAGAGAAACCAAGGGGAACCGATGATCGCGTGAATGTCGTAGTTTCACATTTTAATGGGTTGAACCAAAGTTTGTTAGCAATACTCCACGCGTACACAGCATCGAGGTCATTTTGCAATAAATTACAATCAGCCTCAGATTCACAGGTCTTATATAATTTAACATCATCTGCGAATATTAAGATAGATGAGTTGGATACTACGTCGGGAAGGTCATTAATCAGTAACACAAACAATAGAGGTCCCAAATTTGACCCTTGGCTTATGCCTGACCGAGTGTTATAATCGTTAGAAACGTAAGGACCGTACTTAACATACTGTTTTCTATCATTTAGATAGTTAGAAAACAGTTTAATTAATCTAGGCGTGAACCCCATCATACCTAACTTCATCAATAATACGTCGTTATCAACGCGGTCGAACGCTTTTTGAAAATCTAGGTATAAAACGTCAACCGGCTTCTTATTGTCCATCTCCAATGAGATCTTATCAACAAGCGTAACTAGGTTAGTGGCTACCGACCGTTTAGGTAAAAATGCGTGTTGCGCTGACGTAATATAAGATTTACACTGCGGTAATAGGTGTGCGTGAAGTACCGACTCGAATAGTTTCGCTAATGCGCACAAAATAGCAACCGGACGATAGTTTTCTACTTGTGTTTTTGACCCTGATTTAGGTATCGGGGTAACCCGTGATCTTTTCCATATCGTGGGGTAGTACCCTGTTTGTAAGATGAGATTAAATAAGATTGTAATAGGTGGGATTAACTCGCCCGCACAAGCCTTTAGGATAAAAGCCGGTATAGCATCTGGCCCCGCTGACGCTGTGGGTTTTAGTTTACCTATCGCACGCTGTACGTCGGCGCGGTGAATGGCCTTGACGTCGATACGGCGTTGATCAGCTGGCGCGGCGGCAGCGACGGCAGGGTCTAGTGTCGGCGACTCAGGCAGAAAAACAGAGCTAAAATGGTCAGCGAAAGCTGCCACCGCCCCCGCGCCGCTGTACGTCTGCTCACCTCGCGTCACCTTTGGCTCCAGGCCCCCACGACAACGAAGGCTACTGATAAACTGAAAGAACTGCCTAGGGTTCTTAGTTAACTCAGCTGAAATCTTGTTAGTATAATTATCATATGCTACCATAACGTCCGATTTAATTTTAGAACGAAGCCTCCGAAACTTCTCTCGAGCTTCGCTATCATTAGTTTGCTTCCAGCTGCGGTGACATGCTGCTTTTATGCCAATTTCATGTATTATCTCTTTGGTGTAATACACTGGGTAGGTACGGCCGTCGTTCTGTGTACGTCTCTTTTTTGGTATGCATAGGTCAAACATAGTGTATAATGATAGGTACATAAAATTTAAAGCTTCATTTACGTCACTATAATTCTCGATATTACCCCAATTAAAATCTCGAATCATGCAATATAATTTGTGATAATCGCCACTAGCAAAATTGTAGTCATTTTGTGTGTTAATGTTAGAGGGTTCTACTCTAGTTATGTCACGCGCAAATCTGTACCCAATAACAGTCACTAGCGGAGGGTGGTGAAGATCTACCTTAGTAAAAGTCTCCGCTGCCGTCGCCGCGCGCACCCGCACCGCCTCCGACAGCTGCGACCCAGTCAACACCACATCTAACATTCTACCATTTTTATTAGGTATATTATTATACTGTTCTAAGTCGCATAGAGATTTAAAATACGTAAAGTAATCGTGAATATTACTACTTGCACTATGCAAATTTAGGTCGCCTAATATTAATATTTTAGTAGGTGAATGTCGGTTACACACACTTATAACACTGTCAAAAAACGTATAATATGTCTCATCACTAGTGCCCGGAGGCGTATATACGACACAAACTAGTATAGTCTGTCCATTTACTTGTATTTTAGCCCATAGGTCCTCGCCACTAGGAGTTTCGTACCGTTGCACCCGCTCGAGCTGCAGCGCCGCCCGCGCCACCAGCATGACGCCGCCGCCGCCGCGCCCGATGCGGTCGCGGCGCAGCACCGACCACCCGCCGCTGCCGCCGCTGCAAACCTCTGCGTCACATACAGATTCATCGAAATTGGTCTCCGTAGCCGCTGCTATGTCGATGTCGTCACAGAGTTCCAGGCTCGATCTCCAGTCCAACAATTTAGATTTTATCCTATTAACATTTTGGTAGTATATCCGCAATTGCGTCGGATTAATTACTTTTTCTGCCTGAGTCGGTCTTGACACGCTCGAGGCGAAAAAGCCATCTTTCTACTGATAATCCTTTAGGCCAGAACTGGGGCGAGATGCACTCATCTGCTAGTTCCTCCGGTACTCCTATTTTGAAGGACGCGTAATTTGTCACTCTCTTAGTGGTTAACTTTGTCGCCGTGTATGATGACGACATGTTTTTACCTTTCAAGTAGGTGATCATGTTGTCTTCTGTAGTTTCTGGTCTCGCGCCCCAAATATGTAAATATCTGGTGCGTTCCGCGGCACATAGTATTTCACTCGTCTCGCCATCGCCGCGAGTTATTTGTTCGGTACGCCGTTTTTGCTGGTAACGCCGCTTGCGGTTGCCTCCTACTAAGGTCCAATTGTCATTTTGCCTCTCGTGCTGCACTTGCACTATTTCCACCTCCGATTGCTTTTCATCTTCAGTTTCATCTGCTTTTTCTGTCGATTTTTTAGTCCTCTTTCCGTTGGGCTTGGAATCTTTGGCCGTTATCGTTTGAGTTTTGTTTACATTTTTAGATTGATTATCCTTCGTCTCTTTCTGCCGTTGCGGCTCTGTCGATGACCTTTGAGTCTTTGTCTCGCTCGCACTTGGCTTACCGGTACCAGTATTTCCTAGTGACGTAGCGCACGATAAATCGCACTTGTCGCATTTTGTTTTTATGCCACCCTCACATAATAATTTAATGGTCGTCGTCAAGGCACTAATTTCTTCTTTTAATGCACTTATTTCACTGTTTTGTGCCGTAACTTTTTGTTCTAAGTTAGTTAGTGATCTTTTAATTATGGCACTATCACTTTCACGGATGCCGATAGGCATTTTTCTTAGAAAATGAATTTAAACTCGAGAGCAAACTGACTGACGTCTTAATAGTTTGAGGGGAGGGGGGGAATATACTTAGGTATCTATGTTATTTCTTATGACTACGCGGGCGAAGCCGCGGGTTTTAGCTAGTGTAACGATATGGCTGTTGTTACTCTTTACAGGCCGCTACCTAGGTACCTATGTCCCACTGCTAGGCAAAGGCCTCCCCTCTTTTGCACCACCTATTGGTCGCATTACGACTAAGTAAGTCTAAACTGAAAATAAACATACGCTCAAATATTTTTTCCTTGTTTAAAAACTTTTCATAGCTGCACCTCTCTCAAAGGGGTTGACGCGTTTTACTTCAGGCCCCCCTTGCTTAGTCTCACAATGCCGTCTAGACGCATACACGCCGTGGAGAGCTGAATGATACGCGTGAGTAAGCGTCTCTTCATCTAATGATATGACGCTTTGCTTTCTGAAGCCCTTAGGATCTTATGTACCTTCATATATATATGTAACGATATGGCTGTGGTTAACCTCTACAGGCAACGACCTATGTACGTTATAAACTGTATGAGTGATAAATTCCTATTGGTCGCATTACGACTAAATGAGTCCAAAATGAAAATAAAAATACGCTCGAATATTTTTTCCTTGTTGAAAACCCTTCAAAGGGTTGACGCGTTTTACTTCAGGCCCCCCTTGCTTAGTCTCACAATGCCGTCTAGACGCATACACGCCGTGGAGAGCTGAATGATACGCGTGAGTAAGCGTCTCTTCATCTAATGATATGACGCTTTGCTTTCTGAAGCCCTTGGGATCTTATGTACCTATGTATATGTAACGTACATATGTATATGGCTGTGGTTACCCTTTACAAGGTACGCTATAACCTACCTATGTACGTTATAAACTGTCTGAGTGATAAATATTGGTCGCATTACGGCTAAATAAATCCAAAATGAAAATAAAAATGCACTCAAATATTTTTTCCTTGTTGAAACCCCTTCATAGCTGCACCGCTCTCAAAGGGTTGACGCGTTTTACTTCAGGCCCCCCTTGCTTAGTCTCACAATGCCGTCTAGACGCATACAAGCCGTGGAGAGCTCGAATGATACGCGTGAGTAAGCGTCCCTTCATCTAATGATATGACGCTTTACCACAAAATAGAAAGTTTACAGAAAGTACACTCGGCCGTATTTCAGATTTTCGCGATTGGCATTTGTTACTTAGTCAGAGATAGATAGCCAGGGTTGCTACTGTCAAAATTTTAGAAGTAAAAATATAAAAACAGCAAAATCTGACAAAGAGCGATTCTGAGCCAACTCTATATCCAATAAATATGACGTTCGTGTCATCCACCTTCTTAGTTACCTTGAGTTCGCATGAGATTCCGGTTTTTCCAGTTTTCGTCAATCTCGTCGCTAGTACTGAGTGAGCCATCTGTATTGGCGCCACGCGCGCCGTTTCCCTAATTTGTGGGTTTACTTTCTGGAGCCCTTAGGATCTTATGTACGTACAAATGTACATGTAACGTACATTATACCGGGAGTAACAGAAAGGGTATAACAAGCCGAAAGGAGGTCAAGTTACACATGAAACTGAACAACTTTCCCCATGAAACATGGGTCGATATATGAAAAAAATATTTGGACCTCCCATACAAAATCGCAGATCAGCTGATTGATTTACTCTGAGAGGTCCAAATTTTTTTTCATATTTCGTCCCATGTTCCATGGGGAAAGTTGTTCAGTTTCATGAGTACCTTGACCTCCTTTCGGCTTGTTATACCCTTTCTGTTACTCCCGGTATATGTATATGGCTGTGGTTACCCTTTAGGCTACGACCTATGTACATTATAAAATGTCTGAGTGATAAATTCGCACGCTGCGAGTGTGCTGTAGTTGGAGTACGACACTTGTTTTGATAAAATGCCGGGTGATAATATTTGTTTTATATTGAAAAACATAATATTGGCGTAATAAAAAGCATACGAGCCTTTGGATAACGGAAAATCGTTTGCCAAATAATTTTAACGTTTTATCTGCATATGCGTCAAATAGTAAGAATATATAGTAAAAACGCGTTAGCTTGGCAATAGCGTACATTGATACATTGACACGACCGGTACCAAAAACAACATTTTTGGGCGATTATTATCGCTCTCCATACAAACTATCGCTAGAATTCACATCGCTAAAGTATCATAATACCGGCCAATAATCCAGAGTGACCTTGCTATTGTACTACAGTACTCTAGCGATGTTCATATCGCATACATTTACTAAGGAAAACGATATATCGCTATCGCTAATATTGAGTACAGTGGTAGAAAATGCCAACGCCCGCTATTGCCAAGCTAACGCGTTTTTACTATAGTTTTTTGTGTAGAAGTCAAAACCCAGTAGAAATAAATATTTGACTGCAATTACTCACTGCAAGCTTCTTATTTTCTGTTAACAAGACAGTCTGCCCTACATTTTACACAAATAGTGTATTTTCGCACGAAATCCAATAAAAAAACCTTTTTTTCCTTGGAAAATAGTCACCTGTCCCGAAACGTCGACCGCTATTTGTCGAGTTGTCAATTTCGCACTAAAAGGGTTACGATGTTATTTCGCCGATCAGTTATTTATCGAAACTACATCGCATTGCTCTATTTTACACTCATTTGCCTAGAAAATTCAACATGATCAAATTAAAAAGAACAATTTTCGTAAAACAATGTTTTAATGTTTACGCAATTAAGGTTTCGGAAATAATGAGATCACAATGAAACAAAATAAAGTACTTAAACCGAATTATACCATCAACGTCATAATTGAACCGAAATTCATATGAAATTAAAATAACGCAACAATCCCCGATGAAATTGTACGAGCAATAACAAAAGCATTGTCACGGTAATTTTGTGTTTTATTGCCAATAAAATAAGCTATCAAATTCATATGCCGTTCCAATTTTCAGGTAATTTCGTTTGGAGAATTACGCGGCGGGCTCGCGTCGTCTCGCAAGGGGAGAGCTGTGTAGGTAGAGGTACTTACAAGAGGTTCCTGACAGGTGTAAGTTGCGTGTGTAGTAACGAGTAGGTACCTCGATGCCTCGAGCTACGTACAGTCCGGAGCGAAGCGCGCGCCATCCCGCGACCGCCTTCAGTCCGCTACGCGCAGTTACGGCTACAGGACGTATCGAACCTGCTTCGCCTTACGTACGGCTACGATAGTGCGGCTAACTTTAAAATGACTACTATAGACGACTTGTGCACAGTGTTCTTAAACAGTGACTGATGATGTCTCAGAGCATCGTTCCACAGTGTTTCTAACCGACTTAACTTGGGATTTGTGTAATTGTGATTATGAGATGTGATTTTCAGTAGCAACTCGTAAGTATCTTAAGTATATCATGTTACAGAGTTGTTTTATTACGTACTGACTGTCTTGTCCTGGATCTTCGATAACAACGTATCTAGCAACAATTTTGAAAACATTAAACCCTAAAATTAGAAGAAGAAGTTTGCTTAATGAAAATAGCATTATTAAGCATAAGAATTCTTAAACGTTCTCTAACTTATTTTACTTAAATTTTTGATAACGGTTCTTACAATCGCAAAAGAAATTTGACATATCAGAACGACGTAAAAAATATCTGCTTATAGCAGAATTATTAGGTCTGAGGTTAGTGTTTGAAGGAAATATCGAAAATGTTTTAGGTAACTACCTACTATGTTATCGTTATTCAAGATACCTATTACGTTGTATAATTGACCTCTTATGTGCCGTTAATACAAAAATATTATCCCATTACTATGACTCAAACAATGCTTTCATCTAATTGGTTTTACACTAGGGGTTGACATACTTACTTTTATGATTTTACTTGTTTCCCTACAGGATTAAATTTTAAATTAATAAACTTTGATATCATACCATCGACATACACAGTCACAAGAGTCCACTGCTAGACGTAAGCCTTTCTATATTGAAATATTTCTATATTCTATCCACGATTGGTAGGTGAATTGGCAAGCGCAGTGCAAGGTGACGGCGTGTTTCACAGAGAACGCTGCTACCCATTCCCTCTTTTTATTCCTTAGTCGCCTTTTATGACATACACGATTAGAAATGAGGTGAATGTCTAAGCCGGCATGACTACGACAAAAATTCTATTATTTTTTAATTACATACATAATTATACATACTACATAACTTACGTACAGCTATTATAATGTTATGTAGTTCTATAAAAGCTACGAACACAATAAGGTAATTACGTTCAATTAATTCTATTATATAGCTAATGTAATAATGAAAACTAGTAATTACATAAACGGGAACAAAGCGGCTGTTTAGGGACTGGGGGACCGGCCGAATGTTTGTTATTATTACACGGCATGTAATATCGGGCGATCGTATTCCATACAGGATGTAAAAAATTGGTGAAAATATGTCAAGGGGTGAATCAACCTATCAACTTGAACAACTTTCGCTAAGCAATAAAGGTCGTAATACACAGACAAAATGTGTCAGGCGACGAAAGTATTTGTATAAAAAGTCCAAATCTTTCTTTCAAAATTACGTCTTAGATTCCTCGAGGAAAAAATTCATGAAAATATTTTAAAAGGTTTACCGGACCACACAAGTATGTACCTACTTGTGTGGTCCGGTAAACCTTTTAAAATATTTTCATGATTTTTTTTCACCTTACATTTGCTATAAATGTACGAGTATATGCTTCTGCCACTTACTAATATTGTTTTTTTGGCGTGTCCCTATTGGTTTACCCTTCAGTTTAGCTGCTAATTAATTTTTACTAATTAATTTGGCTACCGGGTTTTGTATCCGTCATCAAACTTACGCAATTATAATTTTTTGTTTGTAGATGATTTTCGTAATTTACTATCATTTCGGTATTGGCTACCATGTCTCTTATACACGGTTTTATAAAGAAACTGATTTATCGGAAATGCCTGGTCAAGAAACAAAATTACCAATAATGCTCTGAAAATTCACGTAACCCTACAGTAGTTCACTGGACGTAGGGCTCTCCCCAGGTGCCATAAGGCACAATTTTCCGTTTTCAACATCCAGTCGCAAATGTCGAAAATTAAATCTACCTGAAGAATTATACCCAAGCACATTTTGTTGAAACCCCACCCACTCACAAAGGTAGCCAAAAAGCAGAGTAAGACCGCCATTTTATCCATTTATAACTTTCTCAAAAGTTCTCAGGAACAGGTATTATTTACGTCAAGAGGGATTCGCTCTGATGCCTGGAGGGTCACGGGATTGGAGATTAAGATTAAAAACCAACCAAACAATTTAAAACGTAAAGATTGTATAAAAGATTAGTTGTCATTGCTGAGAGCTTTTTATTTTTGTGAAAAGGCTTCTATTTTGTTTAAAAACGGCAGAACTGTGGCAGATCACACATCTCACATATATTATGGTAGCAGGCTTTGCTGGTAGTTATTTTGAACGCTATGGTCTTTGAGATTGCTCCTAGACAGAAATTTCGGCAATCATTGCTCGATTTTCGTCGGGTTGTATGGGACTCTCAGTCTAGAAACCATCCAAGTATTTGTTCAGTGTAGGTACATCAACAATAAAAAAAGATTTAATACCTACCGTTGGTGTCGAACAAAGTTTTCTATAGAAATCGCTTTTTATCCGCTATTATAACAACTCATTGGCGATGAAGTGGTTCATTATCAAATTGGAAATTTCGACAACGCCACTAAAAGTTATTGACTTCGAAATCAAATCATTCTACACGTGGATGAAGGAACGTGCACATTCAAATGTTGTTCCGAAGCTTCAGATGTTTAGGATAGCTTTATAATTTGTTCACTTCTTAACTCATCTAACAACGATCAAAGAGCCTGCTAGCGTCTGTTGAAGTCTTGTTTACCCGACACTCCCCAACTTTGTTAGTCAACCGCAGAAGTTAGATTTTCCCAAGCAAATTTATGAATAATTAATAAGATTTCATTGTGTAATAATGAACAACTGAAAACTGTTTTCGAGAAACCTACACAACAGTTGCTATAAATAATTATTTTGAAATTCAGGCACTTGCTTATTTTCATTTGATTGTTTTTTCATTTGATTGTTATTTCAACAGCTCTTGTTTAAAGTTCAAACTGAAAGCGCAACCGTGTTATGACAGTTTCTATGGAAATACAGCCAAACTGTTTTAACATGCAGAATATCGAACCGTATTTTGCATCCTAGTTTCCGGGTTTGCCGTCGCCTGAAAATATAAGAATTACAATGTTCGCGGCGTAGCTCCATATGGTATGTTAGTAACGGTTTCAAAAGCGATTTTGCTGTCACCGTGTATGGCTGCTGGCAACTGAGCTGGAAACTTCCAATTGGCAACAGACAGATGACAGCTGAGAAGCTTTTGGAGTTTTGGAGGTCGAAGATATACAAACTCGAGTTTCGTTGTTTATTCTAAACAAACTCAGCCAAACTGAAATTATTCTTGGTCGTAAAAAATAACAGCGGCGGCCTAAGCCAGGGATGGCTCCAGGTAGCTTAAATGAATTTCGTTATGGCGTTTTTATTTTTTGAAAATGTTTGTCCAGTGTCTCGCGGTTTCAAACCCAGATGAATATGACTATGTTTATGAACCATTCCATGAAACTTAACCACTTTCCCCTAGATAAATATGAAAAAGAGATTGGGCCTCACATACTTTACCAAATAGTACTATCGCTTACGTAGAATCGTTTAGCTGGACTTTATCTACGTGTCGTTGGTGCTTATTCTTAGTGTAGACTGTAGACTGGTAAGTGGCTTCTGCGCCACTCCATGTAAACCATACTCATTCTACCGGGATTAACAGAAAGGGTATAACAAGTCGAAAGGAGGTCAAGGTACTCATGAAACTGAACAACTATTCCTATGGAACATGGGTCGAAAAATGAAAAAATATTGGACCTCCTAGTAAATCAATCAGCTGATTGGCAATTTTGTATGGGATGGGAGATCCAATTTTGATTTTCATATTTCGTTCCATGGGAAAAGTTGTTCAGATTCATGAGTACCTTGACCCCCTTTCGGCTGTTGCTCCCTGTATACCTTTACTTACAGCCACAACAGTCCACTGCTGGACATGAGCCTCCCCGTATTGGGGGGTATTGCCATACTCACCACGCTTGGCAGGCGGATTGGCGAGCGCAGTGCAAGGTGTTTAATTCACAGGAAACGCTGCTGCCCATTCCCTGGATAAATTATCCCTTAGTCGCTTTTTACGACACCCACTCCCTGTATAATACCTACCAAAACCATCCCTGGCCTACACCAGGTCCCGCGGGTTGCCTGCTTGCATAAAGTACAGGGAGTAACAGAAAGGGAAAATTTCGAAATACGAAAAAAAAATTGGACCTCCCATACAAAATCGCCGATCAGCCAATTGATTTACTATGGTCGGTCCAAATTTTTTTTTCATATTTCGACCCATGTTCCATGGGGAAAGTTGTTCAGTTTCATGAGTACCTTGACCTCCTTTCGGATTGTTATACCCTTTCCGTTACTCCACGTATAACGCAATCATACAGAAGCATGTCATGCAAACCGTGCATTCACACAACGAATTATCTATTTAAACTCGCGAGGGATTTCAGTAATATCCATTGTAAACTATCCCTTGTTATACAGTTCGTAAAGTGGCTCTATTTCAGCAACTATTTTGAGCGTGTCGTTAACACTTAACAAGTGTTACATATAGGCGAGGAACACACGCAACGTCGGTTTGTGCGTCGTTCATTCGATTCTCCACCCTATATGAATACGGTTTGTGTCAAACGGCATCGCACAACGCTGCGTTGTCTGTCAAATCGTTCGACATAAACCGTATTCGTATAAAAATAAGGTGGAAAATCGAACAAACAACGCACAAACCGACGTTGCGTGTGTTCCTCGCCATAATGTAGGGCTGTCAGCTTGATGAGTAGTTAAATGGGCAATTGTAACTTTCGTAATAATCATATGCTTAATTGTACCTAACGGTTTGACAATCGGTGTGATGCATTTGCGATGCGTCTGCTATCGGCATTGACATCTAGTAGATATTTTGACTTCTGGGTAAATTGAAATTGTGTTTGGTTGAGTCTAGTCATTTATGCGACTATTTCTGAGTATACGCAGTAAGTACTTAGTAAGAGTATAATCGTGTTTTGTTTGTGTGTTGCTGTTTCCACAACTCACGTCCTTTGCTGAGCATTAATCACATCTGTGGCGCAAGCGTCTAACAAATGCAAGGAAATTTTGAATTCTCCATGCCAACTAAAAACCTACGGTAAAGCAGATCGCAACTTGCGTTGATTGACATACGCTTAGTTCTGTCTCTATTATATTACATTTTAATATAGTAGACGAAGAGTAGATGCAATTATCTCATTTACACCAATGCACGTCAAGGATGGGGTACGCTGTAAGTTTTTGCCCAGCGTTAGAAAAACCGTCAAGAGATGCTTTTTACCGATTATATTGCGCTTTTTAACGAAATAAATTAACAAATTCAAAGTGATAAAGTAAAACTAAGTGATCAGTCAGTTAACGAAGTAATAGTCTAGAAAGACCCACCATAAATTGTTTCACGATTTATTGGCAAGCGGCCGGAGTCTTCTGACCGAAAGCCGAATTCCGAATTTATTTGCCAGATCCGAAAATTTATTTTCATGATTCCCAACATTTTATATGGCCATCAGCCACCACGCTTAATCCTATTACGACAGATGGAACTTTCCCGGATTACCATTTAGGGCAAAAATCTCTGCGAAAACTTATTACCGCTTCAGATGCCTTAAAATAATTTCTCACTTTTTTCCTTGTGAGCACTTCGTTACGAATCTCTTTCATCTTTTAATTTCTTTCTTGACTTCGTTTATTTTTTCATCCTTTTTGCGTTTCGGTCCCCAGAGCCTAATGCTTCAATTACTCTGCTGAATAGAAATGCAATGGGGATAAAATTAAATAGGAAACGGCGGCGTTGAGATGCTAACAATGATTACACTTACTGCCGGCTTTGTTGTTTGTAGATCTACTTGTAGAAAATGATTGTGTTTTGATTTAAATGAAGTACTTATAATACTGGGTGTAAGAGACGGTGTATGGAAGACTTTGTAAGTAAGTATGATTGGACCACGAGATTGACTAAAAGCTGATCGGGAATATTGTATGGGAGTGGTCATATTTTATCGGTTACCGATACAGAGCCCTCACAAAAACAATAATCAGTTTCATAGTATGATCGATCATGCTTGCAACGTTTTCGGTACCTACACGACTCTTTACACCCCGTATTACAGACATCAAACAAAAGTCAGAAACTACGAGACATTTTTTATCGTGTTCTCAATATCATTTACTTCTAACAAAATAATTACAGTAAAAGGTTTTTCTTTAGTAACACAATCCAGGTTTTTCATGAATGATGCAGAAAAACTTTCAAATAGATTAATGTTTTTACTGCAGATTAGTTAGCAGCAGCTATGCAGTCTAATCCCTTGTTAGTCCAACTATAAACTAGCTCTCCACATTGCGGTTGTTTTCATCCAGAGGCAATATCATCCACTAGCAGCCATTGTTCATATCGCAATAGGCAGGTTGAATTGCAATCAGTACAGAGGATTAAAATCGAAGTTTGTACAGGAAAATGAAAATTTTCAGCGAAACCGTTGTTTTTTAAAGGTTACGCAATTCACCGCTTTTTATGTAAGTACTCACAGCCAGCACACTACGATTTATTAGATATATATACATAAAAAAAATACTATCAGTCTCTGAAATTAATAATAAACAGTTGGAAAACTATGTAGAAAATTAAATTATTCATTCAAATATATATTTTAATGATGTTTTAATGCAACTATAGCGAGTTGTTTATCAGGCAATAGTTAATGTATTTGTGTTAAACATTGACGGTGTGATTAGACAGTGATTAAATCCATACGATTTGACGTTGTCAAGCGGCCTAAACCATATTTTTTTGTAATAGCACGGAGGGCATTACCACAAAATAGTTAAACGAGCGTTGAACGAGTGTCTCTAGCGTTTTATTTTTTGTATAAACTTTTATTTTGAACACGCGTTCAACACTAGTCTAACTTTATAGGGCCTTTAAACATTATCAAAAACGTCACTTGACGATTGACTTAGTAATATTTTATACAAAATTTGCGAATGCAACGTAATCAAGAACGTCACTTGATTTTTTACTTTGTAATAATAATATTATAACTAACTTTAATTTCAATTACAGCACTAAACTGAAAAGTTTCTTACACATTGGCAAAATTTGACCTTTTAAATTGTTATATTACAGCAAACACAATTTAAATTCAAAGTAAACACTCTCTCGCCAGTGGAGATCCGACCAAATATTGACATAGGCGGAGCCGCTCTCCCTATTTACCACACCGAGGTTATCCTAAAATAAAGAAAAATTCGGGCTTAAAGATATGGTCAGAGAAATGCTTTTGACATGAACAAATCTTGGTTTTCATTTTGCATATTTACGGGATACCAATTTTTGTATTTCTTGTTTGATACTTCTGTGATAAATAAATGTTTTCAGAACTACTACTTACACTGTACGTTTTGCTGAATTATTATTATTATATATGCTGAATTTTTACTCGACCGATAGCGAAAACTCAAAACCGGCTAAGGAACATAGGTCGCAAACGAAAAAAAAAATGACTTCCCATATAGTAACTGAAATCAGCTGATCAGCAATTTTGTAGGGGAGGTCCAAATTTTTTTTTTTCGACCTATGTTCCTTTTGGAAAGATGTTCCTTATCACCAGCCGGTTCTGAGCTTTCACTATCGGTCACTAGTAAAAATTCACCGTATATAGCATGCTTTTATCCCTTGTAGAGTAGACAGAGCGCTATATTCATATTAATACAGTTGCTATCTCTACGTTTGACAAATATGTGAGGACCGTTTCAGAAAAATTGTGTAAGTATCACTATAGCAGCGACAGGTTATCAGCTTTACTAAATTTGTCATACACACTAAACGACACCTGCGGGATGGAAATAGGGTGATGCTATTCAAAGCTGGCATCATGCGGCATAATTTCAGAATAAAAAGCAATAATCATAAAGTCTAGGTACTACTGGAGTGGGACCATCTCTAATTGGGATTGGGAGGGTAAAGCAAGTAAAAAGAAATAATGATGACTCCATAAATTATGGGCCTTACTACAAAAACGTTAGACGACCGTATGTTTAATATATCTTCATGCAAATAAAGCGAGACACGCGTTCAATGCATGTCTGACTTCCTTGTGTTTAGGTCCTATAAGTTATTGATCTCTGGAGTTCGGTAAAGAAGATGAATGCTTGTAACTGTCAGACAATACGAAATTCAAAATAGGCTGCCTGCTCAAAAAGCAGCGAGCTCTTCTTTGCGGTAGGTTATTCAAAACGCGCTTCGGATGCAGCCAGCATTTTTCCCGCCTTGGCTCCTATCCAACCTTTATTCCCTCTCCCCGGCCATATAAAGCACCTCCGCTGAGCGTAAATAACCTGAAATAACCAAACAAGTTCGCAGTACCCAGATCCTTTGAGAAGCCGCGCATTAAAATCAAATTACTTACCATAATGAAAGCCGTCTCTATAAAAATATTCGAAATGACAATTCTCATTTTAAACGGATTTGCTTAATTCGGCCGTTGGTTTGCCGACGTCCTGTTTCAACATACTTACACGCCCGTGTACTTAATTTATAATTAGTGTGTGTATTTAGGCTGTAACAATAGGCATAGAAATATTCCGAGAATTTCAGGTAGGTACTTAACTTTTTAAAACCACGAAAGTAACACATTTCATAAAGAACACTGATTATGAAAAGTTCCAAGTGTCATGTTATACCATTACCTATGGTGTTTTTAGGATGCGGTACTCAAAGGTGAATGAATTCGTCGTGAATCGTTTTTTATGCCATTTTTATACACAAAGGTACGGCACTCTACAAGCACGAGTCCAAATCGCAATTGGCTGATTTTAATTTACAGTTTACATTACCTTCGCATTTTTGAAACGACTGCCAGTTCCAAATCAAATGAAGTTGATTGCAATAAAAACAATAATAAAAACTTTTAAATCATGAAAATGAACATTCATGATTTAAAAGTCAGTTGGGGCCGTCCCCCAACTTCATTGCTGTTAAACGGAGCTCTTAAACCGATTGTAAATGGTGTTCCAAATTAATCGCAATCACCGTGATTGTGCTGCACAGTTAACGGATTCCTTGGGACCATTCAACGGAAGGGCTACATTAAGGGGCTTTGCACACATTACGTCTGTATTTGTGTTACTTTTGCGCTGCGTAACGCTTGCGTTGGGACAATATGAATTTCGACTTTATTGTCATACAAATATGGTTAATATTTGTATGACAATAAAATTTTTACGCTAACGGACGCGTCCGTCAAACCGTTTCCAAACCGTATTTGTTGAAATAAACAAGTAGATGTGTTAAAAAACAAAAAACCCGACTGCGGCAATTTTAAAGTAGTATTTTGCTGTAAAAATCCGCCATCTTGAATCTATAATTTTTTTATATAGCCAGTGTCACTCGCGCTGCTGAGATGAATCTAACGACACCTCATATGTTAAAATCTAACTATCCGTTTGGGCTGTAGCCCGTGTAAAAGATTTTTTTTGTCCACATTTTTACATACATACATACATGCATACCTACAAACATACACACATACATACTCTCGAAAAACGAAACCTTTCTTCTGAGGCAGTCGGGTAAAAAGGTGAAAAATCGTATTTTTTCAATAAAAACGCACAAACTGGCGTTATGTGTGTTAAACGCGTAACGGATTCCTTGGGAGCATTCATCGGAAGGGCTACATTTAAAATGTTTCGTTCAAACAGCTCTTCATTCCGTTGAAAAGGTGGTTAATTATTTAAATGAGTTTCTTTCGGGGTAGATTGGGGAGATTAATAATTAAAGTGGTTAATGTACGCCTAAAAGGCACCAATTTCATTCAGTCTAAGTAATTATCTTTGGCGTGATTTTGCTCCCTTTGTATATTGCGTACGTTGGTTATAATTATATTGAAGGTTATCTGCCTAATTAATTAAGGTAAGCAGAATTAGGGTCGTAAGAAGGTCGCAAGTCTCAAAGTTGAGTCGCAGAGTTGTAATACGATCTATGATATTTGTTGGAAATATGGGAATTAAGTTTAAAACCTTTGATGTCAAATTTATTCGATTTGTATTATTTTAATATAATACGCATATGTGTTTTGATACTTTATCTTTATATTGTAAAATATATGACAACTGAGAAATACTAGAAGTCGTATTCAAATAATCTGAAATTGAGTGTTATGCTTATGTGATATAATATTAGATTTAAATGTAAAAGTAGTAGCATCACAACTTTTGCGCTGATGTACAATGCCAGCAAATTAACCTACTCATGTAAGGGACCACCTCTTACTGGTTTTCATACACATACTTAGAAATACTAGTATAAGAATTACCTATACCTTTGAATGGGTAGGCGGATGTAAATAAAAAACTGTCTGAGGTTATCCTAGCAATTCAGAATATGAACATGTCATTTCCAATTTCCGCGATTTGAGCTTTTTGTTGAGACGTGACGACATCCTACCTACCACTTGTATACGTGAGGGGACAGAGCCGTGGAGATTGGTGTTTTCTTTCACAAGGATATTCGAAGGTTCAATGTATGGTATACTCGATGCTATCATGGCATGGCTTTCAATTGGGTGAAATACTTATTGCCGATACTGGACATTTACGTAAAAGTGTGTGGTTTCCACTTACTTTAATTAATGTGAAAACAACTTTTATTAAGGTTACTGAATTCTTGTACAGTTTCTATGAAATGTGAGTAAGGCTTATTATGTAGCAGAGTGCAAACTCTGCATGGACATCCTCCCTAAGCCACCCTCACATCTCCCTTTTCGAATCATTTTATAACTTAAATTTGGAACACGGCACCGAAACGTCACCATTCTTGGCTTCTTTGACGCACTCCTCACTAACTGACGGTAAAGTCAACACCTATTCCTCTTAATTTTTACTCTCGTGTGTATTTTTGCAATTGTATTAGCCAAGTAAAATTCCGAAATAGTGCAAGATTATCACTACAACAGTTCGAGTTCAAAAGCTTTATTATCACAGTGAAAGTGAATATTTTGTATATCTTGTGATACATTAATGGACCCACCCAAGGTAAGCCTCAAATCATTCTCGACAACCATCTGCTCACCTCCATACTCAACATCACATAGTGTTAATGTTTGTTACGTCTGCAGGGTCCATATCTTTGAATAAAGATCATTCAAGTAAGAAATCTTATTATTTATGGCCATCACGGCTATAATTATAAGGCAAAAGTAAAAAAAAAGCAATTTCCATATTACCAGTTTATCCTCCAATTTCAGTATCACTGGTAAAATTTCATGCTGTATTTATCACGTAGCTTTAAATGGGATTCCGGATCTCCTATTTGCTCGCCAATGTACGTCAAACTTGTGTCGGTCGTATTATAGTCGGCCTCGTTACAACAAGCCCAGCCGTATTGATGTTATTCGAGGATTTTGCCCCTTAGTTCTCGTCTCACGAAAATTCTCCAGCCACCAATCATATTTCTGACAGAATAAACGGATGTCTCATGAATAACCACGGGAAATTGTACTGCTTACTTATTTATTTTGATATTAGGTGTCCGTCAGGATGGCGGGTCATGTTGGTATAATAGGTTATATTTGTAATAGGGATTTAGTACTATTTAGGTACTATTTGGTACCTATATGTAAAAAATAGGTACCTCATAGATTACGAGAATATCGCTATATGAAAGTGTGCCCGCCAACCTGATGCCAGAATGGCACGAATGGCGGGTGATGTTGGTATAATAGGTTATATTTCTAATAGGGATTTAGTACTATTTAGGTACTATTTGGTACCTATATGTAAAAAATAGGTACCTCATAGATTACGAGAATATCGCTACCTATATGAAAGTGTGCCCGCCAACCTGATGTCAGAATGGCACGAATGTTATAGAATCGAATCGAACAAGTGGCAATCAAGTAGCTATATTTAAGTACTATTTAGTACCTTTTACGAGAAATGTGTCACTACCATACATACATTCAATAATATTTAAAAAGTAACTGCGATGAAACACCATTATACGAAAGATGATTGGAATCAGTCATAATCTATTTTTACCCGATGATGATGAAGCAAAAAGAGAGTCATTGACCTGTATGTTTGGGACTTATAAGGTGTAAAAAAATCAACTGCAAATATTTTAAGGGATAAACCAGCCCATGAAACTGAACAACGTTCCCTAAGGAACATAGATCAAAATATGTGAAGAAAATTTGGACCTCCCATACAAATTGACTCGGTCGGCTGGTACATTTTGTATGGGAGGGCCAATTTTTTTTTTCATATTTCGACCTATGTTCCTTGGGGAAAGTTGTTCAGTTTCATGGGCTGGTTCACCCCTTAAAATATTTGCAGTTGATTTTTTTACATCCTATATAGGTCGGCGGGCACACTTTCATATAGGTAGCGATATTCTCGTAATCTATGAGGTACCTATTTTTTACATATAGGTACCAAATAGTACCTAACTAGTACTAAATCCCTATTAGAAATATAACCTGTTATACCAACATCACCCGCCATTCGTGCCATTCTGACATCAGGTTGGCGGGCACACTTTCATATAGCGATATTCTCGTAATCTATGAGGTACCTATTTTTTACATATAGGTACCAAATAGTACCTAAATAGTACTAAATCCCTATTACAAATATAACCTATTATACCAACATGACCCGCCATCCTGACGGACACTGATATTAGCAGTTTTTACCTGCTTACCTAATTTGTCTTGTTTTTTCCCAGTGCAAGCAATGTGTAGAAATCAAACTTTTTTGTAGTTAAAACAAAATAAAAAGTAATTTCAAACGAAGTATATAAATAGTATTATCAAGATACTGACGTAATTATAAAAGTACTTACATACCTAATTACTTTTATAATTATGTAGGAAACCAAAAACTCCATGTGTTCGTGAAATGCCTCGGAAGTCCAATTATAAATTCTTCAGGAACAGTAATTTTCCCGCGCAAAATTATTCTAATTAATTAAAACATGCATCGGTTTCCTACAGATGAAATACGAGTCTAATTGGGACCCAAAAGTTTTAATAGATATGTACCTAAAAGTTTTTGACGTGAAGAGACAAAATGGATGACAGAAAATTACAGACCAAGGAACAGCAGATGTAGCGCGTAAAGCGAATCATTTAGTAATATAGCTCAGAAATGAAACACCATTGCCCTTAAGTCTGAGACGTTATGTGCTGTGTATTGGACATTGCATGTAGCTCATTGTATACGTAGGTATATTAATTCCCGTGTGGTAGCGGTTTAGAATACTGCCTCCCGTCCACTTAGGGAGTTTAGTAAAAGAGCTACGTAGAGTTTTTACCTCGGCTGAATATCTGCCGGCTCAATAATAGTCAACTATATGTTGGCGGTGATACCACCTACAGTAATGAGGGTTGACTTTAGGCTGGCGGCCGGTTATAAAACATAGTCAAAATCCTTTTGCATAATTTTTTTGTGCTCTAACAAAACGTGTTGCGCAGACCCTAACAATGGAATAAGGGCAGACAGATGATGATGATGCAGGTACATTAAAGAAGCCCATTCATTCCACGACACTTTAGCTTTTTTGAAGCTCTATATACAGATTCTGATCCTCGATTTGTCCTCACACGTTTTTGTGGTTAGCAAAAGTGACAAAATGGTTGGCTAGAAAACCCTTATTTCGATACACAAAGCTTGTCACCAAGGAGGCCACGAAAATGCGAGGTTCTCGTATCCATCATAATTAACCTTTTTGAATGCCATGAATTGACAATGGACCTATTTAAAGTTGTTGGGGAGGGAACGAATTTTATAGACGGAATTAATGAGCCCACGTCCAGCTTCGGGACGAAATATTGATACAATGGTTATTGAGAACAAAAAGTGAAAGGGGTCTGAATACGTTTAGTATGTGGACCATTGGCGTCGTTTATTTTTGCAGCGACCACGGATCTTATCGTAACTTATTGAAAGTGGCAAATTAACTTTTCAGATCAATCGGTTTTCTTTTAAGTAATATCGGAGTTAAGTTATACGTATTTGATTATTGAATGAAGACTAACAATAACTCATGATAATTTTGAATTTTTCTTTCTCGTGCCTGTATTGGCAGGTAGGTGGTAAAATAGTACCTACCTAAAATACGAAGAGAAGTTTACAAACGCTCACAACGTACTCTTGATACGCGAAGGCTTCAATCTTATGATTTATTTGTAACATCGATTATTTTGTACAGCATGAGTATTTCCACAATTACTTTTTCCTGGAACATTCGTTCTATTCAAACAAATTTCCTCAACGGCTAACGCATTACCGTTTTCGTGAAACTATTCTTATTTTTGTGGTTTTTATAACAAAAACCTGAATGTTATCAAGGCGAAACCGTGAAAACAGTTTCCGTGAAACGAGCGGCACCGACATTCTGAGGCAAGCTCTATAATTATGTTAGTCTAACGAGCGCTCGCGCGATGTATATGCTCATGATATGAGGCTCTCTTTTACCCGCACAGAATGTGAGTGCCGCGTGGAAAATTTTACGCGTTTCCTCTGAATAGACACACGAAAGCAGTGCGCGATTTTCCTTAATAATTTTCTGAGCTCTTTTTCAATTTGGAAAGCTTTTCCTACTACGCAAACGGTAAAAGAATTGATATAACATTTTTATTTCGTCAGAATATTTTTTTGCAAATACTATCATAGAATATTACCTGCCTGCCTTTACTGACCACGAACTGCCTGTGTTCTCACAAAAAATACCTTGAAATACGGCCAGTGTGGACAGCGACCCGACTCAGCGTTTTCGTACAAAATGTACCGAAAATCCTTTTCGGGCGCGTGTTTTTGACCATTACACGAAAATGCTATCCGTACGTGACACATAGATTATGTATGTTTTGATCTCTATCGGGCCTGATATGACGCCTCAGCTACCTTGGCTTGGAAGCTTTTATTTATTTGCTGATTCTGACTGAGATAGATTCGTCAAATCGTTCGTTATTTTCGAATAGACTGGGTTTTTGTTTGAAACAATCCCCCGGTCTACGCTCGTAGCTGGGCTATTCAGACGTGCTGCCTTGCTTATTGATATGAAATTCTCCTTTAGATACTGTTTTGACCTTGATGCCGTGCCACAAAATGTAGGTAGGTAGGTACATATGAAAAGAAATAACGATACCTCAAGGACGAAATCCTTACAAGGCTCAAACCTTTCTACGTAGTGTGCCTTACAAAATATTACTGAAAGCACTAGACTATTTGCCATCATAATGCATTTGTATCACACATGTATGTCTAATACTGTTATTTGGAAGAATAGCGCAGTTGGAATAAAGTCCAGCTTAACTTTGCAGTGCATCACTAATCCAGACAAGGCTGTATTTTCCAGAGTCAAGCACATTGGTTATTTACGTAAATTTACAAATAAAATTGTTGTTGGCACATTGATTCATTACAAGTACTTCTTAAAGGAGTGGCAGCATTGAAAACGAACTGGCATGAACAAATCGGCCCCATTCTTTGTAGTCGTCGAGTTGCAACTTAAACATCCACGCTGCAGCTAGGGCTGCCTGCCAGATTATTAAAGTTGACAGTTTTAAGGAAGTTTGATAACAGTTTCGGGTAGTCAGCACTCTCAAACTTAGGACTTTAATTTTAGTCGCACAATCTGGAAGGCGGCACATTAATTTGACATAGAGTAAGAATATAAAAGACATCTTATCCGGTCGTGTGTAATGAGATGACAGTTGTCAAATCAGTGCTAACCACACATTATTTAGGGGTCCGGTCCTCACATAGGAAGGGTGAAAAAGTATAATAACGCTTTTTTGAAGGCTATTTTTAAGTAAGATCAGCGATGGCAGGGACAAATAGGTGCTTGTATTTCTACCTAACGACTTTACACCATCAGATCAACACTGCAACTCTTTTTATGATTTTCCTGCAAATATTTGGTTATATAGGCAACCCTAACCGGCATCGTAACAGAATTCACACTATAACTATTGCACTCCATAAACTTACTACACGTTTTCCATTTCCTGCTCGTGAGTGTAATGTTGCCCATAAGTTAAGATTCTTGATAAAGTGCACAAGCTTTTTAGACGCCTAACTAAAATAATTTTTTATTTTCACTTTTTTTACCTTTCCTACACAGAATAATTTAGTTATAGTAACCTATTGCTTGTATGGGAGGTCCAAAAAATATTGATATCCAAACAAGCAGAATACTGAGAAAGGATTGATTTTCATGATACGCATGGAAATAGTTTGGTAATAGAAACGCAGCAGAAATTTTCTAAAAAGGCTTTACTTAAGGTAAAACGTCACGTTATTATACAAACGAAAAACTGAACATTTTTTCAAAAATCCATATGGAAAATGATTAGGCAAGGCACCCTTAAATAATATTTTTACATGTTCACGTGTGCATGTTTGAGGTTTTAACATGGAAATATTATGATGGTTAAAAAAATATACTATTTTGATAACATGTTTTTTAGTCACGTGACTTCCCATTGAATTTATTTTTCAGACTATTGTGTCCTTTACAGACGTCAGTCCATTAAACTTGTGTATGGGAAGCGAACCGGCTTAAAGAAGATTTTTCCTTGTTGTAGTGATGGTGTGGGGCGATGGATGCGCGCGGTGGGCCCTGCAGCGAGCCGCGCTCGTGGCGTGCCTGTTCGTGGGCACGCTCGCCCCCGAGCGCGTCGAGCCTTGCTCGAGCAGCTCGCTGTGCTCGTGCCGCGCCGCCCACATGTCCTGCATCGCCGTGCCACTGCATCGCTTCCCAGGTACTGTCCCTGCTCGCTGTGCTTATGTCCTGCTCATTTCGTGCTGCCCTCATGTCCTGCATCGCCGTGCCGCTGCATCGCTTCCCAGGTACTGTCCTTGCTCGCTGTGCTCATATCGTGCTCGCTAGGCTCGTGCCGCGCCGCCCACATGTCCTGCATCGCTGTGCTGCTGCATCACTTCCGAGGTACCGTTGCTATGAGCTGTGCTCGTGTCTGTTCGTTCCTGCTCGCTTTGCTCGTGCCGTGCCACCTACATAGCTAGAAATCCTAGAAATTGAAATATAATCATAGGAATTGATTGCCGCATGACGTCATGTTGATTAAGTATTGTTTGTTACAGAATGGCCCCGGATAGAACTTCAACACCTCGACATCAGCATGTCAAACCTAGAAATAATACCAGAAAGCGCATTAGACGGTCTGAGATTACAAACTCTAGTTTTAGTAGCAAACAAATTGCATCACATCGAACAACACGCCCTAAGGTAAAACTTTTAAACTGCTCCTATTGTAGACGAGACTCGAAGAAACTGAAACAAGTAATATCGTTTATTTTCAGTTCCATGGCAGCCACGCTCGCCTCGCTAGACCTCGGTTACAACGAATTCACTGAAATACCGCAACAAGGCTTGAGAGACTTAAAAGTTTTAAACTGGTTGAATTTGCAGAAGTAAGCAACTTTCCAATCTAAATTCTATAAAACTTTTAATTGGCAGATTTGATTTAAACAGTATTTAATGTTTAACATTTGTTTTAGCAACAACATTGCTCAGCTCGGGGCCGACGTTAAATGGCACCATTTAGAAGAAACTTTGACGAGTTTATCTTTGAGCAATAATCAAATAACGCAGCTGAAATCACAAGCGTTATCGTCGCTGTACCATCTTGTCCAACTCGACATGGAAGGAAACCATCTGAGGTTTATCAGCAATGACGCCTTCCCACCATCCCTCACTATCCTAAAACTATCTAATAATTTCTTACATGAAATCTCCTGTGATCTACTTTCTAATCTTCCTAGGTTACAATCAATGCATTTACGTCATAATTCGATTACATTTAGTAGAAATTCAACTTGTTCGAATAACAAAACAAAGAAGATTGAAAAGTTAGACTTAAGTAATAATAAGGTTAATGATACCACCGAGATATTTCTCCTAAGAGAAGTCCAAATTAGGCAAATTATTTTAGATTTTAATGAGCTGACAATCATTCCGAAGTTGGTGTACGTTAATAACCGGGTGGAGAGACTCTCGGTGTCTTTCAACAAACTTAGTTATATCCATCGCGACGTGTTTTCGTCGTTGAAGAACTCGCTCGAGCGTTTGGAAGTGGAGCACAACAAATTGTCGCAGCTGCCGGAGAGCCTGGCGCAGGTTGTGCGACTGCGCCATTTGTCTCTAGCCTACAACCGGCTCGAGGAAGCCCCCTCCCTCCCCCCTCGCATTCAAACCCTCTCACTAGCCGGGAACTTTTTAACTGCAATACCCTCCACGCTCCAAACGCTTGAACCCGGCTCCATTCGTTATCTCGACTTAAGCTACAACAGGATATCTAATTTGTTACCTAACGAATTCCTTGACTGGTCCACTTCCCTTGGGACTATCAACTTGAGAGGTAACAGGATTTCCCAGATTTATAAGAACGTTTTTCCAGCGACCATGCCAGTAAAAGAGATTAATTTGAGCTTTAACGATTTATATTACGTGCATCCGCAGTCCTTTTCCAACGTAACGGGTTCTTTGCACGTTATCGAGTCGTCTGCTACGTTGTTCAGCGGTTATTTCCCGTTCGAAATAGACGAGGGATTAGAAAACCTCGGTTGGCTGGCGTTCGATAACAACGATTTCCATATCCTCAAGCTATCAGACGTCGCCGCATTTCCATATTTGAAATATTTAAATTTGGACTATAACAGGATTGTAGACATCGTCGCCAACAGCCAAAATATTTCAATTCCCCTCAGCGATTTGAGAGTCGCTTACAACTTCATAGGTGTGATACACAGTAAAACTTTTGCAAATATGCCCGACTTACGAAATTTAGATTTATCTTACAACCGAATCAACAACTTGACTAAGTACAGTTTCACAAACTTGCCGAACTTGCGATATTTATCTCTTGCGGGGAACATAATCGATTCGATGGAGGCGGAAGCCTTAGCTAATTTACCGAGACTGGAGGTGTTGGAGCTACAGGGAAATAACTTTACCTACTTATCTCTAAGCTCCTTTTATAACGTCTCCAGTGAGGATATAACGTTCACATTTAATGTGAGCAGAAACCATATCAGATACATTGATGGCGAGGCTAAATTGCCTGTAAATATTTTTGATGGGTCGTATAACGACATGCAAGAAGTGCCAAACGATTTTTTTATTGCGATAGAGACCTCTGTAAGGCAAATAATCCTATCACATAATAAATTGATACATGTATCGAGCGAAGCTTTCGGCGAGTCAATACATTTAGAAATATTAGATCTGCATAAAAACAGTTTGCATACAATCAAAAGGAAGTCTTTTAATAGCTTAATTTCTTTACAAATTTTAGACCTCTCGTACAATATAATTTCTCAATTAGCGGTAGAACAATTTTACAACCTGAATAAATTAAGGTACTTAAAATTGGACCACAATAATTTAAGGCTTCTCCCTAGGGACGTGTTTAAGAATACCATTATTGAGCATTTAGACTTGAGTTATAATGAGATATCATTATTTCCTCTAACAGCTCTTTCTCAGATTGGTTTTACTCTGAGGTATTTGGATCTTTCTCATAACCACATAGAGTATTTAGATAATAGCATATTCAGAAATACGCAGTTTTTATTGAACCTGAATTTAGGTCATAATTTGCTAACGGTCCTATCGGATAATACGTTTTCTAGTCTAGGAGGCCTGCGCCAGCTGGACCTGAGCTATAACTCCGTGAAGGCGAACTTCAAGGAGCTGTTTCACAACCTTCCTAACTTGAGGCATTTGAACCTTGCAAATGTAAGTTTGAAATCAGTGCCTTATCTACCTTTGACAAACTTAACGAGTCTCAATTTGACTGCAAATTATATAAACAGTTTTAAGGAGACTGATGTTAAACGGCTAGTGAATCTCCGCCACTTAGATCTTAGTCATAATCGTCTTACCTCTTTAGTGCCAAAGATGTGGATTCATTTAATTAATTTAAACACTCTAGATATCTCATACAACCCTGTAGTACGAATAACGCCAAATAGTTTCAAGTGGTTGAGTAACTTATCTCATTTAAATTTAAATGGACTCAAATATTTAGACATAGTTGACCAAGATTCCTTCCGTCCCTTAATATCTTTGCGTTCCCTTCATTTAATGTCGTGGTCTTCTATAAATCACTCCACTTTCCGCTTATCCAACATAACCTCTTCCTTACCATCGCTGTATAAACTGCTGATTGACTGGACCGACGATGTAATGGACACGCAGCTACATGGAATTGATGCGAGGAATTTGCGCTACGTAGAAATAAGGGGAGCAAATTTGCGGAGAGTATCGGACGAGGCATTCGCGCCGTTCGCCGAAAGCCAGGAGATATTTATCAGGATTACGAGGACGTCGCTAACGAAACTGCCGACAGCGTTCATGAAGCACCTCGGCCAGATCCCGCAGTTGGGCGTCGATATAAGTTATAACCAACTCACGTCGCTTAATCCGGCTATCTTCTATCCAAATTTCACGAGTTGGAGTCACGTCGCCACCAAATTACTATCAGGTAAATTGCCTTCGCATTATTAACTTGCAAACAAATCCACACGGTTTCCAACTATTAGGTACACCAACTAAGCCTGGAAGTCAATTCCAATATCTGAAACTAAAATTAGTTTTGTGGTGAACACGAGAAAAGCCACTTTACTATTATTTAGGAATACAGTGCTATTATTTTTATGATGACGTTGGTACTTATTCACAACTTCCTGCATTGTGTTTAAATATGACATCAAAGATTTTCAGTGTAGCTTGTCATTATTATCGCAGAAAAATATAATTTTCCAAAACAGTCTTTAAACTTTACGTGTGAACGCATTTATGCTTGAAACAGTCTAGTATAGTTTAAGCAGCAAAAATTTACCAATTTTTCTCTTTCCGTGTCAGGTGGTTTAATCCTGACTGGCAACCCTCTGCGATGCGAGTGCGAGCTGGCTTGGCTCGGAGCTTGGTTGCGGCGATGGCTGCAAGAGAACGAGGCCGGTGCAGAGCTGCGGCGGGCCGTGCGCAGCGCTACCTGCAAGGTAAGCAGGCGTATGCAAAACATCTTTGCTAGTGCTGAGTGCGAGCTGGCTTCTCTCGGCACGTGGTTAGGCCATGGTTGATAGCAACCCTAGAGCAGAGCGAGAGAAAAAAGCCAGTGATAAGCTGCGGGGGGCGTAAAAAGCACTACTTGACCTGTGACTTTCGCTATAAGAGCTGAGTGCGGGCTCGCTTCGCTTGACCCTTGGTTAGAGCCATGTGAAGCGCCACCTGCAAGGTAAGGAAACATGTTTCTTGTACCCAATGCAGATCCAATGTCTTTGACATTATTTTGATAATCTAATCAATCACTTAAGTACATTTTTTTGATATAGTCTGTTCTTCATAATTATTATTTAAACATTAGATTATACATGGAAATTAAAACATTATTTTGTCAAAGAGGATCTGATACTATCACACCATACAGTTTGACCGTCAGTTTGACGAATTTTACATCAATTATATAGGACCCACATTTTAAACTGGATTTCAAAGATAAAACAACACAATCTCAAGAAAAAGCAATAGGTATTGCCCGGTCCTTTAAAGAAATGTACCCAATTTCACATACCTCCAGAGGTTCACAGATTCCTACCCAAAACGCTGAGGTAAATAAAGTGTTTGTCAGTAAATAAACAAGCTCAAAATATTCGGTGCTTGGTTGCGTGACGTCTCTGAGACAATGAGAGTGGAACTGTGTGACGAGATGAGCGCTGCAAGATAATGAGATGTTTCTGTAGTTTGAGTTCACTCTCGCGTAAGTTTTTCACGTGGCTGCCTGTTTTACTCTGTTTGTTTTGCATTCAAAAGTAAGGGGCTGGAAGAAAAGGATACAATGATCAGACTTTCTCACGATAGGTACGAGGTAAGCTAGTGTTTGGCTGATAGAACCTAAGTTTGATTTGCTCATAGGAACCTAAGTTTGAATTGCTCATAACCAATTTATCAGGTACGTAAGTTCGTTGCAACGCGTCTGTAAAACTAAATTAAACTACACAATGACAACTGTACGAGCTCAAGAAACATTTACTGCAAACTCATAAATAAATTTTTGATCTTTACCTATTGTGGTATACAATAGCAACTTTTAAGTTTAGTTTTTGATAAATTAGAGAGTAAGTTTTCAGTGAATCTCTTCCATTTTGTTTTTGTGGCATTACATAGTGCTTTTATTCCTGACAGGACCAACAAGGTCGGCGCATTCCTCTGCTCCAACTACGAGCTGATGAAGCCGAGTGCCACGCCAGCGCCCTCTCGAGCGACGCCCAGCCTCACTACTCCGACCTGCTCTACTTGGTCGTGGCCATTTGGACGCTGGTCTTCAGATGATGTAGATTCCATTAAGTTTAGTCGTAAGTAGATGTAATCAAATTCTATATGAACGCGCGCATTGGAAAGTTAACTCAATAATATGAGGACGCCAATGAGCGCCTCATTGGAATTTCCGAACACAAAACATAATGTAAATACGTTTCATCACACCTAGTGTTTGCATTCGACAGATTGTAGCCAAATACAATTTTGTACACTGTAAAATTTAACTTTAATATAGGGGATAAAAGTATATGGTCGGATAATGTAGATACTAAACGTGACACTATGTGGTGTGACACCAATCTCGTTGGCTTCAACATCACATTTTCAACTTTCCTACATACAGTCCGTCCGGTCTGTAAGCTAAAACGATACTGAAATAACTAAACTCCGTTTCAATGGAAAATGTATTGGCGAGTAATCAAGATAACGAGAATTTCTTCTCAAACGAGCAGAGCAATAACGTTGAGGCCCCTTACACAATACAAGCGGAGGCTTTCTTAGGAGAGAGCGCGGAAAAATAAAACTCTTAAGGTTCACATTCTTATAACAGTGACTCAATGGAAATAGCCTCATATTCTCCCTATCTTCCTAAACGATTCTCAAAGGTAATTTGTAATTATTGTGTACAGACTGAATTACTGTAGATATCTCTGTAAATTGTAGATTCTCACGATGTTAGTAAGAATTATGTAAATGTAGGTTAGGCGCAAGAATTTAATTTGGACGGTCCGTATGTAAGAAGCCGGTGGCAGTGAATAGTAACAGGCATTATCAAAATGTTTATAGCCCAACACGCTGCCAACAACAGTGGTTTAGGGTAAACTATCGCATTTTTACACTCTCTTTGCGAAATAAAACATTTCAGTACGTAAAAGTTAACGTTTCTCCCGACTTTCGTGATAGTATCTTTATAAGTTCGTCTTGTCGATTCCACGAGGTTTATTCCAAACTGAGAATGAATGGAAAAGCGCTTCGGAAAAGGTTCCTAACTGGAAAATAAAATAAGGCGAATCCTACTTTCTTTCTTTAAGAACTTAAGCTTGCACAAGTTAAGCGGTCAAAACCTTTTCCGGGATACTTTTCTCAAATCCTTTGTCCGTTTCATTGTATCCGATAACTGTTTTCAAGAGCCATTACTTGTCTTTCGTAAACTACTAAGATCCTGTTTATTGTTACGTCTGTAAATATGTAAAAAGTAAATATTTTTCCAAAATATTGTTTGCGTCTTTTTTCATGCTGCCCCATAAATAACAGATGATCCCTTTATGGAATTGTGCGCACACAAAGAAATATTTTATCACGCCTTGAATAATTTCACGAAACTTCGTTCAGCCAACGTAGAGCTTTGTGATTTCAACTGTGTATTATGATTCTCATTGTAATTTCATCATCGGGGCTGGTTTCGAGGAGGGAAAAGCCCAGGGTATGCCAAAGCGACGTTAAACAACGGCCACGGCCTATCTGTCAAAGAGGAATAAGATTAATGGGGAAATGGGAAAAATTTCATCGTAAAAGTTGTATTAAAGTAGATAAAAACGAATTGGATTGTTCTCTAAATGATGGGGGATTTCGTTTGCAACAAAGGCAATAAGTAAAGGGAATTACTTGGAGAAGATAATGGGCGGGATTGAGACATTTGTCCAACGTGACCCCTCTCAGAAATCCAGCCCTGGGCCAGCGCCAGGCGAGGCGAGCAAGCTGCTTGCTTAATTTCTGTAGGTACTGGGTCCAAGTAAATTGCTTCACTTTATTCTATTCTCGTATATTTGGAGTGGGAGTAACCTAGGGCGGTCTGGGGGCGCGCCTTACTTCATAACACTGAAGTTGTAGTTTCACGGGAACCACTTGAGCGGGGAACGGGGCGATTTCACAGCCTGTCCGGAGTTTATTACGGTTCACGGTGCAGGTACTGAAGTAACGCGAATTGGGTTTAATGAATGCTTAAGTAAGGCGCTTCCTTGCTCTGTCAGGAACTCTTGCCAACAGTTGTCAATTTACAAGTCGACAAACATCACGTCAAGACGCTACCAATCTGACATAACTGGCTGTTATGATTATGAGTTATTTATACTAACGCAACTTCTTTCGCTCCAATTTTCTAATCTCTGCCCTAAAATCTGTTCAAAATTCTGTTGCATGATGTAATTTTAAAAATTAAGTACCTATGTCCATTCCAGTCGTTCCAAAAAATGTCCTTTACGTCATACAAACGAACAATCACAAAACGAAAAGGATTTCTGTTTTGTACCTAAATATGTGTTAAATTCCCTCTGTGAAAGATTTGCATTAATTTTAGAGCATTAGCACTGAAATAGCAGCAAAATTCCCACATCCGAGAAAGCTGATCAATTCTGCTAGTGGAGTGGCGTTCGTATTTCTATCGCAGTAATACAGAAAGACTGGTCGGGGTTAAAGATAGCCATCGTTTGGTGAAAAAGGAAACAGACGTGCATACAAAGAAGCAAAAATAATACATTTCCTCTTTACGTGAGTAAAGTTTTTGTTCTCTGTAAGATTTGCATTAATTCCAAAGCATTAGCGCTCGCTGAAATAGCAGCAAAATTCCCACGTCCGAGCCAGCTGATCAATTCTGCTAGTGGCGTTCGTATTTCTATCGCGGTTAGACAGCCAGACGGGTTGGGGTTAAAGATAGCCATCGTTCAGTGAAAAAGGAAACGTGTTCAGCTTTTGCGCCCCGTCTCGTGTGGTACTATAAATATGTGAGCGGTATCTGATCGTAGTTAGCGTGCCTTCACTTGCATATGATGAAAAAGAAATAATACTTGAACTTATTCTGAAAAATTTAGTTGAATTAGAAATGTTTTTAAAACATATGTACCTTTTTAGGCCATAATTAGTCTGGTACTTCTAATATGTGTTGAAGATTTATTTCAGTCCCATTTGAAGATCTTTCAAGATATTTGAAAGGTAAGTTAGACCGTAGGAGAAGATTTAAGAGCTTCACACGTAGCGTCCGTTGTGTCGTTATTTTTGCGCTGCGTAACGTATGCGTTGGGACAATACGAATGTCGACCTTATTCTCATACAAATATGGTTTATGTCAAATTGTTTGACAAATGCTTCCGTTAACGCAGCGTTGTGCGATATTTTTGCGCTGACGGATGCGTCTGTCAAATCGTTTCACATAAACCGTGTTTGTATGAACATAAGGAGGAAAATCGTAATTTTCAAAGCGCAGCGCTATACGCAAAATTAACGCACCAACGGAAGTTGCGTGTGTTTTTCGCCTTATAGTATCTTAGTTTTAAAAATAAAAAAAAATCTATATGAAAATATAACATTTTCGATTGTTTAATACAATAACAAATCTAAAAACAAAATATAGTAACTAAAACTAATCCAATAAAAAGTCACAAACTAATGCGAAGTGGATCTTGTTTAATCTGATGAATAAATAAGCGGAATCGGTGCTCGGTTCGGAAATTAAATGTATTCACCGACGACGTTTTGATTTATTCGCGTTCCAACTAAACCGCGGCTTTATTTATGCCATGCCTAGGGATTGCAATCCGAAATGGTTCCCAATCCGCCCAGTTTTTACCGGATTGATACAAATCCGACCAAATTAGCCGGACCTTTCGGGATTGCCCCTAATAGCATAAGCACGCTTTTCATGTGTATTTTTATTAAATTATTATTGTGAGTGTATTTACCTACCTGTTATTTTTGTGTTAACTGTCAAATCGTCACCACACCTATCTACAAAACCTCTTAATAAAATCGGCTCGTTTTGTCAAACACGAGGATATAGTGGATAGTTATTTACATTAAACCATCACTCATGAAGCTAGCGCGTGTGTTTACAAACGCCACTACATTGTTTGCATTGCAAACTGCCAAAATATTTTCTTATAGTTTTCACATCACACATTTCGTCCGGCTAAATATGACTGGGTCCGGAACAGGCATCGGATCCGCCGGACCGGATTGCAATCCCTAACATGCCGCTTGTAATTTAAATATCGGTCCCTATTGGCTCCACATGGATAAACATCAAACGTTATTTATTTAGGATACTTAGGTAAATAAATTACCTAGTAACAATAAAAGTAACGAGGTATGTTGAGGTTTTGCGGTCATTTTACGAATAGAAATTAATGCCTACCGACAGACTGTGCTTGTCATTTACGCAATAGAGGTCTAAACACATCTGATATTTCTAAGTGTGCGTCAATACAATTTATCTCTTACCAAACTTCAAATAATTAGGTATGCAAAGCCATTGAATATCGCGGCGTACCTACAGAAAGACGGATTTAAGACAGTATACAAGAAATAGCGCAAAGTCGGTATGATAATGTCAACAAATATCTACGGCGTGACAACGTATTTGTGAATTATCTAGTAATTACGTAAACTTTTATGTTCTTTAGTTGTGTGTAGATTGTAGATCTCTATGAACGAAGATAAATGAGTATTAAAATTAAATCATTGAAATAAATGAGACTGTGTAACAAGTGTATGATGACGCGTCTTATTTACTTAGGTACGATAGTGACAAGTTTCTACCAGTACCTAACTCCAAAAGATTACGTAGAGAAGAAATGTAATAATAAAAAAGCGCTTAAAGATAGCCTCAAATAAACTTAGAAGATTAGGTAGGTAAGTGAGTATACTTGATATATCAATCGAAACACATCTACATGACGTATCGAAACATCTAGGTACTCGAATATGTCATCCCATCCATCAAAGAAAATGTGCATTAAAGATTATTTGCGTATGTTGTCATAGGTAGGTCTTATCTTAGGCAAAATACTGACAGCCTTACCTATAACTATTATTTCATGTTAGTATGTAGGTAGGTACCTTGTTTGATTAGATTACAGCTCATTCTGTACCTATACAAGATCAACTTCAGTATTCTTCATTATCGGAGGTGAACAATGTTTTTATAATGTCCTTGCCTTTACAAAGAAACCAGGTTGTGCGGCATGGTGTATAATTTTAAAAATATCAGCTTCTAGCAGAATTCCTCCCGTTTTGGCTATGGTATCTAGAGATGGGCGGTGGGTATATACCCAATCTACCCATTTGGGTATATACCTGGGTAATTGGGTATTTACCGGGTAAATACCCATATGTACCCAAATGGGTGGGTAGATTGAAAAGTAATATTTTTTTCGTAATTCTCATTATTTTTGATTTTAACCATGACGGTTCGTTAGATAATATGAATACTATGATTGATAATATATAGAGGGCCTTGTACGAGCAGAAGGAGTTAAGTTATCGGGAGAAAAGAGTAAATTTGTATTTTTTCATATTTTGACCTATGTTTCTTAGGAAAAGTTGTTCAATTTCATGGGCTGGTTTATCCTTTTAAATATATGCAGTTATTTTTTTTACAACTTTTACGCGTGAACTTGACGGTTTGCCTAAAACTTTGCGAGCATGCTCGGACCATGAAACTGAACAACTTTTTCTATGGAGGCCATGTTGGCAAACGAGAAAAATTTTTCGACTTCCCATACATTTTTATCTACCCACCTATTTGGGTACATACGGGTATTTACCGGGTACGTACGGGTATTTACCGGGTAGTTGGGTAAATACCCGGGTACGTGCCCATCTCTAATGGTATCGATTCCAGCTATTTCAGCCGCTGCTAATGCGCCAGAATTAATTTAATATCACCGGTTTTAGTCGGCTCGCTAACTCGACGTTAAATTGTGGCGTTTAACCAAACAATGTTTATTGATGCTTGATATTACCCGCAGCTCTCTTTGTATTTGCAAATCAAACTTCGATGCAAAGGATTTTTTTATATGAAAGTAAAGTGCTTATAAACTTTTTTACTTTTGTAGGTATGTCTGGCTCATTGGTTTACTGCTTACGTAGTTCGAAGGGCACTGTCTTTTGCTGTCTGTGATTATTTAGACGGTGGTCGGTACCCAATCATGTCAAAGGCCTGCTACTTGTAGTAGGTGGTTGAAAAACTCTGACACTATTCGAAAAAAAATATTATTTACTAGTCTAGATAAACTTTTTTCCCTTAATTCTGATTGTCTATAATATCGGTAAGAATTTGATGCGGACGTAACTTCTAAAAATAGAAGAGTATTTTGATTTTTAATTCTATCGTAGGTAATATTATGCACAATATTCTAAAACGAACCTCAAATACTTATCGGACATGACAATTTTGACCGCCTATCTACAGGTCTTGATGCTTTACCTACTTAAAAAGGGATAAAAAGTCTCATCCGGCAGTATTTTGATAACCTACATGACAAGAAGTAATAACTAATTAAACTTGATTATTTTTTGCCCGAATACATCCTGTATGGTTAGCATGCGCAATGTAGAGAGACTTGGCGCTCGACAAGATAAAGATGTGTCAATTCGAATGGAATGCATTGTACAAGTCTTGCACAGATGAAATAATGGATCTCGAGTGGGCAACATGTTGTTTGTCTCTCTATCATATTAAATGACATATGAGCAGGATGTCAACAACGATGTTGCCAGTGCGGGTCCATTCTTTATCTGCGCAAGTTTTAACAGCATGAATTAAGTTAGTAGCAATACTTCCTAAACCACAACAAAATAATTCAATCTCCAATTCCACGAAGTCAACCACCAACGCTCGTTTACCGAGACAATACCGCAACACTCATTAATTATGATTACACCGGCTAAGCTATGCAGTTCCCCGCACACGAGATAACAGAGAACAGAGCATTGCGTGACAAGACGGATGCATGTGAATCTGCTGTGGTATTCGCAATTATCATGTTGCAACCATAGACTGAGCTACAAGCAACAACAGTAACTGTAACAATTGGTTTGTATATTTGCTAGACAATTTGTACCAATTGCTGTATCTCAGATCTCGTAGTAATTTACAAGATGGTGTATCATTGAGCAGGTAGCAATATTTTCAGACCCACAACAGAATAATTCAATCTCCAATTCCAGGAAGTCTACCACCAACGCTCGTTTACCGAGACAATACCGCAACACTCATTAATTATGATTACACCGGCTAAGCTATGCAGTTCCCCGCACACGAGATAACAGAGAACAGAGCATTGCGTGACAAGACGGATGCATGTGAATCTGCTGTGGTATTCGCAATTATCATGTTGCAGCCATAGACTGAGCTATAAGCAACAACAGTAACTGTAACAATTGGTTTGTATATTTGCTAGACAATTTGTACCAATTGCTGTATCTCAGATCTCGTAGTAATTTACAAGATGGTGTATCATTGAGCAGGTAGCAATATTTTCTAACCCACAACAGAATAATTCAATCTCCAATTCCAGGAAGTCTACCACCAACGCTCGTTTACCGAGACAATACCGCAACACTCATTAATTATGATTACACCAACTAAGCTATGCAGTTCCCCGCACACGAGATAACAGAGAACAGAGCATTGCGTGCCAAGACGGATGCATGTGAACCTGCTGTGGTATTCGCAATTATCATGTTGCAGCCATAGACTGAGCTATAAATGTTAGAGTGCTACCTAGACAATCCGAGCCAATCCAGGGAATATACAATTTTATCTTTTAAAGTATCACAAATGCATGGCGTTAAGTAATTTATTTGTAAAATGGCAGTACTAATTGTAAAAGAAATACATGTTAATAAATTAGTACTCGTAAATAAAACATATTGTATGACATTTGTTACAGCTGTAAATTCATGAAAGCAAAAAAGTGGCGAAGAAAAGCAAAAATACTAATTAGACCGAGTCTTTTCCTTGACGTACCGGAGATCTACTTTTCCAAAGCACTTACGGGTCTTCTTCGTAATACAATACATAAGTTCATTTTGCATTTCTGCCTCTCGTTGACTTACTCTTTACAGACTACTTGCTCCGAGTCCAAGAAAATACAATATTTAAATGTTACGACTTATGCCTTACAAATAAGTAAGTATTTCCTGTTTCCACGTGAATATTAGGTACCTATATTTCTACCAGTTAGAAAGTAACCTAATTGTTTCGACTGACAATAAAATTGTTCTATCAGATAACCCAAAACAAAGTAAAATAATTACGTCTAACTCGGCCACCCTAATTTTGTTCAGGGACAATAATTATGGTAATAGTTTTTTATTGTCTTTTAGTAATTTAGGGAAGCCGTACAACTGAATTAAATTAATTGAAACTAAAATTGTCGTAAGTAATTAAAGTATGATGTTAATAAATTTACCACGAAAAAAATACTGTACTTACTGTATTTAGATAATTAGTATCAAAGAGCACTTACTATAGCTACTCGCTTAACGTTAGCGCGGTTTAAAAAGCTTTTAGGTAGGTAGGTAATATATTCTTCTAATATAGATATATTGTGTGAAATTTTACTAGTGACGGATAGCGAAAATTCAGAACCAGCTCTTGATAGAGAACAACTTTCCTCAAGTAACATAGGTCGAAATACGAAATAAATTTTGGATATCCCATATAAAATTACCGATCAGCTGATTTGAGTTAAATATGGTGGCCTCAATTTTTTTTTCATGTTTGAGCTATGGTTCTTGGGCAAAATTGTACCTTATCACCAGCCGGTTCTGAGTTTTTGCTATCGGTCTAGTAAAATTTCACCCTAGTATAAAGCGTATCTTTTTGATGGTCTTCTGATGTAAAACGTTATTGGAGATGGTCTAAGCTGCAAAAGTAGTAAAAAAAATCTATTGGAACAAAAACAAATAATAATACAGTTAGGTACTCGGCTTGTTACAACGCTATGGTGATTCCGATTAGATTACATACGTAGATATTTAGTCTTGTAATGATCATAAACTATTTCTAAGAAGAGTATGAATAAAAGCGACGAATTCTCTCATATTTTGTTTGTACGATTTCTCCAATTTTAAATTTTGGACAAGTATAGGTATTATATTTCGTTAAACATGAAGAAATAAAGCGTCCTTAGGCGGGGCCCACCCGTACCTAAAGCTAACGCAAGCGTCTGTCTGACGCATACAAATTTCGAATTGCCCATACTAAAAATTGTTCTGCACTGCGCTGTTTTTCAACGCAAGTTTCTGCTAAATTCGTATGCATCTGACTGTACGAAGAATTGCGCTGAAATAGCGCAGCGTTCTGGCACGTTACGTGTAGGCCGCGCCTAACCATTTAGATATCAGTACAAAGTATAGGTACAGCAGTATATTTCTGTTTTAGGAAGTCAAACGTCCCCTGCAATATTGTTAGCTCCGACCATATCGTAGCGGCATCTGTATACAAATTTGCCAATTTAAATAAATTGAATCCCGCCTGAACAAATGCTTTGACTAATTTACATCTTTAATATTCAGCATAACTTACCGTTGGATATGAATTTCGAATTCCCGGCTTGATTATTGTTCTACGGGTAAAAATAAAATGGGTCATGTCAGAAAAGGTTATTATTAGATACGAGTTATTATTTCAAGAAGCGGGTAAAATTTAAATTCTCCAGCTATAAACAAGTAAGTATCTAAATAAATTTTATTTATCCAGTAACCTCGATCTGCTGCATTCGTGCTAGAAGAATTTTTTAAAAGGTAGAACTCGAATATAGTCTCTCCCTTATCTAATTACATACATAGCTAATGCTCTTTTCGAAACAGAATTTACGTAGCCTCATGTGTGCAAAATAGATGAACTGAGGAGAGAAATACACATGACGTCCGTTTCTGTGTTATTTTGCCGCAGCAGTGCTATTGCGTGTTAGGTAAATGCGATTTTCAACCTTAATTTCATCGAATACGGAATAACCATTTGATTTGGCAAACGCATCTGCTAAAATTGCTCATAACGCTGTGTCAGCGGATGCATCTGTCAAACCGTTTGACGTAAACCGTATTTGTCGACATCACATCAGTATTGTTATGTTATATATAACGCAGGCGTTACGCGGTGCAAAAGTAACACAGAAACGCACGTTACGTGTGTTTCTCGGCTGACTCGATCAGTGTTACCAGGGTAGGTACTGCATGCTTCAACTGTTCGACCCTTCGACCTAACAACCCAGTCGTAATTAATTCATGATAAAACGGAATGTGAAGACGAAAGCAAAAAATACTAATAAGACCGAGTCTTTCTCTAAAGCACTGACGGGTTTTCTTCGTGATACATAAGCTTATTTTCCATTTCTGCTTCTCTTAGACTTAGTACTTTGCAGACTACTGGCTCTGAGACCAAGGCAATTTTAGGAAAGTCGTAGTCTTCATGCAACTAGTCGTTCTTACGACTATAAAATCGACTTGAAAAGCGGAAACGGAAACACACGCAACGTCGGTTTGTGCGTCGTTTATTCGATTCTCCACCCTACCTGCATATGAATACGGTTTGTGTCAAACGGCATCGCACAACGCTGCGTTGTCTGTCAAATCGTTTGACATAAACCGTATTCGTATAAAAATAAGGTGGAAAATCAAACAAACGACGCACAAACCGACGTTGCGTGTGTTCTTCGCCTAAGTGTGTTTGTCGGCTGACTCGAACAGTGTTACCCGGGTACTGCATGCTTCAACTATTCGATCCAACAACCCAATCGTAATTGATGATAAGACGGAATGTGAAGAAGAAAGCAAAAAATGCCCATAAAAAGTAAAAATACTAATAAGACCGAGTCATTTCCTTGAGGTGCAGGAGAATCTACTTCTCTAAAGCACTCACGGGTCTTCTTCGTAATACATAAACTCATTTTCCATTCCTGCCTCTCTTTACTTTGCAGACTACTGGCTCTGAGACCAAGGCAATTTTAGGAAAGTTGTAGTCTACATGCAACTAGTCGTTCTTACGACTAGAAAATCTACTTGAAAAGCAGAAACGGACGTTATGTGTGTTTCTCGCCTGACTCGATCAGTGTAGTTACCCGGGTACTGCATGCTTCAACTGTTCGACCCAACAACCCAATCGTAATCGCTTTGAAGCGGTACGCGTGTTTTCCGATCGAGCTGTTGTTGGTTTGTTTACCAAACTTGTGATTAACTTTGCCTAGTCTTCCTGCCTACCAGCATGGACGTATAAAAGGGCGGACAGAGTCGCGCTAATAAAACCTCTGTGTAGCCCCAAGTCAGCCAGTTGGCTGTACGTACAAGAATGCACGCACACATTCACACCACAACCAGCTATTCCGAACGCAAACGTCAGCCTACCCTACCGATTTTTGCAAAATAAACAAAAACAAAACATCATCTCGTGCATTCTAAAAAATTGAAAAAACCGCAGTAATCAAAGGAATAAAAGTTCGGGAATCACGTTTCACAGATAAATTAATAATTTGATCACTCATTTTCATGTTTTAAATTATTTAATTTAGCCTCAAAAAATCAAGAAAAAAAATCGACTGAGGGCTGGTGTTGCCAATATTCACGTTAGAAATTTCCCTAAAGTAGGTATGGGTAATTATTCGGTGAGTGGGTTCATTTGAGCTTAGGATGATGATGATGGATAGTTTTATGAATTTATATTCATTTATATTAAACATTCCGTAATATTTTCCTAATTATTTTTATTAGGTTTTCTCAAACAAATGAAGTATGGAAAAATTACTACATTGAAATTATAAGGAACTGCAATGGCAACAAAGAATGGGTTCCTCACAAATTTAGTGTCATTTGCAGGTACACATTTTGATGACAAGGATATGTTTACTACAAAGAAAGGATTTCGTTGTATTGTTACGTATGCAATACCAAGATAGGTATTTTTAACATTTTTTTTTTTATTTATTTATGATGGGCTTACTCTTGACCCCAATCTTACCCTAGAGCAGAGATGGGATCTACGGTGGAGCGAGCTTGCCCAGAAGATGCCTATTCACTCTAGACTTAAAGAGATTCAGGTTATATGCACTCGGAAATACAGACGCAAGCAGGGAATTCCATTCTTTAGCCGTGCGCATAATGAAAGATGATTTGAAGCGCTTAGTGCGTAATGTGGGTATATCAACTAAGAACGGATGGTAGCCGGCCGTGCGTCTGGATGTCCGATGGAAGAAAGGAGACGGTGGTATGAGCTCATGCAGCTCACGCGCACACTCTCCGAAGTACAATCTGTAGAAGACCGATAGGCAAGCAACCTTGCGGCGGTGAGCCAGGCTGTGAAGCTTGGTCGCCACCAGTTTTTTATCGCCTATTAATCTCTTGGCTCTGCGTTCCACCGAATCCAGTGCAGCAAGTTGGTATTTAGCCGAGCCATCCCAAAGGTGACAGCAGTACTCCATGCAAGATCGGACTTGAGCTTTATAAAGAGTTAGAAGCTGTTCAGGCGTGAAGTACCGCTTGACTTTATTCAGGACGCCCAACTTTCTAGCTGCAATTTGAGCCTTGGACTCGATGGTGGTGCCAAAGTTGAGGTCAGAGGACAGCTCCATGCCAAGGAGTTGAAGAGTGTTGGTCACTGGAACAGATGTACCCCGAAAAGTAGGAGAAAAGGTGAAAGGACTCCTTTCCATTCTTTCTTTTATTATGTATGTATTATGTATTATGTATGGACAAGTGAATAATTTTTACGGGCTACAGCATTAACGGCATGAGGTATGTTGAATTATGAGGTGTCGTCAGATTGTCGTCAGTTTCATTGGTAAAAAAAAACCTAACATGGCAACCCTAATTCACTCACACAAGTTTATCCGCCGCCATTACGGTTATTCAGTTTTGACATAACTGGCATTCTGTCCGCCCTTTTATACGTCCATGCCTACCAGCGCCTGATTGCTGTTTTTGTGACTGTCAGTTTCATATAATAAATTAAAATATTTGATATTGCTACAATAAAAAAATCTAAAAAATGGAAGAAGTAACCTGATGTATAAAAAAACATAAACCCGACTGCGGTATTATTGTTAATACAAACGAAACAAGTGGAAAAAATTCACGCCACCGGCGGGACTTGAACCCACGTCTTCTGACAAGCCGGGTCAGACGTGCTAGCCACTCCTACACCACGTTGGCTTCTACCCGAGGTGGCGAAACTGTGAACCCCTTGCTTCGTTTATATATATTTTTTTATTACTTGACTACTTTCGAGTAGCTTTAGCACCGTCTATGACTATTTAGTAGAACTATACAGTCACTCAACTGACAACATTATGTATGTACAAGTTGACGAGAGATGGAGCTTTTTTCGATTTGTGAATGTTTTACTATCTTGTGGAAATTTTCCTCAAGATAGTAATTTCGAATACTTGGTGTTTTAATCAAACACTAGATATTGGTATTATTGTTAATACAAACGAAACAAGTGGAAAAAATTCACGCCACCGGCGGGATTTGAATCCACGTCTTCTGACAAGCCGGGTCAGACGTGCTAGCCACTACACCACGTTGGCTTCTACCCGAGGTGGCGAAACTGTGAACCCCTTTGCTTCGTTTATATATATTTTTTTATTACTTGACTACTTTGTAGTAGCTTTAGCACCATCTATGACTATTTAGTAGAACTATACAGTCACTCAACTGACAACATTATGTATGTACAAGTTGACGAGAGATGGAGCTTTTTCGATTGTGAATGTTTTACTATCTTGTGAAATTTTCCACAAGATAGTAATTTCGAATACTTGGTGTTTTAATCAAACACTAGATATTGGTATTATTGTTAATACAAACGAAACAAGTGGAAAAAATTCACGCCACCGGCGGGATTTGAACCCACGTCTTCTGACAAGCCGGGTCAGACGTGCTAGCCACTACACCACGTTGGCTTCTACCCGAGGTGGCGAAACTGTGAACTCCTTGCTTCGTTTATATATTTTTTTATTACTTGACTACTTTCGAGTAGCTTTAGCACCATCTATGACTATTTAGTAGAACTATACAGTCACTTAACTGACAACATTATGTATGTACAAGTTGACGAGAGATGGAGCTTTTTCCGATTTGTGATTGTTTTTCCGACTGCGGTAATTTCAAAGCTGTATTTTGCGATTAAAATCCGCCATCTAGAATCTTTGTACTTTGAATATAGCTAGTGTCACTTGAGCTGCTGAGACGAATCTAACGACACATAATAAGGCAATTCAAGATCAGCCCAACCGTTCCATCCCACACCCAGCTACAAACTCTAAAAAAAATAGTCATCCTTTTGAGGCAGTCGGGTAAAAAACAACGAACAAAATAATGATATAATTTCAACCAAGGTTAGTAAAAAGAATACTTACAATAGGCAAAGTAGGAATTTTTTTCAGCAAGCAATCTATTTCACTAGGTTTTCCAAGCTTAAGCTGATACAAGCTATCTCTCTAGGAAGATTGATAGTCTATCCTTTTACCCCTAAAACAAATATTGTAAGTATTTCCGACTTCATGCGATCCATTTCAAGTGAGAGCAAGTTTTCGGGTCACTGCGCACGCCTCGAACAGTTGAAAGATTCTCTCTACAATAAAATAGTTTCCTATATTCCTTTACCTCGGAATATTGCGTTTTGGTTAGATGTAACTTTTGCCAGGTTTCGATATCCTGAAAATACATACGTTTTTTCGAATCGAAGGCCGGATTTTTCATACGGTCTTGTAAAAGCCAGCAAGCGATGGGTCAAACTGATTTCGCCCAAATTTGGAAAGGGTCAGCCAGCAAACCTTATTAAGAGAAAGTGTAGTCGGCTGAAAAATGAATGCAAACGTGTTGATTCCGTATTCGCATACAAACCCACATTTATAAATATATGACGGCGCATGCCGTCTCCTTTCTTCAACGTAGTCGCTGGATGCTGGCTGGGACAAGATTGACGTCTGGTCAATCTGGAGAAGCGTCAGAGCTTGAGCGCTGTCAATGATTTTCGGCAGAGAAAAACAATCGGCGCCTCGATCTACGAACGAATCTCCTCAATCCCAGGAAATCGAGTATTGTTTTGTGTTGTTAATGCCCAAGAAGGGCTGCCTTATTTATTTTGTGAAAGCCTCGGCTGTTGTTTCGTTATATTTCGTTAAAACTTGCTAACAAAGTTTGTGCTACAAAGGAATAGCGTATCATTGAATAGAAGGTATGGAAGTCCATGATGGTGGCGGGGATGCGCCATTATCAGAAGCGGGCACCAAAGGGCTGCCACCAGGTAATACCGGACCAGCTGACGAAAGCAATGCCTCTAAGCTATTGAACAATATGGAAGCGCTACTTACACGAATCTTAGCTGCTCCACAACCACCGGTGGCAGGCTCTACCACGCCAAATGATGTCAAACTGCTTCCATTCGATCCCGAAGATTCCGACGCCGACATAAATGGCTGGTGTAAGATAACTGAACTCATAGTGAAAAGCAAGCAACTCGTGGGTATTAACTTGCTCATGGCTCACCAGTGCATTAAAGGTCGTGCAGCTTCTTGCCTGACAAAATGAATGTAAATGAGCTAACATGGGACACTGTCAAAGAAAGTTTGATGGCCAGATTTTGTCGACCAAAGTTGTGTCAAGATTACTTTGATGAAATTTTCGTTTTCACATTGAAAGTAAAGAAAGTGCTCCAGAAGCCGGTCTCCGTCTTTGAGTATGATTGAAAGCTTACCTAAGACTGAAATGGAAGAAGATGTAATTACAGGATTTGTTATATCAGTTTTGTCTCAAAAGACGGTATGATACGCCGTGAACTGAATTCTCACACTGTAACGACAAAAGCCCAACTATTTCGAATTCTAAGCGGTATTTCTTTGAAGAGACGCACGGACGTGTCGGAACACCACGAAACCGAATTCAAGCGACCTCGTATGGCGGATACTAGGTTTCCCTACAAATGTTTTTCATGTGGGGTTTCTGGACATCGAGCAACTGAATGTAGAAAGCGGCAAGATTGTCCTACTGCGATGCCAAAACAGCAAGACGTTCCAGCCACGTCACGTATGCCGGACCGGGCTATGAATATTACATGTTTCAGCTGTGGTAATCCGGGTCATGTAGCAACCACCTGCCCGCAAAAGATCAACAGAGGAGTTGTTACAAAAAAGGAGGTGAATCTCTGTGAGAAAAAGTTGTCGAGGGGTATCTTGAGGACGTCATCCGGTGAGCCAGTTTCATATTTTTTTGACAGCGGATCCGATTGCTCTCTGGTAAAAGAAAGTTTAGTTTCAAAATTCCCAGGTACTGCACGCAATGATCTCGTTATTCTTACGGGTCTCGGAAAAGGCGAAGTAGAATGCACAGAGCAGGTGTCAAGCGATGTAAATTTTGGGGAAATTTCACGAACTTTGATATTTCATGTAGTACCAGATTCGTTCATGCCAGAGTCAGTAATAATAGGCAGCAAGATTTTGGAAGGAGGTTCGGTGGGTGTTACGATGGACGACGAAACGCTGACGTTTTATTCTAAAAAGCAAGTAAATTTATGCGAGTCAAGCCCTAATAAGCCAGACTTTAGCCAAATAGATACCGATTTGACAGGGGACGATAAAAAAGCTCTTTTAGATATGCTAAACCGTTATGCGGACTACTTCATACAGGGTGTTTCTACTAGGCGTGTAAATACAGGGGAAATAGAAATAGATTTAGTTGACCCGCATAAAATCGTACAAAGGCGTCCTTATAGGTTAGCCCCAATGGAAAAAGAAGTTGTTAGAAGGTGCAGGAGTTACTAAAAGCGGGAGTTATTCGCGAGTTTGTCACCGTTTGCGAGCCCTATTCTGGTAAAAAAAGATAACACCGACCGAATGTGCGTTGATTACCGGGAACTCAATTCCAACACACGACCCGAACATTATCCTTTACCTCGTATTGAGGATCAAATTGATCAGCTTAGCGGTGCACATTACTTTTCATCGTTAGATATGGCTTCGGGGTTCCACCAAATCCCTATTCATCCAGACTCGGTGAAAAAAACAGCGTTTGTGACGCCGGAAGGGCAATACGAATATTTGGCAATGCCTTTCAGGCTGCGCAACGCACCATCAGTGTACCAAAGGTGTATCACTAAGGCTGTTCATCAGTTGAAAGATAAACCGCTGATTTATATGGACGACGTACTATGTCACTCTGTTGACGTATCTGAAGGTCTAAAACGACTTGAAGAAGTAATAATCGCACTTTCCACTGCTGGATTCACATTTAACCTTAAAAAGTGCAAATTCATGAAAAATAAGATAGACTATTTGGGGTACTCCATACAGTGTGGCGAAGTTAGACCGAACGCGCGTAAAATAAAAGCTTTAGCAGATTCACCTCAACCTAAAACCGCGACACAAGTCCGTCAATTTTGGCCTTGCATCCTATTTCCGAAAATTTATTCCTGGATTTACAAATATAGTCGGCCCTTTGTATCCGCTTACGAAGCTCAAGGGTCCTATAAAATGGTCTGAAAAACTCGAAAACATTCGTAATACCATTATAGGTATATTGACTTCTGAACCGGTCTTGACAATTTTTGACCCCGAGCTGCCCGTTGAACTTCACTGCGACGCCAGCTCCGAAGGTTACGGAGCGATTCTCATACAGAAAAAGAACGACCTTCCTCACGTGGTGGAATACTTTAGTAGACGAACGACCGAAGTAGAGTCACGCTACCACTCGTACGAACTGGAAACGCTTGCAGTTGTACGAGCAGTGAAGCACTTCCGACACTACCTTTATGGCAGGCGATTTGGTTTACACGGACTGTAACTCGCTCAAATCATCAAAATCTAAAACCGACCTGACTCCACGTGTACATCGCTGGTGGGCGTTTTACAGGCGTTTGATTTTGAAATTGTATCGTGAAGGCCGTGCAATGGAACATGCGGATTATCTTTCTAGAAATCCTGTGCTAGACCACGATGTGCCCTCCACATCCCATGAGTTTACAGCACCTGTAGCTAAAACTGTTCACTTTGTAGAACTGCATCAAGGCTGGATTTCTGTCGAACAGAAACGCGACACAGAAATTCAAGACTTAATAAACAAGCACAACAATAATGAATTCCCTGATACAGTGGGTCAAACGTATGATGTAAGAAATGGCATTCTTTATAGAAAGGTTTGCCGTAATAAGGTCTTGTCGTGGTTGCCTGTAATCCCGCGATCCTTGATATGGACTTTGATAAGCCATGTTCACAATGAGTTGCAACATTTGGGAAGTGACAAAACGTTGGACAAGTTGTATGAGCAATACTGGTTTCCCCAAATGTCAAAGTGTGTCAAGAAATTTATAGACTCTTGTATAGTTTGCAAAGCTTCCAAGGTGTTTCAGGTGCCCAACCCGTGCGGCTGCATTCAATTCCGAAAGTGTCGGAACCGTGGCACACTATTCATATTGATTTCACCGGAAAGCTAAGCGGAAAAAGCGACCGCAAAGAATATTGCTCCGTAATTATAGACGCATTCACTAAATATGTGTTGTTGGAGCATACCACCTCTCTAGATGCAGCCAGTGCAACCAGGCCCTTAAAAACGCTGTTTGCCTCTTTGGAGCACCTAAACGTATTATTGCTGACCAGGGTAGGTGTTATATAAGCCAGGAATTCAAAAACTTCTGTGCCGAACACAATATTGAGCTGCATTTTATAGCAACGGGCACCAGTAGAGCGAATGGTCAAGTAGGTGTAATGCGCACCCTAAAGAGCCTACTGACGATTGTTGAAAATGACGAAAATAAAACATGGCGCGATGAGTTAGGTAACGTGCAGCTAGCACTCAATAGCACCAAATCGTCAGTCACGAAATATGCACCTACTGAACTTATGTTTGGAATTCGTTCGTTATCGTTAGGAATGTCAAAGGTTAGGCCCTCTGGTTAAAACGAAAACAGAATCGATTTGGACTCTGCCAGGCAGAATGCGTTAAATAATATCCAAAAGGCAGCTGCTTCGGATACCGAACAGTTCAACCAAGGACGCGCAATTATTAAACCCTTTTTAAAAGGTGATTTTGTGTTTATCAAAATAGTGAGCGTAACCAAACTAAATTAGATCGGAAGTTTAGGGGTCCGTATATAATAACGAATGTTTTAGATAATGACCGTTACGAGTTAAGAAGTATGTTTGGATCGCAGCGTACCTTTAAATACGCACACGAGAATTTGCGTCCAGTACCCAAAGGTCATGACGGGCTACTTGAAATTTCTACATGTTTAATGAATGAGGATACCGTGACGGCGCCGGAAAACGTAGAACTCGATAACGATCACCTCGACATACTAGATAGCTGTGATACGCTGGCTGCAAACTCTGAGACCTTTACCGCCGAATCAGACACGTTTACAGTAAGCGAAGTAGACGAAATTCCTCATTATGAAACATGCGAGCATGAAGTTGAAATCCACACAGAGCAAAACGATCCGTAATTTATTGGTACGTTAAATGCAAACGAATTGGGTTAGATACTTCCGATTATACATACGATGTAGTTGATGCAATTAACTGACTTGTGGGTAGGTTAAGCCTGACCCTGACTGTTACTGGCGACTGTTGCTGTTGTAGTTAATGTGGTGGACAATGTTGGTGGGATAATGTCGTACCGGGCCATGCAGCTTAAGTGCGGCTGGTTGAAAGGACACATACATTCATCCAGTTTTACGTTGAGAGTGTATGTGTCTGGTTGAAAGGACATCCAGTTCTAATGGTGGATCGTGCCAAGCTACACCCAGGTAGGGTTAGTTGAAAGGACATCCGGTTCTAGTCTGGATCGTGCCGGGCCAGACACATGGTGGTTTTTGGATTGTTGTTGGACTATACAAGGAAGTGACTGCTAAGAAAAGAGACAAAGTGATTGACGTTGACCCAAAACCCAAAGTGATTAACTTGTCAGGTTGGACGAGCTGGAGCTGGTATTACTTCAAATGGGGCATTGATTGCTTGTGTAATTGTTACAGAGTTACCAGCTGAAGCGCCCGAGGACGGTCGCGGGTCAGTCTGGCCGTGACGGCGCATGCCGTCTCCTTTCTTCAACGTAGTCGCTGGATGCTGGCTGGGACAAGATTGACGTCTGGTCAATCTGGAGAAGCGTCAGAGCTTGAGCGCTGTCAATGATTTTCGGCAGAGAAAAACAATCGGCGCCTCGATCTACGAACAGATCTCCTCAATCCCAGGAAATCGAGTATTGTTTTGTGTTGTTAATGCCCAAGAAGGGCTGCCTTATTTATTTTGTGAAAGCCTCGGCTGTTGTTTCGTTATATTTCGTTAAAACTTGCTAACAAAGTTTGTGCTACAAAGGAATAGCGTATCATTGAATAGAAGGTATGGAAGTCCATGATGGTGGCGGGGATGCGCCATTATATATATATACAGGGTGATTGGAAATTCGATGCATTCCCTGAAGGTGGTTAGAGGGGGGGCCATTTCCAACATATTCTTCCATGGAACCAGGGGTCGGAAATGATTGGTTACAAAATTATTAGGACTTTTGATTTTTAAAGAAAATCCCGATTTCAACTTTAAAGTCATGCAAAGCTAGCCAAACCGTTTATGCATAGTTTTTGACATGATCTCATAGTGAATGAATAGGACAATCATTTTAGTTACAAGTTTAGTTAGAAATACTCTTCTTTTTAAAATACAGCGCCAAAACAAGAAAAATATTTTGGTGGAAAGGGATTTTTCAACATTCATAGTAATCTACTGTAAAAATCACTATGGAATAATCCGTAAAACTTCATAACAGAGTTCTCTGTTGCATTAGCTAACCAAAAGGTACAATAATCTACAATCAAACATGTTTTCATAAAATAATTAGGCAAAAAGCGGTGAAACAAGGCATTGACTATGGTCGGTCGACTACGCCAAAGTCAGCAAATGCTGTTTAGACAACTTTTCAATTTTCGTGGTCTAATGGATGGAGCATTCCCTCAGGAGTCTGTGGTTCAAATTCGATTCGTGAGTTGACCTACAAGGTTGATATTCAACACTTGTGAATTTTCCCAGTTTGGTTTAAAAATCACGTTGAACCACCTGATTGTCCGTAAGAAAATATCGTGCTCCGGAGGGCATATTAAACCATCGGCCTCGATTGATGTCTAATAAACGCAGACGGTGGTTGTAACACTACCATAGAGAGTCTAATACTTGTAGAAGGTGGTTTAAAACTCCGACAAAGATTTATCATTTCAGTTTTTAGGCTGTTTAAAGCTCAGGAGCTCCATTTCTGAATTGTCGTAACCAAATCCGTGCACGGAAATCTAAAACGAGTGGTCTAACCATTCGTATTACACGTTCTACTACTCGACACTTTAAATGTTAAGGGTTTGTGTGAATTTATTAGGTGTATAAATAATAATAAGTTTAGTAGAACATGTGATACGAGCACAATTAGTAGATTTTCGCACGATTGGGATTACGACAATTCAGAAATGGAGCTCTGAGCTTAAAACAGCCTAAAAACTGAAATGATAAATCTTGTCGGAGTTTTAAACCACCTACTGAAGTATTAGACCTCTGCTATGGTAGTGTTGACCACCGTCTGCGTTTATTAGACATCAATCGAGGCCGATGGTTTAATATGCCTCCGAGCACGATATTTTCTTGCGGACAATCAGGTGGTTCAACGTGATTTTTTAAACCAAACTGGGAAAATTCACAAAGTGTTGAATATCAACCTTGTAGGTCAACTCACGGAATCGAACCTGGAACCACAGACTCCTGAGGAATGCTCCACCCATTAGACCACGAAAATACTTGAAAAAGTTGTCTAAACATTTGCTGACTTTGGCGTAGTCGACTGACCATAGCAACTGCCTTGTTTCTACGCCGCTTTTTGCATTAATGCTAATTATTTTATGAAAACATGTTTGATTGTAGATTATTGTAATTCGGTTAGCTAATGAAAAGAGAGAACTCTGTTGAAGTTTTTACGGATTATTCCATAGTGATTTTACAGTAGATTACCATGAATGTTGAAAAATCTTTCACCAAAATATTTTCTTGTTTTGGCGCTGTATTTTAAAAAGAAGAGTATTTCTAACTAAACTTGTAACTAAAATGATTGGCCTATTCATTCACTATGAGATCATGTCAAAAACTATGCATAAAACGGTTTAGCTTTCGCATGACTTTTAAAGTTGAAATCGGGAAATTTTCAAAAATCAAAAGTCCTAATAATTTTGTAACCAATCATTTCCGACCCCTGGTTCCATGGAAGAATATGTTGGAAATGGCCCCCCCTCTAACCACCTTCAGGGAATGCATCGAGTTTCCAATCACCCTGTATATGTCGGAGTGTATTAAAGAGAGAGAGAGCCAACGCACGCCACGCGCGTGCTCGTACACACGTAAAGGGGAAACAGGGCGCGACGGCCGCCACCGACATCAGAATCGAGAAGCTTCTCATCAATGGCCGACTATCTATCACAACCTGGGCGTGTAATAACCGAAGTCAGGATCAAAACTACATCGTGGGCGTGTATTTCCTATATCCAACCAGCTCAACTAAGTGTGACACCCTTGTTACAATCACCAATCACAATCTCAAACTCCGGGCATGATCAACCACATGCCATTCACCGTTGTAGTCTACTTCTATGAAGAAGGAAAGATTAGTACCAAAGTACGAAGGAAGACCTCTCTTGTTATTGGGAAATAGCATGGTTTCGTTATCTATAAACTCTTCAGGAATGGTACGACCATTCGACGCATACGACAGAAGACGTATCGCCCCAATAATATCATGTGTCTCAGTCATTCTCTATCTTCAATCATTATCAATCACTTTGTAATAATCTCCATCACACCATATGTACCATCAACATCACTTTCTAAAATATCAGTGTCATCTCATCACATTTTGCATCACAATTTCAACTTGACTGCCATACTACTTTAATCAATTTTAGCACTGAATGTTTGACAACAACCCGTCTGCATGTGTTATTTCACAACATCTAACTTAGCTATTAGGAACTCGTAAGGCGCAAACTCCACCAAAGAGATGAAGAGCATAGGACGTAAGAATGACAGTTGACAGACAAGTAATCGTCAAACATTCTTCTTAATTTTTGACGCTAGCTGTCATAGATGCGACGCTTGTGTGTGCCTTTGTCAATACGTTTTCATACATTTTATATGGAAACCGTTTCAAGCGTCGCCAAAGCGTCGCGATATCAAACGTCAAGCGTCGTAGGGCATGTCCTGTGTCCTCTCTGTGGAGCTTGGGGCTAAAAGGAACAACGTCAGAGACAATCTCATCGACAGGCAAACACACATACAGTACGCGATCGAGTTCTTGACCATCGGGGAATGAGGAGGCGCGCGGGGGCGGCGCGCCCCGCGTTTATCCACCTACCCGCATTGGCCCGCAGTCGAGTGATGGGAAAAAAGTGCGTCACAAAGTTATCGATATTTTGTCGTCGTTTGTGTTGTCAAGTGTTGTTTTGTGTAGAAAACAAACTCATTATTATTAATTACACTTTTTCAGTTAACAACGCTTTGGATCGAGCGGTCCATTATACTGGGCTTTCTAAAAAGACATTGACTAGAATTGAAACAGAAGCAAAAATTGATAATCTTCGTTCGCCTTCTAAAATATCGGCCAAGATATTATATAATTGCCTCTGGTAGCCCAATGCCTAACCAATCATCATGATGCTTGCATTAGTGTTACAAAACTCAAAAATAATTAAATTCACCCGGAACAACCCATTAACTAATAACTATGAGTAGTCTTAACTGAATTGTTCGGCAACAGTTCTCGATATCGACATCAACATGAATTTAGTCACAGCACTACCGCATTCCTCAACATGGTCATGAACTCGTTCGCGTACTGTAGTTGCTTTGTAAGTTAATCATCAAACCTGACGCCTTCATTGCTTGTTACAGTTTATCAGCTGCAAGGAAAACACATTACTTAGTAAATAAACACACAATTGAATTCAAACTATAAGGAAAATTGGAAAGATCTCACCAAACTGCACTTTGCAATCATTGTTCAAGGATGTTTCTTCGCCAGTGCAATTTCATCACTTTTACCGCTGTTCTCAAGCGGCCCGCGCTGAACCGCGATCGCATACCGCTTCCAATAACTTTTGCCTCATCATGAGACCGAAGAACATGAAGGATCATTGTGATATTCACAGCAAAACACGATAAATTGGCACTTCACAAAAACACACACCACAGACTGTTTTACCGGGAACCATGACCGTCGTGACAGTAACATTTTTCAATCTAAGAATTCTCCTTTGGGATAGGCTAAAGCTCATACAGCCTTCAAAATCCATACTGCCATTCCGACACGGCCATTCTGACCTGTCAGACGTCCTCGGCTGACGTACATGAAAACTAACAATATCATGATCAAGATTATTCCGCTCGTTCATCCTGACAACAACGAGTGTAGTTAGAAAGCAAGTTATGTCACATAACATCTTCACAGAAAACATCCAAGTAAACTTCCTTTCATTTAAGCATCACCAATTTCAGAATACTCTTGCTATGTTTTGTCCGTAACAGCTACAATAGTCAATCAAAAGTCTGTATACCTGATCCAACGATAACTCTATCAGCGATACCAGTTTCATATCCTTCCACGTCACGATAAACTTGTAGTGCCAAATAGTGGAGAGCGTAAGTCACATCATCAATTGCCTCTCAAGACAAAAATCAATTCAGCTTCAACACAGTTTTAGCTAACACTCAAAAAGTCATTATTAACACTAACACACCAAAGACCTAAATTATTGCGTCACTGTTTCAGTTCCAATGTTCCATTAACAAAGTCTCAGTAAAGGTTATTCGTCAATTCCGCCCAATATGGTCAATCTAGTTTTCTCAAGCAACTGTTAACTTTTCCGTTATAACTCCGATACCAACCAGAAATTCAAATTCTAAGAAAGTTCTATCCGCTTTATAGCTCAAAATCATAACGCGTACTTTACATCTTATCAATGACGTCCATCTTGCCGGATAACACCTCTACAACATAACCGTTAATCGGTTACACTATTTGATGTCCATCCCACCAGACAACAAAACACCATTGACGTCCCACCCGTCATACCACCACCGTAACCTCTCTCCGGTTCCGGTTACCCCAGTGACGTCTCTCCCGTCACGCAACCCTATGCGCACCCTTTCATGTAAAGTATCCGTTCTGATATAGTCTACACAAGTTAAACTTCAACATAGATAACGCATCAAAGTTATAAACGTTCTTTACACGTAAATCAGTCACAGTAAATTGATTCAGTCGTGATATTTCATGTTTCGTCACATCAAGTCAAAGCACTCAATTCGAAATACAATTTTGGTACGCAAACGTAAGAACGGCTGAAGGTACAAAGTAAAAATTACACCATCTGTCAAGGTTGATCTTCTAACCAAAAGTCCGATTCAAATTTTCTCAGTCATGATTGTAATACCATCCATCCAAAATAATGTTCCAGTCACATTTGAATCCAATTCGCCTTCGTTCAAATTATCAGTCTACAACTACATCAGCTCAGAACGCCAATATGTCCAAAGAAATAGTGACCACAAGTCCACTAGAATATCTCTTACATCTTTCCAAATGACGGTCCACTATCCCACTTCTGATGTCGGAGTGTCATTGAAGAAGAGAGAGCACACGCACGCCACGCGCGTGTGCGTACACACGTAAAGGGAAAACAGGGGCGCGACGGCCGCCACCGACATCAGAATCGAGAAGCTTCTCACCAATGGCCGACATCTATCACAACACAACCTTCATCAAGATTACACCACTCTGTTACCTGGGCATGTAACAACCGAAGTCAGGATCAAGACTACATCGCGGGCGTGTATTTTCAAAATTCAACCAGCTCAACTAAGTGTTACATCCTTGAATACAAAATTTTAAAACACTTCTCGTGTTAGGTAAACAATATATGGAAAACTTCCAAAATTTTCACCGCAGGCAGGTGAAAATTTTGGAAGTCTTCCAAAAATTGTTTACCTAACACGGGAAGTGTTTTAAAATTTGGTGTTCAATTTATCGCGGGTTTTCATCGCTTTAACTACATTCAATCTGTAAAGAATGAATTAGTCGCTGGGAATTAGTTGCAAAACTATCCCGGTAGATGGAGCCAATCCACGCGATAGGACAAGATATACTTCCATAATTTCGCGGGCTCGATTGGAACCGCGGTAGCCCAGTTGGTTAGGGCGTCGGTACTGACTGATGTTGCTGCAGGTTCAAATCCTGCCTGCTGCGGTGAAAATTTTGGAAGTTTTCCAAATATTGTTTACCTAACACGAGAAGTGTTTTAAAATTTGGTACTCAATTTATCGCGGGTTTTCATCGCTTTGACTACATTCAATCTGTAAAGAATGAATTAGTCGCTGGGAATTTTAATAAACTATCCCGGTAGATGGAGCCCATCCACGCGATAGTGGACAAGATATACTTCCATAATTTCGCGGGCTCGATTGGAACCGCGGTAGCCCAGTTGGTTAGGGCGTCGGCAGTACTGATGCCGAAGGTCGCAGGTTCAAATCCTGCCTGCGGTGAAAATTTTGGAAGTTTTCCAAATATTGTTTACCTAACACGAGAAGTGTTTTAAAATTTGGTATTCAATTTATCGCGGGTTTTCATCGCTTTGACTACATTCAATCTGTAAAGAATGAATTAGTCGCTGGGAATTACCCTTGTCACAATAACCAATCACAACCTCAAACTCCGGGCATGATCAACCACATGCCATTCACCGTTGTAGTCTACTTCTATTAAGAAGGAAAGATTATTACCAAAGTACGAAGGAAGACCTCTCTTGTTATTGGGAAATAGTATGGTTTCGTTATCTGTAAACTCTTCAGGAATGGTACGACCATCCGACGCATACGACAGAAGACGTATCGCCCCAATAACATCATGCATCTCTGTCATTCTCTATCTTCAATCATTATCAATCACTTTGTAATAATCTTAATCACACCATATCTGCCATCAATATCACTTTCTTAAATATCATGGTCATCACATTGGCATCACAATTTCAACTTGACTGCCGTACTACTTTGATCGATTTTAGCACTGAATGTTTGACAACAACCCGTCTGCTTATTTCATTTCGCTACATCTGACTTAGCTGTTAGAAACTCATAAAAGGAACAACGTAAGAGACAATCTCATCATTAGGAAAACACACGTAGTTGCTATGTAACAACATCATCAAACCTGACGCCTTCATAGCTCGTTACAGTTTATCAGCTGCAAGGAAAACACATTACTAAGTAACTAAACACACAATTGAATGCCAAACTATAAGGAAAGATTGGAAAGATCTCACCAAACTGGACTTTGCAATCATTGTTCAAGGACACTTGTTCGCCAGTGCATTTTCATCACTTTTACCGCCGTACTCAAGCGTGGGCCGCTTGAACCGTGAACCGTGATCGCATACCGCTTCCAATCATTTTTGCCTCATCATGAGACCGAAGAACATGATTTTCACAGCAAAACACAATAAATTGGCACTCCACAAAAACACAAACCACAGACCAAAGAATACTATACTCTCACTGGCGTGGAGAAGAACGCCATCTGTGAACAACGAAGGTGGCCCCTTCATTTATACTACTAGCGCCACCGTATTGGATCTGTGAATTATGAGTGAACTAAAAATTGGCGGGCTTTCGTAGCAAATTCAAAAATTATATTAAGTTTTTTTTATCTTTACTGAACTAATCAAGTCAGTATGCACATGTTTTTAATATAAATAAATGTTTGAAATACCTACTGTTTCATAACTTGATTAATTCAGTAAAGATTTTAGATACTCGTTGTCGTGTTCTAGAAAATAAAATAACTAAATCAAGTTGCATGTATTTATTACAAATTTTCAGTTTTTATTTTACATATTATCTTGTCATGGTCGGGAATCACATGTTCCTGCATATTTACTCAGTTTTTTCCTGGCACCAACAAGGTAGCAAGAATCTTGGAAATGTCTGCCACACAAAAGTTTACAACTTCTATAGAGAGCAATTAAGGAGTCCACTAAAGAGCAATCCTCATCTTCTGGGTTATAAAATGTTGCCGAAGCTGTTGCTCTACAAATAGATAATAAATACAAAATGCATTAGATTAATTGTTCTATAATAAAGTAAAATGTGTCCGAAATTATATTACAAGATTTTCAGATATCTGAGTCAATCGGCTTGTCGACTTTTCTTCGAAGTTTGATGAGTAAGTATGTAAAATACCACCCATGAATGGTTTATGTCCAGCTGTGGACTGCTAGGATTATTGATACAGATAAATACATTACCTACCTCATAATGTTAGTGGAGCCTGGTTTCGGAAACCGGTGAAAGGCTACCGAATTATCACTCACCTGATTTTGCCCACATTTTGTAGATGTACGAAGACATTGCCATTCTCCTACTCAGCCTGGTGCAGGAGCAGGGACCACTCCCCCTTTCAAGAAAAAATCCACAGCTTTCTTTTAAAAATCTTTGAGAAAAATTTGTTTTATTGTTTTACTTCAAAATCAAACATGACTTTGAAAGTCATACAGACAGCCATATGACAGTAAGTTTGATAGTGTTGCCAATATAAATAAAACGATCTGTGATTATAAGGCAACATTAGCCACTAGATCCACACCTACATATATTTTCGTATGGAAACCTTGTTTGTTTGAAAAGAGAACAGGCGTTGCCACAGACTGTTTTACCGGGAACCATGACAGTCGTGACAGTAACATTTTTCAATCTAAGAATTCTCCTTTGGGATAGGCTAGAGCCCATACAGCCTTCAAAACTCATACAGCCATCCCGACAAATATATTAAGTGAAATAGAAAAAATATGTTTTGTTCTCTTTCAAACGCTGTTTTCTTCATGACCTTGATACACATTCATAAGATAATAACACATACTGGAAGACATACTCACCCGGATTATAAAACCATATTTTATTTCCGAAAATATTAGAAAACTAGAGGAAAACCCGGCTTCGCTCGGGTGAAATGAAACTCGTAATGTAGGTGCTAAATGTAGGTACTTGCGTAATTCTCTAAATTATTGAAGGCAAAGCAGGAGTGTATAGCGGGAAATCGACGTAACCCTATCTCGACAGCACGCTATCTCGATCACAGTAAATATATCGCTTCTTTGATCTCAGCAGTAAAGAAATTTCATACAAACGCTCAAAAACTCATACGGCGCCGCTACATGGAAGCTTATAGGTATTTCTCGAACTTGATGTCCTTCTTTGACTCCCACGTCTTATTTGTAATTTTACCATTTTGTGTGTAAATCGCCCTTACTTTATATGATGCAATAAAACATGCTGTACTATGACAGCCGCAACAGTACACAGCTAGACATAGGCCTTCCCTTATTAGGGGGGTATTTGCCATACTAACTACGCTTGGCAGGCGGATTGGCGAGCGCAGTTCAAGGTGATGTATTCACAGAGAATTATGCAGCCTATTCTTTTTAGTATGACAGCTGACCCCTGTCATGTAGATCTCGTTAAAGCCTACAACTTTTCCAAAGAAACCAATAGTCTTGCACGCATAGTTTCCGATATAAACGACTTTTTAGTATGACAGCTGACACCTGTCATATAGATCTCGTTAAGTCCTACAACTTTCTCAAAGAAACTAATAGTCTAGCACGCATAGTTTCCGATATAAATGACTTTTTAGTATGACAGCTGACACCTGTCATGTAGATCTCGTTAAGGCCTAAAACTTTCCTAAAGAACTTAATAGTCTAGCATGCATAGTTTCCGATATAAACGACTTTTTAGTATGACAGCTTACACCTGTCATGTAGATCTCGTTAAGGCCTACAACTTTCCCAAAGAAACCAATAGTCTAGCACGCATAGTTTCCGATATAAATGACTTTTTAGTGTGATAGCTGACACCTGTCACGTGGATCTCGTTAAGGCTTACAACTTTCCCAAAGAAACCAATAGTCTTGCACGCATAGTTTCCGATATAAACGACTTTTTAGTATGACAGCTGACACCTGTCATATAGATCTCGTTAATTCCTACAACTTTCTCAAAGAAACTATAAGTCTAGCACGCATAGTTTCCGATATAAACGACTTTTTAGTATGACAGCTGACACCTGTCATGTAGATCTCGTTGGGTCTAGCATGCATAGTTTCCGATATGACTTTTTAATATGACAGCTGACACCTGTCATGTAGATCTCGTTAAGGCCTACAACTTTCCCAAAGAAACCAATAGTCTAGCACGCATAGTTTCCGATATAAACGACTTTTTAGTATGATTGCTGACACCTGTCATGTACATCTCGTTAAGGCCTACATCTTTCCCAAAGAAACCAATAGTCTTGCATGCATAGTTTCCGATATAAATGACTTTTTAGTATGACAACTGACACCTGTCATGCAGATCTTGTTAATGCCTACAACATTCTCAAAGAAACTAATAGTCTAGCACGCATAGTTTCCGATATAAACGACTTTTTAGTATGACAGCTGACACCTGTCATGTAGATAGATCTCGTTAAGGCCTACAACTTTCCCAAAGAAACAAATAGTCTAGCACGCATAGTTTCCGATATAAACAAATTTTTAGTATGACAGCTGACACCTGTCATGAAGGTCTCGTTAAGGCCTACAACTTTCCCAAAGAAACCAATAGTCTAGCAGGCATAGTTTCCGATATAAACAACTTTTTAGTATGACAGCTGTCACCTGTCATGTAGATCTTGTTAAGGCCTACAACTTTCCCAAAGAATCCAATAGTCTAGCATGCATAGTTACCGATATAAATGACTTTTTAATATGACAGCTGACACCTGTCATGTAGATCTCGTTTAGGCCTACAACTTTCTCAAAGAAACTAATAGTCTAGCACGCATAGTTTCCGATATAAACGACTTTTTAGTATGACAGCTGACACCTGTCATGTAGATCTCGTTAAGTCTAGCATGCAAAGTTTCCGATATGACTTTTTAATATGACAGCTGACACCTGTCATGTAGATCTCGTTAAGGCCTACAACTTTCCCAAAGAAATTAATAGTCTAGCACGCATAGTTTCCGATATAAATGACTTTTTAGTATGACAACTGACACCTGTCATGTAGATCTCGTTAAGGCCTACAACTTTCCCAAAGAATCCAATAGTCTAGCATGCATAGTTACCGATATAAATGACTTTTTAATATGACAGCTGACACCTGTCATGTAGGTCTCGTTAAGGCCTACAACTTTCCCAAAGAAACCAATAGTCTAGCACGCATATTTTCCGATATAAATGACTTTTTAGTATGACAGTATAGCCGTGATGGCCATAAATAATAAAATTATCTTCAGCTCACTCTTTTATTGAAGCATAGGAACCCTAAAATACAGGTACGGGTTAGTGCCTAGTTATGATGGTATGAAGATAAATGGGTGAATATTTGATAGCAAATTACCTTTTACGGGTTCCAATACGGTACGTGGATTCACTTATAACATTTAAAACAAAACTATCACAAATCACCACTCGACAGTAAGTATAAAACAGGAATGTTATAAATATGTGCACTATTATATGAAAATTAGTAAATATGGACCTTTCTGTCTAGATCCCAAGAATTGAATGCGTCAAAAAAAGCCAAGAACGGTGACGTTTCGGTGCCGTGTTCCAAATTTAAGTTATAAAATGATTCGAAAAAGGGAGATGTGAGGGTGGCTTAGAGCGGATGTCCATGCAGAGTTTGCACTCTGCTACAGTACCTAAGTTGAGAAAAATTGATTGCCCTACAATCAATTTTTTTTTTTTAATGAAGTATTTCGATATGTATAGGATGCTGGTAAAATTTTAGTGTGTGTTCCGAAATATTGTGTGTTAATTAGTGAGTGTAATGTAAGTGTAAATAAATTAATTGAAAGTGTTTTAAAGTTAATTAAAAATTAATATTAAATGTAAGTATGGGTCGTGAGTGATCAAAGGTTTTGAGTGTATGTGATATCTACAGTGAGTATGTACATGGTGGAAATTCTAAGTCAATCATACGTCATATCATGCATTCGTCGTCAATCTAGGTGTCTGATTCCTATTACACGAAATCAGGCCCTTACAAATTGGAGAACAGTTTTGTTTATATTAACTGTTCTCGAAGAGTTTCCACCAGGGTTGTGTCGGCTTGTAAGTCACAACCGACTCTATAATCCTTAGCTTTTGGCTTATTTATCGTGTCGCTAGACCCGCACGGTGATGTAGTATTTACAAGTTTGAGAGAGAATATTAAATAATTACGAGAATCGTAATTGAAAAAATTGTATACGAGACATAGTTGGCGTATACTTTAAGTTCAAATTGTGGAAATCAAAAGGTAGACTAAGTTAATATAAAGTTGGTTAGCAGCAAGTTTAATTAAAATTGAAGTATAAATTTATTAGAAATTGTTATTATTGAAAAGTGGGTAATTACGACGTTATCTTCGTCGATAAGGTGTATCTAATTTTTATTTTTTTAATTAGGTAATTAATTGTAACAAGTGAAGAAGAGAAATAGTTAAATATAAAATGATTTATCATAAGTTGTGTTTGACATACGTCAATGTTTGATGGTAAAGCCGAAAAGCGTGATGAGGTGAAAAAGGTTTACAAAAGAAATAAAATGTGTGCGTGACTACTTTCTAGTGTAGTACGCTTTATCCAATTATGGATAATTATAGGTTGAATAAATTTTAGTTTAGTTAGGTTGTTTTGCGGTTTTGGTTGGTTTTAGATCTTTGATATGCCAACGTCCTAAGTTGTTGTTGTTCATATCGGTTAGGTTATATACTAAAGGAGAAATCTTTGAGATACGATGCATTTAATGTATTTTGGTGCTAATTTAGCTGAGAAGTTTTTGTCGGAAGAGTTTATGGGATAATTGCGTTTCCAAACTATATCGCCAGGTTCAAACTCTAAGTTTTGACGATGTTTGTTGTAGTGGGATGCGTTGTTTTGGTGAATGGAGTGTAGTCGTGATTGTACTTTATCAAAAATGGGGATAAGCTGGCCGAGATTTTCTGCATACATATCTCTTGGAGCGAAAATGAGGTCGTCCGTGGTGTCCTTTTGGGAGTAGATAGAACCACACGGTACTAGTTCGCGACCGAATACTAGGAAAGCTGGGGTAAACTTGGTTGATTCGTTAACAGACGAGTTGATAGCGAATTGTATTTTATGGAGGTGTTTGTCCCAGGTTCTGTGGTCGTCATTAACAAATGATGCCACTGCCGTAATTATGGTTCTGTTGTATCTTTCAACAGTATTTACTTGAGGGCAATGAAGGGGTATAAAATGTATGTGTGGTATTTTGTATGAGTGAAACATGTCTGTTAGTTCTGAGCTTGTCATTTGGGGACCGTTGTCTAAAATGACTGTTTCTGGAATACCGTAGTTCATGAATATGTTTGATGACCGAGGAAGTTGCGCGTTTAATTGGGAATAGTAGGCAGTATTTAGAAAAGCAGCAGGTTATTACTAGTATGTATCTGTTTAGTTTACGCGATATGGGTAGTGGGCCAATAAAATCAATTGAAAGGCACTGAAATGGTCGTGAGCATTGTTTACTCGTAGGTTCGCCCATTAGACCGATAGCATTTTGGTTACGATGTTTATATGCAAGACATGTGTCGCAGCGTGAGATAAATGTTGCCACATCTTTGTACATGCCAGGCCAGAAATAGTTTAGTTTAATACGATGGTAGGTTTTGAAGGTACCGAAATGAGCTGCGGTTGGTGTGCAATGATTTTGTGCAATTATGGAGTTTCGGTGTTCTGAGGGGACGACCAATTTCCAGCTGTATTGTGAGTTGAATGGGGTTAGCGAATTAGTGTATTTATAAAGTTTGTTATCTTTAATTGTGTAAGGAGTAGATGAGGGATTATTTTTACATTTATTAAAAATGGAGATGTACCATTCGTCTGTAGTACTACTGGAATTGATAATATTAACATTGGGGATGTTTCGTGAAAGCAGGTCGGGTACTAGATTTTGAGCCTTTTATGTTTTATTTCAAAATTAAACATAGATAGGCGTATGCACCAACGTGCTAGTCTACCTGTGGGGTTATCTAGGCGGAGAAACCATTGTAGTGCTGAGTGGTCGGTGTAGATGGTGAATTTGTGGCCATTATCAGATAGCAGCGCCAGTGCTCTAGTGCTGTAATGACACTAAGAAGTTCTCGTTCTGTGATCGAGTAATTTCGCTGGGGGTGGGTGAGCGATTTGCTCATATAAGCAAATGGCTTTTCTATGCCGTCAAATTCTTGTGTGAGCATCGCTCCGATTCCGAAGGACGAGGCATCGCAATGGACGGCGAAAGGCTTCGTGAAATCAGGCAGGCGAGGATGGGGTGCTAACTAAGGCTTGTTTAATGGAGTTGAAAGCCGATTCTGCTTCGTGTCCATTTGAAGGGTGGTGCTTTTTGTGGTTGGAAGTTAGTTTGTTTAAAGGTGTAGCTAGTGTGCTTAGGTTTGGGACGAAACGTCTGTACCAGCTTACGGTGCCAAGGAATTTCTTGACATCCTATGCTTAATTAGGTACCGGAATGTCCAGGATAGCTATTACTTAGACATGGTCTGTTTGGAGACCTTGACTGTTGACGATGAAACCGAGATACTTTAATTCGTTACGGAAGAATGAGCATTTTGGGAAGTTGATAGTTATGTTGGCATCTGTAAGTTTAGTGAGAAGTTTGTTGAGTATTTCAACATGACGTTCGAAGGTTGAGGTGGCTATGACTATATCGTCGAGGTAGCAGAATACTGAGTTGTCGCACATGAGATCTGATAGTAAGCTATCCAGAAATCTTTGTTGGGTAGCGGGGGCGTTGGTGAGACCGAAAGGCATCACTTTAAATTGATACATTCCACGACCGGGTACGTGAAAAGCGGTTTTGGTCTATCCTCAACTCGCAAAGGGATTTCCCAAAAGGCTTTGGCGATGTCTATGGATGAAAGGTATTTGGAATCGCGTAGGTTATCTATGATATCAGAAATGAGTGGTAGTTTGTAGGCATCTTTTTTTGTTATTGCGTTGAGCTTACGGCTGTCGACGCAAAATCTCCAGGTATTGTCCTTCTTAGTAATTAGTACTGGTTAAGCCATGGGCTTTCAAGGTTCAATTACGTCTAGGCGTACCATGTCATCAACTTCCTTGTGAAGGGCCTTTTGTTTTTCAGGGGATAAACGATAGCATCGCTGCTTTATTGGTGGGTGATCACCAGTGTCGATGCGGTGTTCTACCAGATGTGTCCTACCTAGTGGTTTTGTGTCTGTAGAAATATTTTTGAATTTTTCTATTATTAGGTTTGCTATAGTTTGTTGGGATTCAGTAAGGTTTTTGAAGGAGTTGACAATTTTTGATTCTGGGGTTTTATTTATTAGGAAAGTAGTGGTTTTAGGAGATTGGAAGGAGGCTATTTTGTGTAAGACATTTGGGGCAATGTTGAATGCTTTCCAAAAGTCGATTCCTAAAATTAAATTTTAGGATACCTCAGGTATAATGAGCTGATATTAGTGAAAATTTATTGTTATAGGTTACGGGAAGAGTGATTAGTCCGATAGAATTTATTTTTTGGTTATTGGCTACTGTACCTGTTATCCGTATGTTTTTGTTTAATTTGAGGCCTTGTTTTAGTAGTATTTTGTAAGAATCCTTACCTAGTATTGTAATAGTACTGCCGCTGTCGAGGAGGCCGTTCAGATGTAAGTTATTAATTTTTATTGTGACAAATGGTCGCTCGTGATCGTTATCATCGAATATTAAGAGAAGGTTTACGTGATAAGAATTGAAAAATATCGAAAGTGAGTTTAACCAATTTGTCCAATCTTGTTTATCAAATTTAGAATTATGTTGAACGGGCTCCTCCTTATTTAGATTTTTGGAGTTTTAGTACATTTAGGGCAGTTGAGGGCTGTGTAACCCTTGTTGCCACAACGAAAGCAGACTTTCTGGGGGTTAGTACAATTCTGTAAAGTGTGCGAATTGTTTCTACAGCGGGGGCCAGGCGCGGTCACAGGGGGGGGGTCATAGGGGTCATGACCCCCCCTGAAATCCAAGAAAAAGAACTACCGTGCATACCGTGTAAATCTTTGCTTATTTATAGCGTGAAAAGTCGAGCTCGCTTCGCTCGCAACACGACACCTTTCTACCTGTTTTACATCTACTGCTAGTGTATAGGCCTCTCACTTTCTTATAACGCGAAAAGTCGAGCTCGCTTCGCTCGCTGTATATGTACCTTTTAGTCTGTTTTTCACTGACGGACAGTTTTTAAGCTCACATGCTCGTTTGTAGCGAAAAAGTCGAGCTCGCTTCGCTCGCGATACGTCCACGCCTTTGTGCCTTACTTTTACCTGAAAACTTCAGCCTACCCAGATAAATATCCTGAGCATGCGCATAATTTGGAGAGAAATTGTTATCCGCAAAATTTTATGATATTTTATGAGGATTCTTTAGACAACAAACAGAGTTTATTATTATTTCATTCAAATAATTCAGTAGTTTAAAAGCATCTAACTGAGGAATTCAAAAATCTGCATCAGCCAGTGTTCAGCGTGTGACGAGTGGTGAGACGTCATATGACATTATGCCTATGCACGCAGTAGGAAATTTTTCTTAAATCTTAAGTGTGGATAAAAAAATGCTTCTAAGGTATTTCAGACACCATGACCCCCCCTGAAACTGAGGGCTGTGACCGCGCCTGGCGGGGGCATGTAAATTGGGATTGGCTGCTGGTTGGGGATGATTTATTCGTATTTACGGCATTAATAGAGTAAGGGAAAGGGGGGATATATGGTTGATAGTTAGGATTGGTAGTGTTTTTATTTGGATTAGACGGAGAAGGAGTAGTATTGAAGTAATCTTGGGAGTGGTTGTTGACGTGAAGCAACTTTTCAGTAAATTTGCATGATTCTAGGAGGGTAGAAATGGAGAGAAGGTCTGGTTGGGTTACTCGCAAACTATATTGGGGTTGTAGGTTGCGTAATAGAATATCTATTTTTTCGTTTTCGGACAATTGATTATGAAGTTTATTGAAGAGGATTCCATAGTGAGAAGTAGATTATGACGCGTCTGTTAGGTGTTGTTTTCTATTTTCTATTAGCTTTTAGATTATAATCATGATTTCCATTTCAAAATCATTTATGATTGCTGATTTGAATGTTTGCCAGTTTGTGAGTGTGTCTTTATGTGTTCTGAACCAGTCTAGTGCCGGTCCAGAGAGAATGTCGTAGATGTGGTTGTATAGAGTGTGTTCAGTTAGTCCTCTAACTTGGGCGTATTCTTCCACACGGATTATGAAGTCTCGTGGGCAGCCTTGACCCTTAAAGATGAATCTTTTAAGGTCTGTTTGGTATTTGTTATTGTTGTTTGCTATTGTGTTCAATTTTTCGGTAAGTGTTTCGAAATAGGTGTTTGCGGGGTTAAGATTTACGCTGCTGGTTTGTGCCGAGCAATATGTGGAGGAAGGTGGGTTAATCAAGTTGTTGTATTGTGTTTCTAGCTCTCTTAATCGTTTGAATAGGTCGTTATGAGTAGCTAGTTGTTCGTTTGTAATGTCTTCAGATTCAAGGTTAATAAGGTTGAATCTGAGCTTAGTGTGTGTAATGTAAGGTGGTATTTTATTTTTCCTATTAGGAAAACTTAGTAGGCTAGCTTCTATTAAGTTAAGGCATTTAGTTATATCTCGGATATCGGTATCGAGATTGTTTGGGCTAGTTTGGTTTATTGCCTGATTGGAAGTTATTGCTTGGGCTAATAATTGTTGAAGAGTTTCTACAGTTTGGTTCTGGTTGATTTCTATGTTTCTGATTTTCAATTCGTATTGGAGTTCAGGTTTATTTAGGTAATTATAGTTTTCCATTGTAGTGTTTTATTATGAAGGAAAAGAAACAGAGTTTGTATTTAAAACTTTGAAGTAAATTTTAAAATAAAATTGACACTAGCTGAATTGCTCGTGGGCAAAAGTCGAAGTTATTAACTAGTACTTGACGTTGGCAAAATCCGTTTGGTCGGAGCCAAAAATTAAAAGAAGTCCAATGACTATCTTTGGTTACTGACACTGGCTAAGTTCTGTTAGCAGATGCCAAAAAAAATAAAATAGGAGAGAAATGAAATGACAACCTTGGTGTCAACTGAGTGGCAATGACAATGAGTGTTTGACTTGACACTTGTTTTGTTTGATCGTATCTCTGAGTAGTGTCAAGCTTGTCAAACTTGTCAATCTAATTTATTCTACGTTTGTTTATTTTGCAAATTATTTAATTATTTTGGAATGTTTATTTAGTTTCCGAATTAAATTTAGTCTAATTATTTATGTGTGGTGTAAAGTGAAATCAGCGGAAGGGTAAATGAGTAGGTATCGTAATCAAAATGAAATTAGTATTAGCTTTTAATATTTATCGCGTTATTTAGTGGACGTATTGTCCACTGTTGGACATTCAGTTTTATGAAATAAGGGTCGCTCTGTACAGCTAAGGAAAACAGAGTGGGAGTACTTATCAAGGATAGTGTGTGTGTAGTGTTTGATGTGTAATTTAGTTTTTGGGCTGTGGGAAAGGGTTAAAGTTTTATGCCGAATTACTTTGCCGAAATTAGGTCAGTGCCGATGCCCGTTTTAGAATTTTGAAAAATAAGCTAGTTGATGGGGTATGAGATGGGGTATGTATTGAGTTGTGGAGGGTCTGGCTGTCGGTCTCGAAGACCTGCAGAGCCCCGCTAACTATCGTATGTCCAATTCCTAGGATATTGTCCTAGGTATTGGTGTGAATTATATCTCCGAGTGAAAGATGACTTTCGTCTAAATCCTACACTCGAAAGATATTGTTAGCTACCAATGGGTAGCCGTGATAGTGTCTATTGTCTGTATTATGGGGTGTAACGATTTGATTTGTGTACTGTAGGTGTACTGTAGGTAATGATGATGATGATAATGGGAATTTATTTACAGATTTATTTACTTATTTACAGAGTTCGTCGCGGTGCTTGGTGGCTGACGCTTATTACCTATAAGATTGGGTATGAAATTGGAGGACGGCGGAGCTCTACTATTTTGTACTATTTTACCTAATAAATGAATGTGATTATTTGGGTTCTTTTTTATTTATGCCAAATAGTTCCGAAAATAAGATATGATAATTTTGAATTTTGAGCAGGGTGTGAATTGGATGATTTGGATGATGAGGAAGATTACACAAATAATTAAAGTAATTAAATTAAAGAAATAAAATATCTTGATGTGGTGGTCTTGAGGTAGCTGTTCTTCGGTTTCTTTCTTGTTGGGTAGTAGTGGCAGGATATCTAAGGGGCAGGGCAGGGCAGGGCAGGTCAGGTTCTTGACACGTTGCAAGGCGCCAGTATAGCCGTGATGGCCATAAATAATAAAATTATCTTCAGCTCACTCTTTTATTGAAGCATAGGAACCCTAAAATACAGGTACGGGTTAGTGCCTAGTTATGATGGTATGAAGATAAATGGGTGAATATTTGATAGCAAATTACCTTTTACGGGTTCCAATACGGTACATGGATTCACTTATAACATTTAAAACAAAACTATCACAAATCACCACTCGACAGTAAGTATAAAACAGGAATGTTATAAATATGTGCACTATTATATGAAAATAAGTAAATATGGACCTTTCTGTCTAGATCCCAAGAATTGAATGCGTCAAAAAAAGCCAAGAACGGTGACGTTTCGGTGCCGTGTTCCAAATTTAAGTTATAAAATGATTCGAAAAAGGGAGATGTGAGGGTGGCTTAGAGCGGATGTCCATGCAGAGTTTGCACTCTGCTACAACAGCTACCACCTGTCATGTAGATCTCGTTAAGGCCTACAACTTTCCCAAAGAAACTAATAGACGCATAGTTTCCGATATAAACAAATTTTAAGTATGACAGCTGACACCTGTCATGTAGGTCTCGTTAAGTTCTACAACTTTTTCAAAGAAACCAATAGTCTAGCACGCATAGTTTCCGATATAAATGACTTTTTAGTATGACAGCTGACACCTGTCATGTAGATCTCGTTAAGGCCTACAACTTTCCCAAAGAAACCAATAGTCTAGCATGCATAGTTACCGATATAAATGACTTTTTAATATGACAGCTGGCACCTGCATGTAGATCTCGTTAAGGCCTACAACTTTTCCAAAGAAACCAAGGGCCTTACCACAAAAAAGTTAGACCAGCGTTGAACGCGTGTCTAGCGTTTTTTTTGTATGAAGTTTTATTTTAAACACGCGTTCGACACTGGTCTAACTTTTTTGTGGTAAGGCCCCAAAAGTCTAGCATGCATAGTTTCCGATATAAATGACTTTTTAGTATGTTAGCTGACACATGTCATGTAGGTCTCGTTAAGGCCTACAACTTTCCTAGAGAAGCCAATAGTCTAGCATGCATAGTTACCGATATAAATGACTTTTTAGTATGACAGCTGACACATGTCATGTAGATCTCGTTAAGGCCTACAACTTTCCCAAAGAAACTAATAGTCTAGCATGCATAGTTTCCGATATAAACGAATTTTTGTATGACAGCTGACACCTGTCATGTAGGTCTGTTGCCTACAACTTTCCCAAAGAAACCAATAGTCTAGCACGCATAGTTTCCGATATAAACGACTTTTTAGTATGACAGCTGACACCTGTCATGTAGATCTCGTTAAGGCCTACAACTTTCCCAAAGAAACCAACAGTCTAGCATGCATAGTTACCGATATAAATGACTTTTTAGTATGACAGCTGACACATGTCATGTAGATCTCGTTCAGGCCTACAACTTTCCCAAAGAAACTAATAGTCTAGCACGCATAGTTTCCGATATAAATGAATTTTTAGTATGACAGCTGACACCTGTCATGTAGGTCTCGTTAAGGCCTTCAACTTTCCCAAAGAATTTAATAGTCTAGCACGCATAGTTTCCGATATAAACGAATTTTTAGTATGACAGCTGACACCTGTCATGTAGGTCTCGTTAAGGCCTACAACTTTTCCAAAGAAACCAATAGTCTAGCACGCATAGTTTCCGATATAGGTTCCTGTAGAAGACACTATCAACTTGCTGCTGGAGCCTCCTAGAGTCTGGCCAGCGAGTCTTTGGACACGGAAATGGCGCCAATTTTAAAAATCTTTTACATGTTAACACTGAAAAACTACAATAAAACAATTTTGATACTTACTATTTTTTTGTTTTCTGCTCTTCAGTTTGTGTTTACCTTGCCTATGATGTATCTACCGGGAGTAACAGAAAGGGTATAACAAGCCGAAAGGAGGTCAAGGTACTCATGAAACTGAACAACTTTCCCCATGAAACATGGGTCGATATATGAAAAATATTTGGACCTCCCATACAAAATCGCAGATCAGCTGATTGATTTACTCTGAGAGATCCAAATTTTTTTTCATATTCCGTCCCATGTTCCATGGGGAAAGTTGTTCAGTTTCATGAGTACCTTGACATACTTTCGGCTTGTTAAACCCTTTCTGTTACTCCCGGTAGATACATCATAAATAAATGTGATAAAACAAAACATAAATGTGAAAGGCTGCCAAGTTTGATAATATTGGAATGCTTCGCCTATAAAAGAAGTGAGATCTAAATAAGTACCAAGTTCCATACACAGACCTCAGTTAAAAATAGTTACAGGAATGCACACTTGATTTTTCGCAGTTTGGAATAAGAATCTACTTTCCAAACTGCGGAAAATCAAGTGCATTCCTGTAACTATTTTTAACTGAGTCTGTGTATGAACTTGGTACTTATTTAGATCTCACTTCTTTTATAGGCGAAGCATTCCAATATTATCGAACTTGGCAGCCTTTCACATTTATGTTTTGGGTGGGATTTCCCTATCTGGAATGGTTTAGCGACAATTGAGATATATAAGTTTGCGGTTGGTAAACTTATATTTCCATACAAAATCTATGAACTTGAAATTTTTCCAGCTACAAACATAACTTTGTAAAAATATTTAGGCATCTGTGGGCCAGGTATTTTCTAAAATAAAATATGGTTTTATAATCCGGGTGAGTATGTCTTTCAGTATGTGTTATTTTATCTTATAAATATGTCTCAAGGTCATGAAGAAAACAGCGTTTGAATGAGAACGAAACATATTTTTTTCCTATTTCACTTAATATATTTATATTTTTGCATGAAATGTACCAAAAAGCGTCCCAGAAATTAATACTCCGTCCTTGGTTTATTCGAAAATGATACTCAATTTATCCTGTCCGCCCAATCTTGCGATAAAATGTTGCCATTTTAGTAATTCTTTCAGTGCAAATATCTAGTAGAATTATTGGATTATAAATTGTGGAATTTATTTATAATTCTTTTTTAGTTATGGAAATGACGATAATAATGTCCACTTGCATAATTTTTATTATATCACTAAAAAAGTATCTACTAAAAAAATATAAAATCTTCTACGGTGGCAACCCAGGATATATACACCAATACTGCCCAATAATGCGCGTTAATGCGCATTATTGAGCAGTAGGTCTATAGCTACGTCTGTAGGCACCTAGAGGACAAAATATGTGTGAAGCTAGTTGCCTGCTTACTGCATAATGCATACTGTAATGATGTTGATATATATATAGTTATGTAAGAGGGCCGCTACCTGTAGTAGGCGGTTGAAAAACTCTGACACCAGGGCTCATCGGGTCGTTGAACGACTCGGTGTTCCACACGTATATTCACGGGTTTTATATAGTATAAACACTAAATACTAAATAAAATACTTTTATGCTGGAACAACCACTTTTTATTACCAAACTTCAATAGCAAGAGAGAAAACTACTGTCTTTTGTTTTACAAGCGTTGTTCGAACAAAATTCAAATATTTGAGACCCGAAGGCCGGCTGCTGGCTAGCACACAGAATGAGGCCTCATTCTGTGAACCACGGCGGCTTGTCTTCAGCTCCGGCTTGGCTGGCTCGGCTGGCTTGGCATGGCATGGCATATACCCGGCATGGGTGGAGCTGAGACATTGCCGGCTAAGGCTAGGCTGGCTTGCAACTCGCGGCGGCATTGCGAATTGGCAATGGTCTTACACTCGGCCATCCTGCAACAATTGCCCCGCAATTGAGAACACAAAAAGTAAACTAGCATCAGCATACATTCTAAGTTGTTATTAGAGATAAAAAATGCCAGAAAAGTGACATTTACTGAGACAATTTACTTGAAAGATTCCAATACTGCTTTTGGTAATGTAATGAAGGTTATTTATTAGTACCCATTAAATATTTTGTCACATTTACTGTTGCCTAGTAGTTCTACGATAGTTTACATTCGGAAAACCCTACACAATCATTAGGCTAATTGATATTAATACCATTAGTTCAAAACATAGTAATACTGTCAACCAGGCGCAAGTGCCTAGTGGCTCATGATGTCTGAAAAACAAAATGGGCTGTGTACATACACTCAATTGTTTTACAGTGACCCGACTGACTGACTGACGGACAAACTAACTGGCTGGCTGCCTAATAAGCTAATTGACTGGTTGTCTGGTTGGCTAATTGACTGGCTGTATGGTTAGCTAACTGACTGGCTGACTGACTAACAAGCTGACTAGAAGGCTGACTGTCTAACAAGCTGACTTGGAGGCTGTTTGGCTATCTGGCTGACGGATCGTCTGACTAGCTGACTGATTGGCTGTCTGGCTATCTTGCAGACTGATTGACTTACTGGGTAACGGGCAGGCTGGCTGTCTGACTAGATGGCTGTCTAGCTGGTTGCCTGACTAGGTGACCAATTGTCTAGCAGGCTGAGGGTCCGGCTTGTTGACTGACTGATTGGCTTACTCTCTAGCTGGTAGACTGGCTGGCTGACTGTTCGGCTGCCTTACTTACGGCCTGAAAGGCTGGCTGTCCTATTGGCTGGCTGGTTGTCTTGCTGACCGACACGCTGATTGACTGACTAACATTCTCAATGGCTTACTGTTTGGCTAGCTGACCGGCTAGTTGACTAGCCAGATGACAGATTGACTTCCTACTGGCTTACTGACTGACTAGCTAACTGACTGACTGGCTGACAGTCTGAAGTTGGCTGACCGACTTACCTTTGCCTGAATCATGTGACATTGAATTCGAATAACTTTTTGCCGCTTATTGAAAGGGGAACAATAGGGTATCACGACTATCACAATTTTAGCCATTGGGCTGACATTATATCATGTCTCTATCTCATCTGGTCTGCTGGCAAGGATTTGCATAAATAAGTTGACCTGTTGTATATTGGTTTTATGTAATGTCCAAATAATTAATACAAGTTGTTGCTATTATTATCTTTTTGCAATATTTACAATGCAGAATGTATATCCTGCATCCTCATTTAAACAGACTTGCCAAATTGACAGAAAATATTTATTGCTCATATTAATACCTATTGGATATAATGTTTTGCAAAAGGTATTCAGATTGCAATTTCTACCAGGCAAACATGCATACTAAAGTGTATGTTATGTACCTACTTATCTGGTTTAATTTATGACTGGCAAGTGTATATGCTCTAATGCCTACTTTATTAAGCAATATATGTGCAGAACCTATTTCAGAACAAACGGTTTTGAAATTACAGCCTAGGGTACTGATTTTGGTCACAGAACACATACCTAACATTAAACTTTGATAAATTCTATACTACAACAGTTGATTGTCATTCAAGTATTTTAATTGGTTGTGAAACTCTTACACCAGGGTTCATCGGGTCATTGGACGACTCAGTGTCCCACACAAAGATAAGAGATTAACATAACACTCTGTATCAAATATTCTATTTACTTATTGATTTTATCCTTGGTATCCCATACTTTCTTATCGTCCCCAGAGAGACATTGATTTTGAATCTCACTACAAGAGTCTACAATGTTACATTAAGTGTTATAGGTAAGTATCCTAGGTCTACAAGCTATGTAAGACTGTTCTGTAGCATTGTGAGGATAAAATGCATGAAGAAAACTTATTTATTATTGCACTGCTGGTAAATGGCTGCAGTATCAGTAGCCTCTTTTAGCTCTAAATAGTCACATCACTTCATTTTAATAGTTTTCTTTTTTTATCTTGCTACAACCAACAATTTTGTACAACCTTAGTGAATGAATAGTAACATAATGAAAGCATAGCACCTGATATAATCAAGCTTCCAGTAGGGCTTCTAATGCAGGTCCTATAGATTCCAATCTTGTGACTGGCCAGCCGCTACACATGAAATGCTCTGTTGACAGTTTAGCTGGCTGCTATGACTGCCTCACTCCATTGTCGCTGACAAGTAAATTCCAGCTAGCCCCGTTCAGATACCAGGAACACTTTCACTTGACAAGAAGCATTTTAATCCATAGCTGTGAACAATTAAAACATGGCATGTAATGACTGCTTAGGTTTTCTCTGAAACTTTATCATGAATACAAGAAATAAATGAAAACATAATGTTTACATGACCTTATAACTTCCTTGTAGCGCTGCCTTAAACCAGAATCACTGCTCGCAGACATCAGTTGCAGCTGCTTCATGTCACTCCGCACGGACAGAAATAATTCAGCTTGCTTTGCACAGTTCGCCAGCACAGCACCATGGCAAGTGTAGGGAAGGGGCACATAGTGCACAAAGCACAGAACACTGAAACAAACAACTGCATATAATCACTGCGTTGATCTCCATATTTGCTTTCACCTGCATTGCAGACATATGGAATTAGAACGAGCACATGACCTTTCACGGCCTTAGAGCGTCGAGTCGAGCCGCATGCATCCTCTATCTGTGATAGTAGCCCATCACGTACAGAATAGCAGCGACATCCAGCATGACAGTTGTAGGTTAGGTACCGGTACGGAAATCGGTCAGGGTAGGTATATTTTCATCCAGGGCACATCGAAAACTCTCGTACAACTCTTCAGGTTAAGTGCATAGCTCTGACAATGCGTTCCGTCGCCTGTGATCATAATTATGGGGCTATCAGCACCAAAATCGGACCGCGCAGTTCTTATGTATTTTCTGGATCAAATGTCCTGTTTTCTTTGTCCGAGAGTTGCATTATCGAAAGGGCCTAGCCGCCACTGCCACTTCATTCACAACTTTCACGAAATAGGTAATATTTTGATTATTTCTGTTTTATTTATGTTAGGCCTTGTCGTTGTCTGACAGATAGATAGCTTTTGGCGAAATTGGCGGGAACCCACAATTCACAACATAGGTACTCAATGCACAGCAGATGCACGGCAGCGTATTGTAAAACAGAACATTGTACGACATGATGGATGGATGGTCTTGAAATATGGTCCCGGCGGGCCCCGGACCAAATGTACAGGCGGAATCTTGACTAGCTTGCTAGCTTCGGCTTGCTTTGACGCCTTACGCCCTCGGTTTCTGTTCTGAACGGCCGCCGCCTGGAGACTCCATGTCCCAGTCATCCGCACGTCATGGTCATCAGGCCCTCGTGGTAGTTTACTCGTTTATCATGTGGGCCATGTCTTCTAGTAGGTATTTATCCCACTCTTCTGAAAATATAAACACTAAATACTAAATAAAATACTTTTATGCTGGAACAACCACTCTTATTACCAAACTTCAATAGCAAGAGAGAAAACTACTGTCTTTTGTTTTACAAGCGTTGTTCGAACAAAATTCAAATATTTGAGACGTGTGCTAGCCAGCCAGCCGGCCTTCGGAGGACCGCGGGTGTACAAGTTAGGATTGAGCTGCTTATCTACAGGATGGTAGTACCCGCAGTGTACCTCAGTGTACCTCCAATGAAATCCAGTGTACCTCTTTAGATAAAAAGTTATTCGATGAAATATGCACACCCGCCATTCTAACGTTAGGATGGCGGGTGTACATTTTTATTTCGGTCTGTAGATACTTATTTCGCTTTTCGTTTATAGTAATTTGGTGTACCTGCAGTGTACCTGTCCATAAAATTATAAAATAATCAAAATTATGACAAATACCAGTAAAAATCGTGTAAAAACGATATAGGGGAAACTGGGGGCACTTGAGCCCTAGGGGAGACTTTGTAAACGTTATTTCCAGAAAAGCAGAAGACTTAGAGAGCTATTTTCCTACAGGATGGTGGTACTTGCAGTGTACCTTAGTGTACCTTCAATGAAATCCAGTGTACCTCTTTAGATAAAAAGTTATTTGATGAAATATGCTCACATGCAATTCTTACGTTAGGATGGCGGGTGTACATTTTTATTTCGGTCTGTAGATACTTATTTTGCTTTTCGTTTATAGTAATTTGGTGTACCTGCAGTGTACCTGTCCATAAAATTATAAAATAATCAAAATGATGACAAATACCAGTAAAAATCGTGTAAAAACGATATAGGGGAAACTAGGGGCACTTGAGCCCTAGGGGAGACTTTGTAAACGTTATTTCTAGAAAAGCAGAAGACTTAGAGAGCTACTTTCCTACAGGATGGTGGTACTTGCAGTGTACCTTAGTGTACCTTCAATGAAATCCAGTGTACCTCTTTAGATAAAAAGTTATTTGATGAAATATGCTCACACTTACGTTAGGATGGCGGGTGTACATTTTATTTCGGTCTGTAGATACTTATTTTGCTCGTTTATAGTAATTTGGTGTACCTGCAGTGTACCTGTCCATAAAATTATAAAATAATCAAAATGATGACAAATACCAGTAAAAATCATGTAAAAACGATATAGGAAACTGGGGCACTTGACCTAGGAGACTTTGTAAACGTTATTTCCAGAAAAGCAGAAGACTTAGAGAGCTACTTTCCTGATGGTGGTACTTGCAGTGTACCTTCAATGAAATCAGTGTACCTCTTTAGATAAAGTTATTTGATGAAATATGCTCACATGCAATTCTTACGTTAGGATGGGTGTACATTTTATTTCGGTCTGTAGTATTTTGCTTTTCGTTTATAGTAATTTGGTGTACCTGCAGTGTACCTGTCCATTAAATTATAAAATAATCAAATGTTAACAAATACCAGTAAAAACGAAACCGCATAGGGAAACTTAAACTTGACCAGTGGAGACTTGGTGAACGTTATTTCCAGAAAAGCCGAAGACTAAGAGAGCTACTTTACTACAGGATGGTGGTACCTGCAGTGTACCTTTGTATAGTTATATTAAAATCCAGTGTACTTCTTTGAATAAAGAGTTAGAATGGCGCGTGTAAATATTTTTATCAAAAACTTTTAATTAACTGAGGTACACTGGATTTCATTGCAGGTACACTGAAGTGCACTGCGGGTACTACCTACCATCCTCTATAAAGTAGCTCAATCTTATCATGAACACCTGGTCCTAACATACACGAAAAAGTTGCGTTAGGACCACAGGTGTTCATGATAGATGGTGTACCTGCAATGTACCTCAGTGTACCAATGAAATCTGTACCTGCAATGAAATCTAGTGTACCTCAGTTAAAAAGTTATTGGATGAAATATGTACACCCGCCATTCTAATTTTTATCTAAAGAGGTACACTGGATTTCATTGAGGTACACTGAGGTACACTGCAAGTACCACCATCCTGTAGGAAAATAGCTCTCTAAGTCTTCTGCTTTTCTGGAAATAACGTTTACAAAGTCTCTCCTAGGCCTCAAGTGCCCCAGTTTCCCTATATCATTTTACACGTTTTTACTGGTATTTGTCATCATTTTGATTATTTTATAATTTTATGGACAGGTACACTGCAGGTACCAAATTACTATAAACGAAAAGCAAAATAAGTATCTACAGATCGAAATAAGTACACCCGCCATCCTAATGTAAGAATGGCGTGTGCATATTTCATCAAATAACTTTTATCTAAAGAGGTACACTGATTTCATTGAAGGTACACTAAGGTACACTGCAGTACCACCATCCTGTAGGAAAATAATCTCTAAGTCTTCTGCTTTTCTGGAAATAACGTTTACAAAGTCTCCCTAGGGTCAAGCCCCAGTTTCCTATATCGTTTTTAACGTTTTTACTGGTATTTCATCATTTTATTATTTTTTAATTTTATGGACTGATACACTGCAGGTACACCAAATTACTATAAACGAAAAGCAAAATAAGTATCTACAGACCGAAATAAAAATGTACACCCGCCATCCTAACGTAAGAATTGCATGTGAGCATATTTCATCAAAAACTTTTATCTAAAGAGGTACACTGGATTTCATTGAAGGTACACTAAGGTACACTGCAAGTACCACCATCCTGTAGGAAAATAGCTCTCTAAGTCTTCTGCTTTCTGGAAATAACGTTTACAAAGTCTCCTTAGGGCTCAGTGCCCCAGTTTCCCTATATCGTTTTTAACGATTTTTACTTGTTTTTGTCATATTTTTGATTATTTTATAATTTTATGGACAGGTACACTGCAGGTACACCAAATTACTATAAACGAAAAGCGAAATAAGTATCTACAGACCGAATAAATGTACACCCGCCATCCTAACGTTAGAATGGCGGTGTGCATATTTCATCGAATAACTTTTTGTCTAAAGAGGTACACTGGATTTCATTGGAGGTACACTGAGGTACACTGCAGGTACTACCATCCTGTAGATAAGCAGCTCAATCCTAACTTGTACACCCGCGGTCCTAACGCACATCACAGAATGAGGCCTCATTCTGTGAACCACGGCGGCTTGTCTTCAGCTCCGGCTTGGCTGGCTCGGCTGGCTTGGCATGGCATAGCATATACCCGGCATGGGTGGAGCTGAGACATTGCCGGCTAAGGCTAGGCTGGCTTGCAACTCGCGGCGGCATTGCGAATTGGCAATGGTCTTACAATAGGGTTATACTCACAAAACTGAACAACTTTTGTCAGAAACTTTTCTTCGAAATATGAAAAAAATATTTGGACCCCCCATACAAAAATGTTGAAAAAGTGTGTCACTTAGTATGGGAGGTCCAAACTTTTTTTTCATATTATTCAGAAAAGTTCTAAACAAAAGTTGTTCAGTTTTGTGAGTAGATCACACCCTCAAGAGATTTGTACTTAATTAAATGTAACCCTATATACTTAGTTAACATGGAACTGAAAAAAGAGAGCAACTTTGATCAGTGTAACTGCGATTGTACAGCAAGGAACGAAGGACAGCCTACAAGCCCATTGCAAACACACCCAGGTTTTTTTTAAACATGTCTTTATTTTTTTTCTACCGGAACATAAATGTTGGACTATGACTTTGTAAATAAAAAACCAGTATGTATCTTGTAAATTATTTTATTTATTGACATATTTACTTGTACCACAGAATACCTAAAACTTGTACCTGTATTTAAAGTATAAAACTAAACTAAAAATTGGGAAATAAGCAAAGGTAGGTAGGTACATAAAGTGTATTATGGAGCACCAGAATTCCCAGAAGTAGATACTTACTGAACAGTCTGAAAGCGTACCTCCTGGCTCCATCCATAGTCTTAAAATATTCATTCACTGGGTTAATTTCAATCACTAATTCTTCTCAAACCTACTTCCAAACTGTTGGATAATTGGAAACAAGATAGCCAGAACATTTTCCTTGTAACGTTTTTCAGACAGCCTGTACCTATCCTTTCTATGATTTGCTATGATCAACTGTGATTCAACTTCAGTATATTTTGTAGGTTAGCTAGGCTAGTGTCTTTACCTACAGGTAGGCATCTGAAACAAATTTGTCATACCAAATTAGTAGTTATGTAAGAATTGGAAAGTTCTTTGACCGGAGTAAACGTATTTTACTTTTTATTAACTGTTGCTGCTTAGTTTCCACTTTTCTTTGGACCACAGATGTTTCTGAGATAGTTTGTCTTATCTTTCTCCAAACAAAAGTTTCCTTTCAGTTTATTTTCGTTCGCTTGTTAAAATCTTATTATCAGCGGTCTTTGCTTACGAAAATTACAAAATGTGAAAGTAAAAAAAGTGATTACGAAAATTACATAAATAAGTAGAAATCTCAAAAAGTACGTGAAGAGAAAACCTGAAAGTGAAAATGAGTGAAAATCTGTATAGCACAGATTATATTTGAGAAGTTGGTATAGTTTTCTTAAATTCATCCAGGGTTGGCAAAGGTACTAATAAGACATACAGCCGAATATTTAACATGCACCTGTCAGTCTCCTAAATCGAACGACATCTAGCGGAAGTAAAAGGCAACTTTTCACCCTAACAACGCCATCTAAAGTATTCATGTGAAACTACTTTGGATTCATTTTGACATTATGTCGGCATCTTGGTCGGCATGAACTTTTGATCAAGTTTGATACTATCAGAGACATCTATTGTTCTATTCGGAACTAAAAAACTGAGTTACGCTTCCAGTTCGGCGATCGTTTGTCCTAAAGGGGTTATACAGGGAGTAACAGAAAGGGTATAACAAGCCGAAAGGAGGTCATGGTACTCATGAAACTGAACAACTTTCCCTAAGGAACATAGGTCGAAATATGAAAAAAAAAAATTTGACCTCCCATACAAAATTACCGAGCAGCTGATTGATTTACTATGGGAGTGTGGCGGCGCGCATGCGCCCCACATGCCAAGTCCTGAGCTGCCTAGCAACTGGATAACAAGCTACGTCACTCTGTCAGAGAAGATTAGCCAATCAGAAGACGAAGCCTGAAACGCGGTATCGAAGTGTTTCCGCCGATCGCTATAAATACAACTTCCAAACATGTCCGGTTGGAACAGTCGTTCCCCTGGTCTCAACTCCCTGACCAGGTGGGTTGCAACCCTTTTCCCTCCTCCGTCGTCACTCGGCCTACTGGCCTCATCACTCCTCCTACAGGAGGTCCAATTTTTTTTTTCATATTTCGACCCATGTTCCAAGGGGAAAGTTGTTCAGTTTCATGAGTACCTTGACCTCCTTTTGGCTTGTTATACCCTTTCCGTTACTACCGGTATATGGTCCTTGGTAGAGGAGCTCTAGTACTTCAGATTGGTCGTGGTCTGCCGCGGCGCAGCTTGGCACGTTTGGCAGAGTAGCTAAAAGTTTGCCCTCTGAAAAAAGTTAAAAATATCTCATCGAAGAATAGAATGAGACATTGCAGCTGTAGCGATAGGAGCAGTTTAGTAAAGCGTATAAATCTTGGTCTGCCGGCTGCTATCTTGGCACGTTTGGCGGAGTAGCTAAAGTATGCCCTCTTAAAAAGTAAAAATATCTCATCGAAGAATAGAATGAAAATATATCGTACCGCTACAAAATAAAAATAAAAAATAAATAAAATTTGCTTGCTTGAGTCTGTTTAGATATACGGGAGTATATAACAAGTTGAAAGGAGGTCAAGGTACTCATGAAACTGAATAACTTTCCCTATGGAATATGGGTCGAAATATGAAAAAAATCTGCACCTCCATAGTAAATTAATCAGCTGAACGGCAAATTTGGGGAGGTCCAAATTTTTTCATATTTCGGCCCATGTTCCATGGGGAAAGTTGTTCAGTTTCATGAATACCTTGACTCTCCTTTCGGCTAGTAATACCCTTTCCGTTACTCCCGGTATACTGGTCTGCCTGGCCACAGCCTGGCAGTTTTCCCTGTCCGACCACTTTTACTCTTTTTAGTAAAATTTTTATCTCTTCGAATAATAGAATAAAAATATGTCGTACCGATACGTTGCTTAAGTCTGCCTATAAAAATACTGGTTTTCCTGACCACAGCCTAGCAGTTTTCCAGATACGACCACTTTTACGTTTTTTTCAGAAAATTTTATTTCATCGAATAACAGAATGAAACTAAGTTGTAATAATAGTTTATTTATAGCTGATCACATATCCTTTGGTCTGCCTGAGCTCAGTCCGGTAGTTTTCCGGTGCGATCACTCTTCGATCTCAGTAAATTTCGATTTTAAGAGGATCGTGAGTCTGGATTTTTCATACAAACGATGTTACCGTATCCCTCAGCCAATTCGCAACCGATCAAAACAATTTTTGGCACGATAACTCTTCTTGACTAGATCTATGCCTAATATTCATTTTCTGGTTGGAATAATGCATTTAAAAAAAGATATGACCGTCGCAAAATGTCTCAAAATAATCAGCAAGTTTAGGCCCTGGTATCTTCTTAATATGACGATAATTTCAGCAAAACAGATGATACGGGCATAGAATATTTTATTGGCAGCAAAATGATGCTACTATCAACAAATTTGGTGGAGATTTCGAACGGGGAACCTAGTAAACCCAGAACGCAAATTTTATACACGTTTCCGGTACCGAGCTACAACTGTCTCTTTCATGGCTGCGGAGTGAGGGCAGGAAGGGGGTGGCGCTACAGATTGACCCTCTGGCCCTCATTTAGCAAGTATACAACGTCTCAATAATACCGGGTCTTTTATTTTTTACTTTGTTTTGATATGTTTTAAATTCAATAATTCATGTCTACGTAGATATTTTCTACTTCTTGAACAAACTTTAATGTGTAGTTTATTTTTGTACAATTTACACATGTAAATTAACATAGGCATCAAACCACCAGAAGATAGGCTAAATAATGGATCCTAAAATAACTCGTAGTAAGCAGCTTTACTTCAGTTACGTAATTATGCGGCGGATGCGCAGTGAATTTCTCGCGGACGTGCGGCGGATACCGTCGTTATTTGTATCAAAACAATGCAAATCCATTCGCTACGCATCCGCCGCACGTATGCTACGAATTTGGTGCGCATACGCTCCGCTCAGCATCCGCTCCGAAAACGCTAGTGTTATAGGCTCTTATGTCTTGGAAAGTGTCTTGGGTGGGTGGGTATTTTGTTTTGTTTCTTCGATCAAAAAATGACGGGAAATGTCAGATAGAAAAAACTATTTTATCCATTTTTTGATTTTTTCACAAGTTGGCAAAAGTATGGATAGGACTTTTTATTTGGGAAACCTATAAACAAAACAGACATTTATGGTGTAAAAAAATTAACAGGATATATTTGATGGGTTGAGTTCAGTTCATAAAACTGAGCAACTTTCCCCAAGAGACTCAGACCAAGAAAAAGTAAAATGAAATACTTTGGACCTCTCATGCTTACAATGGCATGTAATTAAATTAGTCGTAAGTATATGCATGCGTTCACCTTTTTTTCAGGGTTATGTTTTTCGAGAGAATGTATGTATGTTTGTATGTATGTATGTGGACAAGAAAATTCTTTTTTACGGGCTACATACAGCCCAATCGAATTGTTGGATTTTGACATATGAGTTGTCGTTAGATTCGTCTTAGCAGCGCGAGTGACACTGGCTATATTAAAAAAATATAGATTTAAGATGGCGGATTTTATACAGCTAAATACTACTTTAAAATTACTCCAGTCGGGTTTTTGTTGTTTAACACATCTACATTAGACATTCATACCAAAATAAACATATGTCTCAGATAATGTGATCCGTACAAAACGTAAAGTTGCAAAGCGTCTTGATTTTTCTGATCGCAAGTGTAGTTTTCGTTTAGTTTTGATTCGCTGGCAACATTTTCTGTCTGTCTGGACGCGTCTGATTTATTTATCCGCCTATGTTTCTTAGGGAAAGTTGTTTATTTTCGTGGACTGATTCACCCCTTAAAATATTTGTAGTTCATTTTTAGACACCTTATTTACATCCTGAAAAAAAATGCGGTATTTATAATCCAAAAATAAAGTCTTATCCATACTTTTCCAATAGCTGCACTAAGGGGCGATTTCTCCATACAATGTTAGTTAATTTGAAGCTCCGTTAAATATTTTAAAGGTCAAATCGCACCAACGCACCGCGCGAAACTGCGGCGACGCCACGCGTTACAACTAATATTGTTTACATCAACCTAAAACCACACTACAATATCGCTGCAGAGGATTGGCGTGGTGTGGCGCTATATACCTATTTATTTGCGGAGTATATATTTTAGGTGAAAACAATCGGCAGAGGAGCGGCGCGGCGCAAAAGCCAATGCCTGATTTTGGCGTCTTTTTTTTCTAGGTGTTACACGAATAGTACTTATATATTTGAGTAGAGGACAATGCAACAAACAAAAAAATATATGACATCTATACCTCTAACTGTCACTGGAACAGAGATATACGCGTTTGAAGTTACTATGGGGATTTTTTTCTAGCTGTTACACGGATAACACTTATATATTTGAGTAGAGGTCAATGCAACAAACAAAAAAATATACTACAACTATACCTCTACCTGTCACTGGAACAGAGATATACGCGTTTGAAGTTACTATGGATTTTTTCTAGGTGTTACACGGATGGTACTTATATGTTTGAGTAGAAGACAATGCAACAAACAGAAAATATATGATAACTATACCTCTACCTGTCACTGGAACAGAGATATACGCGTTTGAAGTTATTATGGGGATTTTTTCTAGGTGTTACACGGATGGTTCTTATATATTTGAGTAGAGGACAATGCAACAAACAAAAAAATATAAGACAACTATACCTCTAGCTGTCACTGGAACTGAGATATACGTGTTTGAATTTACTATGGGGATGTTTTTTTTAGGTGTTACATTGAAGGTACTTATATATTTGAATGAAAGACAATGCAACAGACAAAAAAATATACTACAACTATACCTCTAACTGTCATTGTAACAGAGATATACGCGTTTGAAGCTACTATGGGATTTTTTTCTAGGTGTTATACGGATAGTACTTATATATTTGAGTAGAAGATAATGCAACAGACAAAAAGTATAAGACAACTATACCTCTTCCTGTCACTGGAACAGAGATATACGCGTTTGAAGTTACTATGGGGATTTTTTTCTAGGTGTTACATGGATGTTACTTATATATTTGAATGAAGGACAATGCAACAGACAAAAAAATATATGACAACTATACCTCTTCCTGTCACTGGAACAGAGATATACGCGTTTGAAGTTACTATGGGGATTTTTTTTCTAGCTGTTACATGAATGGTACTTATATATTTGAGTAGAGAACAATGCAACAAACAAAATATATGACAATTATACCTCTACCTGTCACTGGAACAGAGATATCCGCGTTGAAGTTATTATGGGGATTTTTTCTAGGTGTTACACGGATGGTACTTATATATTTGAGTAGAGGACAATGCAACAAACAAAAAAATATACTACAACTATACCTCTACCTGTCACTGGAACAGAGATATACGCGTTTGAAGTTACTATGGGTTTTTTTTTTCTAGGTGTTACACGGATGGTACTATAAATATATTTGAGTAGAGAACAATGCAACAGACAAAAATTATATCTACGCGTTTGAGGTTACTGTAGGGTCTTTTTCCTATATATATTATTCATGAATAGACATCGTTATCTTTGGAGCACTAACAAAAAATTCGTAGAGATGGCGTACTTTATCGACGACTAAGATATCGACAGATTATATTCAAGTACCTAGTTGCTGTCAAAGCGAAACCAAAGAGTTTATAAAAAAATACGTCTGTTTAAAATGGCAACAGATGAGAAGACCAAGAAACATAACATTTAACTTAAAAACCTAATTCCACCAAAAAATCTACTGAAACTCAGCAACTTTCCCCAAGGAAAATAGGTCGATATCTAAAAAAATAGAATATTTTTTCAAGGATTCTTTTACACCATGTCAAGGCCATGTTTATAATGCTAGTAGCATGAAAACATCAATAACTTGTGTTTCGAAAAAAGTCCGCAACTCATCTCTATGACATGACAACATCATTCGTGCTCCAAAGATAACGATGTCTATTCATGAATAATATTAATTGCCGTGTGATGCCGGCTTAGAATGGCATCACCCCAATTCTACCCGTGGGTGTCGTAAAAAGCGACTAAGGGATAATTATCTAGGGAATGGGCAGCAGCGTTCCCTGTGAATAAAACATCTTGCACTGCGCTCGCCTATTCGCCTGCCAAGCGTGGTGAGTATGGCAATACCCCCCAATACGGAGGAGGCCCATGTCCAGCAGTGGACTGTTGTGGCTGTAAAGGTAAGGTATAATAAATAAAATATATTTTATTATAGCTTAACTACGTTACGGCTACAAAAAAGGCTCATACCATTTTTTTTAAACTTCAAACACATATATCTCTGTTCCAGTGACAGTTAGAGGTTTAGTTGTCATATATTGTTTTGTTTATTTGATTATGTTTGACTACAATACATAAACGCCATCTATGTAACACCTAGAAATAAAATCCCGAAGGATTTTTTGTTGAAATTCAAACGCATGTATCTCTGTTCTAGTGACAGTTAATAAATAAATAAATAAATAAATAAATATCTCTGGACGAGACACACAGCGCCATCTAGCTCCAAACTAAGCAAAGCTTGTACTATGGGAACTAGACAACTGATATAATACTTATATTGTTTCCTTTGGTAAATAAATACATATAATATAGAAAGCACCCAGACTAAACACAAATCCTGCGAAACCTAGACGTAAATAAAGCGAGCGGCCCTGATGGTATCCCTAATTGTTCTGCGTAACTGTGCGCCTGAGTTGTCTCCGATATTGACACGCCTGTTCCGCCTCTCACTGGAGACTGGTGTAGTTCCCCAATCGTGGAAGCTTGCAAACGTGCAACCTGTGCCCAAAAAAGGCAGCCGTGCTGACCCTGCCAATTATAGACCCATATCAGTTACTCTATACTCTGCAAGACTATGGAGCGTGTACTAAACAATCGCCTCCTAGCTTACCTCGGGAGCAATGATCTCCTTCGACCGTCAATACGGCTTCCGCCGCGGGCGGTCGACAGGGGACCTCCTCGTGCATGCCACCCACTTATGGAGCGAGGCTATCGAGAGGCACGGCGAAGCCCTCACCGTATCTCTGGATGTCTCAAGGCATTTGACAGGGTCTGGCACGCAAGTCTTATTAACAAGCTTCCGCCTACGGGCTACCTGCTGGACTTTGCAACTGGATCGCAGACTTCGAGTAGACGGTCAATACGAGTGGTCCTAGAAGGACGCTCTTCAGATGAACAGGCTATTGATGCCGGCGTCCCTCAAGGGTCTGTACTTTACGCAACCCTATTTCTGCTGCACATCAACGATATGCTCACGCCCGACACCTTTGGGTATGCAGATGACAGCACGGTTGTTGATAGGTACCTGTCTAGTGCAAAGGCCAGCAATGAATCTACTCAGTCTTGTCGAGAGGCCCTAGTGAGTCGCCTAAACTTGAATCTTGAAGCAATATCCGAATGGGGTGATGCAAATCTTGTCCAGTTTAATGCATCTAAAACACAGGCATGTCTATTCTTCACTTAACAGAGTCCCTTCGACCTGACTCCGACTTTCCGAGGTGTATCCGTACCGATTTCCGACCATTTTGAGCTTCTTGGCATGAACCTTTCATCTGACAATATATTGAGTCTTTGGCCACGACTGCAGCAAAAAGACTCGGAATTCTCTCAAAGGTCAGGCGATACTTCACACCAGTACAGCTTTACAACTATACCAAGCTCAAGTCCGTTCCTGCATGGAGTATTGCTGTCACCTATGGGACGGGTCTGCCAAATACCAGCTGGCAGCCCTGGACTCGATTGAGAAGCGCGCCAAGAAACTCATCGCTGATAGGGCACTCATTGACGCAAAGTTACAGAGCCTCGAACACCATCGCAAAGTAGCTTGCTTGTCGGTATTCTACAGGATACATTTCAGGGAGTGTGCACAGTCTCTCCATGACCCGATACCTCCGTCACCATTCCATCTCCGGTGCACGAGACGCCGGTTGGGATTCCACCCTTATATCGTAGACATCCCGCAAATTCGCACAAAGCGCTTCGCTTCTACATTTTTAATGCGAACTGCTAAGGAGTGGAACTCCCTGCCTGCGGATCTGTTTCCGGAACATTATAACCTGGGCCTTTCAAGGCGAGTGAATAGGCATTATCTGGGCGAGCATGTTCCATCATCGTCTGCATCGTCACTTAACATCAGGTGAGATTGCGGACAAATGCTTACCCATTGTTTATATAAGAAAAAAAAATTGAAAATAGACATTACAAATATTTGTGTCGGTGGGAATCGAACCCACGACCCTCGGCGTAGAAGGCAGGAGTACTATCCACTACGCCAATGGGACAGTCAAGTTACATGTATAGTTGTCATATATTATTCTGTTTGCTTATTATGTTATGCTAATTTCAAATATATCCGCGCCATCTATGTCAAATCTAAAAATGAAATCCCCAGTATATTTTAAACTTCCATCGCGTTTATTGCTGTTCCAGTAACAGCTAGAGGTATAGTTGTAATATATATTTTTGTTTGTTGCATTGACCTCTACTCAAATATATAAGTGCTATCCGTGTAACACCTAGAAAAAAATCCATAGTAACTTCAAACGCGTATATCTCTGTTCCAGTGACAGTTAGAGGTATTATTGTCATATACTTTTTTGTCTATTGCATTGTCCTCTACTCAAATATATAAGAACCATCCGTGTAACACCTAGAAAAAAAAATCCCTATAGTAACTTCAAACTCGTATATCTCTGTTCCAGTGACAGGAAGAGGTATAGTTGTCATATATTTTTTGTCTGTTGCATTGTCCTCTACTTAAATATATAAGTACTATATGTATAACACCTAGAAAAAAAGAACCCCATAGTAACTTCAAACATGTATATCTCTGTTCCAGTGACAGTTAGAGGTATAGTTGTCATATATTTTTGTTTTTGCATTGTCCTCTACTCAAATATATAAGTATCATCAGTGTAACACCTAGAAAAAAAAATCCCATAGTAACTTCAAACGCGTATATCTCTGTTCCAGTGACAGGTAGAGGTATACTTGTCATATATTTTTTTGTTCGATGCATTGTCCTCTACTCAAATATATAAGTACCATCCGTGTAACATCTAGAAAAAAAAACCCCATAGTAACTTCAAACGCGTATATCTCTGTTCCAGTGACAGGTAGAGGTATAGTTGTCGTATATTTTTTTGTTTGTTGCATTGACCTCTACTCAAATATATAAGTGTTATCCGTGTAACACCTAGAAAAAAAAGACGCCACTAGTCCATACTACTTCGACCCATGTTCCAAGGGGAAAGTTGTTCAGTTTCATGAGTACCTTGACCTCCTTTTGGCTTGTTATACCCTTTCCGTTACTACCGGTATATGGTCCTTGGTAGAGGAGCTCTAGTACTTCAGATTGGTCGTGGTCTGCCGCGGCGCAGCTTGGCACGTTTGGCAGAGTAGCTAAAAGTTTGCCCTCTGAAAAAAGTTAAAAATATCTCATCGAAGAATAGAATGAGACATTGCAGCTGTAGCGATAGGAGCAGTTTAGTAAAGCGTATAAATCTTGGTCTGCCGGCTGCTATCTTGGCACGTTTGGCGGAGTAGCTAAAAGTATGCCCTCTTAAAAAAGTAAAAAATATCTCATCGAAGAATAGAATGAAAATATATCGTACCGCTACAAAATAAAAAATAAAAAAATAAATAAAATTTGCTTGCTTGAGTCTGCCTACATATACCGGGAGTAACGGAAAGGGTATAACAAGCCGAAAGGAGGTCAAGGTACTCATGAAACTGAATAACTTTCCCTATGGAATATGGGTCGAAATATGAAAAAAAAAATCTGCACCTCCCATAGTAAATTAATCAGCTGAACGGCAAATTTGTATGGGAGGTCCAAATTTTTTTTTCATATTTCGGCCCATGTTCCATGGGGAAAGTTGTTCAGTTTCATGAATACCTTGACCTCCTTTCGGCTTGTTATACCCTTTCTGTTACTCCCGGTATACTGGTCTGCCTGGCCACAGCCTGGCAGTTTTCCCGGTCCGACCACTTTTACTCTTTTTAGTAAAATTTTTATCTCTTCGAATAATAGAATAAAAATATGTCGTACCGATACGTTGCTTAAGTCTGCCTATAAAAATACTGGTTTTCCTGACCACAGCCTAGCAGTTTTCCAGATACGACCACTTTTACGTTTTTTTCAGAAAATTTTATTTCATCGAATAACAGAATGAAACTAAGTTGTAATAATAGTTTATTTATAGCTGATCACATATCCTTTGGTCTGCCTGAGCTCAGTCCGGTAGTTTTTCCGGTGCGATCACTCTTCGATCTCAGTAAATTTCGATTTTAAGAGGATCGTGAGTCTGGATTTTTTCATACAAACGATGTTACCGTATCCCTCAGCCAATTCGCAACCGATCAAAACAATTTTTGGCACGATAACTCTTCTTGACTAGATCTATGCCTAATATTCATTTTCTGGTTGGAATAATGCATTTAAAAAAAGATATGACCGTCGCAAAATGTCTCAAAATAATCAGCAAGTTTAGGCCCTGGTATCTTCTTAATATGACGATAATTTCAGCAAAACAGATGATACGGGCATAGAATATTTTATTGGCAGCAAAATGATGCTACTATCAACAAATTTGGTGGAGATTTCGAACGGGGAACCTAGTAAACCCAGAACGCAAATTTTATACACGTTTCCGGTACCGAGCTACAACTGTCTCTTTCATGGCTGCGGAGTGAGGGCAGGAAGGTATGCTACAGATTGACCCTCTGGCCCTCATTTAGCAAGTATACAACGTCTCAATAATACCGGGTCTTTTATTTTTTACTTTGTTTTGATATGTTTTAAATTCAATAATTCATGTCTACGTAGATATTTTCTACTTCTTGAACAAACTTTAATGTAGTTTATTTTGTACAATTTACACATGTAAATTAACATATATCAAACCACCAGAAGATAGGCAAATAATGGATCCTAAAATAACTCGTAGTAAGCAGCTTTATCAGTTACGTAATTATGCGGCGGATGCAGTGAATTTCTCGAGGACGTGCGGCGGATACCGTCGTTATTTGTATCAAAACAATGCAAATCCATTCGCTACGCATCCGCCGCACGTATGCTACGAATTTGGTGCGCATACGCTCCGCTCAGCATCCGCTCCGAAAACGCTAGTGTTATAGGCTCTTATGTCTTGGAAAGTGTCTTGGGTGGGTGGGTATTTTGTTTTGTTTCTTCGATCAAAAAATGACGGGAAATGTCAGATAGAAAAAACTATTTTATCCATTTTTTGATTTTTTCACAAGTTGGCAAAAGTATGGATAGGACTTTTATTTGGAAACCTATAAAAACAGACATTTATGGTGTAAAAATTAACAGGATATATTTGATGGGTTGAGTTCAGTTCATAAACTGAGCAACTTCCCCAAGAGACTCAGACCAAGAAAAGTAAAATGAAATACTTTGGACCTCTCATGCTTACAATGGCATGTAATTAAATTAGTCGTAAGTATATGCATGCGTTCACCTTTTTTTCAGGGTTATGTTTTTCGAGAGAATGTATGTATGTTTGTATGTATGTATGTGGACAAGAAAATTCTTTTTTACGGGCTACATACAGCCCAATCGAATTGTTGGATTTTGACATATGAGTTGTCGTTAGATTCGTCTTAGCAGCGCGAGTGACACTGGCTATATTAAAAATATAGATTTAAGATGGCGGATTTTATAGCTAAATACTACTTTAAAATTACTCCAGTCGGGTTTTTTGTTGTTTAACATTATCTATTAGACATTCATACCAAAATAAACATATGTCTCAGATAATGTGATCCGTACAAAACGTAAAGTTGCAAAGCGTCTTGATTTTTCTGATCGCAAGTGTAGTTTCGTTTAGTTTTGATTCGCTGGCAACATTTTCTGTCTGTCTGGACGCGTCTGATTTATTTATCCGCCTATGTTTAGGGAAAGTTGTTTATTTTCGTGGACTGATTCACCCTTAAAATATTTGTAGTTCATTTTTAGACACCTTATTTACATCCTGAAAAAAAATGCGGTATTTATAATCCAAAAATAAAGTCTTATCCATACTTTTCCAATAGCTGCACTAAGGGGCGATTTCTCCATACAATGTTAGTTAATTTGAAGCTCCGTTAAATATTTTAAAGGTCAAATCGCACCAACGCACCGCGCGGAACTGCGGCGACGCCACGCGTTACAACTAATATTGTTTACATCAACCTAAAACCACACTACAATATCGCTGCAGAGGATTGGCGTGGTGTGGCGCTATATACCTATTTATTTGCGGAGTATATATTTTAGGTGAAAACAATCGGCAGAGGAGCGGCGCGGCGCAAATTTGGTTCTTGTAGAAATACGCTTGTTTTGAGAACAAAAAACATTGGGAGAAAAACAATGTTGTGTAGGACTACGTCCATTATGGAGTGGAGAATAGGGGAGATATACTGGGAAAATTATGTATAATGCTTATGAATTCTTCGTAAAAAAAATCGGCCAAGTGCGAGTTGGGCTCGCCCACCGAGGGTTCCGTTCCAAGATTTGTAGGTTATTCTGGTTGATAGACCTATATTTCATATGATACTCCACTTGGACAACTAGCCGAATTTCTTAAATTTTGTTTATTTTTCGGCCTCTATAAAACAATAAATTTGAAAATGTTTTTTTGCGTTTTTCTTTAATTCGTACTTAAAAACAAAACTAGTTGCCAAATTTCATTGTTCTAGGTCTACGGGAAGTACCCTCTGAATTTTGATTCCCTTGAGAGGGTAAAAAACACGCGTTTTTACGCGTTATTCCCAACGGCCCCGCAGATCGGCCCCCGAGGGGCCCATTGGGAATTTTTCTTCTCTCTGAATGAATCTCTAAAATGAATCTCTAAAAGTTTGAATTTGGGGGCCGTTGGGACGAGTAATTCCCAACGGGGAATAACGGGTTTTCACTGCATAAACGGCTATATCTTTTTTAACTTGAAGTTCTTTGAGTCCTTTGAGTATACGGTTTTAAATTCAACTCGATATCTTTACGTGTTCCTGAGATAAAGGGTCTTGACATGAGATAAAGGGTCTTGACAGAATGACAGACAGACGGACGGACAACAAAGTGATCCTATAAGGGTTCCGTTTACCTTTTGAGGTACGGAACCCAAAAACCTTGTAATTATCACTTTTAAAAATTTTCACACATCTCTTACCTCATAACTGGTTGAATCACCTGAATGTTTGATAAAAAGATGGTGCCGTGCTTCGGAGAGCACGCTAAGCCCTCGGCCTCGATTAACTGGTAACCGGCGGCGGCCGTTACAAACATATCTGATGCATTTTAGTACCTACTACTTAGTAAATAGTCGGTGTCTAAAAACTCTGACACCGGGTCATTTGGTCGTTTATCGGGTCTCTACACGACATAAGAAGAACTTGAGATCAGTTTCAATCTCAAACCCGAAAGAAATAGCTACTGGAAAACCTTTCCAAAACTGTAGATTTTGCGCACATACCTATTTATGTCTTCAAATAAGTACAAAAATGTACTGCTTTCTTTTCCTAAAACAGACTAACATTTTGTCTTTAAATAGGTTCGTAGCAAGGAGGTAGCAAATGCGCAGGTAATGAAATTCCTTTGTATGCTTTCAAACGACTTACCTTGTTGATTATAGTCGAAGCTTATATGCCTATCGCGTAATTGGTTAAATACCAACTGACCGAACGGAAACCTTCTTTGTTGCAGTGCCCGTACTTGTGCATTAAATTTGAAACAAATATAGACCCTGGAGACAGTTGCGTCGCGGCGTAGTCTCTTGAACCGCGGACAAAAAATTCTCCCGGGAGATGCGTCGCGCACCTTCATACTAGCTCATTTAACTTGATGTCTCGCGTACCGTCTGTGTTAGCCTTTATGATTTGGGACAATTGACAATTTAGACAGCTTTCAATGTGGCGTCAATTTGGCAGTCACTTATTTGACAGCTTTGTATGCGGCGCATGTCACATTTCTTTGACAACAACTAATCGGTCGTTAAAAATCTAACAGGTCCCCGGAGCTGTCATTAGCTTTAACGCCCGATTTAGGACTTTGACAACCTTTTGAATCAAAACTGTCAAAAGTGAAGCATTCGAAAACCATAAAGGCTTACATAGACTGTAGGTACTTGTTTCGTGCCGGACCAACACGGGGAGGAAAACTCAAAGCTTATTTCAGATTGCAGTACTACCTGGGAGTACGACGATGTTGATGCAACGACAACCAATGAGAAGTAACTAAACTTTGGCATTGACATACTTTCGACCTTATTGTGTCGCGCGTTTTGCAGAGTTTTATCTAATCAATAGTTCACGCTATCTTTCAAACTTATCATTCCCAACAATCTACTGCTGGACATGGACCTCCCCTTATCGGGGGGTACTGCCATACTCAACATGATTGGCAGGCGGATTGGCGAACGCAATGCAAGTTGTTTAATTAACTGGCGCTGGCAGGTAGCGATAGTAGACCCAAAACCTCTGTTCGGTCTTTACTAAAAAGCCGAATCCAGTATTCTACGCTAAGATCCTGCCGAAGCTGACACGTAGGTATTTTGCCAGGTGGGGCCGCTTGAAGACGTCACGTAATCCTTGAGCCTGAAATATACATCAGGGACAAGGAAAACGGTGGCGTGACCCTTGTAAACGCACTTTTTAGGGACCCTTCAGAGGGCGTCTATAGCGAGACGGGGAGAAATCGACGATGTGTCTCTGCTAGGCGAATCGTGGGTTCGTGCGGACGAACATCCTCTCGCTGACGAGCTGCGGTTGCTCAAGCCTAGTCTGGTAGTAAAGTGTAGCCTGCTCTCGTTGCGCAAGGCTCTAGAGTAGAGACCCGCTGGTGGGGGCGGGTTGCCCTGAGGCCCCAACACTAGGCTGTCCCATGCTTGTATGATTTCAACTTTGATACCTCTTGGGAATCGATAACTTGGAAATAAAATGACATACAAGGACGTGATACCCCAATTTTGGGGCTTATGATGGGGCTTAAATGTAATTTTGAGGCACAGTAAGCGTACAGGCACAAATATCTCCTAGAAATGTATATCTATGACTACGGCAATTTGACGTGGAGACCTTCGCAACGGCCGCATAGAGGCCGACGACGACTCACCTTCAAGACTGAGCTTTATATGGTAGGGGTTGAATTGCTGTAGTTAGCCATGCACCTGTCCAGGTGTCTTGCAGGCGAAACATCACGCCGTTGCGAGATCTTACCAGTTTAGGTGATACCCCATTAGGAGGAGGCCCAAATTGTGCTCATCAGCTAGCGGCAACTTGGGTTTGGAGGGCGTGGCTGCGGAAGATGTCACGTACTTTCGTAAATGGGTGGGCTGCATCACGAAGACAAGGTGGCTCATCCGACTGCGGCTGCTTTAAAGGGAAAAGTCGTGACACCGTCGCCCTTAAGCGCGTATCGTTCATTTAACAGCGTGGAGATGGCGACAGTCACAGTTAAAACGTTGTATGCACGCCAGCCTTACTATAGCGGCGTGGCAGGCTCGGCCTTTTTGCATGTGATACGTAACATATTTCTCCCAGGACATCAAAACATATTTTCTATTAGAACCAAATTCGCGCCGCGCAGCTCCTCTACCGATTATTATCAACTAAAATATATTCTCCGCAAGTAAATATGTTGCGCCACACCACGCCAATCCTCTGCAGCGATATTGTAGTGTGATTTTAGATCCATGTAACAATATTAGTAAAGTTGTAACGCGCAGCTTCGCCGCAGTTCCGCGCGGTGCGTTAGTGCGGTTTGACCTTTATTTATTTAACGAGCTTCAAATTAACTAACATTGCATTGATGAAACTAGCACTAAGTCTAGTAGATTTTTAGGGTGCCGTAATCAAAGGGTGGAAACGGATCCCTGTTACTGAGACTTCGCTGTCTGTCCGTCTGTCAGCAGGCACTATCTAATAAATGGTTATAGGTAGAGAGTCGCAAATATCACAGACGATGAATTTCTGTTGCCGCTCTATATACGGTTACATTTAATTAAGTACATATCTGTTGAGGGTGTCATCTACTCACAAAACTGAACAACTTTAGTTAGAAACTTTTCTTCGAAATATGAAAAAAAAAATTGGGCCTCCCATACTAAGTGACACACTTTTTCAGCATTTTTGTATGGGAGGTCCAAATTTTTTTTTCATATTTCGAAGAAAAGTTTCAAACAAAAGTTGTTCAGTTTTGTGAGTAGATCACACCCTCAAGAGATTTGTACTTAATTAAATGTATGTAACCCTATATAACAACAAATACTGAACATTTGATACAAATAAAAATACAGCCAGCCATACAAAAAACAACCTTTTTATTTTTATGCTCGATTTTATCTATTATAATTCAAAGGCTGTATCTCATGAACAGTAACAGTTAGACTGTTGAAATTCTCACAACCGTGTATTACTAATATTACTCTATGACAACAAAAACAAATGTGATATAAATGCTATTTTTAAACACAATGGTACGGGACCCTTCGTTTACGAGTCCGACTCGCTCTTGTCCGATTTTTGAGAATCTGAAACGTCATCCATCAGAGTGATTTGTTTAGATAATAATTGTACCCATTAGGATTTCTAATATTGCAAATATAATCAAGAAATATATCACACTCTGCCTACCCTGCAAGGGATGTAGGCGCGATGTGTGTAAAAAAAAAGGCAAAGAAAAAACTGATTTTTGTATAAAACGACCCGTCGTCGTCTTGACTCGAAACCTGTACTCTCAATAAACCGTTGATCCCAGGGGGAGCGGCTTACATTTTACGCCACGCAGTTACTTGCACTTAGCGGTCAATTTTGTGAATGGTTACAAAACGTAAATGTCATTGATCATATACAATGAGGGCAAGGGGGTAGCGGGAGGGTCCACAGCGGGGCGGGAGGGATGCATAAATGAAATAGAAATATTTTTATCAACTGACAGTTCGCGAACTTTCAGGTTGCTATTGTAAAGTCTTAAAGGACCTTGACTTTGATTATTAAGGAGTGGGCCCCGTCAATAAAATGAAAATAGGTCAGTGTACAGAAGTGAGATTTACAGAGCTGTAATCTCTCAATGTCTAGATGAAGAATATGTTTTTCCAAGAATATAGTATATACGCCAAACGTGCCAAGATAGCAGCCGGCAGACCAAGATTTATACGCTTTACTAAACTGCTCCTATCGCTACGCTACAGCCATGTCTCATTCTATTCTTCGATGAGATATTTTTAACTTTTTTCAGAGCAAACTTTTAGCTACTCCGCCAAACGTGCCAATCTGCGCCGCGGCAGACCACGACCAATCTGAATTACTAGAGCTCCTCTACCCGTACATAGCTAAAATATTCTATTCTTTTGTGAGATATGGTTGAGACCAGTCGCCGCTCGGAGTATTAGTAAGAGAGCGATACATGTTAACAAGAGAAAGGAATTATCATAATCTTTATACCTAATTTAATTAGTGTGCTTAGGCATAAACAATGCATAAGCTAAAGTTATTTAAAATTATTATTTTTTACACTAATTGATCTAGCCACTCAATTGGGTGTTATTATATTCACTTTAAAATAATAGAATATTTGCAGATACAAAGTCAACTACTAAGGAAAGTACTTAGATTACATGAAAGAAAACCAAGAATGAAATGAAAACTTATAACAGGTGCCTACCAATAACAGCTATCACATGTATAGGCTTAAATATATTAAAACAACTTATGTTTGAAGGGTATAGCCATTCAGAGCTTATATTAATAAAAAAAAAATAGGTGCAGAGTTTTCCGAATAAAGACGGGTACCTAACTTAGAACAGTATGAACGAACTGTACTTACTAAATCGTCGAAGTTCGAATAGTATGTATCTAACTAAAGGTTTTGCGATAGTAATGTAGGTACCTATTACCTGGATACCACTTTGTTTCTTGCAACGTTAAGCTAGTGATGCACAAATTAGGGAAGAGGATTGAAATGATAGTACTTACTTATATTAATAAACAGAATGTAAATTTACTATCACAGACAGAATTTAGGTCTTTACCTGCAATAGATTAGTTAAAAAAGGTCAGTTATGTTATGTAAAGCACAAGTGAAATAATTTCTAAAGGACATACCTAGAGCATAAAATTGTAGCCCTGCTTTTGCTGATAATAAAGAAACTATGATTGATAAACTATTATAAAGGATATTAAAAATTTAAAAAAACTGTATTACAGATTTAGATTTACACCATTTATTAGCCTGGTGTACGCGAAGTAAGAGAATAATGGATTTTTTTAATCGACTTATTAGTTATAAATAGTTAAATGGAAAAGAAAGTTAGAAATGATAACTTAATGGAAGTTAAATTGAGGAATACTTAAAATAAGTAGTTTTATAGGCATAAAAGTCAAAATTCAAAGTCAAAGTCAATGGTAAAAAAAAATGGAAATAAAATGGTCAAAACTCAGGGTTAAAATGTTAATTGTATACAAGAGAGTTATGAGAAAAGTAAAGCAGTAATAAAGGAGAATTAATGAATGACTAACTTAAACGGCTTACAAATACGAAATATTTAGATATGTATAAATAATTAATAAGTATGCAATAGAATTAAGTAAAGAAAATAAATGTTAACAAACATGGTGAAATAATAAAGGCAATGTATGATATAAGTGAAGTTATCTATTACAGAATATGGAAAAGAGTTTATGGATGAAACTTGACGATAGAATTGAGTGAAGCAATTAAATATTAACTAGCATTGTGGATTAATACATGAGTGAAGTTACAGAATAAATAAAGGGCCGTCTTGCCAGACGATGACTAAAATGGCACAAAAGGGCCGTCTTGCCGGACGATGACTAAAATGGCATAATGGGCCGTCTTGCCAGACGATGACTAAAATGGCATAATGGGCCGTCTTGCCAGACGATGACTAAAATGGCATAATGGGCCGTCTTGCCAGACGATGACTAAAATAGCACAGAAGGCCGTCTTGCCAGACGATGAGGGCCGTCTTGCCAGACGATGACTAAAACGGCACAAAATAAAGGGCCGTCTTGCCAGACGATGACTAAAATGGAATAATGGGCCGTCTTGCCAGACGATGACTAATATGGCAAAAAAGGGCCGTCTTGCCAGACGATGACTAAAATGGCATAATGGGCCGTCGTGCCAGACGATGACTAAAATGGCATGAGAGGCCATCATGCTAGACGATGGCTAAAAAGGCACGAGAGGCCGTCTTGCCAGACGATTACTAAAATGGCACAAGGGGCTGTCTTGCCAGACGATGACTACAATGGTACAAAGAGCTGCATTACCGGACAAAGGATACAATTGTACAAAAGGGGCCGTCTAGCCAGACGATGACTAAAATGGTACATGAAACTGTTTTACTTGATTAATGAAAATGGTACAAAAGGCTGTCCTACCAGACGTTGACTAAAATGGTGTAAAGGGCTTATAAATAATCGGTAAACTAAAAACGTAAATAAAAATATGTCAATCCCTTCGATGCTCTGTTCTTTATATATATATATATCAAAGTCAGTATTTACATTGTATCAAATATTATCAATCAAAACCTAATGGCTTTTAGGTATGTACAAGGAGTTCGTAACATTCCTACCGGCCAAAAAAAAACGCAAAATATAAGTACAATTCAAATCACAACAAAAAATAAACATAAAATTAGCACTGCCTCCTAGACTATAGTCACTACCTCTTAGACTATAATTTATGATTTTGTCACTGTCTCTTGGACTATAAGTTTTACACATTAAAATTAAAATTATTCTGTACACAATAAAATTAGTTTAGTAAATGGTCGCCTTAATATGCCGCCCGTCGTGCGCACGTCAGCCACTCTACAGATGCCGTCTGGCCCAGGGAAAACTTTAGTCACCACACCTCTAAGCCAAACATTTCTAGGTAGAGATGGATCCGCCACCAAAACCAAAGACCCCTCGCTCAAAAAACAATCCTGCACTCGAGACGGGCGAGGAACCAACGTGGGCAAGTATTTGCGCAACCAACTTTTCTAAATTGCATCTGCCAACCGCTGTGGATCGTATAGCCTAGTCGAGCCATGAATATCGCTTGTAGCCCTAAACAAGGCACGATAATCAGTTCCATAACAGCAAGGTACATTAAAATCCTGACACGACCTAAGATCTCGCAGAAACTCGTTCCAGGTTCGTGTAAAACTATCGCCTATTAACTCGTCCCATTTGACACCACTTCGCCACAGTTGCTGTAACAAAATTTTACCTCGGATCACAATTGGGCTAAGGAATCCTAGCGGGTCGAAAACGGACATGATCACCTTCAGCATTTCTCGTTTAGTCGGTTTCCGTAATCCGCTTACTATATCCGCATCCAGTTTCTTAAAAATCAAATCAAATCCGAGTACGTCTTTCTGCGGCTTCCATATCATTCCTAAGGTACGTTGAGCACTTTCAGTCTGCAACAAACTAACTGACGGTGTCTCTGTTTGCACAGGAAGACACTCAGGTTTATTCGATACGAAACCTCTAATCTCGAATCCACCAGAAAGATGAATCGCAATGACGTCGGAAACTAGCTGCTTCATCTCTTCGACGGTATCCACGCTGTCACAATAGTCATCGACGTAATGCCGCTGTTTAATGGCCAACACGGCGCGCTGGTGAGATTCAGCATAATCATCAGCATTTCTTCTTATAATATACGTTGCTGTGCACGGGGAAGATTTCGCGCCAAAAATCATGGATGTCATTTTATACGTACGAGGAGGTTTGTGCATAAACATCTCTTTGATATCTCCCGTGACTGCTACTGCCCTCTCTCGAAAACGAAACAAAACACCACCTAATGAATTCAAGAGGTCGGGGCCTGCTAGCAACTCTGTATTCAAAGAAATACCTTTCGTCTCCGCTCTCGCATCCTGAACTTGACGAAGTTTACCTGGTTTATTCGGATTTCGTACTCCAAAGTGCGGCAAGTACCAAAGTCGTGGGCCGGTCAAAGTTTCATGGACTTCTTCCGCGTAATCTTTTTCTAATTAGTTGTCCACCTGCTTCGAGTAGTCGGCGGCGAAGGCAGGGTCGGCGTCCATCATCTTCTCTATAACTATAATATTTAAACGCTGTATAGCACTCTTCTTATTGTCGGGCAAGGTGACGTCATCAGATCGCCATAGAAGTCCTGTTTCCCATTTATTGCCAATTCTTCTAGATTTCGTGTCGAGAATATTCAATGCACGTTGATCGTCTGGTTAAAAACTTATTATGTTCGTGATGTTTCACACCAAGGCTGTCGACACGAAAATAATCTTTGACTAGGTCATGCAATTCATTGTCCGCTTCAGAGTGATAAATATGGTTACTGAATTCTTTATTTACCTTGCAGCAGGATGAGACAAAACCGCGAAGTACCCAGCCTAGGTTAGTCCGCGAGGCAAAAGGCTCGTTTGGTCGTCTTTCTCGATTCTCTCTTATCAAAATCAACTGCAGATAATCCTGGCCAATAAGAATTTCAGGATAACCCTCATATTCCTCTATTGGGACGTCCTGCAAATGTAAACTACTATCGATTAGTTTTTTATCGACCCTTTGAGTAGGCAAACGGAGAGAGTCTACAGTACGTATTTTCGGTAGGTGGAAGGAACCCGTGGACGTATGCAGAGTGACAGAAACGGAATGGCTATCGTTCTCTCTCTTTGCTTCACCGACAGCACCCTGCAAGTTGAGGTTAATACGAGGACCCTCCGCGCCTATTTTATTAGCTAAGTGGGAGTCTATCAATCATTAGGCATGTGCGGATGCTACCAGTAGGACCCTCAACAGTGACAGGTAAGACTCCTACATACCTTCGACAAATATTTTCATGCGCCCTCTATTTTGGTGTCAAGTGTTATATGAGTGTTATAATATAACAGAACTCTGGATAAATTATGCCTACGTGACGAAGCCTTGCCAACCACTTTTTGGTAAAAGCCTCGTGGATATGAAATAGTTATCTATAGGAAAAAATGTTATACATATCGACTACGGAAATATGAATTAGCGTAAGGAACATTTTGGCGATTTTGAGTTAATATATCATTGGATTCAGAATTTTGAGCTCTATCGAATGGTATATATAACTTTTTGATATCTTGAAAAAAATGTCGCTTACCTTAAAGAAAAAATGGACAAAAGTTTAAAAACCTGGAGTAAAAAGTACTGTTAAGAACATAAAAAATGATGTTTGTCCCATACGTTAAATTTTTCTTCATATCGGCCAATTGATGTTCCTTACACTATTACAAATACAAGTTTTTATGTCCGATATGCATCTTACATTAATTTCCAAAATAAACATTGGCCCTTACGCAGACAAACAAACTTTAATAATGAGGTAGGAAACCAAAATAACATTTTACTATTATCTTACACTGCCCGCAAATCAAATTCCTCTCATATTTTTTTTTATGAGACTTCAGAATATCTGTGTGAGCACTTATTTTGTAAGATATTTACATCGACCAAGAAAATAAAAATTAATGTAAGGGACAAAGTAACAAAAATTTTGGAAAGAAGTTAAAGTAACGTACATGACATTATCAAATGTTTTGAAAAATGTTAAGGTAACGTACATTTCTTGACCAAAAATGAGGTAAAATTGCAGCAAAAGACAAAGTTTTGAGGCTATTTAATTAATTTAAAAGTTTCAATACTTTATTAAACTTATTTTTTTCAATGAAAATGTACAAAGACATGCGTCATGTCAATTAAATATACATAAACAACAAAACTAATGGTAAGTAACATAGAAACCATGCTCTTTCATTATTTTTGCTTTCATTTTATGAAAGGCCCCTTTATTCAATCTTCCATACAAAAGCAATGAAAATTTTAAATTTCCGACCGTTACTAAAATGAACACAAACTAAGTATTGTCCACCAGAAGAAAACGCACAAATCTTCACGCCGTTTACAGGCAAACTGCTAACATCTCGATAAGTTTCGGAAGTGTTCGATGACAATTGAAAAATTGCTTAAAAATTAAATACGGTGTCACTATTTTTGGGTGAAACATGTTCATATTGTGATATAAATATTTTTAAATATTAAGGATTATAATTGAAAAGTATGTTAATAACAATACAATATTGCGCAAAACACAAAGATATAGTTTTCTTTAATTTGTCGTTTTTTGATAAAATGTTTTATTTTTATTTTATTACAAACTCAGTATGAATAATAAGAATACTTTAAAAATTAATACAGAAATCGGTGTGATGAGAAGCTAAAATAGTATACTCGACTCATTATAATGAAACGATCGAGCAAATCAGGGATCATAGCAAGGTACTGAAAAAAAGTCATCTAAATCCTTCAAATTGTGAAACTGTCACATCAGGTCGAGAGATTCTTGCTGTAGTCGAGGACTTCTATGAAAGTATCATGCATCGCATGCACCCAGACCTCTATCTGACGTGAGAGTCTCCATTGTTCTCTTCTACCACCTTTTTCTTAGACAGCTTAAGAATACAAAGGCTTCAGAGAAGAGTGGCCCCTGTGCTACTCAAGGCTGGAGTCATGAAATGGCTGTTCAACTCGGTAATAACTAGTGGCAAAAGCTCACTAGTGGTGACTCCACTCCACGAAAACAGACGAAACGTTTTTCAGTGAGAAACGTTCCCCAGAAACTATATGGTCGATTTTACTACTGGACCACGTCTTTAAGCTGTTCTTGAGAGTAGTCACCAATCGTGGTCATAAAAATTTTAAGAATTCATGTTTTGCGCGTCCACTAGAACCTAATTTGTTATATGATTCTAATTATTACAGTCAAAACCTTGTATTGTTTTTATTAACTTACTATAATTTTGTTTAATTAACAAAAATTTCAACATAGTTTAAATTTTGAAGTTTTATTTTACTGTCAAAGATTAAATATAAAGTTCCTGTTCGTTTTTTTTGCTAACGACGCTATGTTTTATCGTTTAAAAAGTTTTCTAACGCTTTTTAGGGTTTCGTAGTCTACTAGAAACCCTTATAGTTTCGTCATGTCTGTCTGTCTGTCTGTCTGTCTGTCTGTATGCCGCGCCCTCATATCTTCGTCAGTTTTAGAGCTATCGACATGAAATTTGGTGAGAATATAGATCGTGTTGACCCAAATATAGAAATGTTAAGAAAAAATATATTAAATGTTTTTTGGACCCCCTCCCATACAAGTGAAAGGGGGGCAAAAAAATTTTCGAAGCACTCGAAATTAATAAAGTAACATCAAAGAAAACTGACATATTACTGAATGAGCAACTAGATTTAAACAGATCCCCTTTATTATTTTACTTTAATGATAATTAACCCAATTTTTCTATGACATTTCTATTTATATAAACTATTAGTTTTACTTTTATCTTATAACACTTATCCAATTATTCATTGACATTGTAGTTATAAAATTACCTGACATTGAATCTTATTTTATTTTGTCGACTTTTAAATAATTTTTATTAATTTACATTTATTTATACAAATTGACCTTTATTATTGTACTTTTCCTTTTAAAAGTACTTATTAAAACTTTATAATAGACGTACCTAGTATAGGTAGAAAATATTAAATCTCCCCATTTATGGTAATTTCCCACGGTAGGCAACCCGAAATTTATTTATTTTCCTACCGTCACAGTTATTGTTTACATTTTAACATTAACGATTATTGCACTATCATCAAATGTATCGAGCTGTTTTCGATGTATTTTAATTGTTTATTTTAGTACGTGAGTGTAATTGCCCCCTGAAGATGCTTATTTAAGCGAAACCGGTTGGGACGAAAATAAAAATAAGTGAAACGAGTACAAGTGTTTGATTCAAAATCATTAAGTTTGTAATGTTGAAAAACCTGATATTTAAACGTTGACTACGAAACCCTATTTGTGGGCGTGTCTGACACGCGCTTGGCCGGTTTTTATTCAAATATTTCTCACAATAAAGTATTGATTAAGAATTTGAACCACATTAGAAGATGTTTAAGTATGTTGTTGGTTCATTACATCGTGTCAGAGACGCATTTCTAAGTGTTTTTCCTTTGAAAACAATTGGTTATAATAAAGTTTTGGGTCAAACTAATCATGAAAACCTATAGACGCGGTGTCCTTCACTGCAAATTTACTTCGTGTTTGATGATGAAATGTACGTTACATTAATATTTTTCAAAATTTTTAGAGATTTTACAGAAAAAATTAACGTAAGGGACATGCCTAATCCTAAACTACAGGGATATCTCAGATGATGATATCTTTAGCATAAAGAACTCGAAATTCTAAGGAATTTTGCCCTAAAAATCATTTGCATCGGGCAAGAAACAAAATAGATACAAAGAATTTTTAAAAATGGCAATCGTTTTTTGGCTCTCCTGAAAAATTGCATTTTGTCCCTTACGCTAATTCATATTTCCGTAGTCGATATATGATGCGTTTTGACGGTAAACTTATAAACGTAATGCGATTTCTTTCTTTCTAATGGTTTTCTTGGTAAGCCGAAAGAGACGACACAAATTTTGACAGTTATCATTCCGGAAATTATTTTCTGTGACGTCACCGTAACCATTCTTCGTGGCAAATTCGCCATTACAAAAGACACGTGTCTGTGGTAGCTCATCTGTCAACAAGCGTGGAAATAAATTTTTGTTGTTGAATATTAATAAGTACGTAATAATTTGTGTGAAAATTACTAATAAAACGTGAAGAAAAACGTGTATAAGATGCCCCGGTGCAGCGTTATTGGCTGCGGCACCGATAGTAGAAAAATGCCGCCGGATATAACATTGTAACAGCCAGAAGTTCTACACTAAAATAAAACTTTGTATTTGAATAATTGTGTACTTTTATTCCACTTTAACAAGAATTTTCAGAGAAAAACTAGATAGCGTCCACTATTTTTTTTCACAGCACACGCGCGAATGTCATTTGTTTTTCTGACAGTTCCATCAACACTCCCCGCCTCACCTCACCTCACCTCACCTCTCCGCACCACTTCGCATTACATCGCTACTCGACTCGCCTCTTTGCTTTACATTGCTCGCCACCTCGCCTGCCTTCTGCTCCTCTCCTCAACAGCCGTTACAGTCGGCCATCCTGGAACAATTGCGCCGCATTGGCGCAGCAAGGCATTAGCTCTCCAGCAAGTCAATACATCCCTAACAATCTCTCATCACTACTGTCTTCACTACAATCTGGAGCGCTACGGTATGGCCTAAGAGAATCAGCAGCCACTACTGTTGTAAATTTCTTATAACCCCTGATGCCTTTTACACTCCTTATCTCATACCTATCATTTTGAAGGACAGTCTGCACGACGTATGGTCCTGAGTACAGAGCTTGCAACTTGGTATTTACTGATTTAACCTCTCCACCTGTTGGTGCCCTTTTCCATAAAACCAGATCGCCCTTCTTATAGACTCTTGTGGTTTATGACGGTTGTCGTATTGACGTTTCATCACTTCAGCCCGCTTTCGTATTCTTTGAGAAGCAATGTGGCGTTTTCAGCAATCCCCCTTTCAACATCCTGAGTCCCCAGATTAGGAAGCACCACCCCTGTTCCTACTAAACATGAGCTCATAAGGATGAAAACCGGTGGTGTCATTTCGTGTTGTTAATTCCCAAACTATATCAGGTAAGCATTCTGTCCACATGTTAGGATCCTTGTTTTTGTACGCATAGCATCTAACAACGTTCGATTAAATCGTTCGACCTGGCCGTTAGCCCGAGGACATGCGTTCGCATTAAGCGTGATGTATCTGATGGCCATGTAAACTCAGCAACTCTGCTTGTGAAAGCCAAGTTACGATCGCTACATTCTTGAAGGATACCCAAAAAGTCCACACATGTCCCTCAGAACACCAACCGTCTCAACAAAATTGATCGTTTTCGTCGGCCTAGCAATCAAAAACTTACGAGAAAGCATCTACAATCATGAGTAATATAACTTTTAAAGCACTCGCGATTACTCTCACACATAATAATTACTTTAACGAGTCTTATCGCGATAGTTTTTGTAATAAGCGATTTATTTGGATATTCTCGACGTTTCGATTGTTGCACCAAAGTCGGGTGCGAAAGAAACTGAGTAGCAGCGAAATAGGCGGTGGGCACCAGATTTCGTTACTCACATATTGTCTTAATATAAATTGTTTCAAATATTAGCCGGCACACTGCTCACCATTCCGACGATCACCGACGGAATCGCGTTTATTTTGTCTATTACCGACTCATGTTGCACACTTAGTTCACCGAAATTACGTTTCTTTACTCTGGAGTAAATATCGTCTCCACATATATGTAGGTTGGCAATTGAGACAATAGTGTTCGTGACGCCGATTTAAAATTGTCGGTTTCACAGCCGTGATATGCTTCCTGACCGTTCACTGACAGCTTGGCCAATGCATTTCACACAGCCGCATTGTACTTATATTACCTGCATTTTGAAAAGGTCATCTGGTGTGTGTAAAGAGCAAGATATTTTGGACAATGGAAGGAAGACAGTTTCACCCCACCATCATTGTCACCTCTTTACATAGGGTGGCCATGCCCCAGGTGCCAGCTTGCTTCAGTATGCGACGTTACCCAGCTGCCTGAACCAGTACTTGCGAACATAGGTTCTCCGCGTCCAGATGTTTCGTGCCGCCTTCGTTAGCAAACACTACAGACCAGGTGACGCGGATGGTGATGAGGTCGCGTGTAGGTTCACCTGTGGTGTTAATACAGCATGTGCAGGACCATCAGCCTGACATAGCGCCGTCTCGTTCTCCAGGTAATTTGATTTTTGTGGATGGAGTTCAGGTAGTCGATTACGCTTGTTGTGTCCATAAAACTCTTGATGATTTAAAGACGTCGCCAACATATCTCTTCCAGAGCTTGATAGACGAGGGACCGGCACTTAAGAGAAGACTGGAAGAGATATGTTGACGACGTCTTTAGCATCATCAAAGGAGACATGGACACGGTAAAGCAGTATGTCGACTACCTGAACTCCATCCACCCAAAAGTCAAATTCACCTGTGAGGTTGAACGAGACAGGACTTTGGCCTCTTAGATGTCAAGGTAATGGTGAGATCAGATGGGTCCCTTGCACATGCTGTATACAGAAAGCCATCACACACAGATAGATACCTACACGACCTTCTCATCACCATCCGCGTCACCTACAGTCTGTAGTGTCGACACTGACGAAAAAGGGCTTACGACTCTGTGTGACGCAGAACATCTGACGACGAATTGAACCATGTTCATAAAGTACTGGTTCAGAACGGCTACAAGGGAGTTCAACGTCGCATAAAACAAAAAGCGAAGCAACCTGAGGTGAATAGACAGCAGCATATTTACCCTATGTAAAAGGGGTAACAGATAAATTGGACAGTGTTGAGTAAGGGTTCGATTAAGACTGTCTTCACTCCATTGTCCAAAATATCTTACTTTTACGCACACCGAAGGATGTTATACCTTTTCAAAATGCAGGTGTATATAAGGTACAATGCAGCTGTGGTAAGTCTTATTGGCCAAACCAAGCGTAGTATCAGTGAACGGGTCAAGGAGCATATCGCAGCTGTGAAACCGACAGACGCATAAATCGGCAATCGCGGAACACCTATTGTCATCTGTGCCAACCATTGGATCGAGCTTCATGCCCCAAAAGTCCTCTCTGTGGAACGTCACTATTACTCCAGAGTGGTGAGGAGGCAATAGAAATCAAAAGAACCCCAATAATTTCAATTTGAGGACGATTTAAATTGTCACAACATGGAGTCCGGTAATAGACAATATAAAACGCGCGATTCACCATCGGACCGATCGTCGGATATTGTGAGTGTTGTGTGCCGGCCTAATGTGTAATTTTATAAACAATTTAAATTATTAAGACAATATGTGGGTAGCAGAAAATCTAGTTGCCCACCGCCCTGATGACAACTCGCTGCTACTTCAGTCTGCTTCGCGACCACGACTGGTGCAACCAGTCGAAACGTCGAGTGTCCAGGTAATCGCCATTTACCTAAAAAACTATCGCGATAAGACTCGTTAAAGTAATTATTATGAATCATGAGTAAGTAGGTACTGATATCCTTTTTTATCTTTCGAAAATGGACCTAGATGATCTATATGAATCATACTCATAAGGGTGTCGGGCTTAGGTATTGGATGCAGTTCCCCTTGAGGTTTTCCTATAGTCACTCTTACCGTACGCACATTCCAAACATGACTGCACATACTTTTTATAAAACGGGTCATCTTCGGGAACCAATAATCGGATTTTATCAACTCGTCGCACCGCTTTAAACCCACATGGCCATGAAACTTTTGCATAAGCTTCCATCTTGCAAAGTTTGGCACTACTAGTTTGGAGCCATTTAAGGTCTTCCGGTAAAGTCTGTCATCTTTGATTTCGTAATTGTTTACCACATCGCTACATGCATTATTATTTTGTAATTGTCTAATAATGTTAGCGAGCTTCTCGTCCTGCATTTGCACCGTCAGAAACCAATCAACACTGTTTAGTTGTTCGGAACCCAAAAGCAGCACTTTGAACTCGTTTGCTCTTTCATCAGAGTAAACCGTAAGGTTAGCTGGTGCAATAGATTCTGTCCTAATTTCTTGGAATTAGGTTCTGGGTTGCTTCTGCTCGACTTAATTGTTTCGACTTAGAGCATCGACGTGTTTCATACGATCGCCCGGCCGATATACAACTTGAATATCATACTCTAAATCACTAGCCACCATCGGCGATTCGGGGCAGGAGATCCTTTTTTCAAGAGTATAAGTTGGAGCAATCAGTCACAACCCACTGACTTACCTAAAACGTAAACACGAAAACGCTTTAACGATTCCACCACAGCCAGTGTCTCGAGTTCATAGCTGTGGTACATTGACTCTTCTCTCGTTGTGACCCGACTAAAGTAAGATACCGGTTTCATTTCGCCTGTCTTTTGAACTTGTAAAAGTATACCTGCCAGTCCATCTTTCGAGGCATCGGTATGAACTTCACAAGACAAGCTTTCATCATACAAAGCGAGTACTGGACGAGAGCACAGTCGATCCTTCAGCTCCTGAAAACTGTGCTCTTGTTCATCCTTCCACTGCCATACTACACTCTTTTTTGTTAACTCTGTCAGTGGTTTTGCTAAAAGACCGATTTTTTCTACATATTTCCAAAAATAGCTGCAAAGTCCCAAAAATTGACGTAGTTCATGCAAATTTGCAGGAACCGGAAACTTTGCTACAGCCTCAATTTTCCGGCTACCTGGTCTAATTCCGTCCGCTCCTATATCATGTCCTAAGTAGTTAACCTGTGTCTTCAAAAATGAACACTTTTGATGTTCAATTTCAAATCAGTCGCACGCAACTGAATTAACACTTTTTCTAGTAATCGCAGCCCATTATTGACATCCACTGTAGACAGTAGTAGGTCGTCCATGAAAGCACATAACTCTTGACTACCGACCATTTTTACTAGCTTCTGTATAACACGCATAAACACAGCAGGTGCGTTGGCAAGACCGAATGGAACCCTCAAATATTCGTACAACCCATCAGGCGTGATAAAAGCTGTTTTGCTTATCGAATCTGCATCCAACGCCACATGATGATAACCTGAAAACAAGTCAAGATTAGTAAAAATTTTCTTTCCTGTCAATTTTGATAATTCATCTTCAATATTAGGTAATGGAAATCCTTCTGTTACAGTGACCGCATTCAGAGCCCTATAATCGACGCAGAGCCTGTAATCGCCATTTTGCTTGCGTACCAGTATTATAGGAGAGGCATATTCAGATGTTGATTCCCTGATAATGTTTGCATCAAGTAGTTCACTTATCTTTTTGTTAACCACCTGTCTTTCTGAGTAAGCTAACCTATAGGGTTTCCTACAAATAGGTTTCTCAGAATTCAGTTTTATATTCATTGTACCTAAATTGGTAGTACCAATCTCACTAGCAGAACTCGCAAAACAATCAGAATAACCCATCAGTAAGTCAACTAACTCCCCTCTTCCCCTACTTCCCCTATATCTATGTCATTTACATCAACACCCCCTACTCTATTGTCACCCCTCTGCACCTCTTTCTCTCCACACCCCATTAATAAAATTAATTTGCTCACCTCACACACAACGTCACATCTCTCAGCTCGTGTGATCGTCTTTCCTTTGGTCCAGAGTATAGAAGTCTCTCCGATGTTGCAGACCTTTACATAGCCCTCTCCATCACGAAGAGTTGCACTTCCTATAGCATAATGAGTGCATCCAATGCCATGCTGCCTCGGTTTTGCACATAAGTTTCCTAGAGGCTTGCCTTCCACTGTCACCTTGACCAAACTGCTACCAACTGGAACTTCAGTGTCTTCAGCCACTTGTACTTTAAAACGAGATGCCTCTTCGTAAGCATTCATATTTTCAAAGGAGCCATTTTCATTCTAACATCCTCTCCCAACCAGGTAATTGAAGCGTTTATCATTAATCACCGGTTGGCCTATCAACAGCACCAGTTTTCCATATCAATATCTGTTGTTACTGCTGTGGTACTTGTCTCAACATCATCAACCTTCAGTCTGATTAACTGCTCCTAAAGCTTTGACTCTTCCACCAGTAAAACCTTCAGTACCACCTCTGTTGGCCAATGTCTAGTGCCATTGCAAGAGCTGCTGTGTGACATCACATTTACCTCACTTCCAGTATCTAAATATCCTTCACAATTGTCTCATTAATGTAAATGGTTTTTATGTATGCATCATCATAATTCGATATGAGTTGTACCTTTTTCTCATTGCCAGTACTGTGTGCTTTAGTAAAGGTGCATGAAGACCCAATATGCCCAACTTGTCCACAGCGGAAACACTTGCGCTTATCAGGTAAGGTACAATTTGGGGCAATATGCCCACTTCCATTACAGCGATAACATATTGGCACATGTGGTTGCACATTTTCCTTACTTGCATTTGTGGTTGTAGTACTTGAAGTTGTTTGTGCTGCACGGAATGAATTTAAAGCTCTTGGCACTGTAAAAGCAGATCTTCCACTCTGGGCTGGTTGATAATTGTCGAATGCAGATAAGAACCCTTCATATAGTTCATCCGGGGTTAAGCACTGGAAAGCCTGAGCATTAGCTTGTAACTCATGGGGTAAACCCCTTATAATGCAAGACACTGCTGCTTGTTCACTCAACTGACAACGGTAGCACATAGCCAATTTCTCTTGATAATATTTGGTCATGCTCTCACCAGATAACTTTCTGCGGCTCATCAATTCATCCAGAAGTGTGGCGTAGTCATGATAACGAGGAAACGCTTTGATCAGCATGGTTTTCCACTGCTCCCATGTGTGGTCATAGGACTCAAGTCTATTAAACCATACTCGTGCCTGACCCTGTAACTTTGACTGCAAATTGAAGGATTTTGTTTCGTCACTCCAATTATAAATTTTGCCCAGTTGTTCAATTTTCTTGATCCAACTTTTAACATTCATGTCACGGTTTTCCGGGTCAAAATCAGGAATCAACTTCGCAGTATGAAAGTTTTTGTTGAAGTTCAGTTCAGTGCAATTAATATTATTGTTAATATTCTCATCCTCCAGCTTCTTTCTTGCCCGGACATATCGTCCGGGTTCCGCGTCTTCTGGCTCGCGCCGAGCACGCTCATAAACACGCTTCATTGTGGACCTTGTGGTCTATCCCGCTTCTGACTGTTACAGCCAGAAGTTCTACACTAAAATAAAACTTTGTATTTGAATAATTGTGTACTTTTATTCCACTTTAACAAGAATTTTCAGAGAAAAACTAGAAAGCGTCCACTATTTTTTCACAGCACACGCACAAATGCCATTTGTTTTTCTGACAGTTCCATCAACACTCCCCGCCTCACCTACCCTCACCTCACCTCTCCGCACCACTTCGCATTACATCGCTACTCGACACGCCTCTTTGCTTTTACATTGCTCGCCACCTCACCTGCCTTCTGCTCCTCTCCTCAACAGCCGTTACAACATTACACCAGTAAGTACTGCGTATTCCATTGAAATATCTCAGTATTTTTCAATTTCTCAAGTGCGCTTGCTCTAGCGTGTAAACCAGAAACACTGTATGTGTGAGCACCTAAATTATGAGAAAATGAGAAAAAACAATTTTTATTGAAATTTGCTTTTTTTATGAATAATTTAAAACATTTGAACTTTTTTATGACTTGAACTAATAGATATTGGTAACACCTTACTAGCCATTCCAATTTTACACAAAAATACATAAAACAAACACAAATACAATGCAACAGTAATCTGCTTCTGTGTTATGAACATACCGCATAAATATTGTGGCTTTCAAAGCAAAACACTGGTTGGTCTACAGTGTATTTCTTTTACAATATTACTGTTGCGCAAAGTAGGGACGGAGTTAGCCTATCAGCAGCAGAGTGCTCTGATATGGTTGCAATGACCTCTGACATGGTTGCAGAGTCCTCTGACATGGTTGCAGAGTCCTCTGACATGGTTGCAGCGTCCTCTGGCATGAGTGCAGAGTCCTTTGACATGGTTAAATGAATTGACAATTGACAGAGTCCTCTGATAGTTTGTATTAGATCTCTAACATGGTTGCAATGACCTCTGACATGGTTGCAATGACCTCTGATATGGTTGCAGCGTCCTCTGACATAATTGCAGAACCTTCTAACATGTTGTTATGACTTTTATTGATGATTGCAGAGTCCTCTGACATGGTTGTAATGACCTCTGACATGGTTGCAATGACCTCTGACATGGTTGCAGCGTCCTCTGACATGAGTGCAGAGTCCTTTGACATGGTTGTAATGACCTCTGATAATGATTGCAGAGTCCTCTGACATAGCTTGCATAGACCTCTGACATGGCTGCAAATGACCTCTGACATGGTTACAATGACCTCTGACATGGTTGCAGCGTCCTCTGACACGATTGCAGAGTCCTCTGACATGGTTGTAATGACCTCTGACATGAGTTCAGAGTCCTTTGACATGGTTGTAATGACCTCTGACATGGTTACAATGACCTCTGACATGGTTGCAGCGTCCTCTGACACGATTGCAGAGTCCTCTGTCATAGGTGCATAGGCCTCTGACATGGTTGCAATGACCTCTGACATGGTTGCAATGACCTCTGACATAGTTGCAGCGTCCTCTGACATGGTTGCAATGACCTCTGACATGATTGCAGAATCCTTGTTTGATTCCGAAGCTGATCTTAGCGCAGTGGAAGCAAATTAAAGTTATCTTAAAATCTAAAACTAAATGATCGATCAGCCTCGGAACAACATTTGACTACGATTCGTAGTGCTCTTTACTATAGCTAAATAAAATAAATTTAATGAGAGAATTTTGTTCCGGAAAGTTTCCGGCCGAGAAATTCTTGTTTCCAAAATCTACTTAAACAGGGCCCAGCAACGAATTGCTTACCGTGCGAACGATGACGCCGTTTCTTTGTGAGTTTAAGTATGACAGGAATCAGGTATTCAGGATATTTGAGGAGCACAGGAATAGGAATAACCTAAACTCACGGCACTGGAACATCCGCTCGTTCTCGAACTCCTTTCTCCAATTTGCACTATAGTTACAGTCTCATCACATCAGTTCGACATCACATAATGTTTTTAACACAAATAACTAAAAGATTTCTCTCCGAATGAGAAATCGGCCCCGTTGGCCCAATCATTTATAATTAAAATACGTAGCTATCGGCAGCCACGACGCGAGCCAACGAAAAGTGAGGTTATTCTGCCGGCGGTCGCGTGACTCTCAATCAAAGCGCCGGAACCAAAATCACTTGGTTCACTTCCCACCGAACAGGGAAAACCACACGAGAAAACCGAAAGCATTAAATTACACCATTTATAATTAAAATTCGCATCAACGATGCGGGCGACGGCAGAGGACGTGACAATGACAGCAGCAGCGCCGTGTCAAAAGAAATGGCTCACGCACGCACGCGCGCCCATTTGATACGAAACTAAACATTCACCCGCCCGGACCGACCCATCGGTCCGCTCTATGCATGGCAGGCGTGATAATGTAGCTACTGCTCGCTTAAGGACTGAATCCCCACCTGAACTTCTGCAACTCGAGGAGTGCCATCACTACCCGGAAACAACGCGACCAACGCTTCCAAAAGTTTTGAGTCATTTGCTGCAACAACTGATAACGCGACAAACGATTGCTATTCACCTCCGTATAGGGATATTCCGGCAAGGCGTTAAGTGGGCGGCCAATTAAGAAATGCCCTGGCGTCAGGGCCTCTAAATCATTTGGGTCTGAGCTGAGCGGACACAAAGGACGCGAATTGAGTACAGCCTCAATTTTACAAAACACGGTCGCCAGCTCCTCGAAAGTCAAAATTGTTAACCCTACAACGCGCAACAAATGCGTCTTAGCGGACTTTACAACCGCTTCAAAAATACCACCCCAGTGAGGGCACGCTGGTGGATCGAACACCCAGGTAATGCCCTGACGGAGAGGCCCGTGCTGATGGCTTCTTCGTTCTCCCGTAAGAACGTTACAATTTCTTTCATACACCGATCAGCACCCTAAAGTTGGTACCACAATCCGACCTGATCAGCGCTGGTCGCCCTCGTCGCGACGTAAATCTCTCCAGCGCTGCCAAAAAGGCCTCCGTAGAAAGGTCGGCCACGAGCTCCAAGTGGACGGCCTTGGTGGCTAGGCACACGAACACGCACAAGTACGCCTTGATAGACTTTGCGTTCCGTAGGCGTGATGCCTTTACCATGAAAGGGCCTGCGAAATCCGTTCCCACACCTGCAAACGTCCAGGCCTCCGTCACCCGGTCCGGTGGAAGATCTCCCATCTGTGGCTGCATTGTGGCTGCCTTCAAGCGGTAACAAGGCAAGCACCTAAACACAACGCTACGTACCGTTCGTCGTCCCGATAAGATCCAAACCTCGCGCTGTAGAATGGCCAATAGCGCATTACAGCCCGCGTGCGAGTTTTTCTCATGACGATCCCTGACTAAGAGCTCAACTAAGGGTCCCCTTTTTGGAAGTAACAGTGGATGCCGAGCCGAAAAGGGCAGGCTAGCGTTCCGAAGTCTGCCTCCAACCCTGAGCATACCTTGCTCATCCAGGAATGGGTTGAGGCGCACAATTCCTCCCTTCAGCTTTCCACGTCCATCCCTGAGCAGCCTGACCTCCTCTTCAAAATGTTCCGCCTGGACGACTCTAACCAATGAGTAGAGCCGCATTCCGATCTCCGCAGGCGAGAGGACAGGTGTAAAGTTCCGTTCTGCTTGAGGCTTCCTGCAGTTGTTCACGAACCGTTTGATCCAACCTGTCACCCCAAGAAGTTTGTCGAGGGAGCTATACCGTTCCAGCAAGAAAGCTGGGTTAGGCTTCGGTACGAGTTGCCCACGTTCACTCGCAAACCTCGATCAGGTGGCCCAAGCGGCGCCCTGCACTCGTTGAATGGCCATTCCTGCGGCGACTCAGTCAGCCATTGAGGTCCCCACCACAGTGGGTGACTCACCAAATCAGGTGCCCTGCACCCGCGCGAAGCGCAGTCCGCTGGGTTCCATTCTCCCGGTACGTGCCTCCACACTAACGGAGTTTCCGACCCCGTAATCTGTGACACCCGATTTGCCACGAAAACCTCAAGTGTATGTACCGACGTCTGCAACCAGCACAGAACTATCCGACTGTCAGTCCACGCGTACACCGTTTCATCCAAGTTGATGGTACCACGCAGATTGCAGGTTACATGATTTAGCAAGCGCGCTAGAAGAGCTGCCCCTGCCAATTCCAATTTGGGGATGGTCCATCTAGTTCTGACTGGTGCCACCTTACTTTTGGCCATAACCAGACGCACGTGCACAGTTCCCGTTGAACTTGCTGTCCGAAGGTATACAGCTGCCGCGTACCCTCGCTCCGAGGCGTCACAAAACCCATGTAGGGTAGCCTTACATCCCACCGATGGGACTAACTTGCGGGGTATCGCGATGTGCACAATCCCTGGTAAGGTGGTCACAAACTTGAGCCAATCCTTCAACAACTCTCCGGAGAGGTGGTCCCATCCTAAGTTGGCTAGCCACAACCTTTGTAAAAGCACTTCGCCATGAACGTAACCGGGCGATCCATCCGCTAGGATCGAACGTTCTAGCGATTGTCGACAGTACCGACCGCTTAGTCCAAGTTTTCCAAAAGGTCGGGCTCGATCTTGTACGTGAATACGTCATGCGTTGGCCTATATTGCACCCCGAGGATGCCCAACGTGTTTGGATTGTCCGGGTTCTCAAAGAGGTGCGGGTCCTGATGGAACTCGCCTGGCAAACCGGCCAGGAGCTCTGGGCAACTGGACAACCATTTCCGCAACTCGTAACCTCCTGAACCCATGATCGCGATCAACTCGTCTCGTAGAATTAGCGCCTGCTCCACGCTATCAGCACCCGTGCAGATATCGTCCACGTAGACGTCGCGATCCAGTACTGCTGCGGCTCGAGGATATCTTACCCTTTCCCGGCCAACTCGCAGCGTACGTACTGCCAAATACGGACTTGGCTTAAGTCCATACGTCACCGTGTTAAGTTCGTATGTGACCATCGGCTCATCTGGGCTCTCACGCCACAAAATCAGCTGATACCGACGGTCATCCGGATGTATCATGGTTTGGCGAAACATCATTTTGACGTCTGCGACGAACGCTACCTGGTGTAACCGAAAGTCTGTGAGAATGTCCACAATGTCCCGGTTCAATTTAGGACCCGCGTGCAAACATTGGTTCACAGACACACCATTCGAGGTAGGAGCAGAACCGTCAAACACCACCCGTATTTTCGCCTCAGGTGACTTCAAGACAGCCAGGTGTGGAATGTAATAATGCTCGACACACCTCCAATCCAGGCTGGACACCGACATGTGGCCCAATTGAATATATTCCCGCATGAATTTATATACTTCTGCCGAAGTGCTGGGTCTCGCCTCATCTTCCGCTCCATTCCGAGTAGTCTCCGTTCCGCGAGCTGTCGCGAACTACCTAAAGCGGGGCGGTTTGGGAGAAAAGGTAGCCTGGTCACGAATCTGCCTGACGGGCATCTCGCAGTGTTGTATTGATAGAACAACTCGCACTCGTCATCCTCTGGCTTCCGTCTGTCCGCCGTGGGCGGCTCTTCAGACTCCCAAAACCTCTGCAGCACCTCTGACAGCACACTACCATAGAGGACCGAATCCCCTTCTGGTAGGTCCTGAGGTCTCCAAACTGGGCCGAAAACAACATACCCCCCTGTGGTATCTACGGCCACCAAACCAGTTTCCTGGAGTACCTTCTTCCTACCGCACCATAATCTCCCGAGGACGTCTGACCCGAGAAGTACGTCCACCGTACCAGGAGTATCAAAATCAGGATCAGCTAACTCCAACCCTGTGGTTAACCCTCGTACCGTTGGTGGTAACCTAACCTGAGGAGTTTCCCAACCACTTCATCCAGCACCACGGCTGAGACTTGATAGCTGACCCTGTACATGTGCTACCTAATGCGAACTCAAAGTTCGTCTGACCCCGAATGTCAGGCACATTTAGGCCCCTGATGCCTACAGCTTCATCCTCACTTGGCCGTACATTTAGCTAGCCTACTCACCAGCTTACTCGATACAATACATCCCTGAGCCCCTGTATCCAGTAGGGCTCTTACTTGAATGGTCCGGCCACCGTATCCCCATACCCAAATCTTAGCCGTTGGCAAAAGTACCGTGATTGGACGGGGAGCCGAAGCTGATGAGTAGGCGGCGATTACCTAGCGGGAATCTAAACGCGGTGAGGCCGCGTCCCGCGGGGGTATCCCCTCACTACCCAAACCTGTGTATGGGTCCCACTCCTGCTGGTAGGGAGGTCTGCCCATAAAGGCCATGGCTGGAGTTCTATAGTACCCCGACGGCAAACGTCCGTACCGAGGTTGCGCCTGTAGCCGCGGGTACTCAGGCATAGGCGGAGGCATGCGTGGGTCTTGAGACCCAACCAGGTGCCTTCGCTGATCCGATCCAGCGCTGCCCCCGGCGCCTCCGGAGCGATTCATGCAGAGCAGCGGATGGTGTGCACCCTGGCAGTACCTACAGTTGGTGCTTGAAGGGCACTCTCGCACCTGATGCGGCCCCAGGCACCGAAAACACCAACGCCTCTGCTGTGCCACACCCGTCTCCTCTGAACCCGCTGCGCAGCAAACTCCTGACACGCTGCCACCCCGTGGCCTGTCTCCCTGCAGTAGGCACACCCTGATTCCAATGCGGTGTTGTACCGCCTGGGTTGCCTACTGTTGCCTCCTCGCGCCGGTGCACCCGGCCGTTCCGGGTGGCGAGGGGCAGAGGTCTCCTTGCGTGGGGCTTCACCAGCCTGGACGTCCACTCGCCTGCTTTCGGCCTCGAGGAACGACTTCAGATCCTCGTAGGTCGGGAGGTGGTCCGAGGACTTGCCCCCATGGAGCTGCTCGAATCGAGCGACCATTTCGCTCGGCAGGCGGCGAAGCACTGTGTGGACCAAGCTATAACCGTAGCCCGCCACTGGCAAACCCTGTCGCTCTAGTGCGCTGACCGCGACACTGACTGGGTGGAAGATTTTCTCGCGGAGGTCCGTACCTCGCGTTATGGTTGGTATTGACAGCCACTGGTCTAACAGCCTGTCTACAATCAGGCGCTTGTTTCGATACCGGTCGGTAAGGATCTTCCACGCCACCTCATAATTGCTATCCGAGACAGCCAAATGCGTCAGCAATTCATGAGGCTCTCCGTAGCCTGGACATCAGCTGAGCCATCTTGTACGCCGGCGTTATGTCCGTCCGTGTGTGGACCACACTGCTATACAGGTCCTCAAACGCCGGCCAGTCGGCGTAATCGCCTGCAAAGACTGGAACCGTAACAGGCGGAAGAGGCACCTGTAATCCTTGTCCCACTTTACCACGGAATGGCTTTTCCTTTCCGTCACGTCGCCTAGATATGTCCGCAGCTGCCTGCGCAATGTCCTGTGCCAGCTCCAAGCACTGGCTTACATCGCCCTCAACCAGCTCCTTATCTTCAGGGTTAAGAGCTTCCTCAAGGAGCATGAGGCACTCTGTGAGGTGTTCCGACACAACCCGAACCCGTTCATCTGCCTGTAGTGCACTTTTCAAGAGCGCGTCCTCCCGGTCCTCGCGGCCGATCATTGCCGCTGTGGTAGTAAACCACCTTAATTCTGTCTTTATAGCAGCCTTATACCTGGCGATCGAGGGCCATGGTACCAACTTTTACACACTCGACTTAATAAAACGAAAACCAATAAACAAATACCACAAAATAAATGTTAGTTGACTGGCCTAGACCTTACCGATAAGGTACCGTTCACTAGGCAAACAATACAGTCAAAAACCGAAACAATATTTTCCAAAATTAATAAAATATGTGGGTAATATAAAAACACGCTTAATACTAAATTACGGCTAACTATGTTGCAATAAAGCAACCACGCTCTGCTACCAAAAATGTTTGATTCCGAAGCTGATCTTAGCGCAGTGGAAGCAAATTAAAGTTATCTTAAAATCTAACACTAAATGGTCGATCAGCCTCTGAACAACATTTGACTACGATTCGTAGTGCTCTTTACTATAGCTAAATAAAATAAATTTAATGAGAGAATTTTGTTCCGGAAAGTTTCCGGCCGAGAAATTCTTGTTTCCAAAATCTACTTAAACAGGGCCCAGCAACGAATTGCTTACCGAGCGAACGATGACGCCGTTTCTTTGTGAGTTTAAGTATGACAGGAATCAGGTATTCAGGATATTTGAGGAGCACAGGAATAGGGAATAACCTAAACTCACGGCACTGGAACATCCGCTCGTTCTCGAACTCCTTTCCACCAATTTGCACTAAAGTTCACATATCGACATCACATAATGTTTTTAACACAAAATAACTAAAAGATTTCTCCGAATGAGAAATCGGCCCGTTGGCCTCAATCATTTATAATTAAAATACGTAGCTATCGGCAGCCACGACGCGAGCCAACGAAAGTGAGGTTATATTTGCCGGCGGTCGCGTGACTCAATCAAAGCGCCGGAACCAAAATCACTTGGTTCACTTCCCACCGAACAGGAAAACCAACGAGAAAACCGAAAGCACATTAAATTACACCATTTATAATTAAAATTCGCATCAACGATGCGGGCGACGGCAGAGGACGTGACAATGACAGAGCAGTGTTGCCAGCACCGCGCGCCCATTTTATACGAAAACTAAACAATCCTATCACATGGTTGCAGCGTGCTCTGACATGGTTGCAAAGTCCTCTGACATGGTTGCAGAGACCTCTGACATGGTTTCAATGACCTCTCACATGGTGACAATGACCTTTAACATTAATGCAGAGTCCTCTGACATGGTTGTAATGACCTCTGACATGATTGCAGAGTCCTCTGACATAGTTGCATAGACCTCTGACATGGTTGCAATGACCTCTGACATGGTTGTAATGACCTCTGACATGATTGCAGAGTCCTCTAACATGGTTGTTATGACTTCTGACATGATTGCAGAGTCCTCTGACATAGTTGCATAGGCCTCTGACATGGTTGCAATGACCTCTGACATAGTTGCAGCGTCCTCTGACATGGTTTCAATGACCTATCACATGGTGACAATGACCTTTAACATTAATGCAGAGTCCTCTGACATGGTTGTGATGACCTCTGACATGAGTTCAGAGTCCTTTGACATGGTTGTAATGACCTCTGACATGATTGCAGAGTCCTCTGACATAGTTGCATAGACCTCTGACATGGTTGCAATGACCTCTGACATGGTTACAATGACCTCTGACATGGTTGCAGCGTCCTCTGACACGATTGCAGAGTCCTCTGACATGGTTGTAATGACCTCTGACATGAGTTCAGAGTCCTTTGACATGGTTGTAATGACCTCTGACATGGTTACAATGACCTCTGACATGTTTGTTATGACCTCTGACATAGTAACAGAGACCTCTGACATGAAATCAAAGTCTTCTCACATGGTTCAAGAGTCCTCTGACATGGTTGCAGATGCCTCTGACATGGTTCCAGAGGCCTCTGACCTGGTTGCAGAGACCACTGACATAGTTGCAGAAGCCTCTGACATAGTTGCAGAGTACTCTGACATGGTTGCAGAGTCCTCTGACATGGTTGCAGAGTCCTTTGACATGGTTACAATGACCTCTGACATGGTTGCAGAGTCCTCTAACATGGTTGCAGAGTCGTCTAACATGGTTGCAGAGTCCTCTGACATGGTTGCAGAGTCCTCTGACATAGTTGCAGAGGCCTTTGACATGAATGCAGAGTCCTCTGACATAGTTGCAGAGGCCTCTGACGTGAATACAGAGTCCTCTGACGTGGTTGCAGAGTCCTCTGACATGGTTGCAGAGTCCTCTGACACGGTGGCAGACTCCTCCGACATGGTTGCAGAGCCCTCTGACATGCTTATAGAGGCCTCTGATGTGGTGGCAAAGGCCTAAAATACGTATCCACAGAACCCGAACATTAAGTAAGGTTACTCATAAATAGAATTATTCGAGATCGCGTTCGGGCACGCGCAATATTAAAGGAGAAACACTGTAAGTGCGTTTACAGTGTTATGGCTTTACAAAACATTGTTTTTTGCAGATACAGTTTTTTTTTGTTTGTCTATAACTTCAAGTGCATTCAGTTTTATGATGAAATATTAAGTTCAGGGTATGTATTAGAGTCTAAATAACGTAATTAAGAGAATAAAACACTGTGTGGCACTACAGTGTTTTTCCTTACACGCTGAAAAATGTAACATTCAATTGTTACTATTCATACAAATACAGTCCATATTTTTATTTAGATTTGATGAAAAGTGGTTAAAATGTGTACCAATGTTTTGTATGGGATTTAGTGCTGTAGGGTTTGTTCCCGTATCGACTATCGATGATTCGGTTAGAGTGCACTTAGGCGGGCTGCCATACAAATGACCTTTTTACTAAATTTTCTAAGTGTGTTCCGATGGTTGAGGTTTACGAAAGTAAGCTTCTTTTTTCTATGGCCCCAAAATCGATGGGAGGCCCCAGAGGCCTCTGGGGGTACTATGGGCCCAATTTTTCGACGTTCCGTCAAAAGTGGAAAGAGTAGATTATATACAACAACTTTTGCCTACAAAGTTTTGTTTGGGGCCTTTGGGTTAGCCTTAAGGGCCCCGCAGACCCTTTACCTGAATAAAAACCTACCGCCAAGGGCCCCCAGACAAAACTTTGTAGACAAAAAATTCCTGGGAGCCCTAGGGAGGATTTTTTTTTCAAGGCAGAGCCCCTAGTTGCACTCTAACCGAGAAGGTTTAAAAGCGAACATTTTGAAATTTTGCTTAGTGTTGTAGCCGCTAAATGCACCTCAACTCTTGATACCGAAATCTTGTAACGGTCGGGATTCTTGCGAAACAGTGTGGGATTGGCTTATCCCGCACCATCTCGCAATAATCCCGCATAATTCTGCAACCCACAAGAACCAGGCACATACTTACAGACATACCTATTCTTTTCAGTTTACCTAAGATGGAAGAAAAGCGAAATGCATGGTTGGAAATACTTGGTGTGGAGAATATAGACACTGCAAGAGCTGCATATCTTTGATTGTTCACAACATTTTGAAAATTCCTGTTTTAACCGACCCATGAATAATTATAGTAAAACTACGAGATGAAACCCTGCCATCGCATACTTTATTGGTTAATGATAATTCAATTTATTAATTAATCCGCCTTCATTACATTGATTGTTTCTGATTCAAATGGCAAAATTCGTCTGTTCTCATATAAGTCGGGTTTTTTCACTTTTTACCATAAAAACTGTTATTTTACACTTTTGATTGGCTAATAAAATAATTAAAATTGCAATCTGTAGTAAATATTTTGTAAATATTGTGAAGTTTTGTAACAAATTGTAAGTGATTTATAAATATTGTTGTAAATACTTTTGGTTAAATGAAATGAAAAATGCAAACTGTTTTTGTAAATATTTTAAATTCTTAATACTTTATAATTTTTTTTTTAATAATTAATAGTATAATTTTGTTTGGTCATTTAGTTTTCTTCTATAACATTCTTAAAATTACAATTTTGAAATGATGTTATGATATCACCATATTGGTTTACAAACCGACTTACCTAGTGGGTTAATAGATTAGATTGTTTTTTTTTTTATTATTAATCAAGCTATTTTGTAGATAGCTGCTTGCAAACAAACGCATTCATAACGCACTATTATGATATGACTAATAGTTTCCGATATAAACGACTTTTTAGTATGACAGTTGACACCTGTCATGTAGATCTCGTTATAGCCTACAACTTTCCCAAAAAAACTAATAGTCTAGCACGCATAGTTTCCGATATAAACGACTTTTTAGTATGACAGCTGACACCTGTCATGTAGATCTCGTTAAGGCCTACAACTTTCCCAAAGAAACTAATTGTCTAGCATGCATAGTTTCCGATATAAACGACTTTTTAGTTTGACAGCTGACACCTGTCATGTAGATCTCGTTAAGGCCTACAACTTTCCCAAAGAAACTAATAGTCTAGCACGCATAGTTTCCGATATAAACGACTTTTTAGTTTGACAGCTGACACCTGTCATGTAGATCTCGTTAGTACCAACGGTGGACGTATAAAAAGTGATTATTGATCAAATTCAGAAATGGTCTCCATTAAAAGTGGTGCATACAAAATGTGCTCGAATCCAGAGCAGGTCATATCTACCTATAGTCCGACAACTTCGTGCGCGACCTTCCTGCGGGGTACAGACGGTAGGGGGGCGAGGAAGCACGTCATTTTAATATGACGTGCGGCACGGATGCGCGCCTCTCCCTTCCCCGCTACACCTCCCGCTACCCGCTGACATCTCCCCTCCCAACGTCTGTCCCCCTAGGGAAGGTCGCGCACGAACTTGCCGGACTATAGATGAAGTCACTTTTGAAAAGGTGGACCACGGGTAATAGAATTTTATTTATTAGCGGTTTTAATTTATTAGGTGGACCACGGGGAAAAAAAACTTACCCGTGGACCACGGGTATGAAGGATTTTTTCAAATATGTTAGGAGATTTAGGTCGAAAACTTTGAGGCATGACCACACAACTGAACAATCTTTATATGGAGAAACGAAAATTTCCGCCCTCCCATACAAAATTCACGATCAGCTGACTGACTTTGTATGGGAGATCGGAAAATTTTTTCGTTTCCCACCATTGGCTCCATAGTAAAAGTTGTTCAGTTTCGTGGTCTGAGCACGCCTGCAAAGTTTTCGTTACACCGTCCCTAACACCCTGTATATTCAATTTACAGAATCAAGCTGCCTACAGTTTGACTATACATAATCGATATCGATAATTCTCTTCTGATACTCTAATAATATCCCTAGTTCTGTCCGCCATTACAAATTACCATCAAAATTAGACAGGCACGTTTTTTTCGTAGGTATTTCAGATCCATAGGTAAAAGCTAAGGAAAATGATAGGTCTGTTTTGACTGAGCAGCACAAGAACCAAGTGGAAGGAAGAGGAAAATGTCTGGAATAGCTCAAGAAATTCAACCTGTGTTTTGTTATGATAAATTATTTTTTTTGGTTTTTGTTTGATTATTATTATAATAAATTTTTACCCCGACGACTTGTTTTTCTATTTAACCATTTATTTACTACACACAAAAAGCAATTAAATATTATGAAATTCACAACAATCTATATTAATAATCTCGTGCAGGGGTAACGGTAACCCCCTGTTTTCTGTTTTCTAAACGATAATACATAAAAAATATTTTTTTTGAGTCGACAACATATATCTGAATTTAGCGGATTATCGAGAATTTTATAAAATTCTAACGATGCTGACAGGCAAGGCCCTGCCATTTTTGTTACTATAACGTCGCCAACCCGTTGCCTAGCTACCACCTAGCTTTTGATTAAGAACTTTTTAGTCCATGGTCCCTTTTTTTTATTAATTACTAGCTGCCCGTCAGCGGTTTCACCCGCTGCAACCCATCTTTTACCCCTTTAGGGGATAAAATTCGAAAATCCCTGAAACCCTAACTCAATGTTTTAAGCTGTTTGATCTAATTGTAAGTTTTGAAACAGATCGCATTTCAAAATCATGATTTTATATACAAACTATTAACCCCTTTAGAGGTCGAAAACCGAAAACCCCGGAAACACGTTGTTTAATTTCGTACCACACGTTTTGTTGTTTCGCGCCATTTCGCCTGACAGACCGCGACCTGTGACGTTGACGTCGGCCGACGCCATTTTTTTCCTTTGTTCGTTCAGTCCGTTCGATAATCACGCGGCCGCCGGCAATATAACCTTCTTTTCGTCGCTCGCGTCGCGGCTGCCGATAGCCACATATTTTAATTGTTTTCGATTGGGGGCCAACGGGCTGATTTCTCATTCGGGGAGAAATCTTTTGTTTTTGCGTTTTGTACAGCGAACTCTTTGCTGTCGCAACCATAGTGTGCGGGAGAAATCTTTGTTATTTGTGTGTTAAAAACATTATTTGATGTCGAACTGTGAACTATAGTGAATATTGAGTAAAGGATTCGAGATCAAGCGGATGTTCCAGTGCCGTGAGTTTAGGTTTCTCTCTATTCCTGTGCTCCTCAAATATCCTGATACCTGATTCCTGTCATACCTAGACTCACAAAGAAACGGCGTCATAATTCGCACGGTAAGCAATTCGCTGTTAGGTTTTGTATTGCAGTGATTTAGCAACATTACGTGAGGTCACCACCTGATGACCTTTGGTACAACCGGAACTTGGTACATATACTTTAGACATGAGCTGCGATAGTGCGGTAGAATATTAGTCATATTGTAGGAAATTAAGGGCCGTTGCAGACAATCTCATTCTCGGCCGGAAAGTTTCCGAACGAAAATTTTCTCATTAAATTTAGTTTATTTAGCTATAGTAAGGAGCACTACGAATCGTAGTCAAATGTTGTTCCGAGGCTGATCGACCATTTAGTTTTAGATTTTAAGATAACTTAATTTGCTTCCACTGCGCTAAGATCAGCTTCGGAATCAAACACACGTATTTTTTTTTAGCTTTTTCGTCTATTCGCAAATTTTGAAACAGATTGCACTTTCAAAATAATGATTTTCCATAAAAATTTTAACCCCTTTTACCCCCTTTAGGGTTAAAATTCGAAAATCCTTGAAACACGTCTTTTTTTCAGCTGTTTGATATAATCGCAAATTTTGGAACAGATCTCATTTAAAAATAATGATTTTGCATACAAAATGTTAACCCCTTTTCTACCCCTTTACGGGTTAATAATCGAAAATCCCTGAAACATGTATTCAATTTTTTCAACTTTTTGATCTAATCGCAAATTTTGAAACAGGTCAAATTTAAAAATAATGATTTTCCATACAAACTTTTAAACCCTTTTTTACCCCTTTAGGGGTTAAAAATAAAAAATCCCTCAAACACGTATTTCTTTTTTTTAGCTTTTTGATCTAATTGCAAATTTTGAAACAGATGGCATATTAAAATAAAGATTTTCCATACTAACTTTTAACCCCTTTTTTGCCCTTTTAGGGGTTAAAAATCGAAAATCCCTGAAATACGTATTTAATTATTTTAGCTCTTTGATCTAATCACAAATTTTTAAACAGATCCCATTTAAAAATAATGATTTTCCATACAAACTTTTAACCCCTTTTTTTACCCCTTTGGGGGTTAAAATTTGAGGTAAAGAATATTTAAAAACCTGTCCCTTAACTTACTCTACATACTAAAAAAACCGCATCAAAATCCGTTGAGAGGTTTTAAAGATATAAGGAAACATACATTCAGACACGGGAAGGGACTTTACTTTATACTATGTATTGATGGACTTTTACCCGTTTAGGGTAATCCTGCCAGTGTCAGTATAATAGGATTCCAGTGCTGCTGCGCCGGACGGTAGGAGGCTCCAGCAGCAAGATGATAGTGTCTTCTACAGAAACCAGCGACATCCTCTTGAGAGATGCGTGCTAGACTATAGTGTTTTCATTTATAGTCCAGGAAAACATGATGGTAGCATTGGAAATTTGTATGAAAATGATACGGCGGCAAAAATTTTACATACAAATTTCCAATGCTACCAACATGACGCCATAGGAACTATAAAATAAAACGCACTTTATTGGTTTCTTTGGGAAAGTCGTAGGCCTGAACGAGATCTACATGACAGGTGTCAGCTGTCATACTAAAAAGTCGTTTATATCGGAAACTATGCGTGCTAGACTATTGGTTTCTTTGCAAAAGCTGTAGGCCTTAACGAGATCTACTACATGACAGGTGTCAGCTGTCATACTAAAAAGTTGTTTATATCGGAAACTATGCATGCTAGACTATTGGTTTCTATGGGAAAGTTTTAGGCCTTAACGAGATCTATATGACAGGTGTCAGCTGTCATACTAAAAAGTCGTTTATATCGGAAACTATGCGTGCTAGACTATTGGTTTCTTTGGGAAAGTTGGAGACTATTGGTTTCGTTGTTGATGATATATTTACTGTGATCGAGATAGCGTGCTGTCAAGATAGGGTTACGTCGATCCTGCTTTGCCTTCAATAATTTAGAGCAGTGTTTTTCAAACTTTGTGACGACGCAACCCCTTTGCAGGCAAAAATTAACTGGCGACCCCCCGCCGGCGGTGTTTAGTCATCATCATAGAAATACAAAACTACTAATAGCATTTAATCGGTGGCAGATGCAGAAAAACTTCAAGCGTTGTGCGCATGCTCAGGATATTTATCTGGGTAGGCTGAAGTTTTCAGGAAAAATAAGGAACAAGCACGCGGACGTATCGCGAACGAAGCGAGCTCGACTTTTTGCTTTATAAAACAGTGAGAGGCCACAACACTTGCAGTAGGTAGATATAAAACAGATAGAAAGGTGTACGTATTGCGAGCGAAGCGAGCACGACTTTCACGCTACAAACAAGCAAAGAGCGTATACTACACTGAATTTATTAGCCCGTTTTGAATGAATTAAAAAAATAAACAAGCTCATACTTTGTCACTAAAATTGTGTTTATTGAATTGTAGCTGGCTGACCGCCCACCTGTAGTTCTGCCTTGACTTTTGTCTTTTGCCGGCGACCCCCTTAGTAAGGCTCCGCGACCCCCCTGGGGGTCGCGACCCACAGTTTGAAAAACACTGATTTAGAGAATACGCAAGTACCTATACCTATTTTGCACCTACATTACGAGTTTCATTTTACCCGAGCGAAGCCGGGCTTTTCTCTAGTATAAGCATAATACAGTAGTAAGGTACACAAAAAATATCACAACAGCGTAGGTATAATGCCCGTAGTAACCATCATCATCTTCCTACTCGTATCCCAATAAAATATTGGGATAAGGCAGTAGGCAGTTACCGACTATCGATATCGATTTTTGGGTCCAAAATGATTACAACCCTACAAAACTCCGCCATTTTATGAGTCCGACATTGTTTAGGTATTCACGCACATTCAGAGGGTTCAGCCAGTCCATACAGAAAACAGTTTTTTGTAAATAACTTAAAATTAATACAACCAATTGTAAAAAAAAATGTATTTCCTATAGGTACAAATTAGGTACTAAATATTAGCAGGGTCAAAGTTTAAAAATCTAAAACATAAGTACTTTTTCTTGTAATTTTTGAAATCGTCATAATGGCGGGACCAGCATTTTCGGTGTGCGTGCGGATTGAGTGAGCACTTTTAAAAACTTAACCAGTAGCCATAGTTATTTAGTAAAAGTTCTAAACAATTGTAAATTAATCCCACTATTTGTAAAACGTTAAAACTAATGATGAATAATGTTAATGTGCTCGTCAGTCCTATGAACCCCTAGGTGGGTAATTTATCAAGTACATATAAGACTTGCATACCAGTTTTTAGTAAAAACTCGAAAGAAATAGTGACTGAATTGCTGGTCGTGTGAAGTAAAAATTACAAATACTTTCTCACATTGTTCAATACCACTATACGGTTTATTTCACGAAGCAATAACATAATGTTTTCTTTTTATATGTCCAATCATAGTTAATGTACATAGATTTTGTAAAATACATAACACTTACATGATGTGTTAATTAAATAAAAATATTTCAATCCTCACATATTTTAAAAAGAAAGAAACATTCATATTTTGTTTCGTGTATAATAGAAAGTATGAATAGTGTGTTAGATCTATTTTTTTTTTTACTAAAAGTCCATCACAACAGATTTTTGTTATTTTGTATAATTTAGGAGATGTGATTTTTTATCGTTTATATGAAAATCTATGAAGTAGGGTGACCACACGTTAAAATGTAAGACATAGGGGAATTGTGCTCAAGTCAAGATGACATACTCAGATAAGATGACACACTATCAATATCTACAGGGTATATACTAAAGGGTATATACGGGGTGTTCGTTAGGGACGTGGACAGGCGTGCTCAGACCACGAAACTCAACAATTTTTACTATGGGGCCAATGGTGGGAAACGAAAAAAAATTTCCAACCTCCCGTACAAAGTCAGTCAGCTGATCGTGAATTTTATATGGGAGGTGGTAATTTTTTTGTCGTTTAACACCTTTAGCTCCATAGTCAAAGTTATTCAGTTTGGTGGTCTGATCATGCTTGCAAAATTCTCGGTACACCGTCCCTAACACCTGTATACAACGTGTTACAAAACCACAAATAAATGTTCCATACAAATTGAGTTAATTTTGTACAGGAGGTACAATTTTTTTTTTCTTATTTCGACCCATGTTCTATGGGGAAAGTTGTTCAGTTTTACGAGTACCTTGACCACCTTTAAGCTTAATTGGTTGTTTTGTAACACCCAGTATACCCTTTAGTAGATAGCTAGCATACTTTAGTAGATATTGATAGTGTGTCATCTTATCTGAGTATGTCATCTTGACTTGAGCTTTGACCGTGTGGTCACCCTACTTCATAGATTTTCATGTAAATGATAATAAATCACATCTCGTAAATTATACAAAATAACAAAAATCTGTTGTGATGTACTTTTAGTAAAAAAAAATAGATCTAACACACTATTCATACTTTCTATTATACACACGAAACAAAAAATATGAATGTTTCTTTCTTTTGAAATATGTGAGGATTGAGTGAGCACTTTTGTAAATTATTTAATTAACCATGTATCATGAAAGTGGAGTGTTATGTATTTTACAAAATCCTATCTCACATTAACTATAACTGGACATATAAAAAGAAAACATTCTGTTATTGCTTCGTGAGAAATAGGCCGTATGAAAGTGTGTGGATTGAGTGAGCACATAAAAGTAATTGTATTTTTTTTTTACTTTACTATACGATCAGTAATTTTAGTCACTATTTATTTCGAGTTTTTTTTTACTAAAAACTGGTATGCAAGCCTTATATGTAAACTTGATAAATTAGTTGATAACACCTAGGGGGTTCGCCGTGAGGACTGAGTGAGCACACATAATATTATTTATCTTCAGTTTTAACTTTTTACAATTAGTGGGATTAATTTTACAATTGTTTTAGAGTTTTTACTAAATAACTATGGCTACTGGTTATGTTTTTAAAAGTGCTCACTCAATCGTGTGTATCTATCTAGCGGGGTCCCCAGAGGTATAATGATGAAATATATGAAAATGAATAGGCTTTTCAATGTACTTCACGACTTTGATAATGAAATCCAATGTACCTCACTCCTTTTTGAAAAAAACTCAAAACTACGTGATCTGGCTAGCGGGCTACATTTTCATTACACAACACAGATAAATTATAATTATACCGTTTGATTCGCCTTCCAATGTACCCCCAAAACAGGTTTTAAATCTTAAAAAGTTTGTTATTTTATGAAATACCACAACAAAAGATTTCTTATCCAGCGGCTACTTTTTATATTTACCACGTACAGACTTGAGAAATATACCATTTGGTTGCATTTTCAATGTACCCTCAGTTTTGCTAAGTTTGATGTGAGATAATATCCTAATGCAAAATATTTTGAAAACGATAATGCCTTATACAGGATGCTGTACAAACGTAAAACTCCATTATGGTTATGTGTGTGTTCAAATGTCAACCAATTTTAGCAAGAAATTTGAAATGAAAGTGAGAAACATAGTTGACTTTCACACAAGTTTACCATATCAATGATCACCTAACTGATTTACTACCTGATTTACAATATTTTTTAACATGCTTGTAGATGTAACCCCCTGTACTAAAAAACTCTGAGGCATGTCGGTATGGCTTGCAAAAAAGTTGCAGTGTTGTTGTTAAAAGTGGCCTCTGTCAGGAAAGAACAATTTTGCCAATGTCCAAGTTAGAGGTTACAAGGGTTCAAACGAAAATATTATTAGGTCGGTTGACCCTAAAACTGCTACTACTACTAACTAACCGAATAAATAAATGAGCTGACATAGTTAACAAAAAAGCTAGGTGGGGCAGGGGGGACTAGGTGGATGCCCTAGTGTAGCGTCGTACGCCCTGGAGGTGACCTTGAGGGAGCGGGATAGCGTCGTATACTCTGGAGTCGTTGGACGCCCTGGGATAACGTCGGAATAAGACGTAGGTAGAGGGAGAGAGAAATACATCACAATGCAGCTGGTACACTTGCTGCTCAAACAAAATACTTTGTTAATCCCCTACGAGCACGCGGGTGAAGCCATGGGTAAAAAGCTAGTATTTTTATAATAACACTTAATTATTTTCTGATTTTATCCCTAACTTTAATGCTAACATCTATGTCGATGCTCAGTTTCAGATTTAAGTCTAATCTCTGCGCTTTGATCTAGACTTTTCATCTTTACAGTTTTTATAATTTCTTCCGTTTTATGTTTAACAAAAGTTTTTGTAAAGCTAGGCAAGGCAGTATAGTCTTCATCGTCGCCTGTCCTGAATGGACCAACATGAAAAAAGTGGCAACCCTAACCATTGCACTGGTATTTTCTTTTACTTCTCATAAACATTTTCTTTTATCCGTCAATGGCAGACGTATTTTCAAATCAAATTGTTTATTTTATTTTTACTCGGATATTCAATGATTAACTTAAATTGTATTAAAAGCAGTAGCCTATACGCAGCAAAAGAGTAGACAAAATGAGGGCGCCACTATGTATGAAATTTAAAAATTAAATGGCAACATTGGCTATGAATGGTAACAATATTTAGTATGAAAATTTTGTAGTTCCATTTATGTAATTTCTACTTTTTGCTGGACTCTAAGTGTAAACATTGAATTAAGAATTTCAATTAAAGAGTTAACAAGACATTTCCGGATAGATCAAGAGGATGTTCCTAGCGCCTGCAGAAGACACTATTATCTCCTGCTGGAGCCATCACTCGTCCAGCAGCAGCGCTGGAATCTTATACTGCGTGTTACAAAATAAACTTACCTTACCTTAACAGCCACAACAGTCCACTGCTGGCCATGGGTACCCCCCGTAATACCCCGGGGGGTATTGCCATACTCATCACGCTTGGCAGGCGGATTGGCGAGCGCCGTGCAAGATGTTTAATTCACGGGGAACGCTGCTGCTCCATTCACTAGATAATTATCCCTTAGTCGCTTTTACGACACCCACGGTAGAATTGGGGTGATGCTATTCTAAGCCGGCATCACACACAAAACTACCAATATATATTAAAGTAGGTCAAGGGACTCGTAAAACTGTACATCTTTCCCCATGTTATATGGGTCGAAATATGAAAAAAAAATTGGACCTCCCATACAAAATTAACTCCAATTTGTATGAGACATTCATTGGTTGTTTTGTAATACGTTGATTACTGACACTGGCAGAATTACCCAAGATGGGTAAAAGTCGATATTAAAAAATAATAAATGAAGAAATAAACATTGAATGTTTTTTGCTGATCTTACAGATCTGTTTTTAGATATTTTACAATTATTCAATGATTTTATAAATAAAAGTTAGCAAAACTGAGGGGTACATTGAAAATGCAACCAAATGGTATATTTCACAATTCTGTACGTGGTAGATATAAAAAGTAGCCCGCTGGATAGAGAAATCTTTTGTTGTGGTATTTCGCATAAAATAACAAACTTTTTTAAGATTTAAAACCTGTTTTGGGGGGTACATTGGAAGGCGAATCAAACTGTATAATTATAATTTATATTTGTTTTGAAATGAAAAAGTACCCCGCTAGCCAGATCACGTAGTTTTTTGGCTTTTTTCCAAAAAGGAATGAGGTACATTGGATTTCATTATCAAAGTCGTAAAGTACATTGAAATGCCTGTTCATTTTTATATATTTCATCATTATACCTCTGGGGACCCCGCTAGATAGATACACACCACTCAATCCGCACGCACACATTTTTCGACTATTTCTCAGACTTCATTTGATATAATCAGAATCAAATAACGTTTTCTTTAGGTACAAAAAAAGAACTAAATATACATATAACTGAATATCTATCCAGATCCACTATTGTCCTTGGTCCCGCCATCTTGACGTCATAATGGCGGAACCAGAGTTTTTTTCAAATATCTTTTGATACTGAGATGTACATTTTTTTTTAGTTGAGGTACAAAATAGTACAAATTAGTTACTTAATCAGACAATATTTTAAGTTAATATTTGAAAAATGGTCCCGCCATCTTGACGCTAATATACAAATTAGGTACTAAATACCCTCGTACAATGTCAAAGTTTGAAATTATAAAACATAAGTACTTTTTCTTGTAATTTTTGAAACCGTCATAATGGCGGAACCAGCATTTTTTGACTATTTCTCAGACTTCCTTTGAAATAATCAGAATCAAATAACGTTTTATTTAGGTACAAAAAAGTTAATAAATATACATATAACTGAATATCTATTCAGATCCAACATTGTCCTTGGTCCCGCCATCTTGACGTCATAATGGCGGGACCAGAGTATTTTTCAAATATTTTTTAATACTGAGAGGTACATTTTTTTTTTTACTTGAGGTACAAAATAGTACAAATCAGGTACTAAATCGGACAATATTTTAATTTCATATTTGAGATATGGTCCCGCCATCGTGACGCTAATGCTTCCGGCAATATTCCCAGCTGCAGGGAACGTTCCCGGGCACGGCACATCATTAGTTGATAGGTTTGCAATCGCCATAGTGGAATGCAAAGTTTTGAATTATTTTTCATAGATTTTTTTGTAGAGTGTAGATAAAACAGTGTATGCAGCTGCAAATAATTAACCTTTAGAATGCTCGTGTCAAACTATAATCACAAGAGGCGCAGCCGAGAGTCAATAGACACTCGCATTTTAAAGCCTTCCATGATAAGTCAGTTGCATAAAGTGCTATTTTAAGTCTTAGTTCATATTATTTCTTTCTTACATAGATCTTGAGCATGCAAATAAAAATTTATTAATATAATTATCTTATACGTAGTCTGATCTACTCATCTCGATGTTACGTCGGTATTTTAAGATTATAAATATGATTATTATTGTTATTATTGTTACTATTATTATAATTATTATGATCCACATCCATATTGTCCATCCAGGTCGAATTTGCAATGAATTTCCTGCCGTTGGGTTTTTTCTTTTCCATTCTTTGCAGCTGTTTCGTATATTTGAAATTAGACCCTTAAAATACGGGTCGTTGGTGCAAATGTCCGGAAACTTTGCAGCCTGTTCATATTGACATGTTTGTAATATCTTTTTACCAATCTGTTTCTTTGACAAAGTTACATTACCTTTCAAATTAAAATGAGAAGGCTTTTTGTACGCATCGGATAATCTGTTGAAGCGCAATCTAATAATAACCATTTGAGCATTACAATTTTGCTTCTTTTTCCATTCTTTACACCTGATTCGTATATTTGAACGTAGACCCTTAAAATACGGGTCGTTGGTGCAAATGTCCGGGAACTTTTCTGCTTGTTCAGCTTTACATATTTTTAATGTCTTTTCACCAATCTGTTTCTTAGACAAAATAATATTACTTTTCTCGTTGACATGAGAAGGCTTTTTGTACGTATCGGATAATCTGGCAAAGTCCAAACTAATATTGTCCATTTGAGCGTAACAAGTTACCTTTTTTTCCCATTCTTCACAGCTGTTTCGTATATTTGAACGTAGACCCTTAAAATATGGGTCGTTGGTGCAAGTGTCCGGATACTTTTCTGCTTGTTCATTTTTACATGTTTGTAATGTCTTTGCACCAATCTGTTTCTTAGACAAAGTAACATACCTTTTCGCGTTTAAATGAGGAGGCTTTTTGTACGCATTGTATAATCTATCAATGTCCAAACTAATAATGTCCATTTGACCAAAACAATTTTGCTTTTTTTCCCATTCTTTGCAGCTGTTTCGTATATTTGAACGTAGATCCTTAAAATACGAGTCATTGGTGCAAGTGTCCAGAAACTTTTCTGTTTTTCCACATGCTTGTAATGTCTTTTCAACAATCTGTTTCTTAGACAAAGTAACGTTACTTGTCACGTTGAAATGAGAAGGCTTTTTGTAGGCATCGGAGAATCTGTCAAGTTTTAATCTTAATAGGTCCATTTGAGCATAACAATTTAACTTTTTTTCCCATTCTTTGCAACTGTTTCGTATTTTTGATCGTAAATCCTTAAAATACGGGTCGTTGGTGCAAGTGTTCGGAAACTTTTGTTCTTCGTGTTTACATGATTGTAATGTCTCTTCAACAATCTGTTTTTCAGACAAAGTTAAATCAATTTTCACGTCCAAATGAGATGGCTTTTTGTACACATCGGATAATCTGTCAATGTTTAATATAATAGTGTCCATTAGATCATAACAAATTTGCTTTTTTTTCCATTTTTTGCAGCTGTTTCGTATATTCGAACGTAGACCCTTCATATACGGGTCGTTGGTGCAAGTGTCCGGAAACGTTTCTGATTCTTCATGTTTACATGTTTGTAATGTATTTCCAACAATCCGTGTCTTAGACAAAGTAATATTACGGTTCGCGCTTAAATGAGAAAGGTTTTTGTATGCATCGGAAAATCTCTCAAGTTCCGATGTAATATTGTCTATATGAGAATAACATTTAAGCTTTCCTTCCCAATCCTTGCAGCTGTTTCGTATATTTGAACGTAGACCCTCAATATACGGGTCGTTTGTGCAAGTGTCCGGAAACTTTTCTGATTCTTCATGTTTACAAGTATGTGATGTATTTTCAACAATCTGTTTCTTAAAAAAAGTAACATTACTGTTCACGTTTAAATGAGAAGATTTTTTATACACATCGGAAAATCTTTCAAGTTCTAATGTTATATTGTCCATATGAGCATAACATTTAAGCTTTCTTTCCCATTTTTTGCAGCTGTTCCGTATATTTGAACGTATTTCTTGAAGATACGGGTCATTGTTGCAAGTGTCCGGAAATTTTTCTGTTTGTTCATGTTTACATGTTTGTAATATTTTTTTAACAATCTGTTTCTTAGGCAAAGTTACATTACCGTTCACGTTTAAATGAGAAGGCTTTTTGTACGTATTGGAAAATCTGTCAATTTTCAATGTAATATTGTCCATATGAGCATAACATTTAAGCTTTTTTTCCCATTCTTCGCAGCTGTTTCGTATATTTGAATGTAGACCCTCAATATATGGGTCGTAGGTGCAAGTGTCTGGTAACTTTTCTGATTCTTCATGTTTACATATTTGTAATGTCTTTTTAACAATTTGTTTCTTAGACAAAGTTACATTGTCATTCACGTTTAAATGAGAAGACTTTTTGTATGCATCGGAAAATCTGTCAATTGTCAATGTAATATTGTGCATATGAGCATAACAGTTTAGTTTTTTTTCCCATTCTTTGCAACTTTTACGTATATTTAAACGTAGACCCTCAATATACGGGTCGTTGGTGCAAGTTTCCGGAAACTTTTCTGATTCTTCGTTTTTACATGTTTGTAATTTATTTTCAACAATCTGCTTCTTAGACAAAGTTACATTTCTGTTCACGTTTAAATGAGAAGGTTTTTTGTACGCATCGGAAAATCTTTTAAATTCCAATGCCATATTGTCCATATGAGTATAACATTTAATTATTCTTTCCCATTCTTTGCAACTGTTTCGTATATTTGAACGTAGACCCTTAAAATACGGGTCGTTGGTGCAAGTGTCCGAAAATTTTTCTGCCTCTTCATGTTCACATGTTTGTAATGTCTTTTCAACAATCTGTTTCTTAGACGAAGTTTCATTACCGTTCACGTTTAAATGAGAAGGTTTTTTGTACGCCTCAGAAAATCTGTCAAGTTTCAATGTTATATTGTCTATTTGTGCATAACATTTAAGCTTTTTTTCCCATTCTTCGCAGCTGTTTCGTATATTTGAATGTAGACCCTCAATATATGGGTCGTAGGTGCAAGTGTCTGGTATTTTTTCAGATTCTTCATGTTTACATGTTTGTAATGTCTTTTCAACAATCTGTTTCTTAGAGAAAGTTACATTACTGTTCACCTTTGAATGAGAAGTTTTTTTGTACACATCGGATAATCTTTCAAGTTCTAATGTTATATTGTCTATATGAAAATAACATTTAAGCTTTTTTTCCCATTTTTTGCAGATGTTTCGTATATTTGAACTTAGACCCTCAATATACGGGTCATTGGTACAAGTGCCCGGAATCATTTGTGATTCTTCATGATTACATGTTTGTAATGTATTTTCAACAATCTGTTTCTTAGAAAAAGTAACATTACCGTTCACGTTTAAATGAGAAGGCTTTTTGTACGCATCGGAAAATCTTTCAAGTTCCAATGTAATATTGTCCATATGAGTATAACAATTTAGCTTTTTTTTCCATTCTGTGCAGCTGTTTCGTATGTTTGAACGTAGGCCCCCAATATACGGGTCATTGGTGCAAGTGTCCGGAATTATTTGTGATTCTTCATGTTCACATGTTTGTAATGAATCTTCAACAATCTGTTTCTTAGTGAAAGTTACATTACTGTTCACGTTTGGATGAAAAGGCTTTTTGTACACATCAGAAAATCTTTCAAGTTCTAATGTTATATTGTCCATACGAGCATAACATTTAAGCTTTTTTTCCCAATCTTTGCAGCTGTTTCGTATATTTGAACGTAGACCCTCAATATACGGGTCGTTGGTGCAAGTGTCCGGAAACATTTGTAATTCTTTATGTTTACATGTTTGTAATGTATTTTCAACAATCTGTTTCTTGTAAAAAGTATTATTACTGTTCAAGTTTATATGAGAAGGCTTTTTGTACGCATCGGAAAATTTTTCAAGTTTTACTGTAATATTGTCCATATAAGCATAACATTTAAGCTTTCTTTCCCATTCTGTGCAGCTGTTTCGTATGTTTGAACGTAGACCTTCAATATACGGGTCGTTGGTGCAAGTGTCCGGAAACTTTTCTGATTTTTCATGTTCACATGTTTGTAACGTATTTTCAACAATCTGTTTCTTAGACAAAGTTACATTACTGATCACGTTAAAATGAGAAAGCTTTTTGTACGCATCGGAAAATCTCTTAAGTTTCGATGTAATATTGTCCATATGAGCATAACATTTAAGTTTTCCATTTAATTTCTTGCAGCTGTTTCGTATATTTGAACGTAGACCCTCAATATACGGGTCGTTGGTGCAAGTGTTCGGAAACATTCGTGATTCTTCATGTTTACATGTTTGTAATGTATTTTTGACAATCTGTTTCTTAGAAAAAGTAACATTACTGTTCACGTTTAAATGAGAAAGCTTTTTGTACGCATCGGAAAATCTTTCAAGTTCCAATGTAATATTGTCCATATGAGTATAACAATTTAGCTTCTTTTTCCATTCTGTGCAGCTGTTTCGTATGTTTGAACGTAGGCCCTCAATATACGGGTCATTGGTGCAAGTGTCCGGAATTATTTGTGATTCTTCATGTTCACATGTTTGTAATGAATCTTCAACAATCTGTTTCTTAGAGAAAGTTACATTACTGTTCACGTTTGGATGAAAAGGCTTTTTGTACATATCAGAAAATCTTTCAAGTTCTAATGTTATATTGTCCATACGAGCATAACATTTAAGCTTTTTTTTCCAATCTTTGCAGCTGTTTCGTATATTTGAACGTAGACCCTCAATATACGGGTCGTTGGTGCAAGTGTCCGGAAACATTTGTAATTCTTTATGTTTACATGTTTGTAATGTATTTTTAACAATCTGTTTCTTGTAAAAAGTATTATTACTGTTCAAGTTTATATGAGAAGGCTTTTTGTACGCATCGGAAAATTTTTCAAGTTTTACTGTAATATTGTCCATATAAGCATAACATTTAAGCTTTCTTTCCCATTCTGTGCAGCTGTTTCGTATGTTTGAACGTAGACCTTCAATATACGGGTCGTTGGTGCAAGTGTCCGGAAACTTTTCTGATTTTTCATGTTCACATGTTTGTAACGTATTTTCAACAATCTGTTTCTTAGACAAAGTTACATTACTGATCACGTTTAAATGAGAAAGCTTTTTGTACGCATCGGAAAATCTCTCAAAAACCGATGTAATATTGTCCATATGAGCATAACATTTAAGCTTTCCTTTCAATTCCTTGCAGCTGTTTCGTATATTTGAACGTAGATCCTCAATATACGGGTCGTTGGTGCAAGTGTCCGGAAACAATTGTGATTCTTCACGTTTACATGTTTGTAATGTATTTTTAACAATCTGTATCTTAGAAAAAGTAACATTACTGTTTACGTTTAAATTAGAAGGTTTATTGTACGCATCGGAAAATCTTTTTAGTTCTAATGTAAGATTGTCCATATGAGCATAACATTTTAGCTTTGTTTTCCATTCTGTGCAGCTGTTTCGTATGTTTGAACGTAAACCATCAAAATGCGGGTCGTTGGTGCAAGTGTCCGGAAACTTTTCTAATTTTTCATGTTTACATATTTGTAATGTATCTTTAACAATCTGTTCCTTAGACAAAGTTACATTACTGATCACGTTTGAATGAGAAAGCTTTTTGTACGCATCGGAAAATCTCTCAAAAACCGATGTAATATTGTCCATATGAGCATAACATTTAAGCTTTCCTTTCAATTCCTTGCAGCTGTTTCGTATATTTGAACGTAGACCCTCAATATACGGGTCGTTGGTGCAAGTGTCCGGAAACATTCGTGATTCTTCATGTTTACATGTTTGTAATGTATTTTTTACAATCTGTTTCTTAGAAAAAGTAACATTACTGTTCACGTTTAAATGAGAAAGCTTTTTGTACGCATCGGAAAATCTTTCAAGTTCCACTGTAATATTGTCCATATCAGCGTAACATTTAAGCTTTCTTTCCCATTCTGTGCAGCTGTTTCGTATGTTTGAACGTAGACCCTCAATATACGGGTCGTTGGTGCAAGTGTCCGGAAGCTTTTCTGATTCTTCATGTTTACATGTTTGTAATGTATTTTTGACAATCTGTTTCTTAGATAAAGTAACATTAATGTTCACGTTTGAATAAGATAGCTTTTTGTACACATTGGAAAATCTTTTAAGTTCTAATGTTATGTTGTCCATATGAGCATAACATTTAAGCTTTCTTTCCAATTTTTTGCAGCTTTTTCGTATATTTGAACTTAAACCCTCGAGATACGGGTCATTGGTGCAAGTGTACGTAAACAATGGTGATTCTTCATGATTACATGTTTTTAATGTATTTTTAACAATCTGTTTCTTAGAAAAAGTAACATTACCGTTCACGTTTAAATGAGAAGGTTTATTATACGCATCGGAAAATCTTTCAAATTCTAATGTAATATTGTTCATATGAGCATAACATTTTAGCTTTTTTTCCCATTCTGTACAGATGTTTTGTATGTTTGAACGTAGACCCTCAAAATATGGGTCATTGGTGCAATTGTACGGAAACTTTTCTGATTTTTCATGTTTACATGTTTGTAACGTATCTTCAACAATCTGTTTCTTAGACAAAGTTACATTACTGTTCACGTTTAAATGAGAAAGCTTTTTGTACGCATCGGAAAATCTCTCAAGTTCCGATGTAATATTGTCCATATGATCATAACATTTAAGCTTTCCTTTCAATTCCTTGCAGCTGTTTCGTATATTTGAACGCAGACCCTCAATATACGGGTCGTTGGTGCAAGTGTCCGGAAACATTTGTGATTCTTCATGTTTACATGTTTGTAATGTATTTTCTTTAATCTGTTTCTTAGAAAAAGTAACATTACTGTTTGCATTTAAATGAGAAGGCTTTTTGTACGCATCGGAAAATCTTTCAAGTTCCACTGTAATATTGTCCATATGAGCATAACATTTAAGCTTTCTTTCCCATTCTGTGCAGCTGTTTCGTATGTTTGAACGTAGACCTTCAATATACGGGTCGTTGGTGCAAGTGTCCGGAAACTTTTCTGATTTTTCATGTTCACATGTTTGTAATGTCTTTTCAACAATCTGTTTCTTAAACAAAGTTCCATTAGCGTTCACGTTTAAATGAGAAGGCTTTTTGTACGCATCGGAAAATCTTTCAAGATCCAATGTTATATTGTCCATTTGTGCATAACATTTAAGCTTTTTCTCCAATTCTTCGCAGCTGTTACGTATATTTGAACGCAGACTCTGAAAATACGAGTCTTTTTTGCAAGTATCAGGATACTTTTCTACTTCTTGATGTTTACATGTTTTTAATGTCTTTTTACCAATCAAAGTAACATCACTTTCCACGTTTAAATGAGAGGGCTTTTTGTAAGCATCGAATAATCTGTCCATGTCTAATCTAAGAATTTCCATTTTAAAATAACAATCTTCCCATTCTTTGCAGCTGTTTCGTATGTTTGATTGTAGAAACTTAAAATGCTCGTCGCGGTCGCAATAGTCATGAAAATTAGTATTTCGTTCTTGTAGACATAATTTTTTTATCTTTTCACTAATCTGTTTCTTAGACAAAGTAACATTACTTTTCACGTTTAAATGAGATAGCTTTTTGTACTCATCGGTTAATCTGGCAAATTCCAAGCTTATAGTGTCAATTTGTTCTAAACAATTTATCACGTTTATACCTTCGTCGCAAGTTCTATTAAAGTTATCAAAAAAAAATCTAAAGTTATCCTCGTACTCGCATTCTGGCGAATATTTTATGTCTTTACATATTTCTAAGATCGTGTCTTTATATTTGTTCTTAGAATTATTTTTAAAATTGTACCTATAGAGTAGTACAATAAAGTCCTCAGTAGATTTATGATATAATGATCTCATTTCCCGACAATCCAACTTCCCCTTCTGCAGACGATTATATTTTTCCAAATCTAATGTGTATATTTCTCTATAGTAATAATCATAGTGCTCATGATATTGCGATGATTTCTGTATCGCCAACAAGTACATTAATACGACTACCATTACATATTCACTTCTCATGTTTATCGTTACAAAAGTATCCTAATAGGTATTATGATAATTGCAATGAATAAGGTAAAATTATTTTAGAAAATATTCTTGTGAAATTTAAGCAAAATTTGAGTAAAATTAATTTGAAAATCTGTCTAGCAAACTGTCTATAATTCTGCCAGTAGTGCCAGCAGTCACTGACAGTGGTGGAAAGCCTGTCAGTTGGTGGTCAATAGTCAGCCAGCTTCTTGGCCACTGGCACTGGCAAATTATTAAATCAAAACCTTCTTGATCAAAACATATATCTACATCTACCACTACATTTTCACTCCCTCTCTTTCTCTCTTTGTGTGGGACATCGAGTCGTTGAACGACCCGATGAACCCTGAGGTCTGTAACGTTCGTTAGACTATGCGACTCTCGTACACACCAATATACAGCATCAAATTATTTCAAAGTTCAATAGCTAAACCTTGGCTAAACCTATGATACGACGGTGGAAAGGTAACAGGGGCTAAGCGACACTTTGGGGTAAAATGACTTACATTCGGAATCAGCGCGTTTTGAATCCGCAATTGTTTTCCGATGACGGTTTTACCTATAGACTCTTCTCCGACAAGACGATTAAGTTACGTCTGGTTTGCATACAGAACCTCTATGGATGTTTTGAAGACAAAACTTTTCATTTAATGACTTAATCATGACTTTCATTATCAACGTGGGTGAGACCCAAGCGATCATCGTGGGGCGTGGTCGAAGAGATCCCCCGAAATTGAGGCTCCATGGAGAGGAGATCGGGTGGTCCACAAAGGCTAAATACCTGGGTGTGACCATAGACCGTAACCTGTCCATGGCCAAGCAAGTGAAGAAAGTGATCGGGCAAACAGGGGCTGCCACTGCTTTGCTCCAACCCATCCTTCACTCGAGGCTCCCGTTGCGCATGAGGCTCGGTGTGTACAAAGAGTACACCAGGAGTCGCCTGACGTACGCCGCTCCGGCATGGTACGCGTTGGTCTCTGAGACCAATCGCCAAAGACTGCGGGCCCAGCAGTCCAAGGTGTTGCGTATCATAGCCGACGCGCCGAGGTTCATGCGCAACAAAGTCATTCGGAGAGACCTCAAAGTCGAGACCTTGGTTGAGTTCGTCTCCAAGCTCTCGACCAGGATGATCGCGCGCGCAGACAGGTCAGACCGGACACATCCGAGGCCTGGCCCCGTACCACGCGCGCCCTCCTGATTGGAAACCGTATCCCCGCGAGCTCGCTGTGGTGGAGGAGCTCGCGGAGGGTACTGACACACCCGGCTGACCTTGGCCGCCGTCTGGTAGCGTACCGCCATGCTGATAGCGCATACCAGTCGGCGGCCCCCACAGGGTTGACCTCACTGACTTAGAGACCACCTGAATTGATTAGCCGGCTGACGCGGGCCCGAAGCTTTTCGGGTCAGACTCGCCGGCTCCCCGGATGTTTCGTCTTCTACCGCCAGCTAGAAGGCGCTCACTGGGCCTCTCCGGGCATTGGGGTCCCACCCGGCGGGCGACTCGCTGGCGGTACTGCTGGCCCATCTGCGGCTTGTTCTGTCTAATCGCAATCAGGCCGCAATTTGACCCTTCGGGCCTTGGTGGAGTGTTCCCACACTTACCACGGCCGCCTACCTCATGACCTCTTCGCGGGCAGCGGCAGATTCAACGCGCTGTAGGCTTTGCCTAAAAGGCGTCTCCCAAACGGCCTCACAGCCGTCGAGAAGACTATTACGACCTCGATCAATAAGGACCTGGCGCGACGACTGCAAGATGACGGGCATCGGATCGAAGCAGCACCGAGCAGCTAGCAAGAACGTCACCGTGTCCATCAGAGGGCTGAAGAAGATGATTGACGAACATCAACTCCGTGAACGCACCATCGACAAGCTGTCAACTGGGGATCAGAGGGTAGCAAAGGAATGTCTACACTTCAATCATCTCAAGGTGCTGCGTGAAGACAAGGTCTGCTTCGATGACGCCGTGCCAGAAATCCTCATTGGACTGGACAACTGGCACTTGATCGTCCATCAACGACAGCTGGAAGGGAAGGCGTCTGAACCGATCGCCGGACTTACCCGCCTGGATTGGGTAATCTACGAGAAAGTACCACCCCACATCGCCAACAACGATGACACGGTCCTGCATTTACGGACCTGCAGCGACCTGACTGTGAAGACCGCCGGGGACGTCCAGATGTGGCGCAATACTTCGCTGCCATCCGGCCAACCTGAAATATCCGCCTCCTTGTCATACTCGCAGTGATACTGGCGTGTGCGAGAAAGATGCGCATATTTCAGGATGGTCATGAACTCGTTTGCGTACTGTATATTGGCCCTGTAGTCAAAAAGTTAATGCTGAATCCTCCTGTTGGCGAAACATTCTGTAGTTGATGAGACCTATCATCAAAAGTCATGAAAATGAAAAGTTTTGTCTTCAAAACATCCATAGAGATTCTGTATGCAAATCGGACGTACGTAACTAAATCGTCTTGTCGGAGAACAGTAAAACCGTCATGGAAAAAACCGGCCAAGAGCGTGTCAGACACGCCCACAAATAGGGTTTCGTAGTCAACGTTTAAATATCAGGTTTTTCAGCATTACAAACTTAATTTTGTTGCTGGTTTGTTAGCAGCAGTATGATGACCAACCGCAAATAGAAAAACTCATTTTTTTCTGAAACCTTTAAGGGTACGATATCCGTTATAGTTTTCATTGTAACTTCAGATTGTAAGCTATATTCCATATTTATTTCAAAATTTTAGCGTTTATACTTTAGAAGTTACAGCTGGAACAAATTATGGGTCAAAAACGCCCTTTTTAAAAGCAAATATCTCGTGACAGAAACATTTTAGTGACTTTGTTTCAAAGAAACTTCACCTTAGTTTTAAAAGACCTATTCAACGATACCCTACTCAATATAACAGAAGAAAAAAAAATTTTTTGCCCCCCTTTCACTTGTATGGGAGGGGGTCCAAAAAACATTTAAAATATTTTTTTCTTAACATTTCTATATTTGGGTCAACACGATCTATCTTCTCACCAAAATTCATGTCGATAGCTCTAAAACTGACGAAGATATGAGGGCGCGGCATACAGACAGACAGACAGACAGACAGACAGACAGACAGACAGACAGACAGACAGACAGACAGACAGACAGACAGACAGACAGACATGACGAAACTATAAGGGTTTCTAGTAGACTACGAAACCCTAAAAAGAGGCCTATCGTCAAAAGGGACGAAAATGAAAAGTTCTGTCGGCGAATTATCCATAGGAGAAGGGTTCTGTAGGCAAACCGGACGTAATTGAATCGTCTTGTCGGCGAACAGTCCATAGGCTAAACCGTCTTCGGAAAACGGTTGCGGATTCAATTTTTCTGCGTTTTTTGAGCTGGGTTTGGCTCAAATTGGAGCACTTTTGTGTCACTTAGTACCCCCTGTGTTTTAGTGAAAATTGTCGCTTGAGTGCCCTCGCGGAATCTAAAATTATTGGTTCTTATATGTTGAACCCAATAGAGCTTAATAATTTTTCACTTGAGTCGTTATTTCTATTTTCACTTTTCAAAGAAAGACTATTTCAATCCTTTAACCTCATTTCATTTTTTCTATGCAACTTATTTAAACCCTTATACGCCATTTCAGATAAAATCGACGCTTGAAAGGCAAAATTATCTAAGCGACATTTTTGGCCAAATTGAGTTATATACATTGTTGGAATCGCCTGATTTTTCTGCGTCGTTTGGTCCTACTCACGTCTCTCTACGATGACTTTTTTGTCGCTTAGACATTTTGAAATTCGCGAAAATTCACTTTTTTCGGTTAACTAACCGACATGATTTTCGACCATTTTTGAAAATTTGGTGGTTATCGAAATTAAATAATGCTAAATTTGACTTTGGTCAATTTTTAACGTTCTCTTCGTACAGTATTTTCTCCACTTAGTCAATTTTGCCCAGGGTTCGAAGATATATATCACTTGATATATATCATTGATATTTATCGGATATATATCACGATATTTACTCCATAATAAATATCAAGTGATATATATCAAGGATATGTATCGCGTGATATTATGATATTAATTTTTTTGATATATATCACACATTTTTCGTTAAGGATTGGTGAAAATTTGTGGTCAATTAGATTAAAGAAGAACTCGCCAAGTACGCCACCAATGTATATCTCTAATTAATTTTAAAAACCCTACTTTTCTTATGCATTAGAAAGAAATTAATTAGTATAATTTACCTAAGTGGCCGTGTGATGCCGGCTTAGAATAGCATCACCCCATTTCTTTCCTGTGGGTGTCGTAAGAAGCGACTAAAGGACTCGAGGGTATCATGTGTATTGTAATTTTAGGCGACAGGCTGACAACCTGTCACTATAGCGATACACGACAATAGCTAAAACGGCCCTCAAATATGTGTCAGACGTGGCGATAACGACCGTACTTTTATGACGTTCTGCCTACCCCGCAAGGGATAAAGGCGTGATGTATGTATGTATGTATGTAATTGACCTAAAATCATAAATAATTAATGTATTGTTAGCCATCAGTAGGGTTAGGTTAGGCGGTATGGGCACCGCTGCTATATAAGCGAGCGAGAAGGATCGCGCGCCCCGGGATTAGCCGCCTTGTCGCACTCGCGTGCGGAAGTGTTTATTTATAGTTTACCGCCTACCCTCGGTAGCCACGTAGGGCTCTGTGAGCACCCGTAACCCCGGCCTCCCACCAGCGGGTCTCACCGGGGGGGTACTCCAGGGTCTTGCGCCCCGAGGGCAGGCTACGCTTCGCGCGGATTAGGCCAAACCCAAGAAATTTTTGAAGATGTCCTTCAAGGGACACCAGCGCCCCGCGTTGAAGGGCCGGCCGAGGGTGTTCACCCGCGTGAACCCCCAAACCGCCCTCCAGCGTGTCTTTGACATTCTCGCGCCGCGACCAGCGCCGCGATTTTCTTCGCCTCCGTCCACACCAGGATCAACGGACCCACCACTGGTTACGTCGCCACCTACTGCCGCAGCAGCAGCGATTACCGCTGCTTTCGCCGCCGCGCCCCCACTGCCGCCACTGCTTTCTCCCTCGCTGCCTCCGCTGCCCCAGCGTGAGCCGAGGACAAGAAGACTCGTGACTTGCTCGCCCTTCAGCACGCCGCCGCACGGCACACAGCCCTGGACGCCCTCAGGGAGAGTGTTGCAGCCGTGCAGGCCGGAGCGCAGAATGCGCAGCGCGCTGAGAAGCGCATACATGAAGAGACTTCCCCCGCCTCACCGACCCCGCCGAGGACCCGCACGGTTCCGGCTACGAGGGTCACGCCGCCACTGTCCATGCCCCTGCTGCATAGCCCGGGTCCCGTGGACAGCCCAGCGACGTCATCGAGCGCCCCTACCCAACCATCGACTTCCTACGCGTCCACGCTGACGACGCCGAAGCCTGCACCCAGCAAGCCTACGGCAGACGCCGCAAAGACGCTGAAACCGGCACCCACGCCTATGAAGATGACAGGATGTCAGAAGAAGCCGCCGCCCATTGTTGTGGACCTACTCCCTGACTGGAATGTCCATTTCAAGAGGCTGAAGGAGCAACTTGGACACGCCCCAAATGTGCGACCATATGGACCAACCGGATTCCGCTTTCTAGCAAAGACCGAACAGGAGTTCCGCGTCTACCAGCGCTACCTAACCGCGCTGGAGGGCTCCGGGACCGGAATCTCCTGGTTCGCGTACGCTCCACACAGAGAAAGACCGCTGAAGGTTGCCATACGAGGCCTCCCGAGAACACTGATCCGGAAGACATCGCGAAGGAGCTGACCACCCTGGGCTACGAGGTGGACTACGTGCGCCCCATCAAGGCTCGCGGAGGACGCCCAGGGTGTATCCACTTCGCCCAGCTGACTTACACGCCAAACCTCACCCCGGGCATCTACAACATCACAGAGCTGATGTGTATGCCCGGCGTGAAGATCGAGGGATGGCGTGGAAGAAAGGACCACCCAATGCCATAGATGCCAGCAGTTCCGGCACAGCTCCAGGCACTGCCACCGCAAGTTGGCGTGCGTGAAGTGCGGCGGAGAACACCCCGCCCGACTGCCCACGACCCCGTGAAGTGCCGGCCACATGTGCAAACTGTGGCGACGCGCACCCGGCAAACAGCATCGACTGCCCCGTACTGCGCCGTGAAGTACGGAACAAGCGAGCAGGCACAGCGCCCCTAACCAAGCCCCTAACCAAGCCCGTCGAGCCGAAGAGGACGGAGGCGGCACCGCAGAGAGACCAACGCGGCAGGATCTCTCATGGCCGCCGCCAACGGCCCCAACGGACCGACGAAGAAGCGGAAGCCGAGGAGGCGGAGGAGGCGAGCATCGCCCCGCCCCCAGGACGTAAAGCACCGGGCCAGCTACGTCATGAGCCACCCACGGGTCCATTGGATGCGGTCGGCACCCTCAGGGTATACCTCAGGGGAGAAGCCGAAGCGCCAATCGGCCCCAAGTCAAGAGAGCACAAGAGCAGCCGTCCTAGAAGAGGACAGAAAGGTCCTGATCAGTGCAATCAGGACCCTACTGAGGTCCAGGCCGCGCTCCGCACGGGGGCGGACGCGACCTCTATCATCAACAAGAGTCTCCAGCGCCTGATCTCGTCATACGGCGGGGTCATGGCCGCCAGGGGCGAACTGGAGGCTCTGGGACCCAGATAGGCTGCTCAGGGTGGTGCTGTACAGCACAGCCTGACGGCCTTCACCTGTCCACATCCACTACTCCACGTCGAGTAGTCAGGATCGTGGGCACAATCCCAGAGATGCCTGGCTGCCGCCGCCACAGGACTTGACCGCTGCCTCGGGACCACCTCGCGAGGAGGATGAGGCAGCCAACACCGGATCTGACCCACCAGAAGCAACGAGCCGCCGCTGGCTGACGGGCACTAGCTGGGCCTCCCCCAACGGGGAATCACCCGGCTGGTTCGACCTCGCCGCGGCGTGAAGTTCTACCTGGAACCACGGATTGACCGCAGTCACGCCCAGCGTGACACCCCATCGCCCCGCCTGTCGTCGCAGGCGGCGAATGAAGCATCGCCGGGGAGGCTCAAGCCCCGTAGGCGATTCCCCGCCGGCCGCAAGCGGCCGACGAGAAGATCACCACGACGCGCGCCCCATTTTGCCGGTGTCCGTCGTGCGAGGTAGACGTAAGCTTTCTATTTTTGTTCCTATTTTTGTGTTATTTCGATAGCAGTGTCTGAGGATATTTTCATTGCATTTTTCAACATTTCTTTGTCTAAATTAATTTGGATTTCTATTTTTAGGTTAATTAAAAATTGTTTTTTAAAAACTTGAACCGCTTCTGATTTCTTACATCAGAAGTGGGATAAAAATCACATTCCCACATTCTTTCGGTCTTAATTTTGACATATTTTTGAATATTGAGATAATTTTCTTCCGCGTGATATTTGCTTACCCTCATTTTGTTTTATTTTTCATTCTTGTTTCGTGATCTTTTTAGCATTGTTTTTGTTGATTTGATACGCAAATCCACGTAATATGGGTACACCTACCCGTTCCCGTTCACGTCATCGGCGTTCGGGAGGCCGGCGCTCGCGCAGTCGCTCGCGAAAGGATAGGTCTGATTCGCGTAACAGGCGTTTACGGTACCGCCGATCTCCGGAACCTCGTTCGCGGGGTAGGCGTTCACGCAGTCATTCTCGCAAGCGTACGTCCGAATTGCGTGATACGCGTCGGCGTAATTGTCGCTCTCCAGATCGGCGTTCTCGCGGTAGGCGTTCGCGCAGTCACTCGCGTTCAATGAGAGCGAAGCGTTCGCGTGGCCGTCGTTCCGTTTCTCGCGGCCGGCGTTCTTCTTCGCATTCGCGTGGTCGCCGTTCCGTTTCGCGGAGGCGGGATTCTCACGATAAGGGAAAACGTCATGGGGCATCACGCGACCGACCCGCGGCTGGCGCTCCGCGCGGAGAACAAAGCACGCGAACGATGCGCACGCCTGAGCCGCTACCGCCGCAGAGTAATTGTGGATCATGGGGAACCGTACTTTCGCGTTTAGAAGCCTTAGAAAGACGCTCGAACGTCCCAACTATACAGCCTCGAGTCGAGCCCACTACTGGTCAAGTTACAGAGCAAATCGTAGAAGCAATTCAATCATTAAGATCTGTTAGTACAAATCATTACTATGTTTCAAATTTTGACCCCAGCATCCATGATGTGGATTCATGGTTTAGTGAAATTGACAGGGCCAAGCTCATCAATAAGTGGGACGATCGAGAATGTCTCTCTCGGATAGGACATTGTTTGAAAGGGGATGCCAAATCATGGCTTAGTGAGTGGGTCTCGAACGATCGTACGTGGACAAATTTTAAAAAGGATTTTAAACCTTTGTGCGTACATAAAATTGATTCAGCTGGTATTCTTTTTGAAGTTTTGTCCACTAATTCTGACAAATATCAAACTTATGCCGAGTACGCGCGAAAGTCGTTGTTACGGCTGCTCATAGTCAAGGGTCTGAGTGAGGAGTTGGTTACTGAGATAGTTTTGCGTGGTATTACTGATCCTCAAGTAAAAGCGACTGCCGTCAATGCTAACTTAAAGCCCGATGATCTTGTAAATTATTTGTCATCATTTATAAAGCCTTCGAAAAATATTTCCTCAGACGGTCGGTCGAATTCCCATAGGAATGATGGGAAAAATAGGACACCGGGTTTTAGGAAAGCATTACCACCATCTAAATGCTATACTTGTGGTGAAGTCGGTCATAGGCAAATTGCGTGCCCAAAACGGCCGAAGGTTACGAGTACTCCAAATGCGACATCTGATGCTCCGAATCAGAACCCATCAGGTAACAAATCGAAACCAGCTTCAACGACGTGCACTTACTGCAAGAAGCCGGGTCACGATGTAACGAGATGTTTCGCAAAACAGCGCGTTGAACAGGAACGTACTAAGAGAAATGTTAATTTTTGTTCTGCCCCGTTAACATACCCGTTAGAAAAGCGCAGTGAAATCGTTGTGGGTGTGATTCAGGGTATTCCGGTGGACATTTTGATAGATAGTGGTGCCATTGATGTCTCCCTGATATCATCTTCGGTTGTTAACCATTTTTCCTGCGCGAGGAAACCAACTAGTTGTCAGGTTAAAGGTATAGGTGAATCGACCACGCAAGTTGATTCCTATGTTACGTTGACCGTAGAGTTAGAGGGTATTTCATTGCAGGCAGACTTTTTGGTTGTTCCTAGCGAATACATGAATGCTCCTATAATTATAGGGACAGACGTTCTTGACAGAGACGGTGTTATTTATATACGAACTAAAAACTTTCAGCGTATTATCCGTGATTCGAAGCTTACCAATGTTTCGGCTGTTGAATCGTCTGCGCATACAACGATAAACACACCTTTAACTGGCGATAACTTGAATACTTTAAAAGAAATTTTAAATGAATATTCACAACACATGATCTCTGGCACGGCGACTTCCACTGTTAATACTGGAAGCATGCGCATACGACTCAATAGTGATATTCCGGTTCATTACCGCCCGTATAAAATGTCCCACAGTGAGAAATTGAAGGTTAGGGATATAATTCAGGATCTTCTATCCAAGGGCATCATTCGTGAATCGGAGTCGCCCTATTCAAGCCCTATTCTATTAGTCAAAAAGAAGGACGGCTCCGACCGAATGTGCGTGGATTATCGCGCTTTAAATAAGTTGACGGTAAAAGATGCCTATCCATTGCCCCTTATTGACGACTATATAGATCGCCTAGGCAAATGTCGTTATTTCACTACACTGGACATGGCGACAGGCTTTCACCAAATTCGGCTAGATGATGATTCTATCCCGCTTACCGGTTTTGTGACGCCCGAAGGGCACTTCGAATACCTAAAAATGCCTTATGGCCTAGCAAACGCCCCAATAGTATTTCAGCGGATTATTAGCTCGACACTTCGCGAATTTATTGAAAGTGGCAAGGTATTGGTCTACATTGACGATTGTTTAATTTTATCGGACACCGTTGAGGAAGGTTTGCAGACGTTGAAGGAAGTATTGGCTACTTTTGACCAAGGCAGGTTTCTCATTAAATTTAAAGAAGTGCTCGTTCTTGTGTTCTGAAATAGAGTACCTAGGTCGTGTAATATCCAATGGGCAAGTGCGACCATCTCCAAGTAAGGTTCAGGCTCTCGTTAACTCCACTCCTCCGCAAAACGTGAAACAGGTCCGTCAGTTCCTGGGTCTGGCAGGGTATTTTCGGAAGTATATACCGAACTACTCCACTAGAACAGCGTGTATAGCACGTTTGACTCGCAAGGACGTCCAGTTTAGTTGGGGATCTGAACAGGAGCTTGTAAGGCAGGAAATTATTGCGTGTTTAACGAGTGAGCCTATCCTGGCTATATTTGACCCTAGTTTAGAGACGGAAGTGCACCATAGCCCAGCAGCTTGGGCTATGGCGCAGTCTTATTGCAAACCCATCAGGGTGGTACTAAGCGCGTAGTGGCTTACTACAGTCAGGTGACCAAGGGTGCTGAGCCGAAGTATCATTCTTACGAGCTTGAGACCCTGGCTGTAGTAAAGGCTTTGCGGCATTTTAGGCATTACCTTATCGGTACCCATTTCAATGTGGTTACTGACTGTAACGCATTGAAGGCAACACAGAGCAAGAGGGACTTACTGCCGCGTGTGGCAAGATGGTGGATGTACTTGCAGGATTTTAATTTCACCATCTTATATAGAAAGGGCGCCATGTTGCCGCACGCGGACTATTTGAGTCGTAACCCAACCGTTAACAATATTGAGAGACCGCGTAATTGGGCCCAGATTACCCAGGCTGGGGATGAAGAAACTCAAAATATGATTCAGGCCTTAGAACGGGGAGATTTAGATTCATCGCGTTATCTAGTACGAAATGACGTGCTTCATTACCGGTATTGCAAAGTAGGTGAGGAACCGAAGTTACTTTGCTTTATTCCGAAAGGCCAACGTTTGAGTCTTCTCCGCGTCTTCCATGACGAACACGGCCACATTGGCGTAGACAAAACTCTCGACCTCATTCTCAGACACTTTTGGTTTCCCGGACTTAGGTCTTTTGTAAAAAAGTACATAGGTCATTGTCTAACCTGCATTGCTCACAAACGCGTTCCACGCGCACCACTTCAGCCTATTTCGTCGTGGCCCAAGCCTGATGTCCCTTTCGACACTATTCATATGGACGTACTTGGCCCTTTGCCAGTGTCAAAAGGTTATAAACATGTGATGTTAGTCGTTGACGCATTCACCAAGTTTTGCCTTCTCACTCCTATGGAACGGCAAGATTTGGAGGAGTTGAAACAGGTATGTAAAAACGTGATATCCTTATTTGGCACACCTCGCTTAATAGTCTGCGACAGGGGCCGAATGTTTGAGTCTGCTGGTTTTAAAACTTGGATGCAAGTTCTCGGGATTGAACTCCACCACATCACACCTGAGATGCACCGCAGCAACGGGCAAGTGGAACGCTATGTGCGGACCGTCTTAAACATGCTCAGGATTGAGGTAAATTATAAGAAGAACGAGTGGGCTGAGGAACTTTGGCAGTTGCAGCTGATCCTTAATATAACTCAGCAAAAGACGACGCAGACATCAGCTCTGAAGCTACTGGTGGGTCACGAGAACACTACGCCATCGATCCGGGTATTAGTGCGAGACATCTCCCAAGACTTGTCTTCAGGCGATCGAGAGGCAAGACGAGAAATTGTGAGGCAGAGGACAGCCGAACGGTTGCTAAGAAACAAAGAAGCGATGGATGCTCAAGTTAATCGGGACAGGTGTCCCCCTCGTGTTTTTCAGGTCGGCGACCTCTGTTTCGTCATCAAGTATGCCCAAGCGACGGGGAAACTCGACCATGGCATGCGCGGCCCATATCGAGTGGTTCGTGTGCTGCCTCAGGACCGCTACGAGCTGCGGCTTCTTTCTGGGTCGTACGGAAAAACGACTTATGCTGCAGCACAGCATATGGTCTTTTGGGGAGGAGAATGGACTCCCGAGTCATGCACTGTTTTTTTTGATGGTGAGTATGTGACCTTGTCTGTGATCCTCGTGATCACCTCTTGACTATGTCTGTGACTTTTGTGGTCACCTCCTGACTTGACTAATCTGTGACTTTTGTGGTCACCTCCTGACTTGACTAATCTGTGACTTTTGTGGTCACCTCCTGACTTGACTCATCTGTGACTTTTGTGGTCACCTCTCTGTGGCATTTGTGGTCACCTCTCTGTGGCTCTCGTGGTCACCTCTCTGTGGCTTTCGTGGTCACCTCTCTGTGGCTTTCGTGGTCACCTCTCTGTGGCTTTCGTGGTCACCTCTCTGTGGCTTTCGTGGTCACCTCTCTGTCGTTGTGGCACATCGTGGATGTGCCCGCGGCCTCTTTGGAAGCTGATCGGCCTTGCAAACCGATCAGTCACTGTGTAACGTGCGTTCACGGTGTTCTTTATTAAGCATGTTTTGTTTTTATGAGGATAATGTGAGAAGCAAACAAATGTTCAGTGTTCTAGACAGAATAAACCTCCGTTGTTAAATTTTATGTAGTAAAGGCTTTTCGAGGTTTTATTCTAGAACAGTAGCATTTGTTTGGTGGTGGTTTAATAAACTAATCTCTAACCAATCTAACCAGGTCACACTGTGAGCTTTTTGACGAGATTATTAACTTTGTACTTTTATTTGAAACAGATGACAATTCTGAGGATGATGGTGTACCAGTTACAGAACATCCCTCAGAACAAGACCCAACAGGACCAGATGAACCGCTGCCTGGACCTTCAAGGGGACCAGACAGTCCACGGCTGGAACGAGTCGTGGTCTAGACATGCCAGTGCTGGACATCGACGAATAGACCTGACGAGGACGTCAGGGTGTCAGGAGAGGCCGTGTTAGCCATCAGTAGGGTTAGGTTAGGCGGTATGGGCACCGCTGCTATATAAGCGAGCGAGAAGGATCGCGCGCCCCATTTTGCCGGTGTCCGTCGTGCGAGGTAGACGTAAGCTTTCTATTTTTGTTCCTATTTTTGTGTTATTTCGATAGCAGTGTCTGAGGATATTTTCATTGCATTTTTCAACATTTCTTTGTCTAAATTAATTTGGATTTCTATTTTTAGGTTAATTAAAAATTGTTTTTTAAAAACTTGAACCGCTTCTGATTTCTTACAGTATTTTTTTTCTTAAGAAATAATTTATAAATATTTAGAATAGAATAGAATAGAAAAGTAAACGTTTAAGTCATTTTTTTTTTGTATTTATTTAGTTAGACTCGTCGATTTAATATTTTATTATTAGTGTGCAAGGTATATGGTTTATTTGGAAGAGCATTTCCTGCGTGCGGGCTCATATACGATGGTCAAATTATAAAATGTAGGTATGCACGTATCCACTTTTGTCCACCCACTTTTATGTGTTTGCTTTACTGGTTAATAAATACAGAATTTAATACCACTTTCATTTAAATATATAAATTATAATGAAGTTAAGTGTCACAGATTAATTTTCTTACATTTTGTCTTGTGTTTAGTGTCAAAAGTAATACATTATTTCAAAAGATTTTGGGCTGATTGATATATATCCGATAAATATCAAAATATCCGATTTATTGGATATATATCGGATATTTTGATATTTATTATAAATATCGGATATTTTCGAACCCTGATTTTGCCTCAATCTGACAACACAGTGTAAGGCGTATAGCTATTTTTTTCCTTACAAAAATCTCGTTTTTTCATCACTTAAGTAATTTTTGCATACCCGTTTTACTGCGTGCTTGGCGTTTAGTTAAAAATGCCTGTTATAATTTTTCTTTATTCAGTTGGTTCAGTATATATAACCTGTCTTAAAAATAAATTTGACTGTCGCTTAGTCAATTTTTACCCGCCGTTTTCAAAGGTTCTTCTCTTATTTAGACAATTTTTACTTGACCAAATACGATTATCCAATGTCGGTTAGAACCTATGGTAGCATCACGTACAGGCGCTTGGAATATTTTTATTTAAAGTAGTTTACATAAATATGTTGGTTACTCCTACGGATGATACACGAACAGTCGCTTGTGCAAACAGTGAATCTAGAGTTTAAGTTACTTAGATAGTTCAGTGCATGGTAAGGCGTCGCTTGGGATGCACGCGCGTGCTTCGATTACGATGTTGCCAAATATGACGAATGCACTTTTCATGTAACAAGTGCAAAAACTTTCAGTAGAATTTACAAATAAATCAGATTAAGTATAAATAAATTTTGTTCATTCGCTTCATTTAGTTTCTTAGCTCGATACCTACTTCTGTGGTCATCATCACATTAGCCTATAATAACTGTCCACTGCTAAACGTGGGCCTCACCAGGGTACGCCACAAGGTAAAATCCTTGCGTTTACCAGTCCCTCCCAGCTGCTCTCTTCAAGTCATTGCTCTTTCTGGGCGTGGCAACCACTCGAGTACCCGCTTACTCCGTCGTCAATCGCTATCACGACAGATTTGGCCAGACCACTGACCATTTAGCTTGCTACACTTCTATTTCCAGTATGTCCGTTACTTTGGTCTTCGAATAATCGTTCCGGATTAACCTCGACATATTAGCGAGATACCTAGCATAGCATCCCCTCTCTGAATGACATATAACCAGTGTCCCAGTTTTACTCTCAGATGTCATGTCTCTGCTCCATAATTCACCATGAATGGTAAAATGCACTGATCAAACACCTTATTGCGGCGAGGGTGACTCCAGAACAAGATACAAATTCCCAAATGCTACCCAGTCCAGCCGCACTGTTCTGAATATTTCAGCCTCAATGTTATCTTACACTTTTTTTGCCCAAGGTATTCATACTTTTGGACAATTTCAAGGTCTACTACATCTTCGACGGAGATATGCTATTGAGCTGGACCGTGGTCTTTTCCAAATTCATCCCAAGTCCATCACACCTCGAGGCCGTATTTAAACTGAACACCTATGATAGGACCTGCCGCGATTCTATGTTCCTCTCTGATGATTTTGCCCATGTAGGTGGCAAAGCGGAGATTGTGAGGTATTCACTGTTGACGAAATTGTCCAGTTCATTCCATGCTAAGGTCTTCAAGCGCATTGGTGAAATGTTTGGGCGATATAACGTCACCCTGTTTTACACCTCGCAGTAGTTGAATGATTGTGCGGATAAAATGTGCTCAAACCCTAACCATTTTGGTATCTTAAATAACTTGTATCACAATATTGTCGAAGTTCTCAGAGAGGGAGCAGAAAATACCTACATCGGCCCTGACCTAATAAATATGTCACCGGTTGGAACAAGCACGTCAGTGCTGCGCACGCGCAGGCTCGATTTTGCTATCAAACATGGCTTTGGTACGGAAAACCAATGAGCGGTTATATATACAATAACATGTGTAGCTCCCGGAGGCTTTTTAAATCTAAATTGAAATTCTGTCAAGATAACCAGCAACAAATTAAAATGGACTTGATAGCAAAAAGTCATTCGAAGAAAGAATTTGGAAAGTTTTGGAAGTCTACCAATAACCTGAACCCAAAGTCAAGCCTGCCGGTGAGTGTTGCTGGCGAGCATGAACCGACCACTATTGCTAATCTTTTTAAGGAGCATTTTAAGGTAGAATCGCCACTATCGTGTAAGACGGAGGGTGTCGATGCTGGGACCACCGGTACTGGAGAATGTTCCACGAGGTTCTCTGCTAAGGAGGTGGCCTCTGTTATAAATAAAATGGTAAAAGGTAAATCTCCAGGTCACGACGGTCTCAGCATCGAGCACTTAAAGTATGCGGGAGTATATCTACCTAGAGTACTGGCAATGTTTTTTAATTTATGTATAAGTCATAGTTACTTGCCTGACGACCTTATGCATACTATAGTCGTCCCTGTTATTAAAAATAAGACCGGCGATGCCTCTGACTTGTCCAACTATAGGCCCATATCGCTAGCTACTATAATAGCGAAAGTATTGGATAGTTTGCTTGATAAGAACCTGGCTAAACATCTGGATCTACATGATGCCCAATTCGGCTTTAGGCCTGGATTATCCACAGAAAGTGCTATTTTCTGCCTCAAGCAAACTGTCCAGTATTATACGGCAAGAAAAACGCCTGTTTTTGCCTGTTTTTTGGACTTGTCAAAGGCATTCGATCTGGTATCGTATGATATACTTTGGCAAAAACTACAACACGACACTACTCTGCCTCCTGAGATATCGTCAATGTTTCGTTTTTGGTACAGCAATCAAAGGAACAGTGTGAGGTGGGCAGGCTCTTACTCGGACGTGTACAGGTTGGAGTGCGGGGTGAGGCAGGGGGGGTTGAGCTCGCCTCGGCTCTTCAACCTGTATATGAACCGGCTAATTTGTGAGCTCAGCAACACTAATATTGGGTGTCACGTGGACGGCGTATGTATTAATAACATAAGCTATGCCGATGATATGGTGTTGCTGAGCCCATCTATTGGTGCCCTTAGAAAGTTGCTTGCAGTTTGTGAATCCTACGCGGTGGCTCATGGACTCAGGTACAACGCCAAAAGAGAGTGAGATGATGATTTTTAGATCTGGTTCACTCTCTTATAACAATGTGCCTGGAGTCTCACTGTGCGGATCACCTAACAAGGGTAAACAAATTTAAGTACCTGGGTCATTGGGTCACCGAGGATTTAAAGGATAACTGCGATATTGAGAGGGCGCAGGTCGCTGGCTGTACGTTGTAATATGTTGGCCCGAAGGTTTGCACGGTGTACGAAGCCAGTAAAAATAACGCTATTTAAAGCTTATTGTCAGTCCTTCTACACGTGCAGCCTGTGGGTCAACTTTACGCAGCGGGCATACAGCGACCTGCGAGTACAATACAATAATGCATTCAGGGTGCTGCTGGGGTTGCCGTGGCGATGCAGTGCGTCGGGGATGTTTGCGGAGGCGCAAACTGATGGCTTTGCAGCTATCATGAGAAAGCGCTGTGCCTCCATGCTATCTCGCTTACGCGGCAGCACCAACAGTATCCTGACTGTGTTTGAAGATAGGTGGACCTCTCCCTTGTTGCAGCGGTGGATGACGCTGCACACTGTCAGGAACTAATAATAATTTGTTATATGTACCTATTGATTATTTTTTACTAACATTAGTGTTTAAGTAATCATGACCTTGTTATTTTCTTACTAACCATATTATGTTATGTTAGAGATCTCGCTAATGGATAAGGCCCGGAAAGAGATTATCTTTTAAATGTCCAGTAGGTTGGTCCTATTTGCCGTAGAAACGATAGACGAAGTTGTTATCGGGTTTTCGAGTGTAGGCCAAGCCTCAGCAAGCATAGCTTTGGGCGCCCACGGGCCAGATGGACCGATGGCTATGAAAAAGACCGGCTGGTAGCAAATGGATGGCGAATACGGATGATCGTGCCTTGTGGCGGACCCTGGGGGAGGCCTACATACAGCAGTGGACTGCTATAGGCTAATGTGATGATGATCCTAGTTGAAATAGACCTCTGCGTACCTTAGTGTTGATTTTTATTGTTATTGATATAACACTTGAATTAAATAATTAGGTAATTTTTCTGTAACAAATGTAATTTAAGTCAAATTGCCGGGAAGAATTTAGTATAAAATTGAAACCTAAGTAGTTTTGCCTCAAATTCGAAGTATTTTTGATGTTAGTTAGGCAACTTTTACTCTGTCGTAAATTCTTAAAAAAGGTGTTTATTAAAATTTTACCGTACCTTTGTCATTCCCAGCATGTCGGTTAGTCAAATTTGCCTGTTTTTATTTTTAGGTAATTTTTGACTAAGCGACACTAACTCTTAAACTAAGCATTATTCTTTATTGATATGTATACTAAAATTTAGGGAAAAAAATAACAAAACAAATATGTAAAAACTAGGCTTCTAGGACTATCACAAAAATTGATACGATTTTTTTTCTGAAAATCCAAACTTTAAACTGCTCTCCTGTAAAGTTACTCTGATGTCGCTTAGATAATTTTGCCTTTCAAGCGTCGAAATGATGATGTCGTTTAACCATTTTACCACACCTTATTAAAAAAACATTTGCTTTTGAAACCTTCTTCCTCAATCAGTAATTAGCATCTAGATCACTTAAACCTTTTTACGTCAAACTATAATTACCCACCGTGTCGCTTAGACCCTTTTACTTCGTTCTATAATAAGCATTTGTGTCGCTTGGACCCTTATACCTCGATCTGTAAAAAGTAAAAATGTCACTTAGACCCTTTTACCTCGATCTGTAGTAAGCAGCCGTGTAGCTTAGACCCTTTTACCCCGTACTTCCTATTGATTATATTGTTCGTAAGGCCATTATTACGTCATCAAAATCATAGAAATATGTTTGTATTTTACTGGTAGTTTATAACTGTTGCTTTGCCCCCCTTTCACATGTATGGGGTCCAAAAAACATTCTAAATTATTTTTTTCTCAACAGTTCTAAATTTGGGTCAACACGATCTATCTTCACACCAAATTTGATGTTGATAGCTCTAAAACTGACGGAGTTATGAGGGCGCGGCATACAGAGAGACAGACAGACAGACAGACTTGACAAAATGATAAGGGTTTCTAGTAGACTACGAAACCCTAAAAATAGGTTATGTATAGGAGCGAAGTGTTATTCCTCTAACTACATTTTTCCTTCATCGATATATGAACTTGACAGTATTTATATCTTTTTACCTTATTTTAAATTAACTAACATCAAAAATTAACCCTTTTTACCTAGCGCGGTTTTGTAATAACTTTTAAAGTAATGCGTTTTTACACATTCTTATATCAGAAATGAAGTAACTTGAACCATTGTACCCAGTTTCGTTAAAATTTATTATGACCATTAGACCCTTTTACCTCGCCCAGATTGGGAGTCAATTTGTCTCAAGCGACATTTAGATAGAACATTCGAACAACACTTAAAATATGCCCTTTGAAAACTATAAAAAACTAATCTTCATTTTTTTTTCAATAACTACTTTTTACCAGGTTATGATTTTTTTCTGATTTTTTAAACTTTAAACCGCTCTCCTGTAAAATTTCCTTAGTGTCGCTTGGCTCCTTTTACCTTTTCACCGTCGAATTATACTAAACTAATTGTCAAAAAGACAGGTCACTTAAAAAGATAAGCTGATTTGTTTACAAACAAAAACCCGACTTCGGTAATTAAATTACCCACGACGGAACAGAGACGGTATATGCGTTTGGGTTGAGAGAATGTGTGTTTGCGTGTGCAATCCAATGTTACCAAATATCTCCCGAACCACTGGCATAAGAGTATTTATTCTTATGCCACTGGTTCAATTTTTATGCGATTTTCAGTAATGGATTTGGATATTTTCGGTGCATGTTCTTCATTAGATAGGTGTTACGCGAATAACTCACCAGGGGGCACTGCAATAAACATGCGTTTGTGCCAATCAATTTTATCAATTATAATGTAAATATTACTAGTCTAATTATAATGCGGTTTTCAGTAATGGGTATGATTTTGATTGGTGCATGTTCTTAGATAAGTTTTACGCTTTTAACTCACCAGGGGCGCTGCAGTAAGCATTTGTTTGTGCAAAATAGAAGAAACCGAATTCAATTCAATTCAAATTCTTGTTTTGTGGCGTTTTCATTGTCATTTCGCCAGTGTCTAGTTTGTTTCGCTAGTTAGTTAGTTTTTTTTTGGCGCTGATCACTTGTATTGTGATTTTGGATTTTGCAAGTGTCAGTTATTCATTTTGACACGATTACTTTGACTAACAAGGGAACATAAAGCCACAATTTTGTTCATTTTGGTTGTGTCTCAAAACATTTATTTCTGTTGAGTAGCAGTTGGTACAATTGAGGCTAAAGTCTGATATTATTGGTATCAATATAATTACAAAGAATTTGGAAGGATGAGGAGTTGACAGGGGAAAGTAGCGATTTGAGGTTAGTCGGGCGAGGGATATCAGGGGGCAAGAGATCGTAGATGGAAAGAGGGAAGCGAGGGCAATTAAAGAAGATGTGGTCCGAAAAGCCTTCATCCAATCCACATTCACAGACCCATGAATCCTTAACGTGAATTTTAGCGAGGTGGACCGGGGTGCAGGAGTGGCCAAGCCGTAGCCTGCAGATAGTGGAGGTTACACGCTTGCTGGCATTGCGGTGCTTGAAAAACCAGGGACTTGGGAAGATGGAACCCTGGATAGAGGCGTAGTGTTTTCCTATTTCGGAGCTGGTGCGTTTCCATTGTTCCTCCCAATGACAGTACAGGCGTTTTTTGGCTAGGGGCATTAAATCGCAAGAGTACACTACATTTGACGTACAACCTGACACGGTAGCATCCTTAGCGCAGTTATCAGCGACTTCATTGCCTTGAATGCCGCTGTGACCGGGGATCCATGTTAGGGTCACGTGAATGTTTTTGATTTGTCACTGAAGTAAGATGTTCTTAATTTTTAGTATAAAAGGGAATTTGGATTTGGAAGTGAGTTAGTTCGATAATATAGTTTGTAGGCAGCTTTTGGAGTCAGAGAAGATAATGGATTTGTCTAGGTTATGGGAGGGACTCTATGTATTGGAGGGCTTCCAGAATAGCGATAGACTCACCAGTGAAGACGGAGGCGAATGGGGGCATTTGGCGTTAAGGATATGATGTTGTATTTGGGAATCCAAACAGCGGCCCCAAAGGAGCCTTGGTCAGAGGTTTTAGAGGCATCGGTGTATATGGTTAACCAGTTTTTTTATTATTTTTTTTATTTATATAAGGTAAGTTACAAAAAAGTTCTTAAATAATATTCCTCGCCAAACTGAAACAGTTTGTTGGCGAGACGCGCTTATTAACTTATATATCTATAACCTACCAACTAAGTATTAAAATAACTTAATCTATATGCACTTAATGCCTGCCTTAATGATCTTTTGGATCATCGCTGATATCCAACAAAGGATTTTTCAGCTTTGTTTTAAGCGAAGTTAAACTTAACTTTGGAGTTTTTCTTAATATACTTAGCTTATTAAATATTTTGGGGAACATTCACAGAGGACACTCTTTCGCCGTAATAGTTTTTATATCCAGGCTGCACAATTCTGCCTTCACGTACACTTTTTGTGTTGTACTTATTTGTTTTAACAACCTGGTACTTTTCACTGTAGTAGTGTTCTAAACTTATTAGGTATTTAACCTTTTCTTCCACGGGTAAAATTCTACAAATTGAAAATAGTTTATTATACCGACGGTCCCTACGTATAATGACGTAAGTGAAAATAGCAAATTTTACAGGAGAGCGTTTTTAAGTTTCAAATTAGTGTATCTCTAGTAATATTATAGATAGAGTTATAAAATTTGAAACATATAATAACCAGGTCAATATGTTTAAGAAAAATAAAATAAAATGATGAAAAAAATATTATTTATATATAAATATTAATATACGAAGTTGTACGACGGAAAAACTGTAGCTGTAAAAATCCTATGTGGTACTTAAGTTCTTATACGTGGGAGTGTATCGCAAACAAAAATCACAACTGTCAGTTATGGGATTTTACGTTGGTCTTATTGCGCATACACCATATTTTAATTTGGATTTTACTTTGAATTTTTACATTTTACAAGTAAGGTCAAGTTGATACCGTAAATATAAGATATGGTAATCAGTTTAGAATAGTTTTTTATTACATGAAATCAACGGTACAGCAAATATTAACGTAATTAATTTTATGCAATAAGGATCAGTTCCCACAGAAGGCGACGAGACGAGACGCGACGCGACGCTGCAATGTCATTTTCAAGCGGCATCAAGATGCAACGCGCGGCGCCGCTCGATGCATCTTCATGTCGCTTCCGGCCGCTCGGTGCTGCTTGTCATCTTGTCAATTCATTTTAATAGTTCAAGAGCTTGATGTATGTGCAGGTTATGTGATATGATAGCTTTGTGTGAGTCTCAATCGGAACGGAACGGAAGACTGTGTTTCAGTAAAGGCCCAAAATTATTTTATTATTGACTGCCCATTTTTGAAGTTAACCTTCGTATACCCGCGCCAATATTTGTGACACCTATACCTGCGCACGGTCTCACAGACCGAAAGTTTAAAACCTCGATTCATACGATTTTTCTGAGAAAACCAATATAAATAAAGTTGGACATTAAAAGTAAAGGATATAATGAAAAAATATATATCATATAATCACTTTGTTTTTAATTATTTATTAGACTATCCGTTTTATACAAAATGCTCAGAGTTTTTTCGTATGTACTACAAAAACAGATCCAAAACGTTTCTTTCATCTAAAAAAGAAAAATATACCTCTAAATTTCATAAAACACTTAAAGTACCAATACAAAATCACAGACTGACACAGTTTTCAGTCTCACCATAACAGTCAGGACATACCATAATAGCATGTTCCCAACAAAAGTATTTTTTGCAAGTGGCACAGTTATACCGTGTTTTTCGTCTTCATGGAGTTCTCGACGGCCGTTTGCGACGTTGGAGACGTTCACGTGGCAATGGCCTCCCTAACGTGGTGTCGGATGCCACCTGCGACAACAGGTGGGGCGATGGGTGGTCACTCTGGTGAGTGACATGGTTGTACGGTCCAGGAAAAACTTCACGCTGCGGCGAGGTCGAACCAGCCGGGTGATTCCCCTTTGGGGGAGACCCAGCTAGTGTCCGTCAGCCAGCGGCGGCTCGTTACATCTGGAGAGTCGTGTTCGGTAGTTGGCTGCCTCATCCTCTTCGCGAGGCGGTCCCGAGGTAGCGGTCATATCGAGTAAGCGGTGGTAGCCGGGAGTTTCTGGGATTGTGCCCACGATCCTAACTACTCGACGTGGAGTAGTAGATGTGGTCAGGTGATGGCCACTATTGGCTACGTCAGGCTGTGCTAGGCAGCACCACCCTATCTGGGTCCCAGAGCCTCCAGTTCGCCCCTGGCGGCCATGACCCGCCGTATGAAAGATCAGGCTCTGGAGGCTCTTTTCGACGATTGAGGTCGCGTCCGCCCCCATGCGGAGCACGACCTGGACCTCAGTAAGGGTCCTGATTGCGCTGTTCAGGACCTTTCTGTCCTCTTCTAGGACGGCTGCTCGTGCACTCTCTTGTCTTGGAGCCCGTTGGTGCTCCGGCTTCTCCCCATGAGGTGAGGTGAACCCTAAGTGGTGCCGACCACATCCAACGAACCCGTGGGTGGCTCTTCACGTAGCTGGCCTGGTGTTTCCACGTCCTGGGGGTCGGGGGCACTCAGAGCTGTATTCTTCCAACAAATTCTTCTATTCCGGCGTAGAATATAAACTGTAAAATAATAATATAGGTTAAAATATATATACACAATAAATAACTCAAAGAAAAAACGAGTAAACAATGTAAATAAAAAGTTTATACTTACCCAAAAAGTTACACCTTTACCCGCGTCGGTCTCACGGACCGATTGGCGCCTAGTATGCGCACACATAAGTTCCCCACAAGCGCGTGGTGACCACTGACATAAAACTATCCACAAATCTGGCAGCTAGCAAAAGTCTCGACTCGGTATCGTTTTTGTGTTATAAGATAAATACCTAAAAATATTCTGTCGGTCTCACAGACCAAAGCGCGGGTATAGGAAGGTTAACAGCTACTTTTACGATATAAAATATTATAGATAAATACTAGTCGTTTTTTGATTTATGATTTGCTTGAGAGTCAAATAAATTAAGTATTCTTTAAATTTCTGGGAATAAGCAACAGTTTTCTGTGTGTACAATACCTTGTACTACGCTTGCCAATACGCTTGCCAAGGTGAGTATGGCGAATAAGGTTTGCCAGAAGATATTTCATGTCCAAACAGTGGACTGTTGTGGCTGTTACGTTTCAAAAAAAATGCTAACAGATAGACAGCGTTGTCTACATCTTTCTCTTCGTCTGGGACACCGAGACGTCCAACGACTAGATGATCTCTGGTGCCATAGTTAATGACCGCCGCGCCGTCTAAGTAACACAGCAACCAGTACCGACGAATTAGCGCCTATTTATATTTATCAATTATCATATCATTCATAACATAAGAGCCTTTCTACGTTCTTTGCGAATCGACTAGTCGGCGGGAGAATGATATATGACCACGAATACATAATATATCTGGGCCAAATAGTCTCCTTCCAGGCACGACAAGACAAAGAAGTTGCGAGATGCACCGAAAAAGCCTGAAGGAGCTATTTGTTCATCAAGGAATAAATGAAAGGCGACTACCCTATATATTAAAGCGCAAAATCAGGAAGGTACATACCTATGCATTTTCCCGACACTCACTTATGGTGAACAGACGTGGTCTTTCACAAAAGCTCAGAAGGAAGACCCGCTATGTAGTATCTCAGTGAGCAATAGAGCGCACTAGGTCTGAAACTCGTAAATCAGGTCAGAAATACTATACTGCGTCCCAAAACGTAAATTGCCGATGTGGCACGTGCTTAAATGGGATTAGGCTGATGACAGATCTGCCGCATGCCATGCAAACTATGGGCTAAAACCATCACTGAATAGAGCCCAAGTGCCGGTAGACGTCGTCACGAGAGGCCCAGACGCAGATGGCGTGATGAATTTGCCAGGTATTTCAATGAAATGTATGCGGATGCACAGGATGGCGAGATGTGGAAGAAGGGGAGGGATTCCTTTGACCAGCAGTTGGATCCTAATAGCATTTGTAGAGTAAGGTAAGCGTAGATATACAGACAGGGTGTAAAGGTGTATGTTCGTCAGGTGTCGCTATAGTCATATGAAAGTCGAAGGCGTCTGTCGCACCCCTTGAATGCAGTGCCGTATACTTTTATACTACGACTATAGCCGCACAATGTAGTGACCGAAAACTTTGCTGGCATGATTAGAGAATAAAACCGAATTACCTTTTGTGTATATTCATTTTGTCCTCACGTACAATTCCCGATAAGCTGATAATACGTAATTTAACAACTTAAAAATGTTAACTGTTAAAAAATAAAGAAAAAGAGCATTCAACTTGGCATTCAACAAAGAGCATTCGGCCAAAGAACGCTCGTCGGAGTTGATTTCTTTCTTTGGAAAAAAAGTTGTGGTAGTTAGTTTTTTTTAATATTAGGTTTCATATAAAAATCTGGAAATCAAAGGATTAATCTGCATTTTTTTGTACACGCCGAGTTTTAAATTTAAGGTTATAAGGCTATGAAACTACAAAAATGTACAAATCTGTCATTACCAATTTAATAGGTCATTATCAATTTATCCGAAAAAGATACCAAAAATAGTTAAAATAAAGAATAACTAGCGGCCCGCCCAGCGGTTTCACCTGCTGCTACTTACCCGTTTTCATGTTTAAAAATCTTTAGTTAAGGCCAGGTGAGTCCTGAAAAGTAGGCATTTACTGCCTTTCGGCCGTCGCGTAACAAAGATCGCGGGAGCTAGTCGGCGGTGAACTCACTTGACCCCGCGGGCGAGACCGGGCGGCAAGGCGCTCGTCACAGTATACGCAACTGATGCAGTAGTCCAATTTTTATTCCCAAGATATAGACAAACATAATTTTTTTATTTGTGTAATTTACTTTAAGGAGATATGTGCAAAAGTAAACTTGAAAGAATTTAACAGTGAATTCAAGATCCATACTAATATTATAAATTAGAGTATGTGTGTGACGAGCGCGTCACAGTATACGCAACTGATGCAGTAGTCCAATTTTTATTCCCAAGATATAGACAGACATAATTTTATTACTTGTGTAATCTACTTTAAGGAGATATGTGCAAAAGTAAACTTGAAAGAATTTAACAGTGAAGTGAAGATCCATACTAATATTGTAAATTAGAGTTTGTGTGTGCATGTGTATGATTGTTATCTCTTCACGCTCAAATGGCTTGACAGATTTACATGAAATTTAGTACATGTATAGAGTATGACCTGGATTAACACATAGGCTACTTTTTCCGCGGGAAAACAACTATTCCTACGAGAAAATGGGTAGTAAATAACGGGTGAAACCGCTGGGCGGGTCGTTAATATCGTATACTTTTTAATATAATAAAGAGAAAATATTTGTTTGTTTTGTATGTATGTAATAAATAAACTCCGAAACTACTGGACCGATTTCAAAAACTCATTTACCATTAGAAAGCTAAGTCTTGAGTAACATAGGCTACTTTTTACCACGGGAAAATATATTATTTTGACGGGACTTAAAATTACGTATTAAGGAAGAACTTTAAAAAAATGACGTGTATTAGCGTTTTGATATTAAAATTCTAAGGGGTAGAGAGAGATAAAATTTTTGTATTTACAAGCAGCACTGGAGCACAGCCTTAAATTTTGACTTACTTATTAAGAGGAAAGTGAGAGGCAGGAAGAGTGGAAGGGTAAGAGGGGCAGGGAGTGGTAGAGAGGTAAAATGAAACGAGAGAAGGTGGAGGAGGAAGTAGAAGGGTGGATGTAGCGAGGGTGGGGAGAGGAGAGGGAATATGCAAAAGTGACAGCGCTGCGCGCGTGAAACCAAAGTATACTTGTTTACAAAATTAATATTCCTGAAAGCCACTATCCTTACACTTTATTAAATATTCTTATTCTAACTAAATTTAAAATTCCTCAAAACTAATTTCTCGTGAACAGGAGGGACCCGGCTGCATATCTAGTTGACGTGATGATGATATTGAAGGTAATCTAACTCTATTTATATGACTTGATTCGTTTGACGTTAACGTTGATGGTTCAGTGGGTGATAGGGCTGAGGAAGCATCTATATTGTCCTTAAAAGATGAAGACAGAGGTAGATTTACAATATTGACATGGCTTGATTTTTCTGTCAGTGGCACTGGCGGCTCAGAGGGTGATGTTGATGAAGCGTCTCCAGTATCCAGATTTTCCTTATCATCTTCAAGAGAAATTGATCTTATTGGCATCCCGCAGTGCCTGCTGTCAACAATTTCCGGAAGCAAACATTTGTTGTAAAATTTGAGTAACTGTTGCTCCATTTGCTTTTTCAAAAATTGTCATCTCTTTCAATTTTTTGTATATAATGGTTGATTTTCACCAACCCATATACCAAATAAACAAATTCGCCTCTCCGTGACGTGTAACTGCCCCTGTATTTGATAAAACCAATTGGATTTTTTATTTATTGATCTAGTGCATGTCTTTTTGTCATATTTTATAATAGGAATTTTATTTTGAATGATGGCATTTTCCAGTCCTATTTTTGCCGCCAAAGGACATTTAATTTCTACCACCATGTCGTCGCCTACTAATCCATCTGGAGTTGCTCCAATGAATGGATGCTCTTTGTCAATAAATAGACCACAAGGCCTAATATGTATGTTTTCTTGTTTTTCCAGCTGCTGGAGTGCCTGTCTTTCATGTTCAATGCCATGCGCAATACCAGCGATACGTGTCAAATTTGTTTGATATAAAATATTCTTTACCAATAAATTTGACGCAGTGATAAGATTTTCCTTATTTCAAGCCACTCGCTGCTATCTCGCTGCAAAATCGTAGCTTTCTCAATTGCATCCCTATCAGATGTCAGTACTCTCAAATTCTTTAGGAACTCATCTTTAGCCTTAATTAATTCCTGTGGCGACATATCTGGTGCTGAGCTAGCTGGTCCATAGTCGTGCACTGCCTTCTGATCGACTGCTTTTAATTTACGCTTCTTTTTTACTGGATTTTCCAAATTTAATTTTCGTTTTTGGGCTCTCTTTCTTTCAAGAACTTTAACTCTTCCTTTGGGACTTTTGTTTAAAAAAGCTTTCTGTACACTAGAAATTGCATCTTCTGTGTTGTAGCTAACAACAGCTACGGAGCATCGCCCTTGATAGCCGCCTTTCAGGGCGAAATTCACCCTTTTACCACCAATAAATTTGGCCACAACATTATTGAAACATTCAACTGCATTTGTGTCAACGTCTTCAATGAGACTTCTTGATTTTGAAGCAACACTGGAAATGATCGAATTCAGCCTAAAAAAAATGTTGTATTTTTAACTGTGTTAAGCTGTTGGTCGGAATCGTTTTTGGCTTTGTCGCAATAATAATCTTGGCACATTTTGTGGTCCCCATACACATGCGCTACACAGTTAGTAATATCATTAAATAGGCACGATATTGCTACATTGCGAGGTTTATCAGAGTTTTTGTGATGTTTTATACTGTGTCCAATTACTTTTCGCATAGTCATGATTCTAATCTCTGTAAGCGTTTGACGGTGCGCTAGAGCGTATTTGGTCTCTTTTGTCATATTACGTAATTTTTTACAAAAATTACGCAGTATGTGATTCCTACACTCGATCTTTTCAACCGTCACCCCTTCAGTCTCATACGGCTTGGCATTAAGAATCGCAGCATAAGTAGAGGAATCACCATCGGCTATCATACGTCCATAAATAATGCCATACATGGGGATCGAAGCCTTAAATCCTTCTACTATTATTTCTTTCTCCATGGAGCTTGCAGAGCCTGCAAAATTCTTATAGCATTTATGTTCCTTTGGCGGCTCTTTCTTGTTTTCAGCTCGCGCACACATTGTACAGTATTTATTCTTTACTCCAATAAAGAGCACTTGGCCTGTTTTTCTACCAATTATAGCTGCTGCTCCCGACGTTGCCTTCTGGTTGGCGCCATATGATCTAGCGCACCATGATCCGTCGAGGTAAACATCTACTACAGGATATCCATTTTTATTAATTCTACCTTCTGCAATAGCAATATCCTTTTCCATTTGTGCTGCAGCTTCCATAGATGCACTTGCAGTCTTTGCCCATTTCTCAAATACTTCGTTCTCTAATTTCGAATAGTAGCTTGCACTAAAGACTGGTACATCCATAGATGAAAAAAGTTCCTCAAACTGAGAATAGCCGATACCAGAAGCCACGATTCCACAAGTGGCGGCTATGTTTACATTTACTTGTTCTTTATTATTTGGATCCTCAGATTTAACAAGACACACTTCTTTACACATATTGCATTCAAATCTGAACAGCGACAAGAGCCCGACTCGTTTCTCAGAAATTAAGCGAAAGTTATTTAATCCGCATTTAAATAACTCATTATGATGAGCTTTGGCCTGTAACTCATTTAAAATATGATTGATGTCAACAAGCCGCCGTCCTGTAACAGCTTGAAATTCGTCTTCTTTGGTTTCTGCTTCTATTATCAAGGAATGATCGTCACCTTCGGTACATCTGAAACATATTATTATTTTTGATTATCGAAACATTGAAAATCGGTACAAAGGTAAAAAAATACATTCATTTTTCGTTACTCACTCATGGGATTTGGAAGTCGATTGGAGTGGAAACGTGCGTGATTCCTCGACTTGCAATGATGCTTGATCATCACGTAGGCTTGAAGCTCTGAAACATAATTTGAATAAGCACTATAATCAATATTCATATTACATTACACTAAAAACCAGAACAGTCCACTGCTCGACAAGGGACTCGTCCTATGGAGGTTATTGCTATACTCACCTCGCTTGTAAGGCGAGCGCAGTGCAATATGTTGGATATTTTAACTGCAGCAAAGTTGGTATCTCTATGGATAAAGTCCGGAATGAGGCCATCCGAAAAAAGACCAAAGTTACGGACATAGTCTGGAAGTGTAGCAAGCTGAAATGGCAGTGGGCTGGCCACATTTGTCGTAGAACCGACGGACGGTGGAGTAAGCGGATTCTCGAGTGGAGGCCACGCCTCGGCAAGCGTAGCGTTGGACGCCCTCCGGCCAGATGGACCGATGACTTAAAAAAGGCGGCTGGTAGCGACTGGATGGCAAAAACGGGAGATCGTGCCTTATGCCGTTCCCTGGGGGAAGCCTACGTCCAGCAGTGGACTGCAATAGGCTGAAATTGAAATAGAATAGAAAGTTGTCATTCGATTCTATTCATAAGCATGAGCCAATTCAAGCCAGTTAAACTTACGTATTTTTCTCTGAATCCACATTTTCTTTTTGGGAGGTAATAGCTATCTGATGAGGCTGTTCTATAGAACTGCAATAAAAATATATGTATTAGTAGGTAGGTAAAAATTTATAAATAACTAAGAATATCATCGAAGCATTCAATTCCTCTCAAGAAACAATTGTTTATTAGCTAAATAACAATTTTCGTAACTTACTCATTAGATTGGAGAGTTGATTGGGGTATAGATCTTGTACGTGACTCCAGAACTTGCAAAGATGGTTTGTCTTCACTTATGCTTGAAGATCTGCAACATGTAAAAAAACGAAGAACTAAAATGCATAAGAAACGAAAGTGGTTTAATTTCATAGAATTCATAAGGATAAGTCCGGCGATACTCCTAACAACCTGATTATCGTAACTTACTCATGAGACTGGGAAGTCGATAGGAGTCAGCAAAGAAGGCTCACCCTTTCAATAGTAAAATTCATCAGATAATTTCTTTTACTAAATACTCACTCTTCAGTAGTACTTCGTTCGGATGTGAAAACACCTTTGTCTCTTGGTATGGACTCACTGCAAGGATTAAAAAATCCATGGTTTGGTACTATTTTTATTGACTCATAGATTATACTATATCATAATATAAGTGCCGTTGCACTACTGATTTTTTTTTACTGTGTACCTAAGTGTATATTTGGTTATAACATGGCTCACTAATAAATAAAATTACACTTATAAAATACTTACAAAATTACACAATTATCCGTGGTTGCACTACTGATTTTTCTGTACTGTGTATGTACATGATGTTTGCTTTTGACATTGGTCGGTATTAGTACCTAATATTATCTAGTGGTGGGTAGGTAGACAATAAATTGGAAATAAAGTGAAGTGTACGTAGGTAGTAGTACAATAAGTAGGTCGAAATTGGTAAAAATTGTGGTCAGATACTTACGTTATTGACTGTCGGTTTTTACGCTTTTTCCATTTAGGCAGTCGTTTGTATTTCTGTTTGTTTCCCATTTTTATTTACAGTCTATATACACAGATGCACACGTAGGTATATTTACAATAACGTATTAACACTTAAAAAATATATATTATACGGGGTGTTAGGGACGGTGTAACGAAAACTTTGCAGGCATGATCAGACCATCAAACTGAACAACTTTTACTATGGAGCCAATGGTGGGAAACGAAAAAAAATTTCCGACCTCCCATACAAAGTCAGTCAGCTGATCGTGAATTTTGTATGGGAGGTCGGAAATTTTTTTTCGTTTCCCACCATTGGCTCCATAGTAAAAGTTGTTCAGTTTGATGGTCTGATCATGCCTGCAAAGTTTTCGTTACACCGTCCCTAACACCCTGTATACAAAAATTATAAAATACTTATTTACAAATTCAAAAAGCAATTTAACGCAATAACAACAACAAAGCGGGTTGCGGAACGCCGAGTTTGGAAAAAATGGCACAGGTCCTGCTCCGACGATGCCTGGCAGGCGACTGAAGCGCAGCGCGCGCGTCGTTTTCTTATATAATGAGAATAATAAGGTTTTAAAAAATTACAAAACATTAGTTTAAAAAACTAGCCGTTTTAGTGTTTAGATGTTTTAATTTCCAATTTTTCAGTATATTTTTTTAATCCATAGCGCAAATAATCTTCGAGTATTACTCGAAAAATTGACTTAAACTTGCCTACCTTTGTAATTTTTTATGATCGAGAAAAGTAATTAAAATCGTGTTTTCATCCATTTTAGTGTAAAGGATAGTTCATTAACAATAACATATCTTTTTTTCTACTCAAATAAAGGACGATTTCATGCCTTAAGTCTCAACCAAAAAAAGGTTGTTTTGATATTTTCTCGACTAAGACGCCCTTAAGCTGGGCTACTGGTATTCCATTCTAGGTACGTCACATCCTGGATATCTAAGTACCAGTTAAATGGCTTCATCATGCTTAACAACGTTAACTGTGAAATTAATACCGTATCTCTAACAATTTAGGTGGGATGCTGGTGGTCTTCATCGAGTACTCCAGACACTCAATACAATACAATACAATACAATAACAATACAATAACTTTATTGATAATAATAAGTATTACAGGTCATTAGAATAAATTACAGGTAAAATTGATATAACAATACAATATTATATTAGCTCACTAATATGTAAGTAAATAAAAAATTAAAATTTAAACAATCGGAGCGCGAACGAATTCGCTAAAGTTGTAGAATTGTTTTTCGTGTAGCCATTTTTTAAGTTTATTTTTAAATATTTGGGTAGAAGCTGCACCCCTGACTTCGTCTGGCAAATTATTGTAAACTTTTGGCCCTAACACGTACACCGATCGTTTTGTCTTGCTTAGTTTGTGCCTTGGTATGACCAGTTGGTTTTGTTTACTGTTGCTGCGTAAATTATGCGATGTGACAGCTGCCTTAGGTTCAAACTTGTCCATATTAGATGCAGTGTATACGGCTATTTGATATATGAGCTCACAAGGCAACGGTAGTATTTTGAGTTGTACGAAAAGTGGTCTGCATGATTCGTCATTTGGTACCCCATCATGGCTCGGACGGCTCGCTTCTGCATTCGGAAAACTCTCTCGAATTCGGCAGCGCGTCCCCATAATTCCAATCCATAAGTAATGATAGAGTGGACCGTAGCGTAGTAGCACGATTTTACCACGTCCTCGAAGCAGTGCTGGCCAGGCGCCGCAGTGCAAAACAGGCACTTCGAGCCTAGCGCATAACTGCTCGATATGTGCCTCCCACGTTAGTGTGTTGTCCAGATGGAAGCCAAGCAGTTTCGTGGTAGGCACTTGAAGCAATTGGCAGTCGCCTGCATTTACCTTCAGTGGCATTGCCTTTCTGCCGTTCAAACTGAATGCCATAAAGCAAGTTTTTTCGCGGTTCAGTGCTAAGCCGTTTGACCTAAACCACAATTCTAGCTTTTGGACAGTTCGGTTGAGTATAGGCTGAAGTTCTTGCTGTGTTGGGGCTGTGATTACTGCCGCAACATCGTCGGCGTACATAAAAATTTCTGCGTCCTTTATGCCGAGAGGTAGATCGTTCAGCAACAGGCTGAATAGGGTATTAGAGAGGCATGAACCTTGCGGGACCCCCATCTCACAATCCACCTCAGTTGACATTATACGGCCTTTGTCTCCGACCACTGTCTGTGTTCTGTCGGACATAAAGGAGACTAGGAGTGAGAGGGGGGGACCCTGAATTCCATAGAACGATAACTTGCTAGCGATGAGGGCGTGATCAGCTGTATCGAATGCGCGTGATAGATCGCAGCACACGAGAGCTACATGCCTGTTGGACTCACGCGCGCTCAGCACACGCCACACCACTTCGCGCACGAGATCTGTTGTACCGCGCCCAGATCGATAAGCGTATTGCCGGTCAGAAAGTACCCCTTGGTTCGTTACAAAGGTCAGTAGTCTGTGATTAAGCCCGACCTCGAGTGGTTTACCCACTGCCGGGACGAGCGATATGGGACGATATGATTTTAAATCAGTTTTTACCCTTTCCCTTGTAAAGAGGTGATACCTTGACCTTTTCAAGGAGCGTGGATAAGTGCCGCTTTTGATACACATATTAAATAGTAAACTCATGACATGTGCTATTGGGGCTATGTTGCACTTCAAAAGGCTTGCGGAGAGCTGATATAGGTCTGTACTTTTTTTGGGTGCGATGTTGCAGCGCATGATACGAATGATTTCGCCAGGCGTAAACGGTCGGAGGCGGAGGGTGACGTCACTAGTCGGGGCGCCGGCGCAAAGAGTGGACACGGCCGACGGCACATTGGCTGATGGGGCGCCGCACCTGGCGGCTGCTGTCGCAAACTCGGAGTTAAGCGCATCGACTACAGTACGCGCATGAGTTCATGACCATGTTGAGGAATGCGGTAGTGCTGTGACTAATTCATGTTGATGTCGATATCGAGAATTGTTGCCGAACAGTTCAGTTCAGACTACTCATAGTTATTAGTTAATGGGTTGTTTTTCCTACAATATTGAGTAGGTAGGGTATCATTGAATAGGTCTTTAAAAACTAAGTGCAGGTTTCTTTAAAACAAAGTAACTAAAATGTATGTCTCGAGACATGTGCTTATTAAAGGGCCTTTTTAGCCATAGTTTGTTCGAACTGTAACTTCACTGTTTATGAATAATATTAAAGAAGTATTTATGGTTTCTACACAAAACACAACACAACGACAAAATATCGACAACTTTGTGACACACTTTTTTCCCATCACTCGACTGCGGGCGAATGCGGGTAGTTGGGTAACCGCGGGGCGCGCCGCCCCCGCGCGCCTTCTCATTCCCCGATGGCCAAGAACTCACGCGCGTACTGTAGATGTTTTTTCGATGGATATGGCTGTCCGTTATCATCCCGAAGGAGATCTGTGTAGTCCAACCGGTCTCGGTTGCCTACCCAACTCCCGTTGATTACTCGCCACATACATTTACTTTTGTTCGGGTCATTTTTTATTAAATTATTGTATTAGTCGGTCCGTTTGAGTTTCAGTAATATATTGTATTTGTTTTGATATTCGTTTGCTATTTGTGTTAGATCTTCATTATTAGGAAATTTTGATTTTAATTCAAGTATGTCACAGAGTAGGTATTTTAAATTTATTATATCGCTGTCGACCCATTGCATGGGTTTCGCACGTATGTATGTCATTTTGATTGGGAAACATATGGCGAATTTATTCATAAGAATGTTTATTAGTGATTCTGCGAGGGAATCACAGTCGTTATTGCAGTTTGTAATTATCTCGCTCCAGTCGACCGAGTCTAGGGCTGCGTGGAAGCTTAGCTTATTAGACTGACTATAGGTACGCATAGGGGCCATTTGAGGAGCGGACGTCTCAGCGCGTGTAAAGATTAGGCGCTGTGCGTTATGGTCGCTGAAGTGCGTGACTTGTTCCGTCACCGACACCACTCGCTCTAACGGGATATTGGTGTAGACGTGGTCTAATAAGGAGCTTTTGCCCGCTTCGAATCGGGTTGCAAAATCAACCCATTGAGTAAAATTAAAACTAGATAGTAGGTCGGCTAGCCTCCTTTTAATCGGCGAGTTTTTAAGGAGATCTATATTAATATCTCCCATAATAACTGCATTCAGTCCGTCATTATCTATTTTAAAAGCTTTTATTTATCTTGCAGTGTATGTAAGTAAGGAAGTAAATATGTTTGTTCGGGGCAAATCTTGCAACTCAATTTAGAAGCAGATATCTTCAACCGATTGAGCTAAAATTTTGTATACACGTTTAGTTCGGATGACAATGCATGATTAGTTATATGACGTCATTCTAAATCTATCATGGCGGAATATCCAAGATGGCCGACAAGTAATTTTTGACGCACTCCTACAATATGGGTGTCAAATGAAAGGTCTTGCTGAGTACAATTCAGAAAATAATATGGCGGACATCTAAAGATGGCCTTTTAAGATAATTTACAATATGAGTGTCAGATGAAAGGTATTGCTGAGAATTACCTATTCGAATTATAAGTTGACTTCACTCTAAATTAACTATGGTGGACTTCTTAAGATGGCAGAATATCATTTTTATGCTTTTTTACAATATGGATGTCAAATGAAAGGAATTTTTCAGAATAACTCGAAAAATAAAGTGACGTTTACGTCACTCATACATAATCATAACAAAACCTGATATGGCGGACTTAAAGTAAGATGGCGTATTAAGTTTATTATGTTTTCTTACTAAGTGGGTGACAAACACAGAAAAATTACAGGTAAATACTAGTGTGAGCTAAATGACGTCGCTTCGCAAGATTTTAAATTTAGATTTGAGTGATTATATTGTGTCGGGGTTTTTAGTCTTCTGTTCATGGCACTGTCAATGATGAATGTTGTCAATTTATACCTATTATGTTCATAAATGCAATAAGTAGGTAGGTTCTATCGCACAACGTACATAATCAACTATGGCATAAAATATTTATTTCCAGAGATTGCTAAAAAGTAAAAAATAAATTATAAGTAAAAAACAATTTTAAAACAAGCTTTTATTTGGATGCGCTAAAAAGCATAAAATAATCTATTTACCAAAACTTTAACTTGTTACTTATAATGGCATTAAATCTACGTTTTCATAATTTATACGATATAAAAGCTTGTCGCGAGATTTAACCTGTGTACCTATATATTAATAAATAAATTAGGTAACCAGTGTAAATGATCTTGAACAAACTTTGAACCTAACACCACACGAGTACCCTTAAATCTCAAACAAGCTTTTATATCGTATAAATTATGAAGACGTAGATTTAATGCCATTATAAGTAACAAGTTAAAGTTTTGGTAAATAGACTATTTTATGCTTTTTAGCGCATCCAAATAAAAGCTTGTTTTAAAAATGTTTTTTACTTATAATTTATTTATTAAAAGACTTTCGAAAAGATCTAAGTAGTCCGAATCGCTGGTTAAGTTGGAATGGTAAATACCTATGATAAGAATATTTTCGTCTACTAAGTGAGCGGCCGAAAGATCGAAAATATGTTCCTTAGCAAGGTCACAATATTCTGTTTTGTTTACAATTTTTAAGCCAGACCGAGCGTAGATGCAACTTCCACCGTGGCCTATTAGCGGCCTACAGTAGGAGGAAATAAGGTCGAAATTACAAAGTGTTACTGAATCTAATTGGCTGCTACGTAGCCAGTGTTCTGTCAAGATTAAGATGTCACAAGATAATTCTTTTGTCAATAGTACTTCCAGGTTCTTCGTTCTGCCGATGCACCTGATATTTTGATGACAGATTGTCATAGTCGTAGCAGTGGTAGCGGTCGTGTCCCTTGACTGAGGCCGATTTAGATTATCTTAGTGTTTAGTAGAGTGCTTTAGTACAACTTGAAAGGCAAGTTCTTTAGTGCTTTAGTGTTTTGCGAGTGAACGTTTACATTTCTTCCAGTAGAGTATCTTTTCGACGCCACAATGAACGCGCAACAACGTCGCCAAATACGCGCTATTCTTCGTAAAATACTAAATGTAGTTATGGAACAAATAGAAGACGACATTTTATTATATATAAGCTATTTTATTATAATTTTATTTTATTATATAATACATAAGCTTCTTTTATGGCAGTGTATGCCAAATGCCTAGCCTGTTTGTTTTTGTACAAATTGTTTTTAACGTTCCATAGACATTCGTGAACGACATATTCAGTCACAAATTTGAAAGTTAAATCTTCCGACCATTTAGTCATCTTTAAAAATCAAAAAACACGCACGTGTTTCACGGCACTTGTGCACTCTCCTAAAGATTTTACTAAATTACGTGTTTACAAATAACGAGTGACGCGCCGGGGCTTGTGCGGGGCGCGGGAGGGGTACTACTTGAAACAAAAATAGAAAGCGATTCTATTTTGATTCAACTTGAAATTCAAGTAGAACTGTACTAAAGCAAGTAGCGTTTACACGTTTCAACTAAAGTACTATCCTAAAGCACTCTACTAAACACTAAGATAATCTAAATCGGCCTTTAGGACTGCGCGTGCGCAGCGCCGCCGCCGTCTGTGTGTCGCGCGTAGTCCCGAGCCTCGATGACGTTTGAACCGGTTCCCCACTCTGCACGGGGGCGGACTCGAAACCACTCGCTAAAGCGTATTCCTTGGGGCCACGCAGTCGGCGAAATTATGAGTGGGTACACGCTTTCCGGCATTCCTATTAGAAATGCGGCGTGCCTGTCAGTTTTAATGTTTCTTTTCGTGATTATGTAATCGGGAGACTTGTACACTGAGTTGACGTGTGCGGTGATTTGTTCTTCTGTTGTGTCTGGTTTAAAAGACCATGCTGAGAGGAACATTAGTCGTTCAACAGATTTAATTGTTCCTTCTCCGCTAGTGCCCATCATAACTTTCGGTTTTGGTTTCCTCTTGCGAGATATTTGGGTTTGCCATCCATCGGAGTTAGAGTCTTTCTCAACAGCTGTCTCAACTTCAATTTGCTGCACCTGTAGCCCAATATCGCTTACTTGCGCCGGCTCTGGCTGAGTAGATGACGTACTGTCGGTGCCTGTCTTGCTCTGGCCTGCCGCAGGTCCGCTGTTGTGACGCGGTCTTTGTCTCACCGGTGGTGGTGGTGGTGGCTTCTCCGAACGCTGCGCGGCTCTTCGGGCCCGGTCGGACATAGCCGGTGGAGTTGCCTCGGTGCTCTTCCGACTTGTCGTGCTGTGGGTGAAGGCTTGCTTTGTCTTACCTATCAGTTTATCGACGGGTGCACACATAGGGACATTTAGTGTGCTCATTTTGCTGATCAAATCTTCTACTACCTTCTTGTGGGCTTCGATCGTTAATTTTTGATTTTGTATTTTTACATTTTGCTCTTCAATAAGATTGTTTTGCGTCACAATTGTTTCCGTCAGTGCCTTCAGGGACTTCAGAACTTCATCCAGTGGTGCTTTTATCGTGTTCTTCGCCATTTTTACGGATGATTCCACAAAAAATAGCCGGAGCCACTATCAATACGTCTTTGTAAGTTGAGTTCACACACACACGTTTACCATGACCATGTGCTAGCAAAGCAGCCCGTAATGGTGATCAATTTTTACAATGAAGCCATCACCGTAACTCTTATAGTTTGGATGAGATGCTGGTCATCTACATCAGGTACTCCAGACCCTCGATGACCATGTGCCAGCAGAAGCGGCCCGTCATGCTGAGCAACTTTTGTTATGAAGCCATTTTTGTATCTCATATAGTTTAGCAGTGCTCCTGGTGCCCTCCATCAGGTACTCCAGATCCTCAAGGGCTGACAAAAAGTAGTACATGTCCGTCTTTGATATGCTGGCAATATCAGTGTTAAATCTCATGAAGATCGGTTAAGCGGTTTGGGTAATATCTGCTTAATTTCCCGGTTTTACCACTGGTAACCGTTTTCACATAAGAAAATGATATCTTCCCGTGATAAAAAGCAGCTTATGTTACTCAGAAATGTTGTACCTTTTCAATAGTGATAGATTTTTTGAAATCGGTTCAGCAGTTTCAGAGTTTATCGATTACATACATACAAATAAACAAATCTTTACTCTTTATTATATTAGTGTAGATAATGTAGAAGTCTAGATAATAAAATTTGTGTAGACGTAGATAGTGTTGAAGCGTAGATATAAATGTAGATTTATTTTATGGGGCTACGGGGCCACCATAATATGCTATAATGTTTCAAGACTTTCCCAACTTCAGGCTCGTAGACCATAAAGTGACAGGTATTTGATGGACAATTTCAGTTATCATCATGTCATGCGGCCTCTTGACATTGCAGCTCGTTGTATCCCAATGCATCCCGATGCCGCTTGACGCCTCGCGACGTTGCGCTACAACAAGATGCAGCGCGCGGCGTAGCGCTACGCCGCGCTACATCGAGCGACGCGACGCGGCATTTTTGCTCAATTGCCGAGCACAAGGCCGCTCTACGTCGCTCGTTGCAGCTTGTTGTAGCGCGACGCCGCGCAACGCCGCGCGAAGCAGCTTTCAGTCTTGGTAAATTGCACAGTAAAGTGTTGCCGTTTTAGCTAATTATTACAGAATTGTGTGTAAAATCCTCTGGGCTTTCCTTTCTATATAGTATTTAATTTTTTTTGGTTTATTTGGTTAAAATCTACATTTTAGGTCAAAACAAAGACTAAGCGCGGCGGCTCATAGTGCGCCGTCAACGTGACAGCGTCGTTCATAGTATGACTGGTTTGTATGGGTTTATATGGGGTTGCCAGAAAAAATAATGGCACGCCGCGTCCCGCCCTCAATACTATGAACGACGCTGTCACATTGACGGCGCACTACGAGGTCGCCGCGCCCGGTTTTTATTTTGACCTTACAGGTGAAAGGTGCTCGACTATCAGATTGTTTGAGAAAATGGTAGGTCTTGAAGATACCTTTATTTTATGTGACAGCTGTCAAACTTAAAACTTGTTTATCTTGTCAATCGTTTCTTGTCAATCAGTTTGTTTGGGAATTTTGTTGGCTTTCATGAGACCTTTATTTTCAGTGACAGTTGTCAAACTTCAAACTAGTTTATCTCGTTAACTGTGCATGCTACACTACTAGTTTCTTCAGAAAAGATTTAGGTCTAGACGAGATCTACATTTTAAGTGACAGCTGTCAAACTTCAAACTCGTTTATCTCGTTAACTGTGCATGCTACACTACTAGTTTCTTTGGAAAAGTTGTAGGTCTTGCCAATATCTACATTTTATGTGACAGCTGTCAAACTAAAAACTCGTTTATCTCGTTAACTGTGTACACACTACTAGTTTCTTCAGAAAAGTTGTAGGTCTGGACGAGATCTACATTTTAAGTGACAGCTGTCAAACTTCAAACTCGTTTATCTCGTTAACTGTGCATGCTACACTACTAGTTACTTTGGAAAAGTTGTTGGTCTTGCCAATATCTACATTTTATGTGACAGCTGTCAAACTACAAACTCGTTTATCTCGTTAACTGTGCACGCTACACTACCAGTTACTTTGTAAAAGTTGTAGGTCTTGCCAATATCTACATTAGCATGCACAGTTAATGAGATAAACGAGTTTGAAGTTTGACAGCTGTCACTTAAAATGTAAAACTCGTCTAGACCTACAACTTTTCTGAAGAAATTAGTAGTGTAGCATGCACAGTTAACGAGATAAACTAGTTTGAAGTTTGACAACTGTCACTGAAAATAAAGGTCTCATGAAAGCCAATGAAATTCCCAAACAAACTGATAGTCTAGCTGCTATAGTCTGATTTTTATTCAGATAGACTCAACTGATAGCTAAGAATGACCTATTTTTTTTTAAATGTTGCAATCATTTGTCTAGTGTTGTGGTTTGACTCATTCATTTGATTCTTTGAACTTTAGTGACATGATTCCTCGATGTATTTGTTTTCGTTAATAAATAGCTTAATAAATACTTGCGTATTTATTACGCATCTTTATTTTACGTAAAAGAGTTGACATTACGCGTATATTTTATATTTATACGCATAATTTTTTTCTTATTTTATGAAAATAAAATTATAAAATTAAATTGTTTGTGCAACTACTTGTAAATTTGTTTCAACTATCTTTTTCAAGGTAAAGGTTGCCTGGAAGAGATCGCTGCAACTGCAAGCGATAAGGCTGCCTTTGCTTATTTCTAGCTGTAAGTTTTCTGTATTGTTGTTTTAATCATTTGTGGTGTATGTTCTATCTATCTATAAAAACATCTGGTTGATTTGAATTTTTCCCCAGTCAAAGTCTGAGTTACGACCAAAGTTACTACATGGCTGCGTTCTCCTTAGGTGTAAGGAGGTCTGATGTCAAGTCATCATCGATTTTTCCGTAAGAAGAAGTTTATAAATTAGATTTTAAATTATGAAATGTTAGGGGCTGTATCAAGGGTGATGTACAGGACTGTGGCAACTATCGAGGAATAAAGCTCATGTCACATACGTTAAAAGTATGGGATAAGGTGATAGAAAGACGATTGCGAGTGGAATGTGAAATTACTTAAAACCAGTTCTGGTTTATGCCGGGCCGGGAACAACGGATGCCATTTTTGAACTTCGCCAATTGTGCAAAAAATACAGAAGTGCCCAAAAGAACTTGCACATGGTGTTCGATGATCTCGAAAGGGCATACGATCAAGTGCCCCGAGAGGTTTTGTGGTGGGCTTTGAAAGAGAAAGGTGTGCCAGGGAGTATGTAGAGATGTTACGTCGTGCAATGTAATGTGCAATAGTAAATCTAGTACACAGGTCCGGTCGGCCGCTGGTATTACCGACGAGTTTAGAATAGGAGCACTTCTGGGCAGGTTTTTGGGGGTTTTCAAAATCTTGACAGAATATGGTTTCACTTACTGGTCGTTAAGGCATAAAACTACATGCCGTGTGGTTAGCCTGGCCAGCCCCGAGGCAGTGCCTTTATTTGGTATGGGCATGTAATGAGGAGGGATGAAGAGCATGTAACAAAGTAAGTAATGGACATGAATGTGGATAGACGCAGACGAAGAGGAAGGCCTGAAAAAGTTTGGATGGATTGTATAAAAGACGATATGAAAAATAAAGGCGTAAGTGAGGATTTGACTGCTGATAGAGATGAATGGAAGAAAAAGACATGTTGCGCCGACCCCAAATAAATTGGGATAAGGGCAGGCCTCGGGGGCAGGCAGATGATGATGAAATGTTAGGGACTCTTCATAATTATCTTTTCTGAAGCTGGTATCAAATATGACAGCGTCATAGTAAAATAAATAAACTTTTATTATTAACTAGCTGGTGCCCGCGAACTTCGTCTCGCCAAGGGATGCTCCAGAGCTGATAAAAGTTATCATTACTTATCATCATTATCATCGATGTTGATCAAGACATTTATGTGCAACCAATTTAAACATCATACATAATAAGTACATCGCAAAGTTTTGAAGTGATAGATTCATACACGATTTACGGCAGATGAAACGGACGTTACGTTACGTTTGAGCCTACCATCGGTTCACACTACAGGTAGAATGACTTCTTTGCACCGCCTCACATAAGGTGGGGTGAGGTCTGCTCTCCAAATTTCTCTACGCCATGGTCTTCTGTTTGGGGTTGTCGAGTAGGTATACGCAACCGGATTAACAATACAATTATACAACTCCATTTTAAAATACCGAAATAAAAGAAACAGAAAGTAATTACTTACTACACTAACAAAAAAATAATGCTTAATTAATTTTCTTTAAATAAGAAAAAGTATATAATTTAAGAAAAATTACCTTAAGTACCTACCTACTTACTAACACTTCTTCTTTCTTTTCGTGTGGGACACCGAGCCGTTCAACGTTACTAACACTGTGAAATATAAATCACAAAATCACCAAAGAAGGTACTACACAGGTAGTCGTGACAATAATACTCACTAATTTAGCTCTACATTTTTTTTTTTTTTTTATCTATGATGGGCTTACTCTTGACCCCAATCTTACCCTAGAGCAGAGATGGGATCTACGGTGGAGCGAGCTTGCCCAGAAGATGCCTATTCACTCTAGACTTAAAGAGATTCAGGTTATATGCACTCGGAAATACAGACGCAAGCAGAATTCCATTCTTTAGCCGTGCGCATAATGAAAGATGATTTGAAGCGCTTAGTGCGTAATGTGGGTATATCAACTAAGAACGGATGGTAGCCGGCCGTGCGTCTGGATGTCCGATGGAAGAAAGGAGACGGTGGTATGAGCTCATGCAGCTCACGCGCACACTCTCCGAAGTACAATCTGTAGAAGACCGATAGGCAAGCAACCTTGCGGCGGTGAGCCAGGCTGTGAAGCTTGGTCGCCACCAGTTTTTTATCGCCTATTAATCTCTTGGCTCTGCGTTCCACCGAATCCATTGCAGCAAGTTGGTATTTAGCCGAGCCATCCCAAAGGTGACAGCAGTACTCCATGCAAGATCGGACTTGAGCTTTATAAAGAGTTAGAAGCTGTTCAGGCGTGAAGTACCGCTTGACTTTATTCAGGACGCCCAACTTTCTAGCTGCAATTTGAGCCTTGGACTCGATGGTGGTGCCGAAGTTGAGGTCAGAGGACAGCTCCATGCCAAGGAGTTGAAGAGTGTTGGTCACTGGTCACATATTTTAATCAATAAATAATACTTACTGCGTTTATATTTACATTATTAATGCACTAAGAAGGTAATTAAGAATTTAAACACTGCAACCACTTCTCACTTTATTTTGAGTTTGACTTCTACACAATGGCCATTCTCGGCACTGTTAGCAACCAACCAAGCAGACCTCGATCCAATGTTAAGCCGCATGGGAGAGTTTGAGATCCGTCTCAAGAATGCCACTTGCTGCTTCTCCTGCTCCGGTCTACACAGACCTGAAGACCCTGGCGAGTGAGCATGCTGATTTTAAAAGTTTAGTCTGGCAAAAAAATCTCAGCACAGACAAACTTGCTGTCTCTTGGACTGGAGCATCATACAGCTTTCCTGAGAAGAAAGGTCCTCCTGTTCCATGTGATCGCTGAAACCAAGGATGAGAGGTTAGCTGAGGTCATTGCAAAAGTAATAGGTAGGTAACAAAATGCAGCTGTCCGACATTACCAGTTCCGATCTGCAAGCCTGCCACAGGCTAGGTCTATTACTCGTTAGTTTCCATGACCTTGACAAACGGAGGGAAGTCTAGGATTCGAAGACGGCACTCAAGAACAAAGGAATGGTCATATCGGAGTTCTTGACCAAGTCTCGACGCGACCTCTTTGTTGCGGCACGAAAGTACTATGGCGTACGGGTGAAGAAATAAGTTGTTTACATCCTCTTTGAGCTTGTTTGTAAGCAATGAATGTCAAAAAGTGATCTGAGTCTTTACAATTTGTCAAAATCAAACAAAAACACAAAAAATTGAGGTTTCGTGAAGAGGTTTGTACCTACTTTTTGACAGCCAATGGACAGGGGACAAGGGGTATGATGATCACAGTATTATTTTAATCGTATTTCACGTAGGAATAAGCGTTTTTCCCGCGGTAAAAAGTATCCTAGGTGTTGACCAGGGCTAGTAGCTACAAACCACAAAGAGTCTCATGTACACACGTTCTATATTTTCGAAGATTATCGCGAACAAACGATTAGGGGTAAAAATAAAAAAAATAGATGTCGCTTTTGCTAAAATTGTCGGTTTTCTAAAACGCGGTATAGAGGTGTTTTCTGAAATCTATAAGAGGTTCCTGTACCTTGAAAAGTTACGATTTTATTATATGTATAGATGTTACAGATTCGGATTCCGATACCGATTCTTCAGAAATAAATAGTAATTAAGATAATTTATTGCTTTTTTTTACTTTTTCGTACATTTTCCACCAGATTTTCAAAAATCTGTAGGTAGGTCAGATAGAAGACTGTAACGTTTACCTATAAGGAAACAATCTTTACAAGTTACTATGCTAGTGAACCTGGTGAATAAATAAATTCAAATCCTCTGACAATAACGACAAAAACGTAATGTGGTCGGTCGTCAGAGAGGAAATAAATATGAAGTTAGTTTGTTTGTTTTTACAAAATAGTAAGTTTGTCTTTTAGAACAATTAATTAATGAAAATTGAAATTAACTAAATTTATTTTCAAAAAGATTCAATCACAATCTTTGAATCACATAACTTAATCATTTGGGTACAACACTATTTTTTACCATTTTTAAATACAATAACGTGGCAACCCACCAAATGTCAGTTTAGTCCATCTGAATAAAAATCAGACTATAGACTCTAGTATGAACGATTGACAAGATAAACGAGTTTTAAGTTTGACAGCTGTCACATAAAATAAAGGTCTCTTCAAGGCCTACAACTTTTCTAAACAAACTGATAGTCTAGCATGAGCGATTGCTGAGATATACTAGTTTTTAGGTTGACAGCTGTCACATAAAATAAAGGTCTCTTCAAGGCCTACAACTTTCCCAAACGAAATGATAAACTGGCATGAATGATTGCCGAGATAAATGTGATTTTAGTTTGACAGCTGTCGTTTGATAAAACTCGTCAATGCTTACCATTTCCTTAAAGAAATTGATAGTCATTTATGGTTTCCGAGATAAACGGATCTTTTTTTCGACAGCTGTCATCTGAAAGATCATTTCAAGACCTACCTTTTTCTCTAACAATCTGATAGTCTAGCATACACTATTTCGTGAGAAGGTGGATCACAGACAACTACTCAATGGAACTACTGCGAATGATCGTAAACTAAGGTTTGCGATAGTTCTATTGTCTGACCTGGCCCAATGGAACTAGTGCAAAAAAACTTCGCAGTAGTTCCATGAAACTATACTCAATTGAACTACTGCGAATAATTGGTTTTTTTAGTTCAATAACAACTACCTACCCTTCATAGGTACCAAGTAGAACCAAGTTACTTTGCTTTTTTTTCGTATCGAGTTTCCAAAAGTTGTAGGATTTTTTTCCCATCGCGGCAACACTGAGCGTGGGAATCTGACTGACAGGCGGCCGTAAGTGACGTCACCTGAACTGACATTGCATCGTCGCGTCGCGTCGCGTCTCGTCTCGTCTCGGTTTGAAGCGACATGAAGATACATCGAGCGGCGCCGCGCGTTGCATCTTGATGCCGCTTGAAAATGACATTGCAGCGTCGCGTCGCGTCTCGTCTCGTCGCCTTCTGTGGGAGGGAACTGACCCTTAGTGCCAGATAAGGGAGAGAGCGCACCAGGCCATGTTTACCTTCCAGTGTAAAATAACGTAACTTAACTACCGTCATTTTACGTCGGAATATGAGTAGTAAAGCGGGTTCCTAACTACCACTACCGTAATTTTACGTTGGAATTGTGTAAATTTTGTAGTTAAGGGGTGTCAGTTTCGAGTGGAATTAGGCCATTTAGAATCATGCTGTCTTTACCGAAGGTAGCATAAGACAATCTAAGGTGAAAGCAAAGAAAAAAAGCAAATGACTTAAGTACCAGTTACGGGATGGTACACTCGAGATCAAAAGAGCATACCTACCGTAAGGTTCATTATCCTTTGAAGTAGCTCATGTTCCTAAACCGTAGTAATTCATAAAATATAAATGAGATGGCATTAGTTCCATTAATACTGTCAGCAGCAACAAAATAGAAATACAATTTGTCAATCATTGTAGGTTTTCTATCATTACTCTACTCACTATTTCACATGTTACTACAATGACTGCGTGGTGTAATGGTTACACACAGTGCCTTCTGAGCGCGTATATCTGGGTTCAAATCCCCAACTCTGGATAAAACTATTTTGTGCTATTCAAAATAGTTTTTTATTTTAAATGCATAATTGAATATATTTTTATTAATAAGTGAAAATAAGTAATATTTTTATAACTGATTAATAAAACAATGTCTAATTTCTTAAGAATTTTATTTTCTTACAATGAAGACAAAACAGCGATACTAAGTATTTATTTTTATTATCCTCAGTAATAGTAAAATAATAATATCCAGTTATAAATATATGTTTTTCGAAATAACGCAGGTAAACAATTAAGTATTCGTTTTCAATAATATTTGAAAAGAGGATTGAAACGTAACCTGCTTTACTTAACAACAGCAAATTAAGGTGCCTACACACTGTGCCGACGGCAGATTCATAGTATTTTTAATAACAATACGATACAAATACGAGTAACAAATAAGCTATAGACGGTAGCACGGGCGCCTCGCGCGACGACGTTATGCACTCTATAACTTGGCCGCCAGTATAGTGTGCAGGAAGCTTTATATTACAGAAATAAATAATTATACAAAATTTATATTAGTATGCAATAAATTAATATCTGCTTATAATAAACGTCCGCAAAACTTTAAAATCAATAAATAAAATAAAAATAACCCATGGGTCTACCATTAGGTAATTACTCCTTGAATTCATTGATAAAACCAGTTTATATATTGAAATCACAATATTTTCCTGTGTTCAAAATTTCTTCTGTCTTCTTATTTCTATTATAACATCTTCGAACCTTCAAGTTCCATAAGTTTTCGTTGTTCTTTAAAACCAGTGCTAATAAATAATATTCACGACAGTGTGTTGTTAAAACCACTCCTTGACGACCTATGATCGGTGAATATGACGCCTTCGGTGCGATTGGATTTTATTAACGGCGCTAAGTTCTCCCAGGCAATGATCACCAAAGCATAAAGCGATATATTTGGTGCGTATTTGGACTTATAGTTTCATAGTGTTGATCTAAAACAAAATGTTTGTTAAAATTTCATCGTTTACACATAATAATTACTTTAACGAGTCTTATCGCGATAGTTTTTTAGGTAAATAAGCGATTTACCTGGACACTCGACGTTTCGACTGGGTTGCACCAGTCGTGGTCGCGAGCAGACTGAAGTAGCAGCGAGTTGTCATCAGGGCGGTGGGCAACTAGATTTTCTGCTATCCACATATTGTCTTAATAATTTAAATTGTTTGTAAACATTACACATTAGGCCGGCACACAACACTCACAATGTCCGACGATCGGTCCGATGGTGAATCGCGCGTTTTTATTTTGTCTATTACCGGACTCCATGTTGTAGACAATTTAAATCCGTCCTCCCGATTGAAATTATTGGGGTTCTTTTTGATTTCTATTGCCTCTTCCCTCACCACTCTGGAGTAATAGTGACGTTCCACAGAGAGGACTTTTGGGGCATGAAGCTCGATCCAATGGTTGGCACCAGATGACAATAGGTGTTCCGCGATTGCCGATTTATGCGTCTGTCGGTTTTTCACAGCTGCGATATCGCGATAAGACTCGTTAAAGTAATTATTATGTGTGAAAGTAATCGCGAGTGCTTTAAAAGTTATATTTCATCGTTTGTTATGTTATACTAGTTATTGTTACGAAACAAGAATTAAACTGTTTTCACTTCACTTACCGTTATTCTTAGTATCCTAGATATTTCCGAATAATGTTTATATTGGCTGTGAAATGCAACTATTTCTTATTTTTAAGCAACACTCATATTGCACAAATAATTCATTATTATAAACAACCAACATTGTTAGATTATAAACACAACCGAATGATTCACACAATGTCTTTATACACCAAAATGATGAATAATAAATTTGAACTCAAACCGTATGATATATTATACTACCCTCTTTTGGCCTTATTACCTGCGGTCATATTTGCTAGACTTACGGCAATGCCGACAGTGAATCGGCCTATTATATTGACGTTTTTCAACATGAGTCACTAAGCAGTCATAGCCCAGCGGTTATAGGTTGATGCTTTTAATCTGGCGAGGTCTGGGTTCGAATCTTACCTAGACCACTGCTTTTTATGATTTGCAAAATCAAAACCATATCGAAAAGGTGTTATGTGAGATACCAATTTGTTGACCATAATTAAATTAGCCGGATTAAGGATAAACGTCAGAGCAGATTTCCATACAAATTTTAATCGGCAAAGACAGGAAAACTACCCTGTTTCATACATGGAATATAGTGTTATTATAACGCAAATTAGACCATTTTAATTTAGAGAATCTGATAAAAATATGATATTTAAGTTATTTCTGAGGTTTTAGCTTTACAAAATATGCAAATATTTGATCAATTTCCGTATGTGAGTGCGATCCATAGAAATCCTAGAGCACATTGAATAAAAATCTCCTCAGAATACGTTTTAAAACTCTTATCTCAGTATGAAACTCCCGAGATGAAACTCACTGAAAGGTCCTGATTTTGACGTAAGCTTTCAATGACTGACACAAATAAAACTCAAAATCATAAGTTTCAAAAATGTAAATATCAAAAACTTGATTTTGATCGTATTTCTTAATTATTTCGCAGAGAGAATATAAATAAAACTAGCGTTTTATTATTTCGTACATATAGTTAAATTTAAAACCAATTTCAAACAAAAGTCCTCCTTTAGTACCTATAAATTTCCATATTCAGCCGTAACTGAGCCGTAGCTCAGAATCCTGGACCCTCAAGGCTGTTTATAAAGAGAATTGACGTCGTCGTGATGTGGTGTTGGCGTCGCATGCTCCGGATTCCTGGGCGGCTTTATGGACCAACCAACGTAATCATATTAGAGGAGTTGACACTGGAAAAAACACACGGCTGTCCACACCACGAAATGCACGCTCCGGAAACTGCAGTACTTTGGACATATTGTCAGAAGAGAATCAGACAATCTGGAAAAACTGCTGTTGACGAGGAAAATTGAGGGAAAGAGGGCCACAGGACAATGCGCGGAACGGTTAGCTACCGTTCCGCGCATTGTCCTGTGGCCCTCTTTCCCTCAATTTTCCTCGTCTCCATCAAGTCTCCGAACAAATGGAGATGTCCACCAACACGGCTCTACATGAAGCAAAAGATCGAGCTAAATGGGAACAAATTACCAAAGAAAGATAGTGTACGGAGTCATGATCCTCAGCAGTGAGGCAACCGACGGGAAGAGATGGATGCAATGCACCTACCACATTATTTAAATGCAAAATAAACGCTAAAACGGTAGGTAATCCCTTTACCTAGAACACCTGGACTAAGAACCGAAATGGAAGTGGTAGTAATAAAATATATAGGGGTCAATCAACTTTTATTTGTACAGTAAGAAGTATGTCTTGTCCTTGATCAATAATTGGACTGCTAAAGAAAAATAAGTTGTTTAATTGCATCTATTGCATTTGTTATAGTAATGACCAAACATACGAGTAATTTTTTAACAATTAACACAAATAAACTGGACTTTTAACGGTTGTCCCATCGACAAAACGTCTGTTGTAGTGTTTTTTTGTTTGTCCCCCAGTAGCTTGGTAAATTAAAACATTACGTTATACAAAAAAATACTATATGGCCATTGAAAAACGCATAAATATAATTCTTCATAACAATGTCTAATATGATGCAAGCATATACGTTTTAGTTTGCTTTATATATTTTACGATTTTTCAGCATGTTTATTTTAGTCCCCTGATATTTGTTACAATCCTTACGTCCACCGGACAACTGAAAAAAAGTCCCGAAAGCAAAACATATATGGCGTGATCTGTACCTTAACCTTTTGAACGCCAACGACAACTATAGTTGCTAAACGATCGCGTGCTTACGACGCCACTGACAACTAAAGTTGTCTAAATTATGCTATATTTATAACTTCAATTCTGTATTGTTTAAGACACCTGACTGCTTGTCGCATCACTAGCCGATCTTCATATTTTTGTATGCTTGGCGTCGGGGGTGAGGCGATGTAAAAAAACTCTGGCGTGCAAAAGGTTAAGAACAAGTCCATTGATTCGGTAACAGCACTAGTCCAGCCACCATTTCCATTTCATCTTTTTCGCGGTGTCAGTCAGCCGAGTTCATGTTGAACGGGTGCGTGGCTTTATTGTGTGTCCACTGGACCACCAGCAAAATACCGTAAGTATTTGACATATCGTAGTTAATCAAACTGGACTTTATTCAATGAAATCTATATTTTCCTTGCGTAAGCCCTAATGTATAATATCATTATTTATAGCTAGAAAGCTTAAAGACTGATAAATGTCACTCGGACAACCAGTCACTTAGACAACCAAAACGGTTGTCCGTGGTACATTTTGGTTGTCCATAGGATATTAAGAATAGCAAAGTACACATTTTCTTTCAATAATTAGTCACTGGATGGCGTCTTGTAAGGGATAGACCATTTTGTATTGTCAAATATTGATAAAATTTATTTTTATCCATTTTTTCCCGAGAATCGAATGTATGCCGCCAGAATATTAAAAAAACTGCAGAATTATCTGGAAGCTGCGAAAACAGTCACTAGGAATGCGCCAACAAATTGTAATAAAACTTATTGACGTAAATCTGTGTTTCTTTACTAGTAATAATAACTAGTAGGTGATTTCAGCCCTAGTATTTCACTTGAACTCCCAAGCATGTCCTATGAACAACCGTGCATGTCCACTGGACAACCAATTTGTCCCTGTTTCTTAAAGGCTCATTACCGACATTTTTACTTTTTATAAAGCAATAAAGTTATCTTAATTTTGAAATTATGATCGTAACAATTACAATTTAATTTATTATTGAGTTTTACATTACGTATTATCGTTACTTCAAAAATAAGTAAAAAGTTTGTTACATGTTTAATTTGTCGTTGTCCAGGAGACATTATTATTAGAAATAACTTTAAAGGACATTGGGACCTTTAGTATGGACAAAATACCCACTACTGCAAACATTAATGAATTATGTCTCATTTTAAAGCCTAAGCCGCCTAGTTATAGCAGGCAAAGGCGCATTATTGTGAGGGATGGGAATATTAAGATATTTAATAATATATATATCTTAACACTATACTCCAGATTAGCCGCCTAGTCGCTCTCGCGTTCGGAAGTTTTTGTTTACGGTTCCCGCCTACCTTCGGTAGTCATGTAGGGCTCTGTCGAGCACAAGTAACCCCGGCCAGCGAGTCTCACCTGGGGTACTCCAGAGTCTTGCGCCCCGAGGGCAGGCTACGCTTCACGCTTATTATTAGGCTTCTTATTATATTCAGCTTCGAAAATGCCCTTCAAGTGCCACCAACGCCCCGCAAATGGGTCGCGAATGTTTGTCTGCACGAATCCGCAAGCCGCCTTGCAGCGCGTTATGAACGAACTCGCGGCTTGTGCCATCCCTCGACGCTATCCACGCTGGGATCAATGGACTCCCGCTGGTCTCTTCGCCGCCGCGCCCCCACTACCGCCGCTGCCTGCTTCTCCCTCGCCGTCTCCGCTGTCCCAGCGTAAGCCGAGGGACAAAAAGCACTTCGACCTGCTTGCCCTACAGCGCACCTGAACGCTCTCAGGGAGAGTGCCGCAGCCGTACAGGTGCGAGCGCAGACCGCATGGATCAACCTCACCGACCCCACCGAGGACCCGCACGGTTCCGGATACGAGGGTCACACCGCCGCTGTCCAGTTCCATGCTGAACAGCTCGGGTACTGGAGACAGCCCAGCGATGACATCACAAATATCCTATGCGTCCACGCTAACGACGCCGAAGTGAGCGCCCAGCAAGCCCAGGAAAGACGCCATCAAGACGCCGCCACCTGCACCAAAGACATCCATGAAGATAACTGGGTGCATAAAGAAGCCGCCGCTTATAGTAGTCGACCTGCTCCCGAACTGGAGCCACCACTTCGCCGAGGTAAAAAAGGAGCTTTTTTATGCGCCAAACGTGCGGCCCTATGAGGCCCTATGGGCCCACAGAGTTCCGGTTCCTGGCGCAAGGCGAACAGGAATTCCGCGTATACAAGCGCTACCTAACCGCGCTGGAGGGCTCCGGTACCGAAATGTCCTGGTCCGTCTACGCAACCCCAAAAGAGCAGCCAGCCAAGATCGCGATCAGAAGCATCCATGTGGACACGGACCCGCAGGAAATCAAGAAGGAGCTGACCACCCTGGGCTACGAGGTGGCCTACATGCGCCCGATCAAGGCTCGCGGAGAACGCCCAGTGTGTATCAACTTAGCCAGCTTATTCGCACGCTAAACCTCACCCCGGCCGGGCATCTACAACGTCATAGAGCTAATGTGAATGCTCGGCGTGAAGATCGAGGGATGGCGTGGAAAAACAGGGCACTCCACAATGCTATCGATGCTAGCTATTCCGGCACAGCAGCAGGCACTGTTAACGTAAGCTGCCATGCGTTATCTGGGGCGGCGAACATCCCGCCCTGGATTGCAGAAGACCCCTAGAAAAACCGGCCGCATGTACCAACTGTGACGGATCGCACCCGGCTAACAGCCTCGATTGCCCCGTACTGCGCCGTGAAGTTCGAAACAAGAGGGGGGCACCTCTTACGAAGACGGAGGCGACACCGCGGGGAAACCAACGCAGCTGGATCCCTTATGGTGGCTGCAAAACGGCCCTCCGAAACTTCGACGACAAAGCGCCGAGGAGGCGTACAGGGCGAGCAACACCCCGCCGCCCCCAGGACGGGAAAGCACCGGGCCAGCCACGTCAAGAGTCACCCACGGGTCCGTTGGATGTGGTCAGCTCCTCAGGGCACACCTCAGGGGAGAAGCCGAAGCACCAACCGGCCCCAAGACAAGAGCGCACGAGCAGCCGTCCTAGAAGAGGACAGAAAGGTCCTGATCACGAGGGCGGACGCGACTTTATCGTCGAAAAGCCTCCAGCGACTCGAGCCATACGGCGGGGTCATGGCTGCCAGGGATAAACCGGAGGCTCTGGGACCCAGATAGGCTGCTCTGGGTGGTGCTGTCGAGTACAGTCTGACGTAGACATCACCTGTCCACATCCATATAGTGTCATAGCTGTATTTTTATTTAAAAAGTATAGTACAAAGAGAATTTTATTGAAAGTAGCGTTATATACCATGAAAATCTTAAAATAGAAAAATATAATTATTTTGACTTTCCCATGGAATTTTAGAAAAAAAACAACATATTTAGGAAATACCTAGATAAATCTAATAATTTACGTATGTTTCATCAATGTTCGCTAGGTGGGTCAGAAAGGTCCCAATATCATTTAGAAGTCGCGTCATTTATTTATGGAGGGTAAATTAAAATCCAACCTGTAATAAGTGAGAATAAAGTAACAGTTTTCAATTGGATCGATTTTAAAACAGTTTTAAAGCCTATTTATTCAGTTGTCCAAGGGACTATCTTAACTAGAAACATTTGCATTTTTGAGTCAAAATTACCATTATATTTAAAAACTCGTTCTGCTTGAAGTGGATTCTTAAAATATAGATTATAACCAGAGATGTGAAAAAATAATCGATTTTTTTAAAAATCGATTTTTCTTTGAAAAAAATATCGATTAATCGATTAATTTAAAGAGTAGAATTAATCGATTAATAAAAAATCGATTATATTTTCTAAATTTCCAAAAGCAGAAATCGATTTTTTTCCTCCATGACCAAACATCTTGTTTATGCATGAATAATAACACACCATACCAAATTTTCTCGGTCTTAAATGTAGGAGCTCGGCTCTTTTCAGTGTTGTTACTGCTATTTTTGCATCCATGCTGTAATTTTAGGTCTGAAAATACTGTTTTTCCGGCATGAAAATGAAGGAACCGTTCTAATACTGTGTGTAGTAGCGGTACCTTTAGTCGGTGGTTGTAAAACTCTGACACCGGAGTTCATTGGGTCGTTTGGCGACGCGATGTCTTACCCAAAGGGAGGACTATGATAATAGTAGATTACGACTATACTAAATGATACATAACAAATTAATAAATAAAACGGACCTCCCATACAAAATGTTACAACCGGCCGAGTCAATTTGTATGAAGTTTATTTTACTTATAGTAATTAGGTGCATAGAAATAATTTGTTACTTGAGATTTAGTAAAATGTCTTGCAAATAATCAAAAATTGAATGGCACTAACATTTTTTGATAAAATGAAAGGTGCAAAACGAAAAAAATCGATTTTTATTAAAAATCGATGTTTTTTAAAGTAAAAATCGATTTATTTTTAATCGATTATTTTGCGACTAGAAATAATCGATTATGAAAAAATCGATTTTTTATTACTCAAGTCACATCTCTAATTATAACCTACGGTACAAATATTAAATCACAAAAATTGGAAATTAAATTTAAAATTATTAAGATTTTCGTCAATGTACACTTAAAAGTTGATTGACCCATATACGTATGTACGACACTTATTCTTAATTATATAGGTGCCTACAAAATATAAAAAGGTAAATAAAATTTGCAGGAAAAATGTATTTTTATTTCTACGAGTGTTACAAATAAGGAACCTAGACTAATATTCTCCTCACATAGAAGTCCTGGACTAAACATAGTTTAGGTTTCATAAAACGATTAAAATATCCTTGTTTATCAAAGCGCACGACAGTGCACCAGCCAAGTTCTAAACACAAGCCGCGCGCACAGTGTGTACATTCTGTACAGTAGATAAATAGATACCTATGTAGGTACAGGGTGCGGATGTGACTTGAGTAATTAAAAAAGCATCGATTATTAACAAAAATCGAATTTTCATTGTTTCTTTTGCGCGGACTTAGGAAATTTTGAAAATGTAATCGATTTTCAAATAATCGATTAATTCTTATTTTATAAAATCGATATTTCTTTTTTAAATATTTATCTATTTTTTAAATAATCTTTTTTTTTTCACATCCTAATCAATTCCAACACGTCCAAGGTATTAACAAGTTCAAGTAGTAGAAAATATGATACGAGTGTTACGGATTTCCGTAAACGATTTCACAAATCACACTTTCTGAAATTGAGCTCTGAGTCTCAGGATCGAAACCTACTTCAGATATAATTGCAAATCTTAGTTAGCATTATCAAGCCACAACGACCGTCAAAGCTAAGGTCAAACTCAAAGCATAGTGTCAAATTGGTCTTTCCTTTTTCAAACTGGCCTTGTCTGTGTGTGAGTGAGTCTCGTCTATATACAGAAACGCAAAATGTAACTTTGTATCGGCAAATGTAACAGAATTACTTAAAAAATATACTAATTGTATTTAAATTATTGTTCCTAGCAGTGAACTATTTTCGAAGGTTGCCGCTTACTCGAAAATTCATTGTTATATTGTGAAAAATAGTAATACCACGTTACCTACGTAAAATAACGTAACTAACGCCATCTATTGACATACTTTGGGCGGCTTGCTCTGACGTTGAACCTTAAGTATCTCCGGGTGGACGGTTAGAATAAACAAGAACTTATTTTTTCAATTGGGAACTTATTGTAGCGCCATCTAGAGAAATAATTTAGTATCAAGATGTGCCTATGCAGTTCCAGAGGTGATACTATCAATAACAGTGAGATGGCGTTTAATTTCTTGTCATAGAACTAAAATTTCCAACTAGGTATGCTCTTTTGGCTCCGACTGTACGTAGGGACCGTCGATACGTCGTCTCAGTGCTTATTTGTTCTATCGACCATCCAGCAATCCTCGCACCTAGCGAGTTTCTTTTCATTTTATTTAAACAATCGCTGTTGATTTTTGCAGATGGATCAAACAAGCACGAAGAAGATATTCCTAAATTAGTGCTTGTTTGGTCAACCTCCCAAAATCAACAGTGATTGGTTTACTATAATCCAAAGAAACTCGCTAGACGCGAGAATCGCTGGATGGTCTGTAGAACGAATAAGCACTGAGGCGACGTATAGTCCTCGCTGTACGTTTTCTTAACTTTTTTACTAACTAAGTACTTTAATAAACATAACTGGATACTTTTGATGTTATTTAAATATGTTTTAAATGTTCGACCATGTACAACTAGACGTGAGTCAGAGAGTGCATAATAAACAACTTACAATATATACGGCGAGTGTATATGCATGCATTTAGTTTTTGATATTGTCATGAGCCCATTTGGTTATGTTTTCGAAATCTTCCTGAACATATTTTTGTATTTCCGAAACATTCTTTGACGCGTATACCAAACACATGTCGTCTGCATACATATACACCTGTATTTCTATTTCATTACACTATTTACATGCATCACATACCCCACCGGCCCAAAAACTGAACCGAGGTGAACAGTTACTCCAGTTCTCACAAATGAGGCGGTTAAGCTGAGAATTGGCTGAAAGGGAGTCTTTTTCTATTCCTAGGTCTAATAGAATATTGGGTCTATAGATCAAGGCATCGAAAGGCGTATCAAATATGGGGTTGAGTTTGCACTGGAAGATTGGACAGGGGAGGCTAATGAACTTTACGAAGCTATTGAAGAGGCAGGGAGGATCTTTATGTATCCAGTACTGGTTTGAGGATATATAATCCGAAAGGGAGTGAAGTTTGGGGATGAGGGGGTGGTTGGAGAGCTGTATTGTTTTGAAGCAGTATATATCAGAGAGGTATTGCCGTCTTAGGTGGAGGGGAGGCTCTGAGCACTCCACTTGAAGGGCATTGATGGGAGATGACTTCATTGCCCCACAGATGATGCGAGGCTTTTGGATTGAATCTTATCTAGGCTAATTAGGGCTGACTTGTTGCATGGTTCCAAGAGAAATGCCCCGTTATCGAGGTGGCTGCGCACCAGGGCGTTATACAATAATATTTGGGAGTAGGGGTGTGACTCCCACCAGGCGCCAGACAGGGATCGGAGAATGTTGATACACTTTTCGCATTTTTTGATGACGTAGTTGACGTGATGTGTTCCTGACAGTTTTGAATCTAAGATCACTCCTAGGAATCTAGACGTGTTACACACGGGGACCTCCTGATCATTCAGGCGTATAGAAACTTCTGGAATATTTCTACGGCGAGAAAATACGGTAACGGAGCACTTGGCGATAGAAAGAGACAGGCCGTGGGCGTGAAGCCATTCCCCGAGGTAGTACAGGGCTGAGTTAAGCCGGGAAGAGGTGTCATCTATATCTTTAGATGAGAAAAATAGGACGATATCATCTGCATATTGCAGGATATTGCAGAAGCTATTTACAGAGGTTTCTAAATCAGAAGTGTAGATGCTGTACAAGAGCGGGCTAAGGACTGACCCTTGTGGGAAACCTTTCCAGATAGTCCTGGGTGGGGAAAGCTGGATTTGATATTTTATTTGAACCGATCGTGAGGAGAGGAGGTTAGAGATGAAATTGACTAGTTTGGTTGGGACCTTGAGCCGGAGCAGTTTTTGCCTAAGTATGGGCAAGAGAACATATCATAGGCGGATGAGACGTCGAGGAAGAGGCCTACCAGGGATTCCGGTTTTGAGAAAGCTAAGCGGATGTCGGTGACAAACCGGCTTTGACTATCCATTGTGCTGTATCCTTTTCGAAACCCAAATTGGCTTGTGGCCAGTAGGCCCTCGCTCTACATGAACCATTCCAGTCTGTTTTTAACCAGGTGTTCTAATATTTTCGCTATGGTACAAGATAGGGCGAGAGGACGGTAGCTAGAGGGGTCAGAGCAGGGTTTACCTGGTTTAAGTATAGGGATTACTATTTGAGTCTTCCACTCATCAGGGGGAACGCCGAATTTAAAAATGCAGTTAAGTACCTGAAGAAATAGTTCTTTCGCAGTGGGAGATAGGCTGACCAAAAATGCGTATGGGATGCCATCGACCCCTGGGGATGAGTTTTTAAGGCCGGACAGTACTAGAGACAGTTCCTCGAGTGAGAACGGAGCATCGAATTTATCGTTAGAGGGGGCGGGAGAGGAGAAAGGTTGGGACTCATCAAGAGAAGGAGCTGATGGGGGGGCCAATTTGTTTGCAAAGCCATCCAGCCAGTTGGAGGGATCATTGGAAGATATATTATGGTCGCATGAGACAGCGCCTCGAAATCTTCTCATGTTACTCCACACTAGATATGGGGGGGATCGGGGCGAGAGGGATTCACAAAAGTAGTTCTATCCGCTTTTCTTTTTCTCTGCCAATGTTCTTACTGCCTTGGCAGATGCTCTCTGAAACTCAACCCAATTCTCTGTGGACATGTGTGATGAATACGCTTGTTCTGCAGTTTTCCTTGCCCTACATACAGATATCCGTGCATTCAGCGTCCTACCATGGGAGAGACCGAATTTTGTCACTGACTGAGATTTTAAGTGGAATAGCACCCCTGGCTGAAATTAATTGGCTATTTTTAGACTGAGGAAATGTTTGGAAATCGAGATATGGGGCGAATTAAGTATCCAACGATACGAGTTCAGGGTTGGTAAAGGCACAGAATACATAATAGTACAGGTACAGAAGACGCACTCCGCCATAGCAATTCAACAAATATAAATCTTTATGCGTGATAATAAAGTACAATTTCCTTCGCGCCGGCTTTGAATACCTACTCTTATATTAGCCTACTGATCGCGCGCGCAAGCAAAAATGAGCCGAATTGCTGCGCGCGAAAGTTCTTCTGCCGCAAACCGCCTCTGAAGGTCACAGCCGGCACGCTTTGTAGGGATGCGAATTTCGAGATTTATATGAAAATAGGTACCTACGAAAAGTGTACTGGAGTACATTTCTACACCCAAGTAAAACAAAAATAAAATGTTTTGTTAAACGTAGGATATTGAAAGAAAATCAACGCACAAATATTTGAAAAAATATGAAAATTGCATTATCATATAAAATTAACGAATGAGGTAGGAAGCTGAGTTACTTAATACAGAATTGATAAAATAAAATAAAACTCGTGAAGAAATGCGAACCGCATCGGAGCGCGCGCGTAACGTGCGGCGCGCGGCAACCAACTGACTAACCTTCCCGGGGGTGTCGCCGCACGTACTTGCAACTCTATACCTACGCCGCGGAGTGCGCCAGGCCTGGTAAAGGTTGCATTTTGTAGCAAGCAATTTTAGCCTTCCTTTGATGCCATTTTTATCCTACGGAAATATTTAGAAGAGGGATATAGGTTAATTTTGGTATTTGCCGGTCACCCATCCATTTGCGGTCACCCATCCATTTTCGGTCACCCATCCTTTTGGTCATTTAACTGCTTAAAATAATTGAAATGATATTGTTTACGGAAATATTTTATGAAACTTTATTAGTTATGTGTTGAATAACTATCCGTTGGTAGTAACTTAAAGTACAGTTGTTGTGTGTATATTGATTACGATGAGTCGATGAGGCTAAAACGGATGGTCATATTTTACACTTAGAATTAAATACACAACGCTGGGTGGTTTTTATCACAACTACATAAATGCGTATTCTTACCTCACGTTTAAATACAAGTGATTTATGTAGCTTTTCATTAAAGTTAATTCAGTCCATTTTATGACATAGCCCATAGCCCGGACACATTTATGGTCTTTGGACACTTTAAATACTTTTTAACCGACGAAAAAACAAAAGAGGAGGAGGTTCTCAATTCGTCCCGAACTTTTATTTTTATTTTTTATGTATGTTCACCGATCATTTGGAGACGGCTGGACCAATTCGAAAAATTCTTTTTTTGTTTGAAAGCGCGTGCACTGCCCAGGTGGTCCCATTGTCATCAGGTCAGGATCGGATGGCAGAATCCTTAAAAATTCAGTAAATTCTTATATTTTGAAGCATAATGTACTTATGTTTACCTACATGCTTGGAGACGGAAGATGCTCGAAGCCTACATGCCTACCCGTTGACATCAACTGCATGACAAACATCTGGCAAAGAAGCTTGTCAAAAAGAGGTTTTTTTAAAGGTCGTATATGAATATTAGTCTGTAGGTATTTTATAGTGATTCTTTATTCTCTTTGAACTCTTATACGACTGGTAGTCCGAGTTCTTAATTGGCAGTTTGTATGGAGGTATGGTCCCATCTGGCAGAAATCATGAAACTTGGCATGTGTGTAGCTTACATGTGTAAGCTTCAGGAAAAGAAGGGAAGCAAGTTGGACCCCTGCTTCCCCCTTTCCCTTTTATGTCCCAAATTTCAGTTATCTTTATTTTCTCGGAAACGATTAAAGATAGGAAAAATTTGTCAAGGTAAGAAATATTCCTTATAAAATTGTCTACATAATTGTTCTTGGGACGATGTTGATAGGACTTATACTTTTCGAGTTATGCTTCTGGGAAACCCATAATTTTTTTGAAGGTGACTTCCAGCTCTGAATTAGCAATATCTACCATGTTATATAATATTCTTTCAAACTTGCTATTGGTTTTGTTAGTTAGGTAGTCTACAAAAACCCGCAGAACAACACTTCAATCATGCCTATGGGGATGGGGAGGGGCAAAGTTTATTTTTCCAGCTGAACTTGAGGACTTCTGACTCCTTAAGTAAATGTGACACGAAATTGAGTATCATTTTCAGATATATCAAAGACAGGAGTATTCATTTCTGGAACTCTTTGGTACATTTCATACAAAAATATAAATATATTAAGTGAAATTGAAAAATATGTTTCTTTCTCATTCAAACTCTGTTTTCTTCTGAAACTTGAGACATATTTATTAGATAATAACACATACTCGAAGACATACTAACCCTTATTATAAAACCATATTTTATTTTCGAAAATATTAGAAAGTACCTAGCCTACGGAAGCCTAAATATTTTTACAAAGTTATGTTTGTAGCTGGAAAAATTTCATATTCATAGATTTTGTATGCAAAATAAGATTACCAACGCAAACTTATATTTCTCAATTGTCGCTAAACCATTCCAGATAGAAATGCCCTCATAGGAATGTTGTTTATACTGAAGGGTAGTTTTTGTTGGAATAAAGAAATTGAGGATCTGGAGTACTTGATGTTTAAGAAGACATTTACAGTATCTCGAATAGTTTAGCTGGGCTGTTGATGTTCCACATCAAGTACTCCAGATCTTCAATTTCTATATATCAGCATAAACAACTCTTCAGTATAAACAACATTTCCTATGAGGCATTTCTCTATCTGGAATGGTTTAGCGACAATTTAGAAATATACGTTTGCGGTTGGTAATCTTATTTTTGCATACAAAATCTATGAATTTGAAATTTTCCAGCTACAAACATAACTTTGTAAATATTTAGGCTTCTGAAGCTAGGTATTTTCTAATATTTTCGAAAATAAAATATATTTATAATTCGGGTGAGTATGTCTTTGAGTATGTGTTATTATCTAGTAAATATGTCTCAAGGTCATGAAGAAAACAGCGTTTGAATGAGAAAGAAACATATTTTTCTTATTTCACTCAATATTTTATATTTTTGTATGAAATGTACCAAGAGCGTTCCAGAAATGAATACTCCGTCTTTGATATATTCGAAAATGATACTCAATTTCTGTGTCACATTACTAAGAGTCAGAAGTCCTCAAGTTCAGCTCGAAAAAATAAACTTTGCCCCCTCCCCATCCCAGCGATTGAAGTGTTGTGCGGGTTTCTTTGTGACTACCTAACAACAAACCAATAGCAAGTTTGAAAGAATATTCTATCACATGGTAGTTATGGCTAATTCAGAGCTGAAGTCACCTAAAAATTATGGGTTTCCCAAGCATAACTCGAAAAGTATAAGTCCTATCAACATCGTCCCAAGAACAATTATGTAGACAATTTTATAAGGAATATTTCTTACCTTGACAAATTTTCTATCTTTAATCGTTTCCGTAATAAAGATAACTGAAATTTGGGACATAAGGGGTAAAGGGGAAGCAGGAAGTCCAACTTGCTTCCTTCTTTCCTGGCAGCACATGTAAGCTACACACATGCCAAGTTTCATGATTTCTGCCAGATGGGATCATACTTCCAGCTAAGGAGCCGTACTATGGGCAGATTTTGATAAGAGCTATGTCAAAGAAATACTTTCATCACCCTGAGACACCATTGCTAGTTTTGTTGTAAAATAATTACGTATTAACTTGCAAATGATTGAATTTTATCAAAGGAGAGAGAATCGGTCGCGAACGGACCTATTTAACCAAACTTTTAGGACCATTGACGATAGTGTCATTGACGTCTTACATCACAGTTTGACTTAGCTCAAACTTATCACACAAGCGGTTTTCGAACGGGTGCGGAACGGAACGGACGGCCGGCGGATGCGCAGCGAATTCGTCACGTACGCGAAGCGATTTGCAACGTTTTGATAGAAGTAGATACCGCCGGTATCCGCCGCACGTCCGAGACGAATTCGCTGCGTATCTGCCGCGCATCAGTCGCGCGTTGCGCGTCTGGACGTTCGCCCCGCATCCGCTAGCAAACCCGTTGTGTGATAAGGCTCTTTTATCTCAAATCAAACCAATCATAATCGTGTTTGTTTACATTTATTTAAAACTTCGACAGCAGAAAACTTTTGCAAATAGCAATATTTTGATAAATTGAATTTAGCTGTAGGTAGAACAAATCCTACTTTCCTATATAGGTAAATGTTTACAATAACATTATTATAACCAACCAATGATTTTATGATTACGCAACAAAATAGATCCCATGCTCTGTGCTATGCAAGCGGACATCTGACTGAGAAGGCCGCCTGGCTTACCCTAAAAAGAACTGCTATGGTGTTGCTACTACTACATGGCCGAGTAATGATACGAGTATTTTATGTGGCCGACTAATACTTTGATTATTGTTCGATGTTAATCAGAACATTAATTTAACATGAACTGAACTGAATGAAGTATTTTATTGCAGCAGCGCAGTTGCAATTAGAAAACCTCATAATAGGTATATCCCAAGTACCTATTCGATAAGGTCTGCGTATCATTGAATATGAAGAGCAAGCTGATAGTTATTGTGAAGTACCTATTTAACTATCTATCTAATATATGTAAGAAAAACTAAGGAAAAGACTGAGGGTAAATAATTATCATCATGTCATACTTATCATATTTTTAATATTACGTTTTAGGTGTGGTGCATGAGCTGGGTGATGTGTGCGTGAAATGAAAGAGCTGGTTTTGCTTGTAGCCAAGTGCAGGCTGGTGAGAATGGTCATTTATTCAAGAAATTAGACCTATACATTAACAACATTCACATAGCTCATTTAGTATATATATCATGTCGAGTAAGAATCTTACAAATACAAAATTGTGGGTAGTTGAAAATAATAACATAAATGATATACCCTACGAAGTGAAATCCTAATTTTAGAAATACATCTTGACGGTATCGTATAAAATACATAAATGTGTGTACCCCACATACCTCCCTTCCTAGTGAAACGTTCATAAGGAAAGAAAATAAAACAAAACTCAAATATCTTATTTACATCAATAATGGTCATATAAAACATATACTAAAATATCGGAATAATAATTTTATATACAGAATTTTACATTAAAATATATACGCTTAAAATTAATACGCTTGTTCCGTCTTCAAACTTCGCAGCGCTGGATCTGCGCGGGCGGCAGGCGGTCCCCCCGCAGCCGCACGGCGCACGATACCGGCCAACGCTGACGCCAATTCGCTCCGTCTATATAACGCGCGCGCGCACGGCGCCGCCACGTTAGTCGACTCCAGCCACCACCAGACGTTCGTTACTCGCCGCATTGAAGACTTCAGTTATTCTTGTCCCCGTGCTCCATATCGAAGATGACTACGTGCCATGCTGCTTTCCAACAATCCATCGTGCCAGTTGTGTAACTAGTGCTTCGTTCGAGATACGTCCAAGCAACGTGCTTCAAGAAGAATACTTCGAGATCGTCCGACCAAAGTGCTTCAAGAAAAATAACGCTTCGTTTTGTGCTTCGACGTGGTGCTTCTGAATTCGTCGCCGGCCAGTTGCTGGTTTATTTAATAACAGCTACACGCTGTGAACTGCAATTCTCATTGCAACTTCTTAGTTTCACACTACGACTGACGTCAATAATATAAATTTGCTGTTTTATTTTTACCCTTGATGTTTGTTACATACGACTAGTGCATGTATAAGCAGTCGTATTTGCACGTATTTAGTAGTTAGTTGCTTGCTTTTGTATGTTGGATGCGGTTGAATGTCGCTTGCAAGGTGAATTTGGCTTGGCTTGGTGCGGGTGGTGCTTGCTTGCATAAGTAGGTAGCTGCATATTTCGCATGTTTTTCACAATTACCCTTATTCCTGTGCATGTGCCATGTATGCTTTGTAGTATGAATGCTTGCTAAAATATGGATATGGTAGGGATAGTTTTTTTGGGTACTACTAATTATCTGCCTACCCCGCAAGGAATATAGGCGTGATATATGTATGTATTATGGGGTATTTTAGCTAGATAGGTACACTGCTTAGCGGTGTTTCATAGCTTTGGTTTTGGCGTAGATAGCCTATAGCGGTTGTAGCAATGTAGCTTACAATAGCATGTCGCTTTAGATGCATAACATACGATTAAATAAGCTTATATTGCATGTTTTTGCTAATAATGCATATCGCACGCTGTGGTGCTGGTTGCTTTGCTTTCCGCTTGGTTTCTTGATGAGCGGTGTCGGTACAGTAGACAGGTACCGTAGTTTAGCTTGGCTACTAATTTTGGTGCCGTTTTTGAGGTATTTTGGGTAGACTGATACGCCAAAATTTTGATTTTTGCGTGGGTAGTTCGAAATAAAACGCATATCTGACGGTAGGTTTGGAAACTCTCCCACTCCTGGTAGTGAATGGTGATTGGCTAATATTTTCGGTAGATTTTGCTTGACTACCTCCGATAGTAGGTATGGGTCGTTCGTCGACTCGATGTCCCAAACTGGAAGTAGATACCGTAGTTTGGCTTTCCAAAGGATTTGTTGCACGTATATTTTGTGGTGTGCTAGGTACCTCGTAGTCGATTAGGTATGCGGGTTTTAACCGATCTATCGATATAACAGTAGTTCTGTTTGGTAGCTGTATTTTGTATGATTTATCATAGCGTTGTAAAACTTCATATGGTCCGTCGTAAGGTGGGGTTAAAGGTGCTCGGACTGCATCATTTCGCACGAATACGTGCGTAGATTTATCTAAATCTTTGTGGACAAAACTTTGTCGCTCTGCCTTCGGCCTTTGTGCCGGTTGCATTGATTCCATGTAGGTACATAGCTTGCGTACGAATTCTGCGTCGTTATCATTCAACTTGGTAGGTATGAAGAAGTCAGACGGTACTCGTACTTGTGTTCCGTACATTAGTAATGTAGGACTCATATTGTTGTCCGTGCGTATTGCTGTGCGCAAACCTAATAAAACAACTGGTAGCTTATCGGTCCAGTTATTACGTGCGTCATTAGCCATTAGAGCGGCTTTTAATGACCTGTGAAATCTTTCAACTTTTGCGTTAGCCTGCGGGTGGTAGGCCGTAGTTCGTATTCTTTGTATGCCGAATTTTTTCATCAGGCACTGGAATAATTTTGATTCGAACTGTGCTCCCTGGTCCGTCGTGATACGTAGTGGACAACCAAACCGGGCTATCCAGGTATCGAATAAGACCTTGGCAATTACTTCTGCCGTTATTTCACGTACCGGCACGGCCTCTGGCCAACCGGTAAACCTGTCTATCATTGTCACGTGCGACATTCATTAGACAAAGGGAGTGGACCCACCACGTCTATATGACAGTGCTCGAATCTATGCGATTGAGGAAATTCACCCAGCGGTGTGACTGAGTGTCGATGCACTTTTGCTCTTTGACACGGCACGCATGACTTTGCCCATGCGCCGATATATCGGTTCATTGCCGGCCAGAAGTACTTTGACGAAATAATTTTTCGTGACGTACGTACACCAGGGTGTGACATATCGTGTTGCGCTTTGAATGCAGTCAAACGATATGCGACTGGTAAATACAGTCTTGGTGTCTGAGTAGACATTTCGCACGTAACCGCCTGGGTTACCGTAGGAAGGTTGATTTCGACGAATTTTAGATTCTTCTGCTTTTTCAGCTGTTTCAACTCTTCATCTTTTTGCTGATCGACAGCTAATTGCTCAAAATTGATGACTGTGGGACATGTTATGGCCTCAATTCTTGATAGCCAGTCCGCAGCTGCATTTTCTTCGCCTTTACATATTAATACTTTTGCGAAATTGAAATGAAACTTAACTGACGCTCCCGTCGCGGGGTGTCGTTATTGTTTGGCAGTTTAGTTAAAGCGTACGTTAACGGTTTGCGATCCGTTTAAACAGTTACGTCATTTCCCTCAATTAGCCGCCTAAAATGTTTGACGGCTGTGTAGATTGCGAGAAGTTCTCGATCATGAGGCACTGTAACGCTTTTGTGTCTCACTCATAGACTTTGAAAAGAAAGCAAGTGGCTTCCATGTTTTGCCTACTTTTGATTTAGCACTCCGCCGAGGCCGTATAAACTTGCATCTGATAGAATGCATAATGGTGCACCGTGTACTGGGTAAGATAACGTCACTGCTTCAAAATGCTTTTGCGGCACTTTTCAGCTAGTTCAGCTTCATCGTCCATACTATGGGTGTCTTATCCTTCTTTTTAGTATTGTGTAGGTATTTATTTAGTTCATATTGACTTTCTGCCTGTCAGGTAAACAGTCTCTGTAAGAAGTTTATCATGCCGAGAAAGCGACGTAGTTCTTCGACATTTCAGGTTTTTATATGTTGAGATGGCTTTCACCCATCGGGTGTCGGTGCGATGCCATCCGCTGAACCTGGTAGCCTAGGTACTCTGAAGTGAGTTTTCCCAAATCGCATTTGTCGATGTTTAGTACAACACCATACTCGTTGAGACGTTTGTACATTGTGGAGTATTTTTTCATGAGACCGCTTCGTCTTTGGAGAATAATCAGATATCTTCATCTACGTGAAACATCCCTCGACACCTCTCAGTACTTCAGTGCATGAATCATGAAAGTCTGGCTTGTTTCTTAGCCCAAACAACATACTCGAAATTAAATAAGCCAGATAGCGTTATTATTGCAGTTTTCAGGATTCTCCATTGGTATCCAATGGTATAAGCTTTTCAGGTCGAGTTTGAAAATACCCTCATGCCTTTAACTGATATATGAAATCTTGTAACGTGGTATTGGGTATCGGTCCGGCAATGTAACTGCATTTAGACGGCGATAGTCTGACCATGCACCGCATTTCTTTTGTACTTTGTTCATTGGAAGCTTGCCCAAGGACTTTTGATGGCTGGCAAACTCCCATTTCATCCTCTCAAACTCTTGTTTGGCCGCCTGATACTTTTCAGGAGTGAGTGGTCGGGCTTTCGAATACAACGGAGGTCCCGTCGTTTCAATGTGGTGTCTGACGTCATGTTTTGCAGGTTTGTTTAATGACATTGGTCGAATAACATCTGGGTATTCTTTCAGTATGTCATAGTACTTATGATCGCTATTTAGCGTGAACATTTTGCTTTGATCGGACCTGATTTTGGTTGCATTCACTGATAGTTCAGTGATCCCATCGACAAGTCTTTTACGTATGTCTACGAGCAATCTGTAGTGATCTAGGAAGTCTGCTCCTAGGATGGATGTCTTTACATCGGCTATGATGAAAGTCCATCTGAAACTGCGACGTAAGCCCAAGTTGAGCGTAATCGTCTTTTCACCGTATGTATTGATAGGTGAGTTATTTGCGGCGTATAGCCTGTAACTGCTCGATGTACGCGCTGGTTTACCTCGTACTGCGATTACTGAAATTTCAGCACCAGTATCGATAAGGAATCGTTCCCTAGTGTCTCTGTCGTCTACACAAAGGCGGTGGCCTGCTTGTGGAATGCCGATGCCCGCCACGATCGGTTCCGGAGTTAGTTTTCCGACTGCATTTTCTTATTATGCCTACACGGCGACTCGCATCGATAGGCTTTAGCGCCAAATTTCCGATGGAACCTACATTCACGTTCTATTTCATCATTGTGCTGCTTTGCGTGGCGCAAGTTACGACCACTGGAACGCGAGCGCGAGCGCGACTGCTGTCGCTGCCGCGAGCGGTAATGTTGTCGAGATCGAAAAGTGTGATGCTCGTCCCTCTTACGAAGTTCAGCGACCTCGAATGATAGCCTGTCTATCTGTTTAGATAGCGCTTCGATTATGCTCTCTTGTGAGCTAGACTGCTTGGAACTGCCTGGCGTGCAAGCAGGAGACGAAACGGCTGCAATGGTAGCCGGTCCAGTGTGTTCCAGCATTTTATCGGCCATTACCGCCAGATTGTCTAGCGACGAATCTGAACTGACAGATAGCACTGCCCGTACTTGTGCTGGCAGCTGATTCATCCACATAAGTTTCAGACCGCTGTCAGGCATCCTATTATGCCCTAATTCTCTCATTTTGCGTAATAATTGGCTAGGCTTTTCGTCACCCAACTCAAGACCACTGATTAATTTCTGAAACTGTCTGGTCTCAGATTCATCATACACCGAAAGTAGTCTATCTTTTAGTGTCTGATATTTATTTGCTGTGGGCGGATTTAATAAAATATCACCCACTTGTTGCAAATCGCCTGGCTGCAATACGCTAAGTACGTAGCGAAATTTGTCGTCGTCCGATTTCTTGCTCGGTTCGACTAGCAGCTCAAAATGTGCGAACCACAGACGTGGATAGGTACGCCAAAATGGCAAAAGCCTAGATTGGATGGATACGCCATGCAAACTGAAGTCATCTTCTTTGCGATCTCCACCGTTGGTGTTGTCACCGTTGGTTTTGTTTTCATCATCGCCCATTGCTTAGAGTTGTGAGATGCGTGAGTTTGACGATCAGTCTTTATTGAAACTTGAGAAGCTTTTAATAGAATGCTGAAATAAAGATGTGCAGGGCTAACTTAGCTTTCCCGCACAAGCGCTCGGGGTCCAACTTGGATTCCCGTACAAGCAACGTGCGTGCTATGTAGGGCCAATTTAGGATATCCCTCAAACGAGCGTCGTGGGTCACCAATTTAGGTGACCTCAAACGAGCGTCGGGGTCACCAATTTAGGTGTGGTGCATGAGCTGGGTGATGTGTGCGTGAAATGAAAGAGCTGGTTTTGCTTGTAGCCAAGTGCAGGCTGGTGAGAATGGTCATTTATTCAAGAAATTAGACCTATACATTAACAACATTCACATAGCTCATTTAGTATATATCATGTCGAGTAAGAATCTTACAAATACAAAATTGTGGGTAGTTGAAAATAATAACATAAATGATATACCCTACGAAGTGAAATCCTAATTTTAGAAATACATCTTGACGGTATCGTATAAAATACATAAATGTGTGTACCCCACAACGTCCACACTAACTAACTATGAAAGGTTGAGGTTGATAAACATACAACTACTTAGTACAAATCATTACATTTAGGGGGTTGAGATGGAGCTTCTGCCTCACATAGAAAAGAAACAGTCAAATATTGGTCACCAAAAAGTATAAAATAAAAGCTTTTTAACAAAAAATATCAACCAACGAAAACTGAAAAGCATAAAATAATTAACTTTTGTAAGTCAACCTTAATAAAATCATTAGTTTACAAACGATTGGTAGAAGGTACTATAGGAATATTTTCGGAAATATTTTGAGATTTTATTAAATTTTATTAACCAAGTTCATAAATTAATCTAAATGTGCCTGTCTAAATGATTTTGAGTTGGCGCCAATCATAATTAAAATAAATAAATAATCATCCATGGATCAAATATCTACCTACTACTGTCCTGGATGGAACGAGATCTCCAGTTAGTTTAACAAGCGTGGTAAGTATGAATATATTCTCCGTTAGGGAGATGATAGTGGACAATAAAGAGGCGCCTCGCGCGCTGTTTCCCTAATTTGTGTGTAAAGTATGGTAATAAATACGCTTGATTGGCGCCGACTCAAAATCATTAATTTATGAACTTGGTTAATAAAATTTAATAAAATCTCAAAATATTTCCGAAAATATTCCTATAGTACCTTCTACCAATCGTTTGTAAACTAATGATTTTATTAAGGTTGACTTACAAAAGTTAATTATTTTATGCTTTTCAGTTTTCGTTGGTTGATATTTTTTGTTAAAAAGCTTTTATTGGTTTAAAAATTTAGTTTATGTATCGTTTAGAGTATTTAGAGTTTTTTTAAGTAGGAACATTTTCGGGATTAAGAATTCGGGATTTTTAGAACTGAATTTTGAAAATAGTTGCCTACCACGCGCTTTCTTTGCCACTTTCACATGCGCAAGCTTACGCGTCTTTTAATTCAAGTTTACCCTAAATTATCAATTTAACATTAAATACATTACTTTATTTATTTATTTATTTATTTATTTAACCGTTTATTGTACACAATAAAATACAAAGAACATAACATATAGAACAATACACAACAGGTCAGCTTATTTCTAAAAAGAAATCTCTTACAGCAGACCTAGGGTAGTGAGATGGCATAAAGTGAGGCAGTGGACGTGTACAACTTAGGTACTATGAATATAAATTTAGGAATAAAAAAAAAGTGTCTACTTATATAAATTAATATACACTTACATAATATTACCTATAATACAAACTAGTACCTATGCATACCTATACATAAATAAATAAAAATATTATAAAATTATAAATATATACCTATACAAAATAATACGAATTAATTTGACAGAGAAAGATAATGCTCTTTAACTCGTTTCTTAAAGATAGTAAGAGAAGGGCTATCACGCACTGTGTGCGGGAGGGAGTTCCACAGTCTGGCCGCATGCACAGTAAATGAATAACTGTAGAAGTCGGAGTGGTGTATGGGTATCGAAAGAATTGTCCTTACATAGGAGCGACAAGGTTTGTCCGGGGGACGAGAGAAATTGAAGCGTTCTTTGAGGTAAGAAGGAGAAGATGGGTTGTAAAGAACATTGTAGAGACAAGAAAGAACATGGGCATTTCTTCGATACCGGATTGAAGCCACTTGAGTTGTGAGCGAAACTGTGAGACGTGGTCGTATTTGCGTAAGCCAAAAATGAATCGGATGCAGAGGTTTTGGAGACGCTCAAGTTTGCTCAACAACTCCTCAGTGGCATCCAAGTAGCAGGTGTCAGCGTAGTCAAAGAGGGGAAAAAGAAGTGTCTGGGCAAGATTAATTTTAGTTTTTAAAGGCAAGAAGTTCTGGAGGCGTTTTAGCGAATGGAAAGTAAAGAATACATTACTGCTAACAGCGTTGACCTGCGCAGTCCAACTGAGATGCGAATCAAGTAAAATAGCAAGATTTTTGGCAGTTGCCGTGTAAGCTATAGACGTGCCGTTATAGATAACAGGTGGGATACTAGGATAGTCTATTTGCCTACACATATAAGAACTACCCAAAAGCATGGCCTGAGATTTTATTGGGTTGACCACGAGACCGAAAGATTCAGCCCATTCAGCAATTTAGCTGAGGTCATAGTTGATGGCCGCAGTCGCACCATTGATATCATCATAGGTGAAATGACGATAGATCTGCAAATCGTCTGCATAAAGATGGAAGCTAGAAGAAATAACAGAAGTAACAGTGTTAATGAAAACCGAGAAGAGAAGAGGGGAAAGGACGCCACCTTGAGGAACACCTGCAGAGAGATCACACCATTCCGAGAAAGCCTCATCAGAACGGACCCGCTGCGAGCGACCCCGAAGGTAAGAATCGAACCAGGTTATTGCCGAAGATGAGATATTAAGAGAGCGAAGCATAGCGAGTAGAATATCAAAGTCAACTGAGTTGAAGGCATTGCTGAAATCGAGTAAGATAAGAATAGTCAAGGCCTTATTCTCCATAGCATGGCGAATATCGTCAGTGACTTTAATAAGCGCTGTCACGGTGCTATGACCAGTACGAAAGCCTGACTGGTAAGGAGAGAGAAGACTATTCGAGATAATGAAGTCAGATAGTTGCTTGTGGACAATGTGTTCAAGGACCTTGGATAGGAATGGAAGGATGGAGATGGGGCGAAATTGGGAGAATGATGAAGGATTAGGAACCTTAGGAAGGGGAATAACATCAGCACGTTTCCATGCTGATGGGAAAGAACTCATTGCCAGAGAGAAATTAAAGATGTGTAAGGATTGGCAAGAGTTCGGCAAGGATAAGGAGATCATACGAGAGGAGAGATCATCATTGCCACAGCAGTAGATTTAATAGATAGTATATGCTTCTTAACATCCTCCTCGGCAACAACATTAAAAGAGAAAGAAGGGCACTGTGGTAATGGCTGACTGTTTACGTTAGCAATAGTCGTAGCTTTGACGACATTATTCGTAACAGGAGGAGATGAAAATGCCGGTTCAGTGCTGACAAATCGACAGCACCACTAGGGTAGCTGGCGATTTCCCAACACCAAGCGTGCGTAAAATTTCCAAACTTGAGCAGGATTACAGTTGTCGATAGATTCATGAATGTGGCGTCGTTTCGCATCCCTACACAGACGACTACAGCGATTTCTCAACAGCTTATACTGCGCAAGGTTATGTTCAGTTGGTCGTTTTTGTACCGCTTCTTTGCCCTATCCCGCTTAGCCATTAAATCATAAATGTCCTGTGAAGCCATGAGTAGGATCATGTTTCATTTTAACTTTACGGATAGGTGCATGAGTGTCGTAGAGTTTAATGACATTTGCGGCAAACAACTCAAGTTTTAAATCAATGTTAGCAGCGTCATGAACTAGGGACCAATTAATAGATGCAGCATCCCGCCTCAACGCCTCCAAATCAATGCCCCTAAAACTACGCAAATACATAAATTTGGGCTTGCGCTTGGGTGGACGAATTTTGAAAGAAAGATAGACTAAGTCGTGATATGAAAATTTGCAGGAAATTGACCATGAGAAGCAATTTTGTCAGGGAAGATGTAATCATGAGATCCAGAAGAGAAGGTGTGCAATTTGTGCATGTGTTGGCAGAAGGGGTAAAATATTTAAATTAAGTGCGGACAAGAGTGACTGTAGCTTGTGAGTTCGGTAGTCATTTTTAATGAGACACGTATTGAAATCACCTAACAAGAGAGTGTGGTCGTAGTTGGGGCGGCAGTGTGTACCAAGTAGATTCTCCAGAGAATTGAAATAATCAACCCTGAGGGAAGGACTGTAGAAGACCGCGACCAACACTTTCCTGTGGCATAGTGTGATTTCTATGAAAATATGCTCAGCCATTGGCTCAGTCGACCGTGAATATTTACTTGAAGAAACGCTGATAACGTTATGCACGATATCAGCGCGCAGGTAAATAGCGACACCACCACATGCCTTGCCCGTGCGGTCGTTACGTATTAGCTTGAAGCCAGGAAGTGGGAAAAGATTAGAAGGTAATGATGGCTTCAGAAACGATTCGGAAACAAGAATTGCATCGACAGCAGTATTACCAAAAGCAGCAAGAAAGTCGGAATAATGGGCAGGAATGCTTTGGGCATTTATATGACACACATTAAAGTTTTTTTGAGTGGAGAGAATACGGCATTTAACTGGTCATGTACGGACAAGAATGTGGAACTATCACCGTCACTATCAGTAGCGCTAAGAAACTGGTCAGAAGAAGAACACGAGAAAAAGCTATCATACTATCATACTTTATTATCAATTTTGTATTTTACATACATACGGTTTATTATTTATTTATTGGGATTGTAATGCACTCACAGTGCTATATTATTCTCACAAGTGAAAATAAGAAATAGATGAAATGACATGCATCGACCGGGGATCGAACCCGGGCCGCATGGGTAAACGCCCCACCGCTCTGCCACTGAGCTATCGATGCACGGCCGATGAACGCCAAATTATCTATCTCTTGATGCTCGTCTCCAAGCGACGATCCAGCGACATCTGTAGAGTATTTGAACTTACTACATGGTTAGTCCACATTATGAGTGGAATTCAAACCATATGATGAAGCTTGCTTAATCAATCTATTGGGATTGTAATGCACTCACAGTGCTATATTATTCTCACAAGTGAAAATAAGAAATAGATAAAATGACATGCATCGTCGCTTGGAGACGAGCATCAAGAGATAGATAATTTGGCGTTCATCGGCCGTGCATCGATAGCTCAGTGGCAGAGCGGTGGGGCGTTTACCCATGCGGCCCGGGTTCGATCCCCGGTCGATGCATGTCATTTCATCTATTTCTTATTTTCACTTGTGAGAATAATATAGCACTGTGAGTGCATTACAATCCCAATAGATTGATTAAGCAAGCTTCATCATATGGTTTGAATTCCACTCATAATGTGGACTAACCATGTAGTAAGTTCTAAATACTTTCTACAGATGTCGCTGGATCGTCGCTTCGAGACGAGCATCAAGAGATAGATAATTTGGCGTTCATCGGCCGTGCATCGATAGCTCAGTGGCAGAGCGGTGGGGCGTTTACCCATGCGGCCCGGGTTCGATCCCCGGTCGATGCATGTCATTTCATCTATTTCTTATTTTCACTTATTATTTATTTATTTATTTATTTAACCATTTATTGCACACAAAACATACAAAGAAACAGTTTACAATGAGACAAGACACAACAGGTTTACTTATTTCTAAAAATAATTTTCTTACAGCAAACCTACACAAGTGAGACTAGACTATACATAGATTGAAACGCGGATATGACGTGCACAATACCTAAAACTGCTTTAAGAATGAATAATATATTGTTGGGAATCACTGAGAACTGCAGAGGGCGTCGGAGTCACGGGCCACGGCATGCAGTCTTGTGTCGATAACTTCACAAAGGTCGACCGCGCATCGCGAGTAAAGCGACTCAAAAGAGCCTCACACACTTTGGCTCGACGCTTGGTTCGGTGCGGTTGTCATTTAGGACTTGCTATTTACCTATATTTCGGTTATTTAAGGTGCTGCATCGAAGCCGCCAGCACCGTTTTAGCCACGCCCCCAGGGGGTGCTCCCTTTGCGGGGGTCAAGATGTCAAAACTTTTCTTTCCAAGTAAATTTACAATAATTAGCCATCTGTTGATCAATTGTGGAACAAATTAGTGCAATGCCACCTAGGGGAAAAGCTATGAACAAATACACTTCTAAAACAGGTGAAAGTAAATATACCCGCAAGGCAACGCACTCACCGTACGCGCCGAATAATGCGGATGGCTTAGCACACTTTTTGAATAAATGATTTTTCTTCCTTTCTTTCTTTCTTTCTTTCACACTTAGCAGCAAGCACAGCTGCATCGAATCGAATCGGTGTTGCCAAGTAAGTACTTTCCTCCCAGTTTAATGGATAATTTTGCCATGTATGTGTACTTTTCGGAAAGTTGCATGCGGCAGGCAACAATAGGTGGAAATATTTTTGCCCACTGGTTCTACGCTGGAACAAAACTTGTGAGCATATCATAGGTGCCACTTGTTCAAAGTTTTAAAAATATTATTGTTCAAGGAAGTAGAATGTGCAGAAAGGCAAAATGACAAAACGTCAAAGTAGCAGAATGTCAAATTGCTAGAATGTAAACGTGATAAAATGTAAAGAAGAAGCAGAAAACATTTTGTCCAAATGTGTAAATGTTAAGGTAACAGAATGTCAAGTAATTGAATTTTACTATTGTTCATGTAGTTATTGTAATGGCTTCAAAGTAAAAATTGTTCAGCATGACGAGGTGTTTTGCTGGCAAATTGTAACGAGGATATAAAGTATAATCCGTTCCACTAAAGAAGGGAATATGGGGCACTTGACAGCTGACAGCGCTGCTACAGTCAGCATACAAAGTTTAGTTTATACGTCCGTGTTTTCTTTTCGTTTTATTCCTTATATAGCATTAGATTCTTCATGAAATGGATCCAAAATATCAACCAAACCCCGATTACAGTGTTTACACTTAACTATTACATGCAGAAAGTTATAATTTTAAGTTAAACTTGTATATAATTTTGTGCATCGACAACGTCATAGTCATCATCATTATAGTCTATGATCAGCACTGGCTGGGGAATCCGTTCGATTCGGCGCGTGCGGTTCAGCAATATTTTCGAGGTTCCATAGATTTCATACAAAGCATCCAAAATTCGGTGAGTGCGTTTCGGGTGTGCGGGTATAAGTAGGTACTTTTAACTATAAACAGCTTTGCAACTCTGAATTCATGTAACAAAAAGTGAGAATTGAGATGGAATGGAGTCGATATTTTCTTTTAATTTTGCTAGTGAACAATACTAAAAACCTAGAACTTGCGTTTAAAATTATCTGAATGGGGTTATGGAACGGAGTAGATTTTTTTTATTGTAAAATGATATTTCGCTAGTGATCAACACTCAAAACCTACACTAAATTTCAGTAGGTGTAGGTTTTTGTCATAAAGTTTTTAAAATGAGTTAAAATTCACTGAAATAAATTTACTTGTATACGTTTATTAGTTCCTATATAATTTTTTTTAAATAGGCTAGCAACGCTCGACCGGGCTCGCATGTGTGACGTCACTAGACATAAATCAATGAGACGGAGACCTACGCAACGATGTCAGATGTCTACGCCACAACGTCATAAATGCCTAGGCAATCATATCAGAGGACTAGGCATTAATGTCCGAGTTATAAAAATATATATTTTAAAGTAGTCTTATTGAAAAGATACCGACTGGCATAGCCATTTTAGGGTTCGTAGGGTTTACTCATCATCTGCCTGCCCTTATCTCAATTTATTTGGGGTTGCCGCAACATGTCTTTCTGTTCCATTCATCAGCCGTCAAATCTTCGTTTACACCTTTGTGATTCATATCATCTTTTACACAATCCATCCAAACTTTTTTAGGCCTTCCTCTCCGTCTGCGTCCATCCACATTCATATTCATTACCTTTTTCGTCACATGATTTCCATCCCTCCTCACGGCTAGCTCTTAACTTTTCTGTCACAGGTGCAACTTTTAAACTTCCTCTAATATACTCATTCCTTTTTTTTATCCATTCTTGTCACACCACACATCCATCTCAACATTCTCATTTCAGGTAATCGTCTTTCATCCGTCACTTTTGTAGGCCAAGACTCAGATCCATACATGACGACAGGTCTGTCCACCGTCTTGTAAATCTTGCCCTTCAGTTTGAGGGGCATTCGGGGGTCACACACACACTGTGCCCGTGACCTGTCGCCATTTCATCCATTCTGCATTTATTCTGTGCTTGATAGTCCGGTCTATCTCACCATCGCCTTGTAAAAGTGAACCGAGGTACCTGAAGTCGGAGCAGACTGGTAAGGTAACGCCATTTAGCGCTACCGGAGCATAGCCGGAGAGACCGAAATCACAAAACATTTATTTTATTCAGTCTCCGTTCTGCCGTTTCTCAGGCCAACACTCCAGCTTTTCCCACCATTTTTCCAGTCTGCTCTGTACTCATCAGGCTAGTTTATTTATTATTAATAAAAAATATATTTGATGAGATATTAGCCAAAGTCAAATCTAGGCAAAGTCATGCCAGGTCTAAGGTTCCTTGATGCTATTTTTTTATTCATAGTTAAATTTATACGACTGGCCGTTAAATTGTATCCACAAATCGTATGTAAACGTAACGTTCAACGGCCAGTCGTATTAAAGATATAGTATCAAGGAACCTTAGACTTGGCATGACTTTGCCTAGATTTGATTACTTTTTAGAGATAAACAAGCAGCTTCATCGAGACCTGGCTACTTTTTTACAGAATGTTTTTGGTGGGATTTCACTTATTTTATAGAAGAATCCCATCAAGGTGAACAACTTTTGCTTTGAAGTCATATCTGTATCTCCTATGGTGTAGCTGGGCTCCTAGAGGTGCCTGGCCTAACCTTCGATTAGTTTTTAAAGTTTTCCTTTATGTGGTCATTAAAATCTAACTCCGTACTAAATTTCAGCTCTCTGAGTTTATGGGAAGCACTAGTTCTATTTTGATGATCATGAGTGAGTGAGTATCCGTCTAAAATCTGAAACTTTGCCTTTGCTTAAGTTCGAAACTAAATGACCTACGGACTTGAAATTTTGGCTTTTAGTATGTGATTATAGCTTACAACGAGATAGCGGGGCCTGAAAATGCGGCGAAATTGTTCCAGTAAAGGATGGTACGGTAGTGTTTGCTTTGCGCTCGACTCGGCGTGCCGTGCCCCCAGATAGACAATAAAATTTCCACCGCTGACAGGATTTGAACATGCGACCTTCGGCATCTGCACTCCCATACAAACAAAGTTGCCAATCAGCTGATATTTTGAGTTACTAGTGGAGATCAAATTTTTTTATATATTTCGACCTTTGTTCCTTGAGGAAAGTTGAACCTTATCACCAGCCCGTCCTGAGGTGTCGGTCACTAGTCAAATTTCATTGTATATAAATATTAGTACCTATAAATATATTTAAAAATTGACTATCTGTGTAAGCCATTACTAATAATACCAAGTAAAAAAAATTTTTGATAGGTACGTAGGTACATTGTTTGGTCATCAAATTTAAATAATGTATTGGCGACTCTATGTACTCTGTGCCAAAGTCTCTGTGACGTCTGTGGCAGATATTTTCGCAATTTAAAAATCTGTAAATATCTAATCTAATCTATAGGTAAATATAAAAATTATTTTGTGAATATGTTCATGTAGTCTAAGCGGGTACGGTCAAATATCACCCGAAAGCAGTTTTGCCGGCACAGTTGATGCCGCATTGCTCAGTGACACTAGGGACCATTGTGAATGATTCCATCCGAGGAAAAAAAATAAAAAAAAAATAAAGGCACTGCCTTGGGGCTGGCCAGGCTAACCACACGGCATGTAACTTATGCCTTAACGACCAGTAAGTGAAACTAAATTCGATCAAGATTTTAATAAGGTGTTACATGCGTATATTTAGTCGGACCTCCTGGACAGGAAAACCCCCTAGCCTAAGCCTAAAAAACCTGCCCGGAAGTGCTCCTATTCTAAAGATACAATCTTTGTAACAACATGGTACCTATGGCAAAAACGCTTTTTACTCGACTTGGCGGGGGCACAACCGTGCCCGCAGATTCAAAATGATCCGGCACATCATAATCTAGCTTTAAGTGTAAAAGCAATCATGAGAAGAATTGCATTTTAAACATTTATGAAGGCGCACAAGCAGTTCTTACTAACCTACTGCAGTTCCCAATGATCTAATTTCCATTGCAAAATCTACATTAAATCTTATTATTTTCAAAATTCCTTTCGTCACGTTAGAGTTAAGGATATGGTGGATCATTTGGCATATTTGTATGAAACTATATGTCAGCCATTTTGTACCTACTGGACCTCAAACATGGCATGTTTTGACTACTTTAAAAAATGTAATTTGATTTTTTTCTAAGAGGGCAACTGAAATGTATTTAAACGATATATTTTTGAAATCGTCTCGTCTAGCCCTATCATTTGATACCCCACACGATGGGCTCCAGAAGAATTATTTTTTTAGTGCCATACAAAAAAACGAAGGTCCGCCATCTTGAAATCCAGTGGATGGATTTTTCATTTCCTCGGATGGAATCATTCACAATGGTCCCTAGTATCACTGAGCAAAGCGGCATCAACTGTGCCGGCAAAACAGTATTTTTTTGCTAAGGACCATGACTAATGTAATTGTGATGGTTTTCATTGATAATAAGCAATAAATAATAATCCAATAATCTTTCATCAAGGTTAAAAAAAAACATGAAAGAATAAGTAATAAGTATTAAGAATTTATGATTAAAGTAAGAGTGTAAAAAGATAAAACCTAAAAATATCCAACAAAATAAATACAAAAAAACTATATCTCGGGGATTTGATCCGAGTACCCTAAGTTTATTAGTATGCAAAAGAATTCACTCACTCTAGCCACTAAGCCAATGTCACATCCAAGAGAGGTATCAACAATTTAGATTAGGTATCGGCAAACTCGTTCAAAGTAATGTTAGAGGAGATTCCATGCATCAACACTTCTCTCTACCAATAAGGTGTCTACATAATGTGTACGCGTTACATTACAAAAAGCTAACTATTCTTCTTTACTAACATAAATATAATTTACTTTTTCATATAAATAGATAGTACTTGATAAATAATGAACAAAAAAACGTTCACGTAATGCTAAATGTACCTATTTCCTTATTTTTTTGCATTTTGGGTGGAATGAGCGGAGCTGGGTGTGGCCTGTTTGCAATTCGCGCGTACGCGTTAGAGGGACAGAGCGACCCGTCCGCAAAATGGCTGAAACCAAGCCATTGTTGAAAATCTAAAATTATTGATTTCTCAGCAATAAAAGGTTTAAATAAAAAACAAACGTTGACGAACTAGATAAGTATAATGTGCTTATGCTTACGAAAAATCATTGATTAGCTCGGCACCGTTTCGGCATAAAGTTAAAAAATCTAAAAAAATGGAGTCATCTTTGGAAAAAAAAATTATCGAGAAAATTTAATCTAATCGTGTTTTGCGAACGTTGAGAATCTAGCAAATATTATCAAAAATCATCTTTAATAATAATCTCGTGCAGGGGTAGGTAACGGTAACCCCCTGTTTTCTGTTTTCTTAATAATAATACATAAAAAAATATTGATTTTGAGTCGACAACATATATCTGAATTTAGCGCATTATCGAGAATTTTATAAAATTACGACGATGCTGTAGGCCCTGCCATTTTTGTTACCAACCTGTTGCCTAGCTACCTCGCTAGCTACCAACTAGCTTCTGATTAAGAACTTTTTAGTCCATGGTCCCTTGCTACACTCTTTGATAGATCATCACTGACTGATATATTTTTGGATTGTCGTGTCATCCCAAAGTGTCATCCTTCACTGTCACAAATTATCAATACCTAAATAAAGTAAATAAATCTGGAAACGCCATAAAAACAAGGAATTGAACACAAAAACGCCATAAAATAAGAACAAAAATTGAATTAAAACACGAAACATGTACAAAACAGAATGTTTATGTTGAAAACGTGAATTTGGCCAAGACCATAGGATCTGTGAAAATAAAAATAAAAACCTCCTACACCACTTCCTACACTTACAACAAAAGAAATCAAAACTACAAATTGAGCCTCATACGGAGGCAGTTCACCGTTTTTGCAAGAAAAACAGAAGCAAATAGAACACGATGCTATGACGACAAAATAGATGATAAACCAAAAAAATAAAGAGCCGAAATTTCCGGTTGGTATTAAGAAGAAGACGCTCTCGGTTCGATTCCTGTAGTTGACAATATTAGGTACTCTACTGGAGCCATCACCCAGTGCAGCAGCGCTGGATCAACTACTTTTTCTTCCCTTCGTATTAAACCCGACCCGATGAACCCTGACACAGTGAGGTTGTGCCTTATCAAGTTATCATTATGAAGTACTCTGGGTGATGCGTAGGTCAAGCAGTGAACTGCTATAGATAGGCTGAAGTGAAGAAAAACTATTGACTTGAACAAAGAATAAGTATACCTAGCTTGGTATTTCTTTCTTTCTGTTAAAATGTGAGTTTTTTACAAGAGTAATTGTAGCTTTAATCACTCCGCAAAGGATTTAGGCGTAAAAAATTATCTTAGTGTTGAAGAATGATTTAAAATTAAAATTATTACTTTTTATTAAATTTGCAGTTTTTCTCAATAATAAACCCCCAAAGCACAGTACTTTATACAGGGTGTTAGGGACGGTGTACTGAAAACTTTGCAGGCATGATCAGACCATCAAACTGAACAACTTTTACTATGGAGCCAATGGTGGGAAACGAAAAAATAATTTCCGATCTCCCATACAAAATTCACGATCAGCTGACTGACTTTGTATGGGAGGACGTAAATTTTTTTTCGTTTCCCAACCTTGACTCCATAGTAAATGTTGTTCAGTTTCATGGTCTGAGCACGCCTGCAAAGTTTTCGTTACACCGTCCCTAACACCCCGTATAATGTGACTACAAAAAACAATTTTATTGTAATTTTATTTATTTGTTTAGCTCTTTTGTTATACTTCAACTAAATACCGGGTTATTTTTTAGTCAGTACGCAAGCTTTGCAGGATGTTTCTACTCGTGATTCTGAAAAACTTTTACTATGGGGCCACCAGAGAAATCGTAAATTTTTTTTTTGGGTATTCCATAAATTTTTGCCGAGTAGGTATGAATTTTTCTATGGAACACCCAAATTTTTTTTTTTTTGCGAATTTGCAGGTGGTCCCATAGTAAAAATTGATCATAATCACCAGTAGAAACACCGTGCAAAGTTTGCGCACTGACTAAAAAATAACCCTGTATTTATTGGTCAAATTTTACTAAAAACGTGAAACTTGAATGTTTATTCGAGAAAGTTGTCTCACAAAAATTAATTACCAAATTTTTCAGCAAACGAAAATGTGTTCATAAGCGTTTGTCACCCAAGGGCATGTGATACAATGCAAAGACATAGCCTTTACGAATAAAAAAATTAATTAAAACTTTTGAAACGTGTGTGCTTAGATACATATTAGGTGTCGCCAATCATTTATCTAAGCGTGTGTTACTTTTTTTTGCCAATTTCCAAATTCACCTACCTTTTTTGGGTCGTTTTGGACCCAGTGGGCATATATGGGATAAAACGATCTACAGGATGTTAGGAAAAGTACTGCATTCTTTTTGAGGGATGAACCAGCCCATGAAACTGAACAACTTTCCCCAAGAAACATAGGTCGAAATATGGAAAGAAATTTTGGACCTCCCATACTAAGTGTGTCGGCCGGTCGGGTCTGTTTGTATGGGAAGACCAACATTTATTTTCATATTTTGACCTATGTTACCTGGGGAAAGTTGTTCAGTTTCATGAGCTGGTTCATCCCTCAAAAGGAACGCAGTACTTTTCCTAACACCCTGTATAACCATCACAGTCACATCACAACAGTCCACTGCTGGACATGGGTTTCCCCCTATATACTGGGGACCGGTATTTGCCACAACACAATCACCAAGCTTGGCAAGCGAAGTACCAAAACACCAAAAGAACTGAATACAAGTGGAGCAACACAAAAATAAGACAACAAAAATCATTTTTTTAAATATTTACTTGAAGTTTTAGTGAAACATTTATTTTGTTAAACACAATGAAAGACTTAAGATATTTCTTGCTATTTCGACACTATCTCAACTACACGCTATTTCGACACACGCTATTTTGACAGCATGTTATCTCAACACACGCTGTTTGATTCCGAAGCTGATCTTAGCGCAGTGGAAGCAAATTAAAGTTATCTTAAAATCTAAAACTAAATGGTCGATCAGCCTCGGAACAACATTTGACTACGATTCGTAGTGCTCTTTACTATAGCTAAATAAAATAAATTTAATGAGAAAATTTTGTACCGAGAAATTTCTGTCCGAGAAATTTCTGTTTCCGAAGTCTGCGACGGCCCTAATCTCCTACAAGATGACTAATATTTTACCGCACTATCGCAGCTCATATCTAAAGTATATGTACCAAGTTCCGGTTGTACTAAAGGTCATCAAGGTGGTGACTCCACGTAATGTTGCAATCACTGCAATTAAAGTTCTTATACAGAACCTATCAGCGTATTGCTTACCTTTTGGCTAGTATGACGTCGCTGTTCGCTTATGCGTCAAAGTGTGACGAGAATAGGTATCATGGAATTTTGAAATAAGGATAGGAACTTATACACTATGACTCACTGCCTCTGGATACCAGCTTGGGATCGCAATCCGCCACTCCAATATTCAACCGAAGATTTTCACAACCACTATTTTTCAGTTCGCGACAGCACTAAATGTTTACTGCACAAACGCGAATAACAAAGGATCCATCGAACAGGAATTCTTCCCTGGTGGAAATTGCACACACGAAATAATAAAGACACCAAACTACATTAAAATATGTGCCTAACCGGGCCGCGACGCGCACGGGTCGAGCGAGTGAATAATGTGAGGTTATCGCCAGTCGCGTGGTTCTTGAACGAACCGAACGAACAAAGGCAAAATGGCGTCGGCCGGGCAGCCGGCGTTCAGGCCGCGCACGGGTCGAGCGAAATGGCGCGAAACTCAAATCGCATTAGCGCGTACATGATGCGAAACTAAACATTCACCCGCCCCGGACCGACCCATCGGTCCGCTCAATGCATGGCAGGCGTGATAATGTAGCTACTGCTCGCTGAAGAACTAAATCCCCCACCTGAACTTCTGCAACTCGAGGAGTGCCATCACTACCCGGAAACAGGTTGAGAATGCGCCCCCGGCGCCAACGCAGTGGCGGTAGGTTGGCATCCTTAACCAGAACGAGATCCCCAATGCAGGGGTTCAGTCCTGTCCGTCCACTTAAGGCGTTGCTGCAGAATGTGTACTGCGACCAACGCTTACAAAAGTTTTGAGTCATTTGCTGCAACAACTGATAACGCGACAAACGATTGCTATTCACCTCCGTATAGGGATATTCCGGCAAGGCGTTAGTGGGCGGCCAATTAAGAAATGCCCTGGCGTCAGGGCCTCTAAATCATTTGGGTCTGAGCTGAGCGGACACAAAGGACGCGAATTGAGTACAGCCTCAATTTTACAAAACACGGTCGCCAGCTCCTCGAAAGTCAAAATTGTTAACCCTACGACGCGCAACAAATGCGTCTTAGCGGACTTTACAACCGCGTCAAACATACCACCCCAGTGAGGGCACGCTGGTGGATCGAACACCCAGGTAATGCCCTGACGGGAGAGGCCCGTGCTGATGGCTTCTTCGTTCTCCTTAGGACGTTACAATTTCTTTCATACACCGATCAGCACCCTTAAAGTTGGTACCACAATCCGACCTGATCAGCGCTGGTCGCCCTCGTCGCGACGTAAATCTCTCCAGCGCCAAAAAGGCCTCCGTAGATAGGTCGGCCACGAGCTCCAAGTGGACGGCCTTGGTGGCTAGGCACACGAACACGCACAAGTACGCCTTTATAGACTTTGCGTTCCGCAGGCGTGATGCCTTTACCATGAAAGGGCCTGCGAAATCCGTTCCCACACCTGCAAACGTCCAGGCCTCCGTCACCCGGTCCGGTGGAAGATCTCCCATCACAATGCAGCCAGCATTGTGGCTGCCTTCAAACGGTAGCAAGGTGAGCACCTAAACACAACGCTACGTTCCGTTCGTCGTCCCGATAAGATCCAGAACTCGCGCTGTAGAATGGCCAATAGCGCATTACAGCCCGCGTGCGAGTTTTTCTCATGACGATCCCTGACTAAGAGCTCAACTAAGGGTCCCCTTTTTGGAAGTAACAGTGGATGCCGCGCCGAAAAGGGCAGGCTAGCGTTCCGAAGTCTGCCTCCAACCCTGAGCATACCTTGCTCATCCAAGAATGGGTTGAGGCGCACAATTCCTCCCTTCAGATTTCCACGTCCATCCCTGAGCAGCCTGACCTCCTCTTCAAAATGTTCCGCCTGGACGACTCTAACTAATGAGCATAGAGCCGCATTCCGTTCCGCAGGCGAGAGGACAGGTGCAAAGTTCCGTTCTGCTTGAGGCTTCCTGCAGTTGTTCACGAACCGTTTGATCCAACCTGTCACCCCAAGAAGTTTGTCGAGGGAGCTATACCGTTCCAGCAAGAAAGCTGGGTTAGGCTTCGGTACGAGTTGCCCCACGTTCACTCGCAAACCTCGATCAGGTGGCCCAAGCGGCGCCCTGCACTCGTTGAATGGCCATTCCTGCGGCGACTCAGTCAGCCATTGAGGTCCCCACCACAGTGGGTGACTCACCAAATCAGGGGCCCTGCACCCGCGCGATGCGCAGTCCGCTGGGTTCCATTCTCCCGGTACGTGCCTCCACACTAACGGAGTTTCCGACCCCGTAATCTGTGACACCCGATTTGCCACGAAAACCTCAAGTGTATGTACCGACGTCTGCAACCAGCACAGAACTATCCGACTGTCGGTCCACGCGTACACCGTTTCATCCAAGTTGATGGTACCACGCAGATTGCATGTTACATGATTAAGCAAGCGCGCTAGAAGAGCTGCCCTGCCAATTCCAATTTGGGGATGGTCCATCTAGTTCTGACTGGTGCCACCTTACTTTTGGCCATAACCAGACGCACGTCCACAGTTCCCGTTGAACTTGCTGTCCGAAGGTATACAGCTACCGCGTACCCTCCTGAGGCGTCACAAAACCCATGTAGGGTAGCCTTACATCCCACCGATGGGACTAACTTGCGGGGTATCGCGATGTGCACAATCCCTGGTAAGGTGGTCACAAACTTGAGCCAATCCTTCAACAACTCTCCGGAGAGTTGGTCGTCCCATCCTAAGTTGGCTAGCCACAACCTTTGTAAAAAGCACTTCGCCATGAACGTTAGGATCGAACGTTCTAGCGATTGTCGACAGCACCGACCGCTTAGTCCAAGTTTTCTCCAAAAGGTTGGGCTCAATCTTGTACGTGAATACGTCATGCGTTGGCCTATATTGCACCCCGAGGATGCCCAACGTATTTGGATTGTCCGGGTTCTCAAAGAGGTGCGGGTCCTGATGAAACTCGCCTGGCAAACCGGCCAGGAGCTCTGGGCAACTGGACAACCATTTCCGCAACTCGTAACCTCCTGAACCCATGATCGCGATCAGCTCGTCTCGTAGAATTAGCGCCTGCTCCACGCTATCAGCACCCGTGCAGATATCGTCCACGTAGACGTCGCGATCCAGTACTGCTGCGGCTCGAGGTATCTTACCCTTCCTGTGCGGCCAACTCTCGCAGCGTACGTACTGCCAAATACGGACTTGGCTTAAGTCCATACGTCACCGTGTTAAGTTCGTATGTGACCATCGGCTCATCTGGGCCTCACGCCACAAAATCAGCTGATACCGACGGTCATCCGGATGTATCATGGTTTGGCGAAACATCATTTTGACGTCTGCGACGAACGCTACCTGGTAAACGAAAGTCTGTGAGAATGTCCACAATGTCCCGGTTCAATTTAGGACCCGCGTGCAAACATTGGTTCACAGACACACTTTCGAGGTAGGAGCAGAACCGTCAAACACCACCCGTATTTTCGCCTCAGGTGACTTCAAGACAGCCAGGTGTGGAATGTAATAATGCTCGACACACCTCCAATCCAGGCTGGACACCGACATGTGGCCCAATGGAATATATTCCCGCATGAATTCTATATACTTCTGCCGAAGTGCTGGGTCTCGCCTCATCTTCCGCTCCATTCCGAGTAGTCTCCGTTCCGCGAGCTGTCGCGAACTACCTAAAGCGGGGCGGTTTGGGAGAAAAGGTAGCCTGGTCACGAATCTGCCTGACGGGCATCTCGCAGTGTTGTATTGATAGAACAACTCGCACTCGTCATCCTCTGGCTTTCGTCTATCCGCCGGGGGGCTCTTCAGACTCCCAAAACCTCTGCAGCACCTCTGACAGCACACTACCATAGAGGACCGTATCCCTTCTGGTAGGTCCTGAGGTCTCCAAACTGGGCCGAAAACAACATACCCCTGTGGTATCTACGGCCACCAAACCAGTTTCCTGGAGTACCTTCTTCCTACTGCACCATAATCTCCCGAGGACGTCTGACCCGAGAAGTACGTCCACCGTACCAGGAGTATCAAAATCAGGATCAGCTAACTCCAACCCTGTGGTTAGCCCTCGTACCGTTGGTGGTAACCTAACCTGAGGGAGTTTCCCAACCACTTCATCCAGCACCACGGCTGAGACTTGATAGCTGACCCCAGTACATGTGCTACCCAATATGAACTCAAAGTTCGTCTGACCCCGAATGTCAGGCACATTTAGGCCCCCGATGCCTACAGCTTCATCCTCACTTGGCTGTACATTTAGGCCTAGCCTACTCACCAGCTTACTCAATACAATACATCCCTGAGCCCTTGTATCCAGTAAGGCTCTTACTTGAATGGTCCGGCCACCGTATCCCCATACCCAAATCTTAGCCGTTGGCAAAAGTACCGTGATTGGACGGGGAGCCGAAGCTGATGAGTAGGCGGCGATTACCTAGCGGGAATCTAAACGCGGTGAGGCCGCGTCCCGCGGGGGTATCCCTTCGCTACCCAAACCTGTGTATGGGTCCCACTCCTGCTGGTAGGGAGGTCTGCCCATAAAGGCCATGGCTGGAGCTCTATAGTACCCCAACGGCAAACGTGCGCACCGAGGTTGCGCCTGTAGCCGCGGGTACTCAGGCATAGGCGGAGGCATGCGTGGGTCTTGAGACCCAACCAGGTGGCTCAAGCCCACAGAATACTGCATGTACCCTGGTGGCTGCCTAGTGCTCTCCTGACACCCGCCCGTTGGATCCCGTACCTGGGATGGGTGTCCTTGGCCACGTTCCTGTGCCGTTCTTCCCAATCCGGCACCTGCTGCCGTGGTGGAGATCGTCCCCACGTCCTTGAAGTGGGCTCCGTCTGTTGACGTCCCCTGCCTGTCCCTGTGACCGATGCGGAGGTGGGCTCCTCCTTGAGGGGGTGGGGAGCGTTGCTCCTCCCTTGGTGGGCAGGCCCTTCGCTGACCCGATCCAGCGCTGCCCCGGCGTCTCCGGAGCGATTCATGCAGAGCAGCGGATGGTGTGCACCCTGGCAGTACCTACAGTTGGTGTTTGAAGGGCACTCGCACCTGATGCGGCCCCAGGCACCGATAACACCAACGCCTCTGCTGTGCCACACCCCGTCTCCTCTGAACCCGCTGTGCAGCAAACTCCTGACACGCTGTTACCCTGTGGCCTGTCTCCTGCAGTAGGCACACCCTGATTCCAATGCGGTGTTGTACCGCCTGGGTTGCCTACTGTTGCCTCCTCGCGCCGGTGCACCCGGCCGTTCCGTGGCGAGGGGCAGAGGTCTCCTTGCGAGGGGCTTCACCAGCCTGGACGTCCACTCGCCTGCTTTCGGCCCGAGGAACGACTTCAGATCCTCGTAGGTCGGGAGGTGGTCCGAGGACTCGCCCCCATGGAGCTGCTCGAATCGAGCGACCATTTCGCTCGGCAGGCGGCACTGTGTGGACCAAGATATAACCGTAGCCCGCCACTGGCAAACCCTGTCGCTCTAGTGCGCTGACCGCGACACTGACTGGGTGGAAGATTTTCTCGCGGAGGTCCGTACCTCGCGTTATGGTTGGTATTGACAGCCACTGGTCTAACAGCCTGTCTACAATCAGGCGCTTGTTTCGATACCGGTCGGTAAAGATCTTCCACGCCACCTCATAATTGCTATCCGAGACAGCCAAATGCGTCAACAATTCATGAGGCCTTTCTTGTAGCCTGGACATCAGCTGAGCCATCTTGTACGCTGGCATTATGTCCGCCCGTGTGTGGACCACGCTGCTATACAGGTCCTCAAACGCCGGCCAGTCGGCGTAATCGCCTGCAAAGACTGGAACCGTAACAGGCGGAAGAGGCACCTGTAATCCTTGTCCCACTTTGCCACGGAATGGCTTTTCCTTTCCGTCACGTCGCCTAGTTATGTCCGCAGCTGCCTGCTCAATGTCCTGTGCCAGCTCCAAGCACTGGCTTACATCGGCCTCGACCAGCTTCTGATCTTCAGGGTTAGGAGTTTCTCAAGGAGCATGAGGCACTCTGTGGTGTTCCGACACAATCCGAACCCGTTCATCTACCTGTAGTGCACTTTTCAAGAGCGCGTCCTCCCGGTCCTCGCGGCCGATCATTGCCGCTGTGGTAGTAAACCACCTTAATCCTGTCTTTATAGCAGCCTTATACCTGGCGATCGAGGAGCCATGGTACCAACTTTTACACACTCGACTTAATAAAAACTAAAAACCAATAAACAAATACCACAAAATAAATGTTAGTTGACTGGCCTAGACCTTACCGATAAGGTACCGTTCACTAGGCAAACAATATAGTCACAAAAAAAAAAAAACGAAACAATATTTTCCAAAATTAATAAAATATGTGGGTAGTATAAAAACACGCTTAATACTAAATCACGGTTAACTATGTTGCAATAAAGCAACCACGCTCTGCTACCAAAAATGTTTGATTCCGAAGCTGATCTTAGCGCAGTGGAAGCAAATTAAAGTTATCTTAAAATCTAAAACTAAATGGTCGATCAGCCTGAACAACATTTGACTACGATTCGTAGTGCTCTTTACTATAGCTAAATAAAATAAATTTAATAAGAAAATTCTGTACCGAGAAATTTCTGTCCGAGAAATTTCTGTTTCCGAAGTCTGCGACGGCCCTTAATCTCCTACAAGATGACTAATATTTTACCGCACTATCGCAGCTCATATCTAAAGTATAAGTACCAAGTTCCGGTTGTACTAAAGGTCATCAAGGTGGTGACCTCCACGTAATGTTGCTAAATCACTGCAAATAACGTACTTATACAAAAACTAACAGCGAATTGCTTACCGTTTCAAGTATGTCGCCGCCGTTCCCTTATGAGTCAAAGCCGGAATAGGTATCATGGAATTTTGGAGCAAATAAGGATAGGAACTTATACACTATGACTCACTGCCTCTGGATACCAGCTTGGGATCGCAATCCGCCACCAATATTCAACCGAAGATTTTCACAACCACTATTTTTCAGTTCGCGACAGCACTAAATGTTTACTGCACAAAACGCGAATAACAAAGGATCCACATCGAACAGGGAATTCTTCCTGGTGGAATTGCACACACGAAATAATAAAGACACCAAACTACATTAAAATATGTGCCTAACCGGGCCGCGACGCGCACGGGTCGAGCGAGTGAATAATGTGAGGTTATCGCCAGTCGCGTGGTTCTCGAACGAACCGAACGAACAAAGGCAAAATGGCGTCGGCCGGGCAGCCGGCTTTCAGGCCGCGCACGGGTCGAGCGAAATGGCGCGAAACTCAAATCGCATTAGCGCGTACATGATGCGAAACTAAACACACGCTATCTCAACAAATAAAAGGTTTGTATTTAAATTTATTTATAGGTTGGTCATGTATGTCACGCTGGCTTTGAATAACGTTACCCCATTGCAAATTAGTGTGATGTCACCTTAAATCAGCATCAACCCATAGAAGTTTGTATAATGATGGCTTAAATTAGCATCAAGTCACAGTAAATAGATCGGTTTCGCTGGTCTCAGCAATAAAGAATCTTCACCAAATCCACGATCTTATCTTCTCTTTCTCCTTATGTCTCTCTCTCTGATCTCGGGTTGTCACTATGTCATCGCTATCACCGCGAGATTCCATGTAGCGGCTACGTATGTGTACGTGAGTAAGTTTTTAAGTGTTTGTATGAAATTTCTTTACTGCTGAGACCAACGAAGCGATATATTTACTGTGAGTATCAAACTGAACAATTTTTACTATGGAGCCAATGGTGGCAAACGAAAAAAATCCGACCTCCCATACAAAATTCACGATCAGCTGACTGAATTTGTATGGGAAGTCGGAATTAAAATATAGTAAAAGTTGTTCAGTTTCATGGTCTGAACACGCCTGCAAAGTTTTCGTTACACCGTCACTAACACCCTGTATAGAAAATTACGCAAGTACATTTTGCACCTACTACATTACGAGTTACATTTCACCCGAGCCACAGACAAATGAAACCTTTTTCGATGTCATTTTTTTGCTCTGTGACCCGAGCGAAGCCGGGCTTTCCTCTAGTATATTAAATAACCACAGTCAGGTCAGGTGTCGTCTCCATGTGGAAGTATTTTGAATTGAAAAAACCCTTTTTACATCACGGCACGGCCTTAATTGTAATCTTTTTTATGTAATTAGTTTCTTAGTTAATTTAAGGTTTTGTTCAGTTTTAAACGTGTTTTGTTTTTGTAAATTTCTGTAGCTGGCTAATATCAGAAGCGGGGATAAATTCACGTAGGTGGTCTAATTCGCATTGCTATCCATTACATCGGTTAAATTTTGATTGCATTCGTTATGAACGAATCACTATCTGAGGTTTTTTAAATTCCTTTAAAGAACCTCAGATAGTGTGTCCACAATCCTTTGTGAGTGTTGTGATAATTTGGTAAAATTCTTTTGTACCTAGTCGGAAGTCTAATGATATATTAAATAACCACAGTCAGGTGTCGTCTCCATGTGGAAGTATTTTGAATTGAAAAAACCCTTTTTACATCACGGCACGGCCTTAATTGTAATCTTTTTTATGTAATTAGTTTCTTAGTTAATTTAAGGTTTTGTTCAGTTTTAAACGTGTTTTGTTTTTGTAAATTTCGTAGCTTTTGGCTAATATCAGAAGCGGGGATAAATTCACGTAGGTGGTCTAATTCGCATTGCTATCCATTACATCGGTTAAATTTTGATTGCATTCGTTATGAACGAATCACTATCTGAGGTTTTTTAAATTCCTTTAAAGAACCTCAGATAGTGTGTCCACAATCCTTTGTGAGTGTTGTGATAATTTGGTAAAATTCTTTTGTACCTAGTCGGAAGTCTAATGATTTTGTTTTCAGTAAATCGTAAGTACAGGTACACCAGGCTATTTAGACAATCAGGGACATCAAACTAATTGTCAACTGCAAAAAATGTGGTACGGATATAAAAAAAGTTCACTTTTTATGTAACTATGGTTAACATTATTATTATTCATGTCCGTCCATGTAACAATACGGTATGTAAAAAAATACTGCAAATATTTTAAGGGGTGAATCAGTCCATGAAACTTAACAACTTTTTCCAAAAACATAGCTGTGGAAATAAAAAAACACATTCAAAGTGCCAATCGCGAAAATCCGAAATGGGGCCGAGTGAACCTTCTGTAAACTCTCTATTTTGTGCCACAGATTCTAATTTCTAAAGTTGCGAAACGTGTCATTTTTAGGGGATTATGACGTTACGGAGAGAAAAAATTAACGCTGAAAAATTGATAGAGGACTTGAAAATTGCGTGTACCATATTGTTTCACTCCATTATATCGGTTTCAAAGCAAATAAATTGATGCAAGCGATTCTCAACTTTATTGACAATCCTCCGAATTCCCCAAATTTTGAAATTTTTCTATTCCTAAATCTCTACAATATTGAAATTTCTCAAATGTCAATAAGGTAGAAAATTGCTTGCACCATATTTTTTAAATCTATTACTGATTTTAAAGCAAAAAAAGTGGTTCAAGCAATTTTCGACCTTATTAAAAATTTTCAGAATGCCGTGAATTTTTGATATTCTTTGTTAAATATGTTACTACATCTATACTATATGAAAATTTGTCAAATGTCAATAAGGTCGAAAATTGCTTGCACCATGTTTATTGACTGTATAACCGATTGTAAAGCAAAAAAAATGGTGCAAGCGATTTTGAACCTTATTGACAATTTTCAAAATGTCTTGGTTTTTAAAAATTCTTTGATAGATATGTTACATCATCTCTAAAATACTCAAATTTGATAAATTTCATTAAGTTCCAAAATTGTATGCCCAAATTTTTTTGATTTCACTCACAATTTAAAAGCTCGTATAAAAAAATAGGTATTGACAGTATCAAGATGTATGGGGCATCCGTTATTTTTACCCGGGCGTCGTTTTCCCCTTACGTCGAGCCTCTTTGTTTCGAGCTCCATTGCGTCGAGCGGCCGCTTTGTTCCCTATACGTCGGGCCTGCCTAAGATAGGGTATCAGAAAGTACAGTCCGCAGAAATATTTTACAGAAATTATTGTTTTTAGGCAATAACTACATTGTATAGTAATACTGACAGGTTGTCAGCCTCTTACCCGCACCAAAGAAATCAATCAACTGTGCATGCTACACTACTAGTTTCTTTGGAAAAATTGTAGGTCTTGCCAAGATCTACATTTTAAGTGACAGCTGTCAAACTTTAAACTCGTTTATCTCGTTAACTGTGAATGCTTCACTATTGGTTTCTTTGGGAAAGTTGTAGGCCTTAACGAGATCTACATGACAGGTGTCAGCTGTCATACAAAAGTCGTTATATAAACTAAGTGCTAGACTATTGGTTTCTTCGGAAATATTGTAGCCTTAACGAGATCTACATGACAGGTGTCAGCTGTTATACTAAATAGTCGTTTAAATCGGAAACTATGCGTGCTAGACTATTGTTGCTTTGGGAAGGTAGGTTAACGATCTATATGACAGGTGTCAGCTGTCATACTAAAAGTCGTTTAAATCGGAAAATGCTAGACTATTAGTTGCTTTGGGAAAGTTGTAGGCCTTAACGAGATCTATATGACAGGTGTCAGCTGTCATAAAAACGTTTATATCGTAAACTATACGTGCTAGACTATTAGTTTCTTTGGAAAAGTTGTAGGTCTGGACGACATTTACAGTTTAGGTGACAGCTGTCAAACTTTAAACTCGTTTATCTCGTTAACTGTGAATGCTACACTACTAGCTTTTTAGCTGTCACATAAAATGTAGATCTTGGCAAGACCTACAACTTTTCCAAAGAAACTAGTAGTGTAGCATGCACAGTTAACGAGATAAACGAGTTTAAAATTTGACAGCTGTCACCTGTCATTTTGATCTCGTTAAGGCCTACAACTTTCCCGAAGAAACCAATAGTCTTGCACGCACAGTTTCCGATATAAACGACTTTTTAGTATGACAGCTGACACCTGTCATTTAGATCTCGTTAAGGCCTACAACTTTCCCGAAGAAACCAATAGTCTAGCACGCATAGTTTCCGATATAAACGACTTTTTATTATGACAGCTGACACCTGTCATTTAGATCTCGTTAAGGCCTACAACTTTCCCGAAGAAACCAATAGTCTAGCATGCACAGTTTCCGATATAAACGACTTTTTAGTATGACAGCTGACACCTGTCATGTAGATCTCGTTAAGGCCTACAACTTTCCGAAGAAACCAGTCTAGCACGCACAGTTTTCGATATAAACGACTTTTTAGTATGACAGCTGACACCTGTCATGTAGATCTTGTTAAGGCCTACAACTTTCCCGAAGAAACCAATGCACGCACAGTTTCCGATGTAAACGACTTTTTAGTATGACAGCTGACACCTGTCATGTAGATCTCGTTAAGGCCTACAACTTTCCCGAAGAAACCAATAGTCTAGCACGCACAGTTTCCGATATAAACGACTTTTTAGTATGACAGCTGACACCTGTCATGTAAATCTCGTTAAGGCTTACAACTTTCCCGAAGAAACCAATAGTCTAGCACGCATAGTTTCCGATATAAACGACTTTTTAGTATGACAGCTGACACCTGTCATGTAGATCTCGTTAAGGACTACAACTTTCCCGAAGGAACCAATAGTGAAGCATTCACAGTTAACGAGATAAACGAGGTTTTAGTTTGACAGCTGTCACCTAAATTGTAGGTCTCGTCAAGATGTTAAACTTTTTCTAAGACACTGACAGTATTAAACAAATCAAAATAGATTTTGTTGAGAACTGTACTCGATGTTAAGCGGCACGATGCCACGAGGCACGGCGCAAAGAAGCTCGATACAGCGAGGCTCGACGTAAGGGGAAAACGACGCCCCGTCCACAATTGCCGTTGACCGTACTTTTTGTTTCGGAGTAAGTCTTATAGCTGTCCCTATCTATACTTACTGGTAATTGGTCCCGATCCCGTTAAGGAGTGATAGTATAGGTAATTTGCAATCGAAATCACCCCCATGTACCTGGGGCAAAAATGTACCCATATCGAGATATTTAAGATTTTAATTTTTTTAAGGAATATTGGGTCCCACACACTAAAAAACTTAATAAAAAAGAAAGTACTAAATGTAATCAAAAACATTTATGTTGTTATTTAGGCCATACTTGTGCTTATAATAATCAGCCATAATATCAGAAATATCGTGCACCATTGTTGAAATAATGACTCCAAAACCTGAGAAGAACTTTGATTTTTCTAACTTTTTCCCGAGAAAACGCAATTTTGTGACAAAAATCACTATGGAACTTTATCGGCATACCATGTTATTACCATTTACGTTTTATTAGCTATCCAACGAGGTACAAACATTTTCAATACTTAGAAAAATGGCTGAGTAATATTAGATTTACTGACTTCGAGGAACAATTGAAATTTAAAATACTTGTTTAATTTTGAGTTTCATAGACATATCTCTGGTAGAACAATGCCATTCATGCTTATCAAGCTTGATTTTTTGTTATTTGGCTTGTGTATAAACTCTGTATTTACAGTAAATTAGCATTATTAAAGGATTTTCCTGTAAAGTGAACTCTTTGATAAAATGTTGTTAAGACCTATTTGGACAGTCAGGCTAGCTGGCAAGAAGACGATAGAAACTGGACAGCGGATTTCATGACAGTTACACATGACAAACTTCAAATTTAAATAATTAGAATTTTGTAACAAGTGAAAGTCATGAAAGAAAGTCATCGTGTTGAGTTGGTTCTGGTTTTCATCAATTGCTAGCAGGCAATCATGGCCGAGAGAAGAGATCCTCCTGCTCGATCCACATTTTTTAGTGAAGAATACGCTGATATAATGTTTTGTTATGGTTTTGCTGACGGCGACGCTGCAGCTGCCCGTCGAGAATATCAGCGTCGATTCTCTAATCGTCGAACTCCCGACAATTCAGTTTTTATCAACGTGTATAGCCGAATAAGAGAAACGGGGCGCGTAGCAAGGCGAACGTTTGATGTTGGGCGACTCGCGTGTATGCCGCAGATGATGAAGAAGAAATTCTCAGACAATTTCAAGAAGACCCAAGAATTTCCACAAATGTTGTGGCAAATCGTCTCGGCATATCACAATGGAAAGTGTGGTTCACTGTTCATACTGCAGGAATGTATCCGTACCATTATACACCTGTGCACGTGATTGAGGAAGGCGACCCGTGAGACGAGTTGATTTTTGCCGTTTCATGCTACATGCAGACATGGAAGATCGCATGTTCCTAAAAAAATTGTGGACAGACGAATCAAAATTCGATCAAGATGGTATCACAAACTACCATAACGCACACTTTTGGGCCCCAAAAGCAGACGGAAACCCCAATAAAATGAGGCCGCAAGGGTCACAACGTCGTTTTTCATTGAATTTTTGGATGAAGATCATTGACAACAACTTTTGGGCCACATTTTCTTCCCAATAATCTTAATGGGGAAAACTATGAATTTTTCTTAAGAGAAGAAATGTTTGGGTACCTCGAAGATGTTCCGCTTGCAACACGACACCATATGTATTACCAACATGATGGATGTCCTGCTCATTACCGAGTGACTGTCCGTAATTGGCTTACTGAAAATTTCCCGGATCGGTGGATTGGTCGAGGAGGACCAATACCTTGGCCAGCAAGGAGTCCTGATCTGACACCGATGGACTATTACGTCTGGGGACACATGAAGTCTCTGGTTTACGACGTGGAACCCGTGCCAAATGTCGAGGTGTTAGGAGCTCGTATAATGAGCGCTGCAAACAAAATAAAGGAAAATTTGAGGAGCACTGTGGTCAAAACACATCTAAGATCAAGAATGCGTATCTGTGTAAGAAACAGGGGTTTAAATTTTGAAAATAAATTGTAAATACATTTTAAAACAAAGTTCCATTTTGTGTCGAACTCTCAGACCCCTAGACGAAAAAAAAACACTTGATGAAAAACTTGGATATCAGGGTTTATCAGTTTGTTCGTCGACTCGGTGTCTCACACGACCAATGTAGAAGGCTATTTACTTTTTGTTATTTTTTAATAAATACTTATTTTGTTTAAACTGTTCAATCAATCTACTGTATTTTTCGAGAAACATGGAATTTTCAGCATCTACATTTAACACATCATCTTCCTGCCCTTATCCTAATTACTTGGGTCAGCGCAACACGTTTCGTTGAACACAAAATCGTGTTACAAAAGGATTTGGCTGAATTTTACGACCGGCCGCCTACCAGACGTCAACCCTCCTTGGGAATGCTTTTGTGGTGGATTAACCGCCACCATACGGTTGGCCCTGGCTGTTTGTGTAGGGTTCATCCCTCGGTCGCCTCTTACGACTCCCACGGAAAGAGAAGAGGTGGTGCTATTCTACTCTGCCGGCACCACACGGCCATCTACATTTAACACAAACGGCAGAAATCAATTTTTCTGACAAGATCACCTTCTTATATCCCCGACAAGGTTAAATATGAATGGGTATAGAGTGGAGGGGGCTATCAAACATGTCAAATAAGTACAAAATAATTTTTGACTGCTTTCGGAACCAAGCAGACTCTGCTTCCTCCACTCTTCACCCAATCATTTTTACCCGTGTCGCGGACTTATCATCACGTCTTCTTCGTCGTTTACATTTTTTTTGTCACTAAACTGTGCATGCATGGCATTGTTCTACCAGAGATATGTCTATGAAACTCAAAATTAAACAAGTATTTTAAATTTCAATTGTTCCTCGAAGTCAGTAAATCTAATATTACTCAGCCATTTTTCTAAGTATTGAAAATGTTTGTACCTCGTTGGATAGCTAATAAAACGTAAATGTTAATAACATGGTATGCCGATAAAGTTCCATAGTCATTTTTGTCACAAAATTGCGTTTTCTCGGGAAAAAGTTAGAAAAATCAAAGTTCTTCTCAGGTTTTGGAGTCATTATTTCAACAATGGTGCACGATATTTCTGATATTATGGCTGATTATTATAAGCACAAGTATGGCCTAAATAACAACATAAATGTTTTTGATTACATTTAGTACTTTCTTTTTTATTAAGTTTTTTAGTGTGTGGGACCCAATATTCCTTAAAAAAATTAAAATCTTAAATATCTCGATATGGGTACATTTTTGCCCCAGGTACATGGGGGTGATTTCGATTGCAAATTACCTATACTATCACTCCTTAACGGGATCGGGACCAATTACCAGTAAGCCTGTATTTCTATGCATGTGTGTCATTTTGTGACCAAAAAGGTTTGGTTAAGATTAGTCTAAGCGGTTACGGTCAAATATCACCCGAAAGCTGTTTTGCCGGCACAGTTGATGCCGATTTGCCCAGTGATACTAGGGACTATTGTGAATAATTCCATCCGAGGAAATGAAAAATCCATCCATTGGATTTCAAGATGGCGGACCTTCGTTTTTTCGTATGGCACTAAAAAAATAATTCTTCTGGAGCCCATCGTGTGGGGTATCAAATGATAGGGCTAGACGAGACGATTTCAAAAATATATCGTTTAAATACATTTCAGTTGCCCGCTTAGAAAAAAACCAAGTTAAATTTTTTAAAGTAGTTAAAACATGCCAAGTTTGAGGTCCAGTAGGTACAAAATGGCTGACATATAGTTTCATAAAAGTATGCCAAATGATCCACCATATCCTCAACTCTAAAGTGACGAAAGGAATTTTGAAAATGTATGTTTTGCAATGGAAAGTAGATCATTGGAAACTGCAGTAGGTTAGTAAGAACTGCTTGTGCGCCATCATAAATATTTAAGATGTAATTCTTCTCATGATTGCTTTAACACTTAAAGCTAGATTATGATGTGCCGGATCATTTTGAATCTGCGGACACGGTTGTGTCCCCGCCAAGTTGAGTAAAAAGCCATAGGTACCATGTTGCTCTACTCATGAATGCTATCTCAGTTTAGTAGGCCTGTAAGAAAAATTCATGTTAGAAATAAGTAGTTCCTGCTGTACCGTTTTTATTTTTGTATATGTCCCGTATTTGTTTTTGTGTAGGTACCTACAATAAATGATTAAATTAAATAAAATTGTTTCTCTCGTAACAGTTCAGGCCAATTTCGACGCATTCAATATTTCAAAAAATCATTCAATTCCCTTAAATCTGTTACTCATTCGACGGACCATAAAACTTCTAAAGCACTTTTAGATTACATGTACCTAGGTATATGAATGAAATGAGATCAAAAAAGCCTTATGTAAAGATATGAAATACAATCAAAACACAACTCAAAAAAAAGCAGGTCTCACCACTCATTAGGTACATCTACCGCAACAAAATGAGAGTTTTCGTACATAAAATATTGACCTTGAGTACGGTCGTTCCAATGGGCCATTTTTGACAGCCCATACTAAAAACACATCATCAAAGAAAAATAACCTTATATCTGAAAGTTGATAAAAATGGCCTATTTGAGCGACCGAAATCGTTGGACCGAAATTAAATAATTGCAAAAACAAATAATCATTTACCTACTACTTGCAAGATATATTTTGTTAAAGACAGCCAAGTCCGCCACTCCACCAGAAACGTTGTGCAATCCACAACTTCGTCGGTACGAAATAACTTTAGAACTATTGTATTTCATATTTATACACTAAACACTAAAATGATTCTACAATAAAAACTGCAATGAATGCTGTTTCGCTGTAAATTTAAAATGGTAATTCTGTGTATTCACATAGAATCACATACTTTATTTTAATTTTTTCTATTCTTAAACTTAAGTATTTTACTCCATTTAGAGCTTCTATATCTGCTAAATTAAATATTTCTATTTTTATTTAACATATCGTTAAAGGGGTCTCAATTTTGGCCGAAACTGCTTTAAGAGAAATATGGTATGGCAAAGCCACTTTTTACTCAACTTGGCGGGGGCACAACCGTGCCCGCAGATTCGAAATGATCCGGCACATCATAATCTAGCTTGAAGTGTTAAAGCAATCATGAGAAGAATTACATCTTAAATATTTATGAAGGCGCACAAGCAGTTCTTACTAACCTACTGCAGTTTCCAATGATATACTTTCCATTGCAAAACATACATTAAATCTTATTATTTTCAAAATTCCTTCGTCACGTTAGAATTGAAGATATGGTGGATCATTTGCAGGGTTCGAAAATATCCGATATTTATAATAAATATCAACATATCCGATATATAGGGTGAAATTTTACTAGTGACCGATAGCGAAAACTCAGAACCGGCTGGTGATAAGGAACAACTTTCTCCAAGGAACATAGGTCGAAATCCGAAAAAAAAATTTTGTCCTCCCATAGTAATTCAAATCAGCTGATCGGTAACTTTGTATGGGAGGCCCAAATTTTTTTTTCGTATTTCGACCTATGTTCCTTGGGGAAAGTTGTTCCTTATCACCAGCCAGTTCTGAGTTTTCGCTATCGGTCACTAGTAAAATTTCACCCGATATATCCAATAAATCGGATATATATCCATTTTTTGATATTTATCGGATATATTTCAATCAGTATAAAATCTATCAAAATAATGTATTGATTTTATTGTAAAACACGTTATATTTTGTTAGAAAACTAATTTGGAACACTTTTTTTTTTCATCATAGGTTTTTTTTTAAATGAAAGTATTATAAAAATACTGTATTTTTTGATCAGAAGCACAGCGAGCACATAAAACGGGTTTATAATAGTGGATACGTTTATACCTACATTTTATAATTCGACCATCGTATTTGAGCCCGCACGCAGCAAATATGCTCTATCTAATAAACCATCCACCTTGCATTCCCAATAACTTTAAATCTATGAGTCTGTCTAAATAAATACCAAAGAACGAAATATAGATACCTAACTTAATATTTATAAATTTTACTTTAAGTAAGAAAATAATAGGTACAGAGAAATTCACATCATACCAACTTATTTAGTTTCTTTTTCGTGAATAAGAAAAATTGGGTTTTTATAATAAACTAAAGATATTCATTAATGGCGGGCGAGTTCTTTTTTAGTCTATTTCACCATAAAATTTTACAAATCTTCAAAGAATAATGGTGACATATATCCAAAAAATAAATATCATAATATCACGCGATATTTATCAATGATATACAACCTGTTACACAACTAACCAAAAAAAAGAATATTTTTTATTATCATCAGTCGATAAAATAATCACATCACTAGTCTAGGTCAGGTGCTACACTACCTGGCGAACAAAGTCCGCTTCGGCATACATTGCTGGTTGACTTAGTTTCTTGTATTGTTGACATTCATGTAATAGCCAGCAATGTAGACCGAACTGCGCTTCGCCGTGTCGGTAACTTCATTTGAACTTTGAGCTGTCAAAATTAGTGCTGCGATGCCACGATTAAAAATAAGTGTAATTTAATAAAAAAATGTTTTTTTCATAGTTTTCAAAAACGATACTACGGCTCTAATTTTTTGTTAATTGACTCTTTGCAACGGACCTTTCCACACCCTTTCGCTTCAGCTTTATTGGTTGTTTTGTAACACGTTGTATATCACTTGATATTTATTAAGGAGTAAATATCGTGATATATATCCGATAAATATCAATGATATATATCAAGTGATATATATCTTCGAACCCTGATCATTTGGCATCATTTGGCATACTTTTTTGAAACTATATGTCAGCCATTTTGTACCTACTGGACCTCAAACTTGGCATGTTTTGACTACTTTTAAAAATGTTAGTTGATTTTTTTCTAAGAGGGCAATGGAAATGTATTAAAACGATATATTTTTGAAATTGTCTCGTCTAGCCCTTTCATTTGATGCCCCACACGATGGGCTTCAGAAGAATTATTTTTTAGTGCCATACAAAAAAACGAAGGTCCGCCATCTTGAAATCCAGTGGATGGATTTTTCATTTCCTCGGATGGAATCATTTACAATGGTCCCTAGTATCACTGAGCAAAGCGGCATCAACTGTGCCGGCAAAACAGTATTTTTTTGCTAAGGACCATGACTAGTTGGACATATTCGAAATATACTTAAAGTTATGGATTTCTTGGATTGAAAATTCCTTGTACTTTCAAGTAAGTGTTTGGTTCATTTCCAAATTTCATGAGCAATCAGAAGAATTTTGAGTTTTAATTTACATAAAATTTCCGACCGAAAATATACTTTTATCATCTGGACAATACGGGTTCAAAAGTGGTATTAATTTATGTAACTTTCTACAGTTTCATAGACCCTCAAGAGGCTCATTATTTTTTTGCCATCGCTACCGCACATTCAAGTTTTAGGCTCTTTTTCCTCTACTCCGATCCGGTACACGATAATTTCCAATCCGATTTAGAAATCTATTAAAATACTTTACTCACTTTTCCAAGTATCCGGATGTCCGGATTTTATCGAAACGGTAATTTCCCGAACAATTGACATTGTAAAAAAATTATGCATGCTTTAAAACAATTGTACATTCTACAATGTCGTCCGTCCGAGTCAGAGTCCGTCGAGATAATGAAACTTTACTGTCCGTTTTTTACCGGATAGGTGGGAAAACGGTGGCCGGAATTCTGATATTTTTCGGATAGCTACATTACATCCGACATCCGGTTACGGATCGGAGTAGTGGAAAAAGAGCCTTATGATTATGTCAAAAATCTTCAAAAACGTTGTCCAAATCGTAAATCGGTAGGTACCGGTTTATTGACACAATAAACCGGTAGATTTGGAAGATTCATATTTTCACCAAAGAATACGCTTGTTTAAATCCAAAATTTTATTTGGTTCATCTAATATTTCACTTCAAAACACCGCAGATTGGAAAATGCAATTGAAAAATATTCTTTTTTTTTTTTGCAAAATAATAAGTGTAAAGACATGGATAATGCAATCTATATGCCAAACATCTCCTTTTAAATTTTTTTGTAACTTGAATAATTTGTGTTACAATCGGTAGAAGAGGTATGAAACTGGTACTACCGATTTTCGGATAAGCTCCGCAAAAACTGCATCGCTACTCTTTTGTTTTCATCGTTCTACTTAGCGTGGTCAAGCTGTAATAAATAAATAACGTTTTATGATTTAGTCCGTGTGCATTTTGTAAATAGTTCTCTAAAGGTACGTGCCGTAGTAGGTTAAATTATTTTTAACATAAAAAAAATTATAACGTCGGTAGTTTGCATCTGGATAAACCGTGTTTCTACGTGAGTTTTATTTTTTTTAGTCCACGTAATTTAGTTTCGAGTTTGGTTTTTTTTGAGAAGATTTCTTTCTTTTTACAATGAACGACGAGCATCGTCAGAAGTCACGTTCTCGTAGTCGAAGTCAGTACCGTAGCAGACGAAGTCAGGGTCGTTATTCTGGGAGTTCAAAATCTTCAAATGACGATTATAGGCGACAATTACAGGGCATTTTAGATCGACTAAATGCACTGGAAAGACAACCGTGCCCGACACCATCTGTGTCGCTGCCAGTGTAACAGACCCGAATCCCGCCCCTATGAAGGACTATATGCCTACAGGCGCCAGCCTCTGTTGTTATGAAGATGACGTCTTGAGTTCTAGATTTCATAGAAGCCCATCACTCAAGCATAGTGTAAACAAATGACTCGTGATATAAAAGTAGTTGTCTAGTTAATTATTGACCCATACGTTGTGTTTAAATAAAGTAATATGTAACCCAAAAATTCTTTTAAAGGTAATTGAGACATCTCTGCACAAGTTATTATAACAAAAGTGATTCTGATGAACAGGAGAGGGAAAAGGGCAGGAAAATGAGCTCCAAACGGGCCCCCGCTACTACGCCCGAGGAATGTGGAAGCCCCCGTCCAATAGATACCTTTTGTATCCATAAACGCTCCGCAGCCATCTTCACATAACCAATCTATGTATGTAAAGTAAAGATAACCCTTAGAGCATATATCAAATACAAACGGTAAATTATCTGCTCCCCCCAGAAGAAGGATAAATATGGTGAGACATGCGTCTCTGTGAATAGACGCGCCATAACCACAGGCGCTTGTGGTATAAACTACCACGAAGAAGGATAGGTGATCAAATTCAGATGTCCTTTGCAGAACAAATGTAGCAGTTTAGAATAAACAGTCTTATGACTGACCAAACTGACACCTCAGTGTCCAGTTGGTTAGGTAAGTAAGTATGTAGTAAGTATGTTATCAGTCAAATGACATGATTTCAACAATTATCTTTAGGTTTCCCTAAAGAGGTACCGGCAAAGCCGATAAAGCACCGAGTATGCATTGCAATGGTCAGTCAGTCTCCACCCACATTTAACTCCTACGGAAGTCAGAATATAATATGAGAATGCTTTATGCAAGTCCCAAATAACATGTGAGCATACATTCTTATCAGTTGAAGACGGAAGAGCAATATTTTGCACATCCCAAGAGAGAATAGTAGGATAAATAATGTTGACCATATGGACCTCCTGAGAGAATGTGGACTTCCACGACCAGAAGCTGCCGTTACAACCATACCGAATGCTAGATAATAAATAGATAGGTATTCGATGAAGAATTGATAAAAATTGTCCTCATGACATTTGAGAGACGACACCCGTTGTAATTGCAGTCATAGATTCTCTATGATAAGCATCATTTTAGCCAGTCATAAGAAGAACATTCAGAATTCCATGACTAGAATATTACTTTAGTTGTGGATCATCTGAATCTGTTGGATGATAGGGTGATAGGATAGGATATTATCCATTCTACCAGCCATATATATATAATAGTACTTAATTATGATATAGCATAAAATATTATTGTTGTAAGTACATGTTGTACACTGCCGGACACATTCCATTCTGAAGATAACAAAAATATAGTTGTAAATAAATGTTTATCCATTGCTGGACACATTCCAATACTGAAGACAGTTTTCTTTGTATGACAAAAATACTGTTGTAAATGATTATTTATCCACTGTTGGACATAACCAAGCAGAAGTAGATATCTAACAATATCTACTTATGTATACTTCATACATTAGTCAATTAAGTCCATATTCGCTCAGCACCCATAGTACAAATAGAAATCTTTCCACTGTTGGGCTAAGCCAAACAATAGTTAAGTAGATACCTAACAATATCTACTTATATAAGTTTTAACCCAGGAACTTTATCCTGGTCTCATAGCAATAATAATTAAAATAAATTATTTTAATTGAAGCTACATTTATTTGGTTATTAAAGTCATTAGTCTAGTAACTAACGTCAGTAGCTGGTTATAACTATTCGGATTGACCCATGAAGCTGAAAATCAGCATGTAGGTACTTCTTGACCTCTTGATCAAAATTAGACATGGAGCCAGCGGGCACCACCTCTTTAACCGCCCCCTCCTTTACAAGGCGCAACTTTTGAAGTTATTGACTTGGAGGGTAGTTTTATTTCATATCGTGCGTGACATCTGAAAGCTTATTGTGCCCTAAAATTACCCTTTAGGCCCCGGGCCCAAAGTCCCAAAAGTGGGGTGTCCTGTCTTGTATGAGATTTTCCTATTTTCAAGCTATCGATTCACAAGCGGTATCAAAAGTTGCGGAATTAGACACAGATTGCAAGAAACCTAAAATATTTTTAAATAATATTTATCTTTAGGGCTTTGCCGAACATTAAAAAACAATAATATGTTGGTTTCATAGTCACAACACTTTAACGATCGATAGAGCCCTAAAGATAAATATTATTTAAAGATATGTTAAGTTTTTTGCAATCTGTGTCTAATACGCAACATTTGATACCTCTTGGGAGTCGATAGCTTGAAAATAAGAAAATCTCATATATGAACGGGACACCCCACTTTTCGGGCTTTTGGCACCCCCCGGAGAGCCTAAAGGGTCATTTTGAGGGCACAATAAGCTTCAAGTGAGGTGTCACGCACGATACGAAATAAAAACTACCCTCCTTGTCAATTACTTCAAAAGTTACGCCTTGTAAAGGGGGGGGGGTGGTAAAAGGTTAAGGGGGGTGGTGCCCGCTGGGCTCCATGTCTAATTTTGATCAGGAGATCAAGTAGTACCTACATGCCGATTTTCAGCTTCATGGGTCAATCCGAATAGCTGTGACGTTAGTTACTAGACTACATATATATAACATGATAGATAGATAAGTAAGAGTAGGAATAATGGGATTATAGGGTAGCCTACCTATTCCTAACATCTAATTTACCTATCTACCGACACACTAATTAGCCCAGATATCCCTAATTAAAGATTAGATGCGAATACTACAAAGTTTGTATGAAACAATCAGAACGCAGGTTCTTTAAAACATCTGAACCGACAACAAAACAAAGTTATTGCAATAAAATGACCTTAGCGCTAAAAACCAAAGCATAAGACCATGTTCCTAGTCTTATCAGCTCTCAGCGAATATAATTTGAACAAGAATCCACAACTTTAACCTCAAATAAGGAACACCTATCGCTGATAAGACAAGGAAATATTGAAGATTGTACTTATCCATCTGGAACTCGAAGCCGCCAGCACGCGAAGAACCAACAACGACGACATCTATCCACCAGACCGATTCCAGTGCACGCTGACGCACGCATCCTCTTTATCAAACACCACATTTTCCACGTGCTACACGGGTTCAAAGCACTTTTCACAAATCAAACACACTCGCGAAATGAGGGGTGACCAGGCAGGCATCGAGACTCCCTGGTCCGCGGCGCGACACTCCACCAAGACTGATAGGTAAACTAATCACTGCACTTTTACTATTCCATTTCTGTCCTGGGAGACTTCACGATTAAAACAAAACAGCTGAACACAGGCCGTATCGCTCGCTATTTATACCAAAAAGCTTCGAACTTACGAAAAGAATTCTAGAAAGAAGATATTTTCCTCTCTTTCATACACATTTTTGAAGACATTCGACTATTCTAGAATTTTTTAGAATGTCTTGTTTCACTACTTGTTGCCAGATACCAATTCAGGGAAGGGTCCATAGGATCCACGACCCATCCTGACATCCAAGAAAGACTTATAGTGTATATTAAGTAAACCACGGTTTTACCAATATTTCTGAACATTTTACTGCTGGTTTATAGAATTTTCAGAAAATACATCAATTTTCCGAAAGTGTGACTAATAGAATAAACTTTAGGTATTTCAGTCGCTATGGCACTATAATAGGCCTAGTAGGACCCTGTCTAAAGTGACACTTTGCAGTTTCCGCTACTCGACAATAGATGGCTCTTAAATAAAATAGCAAAATGCTATGTCCTGTATCATATAAGCACGAAAAATTATAAATGCTACTGCAAACGCTGTGCAACCATCAGACCAATTATCCAAAATTATTTAGACTTGCAAATTTGAACGATACGATGGGAAAACCAAGAAAATAAATTACAACTTCAATGTTTCATACACATAGCGCCATCTCTCAGCTGTGTTCCTGAACTTTTATATCAATCTTGACTTGACAGAACAGAACCAAGTACTGAATCGCATCTTATACCAATAGATGTCGCTGTTTTGAAATCTTTATAATTAATAAAGGCCGAGACACATATTAATTAATAAAGGCCGAGACACATATGTGACACCAGCCACAGGTACAGCGTGCGAGCCAACAGGCACGCCACCGGGCTTACCACCTTTAGAACTACCTCCGTTACCGTCTAGTCGTCAGCGCAGCCCGACCAGCGTGCGAGCCAACCACGTGCCAGTGGCGAGCGTCGCTACGGCTTCGCAAACACCTGACAAGACAGCAACAAATGCAGATCCAGTTTTGCGGGCACAGTGTGTGGGTGGCGCCGGACATTCGGAGCTCAATGCAACCGAGGCATTGGCAAATGCTTTATTGTCCATCAATACTGCGGTGAGATCGAACCAACCTTACTACATATCCAATTTTGATCCTAATTTGCATGATATCGAAGTTTGGTGTTCCGAGGTAGATAGGGACAAATAATTGGATTAATAATGAATGTTTGTCTAGGATTGCCAATTGTTTTAAAGGGGATGCTCAAACGTGGTTAACGGCAGAAAACGAGTTGGCGAATCGCGCCGGTTTGCAAAACGAGCAAGTTGGCTTACCGCGCGTACTTCAAACGAGGGTCTGGAATCAGTTCGCCGACTTGCTCGTTTCGCAAACCGGCGCGATTCGCCAACTCACTTTCTGCCGACTGGCGTGCTAGGCCTACTTACGCCATTCGCCGACTGCGCGGTTCGCAAACTGTCATGCATGATGCACAGTGAACATAATAATTGTCACCTTTAGAATTTTTCTACCGTTATAGGTCTAGGTATAGAGTGTAGGTAAACCCGGGGTAATTCCTAAGGTGATCAAATTTAAACAACTATAAAACAAAACAAGTGGTTGTATTCAGAGACAAAGTTGGTTACAGTCTGTCTTGTAGGTTATAAATTAGTTTACCATAATAGCGGTTGAACACAACATAGAAACTATCTTAAGTTTAAACTTCTGACTTACTTACTATTATTATTATTATTTTATTTCTAAAACAGGTTTTAAACCAACTTGAAATTTAGCTCATTGGCAAAGCGAGGTGAAGGTCCTAATTTAGTTAGATTTACCTCATACAGACAATGTACAACATCTGTGTAGATTATAGTAGGTAAACCCGGGGTAATTCCTAAGGTGATCAAATTTAAACAACTATATTACAAAACAAGTGGTTGTATTCAGAGACAAAGTTCGTTACAGTCTGTCTTGTAGGTTATAAATTAGTTTACCATAATAGCGGTTGAACACAACATAGAAACTATCTTAAGTTTAAACTTCTGACTTACTTACTATTATTATTATTATTTTATTTCTAAAACAGGTTTTAAACCAACTTGAAATTTAGCTCATTGGCAAAGCGAGGTGAAGATCCTAATTTAGTTAGATTTACCTCATACAGACAATGTACAACATCTGTGTAGATTATATCATAATGACATTAAACTCCTTATAAATTAATTAGGTATACCACCATCGTTACACTGTAAACTGAATACTTTGATACAAACTTGGTCTTTGTAAGGAATGGCTCGCCGAACTTCAACGGCCCATGTTGTTTAAGCTGAATAAATAATCAATCAATCAATCGATCGGTAAAAAAGAAAACAGACTGACCTCAAAAATGTAAGTACTTAGCAGTTACATCTTCTTAACTATGAAGAATTCATAGTCAGGCGACGGTCCTTTGTTGAAAACGTGGTCCCTTGACTAAAATGCTGGCAGTCATATGTTGTCTAAGGTGTTGGCTGTCACATGTTGTACCCGCAACTAACTCCCATGCTGAACGGCATCCAACAGCGATGGATTTTTATCTGCCCCGCCCTCCTCGTGCACAAATTATACGATTTTCTCCATGTTATTATGGCGAGACGCCGTAATGTCGGTCGTGTAACCTTTTGAATTGATCAAAATGAAATTACAGAGCTTCCCCGAAGCTCTGTAATTTCATATCTCTGGATATCTCCCTCTCTCCTAAGTGTTTAGTTGTATAGCTAGACCGTTGAGCTTGACAATCAGTTTGTTTGGGAAAGTTGTAGGCATTCATGAGACCTTTATTTTATGTGACAGCTGTCAAACTAAAAACTCGTTTATCTCGGCAAATATTCAAGCTAGACAATCATTTTGTTTGGGAAAGTTGTAGGCCTTGATGAGACCTTTGTTTTATGTGAACAATCAGAAAAAGATCTTTTATTGTACAACTTGTGTACAGATCAGAACACAGTTTGAACCAGTGTTTTATTACCACAAATACTACTGCAGTTGGGTCAAGTCAAGCCAATACACACTGCAATGTACAGTACAGTGTTTTGTCGTAACAAATATCAAAGATTTTTCTAGCTGTTGTTAAGACAAAACAATTTTATTTAAGTATCTCTGTACCTATGTCTTGTAATTTTAGTAGAATTTTTTAAATGGCCATATAGATTTTGACACGATAAAACTGTATAATACAAAAAAAAAAAAGTTTTTGTGTCCGTTCTCAAAACTTGACATTCGAAGTTACAGTCTAATGTTTTGACACGGCAGAGCTTTCAAGTTTAAACACCTTTTAAAACTGAATAACTTTTAAAACTGAACAACATTTTAGAACTGAATAACTTTAAAAACTGAACCACCTTTTTTACAGATGCAAACCAAAAAAAATTACCTCACATGCTAAAATTCGATAATCCCAAATATGCAAAATGTTTAAAAAATGTGTAATTGACTGTACACTGTAGCTATAGTTTACCAATAGCTCAGTCGGTGAATGGCGTAAGTAGGCCTAGCACGCCAGTCGGCAGAAAGCGAGTTGGCGAATCGCGCCGGTTTGCAAAACGAGCAAGTTGGCTTACCGCGCGTACTCCTAAACGAGTGGGTTACCACAGATCGCAGCTGGAGCAATTTCAAGCGGGAGTTCAAACCTTTGTGCCCAAAAGCACCAAACAGAGCTAATATTTTGTTTGAGGTCATGAATACTTCTTCGGATCATTATCTCACGTACGCAGAATATGCACGCCTTTCTTTGCTTTGTCTGCGTATTGTATCCGGCCTGAGCGAGGAATTGATTTCTTCGATAATAATTCGCGGAATCACGGACCCTCAAATTCGGGCAGCAGCTACAAATGCAAAGCTGATGCCAAAAGATTAAGTGGAATTCTTTTCAATTTATGTCAAACCTATTTCTAATTATTTTACAAAAGAACAAAACGACCGCGGTAAAGTGAAACACAAATATTCAGACGATGAAAGAAAACGTCGTTGAGTCTGGTGGGTGTTTTGCTTGTGGTCTACCAGGTCACATGCAGGCCTCATGTGGTAAGAAACAAAAAACCGATCAGGTTTCTAATTCTAGTACTGTACCACCTATTGCAACATCGACATCAACTTTACCTGGTCAATCAATCTGTACGTTTTGCAAAAAGCCTGGGCATACAGTTGACGAGTTTCGCTAAGATAAAGGCAGATCAGAGCCGTGTAAACCGTAAAACATAAATTAATTAGTTCACCTGCAATACGTACTTGTAGACTTAATGATAAAAATTGTGATTTTCTAATTAAAAAAATTGTATCGGTCAGGTTAATAGCCGAGCGTTGTGGTGCTTTGAAGCAATTTTTATTTTTGTGAATAAAACTTATGTGACCCTTATCATGTGCTCAGGAAAACTTGCCTCAAAACGGAGATTGAGCAGCAGCTGGCTGCGTTTCTGGGTCGTGTGGTGTACCTACCTAGGCTGCGGCAAAGTACATAGGCCGAGGCGAGTGGACCTTGGAAACGTGCTGCCTTTTTCATTGGTAAGTTGTGGGCAGACCTCACGCTTTTTCCGCGAGCGGACCTCGCTTGTGAGCAGACCTCACGCTTTTTCGAGGTCGTATTTGCGCAGTCCGACAATAAATCGAATGCACAGATTTTGTAGACGCTCAAGTTTATTAAGAAGCTCCTCTGTAGCGTCCAAGTAGCAAGAGTCGGCGTAATCGAGAAGAGGAAGAAGAAGTGATTGGGCCAAAGTGATTTTAGTGCTTAAGGGTAAAAAGTTTTGGAGGCATTTGAGAGAATGACAAGAGAAATTAATCTTTTTGCTAACCTCATTAATATGAGGAGTCCAAGAAAGCCTAGAATCTAGTACTACGCCAAGGTTCTTAGCAGACTTACTAAAAGCGATCGATTGGAACACCATCGTATATAACAGGTGGAACATCCACAAGCTCCAACTGACTGCTCATATACGGGCTGCCAATAATCAAACATTTGGATTTTTTAGGGTTAACCAACAGACCAAAAGATTTAGCCTTGATTTAGCCCAAACTGAAATGTTGTTCAGATCGCTGTTGATTTGAACAATGGCGCTGTTAATATCCGCAACATGAGCATGTTGATAAATTTGTAAGTCGTCTGCGTAGAGATGAAGATTAGAAGAGATGACAGAAGTAACAGTGTTAATAAATATAGAGAAAAGAAGAGGAGATTGCACGCCACCAGGTACGCCAGCACAGATCACACCAATTCGAAAAAGATTCGTCAGAGCGGATCCGCTGCGACCGACCGCGAAGATAGGAATCGAACCACGAGATTACCGAATTAGAGATGTTAAGTGAGCGAAGAATGGCTAGAAGTACATCAAAGTCTACAGAGTTGAAAGCACTACTAAAGTCTAACAATTCTGCATTTTTTTGGCTTTCATTATTAGAGTCCGGTGCGGCTGAGTAAAGGATTCGAGGGGGCTATTTATGGAGGTGTTATAGGATTGTTACGAGCATCTCACTCACATATGTAAAACACTTTTAATGTTTTAGTTCACTTTAACTGTCAAAACTTCTCCATGGAGCATTCAACCTGATTCTGACATATAAGATTACTATTTAGACACATTTTATAGGTCATTTCACGTTGATATATCGTTCGGATATAACTTGCGCATTTTTACCCAAGGTGATAAGGTTCGAATTTATTTGCGTACTGTTATCCATAGGAATAACTTTGTATCTTCTATTTGAAGAAACTTATTTAGCAATTATTGAACAAATTGTTATACACACGTAATAAATTTGATAATCAAACTTGTATCGGTTATTTTTATAAACGGCTATAAGTAGAATAAGTTCTGTAGTGCTTTACTTAACTTTATTTTATGTTGCTCTCTGTTAGTTCGCCTTGACTTGAATTATACAATAACTTTTACTTAATTTATTTACTTTCATATATTATTTTCTAAAGGTGTTGCTATTTGATTTACTAAATAATTTACAGTTTCCTTATGAAGCTCTATTAGGAGGATAATTCTTCGGAATAGTGGTGAGGTTAGTTAGGATACACCATTCTTTATCAGCAAAGAAGTTTGGGTTACTACTTATACACAACGTAGAGTTGACGATCATCTGGCCGATTCATAAACCTCAGTGAACCCAATTCTAGTAACCATGCCTAGTAGGATTTTATCTTTTCGGATTCTGTGTTTCGCGATTGTAGGTAGATAAGTAAAAAAAAAATGGGGTAGGGTAGGAGAGGGACATTACAACGTGCAGTCGTTTTTCATCCGTCCATCCGTCACCTTAGTTGGCCAACATACTGATCCATACAGTCTCAACACCGTTTTATATATCTTGCCTTTCAATTTGAGAGGCATTCGGCGGTCACACACTGTGCCCGTAACTTGTCGCCATTTCATCCATCCCTCATTTATCCTGTGCTTGATTGTTCTGCCTATTTCGTCATCACCTCGTATGAGCGAACCAAGGTACCGGAAGTCGGAGCAGACTGGTAAGGGTTCGTCATTAAGCGCTACCGGAAAAAAACTGGAAAGACTGCCGAAATCGCAAAACATTTGTTCCGTTTTGGTTCTGCTGATTTTCAAGCCAACACTCTCCAGCCTCTCCTGCCATCTTTCTAGTCTGCTTTGCACCTCTTGTCCGCTCTCACCTACGAGTACAATGTCATCGGCGAGCAGCATGCACCAGGGTGCCTCTTCCTATATGTCCGACGTCAGAGCATCCATTATCAACAGGAAGAGGTAAGGACTCAAAGCCGACCCTTGGTGCAAGCCTACAGCCACACTCAACTCGTCGGTAATACCAGCGGCTGACTGGACTTGTGTACTAGATTTACTGTACATTGCACGTATCAACTCTACATACTTCCCTGGCACACCTTTCTCTTTCAAAGCCCACCACAAAACCTTTCGGAGCACTCGTAGGAGGCGACCGAGGGATAAATCCGGCAAAAACATACAAACCGACAGGCAAAGGGTCAACCGTTTGGTGGCGGTTAATCCACCAAAAAAGCATTCCCAAGGAGTCTGGCAGGCGGCCAGTTGTAAATTTTTTCCCAATCCCTTTGCAACACGTCCTTTAATTTTCTTATTTCGAAAATGGTTACATAAAAAAATGTTCAGTTTTACAAGTAGAACAAATCCTGCAGATATTTGAATTGAATTTAATAGGACCTAGTATAGAGTTAAATTAGTTTTAACTACGTACCTACACATATTTTATGGGCATGTTCTACTCACACACAAAACAAAACAACTCTTCATGGAAATATGAAAAAATAAACTAAATATCCCATATTATCAAGTTTAATGTTTCTCACGACTAACCTTGTTGTTTTAAGTCGAGGCTTATAGAGTCTTGACGTTTCGATGCATTAAGGCGTTCCGTTTTCCATACAAAAGTTCAATGGAGTTATGTATGTAAAGGAGACAAGAGTCGGTTTAAAAAACTTGATGGGGAGTCCCGTGGGTATATAAGATTGTCGCAAAACACTAAAAAGAATTTTTAAATCATCAGATTTCCCCGTAAAAAGCGAGTCGCCACTTTACGAATATAGATGGAGCTACTGCTGCAATAAATACGTTTAATTTTATTGTGCAGAAAATAATGATTATCTTCTTTTAACTATAAGTAGTTTTGCGACAAATTTACGTGTGCCTTCATCATTCAGAATAAAGTTTCTTTAAAATGAAACTCTACAGCTCATGTGTAACCCGACTGAAGTGCAGTTTTTCGTTTGTATGACGTAACGAACCACCTTAAGTGCATCATCATCGGGAGTCCGACAGGTCGCTCGCGCGCGTTACCAGCGCCCGCCGGGAACTGCGCACCTCCGCTCGCTGCGCCCGCGCCGACATCGGCGGCGTATGCGCAACCGCAGGCAATGGCTGGGTTATAGAGTTATCGTTCACCAACCAGTCCATACACACGACACTCACTATATCATAACTTTTTACTGCTTGTAGCCAGGTCGGTTTCTTCTTCTTCGTGTCAATAGTCCTAAGATGGAAAATTAAATGTTGAAATGAAATGAAATGAAATGTTTCTTTATTTGCTATGATTTTGGGTACATATATGAGGTGGTTCTTAAAATTATTACGTTCCTTACAAAATCTACTTATTTCTAAGCGTGCAAATGTTAATTAGTTACAAATTTTTATTGTGCATTATTATCATCATTATATAGTAATGTAAATTATAAATTATCATCCTGTCAACCTATAAACTTCAAGCATATTTCGTCCAAAATTTACAATCATTTGATGTCATAAAATAATTAAAAAAGGGAACAAATATATTGTATACCAAAATCAGTTTTGAATACCTAAACACGTTTACCTTAAAACGACAAGGTATACCAAAAAATGAATAGTGTACCAAAAAACAAATGCGAAAAAAAGTATATCCGCAACGCAATTTAAAAAGTGCGTTTATCTGATAAAGTTATGCTCATACTTTAAAATGTAATCGAAAGCCAAAATTAGTAAATGTCTACCAAATTCAGTACATCCGATTTACGCGCCAATGCTACCAATTTAAATTACAACGCCTGCAATAAAACGTAGGTATAAATTTGGTGTCATGTCATTGAACTTCACTAGAGGTGTACCCAAAAAATCTTAGTTTATAGGTCCGTTAGATATAGCCTAACCGAACCTGGCGCGGAAAGCGCCAGGTTAGGTTAGGTTAGGTTAGAACTTTGACCACAACGCACGAGCCGAGCGAGCGGAGCGAGCGTGCCGCGGCAGCGGCCGGCGATGTGCCAGAAACGACACGCTATCTGCGTCATAAATTTAAAATATGAAAATGTGGGCAAACTTAGCTTATTTTGGGAAAACAAAACTTTTTTAAGGAGCATTTATTTTATTAGAGTAATTAAATAGTAGTATTTAGATAACATTTCGGTATAAATTGGTGTTTAAATTTTGGTAAACATTTACTATTTATTAGATAATTATATTATTTTTGGTCTCATATACTTTAATTGGCTAACGTAAAATTAAATAAATGTATGCGTTTAAGTATAAAATAGGGTGTCAAATTTTGGTAGACATTTACCTTTTTTGGGTTGAAAATTCATTTTTTTGGTTTGCGATTTTTATTTAATTTGGTAAACAGTTAAACCAAAGCCATTAAAAAAGGAAATAAATTACAATAAATTATTTATAGCGTATTCTCTTCATGTGTCCAAAATTTACAATCATTTGATGTCATAAAATAATTAAAAAAGGAAATAAAGTACAATAAATTATTTAAAGCGGATTCTCATCATAAAATTCATTCATTGAATAATAACATCTCTCAACCAACCACGCATGAAGTTCTCGTTTAAACAACGGTCCTGTGTTAACTCTTAAGTTATTTGGTAATGAGTTGAAAACTTTTGCAGCCATGCAATAGACATTCTTTGAAGGAAGAGATAGTTTAAACCTTGGCACTTCTACAACATTTGCCTTTCTTGGTCGAAGTCGTTTGCTATACTCAGTCTTAGTTGGTGTCGGGAAGAATTCTGGATGCTCTTTCACAAATAGACAAAGTTGCTTAATATAAAGGCAGGTAAGTGTTAAAAGCTTGTGTTTCTTAAAGAGAGGTCTACATGAATCCAAAAAGTAGGCCCCACATAGTGATCTGACACACTTTTTTTGAACTTTAAATGCTTTTTCGATATCGGTGCAGTTTCCCCAAATAATCAGGCCGTATTGTAAGACTGACGCTACGTGGGCGTGATATGCTAACAATGCACTCGATTGAGGATATTTTTGGACGCGTCGTAAAGCATAGGCGTATCTACCAAGCCGTTCACAGACTGTTTCCACGTGGAGTTTCCAGTTGCAGTTTCTATCTACATGTATTCCCAGGAACTTTGTGGACTCTACAGTTTCTATCATTGAACCGTTACACATGATGTTTAAATTTAGATCCCTTGTTTGATAGGTTCCAAAATGGACCAATTTTGTTTTGTTTACGTTAAGATTTAGATTATTAGTTTCCATCCAGCTAACTATGCCATTCGTTGTCTTACTAATATCATTTTTGAAACTATCACAATCTGAATCTACTATTTTTTGCTTACTTTGAATGAGAATAGTAGTATCATCAGCGAAAAGTATTGTTTCGTGCTCCGTAACGACTGGTAAGTCATTAATATACAGAACAAATAGTATTGGGCCTAATATGGTTCCTTGTGGAACACCACAGTTATTTTGTCTGAAGTTTGATCGGTATATAAATGTTTTCAAATGTATTTTTTGAGCATTTGTTTATTTTTGTTATTTCGACGCATTGTTGTCGTTCATTTAAGTAGCTCATAAACCAATCGTACGCTGTTCCTCTTATTCCGTATCCCAATAACTTTTTGCCTAAAATATTGTGGTCCACGAAATCGAAGGCCTTGTTCATATCACAGAATAAACCCACAATTGATGTACCTCTATCCAAACACTCCATAACCTTTTTTACCAGAATGAAGTTGGCCAGAATGAAGTTGGCCAGAATGAAGTTGGCCAGAGTATGTTGTATTGCCAATATTTGGCTACGGCTACCCCATTCCCGGTAGCTTCATTCAAGTCTTCCTTAGTGCACGTGGTGGGCAATAGAGGGCAGGAGATCAGATGTGCCATTGACTGGGGTACGGATCCACAGCCACAGTTGATCAGGTTTTTGTCTATGAACCCCCATTTTGCCATGTTCTCCCTACAGCGGCCAACTTGCGTTCGCAATCGGTTCAGGGATTTCCACGTTAGCCACTGCAGTTTGTGTCCTTGAGGCAGGTTTTCTGATGGACCTATGAACCCTTGAGGAAGTGGCCATCGAGTCTTCCACAGTTCTGCTCGTGCCTGTTGTGGGTCGCTATCTGTAACTTCTGTACTCCTTACCTTAGGAAGCTTCTCCTGCTTTTGAGACGAACGCGTGGCATACTGTAGTTGTGCAGTGGGTGCCGTGGGTCAGTTTCCTGTTTCTGTTTCTCCACTGCACAAGCTACTTCTCGCCGGACGTCGGGTGGAGCGATGCCTGCCAAAGGGTACAGCATGCTAAGAGGTGTAGGTTTAAGGCACCCAGTCACTATGCGGCACGTCTCGTTTAAGGCCACGTCCACCTGTTTTGCGTGCGTAGAACGGTGCCAAACTGGGCATGCGTATTCGCCAGCCGAGAAGGAGAGCGAGAGACCTGTTGTTCTAAGTACGTGAGGGGCTGCTCCCCAGGCTGACGAGGTTAATCTTCGCAAAAGGTTGTTCTGGCTCCGACTTTCTGCTTTGTGTTTAGACAATGCGACTTGAAGGTTAAGGCTCTGTCTAGAGTGATGCCCAGGTATTTCGGATTTTGACAGTGCTCTTTATTGACGCCACGCCATCATATATTAAGTGCCTTTTTTGCCTCATGGTTCCTTAGCCTCTCCTCTGTGGCGCCATTTTTTATAGGTAGGCCTTGTCTGTGTCTGTGGCAGACGAGCGATTAGGTGGAACACACAGGATTGATTTTTGGACGGATTTGGCCACAAAGCATTCGCGTCGTAATACTCATCCAGTGCGTCCAACGCCACCTTTAGCGACTTTTCATCATCTTCGAAGCTTAGCGCCTGAGCCGCTAGCGCAAGATCGTCGGCATATAAGAAGTGTACTTGGGGTTTGCGGCTGATCATTCGTGTAAGCATTGAACAATGCAGGCGCCAACACACTTCCTTGCGGGAGCCCATTTTTCTGGCACCGCTACCTGCTTTTGGTGTTATTGAGACATACCTGAAATCGTCGATTGTTCGACATTTCCCTTAGGATATCAACGAAACCTGAGTCTTTCGTCACATCGTACACTTTTAACAGCAGCCTCCGTATGTTGACTGTATCGTAGGCAGCTGTAAGATCGACCAATACGACTCCAGTTACGTTTTGAGTTTCGAATCCATCTTTGATATGTTGAACAAGGTTCAGGGTCTGGCTAGTGCAGGATTTTCCTGGTCGGAATCCAGCTTGGTCGTCTATGAAGGATTTTTCTAGTATTGGTGTAAGTCGGTTCAGAAGCATTCTCTCAAATAGCTTGAATGAATGACACAACGAGATCGAGCGGTAGCTTTTCGGATCCGTTGGGCATTTGCCGGGTTTGAGGAGAGCTATTACTTTGACTCGTCTCCAAACCTTTGGGATCTTCAAACTACTGAGGCACGTGTTAAACAAGGCGAGTAGCCAAGACACGGCCACTGGCCCTAGTTGTTTAATTTGTTCCGTTGTTATGTCATCCATACCAGCAGCTTTACCTAATTTGGGAGAGCAAATGGTTTGCTGATGGCATCTGTGTTGACTGTTGTTGGGTCAGTATCAGATTTATTGGATCTGGGCAGTCGGTGTGGGGGCTTACCATTCAAGAGTAACTAGTGAGCAATTTGATTAGCTGTTACCTGACCAGGATCAGTGGCAGGTGGCGAGTCTCCTGTTATCTTTTTTACTGTGGACCATGCTTTTTTGCTGTTATGTGTCATATCGACACTAGACACCAGTTCCATCCAGGATTCTCTACGATGAACTCCTATTAAGCCCATCATTTCGTCACCAGCCTCTAAGGTTTTCTCTGAGAATGGGTTATTTTCGAACAGTGACTGGTAGCGTGTCAATAGCTTCGCAGAGTCTTGTTTTAGGCCAGGTATATATTGGCTTCGGCAACCTTGGGGTATGTGTTTACGGGAGGTCTTCCAGACAATATCCACAAACCGATCATAGTTAGTTGGGTCGGGGTCAAGATTGAGTATATGTGCGTCAATTTCTGTTAAGTGAGCTTCCCAGTTAGCTTTTTTGAAGTTAAAACGGCGCTTAAAGGGTACCGTAGTGGGTTTAACTCGGCTGCTCGGACTTGGCATGTTATTGGTCTATGTTGTGTGTTTGGGATGGGGGTGCATACACTTTTTTCACAGAGAGAATGATGTTGTAGCTGGCAAAAATTAAGTCAGGGTTGTAACCTTTTCACCACCTTCTGCTGTTAAAGGATGCAGGGAGCTTAGCGTCGTGAATTAAAGCTAAATTTTCAGCTTCTGCCCAAACCTCTACTGCATCTCCATCTGAGTTTGAGTGTGCGTAACCCCACGCCGTGCTGTGGCTATTAAAGTCGCCAACGACAATTTTAATGGTCGGTCCACAAGCCCGGTCGGCAATGCTGCTCTTAGTACTGGTTTCCAAGATTGTGGTAAGAACCACCCAGTATCCCTACTAAAGTTCGGGCGTAGGTTTATTTCGATAGCTTCGCGTATTTTCGGGGTACAAAGAACTTTTTCCTGGCTAATATAGTTGCCTTATCAAAGCGTATGTAATGGTTCGCGTCCGAATCTAAAGAGTGTTCCGCGATAGCCGACTGCAAGGTGTTTCGTAGAGACATGCCGTTGGGTTTCACCTATCTATTAAATTCACTGCAAATATTTTAGGGGCAGATCAAATAAAATATAAGCATGTACTAGGCAAATTTTTAAAGAAATCTACACGCTAGTTTTCGAAAAAATTGCATTTAACACGTTGCCTGCCACTACGAGTATACTCGTAGCTAATATTTCTTACGGCATTTGCCACCATACAAAATGGTAGGTACGAGTATACTCGTAGTTGGCAAGGGAGCCTAGTACAGACTACGAGTTAACTCGTAGTGTGGCAATTAGTTATGGTTTTTGTATGACACTGCCAACTACGAGTATAATCGTAGTAAATTTTGGGTGGAAAACAGGGAAACTCTTAGCCCTGTTCATTTGCATAAGAAGGCAAGACGCATCGCGTAAGTTTCGGCCCACTTGATACTTCGGTTGCGATCGTAAAGGGCGCTACACACCGGACCCGAATGCATGACGACGTTATTCACATCTTTATGACATACATACATAATGAGTTTCAAATATAAAATGATTGTATATCTTATGGGTAAAAAAAACTAAAGAAAATGCTAGACACCAATGGTGTTAATGAAACATAATATATTATTTAGAACGCCTACCTACTGCGGAAATAAAAAAGCAGAAACCAATAAACCCATGTCGTACCTATGTGTCGCAGTACGATGGCAGAATCAGGATTTTGGCCAAAAGCCAGCATATGGCAAAATTGTAGACATCCTTAGGCCATCATCCTAAGCTGATCCAGGTTTCTGGCCAAAATCCTAGGATTTTGGCCGAAATCTTTTGGCTTTTCTTTCATTTCTATGGCTTTTTTTGCATTTCGGGGGAATGAGGAGTGTAGATGTACGTTATGCACCTCCCTCTGGTCTGTTAAGGGTGGAGTTGGACACCCTGAAGGCGTTGGACACCCTGAAGGCGTTGGACACCCTGAAGGCGTTGGACACCCTGAAGGGTGGGGGCGTGGGGGGACGTCAGACAGCCTAAGCAGCAGGATTGCCTCGGGCGCCCTGGAAAGTAGGGGAGAGCATCAGACAACACAAATAGGATGTACCACTGGACACTCTGGAGGATCGAAGGTAGCGTCGGACACCCTGGAGGACAGGGGATAGCGTCGGACCCCTATAAAATCCAACGCCCATCATCTTTCATCCTCCAGAGTGTACGAAGGTACCCACGCACTGCAGGGCGTCCGACGCTAGCTACCACCCTCAAGGAAGTCTAATCCTACCTCCTGCCTTTCAGGGTGTCTGACGCCACCTTCAACCCTCCAGGGATGCCATGGATGGGAAAGGATAGCGTCGGACCTACTATTACGTTACAAAGTAGCGTCGGTCGCCCTGGAGGGCGTGGGTAGCGTCAGACACTCAAGAGTATAAAAGGTGGCGGGCGTTGGTTTTCCTGGGCATCCGACGCTACCCCCTGCAGTTCAGGGCATCCCTGGAGGGTTGGAAGTAGCGGCAAAATTCTACGATTTTGACCAACAACCTGAATCAGCATAGGACGATTCGAAGGAAGTCTTCGATTTTGCCATAATATGCCGACTTTTACCCAAAAACCTAGAATTTAGGCCAAAATCCTAATTTTGCCATCGTACTGCGATATATGCACCAAGGAAAAAATCGCAGGGAAACGATTTATTAATGTCCAGTTTGCCCCAAAAAACCTGCTCTATGCGTAGAAAATTGTTTCAAAATATTTCACGCATTCATGTTTTCAACCTTATGTATTCGAAAAAATAATTACGTAACTTTTTATCTGATAAAAGTATGTTGTACTTCCAATGCCAAACTATTTCATTCCGCCCTCCACCCACTGCCAATCCTAAAAATCTAGTTAGTAATCTCTTATAAACTTCTACGACTATACTCGTAGGTAGCACTGGGTGCCAGATTAGCTACTACGAATATACTCGTATTTGGCAGGGAACGTGTTAACTAAAAAAAAAATCAAAACGAAAAAAGTGCACCCGGTTTGTCCTAGAAACACACACTAAAAGCTACTTCGATGAATTTGAATGGGTCGAAATATGAAAAAAAATTTGGACCTCCCATACAAAATCGCCGATCAGCTAATTGATTTACTATGGGAGGCCCAAATTATTTTTCATATTTCGACCCATATTCCATTGGGAAAGTTGTTCAGTTTCATGAGTACCTTGACCTCCTTTCGGCTTGTTATACATGTGTTATACTCTTTCCGTTACTCTCGGTAGATGCTTGTCTTTGGATAGAGTCAGAGCTGTCAGTGAAACGGCGTCGGTTGTCTTCTTCTTGCCGCGCTTTTCGGTGTCGTTAGAAAAAAAAGAGTTTTGAATGTGAAAATGTATGTGTAAATCTTTATAATTTACAGTGGGCAACATTTGTAATTTATTTACGACCTAGTCAAGTTGAGCTAGATGGTTGCAAACTAACATAATGTAGGTATGTACGCTAATAGTAATAGCTTTTTCCCTCAACTATGCTTGAAAAGAAGCCTAGAACGCTTAAAATACCATGTCGGTACACCGATAGTCTAGGGCTCGTTAGGTCGATGGACGACTCGGTGTACTTCAGGAAGAGAGTGAGGATTTAGTCTATATTTTCTTAAATACCTTACATAACGTAGAGCTGCCTAAGTTTCGACTACCAATAATAATACCTACGGTGTCTTGCTTGAGAAAGCTTAATCAGCGTGCGAGCTCTTTTAGCAAACCTAAATAAATGGCTCAAGTTGGACCAAGTTTGAACCAGGACTTCATTGGGCTCGAACAAACTTCATACTCACGTACGTTATTATTCAGATGTAATCATACTTGCGAACCTTATTCACCAACAAAATACAGGGAGGTACGAAACGACCGAAATTCCCGAAAGCTCAGCAAGTCAAAATGGCCAACAGTCACACGGACCAAAGGTCAAGGTATAAAAAATTTAATCTCCACACAAAAAAAACTTTATACTTAAGGGAGACCGAGGGGTGTTGGATCATTTTTTACATTTTGCTTCGTAACACAAAATTCTATCAAGATAATTCGTGTTTGATTACACCAATCGATAGCAAATTTTATAAGTTTTCAAATGATACGACACGCCTAAGGAAAAACAACGTATCTCATTTTTGACAACTTTACAGCAGAGCGATTTTAAGGTTTAAAAAAAGTCTCACGCTTTTGTTTTTTTATTAATTTAAGTGATTGTTTGTTTTAAATTCTTTAACGAGTGACGAGTTTTATATGTTGTTCATCATTGGCCTCATACGTCTGTGACAGACGATTTATTCAGTGTCTGAGGCAAGATTTTTCATGGCTGTATAAGCCGATACGGGAGCGGCATGACTTTCCGCACGCTCTACAAACGAAGGTGGAATTAGAGACTGGCACATGCATGTTTAGATGTCGTTTTGCCTTTGTTTGCGAGACCAGCGAACCAGGCATCGTCGTGAGCTTTACTTTCCCAGCTTTGATGGTCGATGTCAAACGCAGCCATGTCCCGTTTGGCGCAATCTTTGAAACGTAGCATCGGTCTTCCAACTCCTCTTTTGGCGTTAGCTACGGCGCCAAGCAGGACACGCCGCGGTAGACGCGAAGGTTCCATGCGGTACACATGCCCTAGCCACCGCAATCGTCTTTGCTTAAGCAAAGCGGTAAAGCTAGGCAGCTGTGCAATTTCTAGAACTCGCTCGTTTGTGACTCTGTCCTGCCAAGTTATATGCAAGATGTTTCTTACGCAGCGCATATGAAATGTGTTGAGTCGACGTTCTTGTTTTGCGTACGAAGTCCAGGTTTCAGCTCCATACAAGAGTATGCTTAGAACGCAAGTTTGGTAAACAATTATCTTGGTTTTTGTGGTCAGGTGTTTATTATTCCATACTCTTGTACTGAGCCTGCCGAACATGGTCGCCGCTTTGCCGATACGAGTATTGATCTCAGCATCGAGGTGAGATTGTTCGACACAGTCGACCCCAAGTAGCAAAACTTGTCAACTATGTTCAAGGGAACGCCACCGAGCAAAATACGTGGTGTTTCTCCACCTTGAGCTAGCACTACTGTTTTTTTGGCATTAATGGACATTGAGAACAGAGAACACGCGTGGGAAAACTTATCAACAATGTCTTGAAGCTCACTTTGAGAATTAGCAACGAAGGCTGCATCGTCAGCGAACAAAAGGCTATCGACGATGTAGTGTAGTAAGTATAGCTATAAGGTATGACCTAATCATGTGCCTATTATATCTATGTAACCTTTCTAGTTTGACAATATATTCAGTCTTACTCACGCATCTGTTGGTATCATTCGTCTCCCCAACACTACACCCTACATGGCGACCGTGCCATTTATGGGTTCGCGCGTGCGGAGTTGTACTAATAATAATTAATAATGCCGAACTATTACTTTGAATGTGGACTTTAATTTTTTAATGTGAATGTTTCGGACCAGAAATAAAAAATAATTAAATAATAGATATGTGGACCTAAAATAACCAGTGATATAAAAATAAATAACCAGTGATATAAAAATAAATATGAAAAATAAATAACCTGTGCAATAAAAATTAAATTTTAATCAAAATGGGTCGAGGATCATCAAAAGAATCGAAACCTGAGGCTGAGGCCAGCAAACAAGATATTATGACACAGATCGGATATAACAATAAAATATCAACCACTAATGTAGAGCTGCATATTGGAATGATTTCGTGGGGAATGATAATACTTACTGTAATCATAGTATTGATCACCATAGCTTTCACTATCCGTTACTGCATCAAGTGTTTCAACAAACGAGTGGAACGTGGAGTAGACGCTGGTATGCTACGTTTGCAAAGAGTGTAAGAAGAGTTGAACTATTAGATCCTGTACCCGTCACGCCTTCAGGCACCACACACGGTTATCAACATTAACACAAAGATGTATCAATATTGGAGTACTGAGAACGTCAGGAACAGCATCGGACCAGTGCGTTACATACAGGCCAGGACTACGGAGTTTAGAAAATGTGACACCCACCCGCCCGCTCACCGCGCTATAGGAAAAAGGAATTTCGGCAATGGGAATTGGACTACAAGGTTGACTATCTACTTCGCATCGTGGACTCGACGAACTGGCAATCATCATAAACGATGTGAGAAGAAACTTGGAACTGGACTAGTGACGTGCGTTTGGACTTTTGTTGTTTAGGATTCAAGCGGAAAACGATGGAAAACGGTTTAGGACGCTGGAAAACGGACTGAAAGTGACGGAAAATAGACTGAAAGTGTATCATCGTGTCATAGACTCAAGGAAATCGTTGGAAATTGACTTTACGGCCCTTAATAAGTGAAAAGTGTGCGGAAATGAATTAATTCGTAAGAAAAATCATGTTTCTTAAGGAAATCGAATTTTTAATAATTTGGTAAGGTATTTTATATTTTAATAATTAATAATGATAAGAGAAAATATTTTAGAAAATAATATGGAACCTATAAAGTTACTTTTAATAATGAATTAAGGTTCGTGCGATTTTTATGGCTGAGTACATAGATAGTTTATACAAGGCTTTATATAAAGTACGGAAATATCTTATTAAAATTGGACCAAAAAGGAGAAAAGGAAAAATATTATCAAAAAAGTTAAATGAAGCTGAAGTTTTACTATTGCAATATAATACGTATATAGATAGTCTAAATAAGGTATTACAGTTTAAGAATGAGCAAGAGAAATCATTAATATTTGCATCTTGTTCTCGTTTTAAGAAGTTATATAAGGAGGTGAGAGAATTGTGCACCCTAGCGACCGAGACTTTAGACAGCCCTATTGAGGAAGAAGAGGAACTTGGAGGAAGAAGAAGTCGAAGAAGAGGAGGTAAGTCAGTAGTAGTGACTCTGAACCTGACGACAACATGGCGAAATTTGACCTCAAGGTGGCATTAAGCCTACTGCCAGTGATGAACGATAAGGAGGACATCACTAGGGAATTGATAGATAGTATAGAATACTACAGTACTAGCATAGTCGAAGCATCAGGAAAAGACCTTGTTACATTTGTCTTAAAAACTCGACTGTCTCAGTCTGCTAAACTGAAATTGTCTTCCAAATATGACACTGTCAAGGCCCTTTTAGCTGACATGCGCAAAAATCTTTTACCCCAGAAAGCAGCGACTGCCATACAGACCAAGCTACAAACAACCCAACAGCGAGAGAGGTCTGTAGCTGATTACGGTAAGGAGATATCAGAATTGTTTGTGGATTTGACAATTTCACAGGCCGACGGAAACTCAGAACATTATGAAGTGCTCCGTCCACTAAATGAAAAGTTGGCAATAAAGAGATTTGCCGACGGCCTACGAAATAGTCGACTAAGCACAATTATTGCAGCACGTAATTTCAGTACCCTCAAGGACGCGATTCAGGCTGCACAAGAGGAAGATATGGCATCGTCGTCTTCCGCTCAGGTGAACTACATGTATCGGAAGTTTCCACGCGGAAATGCAAATTTTCGTAGACCATTCAGGGGACAGCGTAGTCAAACGAATAGGGGTCAATGGAGACCATATAGGCAACCAGGCACCCAACCGCATTTTAGCACCAACTATACTAGGGGTGACCGTGGTGGTATGGAACGTGGTACACGTGGCAGAACATCCAGAGGTAGATACCGTAGGTCAATGCGCTCGCAACGGAACGTGTATGCAATGAACCCGCAACTTGACTCATCACATCATCAACGTGACTCGTTGCCAAATCAAGATCTAGAGTCGTCACTTAATCACTTTTTTTCGAGCCTAATTACGTATATGTATGCAATAGTCTAAACAACGTATCGATTAAAGTAGGTGATAGAGATTGCAAGTGGCTCATCGACTCGGGGGCATCGATCTGCGTTGTCAAGCGTGATCTCGTTCGATGTTTACAAATTCATACCCATAACGAGCAACTGCGTATCAATGGAGTTGGAGGTAGCGTTTATTCCTATGGATATGTTTATTTGAGTCTAAAAATAGAACAAAACATATTTCAACAAAAGTTCTATGTTTTGATAAATTACCATGTACAGATGGCATCTTAGGCCAAGATTTTCTTAAAAATACAGAGCATATATAGATTACGAACTTGACACACTTTTATTGAAAACTTTTCAAGGAAATTCTGTCACAATTAACATTAACTATTCAGATTCTAAAATTTTTCATTTTAACAACCCGCTCGAAGTGAAAAGTTTTACTATGTCGATACAGATATGAAGGAAGATTGTGTGATTAGCTCGCAGGAATTATGTAATGGAGTTTTTATTGCAAACACTATAGGAAAACCGAAAGAGCAAAATTGCAATTAAAATTATGAACACGAGAGACTTAGATGTTTCATTAAATTATTTCAGACCTCAGACTACTAAATTGAATGAATATTATATTTGCCAATTTAATAGGCCAACTATGAACTCAGATAGGGTCAAATCTTTATTTTCACTTTTACAGTTAGGCAATTTGAATGAGGAAGAACAAAAGTCGATAGAGAATATCTGTGCAAAGTTTCCAGATGTGTTTCATCTGCCCGGTGATAAATTAACAACTACTTTTTATGAACAAACTATAGAGCTAGAGCCCAACAGCTCTCCTGTATACGTAAAGCCATACAGGTTACCACATGCACAGAAATCGGAAATAGATAAACAAATTCAAGGAATGTTAGATGATGGAATAATAGAAGAGACTAGAAGCGCATGGTCTAGCCCACTGTTACTAGTACCGAAAAAGCTCGACTCATCAGGTATCAAAAAATGGCGAGTCGTGATTGATTATCGGCAATTAAATCTCAAAATAAAAGACGACAAGTTTCCTCTGCCCAATATAACAGACATTTTGGATTCGCTATCAGGAGCTATGTATTTCACAACATTAGATTTATATCAAGGTTTTTATCAGATAAATTTGGAGAAAAACAGTCGAAAATACACTGCATTTACCACTAGCAAAAATCAATACCAAATGACCAGGTTACCAATGGGACTTAAAACAAGCCCAAGTGCCTTTTCGAGAATGATTACTGTCGCAATGTCTGGCTTAAATTACGAACAGTGTTTAGTATATTTAGACGACTTGTGTGTTTTTGGCAGAAATTTAGAAAACCATAATAAAAATTTAATGGACGTTTTCACCCGGTTAAGAAAAGTTAACCTAAAACTTAACCCAGCCAAATGTAAATTCCTATAAAAAGAAATTCTTTACCTTGGTCACGTAGTTTCGGAAAATGGGATTTCTCCCGACCCAGCAAAAACTGTAATTATGGAAAATTATCCCCGACCACAAAATAGCGATGAAACTAAACGTTTTGTGGCCTTCGCAAACTATTACCGAAAATTTATACCGAATTTCGCAGAGAAAGCTTGTCCTCTAAATAAATTATGTAGTAAAAATGAACCTTTTATTTGGAACGAGGACTGTGAAAAATCATTTCAGTGTCTGAAAAATGCTCTTACACGACCTCCAGTCCTCCAGTACCCAAATTTTTCGGAAAATAATCAGTTTTTAATTCAGACTGACGCGAGTGGTACTGCTATTGGATCAGTATTATGTAACAGTGATGGTAGACCTATAGCTTACGCCAGCCGAAGCTTAAACAAAGCCGAAAAGAAATACCCCACTATAGAAAAGGAACTTTTGGCTATAGTGTGGAGCGTAAAGTATTTTAGACCTTACTTATACGGCCGTAAGTTTAAAATACAAACAGATCACCGACCACTAGTCTATCTCTTTGGAATGCGTGATCCTTCAAGTAGATTGTTAAAATTTCGACTACAGTTAGAAGAATATAACTTTATTATAGAATATATAAAAGGTACAAAAAACTCGGCCGCAGACGCACTTTCAAGGATAACGATAAGTAGCGAAGAATTAAAACAGCTGAATGAGAGAATTTTGAACGTTATGACTAGAGCACAAGCACGAAGGATGCAAGAAAATTTGGATAGGGAAAAGCAGGAAAAAATAAAATCGACGGCTGATAATGATCCTCAAAATCCAAGGCCTGATCAACCAAGGATTGTGGAGATTAGAAAACCGAAAGATTTTGTTGAGTTAGCATTAATAAGTAGACAGAAGTTAAATAAATTGCAGCTAGATAGCTCATTAATAGAAAAGTCGAAATACTTTATTTATGTAAAAGTAAGTCAATTATTTACTTAAACGGATTTTCTCGATCACCAATAACGCGAGTCGAATTGGTGAGGGATTTATCTATGTTTTGTAAAAGTTAAATATAAATGAAATATGCGTCATACGAGACCAATAACGAAGAATTTATAGCTAGCATAATTAATGAAATAAAGTCGCAAGCAGAATGGTCCGGACCACGAATATGCGTACTAAAAGGAGTCCAAAGAATAAATAATGTAGATGACAGACGCGTCATAATTAATGATTTCCACCTTTTGCCGACCAGTGGCCACGCCGGCATTAGGAGAATGACCAATAACATCAAAAAATTCTACTATTGGCCTAGCATGCATAGGGACATAGCAGAGTTTGTAAGTAAGTGTAAACAATGTCAGACTCAAAAACATTCCCAGAAAACAAAACAACCACTAGAGATTACAACTACTTGTGATAGCGCACTGCAAAAAATCTATCTTGATATAGTAGGTCCTTTACCTAAAGATGAGCATGGCTATTGCTACGCGCTCACGTTGCGCGAGCGCTTCCAAATTTGTAGAAGCGTATCCATTACACTCTAAGGATGCGTCATCTGTGGCTAAAGCGTTTGTTGATAATTATATATTACGATTCGGTATACCTAGCGAAATAGCGACCGATAGAGGGTCAGAATTTATCTCAAACACCATGAAGCAGGTATGCGAATTGTTACAGATCAAACAGCTTACTTCCACTGCCTACCACCATGAGTCGATCGGTGCATTGGAAAATACTCACAAGTCATTGGGAGCGTTTTTAAGAATTAACTGCGAAAATCATGCAGATACATGGAGTAGTTGGCTGCCTTATTGGTGTTTCTCGTTTAACAACACGGTACACACTGAAACCCAGTATACGCCCTACGAATTGGTCTTTGGGAAAACGTGTAAACTTCCCAATAATTTTGATTCAGGTAGAGTAGATCCTTTGTATAATCATAGTAGTTATCCTTTAGATTTTAAGTTTAGGTTACAAACAGCACAGCGAGACGCGAAGAGGAACTTAGAGCTGAGCAAGGCCAGGAGAAAAGAGATATTCGATAGAAAAATAAACGAGGTTAAGTATACAAAAGGTAATTATTTGCTATTGAAAAATGAAACAGGTGATAAAATTGATACCATTTATTTGGGTCCATTTCTAATAATTGATGATTTAGGTTGTAATGTAAAAATATTGAAAAATGGTAAAGAAGAAATTGTCCACAAAAATCGCACAAAACCTTACAGATTATAATTTTTATAAATATTTAAGGAAGAACAGCAATGAAATGTAAAATGAATATTTAAGATTGAAACGGAATTAATTAATATTAAGAATTTGATTTTTAAGATTTTTAATTTAGATAATAAGTAAGTACTTAGTAGAAAATAAAATAAAAATGTAATTTTATTTTATTTTTCCCTTACGGGGAAGGTGTAGTGTAGTAAGTATAGCTATAAGGTATGACCTAATCATGTGCCTATTATATCTATGTAACCTTTCTAGTTTGACAATATATTCAGTCTTACTCACGCATCTGTTGGTATCATTCGTCTCCCCAACACTACACCCTACAACGAATAAGTCATCGCGGTTACGCTTTGACTTAAGAAGCGAGATATTGTACAGCTTCCCGTCAGCCCTAGTGTGCAGGTGTATACCCTGTTGGTCATCGCCGAAAGCAACTTTAAAAAGCAATGAGAAGAAAATACCAAACAGGGTAGGAGCCAACACGCAGCCCTTGGCGAACACCTCTACGCATTTCGAACGGCTCGGATGTATTGCCGTTAAAAACAACAGATCCTTTCATGTCCTCGTGGAAGGATTTAATGAGGCATAGAAGTTTTGGAGGGCACCCGATGTTTAAAAGTGCAGTATAGAGTCCTTCTCTTACAGTGTCGAAGGCTTTGTTAAGGTCGACGAACGCCACAACAGAGGTGTTTTCTGCTCTACACTTTTCCTGCAGTTGGCGAAGTGTAAAGATCATATCTGTTGTGGAACGTTGGGCGCGGAATCCACATTGCGATTCGGGATATACACGATCAGCAAGTTTCTGAGTCTTATTAAGACTAACCTAGCAATAATTTACCTACTATACTTAAAGGGATATTCCACGATAACAGTTACAGTCACCGGTCACCTTTGCCTTTGTATAGGTAATGATGTTAGCATCGCGCATATCCTGTGGTATATATCCCGCTTCCCAACATTTACACAACAGATTGTGCAGGATGGGTAATATGCACTTGAGCCTGATAATTTTGGCGTGGGTACCATCGTTTCCAGGTGATTTTCCATTTTAAGCTGCTTTACAGCCTTGTGGTACTTTTATGGTAGGAAGATCATCTAACTCAGTCCAGGTAGCTAGTTTTGCATGCAATCTGCAGCTTCTGGCATTATGTTCACTGGTTCTGAGTAGAGACCAACATAATGTTCTACCCATCGTTCGAGTTGGCTTGAGCATCTGTAATAACAGTGCCGTCCGCTTCTTTAAGGGGGGCTGTTTTTTAGAAAAGGACCAAGGGCCTTTTAATCCCAGCGTAAACACCACCAAAGTTTCATATCAGCGCATGATTGAATGCTTTGACAAAGCTCGGTCCAGTATGCATTTGCGAAGTACCGTGATGTGCGTTGTAAAGCTGATTTTGCATTCGATAGGTCGATACGCGTCTTTTCGGATGGGTTAAGGCGATGTTTTAGCGCAGCTTGTCGTTTGGACTCGAGCAGAGGTGTAATGTGTTCGAGATTTTCAGCGAACCAGTCCTGGTTTTGGCTTGATGACCGAAAGCCGTACCGGCTACTTCTGTAAGTAGCTTTACTTTGCCCCATTCCTCCTCTATCGGAGTTCTACATCCCAGGTGGCAACTTCGTCGCGTACCAGCTCTTCATACTTTTGGACCACCTCATCGTCTCTGGTTTTGGAAGATCGAGCTTCTTCCTACCAGGCAATTTGGATGAGTGGATCTTTTGTGAGCTATAGCAACTTGTGATGCCACCAGGAGTGATCTGTGTCACAATCAGCGCTGTGAAATGATCGCGTGCAGGGTCTCGCGGAGATATTTCTTTTGGTAAGGATAAGGTCCAGTTGATGCCAGTGTCCAGAACGAGGATGTTTCCAGGACACTTTGCGAGTTGATTTGCCTTTAAAGTAGGTGGTAAAACAACACAGGTGTTTAGAGCAAAGCTATAATAAACGTTGTCCGTTTCTCATTAAGCTTCCTATACCGTGGTTACCTATACAATCTGGCCAAGCAATGTTGTCCTGTCCGACCCTAGCGTTAAAGTCGCCCAGAATATATAAGCGGTCAGATGGTTTTAACCCGCGTAGAGTCTGGTCGAGCTGGTCATAAAACTGTGTTTTGGCTTCATCTGTTGAGGATAGTGTTGGTGCGTAAGCAGAAATCAGTGATACGTAACCATGGTCCGTATTTAATCGCAGCAACATAATGCGTTCCGAGATGCCGCAAGGAGCCTCTATAGATGTTAAGAGGTCGTTGCGTATGGCAAAGCCAACACCATACTCGCGCACAGCGCTGCTGTCCTTTCCTTTCCAGTAGAATGTATAATGTGTCTCACGCAAGGAACCCTCGTCAGGAGTCTGGTCTCTTGTAAAGCGCAAACAGCAATGTTCAGTCTGTAGTTCGGCGTCGATTACGGCAGTTTTACGCAGATCTTGTGCGTCAGTAGAATAACCTCCACAGGTGTCAGGAAGGCCTGTCCTCATAGTACCGACAATCCAAGAAGCAAATCGCATGGATAAGAGGGGTAGGGTTCTAATGAGTATATGCCTGTTAGTAGCAGGTGTACAATGTAACGGCGCCGAATGTCCAGTTGAGGCTGGTGCTTCTACACCCTAAAAGAGCAAACCAGCACCGGGCGGATCAGTACCTTATTGGTCGGGGCTGCCCAACTTGGAGCGGGCGGTAACTGATCAGTGGGTCTACGATGGACCCTCCCACTGACGGAAGCGACCCCGGCGCCCGCACTTACGCCCATACGTGCAGACTTATAACCGGTCACTGCCACTTCCCGTGTTGTTATCCGCGAGACGCGGTGAAGTTTCTCCACAGACACCGTTGCCTGGGACGCAATTATGGAAAACGCAGGGCTGCCCAGGACCTGCGCCACCCTCGGCCTTCCTGGCTGACTCCACAGGAACGACGAGTCGATACGTGCGGAGCCAGGTCGGCTGCAGGAGTCTGCCGCACGATATATATGACTTAATCGCACCTGACGGAGACCCCATTCCGGGTTTAAGTGTGAGTTTTCCTTCTCCAGGACCCTGATCCACTTGGGTCGGAATGAATCCCTCGGTCGGCTCTTACGACCCCCACGGGAAGAGAAGGGGTGGTGCTATTCTACTCTGCCGGCACCACACGGCTATATGTTGTTATATATGTTTTATTCATAATAATTTGCTTTCATTGAGTTTTATGACTTACAATGAAGGCATACTATGCATATTACTTGCAATAACAACGTAAGTTGAGATAGTGAATCTTCAATGATAGAGATATTACGGTAAATTCCAGTGTATGTCTGAGTTACGTTTGAGTTCTCTTATTTACTTATTATTACCTTTTACCTTGGCGGGACGGAAGATGCTCGAAGCCTTTTACGGTTAAATCCAGTGTATGTCTGAGTTACGTTTGAGATGTCTTGTGTTTTTATAACCTTTTGACCTTAAAGTAATCCAAGTAGCGTAAGTTTTGTATGAAATTTACGAACCATAATGCAATGAAATAAAATACTTTCATAAAATCTTATATTTAAAAAAAAAAACACTCATCATCGATATACGATGGGTGAAAAAGAAAAGGTCGTAACTAGAAAAAAACAACTTTACACCAGGACCGAAAAACCAAAAAAAATATCACCAAAAATCATAACACGAAACTATGCATTATTTGGAAATTATTTTTTAGAACCACGTTATTCATTTTTGAGTATCCTCTATAAGAAATTAATATTTTCAATCTAAAGTTACGAGAAGTAGACTTTTTGCTAGTTACATCCTTTAGTTTTCAATTTACTGACTGCAAAAAGGTCGTAAATGGTTCACACTGTTGTGTGTAATTGCAAGGAACTATTTATTTTATGACGTGTAAAACGTAATATTTATGATATTTTACAGATTTACGAATGAATAATGCATGGCATGTGAATAAAGAAAAATACTTTTACTCGACTTTTGTCGTAAACTGCAATAACTTCTGAAGACTAAACTATAAATAACTAACCCACTTTTTATGATTTTTTAACCATGTATTGCATTATTTATTATCAAAAGCAGGGATTGAAACCGGTTTTGATTTACCGGTTAGTTTCGTTTAAAAACCGGTTAAATAATTCTGGTTTTACTAACCGGTTAATTACAATAGCGGTTTGGAACAAAACCAAAACATTTCGGTTACCGGTAAACACGAAAACCAAAATTTTTAACGTTCCTTTAACCTGAATTAACCGGTTAAAGCGGTGGCATCGATTCGGCACTTTTGACCACCGCCGCGGGTGTCACGTGCGATGCTATCTATCTCTTTCTTACACTTACTGTTAGGTTTATTTGTCACTCTTTTTCATGGCTGAGGAGGCAACGACGCTAAAATGTGTGAGTGGCTCAACAGCTCGAGTGCCATTGAGATCTATTTAATTGCAAAGTTTACATGAAATAAAGATAAAAATGTTGGCAATGGTTACATTTCATCAATCAGGGAGCCATGGATTTTCGAAATAAAAAGTTTCTTAAATAAAAAGAAAGGAGTTACTCGAGCGCGTCAGATTTTAATAACATTCATTTCCTACGTATTTTTATCCGACTGCCTCAGAAGGAAGGTTATGTTTTTCGAGAATATGTATGTATGTAGCTGCGGTCGGGGTCAAAAGAACATATCTAGGACCGCCTCAAATGGTTCAAAATAACCCTGGAACTATATTACTTTAGTAAATTATTTCTTTTGTTGTCTATGCAGCTAGTTAAATTCTGTTTATAAAAGTAAAAAAACAAGAATTTAAACCTTGGAAATAAGATGATATTTTAAACCATTTGAGGCGGATTAAATCCATCGCCTTAGATTGGGGATTTGCGATTAGATTTACTTACTCTAAATGTTCCTACTGTAATATACTTATATGGAACTCTGTTTTCTGTAAAAAATATATTATCATTTTTTATTATTATAATATATAAGTGCTCATTATACCTATAATTATAGAATATATTAGGAGGATATATTTTGGTGAGCAATCAGTAATTTTGGAGGAACAAAGGTACTCGTATTTAGATGAAAGGAACCGGAATCAAACGAGGTTCGTTTAAATTATTTATTATTGCTAGCCTGTGTCGTCCCATTGCAGGGCAAAGGCCTCCTCCCCTTTCTCCTATTCTTCCCTGTTTTGGACCGCTTCCATCCAATTTCGGTCTAGCGCTTGTATTTCATCTTTCCACCTCTTTCGAGGTCTATACCGCGCGCCCATTTTGCGTCTGGAGGGACCCAGATAGTGCATAATATTTTTGTCCAAACTCATCCGGCATCCTGGCGACGTGACCAGCATCTACAAATTGTGGCGGGGATCGCAGCGTCGTGTTCTGTACTCGCTCTAGTAGCCTGACCCCGAGTATGCTGCGCTCCATATTTCGTTGACAGACCTTGAGTTTGGACTTCTGAATGGTAGTCAAAGACCTGTCTGGCCTGGAAGGAGACTATTTGGCACAAGTAGATTACTTACTCATTGACAGATGCAATTCTCTCTCCATCCACTTCTACTCTCTGTTCAATACCGTTTGTCATCAGCTTGGTATTAGACATAATAATATTCATTTTCAGTCCAACCTCAAGGCTTGCCCTTATTAAGGTGGGACGTTTTCCATACAAAAGTTAAATGGAGTTATGTCTTGAACTATTTGAACTATGGTTTTGTCGGGAGTGAGGATAAAGTCAATTTCATTTTTCACCGAACCGTTGGGTGACATCCAAGTCCATCGTCTTTGGATATTTTTGTAGAAATAGCTATTCGCTATACATAGGTTTTATCCCATTGCGAATTGGATGAGCCGCTTTTCACGTTCATTCCGGTCTCCAAGACCATGTGGTCCCAATTTTTGGAAATCTTGCAAAATTTTCCACCGCAGGCAGGATTTGAACCTGCAACCTTCGGCATTTGTACTGCCGACACCAGTACCAACTGGGCTACCGCGGTTCTATTCTAGCCTGCAAATTAAGCAAGTATATCTTGTCCATTAACACTATAGTACTCGCGTGGCCTACTATAGTAGACCATAGTCATAAACAGTGGCATATTTTTTTAAATAGTCGTGCAAATGAAGGTAGATTTCATTAAAGCCTCGTCAGTTTACTAAGCAACCAGATTAGTCATATACGAGTGAAGGACACGTTTGCTTGTGTCCATTATTTGGTGTTAAAGGTGTGGGGCCTACCATAGTAATCCGCGCGACTACTAGTGTACTGAAAGTTAAGGTAAGGCAACAAATTTATTATTATTGGTTTAAGGTTCATATCTTTAGGTTTTTATATGAATTTTTGGCATGTGATTTTTCTTATTTTTTTTTTATAAAGACTTGTGGTTTTTACCTATATTATGTATTGCTTTATTGATATTTTAGATTCCGTCACTATGAACGACGCGCAAATAGAAAGCTGGTTGTTTGGAGATGATGATTCAGATGATGAAGTTATTGAGAGTGAAGAAGATAAATAAGATTGACAGCCTGGTTTTCTTTTCTTTTGGGGACCCAAGAATCCGAAAAGCAGCATAACCTTATACCACAATTAGGTAGGGTTGGCAGATGCGCTATTTTGTCTTAGAGCGCGCGTAATCAAACAATTTTTTTTCATGTCAAACCTGTAATAAGTGGATTTTTCCTGATTATCACGCTATTGTATGCCCTGATTGTTACGAATTGATGTAAATTTAGTACACAATAAAACAAAAGAGTGATTTGTTTTTCAATAGTTTTAGGTCAGTTCAAAATACCCTGCACTTTTTTGTTATTTAGTATTTTAATTATTATTTCAAGTGATAACTGATTTAACTCTTATGAAAATGGTCCTAAAAGTAAACAAATAAAGCAATTCTCTGAAAAAATATGTTTTATTCCATAATTATGATATTAATTCACCTATATCGTTATTTTAAAATGGCCTACTATAGTAGGCCACGCGAGCATCCATAACAAAAATCTGGGCGCGAGTACCGCAGTGTTAACGCGTGGATGGAAAATTACTAAATTAGTATAAGTACCTAACACGAGAAGTGTTTTGAAAATTTGTTATTCACCATGTGGTCCCATTATGCGCTCATTATCTGAATTCTGTCTCGGTCCAACCTTTGAATTAAAGTCTCCTATAAAAAGGGTATCGTATCTGCGGTGTTCGTTTAAATACCATCCTATTTTTGCATGAGGACGCTTTTGCTGGTACAGCCAAAGAGGCTGATTACCTGTGTAGAAAACCAGGAGCTCATTTAAACTATAAGAAATGCATCCCTATTGTTGTTTAGCATGATAGGCTGAACACCAGGAGCATAGGCACGTAAATAGCTCCATCGAAAAAAAACAGTTCGATGTGTCGCTCCTGTTTCACTTACACTTCGAAGTTCTCGAGTAGGTATCTGATGTGAATAGCCAGGAGCTGTTCAACTGGACCGCTTTGCCTGGTACACAGGAATCGAAGATCGTAATGTGAAATGTTTCGTTAGATTTGTCTCAGATGTGCAAGTATGGCTATATAAGGTAAATATTTTTAGGGTATGTTCTACTCGTGAAAGTTAAATATGAAAAAATACTCTGGACCTCCCATACAAAAATGTCCAAACATGTGTCAGTTTGTATGGGAGGTAATTTTTTTTCATATTTCGGAAAACTGTTACTAAGAAAAGTTGTTCAGTTTCACGAGTATAACACACCCTGAAAATATTAGCAACTGCAAATATTTTAGGGGCTGATCAAATAAAATATAAGCATGTACTAGGCAAATTTAGAAAAAAATCGACACGCTAGTTTTCGAGAAAATTGCATTTAACTAAAAAAAGAAAAACGAAAAAGTGCACTCTGTTTGTCCTAAAAACACATCACTAAACGCTACATCGATGAATTTAATTTACGCGCCAAAAAAAGGTGCTGTGATTAGTTGGTTGTTAGTGTGCGTGCCGTGTAAGTGAATCCTGACTACGCGGCGGAAGGTCAGTCAAAGGATGTTCACGCAATTAATTAAAAAGTTTGTTTGAAAATTAAAAAAAAATCTAGCGTGTCGATTTTTTTTAATGCCTTAGATGTTTTTCTTATACATATTTACGCATGCCCTTAAAATATTTGCAGTGAATTTACCTTAAGCTTTACAGCCACAACAGGCCACTGCTAGACATGGGCCTCCCCCGTATTAGGGGGTATTGCCATACTCACCACGTTTGGCAGGCGGATTGGCGAGCGCAGTGCAAGATGTTAAATTCACAGGGAACGCTGCTGCCCATGCCCTGGATAATTATCCCTTAGTCGCTTTCTGCGACACCCACAAGTAGAGTTGGGGTGATGCTATTCTAAGCCGGCATCACACGGCAGTGAATTTAATAGGACCTTATACAAAAAAAAATCATCAATCAAAAATTACGGATTTTAATCACAAAATATAACTTTCAATTTACAGCAGTCGGGTATCGTTTTTTTTATTCTGCTCGTTATTTGTGTGAAAAATGCGAAACATCAAAGAGTGCTGGCTGACTTAACACTAACAGTACGCTACTTTAATGGCAGCCTTAATTGCGTATGAAAGAAAAAACAGCGACATAGGCCAACGCGTAAACTACTGGTAATACAAAATAATTCGTATTTAAAAACTTAAGCCCCGCTCACGCACGACGTTGCCAAACCGTGCGGGCCCGCGTGCTCCGCGACGCGTGGGGTTGCGATGTTGCCGTTCTTATGGTGGCGCCTATTTCAAATTAACCGGTTAATTTAGCTCACCGAAACCTAAATTGATTCCAAAACCGGTTAGTCAATTAACCCGGTTAAAAACCGGTAACCGAAACCTTAACCATAATTCATTTAGGTTTGGGGGAAACGGCCAAACCGGTTTACGAAAATTAACCGGTTTTCAATCCCTGATTCATAATTCATGATCTCCAGTTTTTGCCATCCAGCCACTATTCATCATCGTAATCATCATCAACCTACATCAACTCACTACAGGTTATAAGCCTCTCCTATTTTGCGCATATCTTCACGGTCCTGTGCCAATCTTATCAATTCAGACCCGATTGATTTGATGATGTCATCTGACCACCGGACTGACGGTCTGCCCACTGGTCTTTTTACTCCCTTTCGGTACTACTCTGTGACTGCTTTTGTCCATCGTCCGTTATGTCTATTGGACAAGTGTCCGCTGTCCATTACCACCTTAATCTAGCGATTCGCTTACCTAATAGTACGTCTTATATTTTAGTCCTACGTCAAATCTCGACGTTTGATACGCAATCAACGAGGTAGGCGCGGTCCATTGCTTTCTGTGCTATTTTAATCTTAAACTTATTATAGGTTTAACCTTAAGTAAGTGTCAGCAGGATTTTGTCATGTACCTTGGTCTTCAGGCATTGAGGTAGTTGGACTTGAAGACATCATCCAGCTGCCCAAAAGCAGCCAAGCCTAACCAATTCGTCTTTTCATCTCTTATCCTGATCTACTGGGTCGAAGGATAAAAGATGCCCGAGACTATTTGTACAATGTCATTACCTATCTATGGTTATATTACGAACACGCAAAGAACCATTTGGTCTTGGACACAATTGTTCGTTCTCAGCACGATCCTAAGATAAGCTTTGTGAAGTACTGTGAGCATTTGTTGGAGATTTGAAACGAAGCAGGTGCACATGCACCGAAATACAGTCTCTATATCAATAAAACGAGGTGTCTGCCAAGGTTACACTCTCTCGCCCAAACTCTTCAATAATGTCCTTGAGGATATCATTAAGAGTGAGAAGAAGCAACGTCAATGCTGGCATGTCGCAACTGAGGATCACGTTTGTGGATAACCCATCGTAGTGGCGGAATGTGTCTGAGATCTCCAATAATGCTCGCAGTCACTATTAGCCACACTTTTTATGTCATCGGTCCGTTTAGTTGCAAGATGTCTATTGCTACACTTACCAAGTCGTGACCTCCAGTCAAGAACTTCCTTACTCGTTCTATGACAGAATCGACCAGCCAGACAGCGACTTTGGTCTTCCAGTGGTAATCACACTCTGTAATTTAATCCTTTAGTAAAACCCCTTTCCATAGCTTTCTGAATGACAGGTAGCTGGTGGACCAGTTTTAATACCAGGTTTCAAGTCTCAGCTCCTTAAGTCATGAACTCATGACAGATAGCACATTTCGCAGACCATGATGGTAATATGGCAAGGATGTCTCTAGAATATGACGCAACTCCCTAAATGCTGCCCAGCCAAGCTACTTCAGGTGTAAAGTTTATCATCGGGGATATGACATCACCCTGATTTATGCTTTGGAGTAGCAGTTTATTAGGTCTTGCTTGATGGTTCTGGACTTGAATGGACTTCGCTGCATTTAGGTAGCTCTACCTCTACATATTGCCAGTCAACTTGGCTGCGCTATAACGGCGTGTCCACATACCTCCGGCACGGCGCCGTGCCGGACCACGACGCCGTGCCGTGATAATCCACGGCGTGACACAATTCTCAATCTACAAAGAGATTGGGTCTCTCAAAAAGAGAAATAATTATTGGTATGCCATAAATTTCGATTGGCGACAAAAAGCGACTTACAAACTTTGGGCAACAATGTAATAACTTAGTCCGAAAAATAACATTAGGGCTGCAAATAATATTAAGTGATTATCGGGCAGCAAAATAATAATTTGAGAAGCAAGTTTTTACAAGCAGCTTAAGTGTCATGCGGGCACTCTCTCATTTCTTCTATCCTACCTAAGGTACATTAGGTCAACGAGCGACTTGACGAACCAGGAGACCTCTGTCAAGGTTATCTCAACGTTGACTAGGCCTCTAATATGGTAAAGTAGGCCTCTGACATGATTAAGTACATGACAGAGGCCTGACTTCTGACATATTTACAGTCCAGCAAAAAAGAGTAGAAATTAAATAAAATGGAACTAAAATTTTTTCATACTAAATTGTTGCCATTAATATTGCCATATAATTTTGAAATTTCTTACTCAGTGGCGCCCTCATTTTTTGTCTACTCTTTTTTGCTGGACTGTAAGTATAGTTGAGCATGCCCATCGACATGATTGACATGGCCTCTGACACGGATAATATTGTGCTTAGCAAGTACTTAGACTTTCGTTTTATTTGGACGGAAGAGGAAGACTGCCGTAAGCAATTAAAAACACTACCATTGTGTATTTTTTGAGGCTCGACCTCGACATATTTGATTGATCATTAAGTTGCTATTTAAATAAAAAAAAAAAATATATTTACGTGCTGTGTAATCGCATAACAAAATTTTTATACGTATGACACGCGCAGACGCGCATTGAAGTTTTCTTATTACCTATGTTCACATGTCTGATAAAATATATTGTTGTTCAGAAATATTTACTGTCCAAGAGTTGCTTAACGATTAGCAATTTCTGCTTAACAAAGTTAATTTTTAGCATTACAAATAGCATTTTTTTGCTTACTGCTTAAATAACACCCGAAATATCTTGCTTTTCATGGATGGAAAGGATGATGGTCAAAATGTGCCCCAAAGCTAACAAATGGTAAAATATTGACCAACAGGTTTGTGATGTATGTCAATAAAGAGAACATAGTAAGGAGTTAATTTATTACTATACTGACATTTCTCTAATGTGTAGCATAATTCCTAGAAAAATCAAATTTTGTTACTACGTATTCATATTACGACACAGAATACTACAAACAGCTGTATTTAAGCACTTGTTGATTATGCTAAAGCCTTCCACATATGTAACTATGACCACGGATGAAACATATGTAACTATTTTTGAATAAGTTTAAAATTACAGTCTGTTGAGCAAACTTCCTCCATTAAACGTGGTGCAAGCAAGGAAATCCGCTTTTACCTAGACATAAGAGCAATTATTCCAGAAACTGACATCTACACGGTAGCTTAAATAGTAGGTTATAAACTCTATAACTAAGCGCGTTAAGCGTAAAATAGAACTAAAACAGTTAGATACATAGTCTCTATCCAAAACCACTCTTTCTATTTTACGCTTAAGGCGAAATCAGCTCAGAAACGTCCGCGAAAGCGTTCGGAATTTTCAATGCCATTTCTTGAAATTTCCATAAAATAATAAGTAAATATTTTTATGACTATTTCAAGACATATATTCTACAAAACTATGGGACCCAAAACACGATTTGATAAAGTTGCCTCGATAGAAAAAAATCGCAAAGTAAGCTCGAATTTCCCGTTTTTAGTCTGAAAACCTGAACGATTTCATTGCTATTCAATATTGTAGACTAAATTTATTTAATAGAACTTTAACTTGTGTTAATGTACAATTACAGACTTACGTGCTAACTATATACAGTAAACCTATTTAAACTATAAATTAAAAATGTCATCCAGCACCTCGCAGCGTGGCAGGGTTCCCAAAAGGCTGGCAGCATTGCCCCTCTGGATGGCCAAGCTTATCCTTTGGGAAAAAAAGCTGCCAGCCCTTCGGTCACCTGTTGCTTCCACGAGGCGTTGGGACAGGTCGCGACAGAAACTTTTGGCCGCTGGTCCCCAGGAGCCCATCGTTTCACGGCAAATGGGATGAACAGATACAGGTCCCCAGGCACGAGTACTTCCTTCTTTTCAGAGACTCTGCCGAGGTAGCAGCAGCGCCGGCCTGCAGTGACGTAGAAGGAAGATGAGAAGGAGCCATTGTGTCAACACACGTCGCATCCCATACCAGGCTTTTTCCGAGCTTCCAGGGCACCAACGACATGCCGTCTGGTCCTTTGCCGTCGGCTCGTGAAATGCCACTGGGCTCTAGTATAGCTGGAACATTAGCCGACACTAGAGCCCTCCTAATGATGTCGTTTAGGAAAAATGACGTGGGATGCGACCTGCGCTCTTTTGGCACGATAGTCCGTGGTGGCCTAGCTCACTCACCATCTCCCCACATGAGCAGCGGTGGCTCTCGCATGTCTTCACCCCCAGACGAAGCCTTACTGCGAGGGATAGGGTGATATTATCTAATAAGGTGCCGATGTGGGAAGATGGGTAAGCCTGTAGCCACAAACCAGATTCCCTCTCCGAGACCGCCAGCAGGCGCGCCCGCTCCGCAGAGTTTATGGAGGAACTGACTAGTGTCTGCTGGACTACTTTACATAGAGGTTCATCCCACTGCCTTTGGATGTTTGGCGAGACTGGCAGAGCCTCAGAACATTTAGACTGCCATATATTTCTGGCATCTGCCGCACCAAGAACCTCAGCGGTACCCAGAGTGGGGTAAAGTATTTTTCCGCACAGAAGGCTCGAAGCATGGGCAGATGATAGAAAGGCTGGCAGCGAAACGTCTGAGGTACGCCTGATGCCCAAACTCCATGACGAATTGGAAGCGATGCCTGCACCCAAGATAGCTCATCCAATATTTATTATTTTATTTTGTGTCCTCTTCTTCCTTTTTGAATTTATAATGAATCTATGGGCTTACATTTTCAAATATCTTTATGTATCATTTTATATTACAAAAAAATACCAGATTTCTCGTTCGAAGCGTCATCGTCTGTTTCTCTCTCACGCAGCGAAGAGGAAAGGGACTTACTTTTTGGGACTGATTTCGCCTTAACGCCAAGCGCGAATAGAAAATGCATGGAAAAGCTACTTGCTCATTGAAAACTTAATTAAGGGAGACCCATTTGCTTAAAAGGCAAACTTATCCACTTGCGCGTCCTTCCCAGCTAAAACAATGTCTCACAATATAAAAAAAAACTAAACGGGTAACTAGTTTTACCGTAGGTCAATCAAGGATTTATAATGCAATTTGTTTCAAACTTTGTGTTTAGATTAAGCAGCTAAAAACCACAAGTGAAACCGCAGGCAAAGTGTTTGACAGATGATATTATTATTATGCATGATGAACCTCCATGTGAGTAGATTTAAATAGAAAATAATGAAGTATTAAAAGACAAAACACTGTCTTCAGGTCTATGATGCAGATAAATCGTCTGTTGGATGTTCATAGTGTAACAAACCCGAACCCGGCCTATGAAGGACTATACGCCTAAAGGCACCAGCCTCTGTTGTTATGAAGATGATGTCTTGAGTTCTAGTGTTCATAGAAACCCAGACCTCAAGTATAATATAAGTTAATGGCTCGTGATATAAAAGTGATGTCTAGTTAATTATTGACCCATACGTTGTGTTTAAATAAAGTAATATGTAACCCATAAGTTCTTTTAAAGGTAATTGAGACATCTCTGTACTAATTATTGTAATAAAGTGACTCTGATGAACAGGAGAGGGAAAAGGGCAGGAAACTGAGCTCCAAACGGGCCCCCAGTACTTCAACGCCCGAGGATTGTGGAAGCCCACGTCCAATAGATACCTCTCTGTATTCATAAACGCTCCACGGTCATTCCCACATAATCAGCCTTATGCATGCAAACTCTTCATGCATAAAACCTCATTGTAAAAATAACCATTAGAACGTCCATCAAATACAAACGGTAAATTATCTGCTTCCCCCAGAAGAAGGATAAATATGGTGAGACCTGCCGTCTCTGCTAATAGACGCGCCAAAACCACAGGCGCTTGTGGTACAACTACCACGAAGAAGTATAGGAATCATTAGATTCAGATGTCCTTTGCAGAACAAATAAAGTAGTTTAGAATAAACAGTCTTATGACTGACCAAGCCGACACCCAAGTGTCTAGTTGGTTAAGTAAGTATGTATGTTGTGAATAGGTATGTTATCAGTCAAATGACATGATTTCAACAATTATCTTTAGGTTTCCCTAAAGAGGTACCGGCAAGGCCGGTAAGCACCGAATATGAAATTGCACTGGTCAGTCAGTCTCCACACATTTAACTCCTACGGAAGTCAGAATATAATATGAGAATGCTTTATGCAAGTCCCAAATCACATGTGAGCATACATGCTTATAAGTTGAAGACGGGAGAGCAATATTTTGCACATCCCAAGAGAGAGTTGTAGAATAAGCCATGATGTTCACATGAACCTCCTGAGAGAATGTGGATTTCTACGACCAGAAGCTGCCATTACAACCATACCGAATGCTAGGTAATAAATAGATGGGTATTCTTGGGGTATTCGATGAAAATATGATAAAAGTTGTCCCATGACATTTGATGACAACCATTGTAATTAGTAGGTAAGTTGTAGTCATAGTTTTACTATGATGGGCACCATTTTAGCCAGTCATAAGAAGAACTTTAAGAACTTCATGACTAGAATATTACTTTAGATATGATTCATCTGAATCTGTCATAGGATAGGATGATAGGAAAGGATATTATCCATTCTACCAGCCATACATATTCTTAGATAAGAGTACTAACTAAGATATTATAGCAAGTACCATAAAATATTATTGTGGTAAGTACAAGTTGTCCACGGCTGGACACATTCCCATTCTGAAGAACATTTTGTTTGTATAACAAAATATTGTTATAAATAAATGTTCGTCCACTGCCGGACATATTCCAATACTGAAGACTGTTTTCTTTGTATAACAAGAATACTGTTGTAGATGATTATTTGTCCACTGTTGGACATAACCAATAAATTAGTAGATATTTAACAATATCTATTTATGTATATTTCATAAACATTAATCAATTAAGTCCATAGTCGCTCAGCAACCATAGTACTTAAAATAGAAATCTGTCCACTGGTAAGCCAAACAGTAGATAAGTAAATACATTATGTAAGTATGTTAGGAGCTTTATCAATTAAATCCTTAATCGTTCAGCAAGAATAGATGACTGATGACCACAGCCAATAATCGATAAGTAGATACTTAACAATATCTACTTATGTAAGTTTTAACCCAGGAACTTTATGCTAGTAGCGCATAGCAATAATAAATTATGTTATTAATTTGGTTATTAAAGTCATATATATGGCATGATAGATAGACAAGTAAGAAATAGGAATAATGGGATTATAGGGTATCCTACCTATTCCTAACATCTAATTTACCTATCTACCGACACACTAAATAGCCCAAATTTCCCTAATTAAAGATTAGATGCGAATACTACAAAGTTGATATGAAACAATCAGAACGTAGGTTCTTTAAAACATTTGTACCGACAACAAAACAAAATGAATATAGGAAGAATCTACTAAAACCATAAAGATTCAAAGCGAAGATTCTTCTCATCTTATCAGCTGCATTGTAAATGCTGAATTGACTAGAAACTACAACCTATTATGACTCATTAGCATGTCTGTACACCTGTATATAAGAACATACTGCTGATAAAACAAGAGAATAGCAAAGATTGTACTTATCCATCTGGAACTCGAAGTCGCCAGCACGCGAAGAACCAACAACGACGACATCCACCCACCAGGCCAATTCCAGTGCACACTGAGGCACACATCCTCAATATCAAACACCACATTTTCACGTGCTACACAGGTTCAAAACACTTTTCACAAACCAAACACACTCGCGAGTACCGAGAAACAGCTTGAACGCCCAAGACAGCTGTTTTGCACACGATTCTCTAACAGGACACACTGCACTATATTAGCTTCACTTACTTTCACTTCTCTTCTTGTCCTGTGAGACTTCGCGATTAAAATTGAACTGAACGCAGGCCGTATGGCTCGCTTATTTATACCAAAAAGCTTCGAACTTACGAGAAGAATTCTTTTCTAGAAATCTGCTACTCATCAAGAAAGAAGATATTCTCCTCTCTTTCATACACATTTTAGAAGACATTCGACTGTTCTAGAATTTTTTAGAATGTCTTGTTTCGCTACTTGTTGCCAGATACCAATTCAGGGAAGGGGCCACGACCCATCCTGACATCCAAGAAAAACTTTTAGTGTATATTGAGTAAATCATGGGTTTACCAATATTATTAAACATTTATTGTTGGTTTATAGAAATTTTAGAAAATACATCAATTTTCTATAAACCGAAAGTGTGACTAATAGAATAAACCTTAGGTATTTCAGTCGCTATGGCACTATAATAGGCCTAGTAGGGCCCTGTCTAAGGTGACACTTTGCAGTTTCCGCTACTCGACAATAGATGGCTCTTAAACAAAATAGCAAAATGTTATGTCCTGTATCATATAAGCACGAAAAATTATAAATGCTACTGCAAACGCTGTACAACTATCAGCTAATTATCCAAAATTATTTAGACTTGCAAATATGAACGATATAAAAAGAAAATAAACAAAACATTTCAATATTGCTTCACGCACATAGCGCCATCTCTCAGCCGCATTCCGAACCTCCATACCAATCTTGACAGAACAGAACCAAACCCTAAAATATTTAACACAAGTATTGAATCACATCCCACAGCGGCGACACCAATAGATGTCGCTGTCCCGAATCTTTATAATTAATAAAGACCAGGATACAGGCCTTACAATAGCTAGTACTGGTAACTGACTGATGAAAATAAAAGGAATGACTTCACGACAGGGAACGACATGAAGTCAAATAAAAAAAATGTGGTGGATGAAATGATGATGATGTCTGTCGGAAAAACTGCCGTGACTGCAGATCAGTATTGCTGCAGCGGCCGTGCGATTCGCACGTATCTATTTTAGCTATTTTGCTATAAAACATAAAATGTGTGGTTCAGAAATAACTAAGCAGTAAATAACTATCAAAATTATTAAAAAACGAAACCCGACAGCGGTAATTTTAAAGGTACCTATTATACTACCTGTCGAGTTACGGGCACCTACACTGAATTAAACCAAGTAAGTACATACTTACAGTTCGTGCGTGAGTTATCTGTAGGTACCTATGTACCTACCTGCTACTCTTCCGTGTGATGCCGGCCTAGAATAGCATCACTCCATATTTGCCTGTGAGTGTCGTAAGCAGCGACTTGAAAGTAACATGTGTGTTGCAATTTTTAGCGACAGGCTGACAACCTGTCACTATAGTGATACACGACAATAACTCAAATGGCCCACAATATTGATAAAGCTGGCGATAACGACCGTATTTTTACGGCCGTTGAAGCTCTGCTTACCCCGCAAGGGTTTAAGGCGTGATTTATGTATGTACGTAAATCACGCCTTAAACCCTTGGTACTGTGGGAACAGGCGTAGCCCAGATGGTGGAAGCAAAATACAGAAATCACTGAATCTACTCGAATTTATTTATTATTTCTTATAATCTTATACGACGACGATGACATCTTTCGTTGAGATACAAAACAATACTGAAGAGAGCTTCCTTGACCTGTCCCATTGACGCGGCCAGCGATTCAAATTTAGAAAATATAAGGTGCCAGGCTCATGAAAGAGGCTGGACCCCGGTGGTTTTAATTTGGAGCCGACTGGGACAAGTCCGGCGGAAAATCCCTTCGCCTAACCAGCTCCTTCCTAGCCGGGATAAACCTACACCTGGGTTCCTGGCTATACCCTATTCCAGAAGCAGTGAAGGTGGTGAACACTTCCGCCCTCTGCTGGAGGGTAGTCCGAATAAGCATAGCCTACCACTTCGGGTGCCCGACCTGCACAATCCCGATCTGGCGAGAGCGACCTGTCGAACCCGAAGATGGTGCATCCAATCGCACCGAAATGTCGACCGGGAGATTCTACAAGCTTGAACTTAAAAAAGGGTGTCCGAAATCTTACCCTGACTTCGCAGCCCAAAACCCGGCTAAAAACTTACGCGTGAGCTATCACCACCTCCTTCATAACTAAAACAAAATCCAAAAATTTTTAAATTCGGAAGTAATTAGACGTTCCGAGATTTCAATTTGGTTACCCTATGGTAATGCTATCGAGTCTTAACACTCAGCCCCGAGACCAACGAGCATGTCCAATCCACAAGCAAAAAGAAAAATATTTTCTTTAATCCAATAGGAAAGGCATACCATTAGTGCCGTGGTGGAGGGATTTTAAGTCAAGATAGATACCGGCCTATGCATCTACAGTAACAATCTTGGCCCTATATGAATTCACCACATTAAAAATAAAGTCAATGTACTTTATCCCCCAGTCCCGTTGACTTTACTTCTAAGGGACTAAGGTGATTTCCTATCGCTTTTTCGGACGCGTACATTAAAGGACTGGAACCGAAAATAAAAAAATTTACGCGCCTAATTCTAATTGGTTGACCCGGTATCTGTGACGTTATTTTAGAATTTCGCGGAGTTTCTTTTATCCCTACTTTCGGCACTGTAAAAAAAAAATTTATTCATTCTGTTTTATTGTTCCCGATCACGGTTGGACTGGACACCTCTCGTCGCTCCTCCGGCCGTTACAGGATACGTGTCTAAGGTCTGGAAACGTGGATATATGTGAGGACCAACATCAATATACTACGGCTAAATGAACTGACAAAAAAAATAATAAGAAATTTTGAATAATATGTCCAGCGGATGAGATTTTTTGTTCATTTAACCGCCTGGGTCATCGTGACCTACCTATGCTAAACGACAAGCGTAATCTACAATAGAATTCTACGAAGGAATGCAATCGAATATAACTTGCTCTAAGACGACTTACAACTAACCATCTAATCATGTAATTTACAAGTGAGACGTTATTTACAATTTACGTTTAGTTCTCCCGCAAAATGAAACAAAAGGACTATACTATAAGAGTAAGATTATCGAATATGATTATCATATAAGATTATTGAATATCTCGCAATAACTTCACCTATCTACGAAAGTTGTAAGGTATAAGATCAAACTCCAGAATTATGACGTTATGCGTCTCATGACTATCTTATCATCCATGACCATCTCATCATATAACCTGACTTAACTCTGCTTCTCTTGCAGTCAATCTCATCCTAGTACCCGAAGTTGGGTGTGGGACTTGGAGTTCATTTAAAACCCCCCACACCGGCTATGCCGTTTAGTGTAGTTGTCCGACCCTCATATCGAGTCACAATCCTACTACAATACCTTGTAACGTTGCAGTTACATATTCTTACTAATTTAACTTAAACACCTAAAGTGTTCTAATTAAACCTAATTACAAACCTAATACCTTAGTAACAAAATAATTTCATAGTAGGATATTATCAAATCTGAAATCGTCACTGTTTACAAATTCCAAGTCGAGATGCGGCTATAATACTCAGGCCGTCGAGTTCTTTGTTAACCGATCGGCGTCAGTAGATGCCAGGTACCACATTCCAGCCTTTGTCTAAAACATGGCGTGATATTTTAAGCAAGCTGATTGGTCAAGACGGCCCTTAACAACCGCCGGGTCCACATTCGGAAACTATCGACATGTTTCGGCTGTCTCCGTGCCTTTGTGTCGGAGCTACGGTTGACCGCTACTGGCCATTCCGAAAATCTCGCCTCACGCACTAGGACGTGACGCGCTCCCATAAACAAATAAAACCGTTATCGTAAAGACGCCGGTAACGTACCTCGACATCGGCACGTTATTGCCATAGTTTTATATAGTTATTACGCGCAACAGGAAACCCCAATTGGGTAAGTGTTGATCAAGTATATTCCATGTACTAGTTCTAGAATTCACCACTTAGTGTTCATATTAAATACCTGTGGCTTCCACCGGAAGCATTTTGCTGTAGGCTTATGTAAGCTTTGTTATATGTTATGTTATCTCTGCTACCAAGCATCAAGCCCCCCGGCGTAGGTACCTATATACTTTGTGTCGTAACAAACAAGTACAGTAACGCTCAGCACAGGTTAGCTATTCAAATGTTCCTAACCGCTTCTTATTAATTAGTGAGTTATTCCGTAATTTTATTTTACCGTAACAAGTACCGTAACGCTCAGAGCACAGGCTAGCTATTCAAATGTTCCTAACCGCTACTTATTTATTAGTGAGTTATTCCGTAATTTTATATTAGTGCATTTTATATTAATGCATAGATAAGTAGAAATGCTATTTCCATTTAATGCTTGTGCATCGATAAACTGTTCATTCTAGCATTTTCCTCAAGTACCTACTAATATTTGCAAGTCACTCAAACTGCAACCTTGTAATCTCCGTTCTGATAGTGAACGCTTACACCTTCTGCTTTCTCGGCTACTTCCCTTTATTAAGAAGACGCACTTCATGGGTTCACTATCAGCGGAGGAATTTTAGCACCATTCTACAGCGTGAACATTTATTCACAGGGGATTACCTTCGGGTTTGTTACCCACGGAACTGTTACCCTACGGGTTAAGAAACATCCAGAAGAATATCTCCGCTACGCACTACACCCATGACGGTGGACTTTCCGAAGTGAAGACGCTTCCTGCAGTACCAGCTCACTATTAGTTGCGACTGCGAGACCTCTACACTGAAGTGAAGACCCAGCCGCCTGTCGACCTTCTTCGCCAGGGAGTACCGTTCTACGCCAGCGAAAACAGACTACTTAGGCCGTACCTACCGCGACCCTTCCGGTTGTTTTATTTGATATTTGAATAAAATCTTTGTAACTGATGACGAGTACCCTCTCTTATTTTTATCCACTTAGGGTCACCCGTCACAACCTGAATCATTTTCGCTCCATTTCAAATGCACAACTATTCCTTGAGTAACAAATTTCACTCCTATACTTATTCTGGCGAAAAGTTTACCTACTAAAAATGTACGATAAATAAATTGTTGTTCATTGAATAAATTAATAAAATAACGAATAAACCAAAAATAAACGGATAAAATAATGTTAACAAACAAGACAACTTTTGTCAACTCATAGCATGTGACAACTTCTATTTGACACTTGACAATAATGATTGTTTGTCTCTGACCTTGTCTTTGCGACCTATTTGGTCTAGATTTGTCAGTAAAACAGCAAAGAATACCTACTGTCGTGTCATAAAGCAAGCATAAAGTACAGAGATAATGGGCGTAAAAATGACACCGTCTAGGAAAGTCTATTTCTTAGAATTCGAAAACTATCTTCTATCTTCTACATTTTCCATCGGGAAATAATTTCATATTTCACCCTAGAAAATTCTAATTAAAAAGGGAAATTCTAATTTAACTAACCTATCCCCTACCTACTATCATAAACGCTGGACCATCTTTACGAACGAAACATCGCGAGATTTGTACCAAAAAGATGTACAATGGACACATAAATATCCTACCTAGTTACAAAACACGAATAGTTAAATAAATAATCCAAGGCTCTTTTATTTCAATAAAACAAGCATTACTTCCTATACCTTTCGCCATACGGGTACTCAGCGACTTATTTTAATAGCGTCTAAAATAAAATAGGTTGATTTACAAATATAAAACAGGAAATTAAATTAAGCTAATTTTTGTACAGTCATCTGCTAGCACTTGCTGCGCAGTCTCTTCTTGTTTCTACGTTCGCACGGCATGTTCTGCGTAGTCTCGCCGCTACCTTGGAAGGTCTTCTCTTCATCCCAGGCTGTTCCTTCATTGTCGTCTGGCGGGATTTCGCTTTCTTCGATGAACACATGAGTTTTTTTTTAAACATTTTTTTCTATCACTCATTATATCACTCATGGAATTAAAACACTTTCAAATAATGGACTAAACATTTTGTCACTTCACATCAATTTACACTTTTGTTCACTTCCCGATCACTTATACACTGGTAAGAAGACTGCTTACGACAACGAGAAAAAATAATACGTAACGCGAGCGATGGTCTGTGTCTCTAACGTGGTGCTAAACTGCTAACATATCTCGTGGCAGATGGCCATATATCGCTCATCTAGAACTACAAAGACGTAACTGTCATTTTGCAAATTTTACAGGAGAGCGTTTTAAAGATTTTTTTAAGTTTATTTTTTGTTTTAAAACTTCATTTTAAATAGTTTACTACTGCAACTGGGATATTTCGTATGTTAAACTATAAGGTATAGTACAAGAACAAAACTATTTAAAAATGTCATGTTTTAGTGTAAAAAAAACCACTTTAAGCATTTTGACATATGCAGTTATGTCTTTGTTGCACTGAAAATGACGCATTTTGTAAGTTGTGACACAAAATATGTATTAGGATTTTTTATTTGTGGCTGTGTATAGTCAAATAAAGTCCGGTTAGATACTTGAACTGCTATTTTGTCTTGTTTGTGGCATAGGAACGGTCTGAACAGCAAAATATCTGTTCCGGCGTGTGCTTAACTGTAGACCTGCGCTCCTGTCTGATAGTACAACCGTATGGACTGTTTATCGCCCACTCATTTTAATGCAGTTTTCGGACCACTGAATTAACTAATTTGGTACCCTTAAGAGGAACTACCCTAGTACCCTAAAGATTACCCTCTCACCACTTTTTCGGACCAGTACTCTTGTGTACTCTCGGTAGTCACATAGACGTCCGACTTCTCGTGACGGCTGATACAAACATCAGCCTATTGTAGTCCAGTGCTGGACGTGTACTATCCGCCTAGCCGCCTTTATTAAGTCATCGTGCTATTTTTACGTGGATTAAGCTCTAGGACCTGCTAGCTGCAGGATGTTATCTAGAAAATGTCTATATCAGGTCACCAGCTCTTTTCCCAGACGCCCGTATTCCACAATCTCTACGCGCCCTATTACACAGTTGTCTACGGCCATCACAGCAACGATTATCTCACTATATTCGCTGACAGCCGATGTGGCGCAGTGGTTAGTATGCCTGCCTGCCACGCAAAGGTTCCGGGTTCAATTCCCGGTGGGGTCACTTACAAAGTTGATATTTATCACTTTGTGAATTTGTTCCCAGTCTGGTTAGGACATTGCAGGCTGAACCACCTGATTGTCCGCAAGTAAGATGGTTCCATGCTTCGGATAGGCACGTTAAGCCATCGGTCCCGGTTGCTGTCTATGATGGCGGTCGTTACACAACCATGTCAGAGGCCTGCTACTTGTAGTAGGCGGTTGAAAAATTCTGACACCAGGGTTCATCGGGGCGTTGAACGACTCGGTGTCCCACACGAAAAAGAAAGAACTATATTCGCGGTTGTACTACATTTGTCACTGCGTTGGTCTCCCTTGCTACCTTCGCTGTCCCAAGGTAAGCCGAAGGATGAAATTGACGCACCCGTGCAGGATAAGTCGTAGAACACGCTGCAGCAGTGCGCCGATAAGCTTGCATACAGATCTGGAGTAGGATCTTCGCGTCTTTCCATCACCGACTCCACCGCTGAAGGGACCTTCGTCAGGTGGATGAATCCGGAATCGTGAAGTTACGAAACAAATCGGCTCTTCTTATGAAGCGCGGCGAGTCGAAGAGGATGGACTTGGCACCGCAGGTAAAAACCAACGTGGCAAAATCTCGGTCCCAAATCAGAAGAGGAAATAAAAGTCCTGATTCAGGCAATCATGACCTTCAATGAAATCCAGGTCTCTTACCGCACGGAGTTGGGCGCAGCTTCCAACGACGACGAGTTCCGTTCCATCGTTGTGATATGTGTCTTGGGAAGGTAATTACTGCCAGAGGCGAACTGGAGACCCTTAGACCCAGATGAGGCTAATCAAAGTTGTGCTGCCCAGCAAAACCTAACGTGGCCTTCAGTGATAGTGTAGAACTCCTCGTTGAGCTGTCAGAATCATGGACATCTTCTCGTGCTCGGTTTCCGCACCAGCTTGACTGCTATTTCAAGTTAGTCTGGAGAGGAGGCTGACGCAGTCAACAACGTACTGCCGCTGGCTGATGGGTACTCTTCGGGTTTCTCCTTATGGATAATCATCTGCCTGGCATGACATGGCCTGGGCGTGAGGTTCCACCTGGCCACCTGGACATGACTGAAGTCGGCACGTGATTTTACGCCCATCAAGTCCAACCACAAAGACTTTCACGATCTATGAATTATGTAGTGCAATTTTGACACAAAGTACAGTTAAGACACTAAGTTGTTGTGCCACAATGACAGTAAATAATAAAAGCTTAAGAGTTCAACAACGACATAAAACACATTTATGGCATGGTGCCTCAGAAAATACTCATAGTTTTGGTGATACAAAGACAAAAAATACATTTGCGGCAATGTAGCACTCAACTTTTTATCATAATTGGTGCTACAAAGCCAGAAAATACATTTACAACGGTGTAGCGCTCTGAAATAACCGATCATCTCGTGACGCCCAACGCAACTGACAAATATGACGTCGTTGCACTCTGGGGAGATCCATTTTCGTACCAATGCAACAAAGACATTGTCGCCATCTTTCGGCCATTTGTTGAACAATAAAAACGTCTTTGTAACACCAGATGTATTGACCATTTTTGAACAATTTGGCATCATTAACTCATTTTTGCATTTTTCGACAGTTACGTCTTTGTAGTACTAGATGAGCGATATGTGGATAAGTTCCTAGCTAACATAAATTAATTTGTGCAGTACAACCGTAGTGAGCGTGTCCGTCCAGCGACGTGGCGTCTATGGGCTGGTCTCGTTGCTTAGATTTCGTCCTCTAGTTGTCGTCTAGTTTGGACAAATGTTGAATTACCGGCTGTACTTTTTGTGTTATTCGACATCTCTCCTTTCAGTCCATTGTTTTGAAGAATCTAAAACAGGGGGGTGGTGAGCGCAAAACTGTTGATAATTGAGCCATCAGTCTAACTACCTTAACAATCTAAATTTATATTGCGCTGGGGACGCAATTCGATTCTCCTCGTAATTTTCCCCTATCGAATGGCCATTGATGTTCTGCTCCAGCTGTCTGATATTCGGCTAGTCTCTCCTTTGTGGCGTTGACATGGTTGTAGTAGTTTTTCATTGAGTTTGGCCATCTTCCGAGTTCGCTCGTTCTTTCGTGGTACATTATGTCCACCTTTGCATGCATTGCATACGCATAGCGTGCATGCATACTATTCCGCTTTTCCTGTCGCATTTTTGTCTTTTTGGGTCTGTGAACTTTCGACTTGCATGTTCGCGGCGGCTTCTCCACGTGTTTGGTATGCTTTATTGGAATCCATAGGTGTTTTACACGTTTTTTATTTTTGCTGCCATTTTTGCGCTTTTTGCGTTTACTGTCAGTTGCTTTGTCCACAGATGAACTTAAATATGTAGACTAGCTACAGATACGACAGTCACTTGTCCCACTACCACAGATTACATATCCCACTACATTATTGTTCATCTCTTGGCGCTAGTGTCGCGCATTAACCATAGATGTTAATTAGGACCATAAGGAGATAGTAAATCCAAAAAGGTAGTATAATTAATAGTGCTGTCCATCGAAACATTATTAACGACATCGATTATTAGTGCTGTGCGGTCATTATCGATAAAACTGCGGCGTTCTACTGTAGGGTATACTGTATTGATGTTGATTAAATAATAAGAAATGGTGAATAAAACTTCAGAAAATGGGATTAAATTGTCAGTTTATTAAATTTTCAAAATACATTTATTCAAAGTAGTTTACAAACTTACCACATTACCACTTACAAAGAGTTTTATCGGAAATTTCCATTGCGATGTTTGATAACAATTAATTCAACATACATGATAAAGTTATTTCGGCCTGGCGTTTTAGGTAGATGTAGAAGCTTGTACAGTGTTCACAAAAATGGGCGAAGGTTGCACATGAATATTTGCTTTTCCCACAAATTAGGTGAGGTCAGAATCATCATCATTATCATAAGATCGGGTCTTGAAGTAATTATGGTCACTCAAAGCATTTTGATCTGAAAGGAAAACCCTTCATGTTAAATAAATAATTAAATGTAGCAAATTGTACACAAAAAATTGCTCTGCTCACTTATGCACACACAAAGAACCACGAGCAAACATATCCAAATGAAAAATCATCATGTTTAGGTAATCACCCCGTAACCTAAAAAGGTACAGCTTACCTACCACGTTTCAGGTCATGGTCCACGCATCCGAAGGTTTTGCGAAGGTAGAATCTCTTATCAACAACTTGAGAAATAAATAATGCGCCAATAAATCCACTAAAGCAAAAGTAAATTTCACCGAAAATTTAATCAACAACAGACGCCACGTTGAAATTTTGATAAGTCTTGTCATAGAAGTGTCTTTGTCACAGATGAATTGACTGACAATAATTTTTTCATTCCAAATTTAAATTCTGCCGCCACAGTCAAATAAGCGATAGCAGCGACGAGCGTCGAAATTTGGAACTACAACTGACACCCCCCTGGCTTTGTCAGTCGTCGCGACTGACAAGCTCGTTTTTCCCTTCTTTCTGTGCTCGTTTCTTTTGAGGTTTCTCTTCGGAGTATCCATTATTACCATTTTGTCTTTTCTCGCGGAATTATTTCCAGTAGTTAGAGCATTGGGTTTTCCAGAGGGGTTTTCTGGCTTTTCGGGGTCATCTGATATGCGCTTTTCCTCTTCCATGGGGCGCTTGTCCTGGGCTGTCGTTTCTACTCCCTGGGTGTGCGAGCTCTTTTCCATATGATTTACCTCTGTATTTACCACGGTATCGCTTTCCTCTTGGGTTTCGATGTGACGACTCGCGTCTTCTAATGGTGTTTGGTCCGGTTTTGGCTGCTCAGCGGCATTTTGGTTTGGTAGGGCTCCGTTTGTGTTGGTTGGTGACTTGGTTCACCGAATTCCGCTTCAAAAAGGTTTTTCATTTCATCATAAGTTGTGGTGCTTGTTTTCTTGGTTTGAAAGTAGAAGAATGCTGGTCCTGTTAGATAAATTTGCATTGCGATTAGCTTAGTGGGCTCGTTCCAGCCGTTGTATGTGGCAATGCTCTCGTATTGTTTGAAGAATTCTTCGATTGGGGCATTGAAGCCATTGAATTTTTCAGATACATACATCATGGTTTATACAAGTTTATTATACCTATGCGACACTTTTCCTCATATCGCTGTCGCGCTTATGGGCGAAATTATTAGCTAACTACGTTATGAATTTGTGGGATACTATACGTAACTTTCGATTCCTTCCTTTCGACCTTGACGGCTCCGCCTTTATAGTTTTGTTGTGTACTTTTTATATCCTCTTTTCCTCACGGTAGCTCTTCCTCGTTGTATGGTGTCGTCTTCTTTTGCTGGGGATTCGGCGATCTGTTATAATTATATACGTACACGTTTGTTTATCTAGAAGCAAAAAAATTGTTAATGATCTTTTTAGGCGCCTCCACCATGTGGGAACAGGCGTAGCCCAGATGGTGGAAGCAAAATACAGAAATCACTGAATCTACTCGAATTTATTTATTATTTCTTATAATCTTATACGACGACGATGACATCTTTCGTTGAGATACAAAACAATACTGAAGAGAGCTTCCTTGACCTGTCCCATTGACGCGGCCAGCGATTCAAATTTAGAAAATATAAGGTGCCAGGCTCATGAAAGAGGCTGGACCTTACAGTACCTACTACCTGTAGGTGCCTATCATATCTACCTAAGTGTACATGTAACCATCGGCAGTCGCGGCATGTGCCGTCGGCTGTCGGCTGTTGGCCGGTGCCTTCGGAATCGCATCTGCTGCATCTGCCGCAGCATGTGCTGCAGGCTGCAACTGCCGATAGCTGCGGCCCTTGCAGTATGTGCTGTCGGCTGTCGGCTGGTCTGTTCGGAATAGCGGCTTAAAGTTGACTTGACACGCACGATGGTAACGGATTATTAGCTAACATAAAACGAAATTTTATGTTTTCCTTGTAGGTTTACTGTAAAAAAAGACAATTGAGTCTGAGTAATAACATAATTGGATTTAAGAATAAAGGCACGACTGGCGAAGAGTAGAGACGACTTTGCGATGGTGGTTGCCGACGCCCATTAGTGTATGACACTAAGATAAGAGCAGAAGATTTAAGAATATCCTGCATGCTAGAGAAATGTTGCGATAGTAAAATATAAACACTTGAATGACTATGTTCTATGTTCATACAATTTAATTCTGCTGATCAATTTTTTTTTTAGATTTTTTATATTTAGTTAGAGGAAGAGCATAGTTCTCATACAAAAATGTTCCAAGTCCTTTAGAGAACAATATCTTAATTATGACTGACGTAGCTTGTTATGTGGCCTGACATGCGCTGTAACAATTATGCCAAAATAAGAAAAATTTAAATGTGATGTACCCTCGCCCTCGATAACAAATTTGTCGATATCGATAATATCGATTGGTGAGGACTGTTCTTCTTCTGAAAAAGAGTATGCTTTTCGAGAGTTATGTATGTATGCATAAGTAAAATACATTCGTTAGATTTGTCTCAGCAGCGCATATGACATTGATTATATGGGGTGAAATTTTACTAGTGACCGATAGCGAAAATTCAGAACCGGCTGGTGATAAGGAACAACTTTCCCCAAGAAATACGAAAAATTTTTTGGACCTCTCATACAAAATTGCCGATCAGCTTATTTCAGTAACTTTATTTTCGTATCTTGATCTTTGTTCCTTAGGGAAAGTTGTTCCTTATCACCAGTTAGTTCTGAGTTTTCGCTATCGGTCACTAGTAAAATTTCACCGTAAACATATAACTATTTTTAAGGCGAGGATCCACCAAAAATACGATTTCAAGATTAGGTTAAGGGGGTGAGATGCGGGGCGGGAGGTCAGCGGGAGGCTGGTTTCACCGCGAGGACCGTCCGAATTTTTGAATAAAAATGGGTTTGTTGAATTAAAATTAGTTAACCTGCTAAAACCTTACTGTATTAGCGCTCGGGAATTAAATGGGCATTTCTACAGCTATGGTGAAATTTTCTCAACTCCGTGAACATATTTTTTTTCCACTTTTTCTGGTGTAAACGAGAATGAAAAATTGCCAAAATATGTGTTTGATGAAATGGTGCTAATTTGCCACTAATTGCTTTACGAGAATCAGATTTAGAATTTGTATGGTCACGGAGTTGAGAAAATTGGTCACGGAGTTGAGAATGTTCGAAATTTGTTAATTTTTTCAGGGTTTTCACAGAAATATCAAGTAAAAAAAATATTGAGAGAAAAGAAAAGGAACCAAAAAATCAAGCCAAGTTACAAATAGCACATTTCCAAACACTGGGTTAATTGTTTTTGCTGTTTTGTTAATTTAAAGTAGATTATGTAAAATCGTGAAGTTAACTATCAGAAAACGGCAAATATATATTCCAGTGCATTATTATACTATATAAACCATTGTTAGAATATCAAGTGCTAAAAAAACTTTGATTAAGTTTTAAAGTCTCAACTCCATGTGCAATTTTCTCAACTCCGAATACAAAATGTACACGGAGTTGAGGTTACGGAGTTGAGAAAATGTTGTACTACCACGAAAATCTCATTTCCTTTTTAACTTGAGACAAACATATTAAGACCTCTGTACTTATATTCAGGCGAACTATATTTAGGCGAAGAATAAACTCATAAACATAAATAAATTGGAAAATATTGACGATCCGGAGTTGAGAAAACACCCTGCACCAAAAATCGGCACCATATTCAACCTATTAAAAATCGTAAAAATCTGTAAATTTACGCAATTTTACTCAATAAGTCCTCATGAGAACAATGCCTAGTATACGTGAATCTATTGACAACATGCAAATTGTAAATATTTCATGAAATATTCAAAGTAATATTAGAAACACTGAAAAAAGCTAACGTGTGGGACAAATTTTTGAATATCTGAAAGGATATCCAAATATACATATAATGAAATTTTCATGAGATACACCTCTTCACTATATTTCTCTCCATACGTGAACAGTAAAACATTAAAGAAAACTGTGCGATTTATTATTTTACAAAACAAAATTCATTAAATTTCGGCAAAGGGACAGGGGTACACTACGAAATTTCACCAATTTCTTGACTTCAAAATTTATTTTTGAAAAAACGAATATAGCTACGGAAAAAATTGTATGTTCTCCAACAAGTATATACATAAGGGAGTATGTGTATTTTTTTTGGAAATTTTATCTAGTCTTGAAAGGCGATTTATGAAGCCAGACAAAAAAAATACTGTTTCTGTAGAAATGTCCAAATGAGGAATCTTTTGCTATAAAGAACGTAAGGAAAATAGTTAGTTAATGTTACATAAATATTGAATCAAAGTTTTTTTATTTTTGCTGTTTTTGTGATTTTTTTATTCCAAAAACATTATGCAAGCCAAGAAAAAAAATAGTATTTGCTCCAGAGCATTTCTTACGTCGTACATTTTTTGAGGTCACAGTTACCACAGTAAAGAGGGTAACTTAGACGGCGGTCGTTATCGTTACACAACCATGTCAGAGGCCTGCTACTTGCAGGGCAGTTGAAAAACTCTGACACCAGGGTCCATCGGGTCGTTGGGCGACTTGTGTACCCTCGAAGACGAAGAAGTTCCCCGAAATGCAAAAAGCCATAATACTAAACAAATCTAGAATTTCTGCCAAAACCTAAGTTTTTGGCCAAAATCCTAGGTTTTGGCAAAAATGGATCAGCTTAGGACGATGGCCGAAAGAAGTCTACGATCTTGCCATATGCCGGCCTTTGGCCAAAACCTAATTCTGCCATCGTACTGCGACATATCGATAAATTAGAGGCAACCCTATCGTTCCATTTTCAAAATGAAAACATGGATTCCTTTTAAACACTTTTATGTAAAATGTTGCCGGGCAAGAGCATACAGTCAATTCGCAATCTTTGGGTCATTTATTGAAGAAATGACATCATGATCAGCCTATGCGGGAGGCCAAGTTACGGTGGTAGCGATACTTAGATACTACGCGTCCAACGTAACTTGGCCTTCCGCTTAGGCTAGTCATGACACATAACATGACTATCATTTTGAATGGAGTATACTCTGTAAAAAAGATATATAAATCATAAACAGAGTCAAGCTTCTAAATTTATACGCCTTATTACACTATTACATGTGTCTGCATACCTAGTTGAACTCTAGCATAAAAGTGAAACCTTCATAACAACCGGGTGGTGAAGAGGAGATGAGAAATTAATACAAGTTGTTTTTTTGCCACTCGCATAGTGATAATAATGATAAATTTTAGTATACACACAAAATTTCAGCTTCTTATTACTTTAGAAAGTATCCTAACAATTTGATGATCCTCAGTGTCTCAGTGAGTCAGTGGTGAGTAACAAAATCTGCGTAAGACATAAAAAGTATTAGATTTATAAAATGTATGCATTGTACACGGTGATAAAAAAGGTGAATCCCATTTTTATATAAAACTAGCTGCCCGTCAGCGGTTTCACCCGCTGCAACCAAGCTGCAACCTATTATTCCGCGGGAAGAAAGCATTATTCGTCAAGAGATGTCGCTGTTAGTTTTCGGCGAAAACGTTTAAAACGCGAATCGGCTCAGTCACGCCACCTATTTCAAAAATATTGGAAAATGCGTGATCCCGTGGGAATGAGACATTTTTCCGTGGTAAAAAGTATCCTATGTGTTATTCCAGATGTCCTTTTATATTTCTGCAAAGTTTCATGTCAATCTAATCAGCCGTTTTTGCGTGATGTCGTAACAAACACACACACAAACATCCGCCTTTATAATATTAGTAGGATTGCAAGAAATGCACTTATGATAATTAATTATATTAATTAATAATATTGGATACGGGATACTTACAAAAATGGCAGGGCCTATACTATATTTTGCCTGTCAGTATCGCTAGAATTTTATAAAATTCTTGATAATCTGCTAAATTTAGATAATATATGTTGTCGACTGAAAAACAATATTTTTTTATGTGTGATTATTTAGAAAACAGAAAACAGGGGGTAACCGTTACCCCTGCAAGAAATTATTAATATAGATGTATAGATGCGCATGCATATTTTTTGCAACCGATGTGCAGCCCCACAATATTACCCCATAACTTAACCACGCGAAGGCATAAGCGTAATAGGCCGGGAGGGCACATTCAATGTTAGTGTTGGATTTTAGTACACTTAGGGCGTAAATAAATTGGGATAGTTTTGATTTCCAGCAAACGTAGGTATCAATGGTAACACCCAACTACGTGCACGAATGTACCTCTTCGATTTTTAATCTTGCCGTGGTGGCTTCCAAACTAATAGGTTGTCTCTGATAGTGCCGAAACTGTATTATCTTAGTTTTATCGCTGTTAATTTCCAAATTGTTGTCCTGTAGTCATTGTAATTTTTGTGACATTGGAATAGAAGGGAAATATCATCAGCAAAGAGGGTGCAGTGACAGTCAACTACTTTAGGCAGGCCGTTAATGTATACTAGAAATAAGGTACATTCTAGCACACTTCCTACAGCGTAATCTTTATTTCTAATGTAGTTCATTGCCTCTTGAATATAAGTGTAGACAGTCAGAGCTGTGGTGCATTTTTTCCTAAAGCCGTACTGATCATTATCCAATAATTTATATATTTCTAGGAAATCGTTGATTCGATTTGCCATTGCCCGTTCGAATATTTTTGACACTGATGGTAAAATCGCAATTGACCTGTATTGATTAATATTATTTGCAGCGCCGCCTTTTTTGAGGATAGTTTTAATTACAGCTATTTTTAACGCGTCGGGAGAAATGCCTGATTCAAATGACTGGTCGATTAGAAAGGTTAGCGGAGTGAGTACGTTTGCACATTTCTTTATCAGCATAGGTGGAATATCATCCACACCATTGCAATACTTGTTTGGCAATTTTTTTATTATATTTGATACTTCCCGCTCAGAAACCGATCGCAAGTAAGTATAGGGAGTTGATAGCTGGCGAGCAGGCCGCTATCCCTGCCACAACTCAGCGTAGCATCTGTTGTCGGAGTCGGTGACTCACCCACAGTCGAGAAGTACTCATTAAAGCAGTTAGCAACAGCTTTGGGACATACAATGGATTTGTTATTTTAATTTAGTTTTATGTCGTTTTTTTTTAAGTTTTTCTGTTTATGATTGACCACATAGTCTTTGTTTTATTTTCAGAATGTGACATTATTTTGTTATAATTTAATTTAGATGATAGTCTATTACTTTTGATGATAGTCTCGTACTCATACTCTCATGTTTTTGCCCTCGCGATATCTATTTCATATTTTTGCATGGCTTGTCTTGGCCGGAGCGTGACCGTGCCCCCAGATAATACTTGCCCGTCTTAGTGGCCAGTGTCAGTAGCAACAACCAAAGAATATATAATACCCGCGTCAGCTTTGTCGCCGTGACGCTAACGTGACGCGCGTCGTGACGCCGACGTGATGCACGCCGTGCCATAGCACGGTGTACACCGTGGCACGGCACGGTGCCCGCCATCGCCGTGGCTATCCACGGCGCCGGCGCCGTGCCGGAGGTATGTGGACACGCCGTAAGACAGTCAAGAGAGTACTCCAAAACAGTCCAGGTATACTATATCTTGCTTTATCATTGTATAGAGTATTAAGTTATTTTAATTTTATGTAGGTATATTTTTTATAAACACGTTTTGGGCACTATATCTTTGCATTATTCTACCCAAAGGTTGCCTGCAAGAAATTGCTACCCTAGCAATATGGCCGCCTGTTTTGTACTTTGTATTTTCAATTATGTTTCATAGGTTTTATTTTGTTATAGGTATTCTCCTCTAACTTCTATAGCTTGCCGTTAGGTATAAAAGTAGAACTTGGTTATCGATGACGCTTTCATGAAACCTGGCCTATTCCGGTGCCTAAAAGGCTGCAAACCTAAATGTTAGAGAACTTTAATGACTCTCAAAGTTTACTTACTTTTTCTAGGTAGTTTATATTATTAGTTTGCCGTGTGATGCCGGCTTAGAATAGCATCACCCCAATTCTAACCGACTAAGGGATATTCATCCAGGGAATAGGTAGCAGCGTTCCCTGTGACGTATCGTGCTCCATGTAAAATACGGAGAAAATCAACGTAACTCAATTTACAATCTTTTTGCATGTAAATTAGGTTTTGAAAAAATACGATCAATCATCGTAAATAAACATGCGTTGTTATATTTTTAAAAGAGATAATATTTGATCCGTAAAACCAAATTGTAAATCAATATAGCATGTTTTGCCGTGTGATGCCGGCTTAGAATAGCATCACCCCAATTCTACCCGTGGGTGTCGTAAAAAGCGACTAAGGGATATTCATCCAGGGAATGGGCAGCAGCGTTCCCTCTAATGTAACATGTTGGCACTGCGCTCGCCAATCCGCCTGCCAAGCGTGGTGAGTATGGCAATACCCCCCGATATGGGGAGGCCCATGTCCAGCAGTGGACTGTTGTGGCTGTTATGGTTATAGCATGTTTTATCCGCAGAACAATTTTTTTTTTGCAGACGGCAACAACAGGTTACGTTGTTGTGATTCTCGCTAACTTCGGTTCTATTGTACTTAGAGATACGTTTGTTTGACACTCGTGTAGAGAAAATTATAACGAACAAGGGTATGTTAAAAATTCATTTTTGTCGTAACTCAAGTTACGTTGTTTTTCCTTGGGCGTGTCGAATTATACTGGGTGTTACAAAACAACCAATAAAGCTGAAAGGAGGTCAAGGTTCTCGTGAAACTGAACAACTTTCCCCATGGAACATGGGTCGAAACATGAAAAAAAAATTGAACCTCCCATACAAAATTAACTCAATTTGTATGGGAGTTTTTATGGGTTGTTTTGTAACACGTTGTACACTTTAAAAGTATAAGTATTAAGTCTTTTATAAAAACTCAACTTTAGTTGATAAGTCATTTTGATCCAACACCCCTCATACCAAGGGGAGATGGATCGGGTACAGAGGGGTGTTGGATCATTTTATGTTAATGTCATTTCAATAAAAGCCTGTTTGAAAATTAAAGTGAATTACCTCAAATTTAACCAATTAATTCATTGTAAAGAATTAACTGGGGGCACGGTAGTGCCCCCGCCAAGACAAGCCAAGTGAAGTGCGAGGGCAATACCTACCTTTTATCGAAGAACTTTAGTTTTCGATATACCATATTGATCAAATTCTCAGGATATCTTGTCAATAGTAACCTTATTAAACATGCAAAGTTTCAATTACATAGTTTTAATACTTTTGATTTTATGTAGGTACAGCCGTAATAAAAAGTGCATATAGGCACGCTGAAGTTATGCACTTTTAAAACTAAAAATTGCAAAACAACGCGTGCTCTTCGATACTCACTCTTAATATAACCGCTTTAAATTCAAAATCACAGAACAATCGCTACGATAACGGGTTACGTTCTTTTTTTTTTTATTAATCTTTTATTACACAGAACATTACAAATAACTATACAAAGACTCCGCTAAACCCATAATAGGTTTGTCTTGGGGTCTATCCGCATAAGACATAAATAGTACAACAGTAATAATATGTTATGTTGTCACTACAATAAATAAAGTTAGGCAAATTAAATAGAAAACAATAAAAATACAAGTAATTAACAACAACAAATAAGTTACACAAACAGTTACCCAAAACAGGTCCAAAAAAATTAGATATGTACTATGTCTAATTAATTCGCACGTTAATGCTATATGTCACAGCGATGTTAATAAAACCAGGTTTTTGACCAAAAACCAAAGACCAGTAGATAACAAAATTAAAACTCTATTTTATCATCAACCTTTATTAATTTTAGGATTTTGATCGACAATCTATAACAATTTAGGTTTCCTATCAGGAACCTGAACTAGTTTAGGATTAAGTATGATAAAGTTATTGCCAAAAACATTAATATAATGTAGTCATATCCCGGTCTTTGATTAAGAACCTGAATTGCTTAAGGTTTATAATAAAAAAATGGCAAAACATAAGTTAAAATTTTGTCCTCTCAAGAGCCTAGCTTTTTTGACAAATACCCAGTTTTGTCCTACCTACGACATAGAATGACGCTGAACTCCCTGGATCCATCCCTTAGTTGCCTTTTACGATACCCACGGATAGAAATGGGGTGATGCTATTCTAAGCCGTGAAAGTAACATTATTTCAAAATATACAAAATACTCAGTTACTTAAAGTGTAAAAAAAGCATAAAACATCCTCAGAGATCAATCATCATAATTATATAGACAAAGGTCAAGGTAAAAAATCCACATAACTCTTGTCTTTACTTTGGTTTATTTACGATAATAATTCTTAAAGCTAAAAGTTAAAATAAAAAGAAATCGATCCATGAAAATACGAACCATAACATCCGCGATTCATATTCTGCTTTCATAACCAATGCACCACTCGAACAATTAACACTGAGTGCGAAATTGTGTTACCCATTTTACTATTAAGCATTTATAGAACGTGTTTGATTAGTCATCTTATTCTTTTGCTACAATTCGGTTACTACGCGCTTCATTGTTTGTGTGAGTGGGTTTTTGCTTCAAACAACTTTGGAATCAAAAAACGTGTGCATAACTTTGTCATGTCTATATGGAGTTTCGTCAGTGATAGTACATCTAAAAAACACTGATTTCGTCATTCACTGATAATCATCAAAATGTTCGGGTACTTCCTGTAGTGCTAGAATGCTGAAATTTGGTGTTTGGATAGGTTTATCATACAAACAACGAAATTATATTAGACTAGGTTTATCATAAAATGAAAGCGAAAACAAACGGAAGCGGAAGCGGAAACGGAAACGTAAACAAAAGTGAAAGTGAAATTAAAAGTGAAAGTAAAAGTGGAAGTGAAAGTGAAAGTAAATGTGAAAGTAAAGTGAAAGTGGACGTGAAACTTAAATTAAAATTGAAATTGAAATTGAAATCGAAATCTAAATCTAAATACACCGTAAAATCGAAATCGAAATCGAAATCGAATTAATCGAAATTGAAATTGAAATTTAAAGTGAATGTGAAAGGCACATTGAAAGTGAAAGTGAAAGTATATGCGAAAGTAAAAGTGAATACCCACATCCGGCACAACACGCGTAGTGTTCGTATATCAAATTGAATGTCAACGAGTTGTCTAAACTTTGTATAGCTGAAGGGAAAAACATTGTCTTCAACCTCACGGCATAAGATCGTTTAATTTAAAGGTATGGTTGAATGACGTCGTTTTATAAAGACTTGGCTGTGTAACTAAATTCTCTATCTATCTATATCAGCCGACATCTACCCACTGCTGAGTATAGGCCTCTTCTCTTGTTGGCCTAACTAAATTGAGTTTGTTTAAATAGTTGGCTGCGACAGCTAAAGCAAACCAGCCAACAACTTCATCGGTCTCACCGAATAATGAAATACACCGTACAAATTTTTACTGAGGAGTGTTGGATCAGCCTGATCCAATTCTCCTCGGTGTGAAAAATCATGCTTGTTCGAATAAAAAATGGAACTGAGTCAAAACCACAGAGAACCAAGACGTACCAGTGGTACCATTTGAATCCTTTATTTGTAAGGTTTCATATAGTATAAAACTTAAACGAAAATATAAAAGCATATCCAAAATATAAGACTGATAAAAAACTGCCAAAATCTTACTTTTGACGATTTCTTGGACGATTTTTTTTTTTGGCGCCGTTTTTTTTATATTGATTTAATATAAAAAAAACGGCGCGCTATTTGTCAGGGACGCTAACTAAGGGGTCAACAAGAAGCTGACACACTTATGTAGTCTGCTCGCTAACGATTCTACTTTTCGAGAAAACAAAGCTGATCCAACACCCCTCTGATCCAACACCAAAAAAATCTGAGGGAGTCCTTTTTTTGACCTATTTATTGTTTTTTGAAGAAGTTGATCAGTTCTTACTTTTGAGAATAAAATTTACAGAAAAATCGGTTGATTGGTACCACCCTCCCTGTAATAACGTATAGTGATAGTACAGCACGGTGTGCCTTTTTGACGCGAACTGTCAAGCTCGCTTCGCTCGCATAACGTGTAGTATTGATGCAGCACGATGTGTCTCTTCGCACGTCTTTTTAACGTGAAATGTCGAGCTCGCTTCGCTCACATAACGTGTAGTGATGGTTCGGTGGTGGTAGGTACGGTGTGTGTCCTTACATGCATTTTTAACGTGAAGTCGAGGTCGCTTCGCTCGCAATACGTATAGTTTTGGTTTGGCGAATGGCGAAGCGTGGTTTTTCTTTTGTTTTTGTTGAACTGAAATACCAATAATTAAGTTCTTAAAAAGGGTTTTACATTAAGGAAATTTTCTGTCGCTGGGGGGCATCCGACGGCTTGACCGCCCCGGGCATCCGACGGGGTTAGTCCGCCACTGCCCCTGTTTTCTGTTTTCTAAATAATAATACATAAAAAATATTGTTTTTGAGTCGACAACATATATCTGAATTTAGTCGATTATCGAGAATTTTATAGAATTCTAACGATGCTGACAGGCAAGTCCCTGCCATTTTTAGGGTTTCGTAGTCTACTAGAAACCCTTATAGTTTCGTCAAGTCTGTCTGTCTGTCTGTCTGTCTGTATGCTGTGCCCTCATAACTCCCGTCAGTTTTGGAGCTATCGACATGAAATTTGGTATGAAGATAGATCGTGTTGACTCAAATTTAGAAATGTTCAGAAAAAAAATATTTTAAATGGTTTTTGGACCTACATACAAGTGAAAGGGGGACAAAAAATTTATTTTTCTCCTGTTATACTGAGTAGGGTACCGTTGAATAGGTCTTTTAAAACTAAGGTGAGGTTTCTTTGAAACAAAGTCACAAAAATGTTTCTGTCACGAGATATTTGCTTTTAAAATGGGCGTTTTTGACCCATAACTTGTTCCAGCTGTAACTTCTAAAGAATAAACGCTAAAAATTTGAATTAAATATGGAATATAGCTTACAATCTGAAGTTACAATGAAAACTATAACGGATATTGTACCCTTAAAGGTTTCAGAAAAAAATGAGTTTTTCTATTTGCGGTTGGTCATCATACTGCTGCTAACAAACCAGCAACAAAATTAAGTTTGTAATGCTGAAAACCTGATATTTAAACGTTGACTACCAAACCCTATTTGTGGGCGTGTCTGACACGCTCTTGGCCGGTTTTTTTGTTAGTATCACGTCGCCAACCCGTTGCCTAGCTACCATCTAGCTACTGATTAAGAACTTTTTAGTCCATGGACCCTTTTTTTTATAAAAAATTGACTTTTACCTGTTTAGGGCAATTTAACCAGTGTCAGATAATAGGATTCCATTGCTGCTGCGCCGGACGGTAGGAGGCTCCAGCAGCAAGATGATAGTGTCTTCTACAGGAACCAGCGACATCCTCTTGATAGCTAAAGTTGTAGGATGGTTGTAGGCAAGGTTGTAGGCATAGACAAATGAAACCTTTTTCGCGCAGCGCAATGACGTTTTGGTCCTCTGTGGTTGTAGGCCTTAACGAGGTCTACATAACAGGTGTCAGCTGTCATACGAAAAAGTCGTTTATATCGGAAACTGTGCATGCTAGACTATTGGTTTCTTTGGGAAAGTTTTAGGCCTTAACGAGATCTACATGACAGGCGTCAGCTGTCATACTAAAAAGTCGTTCATATCGGAAACTATGCATGCTAGACTATTGGTTTCTTTGGGAAAGTTTTAGGCCTTAACGAGATCTACATGACAGGTGTCAGCTGTCATACTAAAAAGTCGTTCATATCGGAAACTATGCGTGCTAGACTATTGGTTTCTTTGGGAAAATTGTAGGCCTGAACGAGATCTACATGACAGGTGTCAGCTGTCATACTAAACAGTCGTTTATATCGGAAACTATGCATGCTAGACTATTGGTTTCTTTGGGAATGTTTTAGGCCTTAACGAGATCTATATGACAGGTGTCAGCTGTCATACTAAAAAGTCGTTTATATCGGGAACTATGCGTGCTAGACTATTGGTTTCTTTGGGAAAGTTGTAGGCTTTAACGAAATCTACATGACAGGTGTCAGCTGTCATACTAAAAAAGTCGTTTATATCGGAAACTATGCGTGCTAGACTATTGGTTTCTTTGGGAAAGTTGTAGGCCTGAACGAGATCTACATGACAGGTGTCAGCTGTCATACTAAAAAGTCGTTTATATCGGAAACTATGCATCCTAGACTATTGGTTTCTTTGGGAAAGTTTTAGGCCTTAACGAGATCTACATGACAGGTGTCAGCTGTCATACTAAAAAGTCGTTTAAATCAGAAACTATGCGTGCTAGACCATTGGTTTCTTTGGGAAAGTTGTAGGCCTTAACGATATCTACATGACAGGTGTCAGCTGTCATACTAAAAAGAATGGGCTGCAAAATTCTCTGTGAATACATCACCTTGAACTGCACTCGCCAATCCGCCTGCCAACCGTAGTGAGTATGGCAAATACCCCCCTCATAAGGGAAGGCCTATGTCTAGCTGTGAACTGTTGCGGCTGTCATAGTACAGCATGTTTTATTGCATCATATTATAAGTATTAGAGTAAGGGCAATTTACAAACAAAATGGTAAAATTACAAATAGGACGTGGGAGTCAAAGATATCAAGTTCGAGAAATATAAGCCTCGTCCGATTCGTCCTAGAGAGAAGACGTGTTACTGTGCAATCCTTCGATAAATGATTAATTCTAGCGTCAAAACTTAAACAGTTTTTGTTAAAATGATCCCGGACCTAAAGTATGGAAAAAGTGGTTTTAGTTAAATCGGATGAAATTTTGGTATGTTATAGGTTTCGATCATCTGAACAAAAGATTATATGGGACCAAACTCCTAGGTTTAATGGTTTTCGAAATAATAGCGTTATATCGTTTTAATCATTACTTACGCGGTTGCACCACTCCACCCCGCGCGGAGTGTTATACGAAGTGCGACGGTACTCTAGACCGACGCACTGATGTGCGACAGTACTTTAGCCCGACGGATTGAAGTGCGAAAGTACTCTTGCTCTACGCACGCTAGTGCAAATGTTCTCTAGCCCGACGAACACTGGTGCGATATTGCTAAAGTGCGAATAATCTTAGCTGTGACAGGGTGGGGCATTGTGGAACAGGGTGGAGCAAGGTCAGACAGGGTGGGGTAAGGTCAGACAGAAGTTGGGACAGGGTGGGGCAACGTTGGATAAGATGGGGCATAGTGGGACAATGTGGGGCAGGATGGGTCAATGTAGGAGATGGTGGGGCAAGGTGCCGCGTTGTTGATCTTGCCTCACCCTGACCCACCTTGCCTCACCATGCCCCACCTTGCCCCACTATCCACCTTGCACTACCTTGTCCCGCCTTGCCTCACCTTCCCACCTTGCTCCACCATGCCCCACCTTGTCCCACCTAGCCCCGCCATTGTCCCTCCGTACTCCATCCGGCCCCGCCTTGTCCCACCTTGCCCCATCCTGTCAAACCTTGGCGCACCATGGCCCACCTTACCTCACTCTACTCCACCTTACCACACCTATTACTTGCAACTTGGGCCACCACTTTTTGCTGCGAATTAGTTTATCTGACACACTGGACAGTTTGCGAATTAGTCACAATACGCCCAAATGAAGAACTGAACTTTTTACTTTTTGCAACACTACGCAACAGGCCCTTTGCGTTGCGTACGCAGCTGATATCCGTAGCCCGGCCTGACAGGGGTGCACGAACGTGATCACGTGCGTGATTACGTGCACTAGCTATACAGCATACTCTGGCGGTCTGTCCTGCCCTAATGAAATAATTAAACGTAATTATTTCGAAAACCATTATACTTACGAGTTTGGCATGATAGTACAGGGTGGGGCAAGGTGGAAAAAAATGGGGCAGGGTGGGACAAGGTGGGGCAAGGTGGGTCAAGGTAAGGCAAGATCAACAACGCGGCACCTTGTCCTATCCTGTCACACGTTGACCCATCCTGCCCCACCTTTCTCAACCATGCCTCACCCTGTCCCACCTTGCCCTACCATGCCCCACCTTGCCAACACTCCGCGCGTCGTGGAGTGGTGCAACCGCGTACATAATGATTAAAACGAAATATCGCGATTATTTCGAAAACCATTAAACCTAGGAGTTTGGTCCCATATAATCTTTTGTTCAGATGATCAAAACCTATAACATACCAAAATTTCATCCGATTTAACTGAAACCACTTTTTCCATACTTTAGGTCCGGGATCATTTATACCTACGTGTTTGGAAAAACTTAAACTTTCCATTAGTGTAATTTTCTTCAAACAATAAGTTCTATAAGTGACGTAAATAAACAAATAAGTGCCAATTTAAACGTGTCGTGATAAAAAGTGAAATCGTGGACAAAGACGACCTTGAGCACTGTTTGTGTTTACCAGAGCTACTACCATAAGAATAAATAATAACACTACCGTGTAGAAGTGAAACTCCTTTGTCTGGGCCCGAAAAGCCGCGCTTTAAATGCCTACTTCCCCCTCAGCCCGCAACGCCCCGCGCGCTCCCGCACATTAAGCCAGGGCTGTCACGTGCTAATAGTTTTATTCCAAACTAGCGGCTCGCCAAGCAGTTGCATGACTTTCGGCGTAGTTTGTTTACACACCTACGCGCCATAGGAAGAAAAATCGTGCAAATGCAATTATTTTAAAAGATTTGCGATGAATACGAATTTGTTTGTTACCATAATCAGCTAACAATAACTTAGACACCTACCTACCCCAGGTACCTTAAATAAGTAGGTATGTCGGGTTAGAAAACTGAACTGAAACTATGTACTTAGTAGGTACTGACGTGAGTAAAAATAGGAGAACACAAAACTAATACGTACCTATTAAGAATGGTAGGTACATGGGGTAGGTACCTATTTTACTGTATCAGGTATCTAGAACCTTTGCTCATCTTTAGGCAAATTAAAAAAATAAGATGGAGAGTCATCTTCGCATCACTTTTACAGCCATAAGCACCATAGTCATTCGGAAAGGCTAAACATTTCCGAAAAAACAAAATTTGACCCGTGTGACGAACACGCGGCGAAGCGCACTCCCGGCCGAATTGCTCGCAGTGCGAGCGCCAGACGGTAGGCAAATATAATGACCTTGAGCGTGTCTGGAGCGGGAGTGTCGCCTCTAGGTGTGTTTACTCTTATGCTACTACGCTAAACGTTGCTAGCGCATAATATTAAATTCACAGTTTCGCTCATAGTCACGATAGCGTCGTGGTAGCGAATCCGCCTTCTACGTCAGTGAACCCAAGTTCGAACCCTCGCTCGGAGTCGGATTTTTGTTTTTACATTTTTTTTTTTTTTGTTTCATTTTTCTGATACTGAAAACAACATCATGACATCTTGTGGTGGATGTGGCAAGAACATTCTTGATCTGAACTACTTGGAGTGTACCAATCCAAAATGCAGTTTGATGTTTGATTTAACATGTCTCAATAAAACAAAGCAGCAATTCGATACTTTCTCCTACGAATACAAAGCGGCATGGCTGTGCCCTTCATGCGACAGACCAAAAAAGGGGGATAATTCTGGAACCCCTGTCCGTACTGTGTATAATGATGATACTTTCACAAAAAATGTGAATTTTTCGCGCGATGGCCAGCCTCAAAAATCGAATGCCGTTGCTGGCAGGCAGGATAACGAGGACGGCGACTCTACCTTGGAGAACTGTTCGTGTCTGACTGCAGAACAAATTAAAGCGATCTTTAGAAGTGAACTTCAGGCAAATAACTTAATTTTACGTCAAGAAATTCGTGAGATTCGTCGAGAAATTGAGGACAAGATCAACAGCTTCGAGAAGTCTATTACGTACTTCAACTCATCATTCGAGGAGATTCGTGCAAATATTACTGCTCAAAGGGAGGAGGTGGCTAAGTTGAATAAAGAGAACGAGACTCTGCGTGATTCGGTCCGTGATCTAACCTCTCGTTTCCAGCAAATTGACCAACTGTCTAGAGCTACCAATATCGAAATCCAATGCGTACCAGAAAACCGCAACGAGCATCTAATCTCTACTGTTCAACAGCTGGGAACTACAATCAAATGTCCAATCAAAGAACAGGACATACATTACTGTTCTAGAGTTGCAAAACAGAAGCCAGATAGTACTCGTCCACGCAACATTCTGGTAAAGTTCAGCAGTCCTCGGCTCCGAGACAACTTCCTTGCGGCAACCATTAAATTCAACAAAAGCAACAAATCCGACAAACTAAATACTAGCCACCTTGGCATCGCTGACGATAAGAGGGCCCCAATTTACGTTTGCGAAAATTTGTCTCCGGAATTCAAGAACCTCCACGCTGAAGCTCGGAAGCGATGCCTAAAGGATCTTGGATATAAATTTGTGTGGGTGCGAAACGGACGTATATTTGCAAGGAAGACTGAAGACTCAAATTACGTATACATTCGCGACCCTTAAATCACTTACATAATACAGTTTTAGTAAAATTACAGTCTATTTTACAAACCTGGTATTTTTGGCCTTAGAGTCTGTAGTAAATCATTCATTACCCAATGACTAATGTAACTGTTTACTATCAAAATGTGCGAGGCCTTAGATCTAAAACTACAGATGTTTTTAATAATGTCGTTTGTAATAACTATGATATTATTATCAGTTACTGAAACTTGGCTAAATAGCAGTGTTTTTGACAGTGAAATATTTGATGACCGGTACAAACTTTATAGAAGAGATCGCGAAGATACTGGGTTTCATAGTAAGAAGGATGGAGGGGGCGTTTTAATTGCTATTTCCAGGCGACTCGTATCGGAACGCGTGCGCGATGCTGAATCTGACTGTGAGGATGTCTGGGTTTCTGTCAGGGTGCCACAGGTGGATGGTAGCACTATTGTATTGCTAGTTTGCTGTGTTTATCTACCTTCTCCTCTGAAGTCACATATTTTGGAACATTTCCTCAATAATACAAATCGAGTTACAGAATCTTATCCCCATAGGCTACTTATAGCAGGAGATTTCAATTTAACTAGTGTCGGGTGGTCGTCTCGAAGTGATTCAGATAGTCTAACTCCAAATACTAATAATAGTAAGCTTGGAAATTCACTCGTTGATTTTATGTCCCTTAACGATCTGGAACAGTACAACTATGCTCGTAACAATAAAGACAGAACTCTCGATCTGGTGCTGAGTCAGCTAATCGTGTCTGGATTGAATGTTTCTTCTGATCCCCTCTCAATAATTGATGTTCAACACCCACCTGTAACTTTTAATATCGCGCTACCTCTTTCTGCAACTCTAACACCTAACGATCAGTTGTATCGTTTTAGTTTTCACAAGGCTGACTATGAAGTTCTGATCAAAGAGTTAAACAAAGTAAATTGGGACGAACTGTTGTCAAACGCTACGAACGTCGACGAGATGGTTGCAGCCTTTTATAAAGTACTCCGCGAATTAATTAATAAGTTGGTGCCTAAGAAGAAAATATACAGTAAACAAAAATATCCTATCTGGTTTACCCCGTCTTTAATTCGTCTTTTGCGTGAAAAATTCAAGTATCGCTCTAAATTGAAAAAATTTAACCATAACCCTCTAGACGAGATTGCATTTGATCTTCTAAAAACTAGGTGCTCTACTCTTCAAGCGGCTTGTTATGCCAAATATATGTATCGCCTTGAACAATGCATAAAATCGAATCCGAAGTTAATCTGGTCTTTTCTCAAGAGCAAAAAGAAAAGTAAAAGCTCATACCCTGCGAATATTTCTTTGAATGACAAATCCGCTTCAAATGGACATGATATATCCAATCTTTTTGCATCACATTTCTCTTCTGTCTATAATACATCAAGTTCTAGCCAGCCTGTGGGCGTTACCGATTTCACCACTTGTAATTTCTTATGCACTTTGTCATTTGAGCCTCATACCGTCTACAAAGCTTTAAAAAGACTTGACTTATACAAAGGTGCAGGGTCTGACGGAATCCCTTCGGTATTTGCAGCTAAATGCGCTAAAGCTCTTGATCTTCCTTTTAACGTATATCTACAATAAATCCCTAGCTACGGGCACATTTCCATCATACTGGAAGGAAGCTCATGTCGTTCCCCTGTTGAAGTCTGGTGATGAAAAGAAAGCTTCTTCTTTTCGTGTGGGACACCGAGTCGTTCAACGACCCGATGAACCCTGGTGTCAGAGTTTTTCAACCGCCTACTGCAAGCAGCAGGCCTCTGACATGGTTGTGTAACGACCGCCATCATAGACAGCAACCGGGACCGACGGCTTAACGTGCCCATCCGAAGCACGGAACCATCTTACTTGCGGACAATCAGGTGGTTCAGCCTGCAATGTCCTAACCAGACTGGGAACAAATTCACAAAGTGATAAATATCAACTTTGTGAGTGACCCCACCGGGAATTGAACCCGGAACCTTTGCGTGGCAGGCAGACATACTAACCACTGCGCCACATCGGCTGTCAAAGAAAGCTCAAAATTATCGACCGATCTCCATCCTTCCGGTGTTTGCAAAACATTTTGAAAAATTATTATGCCCTATATTGACAGCACATTTCAATCAGATTCTGTCGCCAAACCAGCATGGGTTTAATAAGTCTCGGTCTACCACCACAAACCTCTTACCGTTTGTCGATAAAATCTGTCACTCAGTTGACTCTAAAAAAACGGTTGATGCCATCTACACAGATTTTAGTAAGGCTTTCGACCGTGTTTTACACGATATCCTTGTACAAAAACTTCATACAAATGGAGTTGCCGGAAGCTTACTAACGTGGTGTACATCTTATCTTCAAAATCGTTCCTCCCGAGTGGTTATCAACGGATATACTTCAGATCCTTTCCCAACTGTTTCGGGCGTTCCTCAAGGGTCGCATTTAGGGCCGCTTTTGTTCAACATTTTTATTAACGATATAAGTGACTGTTTCTTACATTCTAGGCCTTACTTGTTTGCAGATGACTTAAAACTTCTCAAAGTCATCGATTGCCCTCATGACTCAACTCTATTACAGGCAGACTTGGATCGATTGGTAGAGTGGTGCGCTGTTAATGGTATGAGCCTAAACGTAGAAAAATGCTATCATATGAGTTTTTCTAGAAAAAAGAAACCGAAAAGTAGCGCTCCTTACCACTTAGGTGGTATGCATATAAGTACTACTGATTGTATTCGGGATCTTGGCGTTAAATTAGATAGTCGGATGCGCTTCAATATTCATGTGGATGATATCGTGTCAAAATCTTTTAGAAATCTTGGCTTTCTTTTAAGAAATATTAGAGAATTCAAAAACCCTTCCACAAAGATCTCACTTTATAATGTTCGATCGGGCTTAGAATATTGCTCAGTTATTTGGAATCCTCATTATGATGTCTATGTTAAGCGCCTTGAGAGTGTTCAGAAGAGATTTCTTTGGCATTTGTCATACGCTTGTTTCTTGTCTAAGAAGCTTCCTAGCTACCAAGATAGGTTGAGCTTCTTTAAAATGAATTCGTTAAGCGACAGAAGATATTTATTAGACAACATCTTTCTGTGGAAACTTTTTAATGGTGGTATCGACTCTCCAGATTTTGGTCAACATTCAAATAAACCGACTCATGAGGCAATACAACTCGCTTTTTAAAACTAAGAATATTGATGTTTTTTCGGATTCATTAAACACTTTCAAGGGCACTGTGCTGCCGTCTATGGCAAGGGAAATGGGGCTTTTTCTGTTGACAGTAATGACAGTTCCCTAAGGGTCTTGGTAGTTCTGAATCACAAACTAGAGGGCGCTGCGAAAGACGGAAAAAGACGTTCCTTTCCTTTCCTTTCCTTTCCTTGCAACCTCTTAATCAATCAGTTAGATACCTATTATATCGCATTCCGGTTCGGCAAATTACTTTAGCATACACGGCACGCGACCGACTATAGCAATAGCAACTGTCAATATCACTCAAATGACAAAATTTTACATCTTGCGCAGCGCCCTCTAGTTTGTAATTCAGAACTACCAAGAGAGCCTAAGAGAACTGTCAACAGAAAAAGCCCCATTAAAGAATAAATAATATCAATACAATCTATCCATACATTTTGTCAATGCATGCCAATCTTTATTTCCGTTGTATATGGATGGCGCAACTGTTGGACTGTTTTATTATTTGTTATAAACTTATTTAACTTTGGCAGTTTCTGTATTTCTGTTTTGTATAGTTGCTATGATTTTGAATGTTTTATTTATACTCTCTTTTTTTGTATAATGCATGCCGTCGTTACTTATAATTGGAGTAGCATTTAGATCCTAATATTAAGATGTGGTTTTTGCATGCAACTGATGTATACTCCGTTAGTAACCAATAAAATAAAATAAAAAATAATAAAATTAAAAATAAGCTTCCATGTAGCGGCGCCGTATGTATGCGTGAGTGAGTTTTTGAGCGTTTGTATGAAATTTGATTACTGCTGAGACCAAAGAAGCGGTATATTTACTGTGATCGAGTTAGCGTGCTGTCAAGATAGGGTTACGTCGATTTCCCGCTATACACTCCTGCTTTGCCTTCAATATTTTAGAGAATCACGCAAGTACCTATATTTTGCACCTACATTACGAGTTTCATTTCACCCGAGCGAAGCCGGGCTTTCCTCTAGTAATTTATATAATCTACCAACAATCTTTCGAATTATCTAGCTCTTTTGCTTCGGCGAATGTCATGGAAAGATCAAAACATTAAAACAGTAACACGTAAATTTCTTCACAGTTAGGAAGTTCTTTGATCCTCACTTTACCGTAATCCTACTTTGATATAAATGTTTCGTTGACATGGATAATTATTAATTACAATCATTCTGTAGAAAGCACATCGTTTTTAATTAAAATTATCAAAATTTGACTTAGTTTCACTTTTTTTTTTCTTTTTTTTTTATAAACAATGGGTAAGCATTTGTCCGCAATATCACCTGATGTTAAGTGACGATGCAGACGATGATGGAACATGCTCGCCCAGATAATGCCTATTCACTCTCGCCTTGAAAAGGCCCAGGTTATAACGTTCCAGAAACAGATCCGCAGGCAGGGAGTTCCACTCCTTAGCAGTTCGCATTAAAAATGTAGAAGCGAAGCGCTTTGTGCGAATTTGCGGGATGTCTACGATATAAGGATGGAATCCCAACCGGCGTCTCGTGCACTGGAGATGGAATGGTGACGGAGGTATCAGGTCTGGTCATGCAGAGACTGTGCACACTCCCAGATTCTTATCATTTCACTTAGAAAAATATTTATTACAAATCTTATCAGCTGGATCTAGGATGGACGAGTTTGTTCATCTCTGTGGAAACAAAATGACATAACAAAATTAGCCATAAAATTATTACAATACCATCTGGCAAGAAATTCAATAGCTTTTACTCGGTGTCCCACACGAAAAGAAAGAAAGAATGTAAATTTGCTCATTTCATTCGTGACATGAGTATAATAGTTCCAAATATCACGCATTATTTCAAAATGTACCTTACCTGCCTATTTGTACAATTTGTGTACTACCTATGCATTCTCTTTCAACTTGGTAGAATTGAACACAGTGAGTTTCTGTTTGTGCAGGCAGGCCTAACCGAATAGACACTCATTTCCAGTAAAAACTGATGGTTCGGAAACGAATCGAAATGAACGCTGGATGACTTTCGTTTCGTCCTAATTCGCTGTATTGTTGAGGAAAATGCCGAGTGACTTGGCTCGGTTACCTGATCTGACAGTATCCGTTTCTTCTTTTAATATTACGTTTTTATGAGTAAAATAAAAATTCTAAATGAAATGAGATCTTTTCCAGACACAGCTCAAGACGAATGAATGTTGAATGATAGGTTGAATATCTATGACTTGTCACTTTAATACTCATTATTATTTCAGATAATGCACACCGTTTTAAAAAGTGGCCAAGAGCGTGTCAGACACGCTCACAAATAGGGTTTCGTAGTCAGTCAACGTTTAAATATCTTTCAGCGTTACAAAGTTAATTTTGTTGCTCGTTTGTTTGCAGCTGTACCTATGGTTACCAACCGCAAATTGAAAAACTTTAATATTTCCTTAATCTTAAGTGGTGCCGTATGGTGCCGGCTTAGAATAGCATCATCCCATTTCTAGCCGTGGGTGTCGTAAAAGGCGACTAAGGGATTGATCAAAGGAATGGGCAGCAGCGTTCTCTGTGAATATCTTCAACACCTTGCACTGCGCTCGCCAATCCGCCTGCCAAGCGTGGTGACTATGGCATTATCCCCAATTGGGGAAGGCCCATGTCCAGCAGTGGACTGTTGTGGCTGTAATAGTATAGTAGTAAGTGGTACAGTATTCGTAATAGTTTTCATGGTAATTTCATATTAAGAACTATATTCCATATTTTATTAAAAAAAATTAGCATGCATACTTTAGTGGTTACAACTGGAACAAATTATAGCTCAAAAACGCCCATTTTTAAAGGATATTTCGAGACAGAAACATTTTAGAGACTTTGTTTCAAAAAAACCTCTCCTTTGTTTCAAAAGACCTATGCAACAATACCCTACTCGATATTACAGTTGAAAAAAAAATCACCCTCTCATATGTATGGGATCTCAATTTTAGTTTTTTTTTCTAAACATTTCTGGGTCAACACGATCTATCTTCGCACCAAATTTGATGTCGATAGCTCCAAAACTGACGAAGTTATGAGAGCGCAGCATACAGACAGGCAGACAGACATACTTACTGAAATGATAAGGGTTTCTAGTAGACTACGAAACCCTAAAAGTGACCGAATCGCATATAATTGCAAATCCAATGTACATAATGATAAAAGTTAAATCAGGTATTATTTTGTAGCTCCTATAGTCCGACAAGTTCGTGCGCGACCTTCCCTAGGGGTGACAGACGTTGAGGGGGGGGCGATGTCAGCGGGTAGCGGGAGGTGTAGCGGGGAAGGGACACGCGCGCATGTCATATTAAAATGACGTGCTTCCTCGCCCCCCAACCGTCTGTACCCCGCAGGAAGGTCGCGCACGAACTTGTCGGACTATAGTTAAGAAATGCCTTCGAATGACAACTAATGGCGACCAGAGCAGATATTTTAAATGTATAAAAAAATCCCTTTCAGGATAACAAACAATAACGGCGTGGGTATAGACAGCGTGAACCGTCAGCATCCCGTAACCGCTTAAAGGGACGTTAATTTGTTAAAGCAAGGGAACCACAGCAATAAATTGTTGAAGCATAATTAAACCTAAACAAATGTTTACATAACGCCCTAGATGCTAAATTTTCCCAGTAAAATAACGCCTATTATTCACTTTTAAGTGGGTGGGTCTGATCCTTATTCTGATCTCTATTTTGAAGTACGAACGGCACTGTCAAATAAGCCGTTATGCAGTGCGCAAACTTCGCAGGGTATTTCTACTCGTGATTCTGAACAACTTTTACTATGGTACCACCTGCGAAATCGTAAAAAAAAAATTTGGATGTTAAATGTATGGAACAACCAAAAATTTTTTTGTTTATTTTGCAAGTGGCCCCATACTAAAAAGTTGTTCAGAATCACGAGTAGAAACATCCTGCAAAGTTTGCGCACTGACTAAAAAATAACCCTAAAAAAGAGCTAGTAAAACCGCACAATACGTCTAGAAATCAAAACAAACGAGGGCCCAAAGTTTAGACTTAGGACAAATTAGGAAGACGGCACGCCGGGCGCTTTTGCAGATGGCTCACACAGCACTAGCGACGATTTGACGCTTACTGGAATGAACTGGAATCTCAAAGGAACTCAATGTAACTAAGGTAGTTGCCATGAAGGTCATATTGGCTATGAATTTCTTGGATTCAAATTGGCTATGAATCATATTTATGTTCTTGTATCTGATTTTGCTATTTTGATATTCTTATACTTTCAGATTTTTAACCCTGGCTGTGTTAAAAGTGACAATTGCAAAAATCTTAACCCAAGAGTGGGCGCGTTACTCCGTATAACGCGAATGGGCGCGTGTGAGCATTTTGCCGCCCGTACAAATTTTATAATTTTTTCAGAAAATATTGAATATATTTTACTTATGATGCATTATTTGATTAAAATAGACTATGAACTTTAAAAAAATAATAATACTCATGCAAATTGAGTTCTTCGTTTAAGACAATAGGGCTTATGACCAACTTTAGCAAAAATTGACAGGTTTTTGGAACTTTGGTAATCTAAATGGATATAGATCACATAAATTCCAAAAACATGACTAATCTTTTATTTTTTTAAATCTCCATTATATGTCTGAACAAAAAAATATTAACACAAATTCACGCAATTGTTAGCATTTTAAAGATTATGGCAACACTAATTCGTTTATAATTGTCATTGGCTGAATTGTTCTAAGTTGTCTATGCCATTAGGAACTGTCAAAAAAAATGGTGTCGTAGGCGACCACGGGTCGGCACGCTTTGTTTACGCTTTAAAAATTATGTTTTCTATAATACATTTATTTGTTACCAATTATTCCGTGTTTTAATTAAGAGCCACGCCATTAGTTCAGAAGTGAGACGAACTATGCAAGCCTACGAAACGTGCCGGCTCGTTAGTCAGTTAATTAGTGTTGGGTGATTGCTTGTGTTTTGTAATGAGGATTAGTGATATGCAGTGATCACTAATCCTCATTAAAGTGAAATATGCTGCTTTATGCAGTGATCACTAATCTTAATTAAAGTGAAATATGCTGCTTTATGCAGTGATCACTAATCTTCATTAAAGTGAAATATGCTGCTTTATGCGGTGATCACTAATCTTCTATAAAATGAAATATGCTGTTTTATGCAGTGATCACTCGTTCTATAATAAGTAAAATATGTTGTTTTATGCAGTGATTACTCATTTTCTATGAAGTGAAACATACTACGCAGAGGTGATCACTAATTAGTGAAACATGCTACACTGTGGTGCTCACTAATATTTTATAGGTGAAATATACTACACAGTAGTGATCATTAATTAGTGAAATATGCTACACTGTAGTGATCACTTATGTTTTATAACTTAAGCGAAACATGCTACGCAGTGGTGATCACTAATTAGTGAAACATGCTACACTGTGGTGCTCACTTATGTCCTACAGGTGAAACATACTACACGAAATTGAAGACAACGTAAAAATAACGGATTCTAATTATACCGAAAGAAGCTGAAAAACATTGGTACTGCGCTGATGAAGATGATAGACAGTTTGGGCGAAGAAAGAAGAATAAAGACACATATATTACTTGTTTAAGACAACACCTGCTCAATGGGCCGTACAGGGAAGTATAACCTTAATGTTATTTTCTATTACCAACATATAAGAAATGAAATACTTAATAACACTATTTACAAGCTATTTAACAATAACTCTGTATAATGTTGTATTGTAGTTTTGATGGATTCCGAAAACATGCAGTATATTTATCATTTAGCGATTACCTCATTTGTGATTATGGTGTTCATTTACTTTCAAATGTAGATTTAGAATATTCAGATATAATATTTATTCATATTACATGAATACAAAAAAGTGGTCAAACATTGATTAAATAATTACTCAAATTTAAATATAACACCTATTTAAAAATTATAACTTGGTTAATTATGACTTAAATAAAAAAAATACACTTAAGTAACTGGATCGTTCATCGAAATCGTGACATACCTACACTTTATATAAGTAAGCTATGTTAACCTTTCTTAATACCATTTTATTCTGTGTACACAGATACCGCAACCAGTGCCAGGGGGTGCAATGTTCACACAGATTGGAAGACAATATTCATTCTTCTGTATGGCTGTAATGTAACATCACGCGAATCGGATGTACCAAAGATTTGAGGTCTAATCCTGAATTTTGAAACTATGGTTATAGATTTAGCTTCTTTTTGTATTAGTCTTATATGTTATATTGTAAACTAAACTGCGAATATTGTCAAAATATTTATCTTAGATAGATATATGGTTGTACAAGAAATATTTCTCTTTGTTACAATTTTTCGCTTGTTCATAAAACAAATTATACTTGATTGAATACATTTTTAACCTTAGTCAGGAGAAGACCGATGCGGGCTAAAATGTTATGTATACCTACCTACGCTTATTAAAAAAATCATCATAATTTTATTTAGCACGTTTCGATCTAAGATATACCTTATAACCATATGAAACTAAAGCAATTTTAAATATGAATGAGGACATTCACCAGAAATTCAAAATGGCCGAAAATATCTGATTAGAGTGATTAAGATAGTAACTAAATCTTTGTTTGCATAGGTAAGAAGAGTACATAGTACGAAAGTTTTTTTTTCTGTACTTAAACCCAATTTTAGTTAAAACTTTATTTCTTTAATTGTTTAGTAAATAGTTTTATGTTATTCATATGTTATTTTGTTAACAGGCAATATTGAAAATGATATCATTATAGGTACCTACTATTATTTAGTTTTGTTAACATCAATAGGAAAGTGTGGTACTTTAGATAGAAATATATTTTTTTTTATTTTTTTATGTAAGTGTAATCCCTATTTACATATTATTGTAAAATTACGTCGAACTGAAACCTGTATATTTTGTCACAAGTAGTCACAACACAAATCTTGTAAATGTTTTCGGAAAACATTTGTTAAATGTACGTGCTTACAGAATATCTCACTCTTAGTTACACAATTTAATTAAAGCTGACTTTGAAATTATATAGAGTTGATGTGAAGACGGCTGATGGTACAATTGTGATTTCTAGAATTGTGTGTATTTAAAGAATTAGACTGCTCTCTTTGAAATAGAAACACTCGTCAGTTTAAAATTCTCAATTCAATAAAGTTTTAAGCGAATTGAATTTATGTGGTGAAGGAAAACATTGAAAGATATTTTGAGATCAATTTGTGTTAATGCTTTTAATATTAAGTGATATACTTAAATGTATTAGAATAGTTTAAAAATCACCCAATGTACTTACGTATCATACTTAATGCAATTCCTATTTTAGGGTAGGGTTATTTGGATAAATGTGTACTATCTTATGTGAAAAATACTTTTTATGGAACTGATTAAATTCAAAATCTTATTGGAATGAGGTCATTCCATCCTCAGGACGGCCGTCTGTTAGCATTTTAAAGATTATGGCAACACTAATTCGTTTATAATTGTCATTGGCTGAATTGTTCTAAGTTGTCTATGCCATTAGGAACTGTCAAAAAAAATGGTGTCGTAGGCGACCACGGGTCGGCACGCTTTGTTTACGCTTTAAAAATTATGTTTTCTATAATACATTTATTTGTTACCAATTATTCCGTGTTTTAATTAAGAGCCACGCCATTACAATGTTCATTGCACAGTAATTATGAGCAAACATTACACCCTGTTTTAGCCCTATTTTTCATAGTAGGGTATAGATACCATGCATATCACTTCCCTTCGTGAAGTAAAAAGTTTGGTCTTCAGGTGATACAAATCAATTGATTAGTTTTAAAAAAATATTTTTAATATAATTAAAACATGTTTTACGTACTATTCAACATAAAACATTTACAATATTGATATAAAAATTGTTACGTAAGTGGGCGCGCGCTTAGCAATTTGCCGCCTCGCGACACACCCTGTTGACAAACGCTTTGTCCTGCGGCCGCCTGCGTACGGATCCTGTAGATTTTTGCGACACAGGAAGGGCAAAATCCAGAGGAGCAGCTACTGAAGAGTTTAAGTTTGGCAAGTGTATAGTTCAGAAAATATTTAAAAAAATCTACCGACGGCGGCAAAATGCTCATAGCGCGCCCACTCTAGGGTTAAAAAGGGTCGAGTTATCCTTCTGTAAACTTTTATTTTGTGTTTCTTGACTTGACTTTACTTCCCGTGAAATTAATGTGTCGTCCACGTACCGAATGATAGTATTGCTATCATACAAAATGACAATCTACATCAGTAACCGCATAAAAAATATCGTAACCAGATCCGGTCGAACACTGGGACACCGTGCTGTGCCCGTTGAACCAAAGCCACCACAAAAATACGATTCGGAAGCCACGTCGGTCCCGTCGGATTACCTACTTTAGATGGCAGTCGAACCACGTCAGAGACCCGTTAATTGTAGTAAAAACTCTAACACCAGTTATCGCATTGGTGTCCCACTCGAAAAGAAGAAGAAGGGACCATAAAATGACCAAGAGGAATTTATAGCGAGAAATTAATTGCATAACGCTTATTTAAGTGCGGCTCTCGGCGCGATCTCTATCTTGAAACCGCAACCGCACCCAGCGCGGGTGGAATCTATTGGAAAACCATCAAAACGAATAAAGCTTCTTTCTATATTATTTTTCCATCTCAGCTCAGCAAAATTCTAGTTTCGAGTTAGATCGGTTCACTGAAGTTATAATAAATTGAATGAGTTGTTTCCGTCATGCTGTAATTGAAATACCTACTCGCCTAAATAAAATATTGAAAACAGAATTACACGTTTTTAACAAAAAAAAACACGTATCAAGCTGCTTTCCCAAAATTTCGAAACGGAATGAATGCTGCATAATATTTCAAACAAAAAAATATTTATTAAAAAAGCGGCCAAGAGCGTGCCAGACACGCTCACAAATAGGGTTTCGTAGTCAACGTTTAAATAACAGGTCTTTCAGCATTACAAAGTTAATTTTGTTGCTGGTTTGCTTGCAGCTGTATGGTTACCAATCGCACGGAGAAACACTTTTATATTTCTGAAGTCTTTAGTGGTACAGTATCCGTTATAGTTTTCATGGTAACTTCATATTACGAACTATATTCCATATTTTTTTCAAATTTTCAGCATACGTACTTTAAAAGTTACAGCTGGAACAAATTATGGCTAAAAAACGCCCCTTTAAAAAGCAAATATCTCAAGACACAAACATTTTAGAGACTTTGTTTAGAAGAAACCTCCCCTTAGTTTTAAAAGACCTATCCAACGATACCCTACTCAATATTACAGGAGAAAAAATAATATTTTGCCCCCCTTTCACATGTATGGAAAGGGGGTCCAAAAAACAATTAAAGTATTTTTTTCTTAACATTTCTAAATTTGGGTCAACACGATCTATCTTTACACCAAATTTGTTGTCGATAGCTCCAAAACTGACGGAGTTATGAGGGCGCGGCATACAGACAGACAGACTTACCGAAATGATAAGGGTTTCTAGTAGACTACGAAACCCTAAAAATGGAACTGCCATTTTAAAATCAGAGATTTGTTGTACGTAGTTCAGGGTGTTTTCCCATTTGTTTCATCAGGTTGGCTATGGCAAAAAACAAGCGTTGTTTTTTTTTTTCAGTACTTGCAAAATGTTTGTAGGTATGGTTCATATTATAGTCTTGGCAGAAAGATATGATACATGATTTAGTAGATCAAAGTTTTTTAGTCTATCTACTCAGTCAACTGCGAGATATGACTTATTAATAGATTTTTTTACTCAAAATCGAATCTATTGGACGATGGTCTATGCGGCGTACCCCTTTATGGATAAAGGCGTGAATTATTTACATACCTATATTTTATGTTTTAGATATGTTAGTGTTCGACTTGCTTGCATGCTTCACGCCCATTCGCATTCGGTACAAATTCAGAACGGTGCGCGTGGATTGCACCACGTTACAGATCTTATCATTATTGCCGTAACAAAGGCTACGGTAAGCGTTTTCTACACTATAATAATATAATAAAGAGGAAAACTTTGTTTGTTTTTTTGTTTGTTTGTTTGTTTTTTTGTATGTATGTAATCGATAAACTCCGAAACTACTGGACCGATTTCGAAAATTCTTTCACTATTAGAAAGCTACAACATTCCTGAGTAACATAGGCTACTTTTTACTACGGGAAAATTTCATTTCCACGGGAAACGGTTAGCAGCAGGAAAAGCGGAAATACAGCGGATATTACCCAAATAAGCCAAACCGTTTTACCGATCTTCGCGAAATTTGGCACTGATATTACTAGCATAGTAAAGATGGACATGGACTACTTTTGTCAGCCCTCGAGGATCTGGAGTACGAGTACCTGATGAAGACCACCAGCATCCCATCTAAACTATAAAAGATACGGTCAAGGCTTTATAGAAAAGTTGTTCACTATGACGGGCCGCTTCTGCTGGCACATGGTCATCGAGGATCTGAGTACCTGATGAAGACCACCAGCATCCCATCTAAACTATAAGAGATACGGCCATGGCTTCATAGAAAAAGTTGTTCACCATGACGGGCCGCTTCTGCTGGCACATGGTCGTCGAGGATCTGAGTACTGATGAACATCACCAGCATCCCATCTAAACTATAAGAGATACGGTAATGGTTTTTAAAGTTACTCAGCATGCCAGGCCGCTTCTGGTGGCACATGGTCATCGAGGATCTGAGTACCTGATGAACATCACCAGCATCCCATCTAAACCATAAGAGATACGGTAATGGCTTCAAAGTAAAAGTTATTCAGCATGACGGGCCGCCTCTGCTGGCAAATGGTCACGAGGGTCTGGAGTACCTGATGGAGCACCAACATCCCATATAAACTATAAGAGATACGGTAAAAGCCTCAAAGTAAAAGTTATTCAGCATGACGTGCCGCTTCTGGCACATGGTCACGAGGGTCTGAGTACTGATGTAGACCACCAGCATCCCATATAAACAATAAAATATACGGTATTGGCTTCAAAGTAAAAGTTATTCAGCATGACGGGCCACTTCTGCTCGCACATTTACCTCTGCTGGATCGGAGTAATGGACTTTTTACTACGGGCAAAGATCCAATTTCTACAGGAAAACAGGTAAGTAGCAGCGGGTGAAACCGCTGGGCGGGCTGCTAGTCCTTTATAACTGGGTTGATTAAATTGAAATAATGAATTAGGTGGGGAATTTACTGCATGAACAATATTAATTATTATATTTTATTAATCAGCGAAATGAAGAACATTTGACTTTATTAATTTCATGGACATATGACTTATGCTGCGTTGTGATCGATGAGGCAAAATAAACTCTAGAAAAAAGAAATGCAATATCTAGAAAGAATAAGTAAGTTTCCTGATACAAAGAAACCGCAAAAGCCAATCTTCGTCAGATTTTTGAGAAAAGTTTTGTTGATGATGTACGTATTGAAAAGAAACTAGGCATTATTCGTATGTACAAGCTATTAGGCGCGTTCTGGGGCAGATTTAGGTATTTTTCGCGCTCAGGCGGCTTGCCTCCGCTCTAGGAGGGAGCTGTTTGGTTTTGAACTCCGGTGACCTTTGTCGGCGGGCGAGAACGCCACAGTATAAAATAATGCAGTAGGAAAATAAAGTTAATTTGTATTAGTAGTTTTTCTTTCAAAATATTGAAAAAAATGTCGAGTAAGGTTAGGTATTTATTATATAAGTACTTATTAGCCGGTCAAAATCCATTTTGACTCTGAAAATCAGTAAAAGGTTGTTTTAAACAAATTGAAGCTAATCAAAACTCATAAAAAGGTCAATGTCCTGGGAGCGTGATCGATGGTGCTGGAAGTGCGATGGATGGTGCTAAGAGCGTGATACATGTTGCTGGGTGCGTTATGAATGGTGTTGGGAGCGTGATGGATGGTGCTGAGAGCGTGATGGATGGTGCTGGGAGCGTGTTGGATGGTTCTTAGCTTCTTACCTAGTTATCTACACAATACAATTAATGAATAAAACTAATATGATTGAACGGATACTTTACTTTACACACAACAGATTGCACAAAGATTTGGTTTAAACGCTTAAATTCAATTTTTAACATTTTTCAATTCAGATTCTCTGTATAATTCTTTATTATGAAGCACCCATAATTTTCAGGAATGACAATAGTAATTATTGGCACAAGCACTTTGGGTAGAATAATCATATTAAAAGCACTTGGCTGCTTTTAGCGTAGTATTACTGGTAATAAAGCACTTGGCGTAGGCATAGTTGCATTAAGCGTAACCTGCGTAATTTTTTTTTATGCTCTTGGCGTAACTTAGCACATTGGCGTGAGAATTGTTAATTCTGCATTCAGCGTAAAATTGTGTAATTTGCAGCATTTGGCGTAGGTAACTTCATTAAGAGATGTATACAGCTTTTAGCGTAAATACTATTAGGGCTCCATGACATTTAGTTCAGGCATACACATTTATGGAGTTTTGTAAGTGTTGGGGGCGGGAAGTGTCTGATGTTATTGATATTTTATGTTCAATTTAGCTCCAAGTAGCTAAATTTTACATAAAATAGGGGCGAATTGTAAGGCTTGTATCCTGGTCTTTATTATTTATATAGATTCGGGACATCTAAATCTATTGGTGTCGCAGCTTTGGGATGTGATTCTATACTTGTTTGTTTGGTTCTGTTCTGTCATGATTGTTATTGAGGTTCGGAATGCGGCTGAGATGGCGCTATGTGCGTGAAGCAATATTGAAATGTTTTGTTTATTTTCTTTTATATTGTTCATATTTGCAAGTCTAAATAATTTTGGGTAATTAGTCTGATAGTTGATCAGCGTTTGCAGTGGCATTTATAATTTTTCGTGGCATTTATAATGATAGGGTGTGTGACTGAAGTGAGGTTAAAAGCGAGGTGGTGTAATCTGCTGCCATCTATTGTCGAGTAGCGGAAACTGCAAGGTGTCACTTTAGACAGGGCCCTACTAGGCCTATTATAGTGCCATAGCGACTGAAATACCTAATGTTTATTCTATTAGTCACACTTTCGGTTTATAGAAAATTGATGTATTTTCTAAAAAATTCTATAAACCAACAATAAATGTTTAATAATATTGGTAAACCCATGATTTACTCAATATACACTAAAAGTTTTTCTTGATCAGGATGGGTCGTGGCCCTCCTGAATTGGTGTCTGCAACAAGTAGCGAAACAAGACATTCTAAAAATCTAGAATAGTCGAATGTCTTCTAAAATGTGTATGAAAGAGAGGAGAATATCTTCTTCGTAATGAGTAGCAGATTTCGAGAACATTATTCTTCTCGTAAGTTCGAAGCTTTTTGGTATAAAATAGCAAGCCATACGGCCTGCGGGCAGTTCAGTTCTAATCGTGAAGTCTCCCAGGACAGAAAAGGAATACCTAGTGCAGTGATTAGTTTACATATCAGTCCTGGTGGAGTCGCGCCGCAGACCAGGGAGTATCGACGTTTGCCTGGTCACCCCTCGTTTCGCGAGTGTGTTTGGATGGTGAAAAGTGCTTTGAACCCGTGTATGGTGTGGTGTTTGATGCAGAGGATGCGTGCTTCAGCGTGCACTGGAATCGGCATTGTGGATGCCGTCGTTGTTGGTTCTTCGTGCTGGTGGCTTCAAGTTCCAGATGGATATATAATTCATATTCTTTCGAATCCTATCAGCAGTATATATTCCCTATATGAATGTTTACAAACATATTAATTACCTATGCTTGATAGTTTTGTATTCATTGAAAGCTGATAAGATTCTGGAATATGGTCTTATGCTTGGGTTGTTAGTGCTAAGGTCATTTTATTGCAATAACTTTGTTTTGTTGTCGTTTTAAAGAATCTGCGTTCTGATTGTTTCATATAAACTTTATAGTATCCACATCTAATCTTTAATTAGGGAAATTTGGGTTATTTAGTGTGTCGGTAGATAGGTAAATTAGATGTTAGGAATAGGTAGGATACCCTATAATCCCATTACTCCTATTCCTTACTTGTCTTTCTATCATGCCATATATATGACTTTAATAACCAAATTAATAACATAATTTATTATTGCTATGCGCTACTAGCATAAAGTTCCCTGTTAAAACTTACATAAGTAGATATGGTTAGGTATCTACTTATCTATTAATTGCTGTGGTCATCAGTGGATAAATTACTATTCTATAATTGCTGAGCGATCAAGGATTTATTTGATAAAATTCCTGTGGTTAAAATATACTTACATATTGTATCTACTTACCTACTGTTTGGCTTGGCCCATCAGTGGACAGATTTCTATTTTAAGCACTATGGTTGCTGAGCGACTATGGACTTAACTGATTAATGTTTATGAAATATACATAAATAGATATTGTTAAATATCTACTAATTTATTGGTTATGTCCAACAGTGGACAAATAATCATTTACAACAGTATTCTTGTTATACAAAGAAAACAGACTTCAGTATTGGAATATGTCCGGCAGTGGACGAACATTTATTTATAACAATATTTTGTTATACAAACAAAATGTACTTCAGAATGGGAATGTGTCCAGCCGTGGACAACACTTACCACAATAATATTTTATGGTACTTGCTATAATATCTTAGTTAGTACTTTATCTAAGAATATGTATGGCTGGTAGAATGGATAATATCCTTTCCTATCATCCTATCCTATAACAGATTCAGATGAATCATATCTAAAGTAATATTCTAGTCATGAAGTTCTTAACGTTCTTCTTATGACTGGCTAAAATGGTGCCCATCATAGTGAAACTATGACTACAACTTATCTACTAACTACAATGGTTGTCATCAAATGTCATGGGACAACTGTTATCATATCTTCATCGAATACCAATCTATTTCTTATCTAGCATCGATATGGTTGTAATGGCAGCTTTTGGAACAAGCCCATATGCTCAGGAAGTTCATGTGATCAACATATCCCATCTACTCTCTATTGGGATGGGCAAAATATTGCCTCCGTCTACAACTGATAGGAATGTATGCTCACATGTGATTTGGGACTTGCATAAAGCATTCTCATATTATATCTCTGACTTCCGTAGGAGTTAAATGTGGGTGGAGACTGACTGACCAGTGCAATTTCATATTCGGTGCATTTACCGGTCTTGTTGGTACCTCTTTAGGGAAACCTAAAGATAATTGTTGAAATCATGTCATTTGACTGATAACATACCTACTTACAACATACTTCATTTACTTAACCAACTAGACACTTGGGTGTCAGTTTGGTCTGTCATAAGAATGTTTATTCTAAACTACTTCAGTTGTTCTGCAAAGGACGTCTGAATCTGATCACCTATCCTTCTTCGTGGTGCTTTTACATCACAAGCGTCTGTGGCTGACGCATCTATTAGCAGAGACGCACGTCTCACCATATTTTTATCCTTCTTCTGGGGAATTGTAATTTACCATTTGTATTTGGTAAATACTCTAAGAGTTATCTTTACATACATAAATTGTTATGTGAAGATGACTGTGGAGTGTTTATGAATACTAATAGGTATAGCTGGCGTGGGATTCCCAACTCGGGCGATGCAGTTCTGGGGGCCCGTTTGAGTTCAGTTTCTGCCCTTTCCATCTCCTGTTCATCAGAGTCACTTTATTTCAATAATTAGTACAGAGATGTCTCAATTACCTTTAAAAGAACTTATGGGTTACATATTACTTTATTTAAACACAACGTATGGGTCAATAATTAACTAGACGATCACTCTTATATCACGAGTCATGCTTGAGGTATGGGTTCCTATGAAATCTAGAACTCAAGACATCATCTTCATAACAACAGAGGCTGGCGGCTGGAGGCGTGTAGTCCTTCATGGGCCGGGTTCGGGTTTGTTACATTTGTTGCGCGTGACCAGAATAAAAAGGTCCCAAAATTGAGACATTTCATGTACATGTTGTGATTCTGTGAACTGGCGGAGGGGTGGCTGGATTCTGGGTCCGTGGGTCCCTTGGGTAGGTTGGGAGCGTTTTTGAGTCATCGGGCATCCATTAAATGCGATTTTCCAATGGTTTTCCTGAAAATAGAAATAAATATTAATACGCAAATAAATTTTACGTATGTGAATTGTCAGCGGGTGTGTCGCACGACAAGGGTTCGTCTATCAATTTTGAAAACGTCAAAATTCAAAAACCAAGAAATTTCACGTTAGGAACCTTGCAGATTATATTTTCGTAGATTTTACAATATTTGTGTAAGAATAATCATTATTTAGGTTATTTTTATGCTATTATAATTTTAAATGGTAAATTTGTAAAACATTTTTCCATCTAAAAATAACATTGAGAAAAATTTTTGAACGAAAACGAAACGCAGCCTTGATACGTCAGCCTGATGCTTTATTTTTTCGCTTGATTAGCTAAATTCTATTGAGATTCTATTTAAGAAAGAGACACAGTCTGTCATACTAGTAGTATTTTCGATGTATTTTCGTGTCTTGCTATCTCGCTCCGACTTTATGATTAATGTAGAATGTGTGGGAAAAAAGTACGTGTTTGTTTTTGGTTATGTTTTGACAGTTCTTTGTAAAACTCGCGACGCGAATTTTCCGCGAAGTCTTTAGTGCTAAGACAAAAATCTGATTAAGTATCCAAGCTTTTAGTGAAAAACAATGGATTCTGTAAATTTTGTGCGTGCTGTGAAGGTTTTAGTGTTAGTTCTAAAGATTCCTTTGGAATCAGTGAAGGTCTTGAGTTAGTGATTTTTGTGATAAAATGCACTTGAAAGGATAAGACAACATTCAAGTAAGTTTTAATATAGGTTAAAATCATTCACTAACACATTCTTGAATATCATTACAAAACTCTGTTGAGTTTTGTAAATTGTGCAAGAAATCCATTGAGTACAATTGGGCATTGCATTTTGAACAATCTTAGATATTGTAGGTATCGTTTGGGGTCATAGGAATGCTTTGAGCTAAACATAACCTAGGCATTAGACCTAAGAAAGTTGGAATTTAAGAATTGGTTATTTATTTGCCTCTTAGTAGTTTTGGCTGTGCTAAGTTGATGTTGTATATACTCTTTGTTTATTGTTTACTTCATAACAAAATTAATAGGTAGGAAAAAATATTAGGACTATTGTAGCTTATTTCCCATGGAATTTGAAGACTTTGTATGTGTCTAGCGTTGCTTTACCCTATATACTTAGTTGAAGAGATGGTACTTCTTTGAAGTTGGTGGTGTCCATTATGGGGAAACATAAACCTGGCTTTGTTGCACAGTATACATATAATGTGAAGTAAAGTGTAGGTATCTTATACCATTACATATTTTATCTACAATAGCAAGCAATGACATATCATGAGGTCCTAACATGTTTTGATTTGAGTAGCGAGACATGAACACACAACATGTTAACTATTAGATGATTTAGTTGAGTTTAGGTATATAAATAGAAATCAAAAAGCTAGTTTTGTTTCTAACCAAAAACCTTTATTAGGTAAATCAAAGTAGGTAATTTATCATGATGTGCCAAATGAGTTATCCTCGAGCTTCTCGAACCAACGTTGTAATAAAGGGAGCATAGGAAGACAAAGAATGTAAGGAAGTTTACAGATGCATAAAAGAAAAATGGACGAAAGAAAATATAGAAGAAGAATGAAACCATATTATGAGAAACGAATAAATCTTGCAACAAAGAAAGGACTTATACTATACAATAAGAGAATATTAATACCAAACAAACTACAAAAGGAGACGCTAGAAAAGCTCCACACTGGAGCAAGCCAAAGAGATTGGACCTCTGATTTATATACATGTTTACATTTATTTGCTAAATTGTTTATTTGCTCTGTAACTTGAAAATGTATTGTTTGTTTTGAAAAAGGAGGATGTGTGATACAGGCACAACACTAGTGTAGTAGGCGTAGTGATGATACCTCATCCCTATTGTGTCAAATATGTCTTGACCAACTTTTGTTAATAAGATGAAGAGCGTTTTTTCCATATAAAGTTATCGAACTAAATTTGGTGTGTTTCCTCTATAGAACTGCTGGCGCTGGATCATCTGGCGCTAAGTCTGGTACACTTTCTGGTCGGGGCGAACGTGTTGTCGAAACTGACGGTGTCTGTGCATTTTCTGTTGGCACCTTTATGATTATCTGTCGGTTTCTACGCACTATCCCTCCTTCATCTGTCTCGATGTTATAACTCCTCGGCTCTTTCCTTTTGTCTTTGACCTGAGTTGGTGTTGCTCTGTACATTAGTAATCCAAGATGTGGGTCTTCATTCTTTTCGAATATTTTTTTATAATTTTGACATCTATTTCGGCCGCGCCATTGCTCTGTGGGAAATGCGGGCTGAAGTGATGTGTTCAAATTCCCATTTGTTTGCAAAGTCTTGAATAATTGCGATGCGAATTGTGGTCCATTATCTGTTCTAAGTATTTTAGGAATACCATGTTCTAGCCATAATGTTTTTCATGTGGTTTATTATAGCTGATGATGTTGTGGACTTTAAAGTTATAACTTCTGGGTAGTTAGATAATGTATCTCTGACCACTAGGTATTCTTTCCTTGTAAGTACACAAATCTGCTGCTATGACTTCCCAGGAATTTGCATTTGTCCTGATATAAGTGGTTCAGGTCGTTGTACAGTTGATTCGATGCATGTCGTGCATTTCATTCCATGTTTTGATGTCATTGTTCATGTTAGGCCACCATATAGCGAGAGCTTTGCCCTATTCATGGCCTTTGTAATACTGGGGTGTCCAGTGAAGCTTTCGAGCGTCTCTCTTTGTAGCTTCTTTGGTATTAATATTCTGTTATTGTATAGTATAAGTCCTTTCTCTGTTGTAAGATTTATTCTTTTCTCATAATATGGTTTCATTTCTTCTTCTATATTTTCTTTTGTCCATCCTTTTTATGTATCTGTAAACCTTACATTCTTTGTCTTCTTCTTGTGCTCTCTTTATTACATTTAAACGTTGGTTCGAGAAGCTCGAAGATAACGAAGTGAAGATCGACATTACAGTGAGCTTGTCGTCGCTCTCGCTTAGATATCAGTGTCACTTCCTGTTTCAGCGACTGGTAGCGGTGCCTTGACAGAAGGTCAGCTGTGTACATGTATTTTCCAGGTACGTACAACTCATAGTTGTATGGAGTCATTCTCATCCTGAATCTTTGGAGTCTAGCAGGTAAGTCTGCTATCGGTTTGTGCTGAGCTTATGATTATAATGTGCCAGTTGTGGTGCTGATGTCATCAACTTCTTTATTTTATTGAATGCTTCAGTGTGCTGGCTTTCCCATTTCATGTCAGATTCTTTTTTTTTTTTTTTTTTTTTTTTGAAAAAGGAGGATGTGTGATACAGGCACAACACTAGCAGTAGTAGGCGTAGTGATGTACCTCATCCCTATTGTGTCAAATATGTCTTGACCAACTTTTGTTAATGAGATGAAGAGCGTTTTTTCCATATAAAGTTATTGAACTAAATTTGGTGTGTTTCCTCTATAGAAATAGCATAAAACCAATATAAAACAGCTCTATCACATATAAAACATACATGGTTGTGTGATACAGGCACAACACTAGCAGTAGTAGGCGTAGTGATGTACCTCATCCCTATTGTGTCAAATATGTCTTGATCAACTTTTGTTAATGAGATGAAGAGCGTTTTTCTATATAAAAGTATTGAACTAAATTTGGTGTGTTTCCTCTATAGAAATAGCATAAAACCAACTTAGGAAAGCTCTATCGCATACAAAACATACATCCTCTTTTTTCGATTTATTATACCGGCAGACTGTCATCCAATGGCCTTTTATACCACAGGTCTTACAATTTGAATTTGCAGCCTCGCATTCGGCGAATCTGTGTTTAGGGTCTTACCGCACTTTCGCAAGGAACTGTTGCGGAGGTGGTGTAGATATTCCTGCTATAGGCTGCCGTGACCCTTCAGTGAGCCGCTTTATGGCTTCTTGCTGCAAGCGCATCTGCTCCCGCAGTTTATTCAGTTCCTCCTCCATTTGGGTTCCTTATGCTGTCACCATATACTAGGGGGCGGAGGGAAATTTTATGAATAGTATTAAACATAAACTATCAGTGTAATTAAGTATAAAAATGAATACCAAGTTTTTAAATTACTTAAAATTATTAAAATTATGTAATTTTTTTAGATTATTTGTTGACACTATTCGACAACAAAACAAATGTCATCATCATCTGTCTGCCCTTATCCCAATTATTTATAAACAAATTGTATGATAACTAGTAGGTATACAATTTGCCTTTTCACATTGTACAAGATGCAGATGTAAGTGTAATAGGTATGTATGTAATTTAAGATGTTTATCTGCTTTTATTTGAGTAAAATTGATTGGTATATTGATAATAACAAGCAAAATTGAATAAAATCAAATATTTCTATCCGACTGCCTCGGAGGTAGGGTTGTGTTTTCGAGATTATGTATGTATGTATGTGTGTATGTATGTATTTGTGTATGTATGTATGTATGTATGTATGAGATCGGACGGGGAAATTCTTATCCGCGGGTTACAGCCCGTGTTTTTGTTTTATAAAACATCTAATATTTTTGGGTTGTAACGATCAAAGGCAAACATAAAAATATCACAAGCGACCGTCCAAATGATTATGTTATTCAATTTAATTATTTTGAATAAACTAAACTTAATTTTATCTTGCAGGTCTACTATCTGGGAGTTACTGATTATGTAGTAAGGAAGCGGTGTCCAATTTTGTCTGGTTTAGGCGGTCTAGGATTTGATGATTAATTTACAGTCGAGGTCATATGCATGTGTCTAAGTCTAGGTTTTATCTAGTGTTCAAGCAGTATTGATGATAGATTGTAGTCTGGGAGCCGATGATTAAATAGAGGTCTGGGTCATTTCATCTATAGATCTAGGTCTAGAAGGTGTAATAAGTAAATTTCAGGAAACTGTGATGATAGTCTAGGAGGTAGTGATTATAGTCTAAGAGTTGGTGACTGAATATGGTTTAGTATAGGTATAGGTCTGGGTCTAGGTGATATCCAGTTATAGTCTAGGAGATAGTGATAATAGTCTGAGCTGGTGACTAAGTTTGGACTCGGTAGTGTTGTGTATAGATGAAGGTCTAGGTCTAGGGATATCCAGTGATAGTCTAGGAGATAGTGATTATAGTCTAGGAGCTGGTGATTAAATTGAGTTAGTATAGGTGTGGGTCTGGATCTAGTGATATCCAGTTATGGTTTAAGAGAAAGTGGTTGTAGGCTAGGAGCTGATGACTGGATATGGTCTAGATGATGTTATATATAGGTGCAGGTCTAGGAGGTGATGACAAATTATAGTCTAGAGATGGTAGTAGTCTAGGGGTGTTGACTAAATTGTGGTCTAGGAGGTAATGATTAGAGAGTTATAGTACAGGAGTTAGTGTTTATGTTTGGGGTAGATATGATTCTATTGGTTCATTGCTTATTTAATAGGTTGTTGTTAGGAGATTAGGAATTGTCTATTGTTGTGTGATGAGATCAAGTGTAGGACTTTGTTGGACGGAATTCTTAATAGGTTTTGAAACAGTGACTCTATAGATTTGGGGGAGGAAATTTTACCAAATATTTCTTAAAATTGAATAATTTGGGGCGACATTTTGATAATGAGATATGCCTGAACTAGGCACTTTTGCATGAGTGGTATGTTTGTTCTGCTCAGTTTGTAAGTGCCATAAGTTTATGGTGGTTTAATTAGCACAGAAGTTTTTTTTTTTTACCTGAAAATCTGATTTACTTCTTATAGATGTTTTACTTGATAAAACACTAGAATTTTATCTCCATCCATGCCTGATATGGATTTATTTTTTATAATTTTTAAGTAATTAGATAGAATTGTTATTTTATAAAGGTTCAGGATCAAATCATCTCACGACACTCTGTATTTACTTCTGCAGTGATTTAATAGTAGGCATGTTTTGTTAGCACAATGGCAAGATATGTTTGCGTAATTTCACTGTTAGAGGTAGTATTGCTATAAAACACAAAGGGAAGAATACGAGTATTCTTCTTAACATGGTAATTTTGCAGACTGAACATTTAGGACCAGGTTGGTCCAAACACACAACATATGTCACGATTTGATCAGAACAGTTCTCTAATATGTCTTTTTCTGGTTCTATCATGTCATGGATGTGAGTAGGGAACCTAATTTTAATTAAATTACATATGTAGTCTGATTTTGCGAATTAAGATCTTAGCTATTTTGAGTTAAGGTCTGATTTAAGCCAAATCATTCATTACTCTGTCATTACTGTGGCAGATAGCTGGCGAAGAGGCTGGATTTTTTGGGTCAGCATGAAGTCTAGCTTTCAGCTGGTTCGCTGTTTACGGTAATGTTGCTAGCAGAAATCCACAGCAGGTTTTCGTGCGAAAATCTGTGAACAAGGCCAATTTTACAGACCAACAAAAGGTTGCAATAGGTTTCGGTTAGTAAATCTATCTGCAATCAACCTACACACAACAGATTGCACAAAGATTTGGTTTAAACGCTTAAATTCAATTTTTAACATTTTTCAATTCAGATTCTCTGTATAATTCTTTATTATGAAGCACCCATAATTTTCAGGAATGACAATAGTAATTATTGGCACAAGCACTTTGGGTAGAATAATCATATTAAAAGCACTTTGCTTTTAGCGTAGTATTACTGGTACAAAGCACTTGGCGTAGGTAAGTTGCATTAAGCGTAACCTGCGTAATTTTTTATGCTCTTGGCGTAACTTAGCACATTGGCGTGAGAATTGTTAATTCTGCATTCAGCGTAAAATTGTGTAATTTGCAGCATTTGGCGTAGGTAACTTCATTAAGAGATGTATACAGCTTTTAGCGTAATACTATTAGGCTCCATGACATTTAGTTCAGGCATACACATTTATGGAGTTTTTAAGTGTTGGGGCGGAAGTGTCTGATGTTATTGATATTTATGTTCAATTTAGCTCCAAGTAGCTAAATTTTTATAAAAAGGGCGAAATAATTGTATCCTGGTCTTTATTAATTATAAAGATTCGGGACAGCGACATCTATTGTACGCCGCTGTGGGATGTGATTCAATACTTGTGGGTTTGGTTCTGTTCTGTCAAGATTGGTATGGAGGTTCGGAATGCGGCTGAGAGATTATGTGCGTGAAGCAATATTGAAATGTTTTGTTTATTTTCTTTATATTGTTCATATTTGCAAGTCTAAATAATTTTGGGTAATTGCGCGAGGTGGTGTAATCTGCTGCCATCTATTGTCGAGTAGCGGAAACTGCAAGGTGTCACTTTAGACAGGGCCCTACTAGGCCTATTATAGTGCCATAGCGACTGAAATACCTAATGTTTATTCTATTAGTCACACTTTCGGTTTATAGAAAATTGATGTATTTTCTAATAAAAATATAAACCAACAATAAATGTTTAATAATATTGGTAAACCCATGATTTACTCAATATACACTAAAAGTTTTTCTTGGATGTCAGGATGGGTCGTGGCCCCCCCTGAATTGGTGTCTGGCAACAAGTAGCGAAACAAGACATTCTAAAAAAATCTAGAATAGTCGAATGTCTTCTAAAATGTGTATGAAAGAGAGGAGAATATCTTTCGTAATGAGTAGCAGATTTCGAGAACATTATTCTTCTCGTAAGTTCGAAGCTATTGGTATAAAATAGCAAGCCATACGGCCTGCGGGCAGTTCAGTTCTAATCGTGAAGTCTCCCAGGACAGAAAAGGAATACCTAGTGCAGTGATTAGTTTACATATCAGTCCTGGTGGAGTCGCGCCGCAGACCAGGGAGTATCGACGTTTGCCTGGTCACCCTCGTTTCGCGAGTGTGTTTGGATGGTGAAAAGTGCTTTGAACCCGTGTATGGTGTGGTGTTTGATGCAGAGGATGCGTGCTTCAGCGTGCACTGGAATCGGCATTGTGGATGTCGTCGTTGTTGGTTCTTCGTGTGCTGGTGGCTTCAAGTTCCAGATGGATAAGTACAATTCATGCTTTCTTTCGAATCCTATCAGCAGTATATATTCCCTATATGAATGTTTACAAACATATTAATTACCTATGCTTGATAGTTTTGTATTCATTGAAAGCTGATAAGATTCGGAATATGGTCTTATGCTTTGGTTGTTAGTGCTAAGGTCATTTTATTGCAATAACTTTGTTTTGTTGTCGTTTTAAAGAATCTGCGTTCTGATTGTTTCATATAAACTTTATAGTATCCACATCTAATCTTTAATTAGGGAAATTTGGGCTATTTAGTCTGTCGGTAGATAGGTAAATTAGATGTTAGGAATAGGTAGGATACCCTATAATCCCATTACTCCTATTCCTTACTTGTCTTTCTATCATGCCATATATATGACTTTAATAACCAAATTAATAACATAATTTATTATTGCTATGCGCTACTAGCATAAAGTTCCTGTGTTAAAACTTACATAAGTAGATATGGTTAGGTATCTACTTATCTATTAATGGCTGTGGTCATCAGTGGATAAATTACTATTCTATAATTGCTGAGCGATCAAGGATTTATTTGATAAAATTCCTGTGGTTAAAACATACTTACATATTGTATCTACTTACCTACTGTTTGGCTTGGCCCATCAGTGGACAGATTTCTATTTGCACTATGGTTGCTGAGCGACTATGGACTTAAGTGATTAATGTTTATAAAATATACATAAATAGATATTGTTAAATATCTACTAATTTATTGGTTATGTCCAACAGTGGACAAATAATCATTTACAACAGTATTCTTGTTATACAAAGAAAACAGACTTCAGTATTGGAATATGTCCGGCAGTGGACGAACATTTATTTATAACAATATTTTGTTATACAAACAAAATGTACTTCAGAATGGGAATGTGTCCAGCCGTGGACAACACTTACCACAATAATATTTTATGGTACTTGCTATAATATCTTAGTTAGTACTCTTATCTAAGAATATGTATGGCTGGTAGAATGGATAATATCCTTCCTATCATCCTATCCTATAACAGATTCAGATGAATCATATCTAAAGTAATATTCTAGTCATGAAGTTCTTAACGTTCTTCTTATGACTGGCTAAATGGTGCCCATCATAGTGAAACTATGACTACAACTTATCTACTAACTACAATGGTTGTCATCAAATGTCATGGGACAACTGTTATCATATCTTCATCGAATACCTATCTATTTCTTATCTAGCATTCGATATGGTTGTAATGGCAGCTTTTGGTCATGGAAGCCCATATGCTCTCAGGAAGTTCATGTGATCAACATATCCTATCTACTCTCTATTGGGATGGGCAAAATATTGCTCTCCGTCTACAACTGATAGGAATGTATGCTCACATGTGATTTGGGACTTGCATAAAGCATTCTCATATTATATTCTGACTTCCGTAGGAGTTAAATGTGGTGGAGACTGACTGACCAGTGCAATTTCATATTCGGTGCATTTACCGGCCTTGCCGGTACCTCTTTAGGAAACCTAAAGATAATTGTTGAAATCATGTCATTTGACTGATAACATACCTACTTACAACATACTTACTTACTTAACCAACTAGACACTTGGGTGTCAGTTTGGTCTGTCATAAGAATGTTTATTCTAAACTACTTCAGTTGTTCTGCAAAGGACGTCTGAATCTGATCACCTATCCTTCTTCGTGGTGCTTTTGCATCACAAGCGTCTGTGGCTGACGCATCTATTAGCAGAGACGCACGTCTCACCATATTTTTATCCTTCTTCTGGGGGAATCAGGTAATTTACCATTTGTATTTGGTAAATACTCTAAGAGTTATCTTTACATACATAAATTGGTTATGTGAAGATGACTGCGGAGTGTTTATGAATACTAATAGGTATAGTTGGCGGGATTCCACAATCCTCGGGCGATGCAGTTCTGGGGCCCGTTTGAGTTCAGTTTCCTGCCCTTTCCATCTCCTGTTCATCAGAGTCACTTTATTTCAATAATTAGCAGAGATGTCTCAATTACCTTTAAAAGAACTTATGGGTTACATATTACTTTATTTAAACACAACGTATCAATAATTAACTAGACGATCACTTTATATCACGAGCCATGCTTGAGGTATGGGTTCCTATGAAATCTAGAACTCAAGACAACATCTTCATAACAACAGAGGCTGGAGCCTGGAGGCGTGTAGTCCTTCATGGGCCGGGTTCGGGTTTGTTACAGTTTCTTCTAATTTTCAACATTTCACATTCATCATACAACTGCAATCAACATGATGGAACAAATTGATAATCAATACCAGATTATTGCGGAAATGGAGCAGATATTTTCGAAATTTGAGAATGATCCACCGGATAAGAAGACAGCTGCATATCTCAAACGTCGGATGGATACCGCAGACCAACTCTGGCAAGCATTTCATTTCATTTAATCATAAAGCCTTGAGCGCGTCTGAAGATAAAAAACTATTATTACTTTTCCGATGGTCAATGTGATATAACTGCAGCGTTCTATCAAAAAGCGCGTAAAGCGATACTCACATATCCAGTGCATCAAGAACAAAAACCATTTCTAAAGCCATCAATCCTAGGCGCAGCTAAAATGGATTGGCAGCAGCAGCAGCAGCAGCCGCACCAAGCGCCGCACTCACCTACCCCCGCGGAAACACCGTCAGGGACTCAACAGCAAACTCAACAACATCAGCGCAATCAGCGAGATGGTCAGCATCAACAGCCACAGGCAGGACGTTGTTTATCCAAAAATCAACAACGACAAAAACGACAAAGGTAATGTCAGCAAACTAGATAAAATGTTCAGAAAGCAGCAAAGCAACGTAAAAGCATATTTTGTACGAGCAGTCAATATGTTTAATCTAGATTTGATGACCGAAAAGTGGAAGCTTGAAGATGCCCTGAGAACCATACAAACTAGATGGCTGACTGTTGACACATTACACTGGGAAATAGACTGCGAACTGCCCAGTGAAGATCTCGCCAACGACAAAAGGTATTACGCATGTGAGCAAAGATACAATGAGTTCAAAAAATCAATCAACAACAAGATGTGGGCTAAAAACATCGGGAGAAGTCCACGTCTACTATAGAAATTCCAACATTTAGTGGAAATTATATTCATTGGACATCATTCAAAGATCTTTTCACTGAGACCATACATAAAAATAATTCCATCTCGAAAGCGCAAAAAATGCAATTTCTGAAAACCAAAGTGAAAGGAGAAGCTGAAAAGCTGATACTGTTAGTTTATAACAATATATGTGACTACTAGCGCCACCTGTTGTTCCTTGGTACAATCTGTCAAAAATAAAATTCATTCATTCAACCGCCAACCAGTGTTTTATTATAGGTTATGGGCCTCTCCCGTAACTTTTTAATTTAAAATAGTAAAAACTGGTGCTACTGCGTGTAATTAGTGATAAAAATGTCGACGAACTATATTGCCAGCGTTCCAAAATTAAAAGGTCGTGAAAACTACGACGATTGGTGTTTTGCGGCGCAAAATATGTTGGTGCTCGAAGCAATGGCGGACTGCATAGAAAAGAAGAAACCAGACGCACCGCCACCGTCTGCGGCTCAGATAGCAACAGATGCTAAAGCCAAAGCGAAACTTATATTGACCATCGATCCGTCTTTATATGTTCACATCAAACAAGCAGGAACAGCATACGAACTATGGGATATGCTCAAGCACATGTTTGACGACTCTGGCTTTACAAGAAAGATAAGTTTGCTACGAAGTCTCATCAACATTCGACTTGAAAACTGTGAGTCAATGACACAGTATGTGACTCAGATTGTAGAAACGGGTCAGCGACTTCAAGGCACAGGATTCAAGATTACAGATGAGTGGATTGGAGCATTAATGTTGGCTGGATTGCCGGAGAAATATGCGCCGATGATAATGGCAATAGAACATTCAGGCATTGTGGTTAGTGCAGACGTTATCAAAACGAAATTATTGGACATGTGCTCGGAGGTAGGTGGTACTTCCGGTACAGAGAGTGCATTTGCGGCAAAAGGGAAATTCAGATCGAAAAATGGCAACCCCAAAAGCGGCCATTTCCATAGACAATATGACAGATCGGACATAACCTTTGAACCGATGTCAACAACAACAAATAAATCGAAAATTCGTTGCTTCAAATGTAATTCCTATGGCCATTACAAAAATCAATGTGATAGAACAGATAACACGTCGAAAAGAAAGCAGACTCACGCTTTCAGTGCTATTTTCCTGACTGGAAAATTCGACAGTTCAAGTTGGTATATTGATAGCAGGGCAAGCTCACACATGACCCCATGCAAAGATAACCTCAAGAATGTATCGACAGAACAAGAAACGGGTGAAATTATTATCGCTAATAAAACAAAAGTCCCAGTGCTGTGTTCTGGTGACATGAGTATTGTCACAGTGGTGGATAACATAGAATATGATATTCCAGTTTCAGAGGTGTTGTGTGTACCAGATCTTACCACCAACTTGCTCTCAGTAAGTCAGTTGTACAAGACAGGCAACAGTGTGCAGTTTTCAAAAGATGGCAAGTATTGCCAAGTGTATAATATACAGAATGACATTGTTGGAGTAGCAGAATTAGTTGATGGTGTGTACAAGTTACAAACACTGAAAACCAATACAGAACAGGGATTAGCAGCAGTTGGAATAGTGTCAAGTGGGATTTGGCACCGTCGCTTAGGACATATTAACAGCAGTAGCATGAACAAAATGAAAAATGGAGCTGTAGAAGGAATTTCATACCCAGATAGAGCAGATATTGACAGATCGTCATGTACTGTCTGCTGTGAAGGCAAGCAAGCCAGACTACCGTTCCAGCACAGTACGTCCAAGACTGTGGATGTGCTGGAGGTGATTCACGCAGATTGTGGAGGTCCAATGGAGAATCAGTCGATTGGTGGCTCCAGATATTATGTACTGTTCGTGGATGACTACAGCAAAATGGCGTTTGTATTTACGAATCTTCGGAAGCAAGGTCATGGTGCATGTTCCAAAGGAAAAGAGATTAAAATGGGACAAGAAGGCTATGGAGTATATATTGGTTGGATATGCAGAGAACATTAAGGGATACAGACTGTACTGTCCTAGAACGAAGAGCGTCATCACCAGCAAAGATATAGTAATAATGGAAAAATTCAAAGAGTATAGAAATGGTGCAGGTCCCAATTGAATGTAAACTTACAGAACAGGAAGACGAACGAGTGTCAGATGAGGAAACTGAGATTGAGGAGGAAGAGAATAGGGAAGATGCTACCTTTATTCCCAATTCAGAAGCTTCTTCGGTGAGTAACTCAAGTGATAGTTTCTTTGACACTACTTCAGATCCAGAGGTAACCCTTGTAGAATTGAATGAACGTGAAACTCAACCCAAGCGTGTAAGAAGACCACCAGAACGGTATGGCCTTAACAAAGGCCAGCATGGAGAGCCAGCATGCAAGAAGAATTGGACTCATTTAAAGAAAATGATGCATGGGAACTCGTTGATCATCCTCAGGACGGTTCAGTGATTCAGTTCAAGTGGGTTTTCAAAAAGAAATATGACAGTGCAAATAATGTGCGTTACAGGGCGCGGCTCGTAGCGAAGGGCTTCACCCAGAAGCAAGGAATAGACTTTCATGAGACATTTTCACCAGTTTTAAGGTATTCCACTTTTAGGCTGTTATTAGCTTTAAGTGTTTATCTAGGTCTAAAATATGAGTCATCTTGATGTTCCTACTGCATTTCTAAATGGATATCTAAATGAAAATGTGTATATGCAAAAACCTAAATGTGCTGAATTTAAAAATTGTAAAAATAAAGTATTAAAGTTGAAGCGAGCTATCTATGGGCTCAAACAGTCAGCTAGAGCTTGGTACACAAGAGTAGGTTGTAAAAAATCAAACTATGAACCTTGTCTTTTTATAAAATGTTATAAAAATGTGCAAGCATTTGCAAATATCATCTGAAAATTATGAAACGTGTTGGGAAATATTAAATCACCGTTACAGCAACAAAAGGCTAATTTTCAGTTCACATATAAATATTCTCCTTGGCCTGCCAGTCCTTCAGCAACAATCTGCATCAGCAATCAAGAAACTGCATGAAACAACCGTCGAATGTTTAAATGCAATAAAAAATTTGGACTTTGACATTTCAACGTGGCACTGAGACTCATATGTGGGAGTCAGATTACATCAATACAAGTCCAGAAGGCCGGCATCATCGGGTTCGAACAAGATTGCGTCATCAAAGGGGACGACTTCATAGTTTTCTCACATAACAACAAGCGCATAGAAACAAAGATGTCAGCAAGCAAATCGAAGAGATGAAATCAGAAACTCCACTTCCCGAGAATTTAATTAACATACATCAATTCACTGTAATATACATTCTAATGATAGGATGCATGGTAGTGTCAGCTATTTACGTGGTCCGGTGCGCGCGTCGTCGTCGTCGTCTGAGGGGAAGCATCAACTTGCAGTCGAAAGTTGAAAACCTATCAACACCCATCAATGAGATCCCTAAACCGGCAGTTTACACGACTCTGACGTTAGCGCAAGAAAACATAGAATTGAAGACGCTCTCTAACGCCACCCGCGCTGCGATCAAACAAGATAAAGCAACGTCACCAATTATCAGAAGGCCGATAATTAATGTCAATGAATTTTAATAAATGACATGTATTTTTACTAGTTAACCTTAGTTTAAGCAGGGTTGCTTTTAATATCCAATTGCTATTTCACCTCTTCATCTCATCTCATCCTCTTGTCCGGGAGCATGTACGGTCTGAACACCGCACATCGGATTGCACTCTCAGCAGTTTACTCCACATGGCGATTATTAGGTCATTACACGCCAGTCCCCGATCACCACTCATTCATAACGCGTGTACTCATCATTATAATTTCTCTATAGTTAATTAGCATCAATAAACTCATAAATTGGGTATCAGAGTTTAATTATATCAACAATATCAATGTGCGAGTAAACCAACTCGCAACAAGTGCCAGTAATCAATGGGCTGAAATAAATAAAAGAAAAATTTACTTTGTTGTTAAAAATCAATATTGGTAATACAATGAATTACTAATACTTACTGTGATATTAACGTCAAACATAATTTTACAATCATCCCAAAACTTTAACATTTAAGTTTAATATTCAAATAAGACGAATTTAGTTTTGAAACCCGTGGTCATACATACTGCTTTCATTTTTCCTACTGTGGCACTAGACTGATCGCCACTAAAAAATAAAACCAATTTACGTCGCGCGTCGGGAAAAGAATTGGCACACATCCGTCGTCCGTAATACCCCGGTTAGTAAGGGGTCAGACCTTTCGGATTGTGATTAAGGTGCTGCATCGAAGCCGCCAGCACCGTTTTAGCCACGCCCCCAGGGGGTGCTCCCTTTGCGGGGGTCAAGATGTCAAAACTTTTCTTTCCAAGTAAATTTACAATAATTAGCCATCTGTTGATCAATTGTGGAACAAGTTAGTGCAATGCCACCTAGGGGAAAAGCTTTGAACAAATACACTTCTAAAACAGGTGAAAGTAAATATACCCGAACACCCGCAAGGCAACGCACTCACCGTACGCGCCGAATAATGCGGATGGCTTAGCACACTTGCAGCAAGCACAGCTGCATCGAATCGAATCGGTGTTGCCAAGTAAGTACTTTCTCCCAGTTTAATGGATAATTTTGCCATGTATGTGTACTTTCGGAAAGTTGCATGCGGCAAACAGTAGGTGGAAATATTTTTGCCCACTGGTTCTACTGGAACAAAATGTGAACATATTAGAAACCACTAGTTCAACGTTTTAAAAATATTATTGTTCAAGGAACTAGAATGTGCAGAAAGGCAAAATGACAAAACGTCAAAGTAGCAGAATGTCAAATTGCTAGAATGTAAACGTGATAAATGTAAAGAAGAAGCAGAAAACATTTTGTCCAAAATGTAAATGTTAAGTAACAGAATGTCAAGTAATTGAATTTTACTATTGTTCATGTAGTTATTGTAATGGTCAAAGTAAAAATTGTTCAGGTGTTTTTGCTGGCACATTGTAACGAGGATATAGAGTATAATCCGTTCCACTCAAGAAGGGGAATATAAATGGCGGCACTTGACAGCTGACAGCGCTGCTACAGTCAGCATACAAAGCTTAGTTTATACTTCCGTGTTTTTTCGTTTTATTTCCTATAGCATTAGATTCTTCATGAAATGGATTTTAAATAACCAAACCCCGATTACAGTGTTTACACTCAACTATTACATGCGGAAAGTTATAATTTTATAAATTGTATATATTTTGTGCATCGACAACGTCATAGTCATCACATTATAGTCATGATCAGCACTGGCTGGGAATCCGTTCGATTCGGCGCGTGCGGTTCGGCAATATTTTCGAGGTTCCATAGATTTTCATACAAAGCATCCAAAATTCGGTGAGTGCGTTTCGGGTGTGGGGTATAGTGAGAATTTTGAAACAGCTTGCAACTCTGAATTCATGTAACAAAAAGTGAGAATTGAGATGGAATGGAGTCGATATTTTCTTTTACTTGTAACATTTAATTTTGCTAGTGAACAATACTAAAAACCTAGAACTTGCGTTTAAAATTATCTGAATGGGGTATGGAGTAGATGGAACGGAGTAGATTTTTTTTATTGTAAAATGATATTTCGCTAGTGATCAACACTCTAAACCTGCTTTTGTCGTATATAAAAATCACTGAAATAAATTTACTTGTATACGTTTATTAGTTCCTATATTTTTTTTTAAATAGGCTAGCAACGCTCGACCGGGCTCGCATATAACCCCAATAGGATAACCCCTCTTATCGATAAAATCGTACCTAACGAACAGGCTGGATTTAGAAGTGGGCGGAACTGTGCAGATCAGGTTCTGTCGCTTACTACCAATATCGAGACTGGTTTTCAAAAGCAGCTGAAGACCGTGGCTGTCTTTGTCGACTTATCAGCTGCCTACGACACCGTATGGCGACAAGGTCTATACTACAAGTTGATGAAAGCAGTTCCGTGTCAAAAAATCACAGCTCTCATTAACAATATGTTGAGTAAACGCGCATTCTCAGTTCACCTCGGAGATAAACGTAGTCGCGTCAGGAAACTCAACAATGGTTTGCCACAGGGTTCAGCACTAGCTCCACTGCTCTTTAACCTATACACGCATGACCTGCCTGAGACAGCTTCCAGGAAGTTCATCTACGCAGACGATATAGCCCTCACCCACCAGCATGGTACGTTTAGTGAATCAGAGATACAGCTGACTGAAGACCTGGACTTGCTGCATAAGTATTTTCGCAAATGGCGCTTGGTGCCAAATGCCAGCAAAACTGAGGTGTCAACATTCCACCTGTACAACAAACTAGCTTCATACAGCCCAACAGTGACCTTCGACGGAAAAGTCCTTCAGTACAACCCAAATCCGAAGTACCTTGGAGTCACGCTGGATCGTTCTCTTACGTACAAACCTCACCTCGATAAACTTAGTAAAAAGCTGGGTACTCGCAACAACATCATGCATAAACTTACCGGTACTACTTGGGGAGCTAGTGCAGACGTACTGCGAACAACGGGGCTTAGCCTGGTTTATTTGCCGGAGAATATTGTGCGCCAGTCTGGCTGAATAGCGCCGGTGTGGCTGGAGAGACTCGCCGGCGTGCGACTGCGGGGACCCTGTCCAAACTGTGGACCACATAATCAGAGACTGCCCCATTCGTAAATACAATGGAGACCCCCGAGATCTGCTCACCCTTACTGATGACGCTGCCAAATGGGCGAAGAATTTAGATATACGATTAAAACATAGTATTAAATTAGTGCATTGCTGGCTCGAAATTTGCCATACGATTAAATTAAAATTAGTTTAAGCTGAAAAGTTAACTTTGTTTTTCATACAAAACATATGAAAAACAAACTTAAATTTGCGGTTATTTTTTCTCAAATGTGGACAGCAATATCAGCTTTATTTTAATTTCTTTAGAATATGAATGGTTTATTATCTCTTGTGCAATTTTGCAGTTCTATTCATAAACAAAGAAGATGTACGTACGCAGAGAGTATTGAACTCGACACCGCTCTACCTATATTATTTTTTAATGTGTAATTTTGTTAAACCATACAAAAAGTATATATTTTTAGAAAACTGAATATTTAAGCTTTTAGTGCTATTTTACTTAAATATACGCATATTTATAGATAGCGTGTTGAAGACGAAAATAGTGTGGTATATTTTCCTTTTTTGCATTTTTTGTATTTTTAAATGAAAACATTATTTTTACTACGTTAAATAGATTCTTCATGTTATATTTTACGAAAACGATACCAAACTTCCTTAAGACTCAATTCTATCAGTGAGAATTTTTGTTTGGTGTGCGGCGACTGTAACATTCCTCCCCTCCCACCTGCTCCGGGGCGAACTCCTGGAAACCGGGCTTTACCTAATAAGATGTACCCATAGAATATCTATGCCAAGTTTCACGCTTTAATCACAATCCGAATGGTCTCCATACAAGCCTTCCCCTTACAAACCGGACTATAAGCGCCTCCACGCGACTCAAGTTCATCTGTGACGCGACTGACGAGGCCGCCGAGCCACGCCGCTCGCGCTTTTTGTAGTTATTTAGGCATCTTAATTTACAATATAACCCGACAACATTGATACTGCACCATTCGCTGGATTATTAATTTTTCTATAGATTGGTATAAAAATTAGGTTTATAAATTTAATATCTTAGGCATAATATTAAAAATAAATTGTGAATAGAGCCAACTTTGGTAATTTTTTTTATCGAGCAAATTTAATTAAATCCTGTAACTGAATGCCCTATTCCCTATATTAGATCCTCAACTACAACAAATATTTTTTTTAGAATTTCACAACTAATATCTACTGAGTAATATGGTTTTGAAAAAGGGCATTTCTGACGAACGGCGGCCTTAATAGAGCACAAATTCAATTAATGTTACACATCAATACACAAATATTAATAAACATTTATCCGCATAACACATCACCGGACTTCCGTCGCCAATTGATTGATATCCGGTCTCACTAACGACTATACAGCCTACTAGACTAACCTACAGTACGGCCTCTTTCACAGCTGTTAAGTCGATCGATACTAGAAGACATACCAACAAATAAAAATAGACCTTATGTGAAAACATTAGCATGATTTTGACAACTGTCACATATGCCTTATTCGAACGGCCGATGTGTATGTAATGAATGTGACAATACGGGGTGTTAGGGACGGTGTAACGAAAACTTTGCAGGCGTGCTCAGACCATGAAACTGAACAATTACAAAGTCAGTCAGCTGATCGTGAATTTTGTATGGGAGGTCGGATTATTTTTTTCGTTTCCCACCATTGGCTCTATAGTTATTCAGTTTCATGGTCTGATCATGCCTGCAAAGTTTTCGGTACACCGTCCTTAACACCCTGTATTTCTAAGACAATAATTAAGTTAAGATATGGCGTGTGGGAGGGGGCAGTGTAAGGCGAAGCCCACACGTAAAGTCCGTTGCTGCGCTATTTTAGCGCAATGCTAACGCGTGCGTTTGTCATGTACATACCTACTAAAAATTACGTTAAAATAACGTAATACTGAAACTTGCGTTGTGGCATTTTTACGTCGATATTTCTTTAGAACTTATATATCTTGCCGTGTAGTGCCGGCTTAGAATGGCCAGTAGTGTTCCCAGTAAATATCTACAAAACTTTGCACTGCGCTCGCCAATTTGCCTGCCAAGCGTGGTGGCTATGGGAATAGGTACCCCCCAAATGGGAGTACCATGTCCAGCAGTGGACTGTTGTGTGTTGTGTTGTTTGTAGGTCAATACCTAATTCAGTAGAGATATAGTAAAAAAAATCTCTCAGTAGAGATATAGTATGCATGCGTATGTGTTTGCATGTTGATTGACGAGTTTTAAGGTTGCGTCATTTCATAAAGCATCACAGGGCAATATATGTCTACGTATCTAATGTGTTGCTAGAATATTTTCTCAAAGACTGAGCTTGACGCGACGTGCCGTCAATATAACTGGTTTGTATGGGGATGCCAGAAACACCGGGTGGCACGCCGCGGTGTGCGCTCCATACTATAAACGCCGCTGTCACGTTAACGGTGCCCTGCAACGCCGCCACTCTGTCTTTATTTTGACTTTTAAGGTAGCGTCTAGCACGCTGAGTGGTGGTTGAGAAACACCCACATTCGCATATAGTAGTGCTATATGATCTTCACACATGAACAAATAATGGTCCATACATCAATGCCAAGACAGGTGGTTTTCATACGCAGCGCATCATTTACCGGTGTTTTGGCGCACCCGTTGTTTTTACGATAAGGGTTTACGCCAGATGATAACTGGATAACATGACACACGTCACCTTGCCAAATTGCGTTTGCCTCAGTTTTGTGTAGGTAGGGGTAAACACTCATAGTAGGTACCACACCTAGGCCGCGCAGGCCCGGGCATTGTGGGATGCCCTACACCGCTGGGAAGGTGACGACCCAGAGAGACTAAAAACCGCCCCCTATGAACTATCGTTCTTTTGTGAACCAACGTTTTAGACTAAGTCTGTTACATGTTGTAATTTTGTAAGGAGGCATTTTCTATGGTGTCACGAATCGCAAATATTTTCGGAGTGTGTGCGATTCATCCATAGCACTCTGCAGGTAATCCCATCGGGCGGTTTTGTTTGGTGAGTGATCATGGGGAAATTGATAATCTATCCAACTGTTGTCACCAAGTGTAGGAAATGGAATTATACAGTGTGTTAAGGAAATGATGCAAATCTTCTCCAGTGTCAGCTCAGCTAATGAAACTAAACAATTTGTGAAGTCAGTTTTACCGCTGAACTAAAAAAGAGTAAGGTGCAAACGACAAAAAAGTTTATTTTCAAAATTGTTAGTTTACTGTTTTGTTTTCGTTTCAGCTTTTCAGACAAGGATCTGTATGTCTTTCCCGTGGGTGTTGTAAGAAGCGACTAATAGTCCGAGCGGCGGCTGGTCTCAACCATATCTCACAAAAAAATAGAATATTTTAGCTATGTACGGGTAGAGGAGCTCTAGTACTTCAGATTGGTCGTGGTCTGCCGCGGCGCAGCTTGGCACGTTTGGCGGAGTAGCTAAAAGTTTGCCCTCTGAAAAAAGTTAAAAATATCTCATCGAAGAATAGAATGAGACATGGCTGTAGCGATAGGAGCAGTTTAGTAAAGCGTATAAATCTTGGTCTGCCGGCTGCTATCTTGGCACGTTCGGTGGAGTAGCTAAAAGTATGCCCTCTTAAAAAAGTAAAAAATATCTCATCAAAGAATAGAATGAAAATATAATTATCGTACCGATAGCTTGCTTGAGTCTGCCTCCATATATACTGGTCTGCCTGGCCACAGCCTGACAGTTTTCCCGGTCCGACCACTTTTACTTTTTTAGTAAAAAAATGATCTCTTCGAATAATAGAATAAAAATATGTCGTACCGATAGCTTGCTTAAGTCTGCCTATAAAAATACTGGTCTGCCTGACCACAGCCTGGCAGTTTTCCAGGTCCGACCACTTATACTTTTTTTTGAGAAAATTTTATTTCATCGAATAACAGAATGAAACTAAGTTGTAATAAGAGTTTATTTAAAGCTAATCACATATCCCTTGGTCTGCCTGAGCTCAGTCCGGTAGTTTCTCCGGTGCGATCACTTTTCACTCTCAGTAAATTTCAATTTTAAAGGACCTTGACTTTGATTATTAGGAAGTGGGCCCCGTCAATAAAATGAAAATTTGTCAGTGTACAGAAGTGAGATTTACAGAGCTGTAATCGGTGGAGTAATTTTCATTTTGACCTTCTGACTCTGCAAATAGCTTTTTATATGTTTTTATTTTCGCGCTTGGTTTCCTATACCTACAGTTATCGCCTACAAATATTTGAATGGCAATCAAAATTACTGAGCCTACACAAAGCATTTCCTTTCCTAACACCACCAACAAAAACTTAATTACTTAACAAGCCTTGCGTGTCCGCGCTTTCCCATGCTAAGAATTCAATGGAAACCGGACGTATGTATACATATAGGATGTTAAGGGACGATGTAAGTTCCCAAAACTTTTCAGACCATGAAGCTGATCAACTTTTTGTTCGGAGCCTTCAGCCGATGTTGAAAAACGTGTTTATTTAGATTTTCCACAGATTGTTAATCAGGTGATATTGGGACTTTCATACGAGAGGTCGAAAATAATATCTCATTCAATAACGTAAACTCCACGGCAAAAGTTTTTCAGTTTGATGGTCTTATCATGCCTGAAAAGTGTTTCGTTACACAGTACTACATTAGGTACACCCGGTATGTAACTTTATACGATAGCAAGAATACGGGGCAAATAATAATTGATATTGGCGTGAGTGAATCATATACTTAGGCGAGAAACACGCGTAACGTCCGTTTTTGCGTTATTTTTGGACCTTATGTCAAATAAGTTTGACAGACGCATTCGTCTACGCAGCGACTGCGACTGCCAAACTGTTTGACATAAACCGTAATTGTACGAACTTAAGGTGAAAGATTTCATTTGATAGCGCTGCGCAAAAATCTAGTTTTACCTGTCGCTGTAACGGACGGTGTTTTGCTGGATCCGGTTGTCAGACGAAATGATGTTTTCAAATCTCATACAAAACCGGATGGCAAACGTCGCGGCATCAAAATTGCGGCTTTCAGTGGTTGTCACTGAAATTGTGGGTAGCTGTCACGAACCATCGAGTTGTCCGGTGCGGAGGCGATTCAGATTTGACCTATTGTTATTTATTTACTGGAAGAAAATATTTTACTTTGACATTTTATTTCTATTTAGAATTTCAGGCTGTTTTGTACTATCGCCAGCAATAACACCTAGCCATATAAAAGATATAATACTATTTTTTCTTAATTTTACAAGTTCTAAATGTGTATTTGCTGGCGATAAAACTTTTGTTTCGTTTCCTTCATTTAGATTTTGTGATTTAAATACATTAATGAAGGCTTACAGTAACGGATCATTATAGTTCTTAATACAAATTCGTAGTTTAATGTACCTACTAGCATTTGTGATGGCGTTACGCCGTAGCATTTCTGCTACGCATGCTACAATGTGCTACACCTAGCTCCACTACTCTATCTAGGTACATGATAACTTAATAATCAATCATAGAATAAATAAAATATTGTAGGTATGGCATTAACTCGTGCTCTGCACTGTTTATATTTTATTCTATTTTGAATTTATTAGGTTTGTTACAACATGTTGGGACTGTTTTTTTTTTAATTAGGATAATTAACAGCTATATACACTTAGAACTAATACAGTTTAGAAAGCCAATAATAGGTTTTCGCTTATACTTCATATATGTATAAAGTATTTTGTAGATTACATATTTATTTATGCATACTTGCATACTTATGTTATCTAACATTACTTATAAAGTAACTTCATTTGACGACAATTCGAAAGTTTTAACTTTTGATTTCAGCTCAGTAAAATGTATCACTTAAAAAAATACAAGAAGCAATTTAAAGTTTGGCATTTATAAAGCTAAACAAAGTTCGTTGTGAACTTTTCCTCCAACGCTGTCAATATAAATAAAGATTTTATCTGTTCAGTGCTCCAATTCTTTCAAAGGAACCGACGGCTTGTACTAAAAGTTTCAGATTTTGCGGAAAAATCAAACTGAGAGTGAGTTTAAGCCGACAGCACGGTGTTTTACAAAGACAGACCCAATTGTTGTCTAGAGGACAACATGCGTTTTTTTCTGATGTTGCGGATATGGGAAAAAAACTAGATAAATTTAATATAGAGTATTAATTTAAATGCGTGCCATAGCTTAAGGGTAGGTTAAGTATCGATAAAGTATGCCGTAAAAATATTCGAAAAATCCAAGACAAAAAACATCTTTTTACAAAGTTTAATTCAGATGCCTAATCTCAATAAAACAAGATTCTTATAAACTGAAAGTTGATGAGACAATAGTGTCAAAAACTTATTTTTGAAAAATAACAATGAAAAAACCGGCCAAGAGCATGTCAGACACACCCACAAATAGGGTTTCTAAGTCAACGTTTAAATATCAGGTTTTTCAGCATTACAAACTTAATTTTGTTGCTGGTTTGTTAGCAGCAGTATGATGACCAACCGCAAATAGAAAAACTCATTTTTTTCTGATAGTATATAATCTATATAGTTTATCAACAAACTATACAATATCCGGTATAGTTTTCATTGTAATTTCAGATTGTAAGCTATATTCTACAAGGTGGGCCAAAAGTAATCACCCTATGTGAATCACCTCCCATTTTTTTATTAGACATTAAAATCGACTACTGTGTTCGGAAATCAATCTTTAGAAGATGTAAAATTTATGTGATTATGTTTTTAAAATGGCATTAGTTAAATTGCCATCTCTACCGTACGTTTTAACTTTAAACACGCTAATTTCCATACATTCTTGACTATGTTTTTTTTTCGTTTGCGGTGGCTTCAGGGACTTGAAAGTTTTAGGAATTGTAATTTGTAATCTTGAGCTTTCAAAAATACCATTGGATGAATTCTGGCGTTGTCAGATCTGGAGATCTGATCAACCGGTTCAAAAACCAAATCCTGTGGATTGGTTTTCACCAACTTGCATCAAATCTGGAGTTGGCACCTAACTGCTTTCTTTACTTTTTATTTTACAGCATCGAGTTCACATCTTTGAAGGATTATTCAGTGATAACAAAACTTATTTTAACATATTAAAAAAATAATGCGGGCCGTTCTAACACGAGAAGGGAGCTTTTCAGAGACCATTTTTGATTTGACTCAAGAGGTGGCAATTTGACCAATGTCTTTTTAAAAACATAATCACATAAATTTTTAATCTTCAAAAGATTGATTTCCGAAAACAGAAGTAAATTTTAATGACTAATAAAAAAATGGGAGGCAAATCACATCGGATGACTTCTTTTGGCCCACCCTGTATATTTATTTCAAATTTTTAGCGTTTATACTTTAGAAGTTACAGCTGGAACAAATTATGGGTCAAAAACGCCCTTTTTAAAAGCAAATATCTCGTGATAGAAACATTTTAGTGACTTTGTTTCAAAAGAACCTCCCCTTAGTTTTAAAAGACCTATTCAACGATACCCTACTCAATATTACTGAAAAAATAATGTTTTTGCCCCCCTTTCACTTGTATGGGAGGGGGTCCAAAAAACATTTAAAATAATTTTTTCTTTACATTTCTATATTTGGGTCAAGACGATCTATCTTCTCACCAAATTTCATGTTGATAGCTCTAAAACTAACGAAGATATGAGGGCGCGGCATACAGACAGACAGACAGACATGACGAAACTATAAGGGTTTCTAGTAGACTACAAAACCCTAAAAAGAATATGAGAATCCAAAAATTTCCTAAATACAGAATGTAAAAAACGGTTTCGCTAACCTTCCATGCCATTTGTAGATTCTGCTGATCCATTTTATGTGGAACTAGCTGCCCGTCAGCGGTTTCACTCGCTGCAACCTTTATTCGCCAAGAGATGTCGCTGTTAGTTTACGGCAAAAACGTTTAAAACGCGAATCGGCTCAGTCACGCCACCTATTTCAAAAATATTGGAAAATGCGTGATCCCGTGGGAATGAGACATTTTTCCGTGGTAAAAAGTATCCTATGTGTTATTCCAGATGCCCTTTTATATTTCTGCAAAGTTTCATGTCAATCTAATCAGCCGTTTTTGCGTGATGTCGTAACAAACACACACACAAACATCCGCCTTTATAATATTATTAGTAGGAAGTAGGATTTTCGGTTTATTTGATATGACCTACACAGGAAAAGATTCATGGATGGTGCAAGCCTTGCAATAAGCAGCTTTTTTATGCACCAAGCATGTAATACAAAGCCAGGTATGATTCCTTTAATCAAAACACGACACGTTCACGCAAAATTTTAAACCGCCGCCAAAATCTTCGAGGCTGGTGAAGGCTTAAGCCGGCTCTATTATTCAGGGTTTCAGTTGATCCGCCAGGGCAGGATTAGAACCGTCACTTCTCTGCACCTGCTAGCACAGAGATGAATTTAGGTACCGCGACACCTGTCACAGGCGAGATAATACGCTTCTTATTTGCCGGTGAAATATGAAATTCTTCGCGGGGATTATCAAGCGAAATAACAACAGCCTTGTGTAGATATATTAAATTAAAAAGATTCTTGTTAAATAAGAATTCGTCAGACACCGAATTAGTCAAAGAAATCTGTGAAACCTGGGGTCGGAATTAGGTCCCTGGCCTCTTCCACGCTTTTGTAATGAATGAATGACACTATCTAAGTAATCACATACAGAACTGGTACTGAAAAGGGCACGAATCGGCACGATTTAGAACACAATGACCCAATCAACGAACTCACAGAGCGATAAAATAAATGAGTACCTGCTTTATAGTATCTCACTCAGTATAAAAACATCCGGACACATACAGCACGCTTACTTACGTAAATGATACCAGACAGAAGTACCTTTATCCACCCATTTAAGAGTTCTCATAATAAACTGTATGAAGAACTAGAACACGTTTAGTTAGTATTCTTTGACGTTTAGGTATCCCTTAAATGGGTGACAAGACATGCTGCTGATAATACTTAGGCGAAAAACACACGCAACGTCCGTTTATGCGTTATTTTTGCGCTGCGTAACGCATGTGTTGGGACAATACGTATTTCGATCCTCATGGAAATATGGTTTATGTCAAATTGTTTGACAAAAGCTACCGTCAACGCAGAGTTGTGCGCTACTTTTGCGCTAACCGATGCGTCTGTCAAACCGTTTCACATAGACCGTATTTGTAAGATTATAAGGTGGAAAATCGTATTTTTCAAATGCAACGGACAGAGCTACGCAAAAACAACGCAGCAACGGACGTTATGTGTGTATAGTGCCTTACCTACATCAAATATTGTTGCGAAATACTCACACCATGTGACGCGATACAGACGTCGCGTCGCTGTAACGCGAGCGAGGCGAGCAGAAAGTTTTTGTCCGACGCTCCTCTGCGAGTAAAGTGACACCGCCATTTTTCAAGATAATTCAGACACATTTAAGTTAGACATGAAATGTGTTTTTGTGTTATTTGTTACATTAGCGTGGTCGTTTTTGCACCTTATTTCATGACGAAAGTGGGATAGTTTTTCTCTTAGAATACTTTTGTTGGTACTTGGTATTATTTTTTCAACGTTGATGGACGACAGCGTAAACTATCAAATAAGTATGGGATTATCGGGTTGCTCGTCGACTCAGTGTCCCAGACGGCAGAAGAAAATAAAAAGGTGCTCCTTGACAGTTGTTGAACACACGCTGATATCATAGTTTCATGTGAAAAAACTCAGGCCCAAAATAAAAAAAAAACGCTGTTTGTTATCTCATTAAGTCAGAATATAAAATTCCGGTAAGTAAGTAAAAACATTGAAGGAAGATAAAATGTTTGGCTTGAGTTGCGGAAGCTAACTCCGGACGGCTAATTACATTGTTGCACGACAAAACTTTCAGCCAGAACAAAGTTATGCAGACGTTTTCCTTTACGAATTTGTTCTCACTTAATACTTGCCATGGCCGTCTATGCCCATGTTGATTAAACTGGTAATGGTGGCGGAAGTAATTTGAGGGTAGGTGTTTCTTTTTCTTTACGAAGACATTGAGTCATCCACCGATCCGATGAACCCTGGTGTCAGAGTTATTCATCCGTCTTCTACGAGTAGCAGGCCTCTGACATGGTTGTGTAACGACCGCCGTCTAAGTAATCATAGATCACAACTCAATTTAACATGCCCTTTAAAACTTGGTACCATCCTGCTTTTCGGACAATTAAGCCTGCAGTATCCTAACGAGACTGGGAACAAATTCAATAAATCCCTACCCGAGAATCGAACCCGGAACCTTACATACATCGGCCGTCAGTCGGTGTTCACACTTGGTAATACTTGCCATGGTAGCCGTCGCTGCGCTGCGGGCTCTGGCAGCTCAGTTGGAAGGCTGCAGACTGATGTGAGGGGGAATCGGGGATCCAAAAGATGAAAACAGGCAGGCAGTAGTGGGGATCATGCTATAGTCCTAAGGGAAAAATCCTTTAATCAAAAGTTAACAGTGAGTGCCGATGGACGACACAGGAAGGCATTTGTACTATTGATGATGAGAAATGCAGACCTACAGTTTTCCGGGTTTGTTTAATAGACTCATTCATAAATAAATGTTTTTTTAATATAACATACATACATAGATACATCACGCCTTTATCCCTTGCGGGGTAGGCAGAGCGTCAACGACCGTAAAAGTTTTTTAATATTGTCTTAGTTTTAAACTAGATCTCCTTTCAAGGACTCGGAAAAGACTGAAACTGAAGAAAATTGAAAGGCATGACGTGATATGGAACGACTGAAGATGAAATTCAAAAATGGGTGAATATCGACAACTGCGATTTTTGTCTCATTTCGGAGGATTTTTTATTTTTTCTGTTTTTTGGAACTTCTTTTACATAATGGTAATCTTTATGGTGATTTATTTTAACTGTGGAAAAATGCTAGCAATATCTTAATCAGAAGCAGAGATATTCGAGTTTGAATTTTGAAAAAGGCACCGAAATGAAAACAGTCCTCCGAAATGATAATAAGTGTGCACCGATATGAAAAAAGTCCTCCGTAATGATATTAAGTGTGCACCGAAATGATAATTGTCCACCGAAATAATAGTAAGTGTGCTCCGAAATGAAATATGTCCATCGAAATGAAGTGGTCAAGTGCGAGTCTCTCTAGTCAGGCAGTGTTCTGCTTCTGTATGGTAATTTTCAATGCGATTGGATTTAAACAATAGACAAAAATAAGCCTATATGGGAAGGGATTAGCGAAGAACCAACGTAGCAGGTGCAGCAAAGTAGAACAAGTGTGGAACTGGTGACCACAGCAGAGTAGGATGAGTGAGGAACTGGTGTCTTCAGCAGAGTGGGACGAAAGAGGAACTGGTGACTACAGCAAAGTGGGACGAGTGAGGAACGGGTGACTATAGCCGAGTGGGACGAGTGAGGAACTGGTAACAACAGCAGAGTGGGACTAGTTAAGAACTAATGACTATGGCAGAGTATGACGAGTGATTAATCAGTAGTTTCAGCAGAGCAGGACGAGTGAGGAATCAGTAGTTTAAGCAGAGTGGGACGAGTGAGGAATAAGCAGTTGTAGCAGAGTGAGACGAGTGAGGAATCAGTAGTTTCAGCAGAGCAGGACGAGTGAGGAATCAGCAGTTGCAGCAGAATGAGACGAGTGAGGAATCAGTAGTTTCAGCAAAGTGGGACGAGTGAGGAATCAGTAGTTTCAGCAGAGTGGGACGAGTGAGGAATCAGCAGTTGTAGCAGAGTGAGACGAGTGAGGAATCAGTAGTTTCAGCAGAGCAGGACGAGTAAGAATCAGCAGTTGTAGCAGAGTGAGACGAGTGAGGAATCAGTAGTTTCAGCCCTTTCGGCCGCGTATGTAAATGTGTTTTGTAACCGGTTACAAATAAATATTTTTTCTTATTTTTTCGTAACCTGGTTACGAACTAATAAATACATTAATGGACTTCGGAATATTTTTTTTAAGTTACTATGAAAAAAATACTGTTCGCCTATTTTGAAAATAGAACTTAATATAAGTACTCCGTTTTTTTAATAAAACTAGCCCGCATTTCCGAAATCACCTGTTGGACTAAGGGCAAGTTTTTTCCTCCCGCCCGTGGTCCACCAAATAAATATTTGCCCCTCAGTGGGACACAAAAATGGCTTCTAAAAAATATATTATACTAGCTGCCCGTCAGCGGTTTCACCCGCTGCAACCTATTATTCCGCGGGAAAAAAAGCATTATTCGCCAAGAGATGTCGCTGTTAGTTTTCGGCAAAAACGTTTAAAACGCGAATCGGCTCAGTCACGCCACCTATTTCAAAAATATTGGAAAATGCGTGATCCCGTGGGAATGAGACATTTTTCCGTGGTAAAAAGTATCCTATGTGTTATTCCAGATGCCCTTTTATATTTCTGCAAAGTTTCATGTCAATCTAATCAGCCGTTTTTGCGTGATGTCGTAACAAACACACACACAAACATCCGCCTTTATAATATTAGTAGGATATGTCACCGTGAAATTACAAACGCCGCTAGATTAGAATATTTCTCGCTAAATTACAATTTGTCGAAATATTGTAAGACATACACACGGATCACAATTTAATGTAGGTAAGTATCATAAATTTTCGACAAATTACAATATTATTACGTAAAATATTGTAATCTTTCACCTATAATATGTGGAAGCTTGTAATAATTGGCATTTGTTTGTGTATTTGATTAAATATGTTTTTTCGGCTGTAAGCTCCCCAAATAAAATAAAATGAAATTAAATAAAACGGAAAATCTGACAACTCGCGTTCTGATTAGTCGAATATCATGTATATCGCGCCGCCATGTTTATTTGACAGCTGATTGCCATTTCTATGAGTATAGAACGTAAGCAAACAGTGCCTATAAGATTGTTTTCTTATTTCGTAAGTTTATGAAATTTTCAACACGAAATTATAAGGTTTACGTTAGAGAATCAACGAAATGGCGATTAGCTGTGAAACAAACATGGCGTCGCTGGCAACATGATGCTTGACTTGACCAATCAGAAGTATCAGAACGCGAGCTGCGTATCATATCACACTTTTACGGTTTTAGTTCGTTATATTGTAATCTACTAAAAATGATAGGTACGTTGAATTGAAATACGTGTGAATGTGTTACAATATTTCGACAGATTATAATTTAGCAAGATAGATTATAATCCAACGTTTATTGTAATTTTACGGTGACATATATATTACCGCCATGTGCAAATGTCAATGTTGTGACAATTATTTAATTATCAAAAAGAATGTCTCTATGGCTAGTACTAATTTCATTCAACAAAGCGGATCATATCTTCCTAATATCTTCCCAGAAATGGTAACGAGCAAACGAGAAAAGTTTTATTTTTCTTTTTTTGTAACTTTGCAGCGGTTACGAAACATAGTTACAAAGGCGGAGAAAAAAGTTTTATTTTGTAACCAGGTTACGAATAAATAAGAAAAAATCTTTATTTGTAACCGGTTACAAAACACAGTTACATACGCGGCCGAAAGGGTTTCAGCAGAGTGTGACGAGTGAGGAATCAGCAGTTGTAGCAAAGTGAGACGAGTGAGGAATCAGTAGTTTCAGCAGAGCAGGACGAGTGAGGAAACAGCAGTTGTAGCAGAGTGGGACGAGTGAGGGTGTTGGAAGTAGGTAAGTAGTATGTACGTAGTAGGTAGGTAGTAGGTAGGTAGTAGGTAGGTAGAAGGTAGGTAGTAGGTAGGTAGTAGGTAGGTAGTAGAGTAAGTAGGTAGTAGGTCGATAGGTAAGCGGAATGTTTGCTCTCTAACACACATATTTTCTAGTAGGTAGATGGGTACGCGGCATGCGCGCTCTCTAACACACCTACCTACTAGTAGGTAGATGGGTACGCGGCATGCACGCTCTCTCCCTAACACACTCACATACTAGTAGGCGCGCTCTCTAACACACCTACCTATTAGTAGGTGGATAGGTCTCTAACTTACCTACTTCTACAAAAAACGGAATAGATAAGATTCGCTCAGTAATAAAACCCATATGTAGGTACCTACATTTTCGTCCCCACCAATAAAAGGGCGGCTTTCATTTTATTTTTTCTTGAAACCTATGAAATTCTCGTACTTGTTTGAAGTAGACTTTACATTTTCATAAACGAAGTGTTCTTCATTTAGATACAATAGAATAATGCTCGGAATTTGAATAATTTATTTTCGTAGCGATATTTTTTGCTGGAATACTTACAAAAACCAAAACGTAATTTTCTTTTGTAATAAAATAAGTACCCACTACCTATCTAATTTATACCTACCTATTTGCCTACCTACACTTTATTTATTTTGATACTGATTAAATTTTAATTCTTGCCGATGGAGCCATTGTCAAGAATTTCATTTTGCGACCTGAATTTAATTTGGAATCGTTGTTTCAATCATCCACAAGAATTTAATTTTATAATAATATTGTATCAAATTATTTAAAAATGAAATATGCTTTTGAATGTTGCTTTATAAAAATTAAATCAGAAATATATCATTTCGGCTACAGTACTATTTTTAATTTTATACTATTGTTCGACTTTTGTTTCGTTCACAAAGACTTGAAAAACTGCTTCAATTACCGAGGGATTGATAAAATCTAAGCCAAGCTAGAAGCCAAAATTAATCATAAACCAAGTAGCTCAAAAATATACCTAAATGCCACTAGTGGAAATCTGAAAAGGCAAAACTGGAATATTCGCAAGGTGCCGGATTAAAATAGCATCACCCCATCATAGCTGAGGGGGTCGTAAAAGGCGACAAATGGGCAGAATCGTGGCCTGTGAATATCTACAACACCTTGCACTGCACTCGCCAATGCACCTGCCAAGCGTGGGAAGTATGGCAGTACCCCCTTATTGGATCAAGCCTATGTCCAGCACACTGTTGTGGCGACCCTCCTGCGGGGTACAGACGGTGGGGGAGCGAGGAAGCACGTCATTTTAATATGACGTGCGGCGCGGGTGCGCGTGTCTCCCTTCCCCGCTACACCTCCCGCTACCCGCTGACATCGCCCCTCCCAACGTCTGTCACCCCTAGGGAAGGTCGCGCACGAAGCTGTCGGACATAGTAGTAGTAGTAGTATAATGAAAATAGACGATAGGCGTCCATTTACACGGAGCCACAAACGAGAGAATAGCAATATAAAAATAGTTCTCATGTGCAAATAGCCCAACATTTTCCGCCTCAATTATGCGATGTGTACGTGCCTTATAGCTATAAAAACACTTCTGTCGCTTGATACAAAATTACATTTACACAAGCCTGACAATAATATTTTGTTTGTATGCCTTTTGGGGCCTAAAAGACTTTATTTTCTTCCCATTGCGAAGTGTAAAAATATATTATACTTGTAGGTGTTTTATTATTTGATTCATTTGTTAATAGCTCCAACCCTATCATGAGCTGCCTGCTTTTATCCCAAATCGGTTGGGGTCGGTGCAACATGTTTTAGATGAGAACGAACGCAACAATGTCCATTGGGCCGTTGATTCGATTTTCCACCTTATTTTCTTACTTACTTCTTAATGCAACAGTATTTTTATACAAATACAGTTTATGTGAAACGGTTTGACAGACGCATCCGTCAGCGCAAAGATATCGCACAACGCTGCGTTGAAGATAACATTTGTCAAACAATTTCGTCGAAACTAGGTCGAAATTAGTATGGTCCCAACGCATGCGTTACGCAGCGCAAAAATAACGTCGAAACGGACGTTACGTGTGTAAAGCGCCTTAGAGCACAAACCTCCACAACTCCTACGAAAATAAAAGTCCTTTTATAAACAAGAAGCAGGTAACATATCTCGCGTCAATTCAAGAGTGCTAGGTTGTCAGCTGTCACGATTTAGAACACTTTTAGTCCTCTTGCAACCGTAGTAGCTAAGCTACTCGAGAAAATTCTATACAAACCGAGAAACTGGCAGTTCTGTTCAATAGACTCGTGATATTTTTTTATTTCTATAAAATACGAATAACGGTTACGATTTCACATGTGTGTAGACACACTAAATTCTATTCTGTCAGTTTTCGGCGTTTTCGGTTGGGATGACTGAAGTGTGTCATCCGTAATGCAAATAACATTGCTGGCGTAATCGCACCAAATTCCGTCGCGTCGGTCGTAGTGTGTCGAGACACTAAAATTGAAACACACATTAATTCTCAAATCCTTTAGTCGCTTCTTACGACACCCACGGGAAAGATACCTATCGTATGCTGCAATTCTCAGCCGGCACTACCTACAGGACGCTGTAAAAAACCACCAATTAAAACTAAAAATATGATTATTGCTTTATGCGGTGAAACACTACTATTTGAATTAATCGCAATATTAATTGTAATAAAGTCGTAGTACTTCGTGACTAGATGTATTTCAGGATATGCAATACTATTTATTTGCTGTAATCGCCACCTGCATGTGCAAATGAAATGACTTTATTATTTAAAAGCGGTTTTGAAAACGTACATAGCTACAGCCTTTGCCTACTTAAACAAAGTACTTAAACTAGTAAATTGGGTTACTATTAATTTGATTTGTCTCAAGAATTTCTTCTTATTTCAATTTTTGACAATTTTTTTTGGGTATGTTACTGATAAGCTCCGAAAACTCTAAACCTATTTAAAAGTTAGGTAAAGGGAAATTCCTAACTTAAACTTTAGGAAATATCTGAGCGTAATGCCTGGGCGGGGCTGTAGGTAGTTATTTTTGAAGGCGACAGACATCGAGTCAATCACTATAAAAAGTCGCCCAATTTGCCCCTCAGAATGAAGCTAGTAGCTGCCAAATAGCTCTTTCTTTCTTCAGCAAAGGTCGAACACAGGCTAACTTGAAGTGACAAATACATCCTATTCCACTCTCACAAAAAAGGTAAAGGGCCAAATCAAAAATTGAACAGTCAGCCAATTTATTGTGGGCAAAAGATCAGGAAAGCCTTATCCATTACCAAGCCCTGATTTGTCACGGCAGCTGATTCATTAGAAGGACATTAATCTTCCGCGTGATTGAGGAGTAAGGGGGGAGGTAGAGGCCCAGTAGAAATAAAGGCAGTACAGTTGGCAGTGGCTGTAGGTACACAAAGTTCACGCGGTCATGATGAAAAATATATACGTGACAGGGGTGACAGGTAATAACAGCTTCTTCCGTCGTTTGGAATACAGAGTCAAAAAAAACCCGATGAACATTGGTGTCACAGTTTTGGCGATACACGCACGATGTTAAATTAAAAGAAGTTTGATGGCTTTGATACAATATTGATGAATCAATGATATACGATAAAAAATATATTGGAAATTACCATTTAAGGGTGCTACACATCGGACCCATATGCGTGAAATGCACGTAGTCACGGCGTCACTGCGCGCGTAGTGATGACGTTGTATCTTATGGGATTGTAAGATACGCGCGTGATTACGCCGTGGTTACGCGTATGCATGCGTATTCGGTGTGCAGCCTCTCATACAATCCCATACGATACAACGTCATCTCTAAGCGCATGGTGGCGTGCACGTCACGCATACGCGCTCGGTGTGTGAAGCCCTTTAAACTAAGTCCTATTAATAAAAAGCGGCAGCCGTTGACACTTTGCCTAACAAGCAAGGGATAAAGGCGTGATTTATATATGTCTGTTATTATTAGTTATTACTAGCCTACCTTTATATTTACTTTTACTGTGCTTAAGGGGAGGATACGAAGTGTGAAGCAACTATAACCGAACGGAACTTGAGCTTTGTTTAGTGGAGCCGTGACAAAGTTTCAAGATAATGGCGTGAAAGGCAACAATGGAAATAAATTAATAATTGTAGTATCGAGCGAAATCAGCTCGTCGCCCGTTTGGCGCTGCCGATGAAAATTTACCCACAACTAAGTATTAAAGGCGCTGTATGAGATACGGCCCACAGCTAGGTATAGGTGCTTTACGCAATGCAAGCAGTGTGCTGTCTCTCATAAAGTCCAATACAACCGGTATGTGCGTGATATCGATCTGCATAGGTACGCAGGCAGTGTGCTGTGCCCTTAATTCTAAACTGAAAGAGACTCATCGTTCTCATATTTAAGCTAGTTTTGCTTCAATTTTCCCAATGCAAACAAGACATGACTTGAGTTAAGCTAGGTATTCAAATGGCACAAAAATTTTGAACGTGTCATGTGGGTAAGTTGCGTGTTTTGTTCAGATAACTTAAGGCCGGTGGAAAACCTGTGCTTGAGGAGCTGAAAAGGCTTTTCAACTCTGTAATAGCCAATGGGACAACCCCGAAGGCGTGGAGCAGAGGTGTAGTGGCATTGTTTTTCAAAAAAGGAGACAAAACGCTTCTCAAAAACTATAAGCCGATCACACTTCTGAGCCACGTCTATAAGCTGTTCTCGAGAGTCGTCACGAATCGTCTGGCATCAAGATTTGACGCCTTTCAGCCACCGGAACAGGCCGGGTTTCGTAAGGGCTTCAGTACCGTGGACCACATCCATACTGTAAGGCAGGTTATACAGAAGACAGAGGAGTACAACCAACCACTGTGTATGGCTTTTGTGGACTACGAAAAAGCCTTCGACTCTATCGAAACCTGGGCTGTTTTGGAGTCCTTGCAGCGGTGTCAAGTCGACTGGCGGTATGTGGAGGTGCTGAGAAGCCTTTATCAAATGGCTACGATGTCCGTTCAAGTACAAAACCATAATACAAGACCCATCCAACTGCTCCGTGGTGTAAGACAGGGTGACGTAATATCCCCCGAAACTCTTCACCAACGCATTGGAGGATGTCTTCAAAACTCTACAGTGGGATGGACTGGGCATCAACGTCAACGGCGAAAGTCTCACGCATCTCCGCTTTGCCGACGACATAGTCATAATGGCCGAATCGCTGCAGGACCTGCAAAAAATGCTATCTAGTCTTAACTCTGCCTCGAGACGTGTTGGACCTGGGATGAACTTGGATAAGACGAAGGTCATGTTCAATCAACACATAGTCCCCGAGCCGGTCTCCGTCGAAGGTGTAGTCCTTGAAGTTGTCCAGAAATATGTGTACCTAGGGCAAACTTTGCAGATGGGAAGAGACAACTTTGAGGCTGAAATCACCAGAAGAGTGCAGCTTGGCTGGGTAGCATTTGGAAAGCTGCGTCATATCCTCGAATCATCTTTGCCACAATGCCTCAAGACCAAGGTGTTCGATCAATGCGTCCTACCAGTCATGACCTACGGAGCCGAGACGTGGAACTTGACAGTAAAACTGGCCCACCGGCTACATGTCACTCAGAGAGCTATGGAAAGGTCTATGCTTGGTATCTCTATAATGGATAAAGTCCGGAATGAGGCCATCCGAAAAAAGACCAAAGTGACGGACATAGTCTGGAAGTGTAGCAAGCTGAAGTGGCAGTGGGCTGGCCACATTTGTCGTAGAACCGACGGACGGTGGAGTAAGCGGGTTCTCGAGTGGAGACCACGTCTCGGCAAGCGTAGCGTTGGACGCCCTCCGGCCAGATGGACCGATGACTTAAAAAAGGCGGCTGGTAGCGACTGGATGGCAAAAACGGGAGATCGTGCCTTATGGCGTTCCCTGGGGGAGGCCTACGTCCAGCAGTGGACTGCAATAGGCTGAAATAGAATAGAACGCGGGTGCGTCAAGCTGTGGGTATTGCGCGAGCGAATATGCGGAATCTGGAAATAGAATAACTACTACAGCAGCTGCACTGCACTCGCAGTGGCCTCTAAAGTATTTAGGAACGAGACAAGTGTTTTTCTTTTTTATTCACTCCGTGAAAAAATTCATTGAAAAGTGGTGGAAAAAGCACTTCTTAAAACAAAAGCACCTAAATTAATAACTAGTAACTATTATACGTTATTCATTCTTTATTTATTAACTTCATAACACAACAAAACATTCTGGAAAGGAAATAGATACAGTATTTTGTACACTACACATCTACTGATTATTAATATAACGCAAAACGTTCCCAAGATTGCCCTGACCTCGTGCTTGGCTTATCTAAAATCTTTCATAAGAGGATCGATCCTCCCACTTTGAGAAACACTGGCCTTCGTATACACCTACCTATAGGAAAATTCCTCTATGGAGCTTCGACGCCGTTAGCGTTGAAAGAGAATAGGCAAAAATCCGGCGGGAAATCGTAACCAGTGGATACTGGGATACTGGACATGGAATAAGAACGGCAGAAAATGGTTTGCGGATGGCCTGAAAGCTTTGGATAAAACGAAATAGAGGAATCTTTGGCAGACTGCACTAATTTCCTTTGCTGAGGTATTAATATACGTGCCTTAGCGTCCCAAACAAAAGTATATAGGTACGTTAGATAAAACGGTATTACCAGAATGTATACGCACTAAAAATTGTCTTCGCTTTTGAAATTTGAGATTCAGAATTCACAAAAGCTCTAGCTGTATAAAAGAGTGTTAAAAACTGGATTTAATACTTTTTTACTTCACCGTACGGTTTTCATTTTGAAAATATGCTTTAGAAAGTCGGAAGGCAGCTGAGCTGCGTAAAACACAATTAAAGCTACTTGTGGTAAAGTTATTGTATTCTCTCCCTTTAGTGGTTGAAATGCTTCACGTATGTTATAATAAAAAGGAGTTCACTTTAATAGGTGACATACCTACGAGTACGCCATAAAGGGCTGACATTTTAATGCATGTGCTTAACGTAAGAGGGTGGTAAGAGGTAGATAATATTTTCCTTTTGTAAATTGATAGTTTTGAAAATTGAACCCGTGACTTTTCCGAAGTAGGTAAACGCTTTTGCACAACTTCAGGTTGTATCTTTCAAATCAAATGATTCGTAGTACTAGCTGATCAAAAATCTTGTCGCATTCCCATTTTACAGTTAGAAATGTAATATAAGTTCGAAAATGGCACGAATCCCATTTAGAAGCCTTTGTCGAACTAACGTGCTTTTATGTTTTCCAAAATACGTGTATTGTCCTCATAATTAATAACGCAGTGTGCAAAATTGAAGAGAGAATACAATGCAGCTTAAATTCTCTTCTAAATAGGCAAAGCTGGTAGTTTAGTAAAGCGTTTAGATGTTCACAAGTAATGAAAATTCATTAAAAGCTGCCATATACATTAATTTTAGCGCTCAATTTGCAGGTGGGGTATTGTTAGCGCCCGCGTAAAGCGCCGATATGGCCGCCGCCGTAATGAGAACGTAATACATTTTGCGTATGCTGCGATCTGAATCTGTTTTACGGGTACCTAAAGAAACTTTATATTTATTTATTTCTATCTAAATGTTTTTTCGGACAGCCGATGTGGCGCAGTGGTTGGTACGACTGCCTGGGACGCAGAAGACTCCAAGTTCAAGTGGGTCACTCATAAAGTTGATTATTTATTACCTTGTGAATAGGTATGTTTCCAGCGGTCAAGATATTGCGGGCTTAATCACCTGATGGCACGTTAAGCCATCGGTCCCGGTTGCAGTCTATGATGGCGATCGTTACCCAACCATGTCAGAGGCCTGCTACTTGCAGTAGGCGGTTGAAAAACTCGGACACCAGGTTTCATCGGGTCGTTGGACGACTTGGTGTCCCATTCGAAGAAGAAGAAGACTGGAAGAAGAAGAAGACTGTAGGTAATTCTTTCAAGTTTGTTACCTAGTGTGCCTGAACCTGAACAAGTAAGTACAAAATCAAATTTTCTATGGCAATAGTCACTAGTAAGTACTAGCATGAATCATTATTGCCCTCATAGTCATGGTAAGTGTACGCGCGCGGGGCGCCGTGGTAGTGTTTCTGAACAAGAATTTTGACGTAAAATTTCTATGAAAAATGCAGATTTTCACGGTTTGTGATTTGATTACATGAATTCTTCTTCAGGTTTTAACGGTTTGAGATTTCATAAATTCGTCATTGAAACTCAAATAGGTATGTATGTCCTAGAAATATTATCGTAACTTGTTTATACAACATATTTTTTATTAATAAATTGTTGCCTGTTTGTGAATAAACATAGGTACATTCAAAGTTGGTCAATCGAGTCGAAAACTGTGACATATTTACATCTGTTAAACAGATTAGCGATGCAAACTCCATATAAATGTAATTATATCTATAGCAATCAACGTGATCGACCGTAGGTACGTATACTGAACGCGGCAATAACACTACCCCTACTAGCCTATCAGGGCTCGATTTGGCATACATTACTGGCCATATTGAGTACATGGTAGTGTTGAGCCCATGGAATAACCAGCAATGTACCCATGCTGATCGGCCACATTGGCATGGTGGTGTAATTGGCAACTTGAACGTTCCATGCAATTAGTTACTGGCCAGTGTTTGCATAATACATGGTGCGAAATGTGCCTACCTATTACTAACTTACAAACACACACACACACGGACACACACACGGACACACACACACACTCACACACTCACACACACACACACACACACACACACACACACACACACACACACACTGTCACACACACACACACACACACACACACACACACACACACACACACACACACACACACACACACACAGCACGCCCTTATTCCTTGCGGGGCAGGCAGAGTGCTAAAGGCTGTCAAAATACGTTCATATCGTCACGTCAGACAAATATTTGAAGCCCGTACCAGATCGTGTACATATGACTGTAGTGTCAGGTTGTCAGTCTGCCGCTTAAAATTGTAAACTTACTTATCACGTCATAAAACTCAGCAAAAAATAAATCAAAGCGTAAGTATCTACACTACACTTTGTTAGATTGTAGAGAAATAATAAGAAAAATATTATATAGCAAGAAAATACGATAACTTTGTTTCATTATAGTAATGTAAGCTTTGAATAATAAATCTCATGTTATTTTTCTGACAAACTACTTACATAGGTATCTGTATTCTCATTCAGAAAACAAAAACATTCTACAGCCAACGGCAAGATCCTGGCTGGATTCGTTTAAGTCATAAAGATACTGCATGCTATTATACCTATCTATGGAAATAGCGGTCTTCAAAATGCCCGGGGCAGTGGAAAGTACTCCCAGATTTACCGAAAATGCGGCCAACAAAGACCAATCATCTGCAGATAACGGACTTGTAGAGAAGGAACTTATGAATCGGATCCATAGTAGGAAAGTACATGATTAAATCACCTGCATTGAGCAAATGTATAGGTGTTTTTTTAAGTTTTATAACCCAGCTTTAGAAAAACAAGCATAATATTATTTTGTTTAAAGCAGGATACAATTATTTTGTTTGTCAGATAGGTAGTACAATAGACACCTAGGGGCGCATCAGCGCCGACTTGATCAGGAGTAGAATAGAAGTGGTCGCCATGGCCGAAGTCGGCCGGAGAGATCATCACCATTTTCATTCTTAGAGCAACCCAGATTTTTGGTCCCGTTCTGGCTCGGTTTTCATTTCAACTAAGACTTATGGAACGTATGTTGGGTGAAATCAGGGTCAAATAAAATAAAGTTACTGCCTCGGGGCTGGTCAAGTTAACTGTTAAGATCTCCAGGCCTGTTAAGATTTCTTGAAATCTCAACCATAGGTATTGCCACTACCAAGTCTACAGATGAAATGTCTTTGCAAGTTGACGTAAAATTTGAGGGTGCAGTAAACCGGACGGCTCTCAATCTAATTCCAAAGTATTATTTGTTTTAGAGCCCATCAAAAGCGGAATCCCTGCTGTAATCTCACCATCTCTTGAAAGCTGATATGGAAATTACTGGAGGTATCTCACGATGCTAATGAATTTTCTATCTTGATTATAATGGAGATAGAAAACATAAATTTTCTTACTAATTTTATTAATTAAGTGAAACTGAGACGAGGATAAAATATGTAGCTAATTTACTGTAACCTAAGTTTGTATTGCTAAAGCAGTGGTGTACCCCACCCCACCTTCCCATTTTTGTTACCCACAAGAGAAAGTGCGAAAGCATTGCACACCCACTTTTGGTATCAAGTCACTTATAACTATTTGCTTCCAACTAGATCTCTTCTCATTTATGTTTTCTTGAATGAATAATTAAGATTAAATCTTTGTACGATCTACATTACTTATACTTTACAAACGTCGAGCAATGGTCAAAATTCTAAAACGATACAACATCTCAAAGTTATAAACACACGATGTTTCACCAATGTAAACAAACACGAGCTTCTAAAATGTAATAAAACTTCAGTTTCCCGAAAACTTTCATATTGCATGTAAAATATTAACTTGGTTTGAACTCTATTTTCATTTCCAACTGAAATACTCGTTATTGCAGTCAACAAACACTATTTACATTATTTATACACACGGGTGACTGTATTCCAAATCGGAATCATGATAACGGGTTAATCTCTATAATGTGGGTAAATACTAAGGCGGGAAACATACTTACGTCACGTAATTTTGTGCGTTACTTTCGTGCAGCGCTATCGCATGCGTTAGAAGAATACGATTTTCCACCTTGCTTTTTAAAATTATGGTTTATAGTTATAGCAAACGGTTTGACAGATGCATCCGCTAGCGCAAAAGTATCGCTCAACGCTGCGTCGAGGAATACGTCTGTCAAACCGTTTGACATAAACCGTGTTTTTATGAGAATTATAAACACATGCATTACGCGGCGCCAAAATAACGCACAAACCGACATTACGTGTGTTTCTCGCTTAAATAGCCACCATTGACTGCAGTTGTATTAAAAATATAAATTATGATGTTAAAAACCAATGATCGAGTAAATAAATTATCAAGAAATAGGTCATGATTATCAGTGTAAACTGAAAAGTTTTCAGACTACACTAGAGGCCATACGATAATGTTATAGTAGGTTAGAATTTCTATACAAAAAAATTTTGGGAGTTCCCGTGCTTGTTTCAGGTCGGTTCCGCTTTGGAAACTAATCTTTAGGCTTTTCTTTACCTATGCCGAGCCGGGGCTTTGCTGGCCTACTTACAAAAAAAAAATGGCAACCGTTTCAAAATTTTTTCACTGGGCAAAATTTTGTTATTTTGTAATAATTCAAAAATGGTCAGAGCTACAAATAACTATTGTATGGAAGATATGTTAAGCGTAAATTTCTGCATATGAATGATATCAATAACTTTTTCATAATCCAATAGTTTGCGAGAAAAACGTAGCACAACATGGCAGTTTTTGCTGAAAACTCACAAATTCGAAAGTATAAAGTAAGTAGTGAAGTTGGGGATTAAGAGTCACTCGCTGTGTAGGTAGACCATGCTAATATCCTGCCTGATATTTAGTAACAAGCTTTCCGCCCAGCGGTTTTGCCCGCTGATATATTTTGAAGTAAACAAGTTAATTTTATACAAATTTTCGTCAAAAAATTTGCTTGTTTACTTTAAAATATATTAGCGGGTAAAACCTCTGGGCAGAAAGCTTGTTACTAAGTATCAGTCAGGATACCGTAGCAAGGTCTACCCACACAGTAAGTAATTCTTAATCCCCAACTTCACTACTTAATTCATATTTTAGATTTGGTGAGTTTTTAGAAAAAACTGCCATGTGTTGAAGCGTTTTTTCGCAAACTATTAGATTATCAAAAAAGTTATTAGAGCAAGGTTTTGCAGAAATTTACGCGTAACATTTCTTCTATACAATGTTCATTTATAGCACTTACCAGTTTTGAGTTATTACAAAATAACAAAATTTTGGCCAATAAAAAAAGTTTGCAATGGCTGCCATTTTTTTTTTGTAAGTATGCTAGCAAGGCCCCGGCTCGAAATAGCTAAAGAATAGCCTAAAGATTCGTTTCCAAGGCGGGGCCAAACTTTTACACGCGCGGGAACTCTCACTTAAGCGATCTTGCCTACTGATACATACGAGTATAAAGTGATATTTTCAAAAGAAAACTTGGCCTCCACACAGATCCTCCTTTGAGAACATAGGTACTTACTAATGGCATTTAGCTGAGCGCCGCACTATGTCTCAGTGAAAAATAATCACTTATTGTGTCACGTGATTTTCAGTTCCACAAAACAATATCTACTTAGATTTATCAAATAAATCGAAAACAATGGCAACCTGTCGTTCAAACGTACATTCGTAAAGCTCATTCGTACATTCGTGTCGAACCTCGGATCCTATCAAAACCTCATTAGTTTCACAAAGGATACAGTTCGTGTGAGGTGGATTCCTGGTATTGTCCAAATACAGGATGATTAAACGATCGACTTCTGTTGAAATCGTTGGATCATACTGCGATTGGTTTTGGGCTACAGATATCACATGCACAGCGCTAAAACAGAGTTTCTATTCACAAGCCAGTTCAATTTGTATTCTCGCCTAGGTATTGCGTGTAAATTTTCAAAGGATTTTAGATAAAGCTTTGTCAGCATTTATACTGGTGTCCTACAGTAACCAATAACTATGCAGCCTACTAAATAACTATACCTAGCAACCTATACAACAATGTTTATATTTAACCTTTGCATGAAATGGTAGACAAGCATTTAACTGAGAAAAGGAAATATTTTCATGTCTGATAAATATATACAATTCTTTGGAAGTTTTAATTTTTTTGTTTGTATGTCTGTCTGTCCACAAATAAAATCTTCAAAACAGTCTCCTATTACACGACCGGTGCCGTGGGAAAGAAGTGTGGTAATAGCCTTGGTAATACAAAATTTAATTTTCTTAAGTCCGGAATTTACATACATACATCACGCCTTTATCCCTTGCGGGGTAGGCAGAGCGAATTTAAATTGGAAAAAACTTGAAAAATTGTCACACCGTCAGCATTCCGGTCAATGAGGCTCGGGAAAGTACGATCACAAGACGATCACATGAAGAGATGTAAAGAATTACCGTAAATAAAAATTGGTTGTAATTTTATGCCACAGATAAAAATATTCTCATCAACAATTACTTAACTTTTTGTGCATGGACTGGTTGTAAATTAGAGGACGGTAAGAAGTTCGATCCTTCGCTCTAACAAATGAAACTTTAACCGAACTCGAATATAATTAGCTAACCAGAATATAAACTAGCAAAATGTAGCAATTCTTCGTGGGTGGGTTTTAATTTGTGGGACACTCGTAAAGCTAGCTAGTAATCTTCATTAGAAACATTACCACCCACTCATCTATTACACCCCTAACGATAATGTGCATTGAATTATACTAGCTAGCTGCTCGTAATGTCATATGCCAGTAACTACATTTTGCCTGTATGAATAAGAAGCTTCCTTGCTCGTAATAGTAATATACTCTTGTATGTACTGTAAGGTCCAGCCTCTTTCATGAGCCTGGCACCTTATACTTTCTAAATTTGAATCGCTGGCCGCGTCAATGGGACCACGTTAGAGACACAGACCATCGCCCGCGTTACGTATTATTTTTTCTCGTTGTCGTAAGCAGTCTTCTTACCAGTGTATAAGTGATCGGGAAGTGAACAAAAGTGTAAATAAGTGTGAAGTGACAAAACGTTTATTCCATCCATTGAAAGTGTTTTAGTACTATAAGTGATAGTTAACGAGTGTTAAAATGTTGGAAGAAAACTCATGTGTTCATCGACGAAAGCGAAAGGGTCATCCCGCCAGACGACAATGCGCGGGACCAGCGTGGGATGAAGAGAAGACCTTCCAAGGTAGTGGCGAGTCTACGCAGAACGTGCCGTGCGAACGTAGAAGCAAGAAGAGACTGTGCGGCCAATGCTAGCAGATGACTGTACAAAATTTAAATTTAATTTCCTGTTTTATATGTGTAAATCAACCTATTTTATGTTAGATGCTATTAAAATAACTCGCTGAGTACCCGTATGGCGAAAGGTATAGAAAGTAATGCTTATTTTATTGAAATAAAAGAGCCTTGGATTATTTATTTAACTATTCGTGTTTTGTAACTAAGTAGGATATTTATGTGTCTATTGTACATCTTTTTGGTACAAATAGGCGAACAAATCTCGCGATGTTTCATTCGTAAAGATGGTCCAGCGTTTATGATAGTAGGTAGGAGATAGGTCAGTTAAATTAGAATTTTCCTATTTAATTAGAATTTTCTGAGAATTCTCTGGGGAATGAGAATTTTCTGGGGTGAAATATGAAATTATTTCCCGATGGAAAATGTAGAATATAGAAGATAGTTTTCGAATTCTAAGAAATAGACTTTCCTAGACGGTGTAATTTTTACGCCCATTATCTCTGTACTTTATGATATGACACGTCAGTAGGTATTCTTTGCTGTTTTACTGACAAATCTAGACCAAACAGGTCGCAAAGACAAGGTCAGAGACAAACAATCATTATTGTCAAGTGTCAAATAGATAGTTAAGCACCCCATATCTGTAGTATAAGAAACGTTGTTACGTTCATGTCAAGGGCATGGTGATAGGTATGTGATCCCGTCTGAGTGGCCGACACGGCGAGTGTAAGATTACAAGAGGTGCGTTACTCAGAACTGATAAGAGCGTGGGACGCGGGATGTTTTTTAGACGCTAAGTAGTTAGTAAGCTGAGAGAAGTTGTGAGGCTGAGAAGCCAGTCTATCGAAGACACTCGACTTGTAACCTCGTTTCTAAATTTAAGTTACTTAAATAAATAAGTTTAAACTTTATTTGAGGTTTTAAATCAGTTCATCACTTTACGTTCCCGAAATTTGACTAGATGTTGTCACATGCTATGAGTTGACAAAAGTTGTCTTGTTTGTTTACATTATTTCATCCGTTTATTTTGCGTTTATTCGTTATTTTATTAATTTATTCAATGAACAACAATTTATTTATTATGTAATCGTACAATTTTTAGTAGGTAAACTTTTCGCCAAAATAAGTATAGGAGTGTAATTTGTTACTCAAGGAATAGTTGTGCATAGAAACTGAATGCGTGTAAGCGATCATAATTTTGCTTTTGAAGTGGAGTTGGAGCGAAGATGATTCAGGTATTTTAGTAGGATTGTGACTCGATATGAGGATAGGACAACCACACTAAACGGCATAGCCGGTGTGGGGGGTTTTAAATGAACTCCACGTCCTACACCCAATGTCGGTTATTATGATGAGATGTAGGACAAGTAGAATTAGGTGGATTATATGATGAGATGGTCATGAATGATAAGATGGTCATGAGATGCAAAACGTCATAATTCTGGAGTTTGATCCTATACCTTGTAACCTTTGTAGATATTCAATAATCTTATACTTAGGATAATCATATTCGATAGTTTTGTTCTTATAGTATAGTCCTTTTGTTTCATTTTGCGGGAGAACTAAACGTAAATTGTAAATAACGTCTCACTTGTAAATTACATGATTAGATGTTTAGTTGTAAGTCGTCTTAGAGCAAGTTATATTCGATTGCATTCCTTCGTAGAATTCTATCGTAGATTACGCTTGTCGTTTAGTATAGGTAGGTCACGATGACCCAGGCGGTTAAATGAACAAATAATCTCATCCTCTGGATTTATTATTCAAAATTCCTTATTTTTTTTTTGTCAGTTCATTTAGCCGTAGTATATTGATGTTGGTCCTCACATATATCTACATTTCCAGACCTTAGACACGTATCCTGTACTGTAACGGCCGGAGGAGCGACGAGAGATGTCCAGTCCAACCGAGATCGGGAACAATAAAAAAGAATGAATAATTTTTTTTTACAGTGCCGAAAGTAGGGATAAAAGAAACTCCGCGAAATTCTAAAATAACGTCACAGATACCAGGTCAACCAATTTAAACTAGGCGCGTAAATTTTTTTATTTCGGTTCCAGTCCTTTAATGTACGCGTCCGAAAAAGCGATAGGAAATCACCTTAGTCCCTTAGAAGTCAACGGGACTGGGGGATAAAGTACATTGACTTTATTTTTAATGCGGTGAAATCATATAGGGCCAAGATTGTTACTGTAGATGCATAGGCCGGTATCTATCTTGACTTAAAATCCCTCCACCACGGCACTAATGGTATGCCTTTCCTATTGGATTAAAGAAAATATTTTTCTTTTTGCTTGTGGATTGGACATGCTCGTTGGTCTCGGGGCTGAGTGTTAAGACTCGATAGCATTACCATAGGGTAACCAAATTGAAATCTCGGAACGTCTTATTACTTCTGAATTTAATTTTTTTTTGATTTTGTTTTAATTATGAAGGAGGTGGTGATAGCTCACGCGTAAGTTTTTTAGCCAGGTTTTTGGGCTGCGAAGTCAGGGTAAGATTTCGGACACCCTTTTTTTTTTAAGTTCAAGCTTGTAGAATCTCCCGGTCGACATTTCGGTGCGATTGGATGCACCATCTTCGGGAGTTCGACAGGTCGCTCTCGCTAGATCGGGATTGTGCAGGTCGGGCACTCGAAGTAGTAGGTTATGCTTATTCGGACTACCCTCTAGCAGAGGGCGGAAGTGTTCACCACCTTCACTGCTTCTGGAATAGGTTATATCCAGGAACCCAGGTGTAGGTTTATCCCGGCTAGGAAGGAGCTGGTTAGGCGAAGGGATTTTCCGCCGGACTTGTCCCAGTCGGCTCCAAATTAAAACCACCGGGGGGGATGTAAGGTCCAGCCTCTTTCATGAGCCTGGCACCTTATACTTTCTAAATTTGAATCGCTAGCCGCGTCAATGGGACAGGTCAAGGAAGCTCTCTTCAGTATTGTTTTGTATCTCAAAAAATGATGTTGTTATCGTCGCATAAATAAGGAATAAATTATTTCAATTCACTAATATATTGATTTTTGATGTAAGGTCCAGCCTCTTTCATGAGCCTGGCACCTTATACTTTCTAAATTTGAATCGCTGGCCGCGTCAATGGGACAGGTCAAGGAAGCTCTCTTCAGTATTGTTTTGTATCTCAAAAAATGATGTTGTTATCGTCGCATAAATAAGGAATAAATTATTTCAAATTCACTAATATATTGATTTTTGTGTCTTGCTTCCACCATCGAGGCTACGCCGCCTAGTACAGTACCTAGGTACTTGTTAGTTATTATTTATCGATGAGCAAGGATGATTGGGAAAGTGTACCATAATCATGACGTTTAGTGTAGTATAGTCAGTTGAGAAGCTGGAGAGAAAGCAGTGAGATTATTTTTTCCATGAGAATACTGAAACACTGCCGTACCTACATAAGTTAAACCATGGAGCAAAAACCAGTTTAATACAATTCCGGTAGAAAAAAATCAACAATTAGGTACATACAAAAAAAACGAGCTTCCCTCAAATCTTATATGATAGCAATACCTAATACCTACCTACCTACTCGTACTAACTTAGATGGGTGTATTTGTGGGGGTAATACTAGTACCTACTCTTGTAATAAAGCTGTAAACAGATGCCAATAATTAATTACAATTTATGCATGGTATTAATTATAAATTAGAATACAATGAAAATTAATTAACTTCCCAGCTCTGAGTGATATATATAACAGAAACATTTTGTAATTCAATTAGGTACTAACATTAAAAGATCGAGTTTTGGAGCTTTCCTATCATACAACTGATTATGCAGAAGTATCAAATCGTATGGAATTTATTAAAACAAGTGATGACTACTGCTAGGTACTATCGCCTGCAAATCCATTTAGCCATTTTTATTAAATTACAGTTTTCAACTCAAAAAGCAAGCTAGTGCCTTACTAATAATGAATTTCGGCTGTATCACTACTAATCTATAGTACCAAAGTAGTAAAAGTACCCTACCGGAGTTGTGAACAAAGTCTTATCCATTATCGAGCTCTGATTTGTCAGGGGAGCTGATTCATTATAGGAACATTAATCTTGTACTGGCTGCTTACTGAGTAACATAATAAAGCTTTACTAAGTTTGTAAGTCGTTGCTTTTACTTGGCATAGTATACACATCGGGTTAACAAATTAAGGGATCAACCCGCACTGTATTTTTGTATAAGTTTTATGAACAACTACTAACTCCTTCATTGGCGTTTAACACACATAACGTCCGTTGGTGCGTTATTTTTGCGCAGCGTTGCGTTTTAAAAAATACGACTTTCCACCTTATTTTCATACAAATGCGGTTTATGTGAAACGGTTTGACTGATGCATCCGTCAGCGCAAAAATAGCGCACAATGCTGCGTTGTCGGAAGCATTTGTCAAACAATTTGACATAAACCAAATTTGTATGAAAATAAGGTCAAAATTCGTATTGTCCCAACGCATGCGTTACGCAGCGCAAAAATAACGCACAAACGGACGTTACGTGTGTTTCTCGCGTAAGTCAAAAGAGCTAGTACTGAAATTCTTTGATAATATGAAAGAAAAATGTCAAACGTGGAATCGACCCGCAGACGATGGATTACCGTCCCACTGTTCTGCCACTGAGCTATCGGCAGTTGAACCCTGCCAATTTTTCAATTTCTTATTTTTATTTATGAGAATAATAGCACTGTAAGTGCATTAAAAATCCCAATCCCAATGAATATTATCTGATAAGTTTACTAAACTCCCTACTTGCTTACATTTCAAACTTCCACCGTTACAAAATATAGAAACCTACTTGGTTTCCCCTTTCCTACAATGACTAGACTATTGTAATCAAAATATATACTTGCAATCAAGTATTGTAATCAAAGTATATACTTGAAACTGAATAAGGGTCACATTCCAATACTTACTTGTTCTTAAATTAAACACTTACTAGAAAATAACAATTTTATTCAATAAACATAACCAAATATCAATTCGTATATACTTGAATTGGCCGTGTGATGCCGGCTTAGAATAGCATCACCCCATTTCTTTCCTGTGGGTGTCGTAAGAAGCGACTAAACGACTAAAGGACTCGAGGGTATCATGTGTATTGCAATTTTAGGCGACAGGCTGACAACCTGTCACTATAGCGATACACGACAATAGCTAAAACGGCCCTCAAATATGTGTCAGACGTGGCGATAACGACCGTACTTTTACGGTCGTTGACGCTCTGCCTACCCTGCAAGGGATAAAGGCGTGATGTATGTATGTATGTATGTATGTTACAGTCAAAACCCTTAACCAGTCAATAACGTTAATGACTGGCAAAACCAGTCAATAACGTTATTGCCTAAGTTACTCAGTCAAAACCCTTATTGACTGATTTTGTCTAATAAAATCAGTCAATAACGTTATTGACTGACGTGCCTAGTCAAAACCCTTAATAGGTATGTCCTGGTTGGTCTTAAATCACCATCAGAACCGTTAGATGGTCGCTGCCAGAGTGGAAGTCTACTGTCTCGATCGCCGGTTGTTATTCCATAAGGACATGCCCAAGTCGTAGACGGCTCTTCACTTATGTTGACGGCAGCAAATACGTGACCTCCCCTCCCAGAAGTCATAGACCACCCGGTAGTTACTCAAGGACTCGGGCTCAGTGCCACCGGCGAGCGAAACAGTAGACTTTCACTCTGACTGCCTCCATCTTCTATCTTCTATAAGATGCATTTCAGTGAGCGTGCGCAATCGTCCCACGACCTGATTATCCCAATTCCACCTCCGGGGATCGCGTCGCTGACTAGGATTACTCCTTTTATCAGCTGGTGAGATAGCAGACAAATGCGAGCCTATCTTATTTTAAAAAATATATATCGATCCTGACGGTTACTATGCAGTAACCACTCCTACCCGCCGCATCGCACCATAGCTCACCGCACCGTACTGCTACCCGCCGCATCGCATCTAAACTAACCGCACATCGCTCATAATCTCACCGCAAATCAGTGCTACTCGCCGCATCGCACATCGAAACTCTCCGCACCGCACTGCTTTCCGCCGCAAAGCACATAAACTCACCGCAATTCAGCGCTACCCGCCGCAACACACAACAAAACTTCCCGCACCGCACTGCTTTCCGCCGCAAAGCATAAACACACCGAAATTCAGCGCTACCCACCGCACACACAACAAAACTTCCCGCACCGCACTGCTTTCCGCCGCAAAGCACATAAACTCTTCGCAATTCAGCGCTACCCGCCGCAACACACAACAATACTTCCCACCGCACTGCTTTCCGCCGCAAAGCACATAAACTCTTCGCAATTCAGCGCTACCCGCCGCAACACACAACAATACTTCCCACAGCACTGCTTTCCGCCGCAAAGCACATAAACTCACCGCAATTCAGCGCTACCCACCGCAACACACAACAAAACTTCCCGCACCGCACTGCTTTCCGCCGCAAAGCACATAAACTCTTCGCAATTCAGCGCTACCCGCCGCAACACACAACAATACTTCCCGCACCGCACTGCTTTCCGCCGCAAAGCACATAAACTCTTCGCAATTCAGCGCTACCCGCCGCAACACACCGAAACTCTCCGCACAGCACTGCTTTCCGCCGCAAAGCACATAAACTCACCGCAATTCAGCGCTACCCGCCGCAACACACAACAATACTTCCCGCACAGCACTGCTTTCCGCCGCAAAGCACATAAACTCTTCGCAATTCAGCTTTACCCGCCGCAACACACAACAATACTTCCCGCACCGCACTGCTTTCCGCCGCAGCACATAAACTCTTCGCAATTCAGCGCTACCCGCCGCAACACACAACAATACTTGCACAGCACTGCTTTCCGCCGCAAAGCACATAAACTCACCGCAATTCAGCGCTACCCGCCGCAACACACAACAATACTTCCTGCACAGCACTGCTTTCCGCCAAAGCACATAAACTCCGCAACACACAACAATACTTCCCGCACCGCACTGCTTTCCGCCGCAAAGCACATAAACTCTTCGCAATTCAGCGCTACCCGCCGCAACACACACAACAATACTTCCACACAGCACTGCTTTCCGCCGCAAAGCACATAAACTCACCGCAATTCAGCGCTACCCGCCGCAACACACAACAATACTTCCGCACCGTACTGCTTTCCGCCGCAAAGCACATAAACTCACCGCAATTCAGTGCTACCCGCCGCATCGAACACCGAAACTCTCCGCACCGAACTGCTTTCCGCCGCATTGCACATAAACACACCGCAACCCAGTGATACCCACCGCATCGCGCACCGAAACTCTCCGCACCGCACTGATTTCCGCCGCACTGCACATAAACTCACCGCAACGCAGTGCTACCCGCCGCAACGCACATGAACTCACCGCAACGCAATGGTTACTGCATAGTAACCATCAGGACCGTTACATTTTTTCAAAACCTTAATAGGTACGTCCGACCCGGTGGTAGCAACCTAGACTGCCTGGCTGGTCTGAGATCACCATCAGGACCGTTAGATGGTCGCAGCTAGAAGAAAGCCTACAGCCTCGCTCGCCGATTGAACTAGGCGGGAGCCTAACAACCACCGTCGTGAAGTCTATGACATCTAGGAGGTGAAGCCACGTATACGCTAATGTCAGCATTAGATAGTGAAAAGCCGTCTGCGACTTGGGTATGTCCTCAGGAATAACAACCGGCGATCGAGACAGTCAGCCAGCCAGTCTAGGTTGCTGCTACCGGGGCAGAAGTACCTATTAAGGGTTTTGACTGGGCACGTCAGTCAATATCGTTATTGACTGCTTTTAATAGATAAAACCAGTCAATAAGGGTTTTGACTGAGGCCCTTAGGCAATATCGTTATTGACTGGTTTTTCCAGTCAATAACGTTATTGACTGGTTAAGGGTTTTGCCTGTAACATGTATACTTGAAACTGAATAAGGGTAACATTCCAATACATACTTGTTCTTAAATTAAACACTTACTATAGTACCGTCATTCGAATAGGCCATATTTGACAGCTGTCAAAATCATATTAATGCTATGACATAAGGCCTTTTTTTCTTTGTTGACATGTTTCCTAGTATGGGTTTGACAGACGTCAAATATGGCCTATTCGGGTGACGGCACCATAGAAAATGACAATTTTAATCAATAAACTAAACCAAATACCTATTAATACAGACTATTTAAGTAAAATAACAATATACGTACCTATGTAGGTAGATATTACTAGAAAATATAAATATATTTTAATTTGACGTGAAAGTTCCCGTTTGTCTTAACACTTAAAAGTTTTCGTAAAACGTGCCTAAATCCTGTGTAGTGAAAGTCAGAAGCCGGTACGTAGCATAGCTTCCTATAGGAAGGCTAACTTTTTAAGTAGGAAACTTCGCTAGGCTTCATTTTTAAATGAGTTTAACTAGACTAGCTTAGTTTGTTGGACGGAACTTTTATAAACGACTTTATTTCTCAGAAGTTATAATTACGTGGAAAACGGAATAATAGGGTATGTCATTTGCTCATCAAAAAATCAGTAATAGTTTTCCACGAAAGAATAACTTTGATACATCATTTTATATTTGAACTAAGTAAATGTAGGCAGTAAGTAAAGCTATAAAATAGGTATGTAAAATATATCCCGTAACTATATTAAATTGAAAAAATAGGTGATTTCTTACACATAAAAAGGTCTATATCCACTATACGGTATGGCATACAAGCGCAACAAAGTGAATCTACTTACCTACTTTTTCTTATTTTTGTGGTTAAACGTTTTCTCTCAGATCATGCAATGTAATCGTTAACGTTCCTCAGAGTTCCATTTTTGCACGATGAAGACAAAACAATATTGATATTAGATAATGGAAAAATGGCGTGTTAGAAACAAATTACTGCGCGGAAAATTTGCCATTTTCCCGCTATTTTCTATTCTATCTTGTTCCAGACATTTTGTGCGGTACTCCGGCGGTAGCGTAGGTTGGTAACTAGGTACTATCGCCAGCAAATCCATCTACTCGTTTAAGGTGAATCGTTACATCATACAAACAAAAAACTGCATTTCAGTCGGGTTATACATGAGCTGCAGAGCAAATTTTTGAAAAAAACTTCATTAGAAATGATCAAGGCACACATAAATTTGTCGCAAATCTGCGCAATAAAATTAAACGTATTTAGTGCAGCAGTAGCTCCATCTATTTTCGTAAAGTGGCGAATCGGTTTTTACGGGGAAATTTGATGGTTTAAAAATTCATTTTAGTGTTTTGCGAAAATATTATGTACCCACGGGACTCCCCATCAAGGTTTTTAATCAGGCTTGTGTCTCCTTTACAGACATAACTCCATTGAACTTTTGTATGGAAAACGGAACGCCTTAAGGGACAAACTTATGCTGGTTTTTCAAACAAATGCTAACAAAACTCGTGTAAGTTGGTACCTCAGATGGGTAAGTGGATTTGCAGGCGTTAGTACGTAGATACCCACCCACCTAGTAATTTAGTCTTTTTACTTTATTCGTAAAATAGACTTTGTGTTCGTTATCTCTTTTGTGTTAATATTTCAGGACATTTAGTTAGTAATGTAGGTCCTTTGAGTCCTAGGATAAGAGTAATTTATGTAATTAACAACATAGAAAGGAGGTTCTGAATTTTAGTTGTATTTTGAAATAGCAACTGACGTCTTGGTAAAATCATACCTATGTTAGTTTAAAAAATATTTGCCACATCTGCCAGTTTGTCACCTTCAATACACATCAATTCTTTGTCAACTCCGCTTCTTTAGATGGAGTGATGCTATACACGGCAAAGTAAAGATATGTTTTAAACCCTACGGGATCAGTTTTGATACAAGTGGTCGGAGGATGAAAATCATAACTTATATCTCCGATGTACCGATAACAGAGGGTCCGAAGTGTTGAATGCTTCTCGGACGTGATCACACCGCGGGCAGTTGTGGTGTTGAGCGTTGTCATTTCCAAGATTCCAAAATTATTTCAAATAGCATTTTCCTATGATTCTACTAGTAGTGGTGTCGTCAAAAACGACCAGGGAATAGGCAGCGCCGTTCCCTGAGAATGCAAAGTCCAATCCGCGGTATATAATAGGTCCGGTGTCCAGTAGTGGACTGTTCAGGCTATTTTTGTCATGTATTTAATCTAAAAAATACTTAAATATTTAAAAGTTTGTGAGTATGTTACTAGTTCAGTGTTCCACACTTCTTACTACCAAGCTAGCAGATAGGCACTTCTGCCACATTACTTTATTGACATCATCATCTGCCTGCCTTTGTCCCAACTCAGTTGTTGTAACATGTTTTATGAGAGCAGAAAATCATGTTGCAAAAAGATTTGTGACCAATGCAATAAGGCAATGTTTTAGGCCCGGCCCCCTGCCTGACGTCAACCCTCTTTGGGACTACTATTGTAGGTGGTATCTCCGCACCGCCACCACAATAACCATAGTCGACAAATATTCAGCCGAGGCCAAAAACTCTAGGTCGCCTTTTACGAAACACCCTGAGTGGACTAGGGGTAGTATTCTTAGCCGCTACCACTCACACGCCACATCAAACCGTGGAGGTAAGAAACAAAAAAAATATTCTTTTCCAAGCTCAATATACAGAAACCTACTCATTATGAGGAGAATATGCAGAAAGAAACAAACTCAGGTCCGAAAATTGCAAATATAGTTTGGCTCGTTTTCTTACTTTGGAACTATGTAGAGTGCAGTACACAAATTGACTTGGCCCGAAGCCATCGCCTTAAGTATGACCAAGTTTGCCATTATATTTCCATAAGTGCTCTTCCTTTGCCTCTGTGCTGACGTTCAACTGAATTAAATTCTAGTTTAGACAAAGTGTAAGTTATCCTGTAAGTTGCTGCTAATGGTTGCTATTAACTATCAGGGAAGAAATGCTTCAATGATATTTTCGACAAGCTCTACGGAGTTTCAAAGAAAACTGGTCAACTGAAACCTTCAGTACACATTTAGGGGTATTTTTGTTGTCTTATAGAAAGTACCTTACAGTACGGCTTATACCACTCCACCGCTTGACGTAAGCCTCCACCAGAGTACGCCGCCATAAGGCACAAACACCCCCTTTCGTAATTTAGTCACAACCAGCTGCTCTCTTTAAATCATCGGACTGGACCTGGCTGGAGCATTTCGATGGTAGGTACCTACGCTAATAATATTCTGTAATATTTAACAGCTCAGCTCTTGTCGGTTGAAAAATCGTTCATTATTCCTTTTTATGGGAAATTGTTGTGCGGTGGTTTACCCTACTTGTCTTCCACACCGCAGTTCAACGAGCGTTCCACATTACCTGCGAATCGGCCGTTGAATATTACTACATGTCATTTTCAAAAATAATACAATATTTATGTAACGAACTACAAATTTTATCAAACTAATTCGATCTCACTATCTCAATTAAAAACAGTTACCTACTCAATTCAGAAACTTTACTTTGAAAGCTTTCCACTTCAAATTTCCAAATTAAATTACTTAGTTCTATTATGAAGAGAAGATCGCTGCATAAAGTTAATTAAATGTGTAAATTACAAAGAGAGCGGGTCGGGTCTTCGGGTCTTGGAGAGGCTGAATTCAATTTTGGCGGACAGTCTAAAAGAGATCTGACGGAGAAAGAATTCATACTGTAGCATACTCTACAACCAATATGATCAAGGTGTATGTGGTATGAGACCATCAAGCGTTGCGTTGTGTGTGGGTACATGGTGTATTCTAAAAATATCCGTGGACGAAACACACCGCGCTTTCTAGTCCCTAATTAAGAAATGCTTGTACTACCTATTGGTAACTGAACAATTGATAATTATTAATATATTTCTTCAGTTGATTCTTATTTGTAAACCTACGACTAACCAAAAACACAGAATAAATAATCTACTACCGTCCAAAAACCAAAAATAGTGCATTATTATGTACAGCGCAGTACTACAAAACTATCTGTGTACCGAAAGCTATTTCACCCATTTCTTCGGATATTACGTGCCGAGTGCAAAATCAAATCCATGCAGGTCAGCCGTAAACACGTATGTGAAATTAGGTCGGTGCTTGGTCCTACTCCCTGTCGGTCAATAGAAGCTGGGTTCGTTTTTGAAATGTAAAAAACATTGCATATTCAATTTAAAACATGTTTTTCATACGAAACATCTCGCGAATTGAAAATTTTACTATCGTTTTGCTAACATGATTCTCTCTGAAGAAAATGTTTAAAAATAAACCTTGCAGCTAAAAACAATTAGTACCATTTCAGGATCTAGTGTCTTGTCTTCAAGAACTGAAGTAGAGAAGTGTTAATTGGACATACTGTCGGTGCGAGCCAATTGGATCTCCCGCAATTACTACATCGTCTGCTTTCGCACGTTTGTAGTGTGGCAAGAATAAAATATACTGTACGAATTCTGTTTTATTTACAAAATCAATTTTTTGCGTAGTGATAATAAAGTAACCAGTAGGTAGATATTAATATATTTAGTTATGCTGTTGTACACATTTTCTCTGTCTTTCTTAGTAAAATGTCTCACTTCCGTAGGATGGCTGGAAGCAATTTCTATCTAGAAATAAGCTGTTATTTCGTATATATTTATGTTTTTGTCTTTTGTATAATGTTCTTGTGTGCGTTGTGTAATAAATGGTAAAATAAATAAACGTGCGTGGGTTTTTGATTTTTCACCTTATTTTTATACGGAATACGGTATTATGTCAAACGGTTTGACATCGACGCAGCGTTGTGCAATGCCATTTGACATAAAGTGTGTTCGTTAGAAGGTAGGGTGGAGGATCGAATGAATGACGAACAAACAGACATCACGTGAGATTCTAGTTTAAACTGCACAATTCGGCACAATATTTACTCAAATGCAGGTTGAACGATGTATTTGTAATAGATCTTTTACGTACCTATGCATTTCTGAAATAAAACAAATAAACACAAGTACGGCCGTTCAAGTCATACTCGCATTGCATACTCGTGTCATAGATCACATTTTAAAATAGGTAGGTAGGACCTCCATAATGTCATGCTCATGCAGGACTTGAAAGATATGACAACTTCCAGTCAAATTAGCTCAAACACGGGGATATAGTACGTATAGAGATTCCTAGTCTACCTTCCGTCTCCATCGTCAGATTTTCATGAAATATAGCTAAGAACCATCCCGACTATATAAGCTTTTATATAAACGAAACCGCATTAAAATCGGTTTAGTCGTTTCGGAGATACGTAGCCTCAAAGAATCGTAGACACACTGACATACAGACGCGTGAAACTCAGGCCTACTAAAACCAGAGTCAGAAACTCAGTCACAAGAATATGTTTTTATCCTAGGTTAAGCTAAATTGCAATGTACATGGGATGGGCCTCATAATATTACAAAGTTTTTGTCATGTTTTAAGCTGGCAAACGCACAAGTTTGCTGCACACTCAATAGCTTCATAGTAGATTTTGAACAATTTTAGATCAAAATAGGGTGTTGTAATTCTTAGACTGTTTTAAATGTAAAACTGCGTTCTTTTACATACTGTTACAGTTATACATGTTATAAAATTCGAAAAGAATTTCAAACACGTATCCAAGTGAGATATTACTCGAACACAATGCTACCGCGAACACCGTTGCTAGACGAGAGAACAGAACAAAACGTCATTAATCTCCCACCGATGCTTTTACAAACACAACAGAAAAGACAGCTGCGCGCTGAACTTTGAATAAAAGGAGCTTTTATTTACAATACCGCAAGTACGTAAAAGTTCTAACGTAATTTTCTATTGTTAGATAATACTTTGAATACTAATTTTCTTCAGCACTTTGTATCTGTCATATACTGAAATTACTGTCAAATCTTGAAATACCCTCTAACAATGCGTGTTTCTCAAAGTGTTTCTCTATTAATAGATTATATTTTGAATTTTCACACAAAACTATATAAAATACCTAGTTTGTCACATACTGAAATTTACTTTGAAATGCAATAATACCCTCAAACAATGAACTAACCTGCAGTTGGTTAATGTTTGCAATAAACAGCTATGAATATAAATGACAGAATTAGTTTTACAAGTTGAAAATTCAAACCGAATTTAAAGGTACACAAATATTGAAAAAAGGATTGGTTTGGTTTTATTTGATTTGGAAACAAATTTTCGAGCACAGTCATCGAGCAGCACAGCTGCCAAGTGCACAGTTACGTTAGGCCTTTGTTTCACATATAAAATTGTTCATTTCGAAGATCTGGTTTACCCCTTAAGCAATTTTTTAGATGATTCCAATATAGTCATGGTGCCGCCAAAGACATACATAATTGTATACTGTACCCTATAGTAGTCCACAGCTGGACGTAGGCTCCAGGAAACGATTTACTATTTTTGCCATCCAATGCAATACAGCCTTCTTCTGCCGCTAACGACGACAAATAAATAACACACATATATCTCGAATATAATGTTAAGGTTAAAAGAACTTACCCTTAACACAGCTACAAAAAGCACAACAATTGCGTAAAGTAGTAAATTAAATGCTACCGAATATCAGGTGGAATTTATTGCAAATCCGCCAAATCCCTCTGAAACAATGCATTTATTATCGCCTGCTTTGTAATGGTCGATGCAGATAACAAGTAATATAGGTTGATATAGATACCCAGCGACTTATATTGATCACTCATAATTTCATTTGTTGGATTCAGTATAGGTTATCTTCACATTCTTCTTCTATTTTAGTTTTATGAAGGCATTTTGGAAACGGACAGCAGAAATCGTGTGTTCTAGATGTGGTTTCGTATCAGTAACACCAGACCGGCAGAATACTGAAAAATCGCATGGCAAGTTTGTGGTACCTGCTTCCTTAATTATCATTACTGCCATCATCATCTGCCTACCCTTATCTCAAATTGGTTGGGATCGGCGCAACATGTTTTGATAGAGCACAAAATCAGTATGTATGTATGTAGCAAAATAATTTGGCAATGTTTTATGTATGACAGACCGCCTGCCTGATGTCAACCTTCTTCGGGAATACTATTGAAGGTGATATCACCGTCTCCATGCGGTTGACAATAGTCGACAGACATTCAACCAAGGTCAAAAACTCTTCGTCACATTTAACAAAACATCCTGAGTAGACTAGGGGTGGAGTATTCTTAGCCACTGCCACACTGCTAAGAAGACTTTCAATAAAACTATAAGGCGTCTAATTTTTACCTGTGCTAATGCAAGCCACTGTCGATGCTGTGAGTGTGACCAAACTAATACTGGTCGAATGAAATTTGAGGCGTTGAGCTTGTCAGCGACACGAAAAAGAAGAACTGTGTAATTTTAGTAAAATGTTTGAAAATTGCCACGTAAAGAAAATAAAATAAGCCCCTGCCGTATGAGGTTAAAAGTCAAAGTTACTCATATCCGGAGGAACAAAGGCACAGAGCTGCCTGACATGGAATTATGAAGTGGGTGCTCTTTATTGTATCGCACACTCGCTGTTCCGGTTAGTTCGTGGCAAAGGTATTAAATTTACATGCAGCCAGGTAACAATTACTTACAGATTTGTAGATACTAGGTCCTGAAAAATATTTTCTATTGAAAAATGTATATTTTTTATCTGAAATTTAATTGTTCTGGGAAAAACAATATTGCGAATTGAAAGTAAAGCAGAAAAGTACATAATTGATTTATAAACTGTTTTATCTCCTATTGTAATTTTTTTTACGTTTTGGGAAAACAATACGTGAGTCTCGCCGTATTTCTGTAAGTAAATATCTGAATCTATGTTTGTAGGTTAATATTTGAGTCTATGTACGTCAATACCTTTGAGACTATCTACACATGAGTAATATTAAAAGGACAAGAAACAAACTGGAGAAACGGTCGTAACCAATTACTACGGTAGTTACTACGCCGTAGCCCACGCGTAGCGAAATGCTACAAATATATAACGTGATTGTTTGCGATAGATAATCAATTTTGTTTGATATAAGAACTAGCAGTTTTCAATATCACGAGGCGCCAAAAGTACAGCAATAATCATAAAAGAGTAAAACATTATGTAGGTAACTATAATTATTACCGCTGCTTTTACCTTGCACCAGCATATTCTATCCAGAAAAACGAGAACTTTGCACAGATAAGGAAGTTGTGAGTTAGGCGTCTCTGCCACCCGCGATAAACTTAAGGTATCCATCATTCTTAATTATCTTACTCTTTACGATTCAGAAAGCTCTGGAGCAAAAATTAACGGCATCACACTTTGCGAGGATGATGAATCTTTGCCTTATTGTTGTATTTTGCGAGAACATTAAACAGGGTGGCGTTTAGGGGGTGTTATTAAGGCGAGAGATACACGTGACGTGAATTATGCGTTATTTTTGTATTCTTCTTCTTCTTCGAATAGTGCCGCTCCAACTAGTGAAGGTTGACTGTCAGCTATTCAAATCAATTTTTCGTCTTATGCAATCGCGATACCGGTCCTCTTTGGATGTTGCGTAGCCACGAATTGTGACCTTATTCTCATACAAATGTGGTTTATGTCAAACTGTTTCTACCGTATAGCCGAAACCTAATAGTCGTGTGGTTCCGGCAGAGTAGAATAGCACCACCCCCTCTCTTCCCGCGGGGTCGTAAGAAGCGACCGAGGCGTAAACCTAACCCAAACAGCCAGGGCCAACCGTATGGTGGCGGGTAATCCACCACAAAAGCATTCCAAGGAGGGTTGACGTCTGGTAGGCGGCCGGTCGTAAAATTAAGCCAAAGCCTTTGCAACACGATTTTGTGTTCAACAAAACGTGTTGCGCCGACCCCAAGTAATTGGGATAAGGGCAGGAAGATGATGATGTTTCTCAGGCACTATCCGTCGACGCAGCGTTAACGCACAAGCGAACGTAACGTGTGTTTCTGGCCTTAACCCCCCTTTGCTACACATGTAACAGTTGTTTGTAACACGATAATGCGAGAAAGGCTTTGTAAACTCCGCATCAAATATTCAATGGGAATCATATTATAAATTATGACTTGGGGGAAATTGAATGAAGGAAATAAATGGCTTGAGCACTTCCAGCAATTACTCTGAATAGGTAATAATAATTAGAGCCTCTGATTGGTGGAGACATGTAGAGTGGTTCATATGAATTTTGATTTAATATGTATTTTATACGTACCGTTGAGTTGTTTCGTTATTTTCGGTGTAGACTCTTGTATCTTACGTCTTAAGTAAATTTTTGGAAAGCTAGCTAAATTTTTCACCGCAGGCAGGGTTTGAACTTGCTACCTTCGGCATATGTATGTACAGCCAGCCAACGCCACTACTAACTGTGCTACCACGGTTCTATACTATCCTCCGAATGAATTAAGCGAATAAGAGATATATTTTATTGATATTTAGGTGGGTTAAAAACTTGTTGATAGTTGTATCCACATTTTATGTTAATTTTTTTTTATACCTACTTACAGACGGGCAGCAAACCTAACAAAAACGCTGTTGCATGTTCTCCGAGTCTTATTTTATTTTTGTAATTACGAAAGTTGAGTTGCGGAATTATTTGGATAATAACCTGCCGCGAGGTCGGTAAGTACCATCAAGCCGGTAGGTACCACTTGGGTGTGGCGGTGCCACGCCGTGTCTGCCACTGAAGAGGGTTCCGCCGGTAGTTCACAGATTTCACAGATAGCCCAGATTGTTTGCTTTAAAAAGAAAACAGAAATAAAAACAATATTTTTTAATTAAAACACTTCTCGTGTTAGGTAAACAATTTTTGGAAAACTTGCAAAATTTTCCACCGCAGGCAGAATTTGAACCTGCGACCTTCGGCATCTGTACTGCCGACGCCCAAACCAACTGGGCTACCGCGGTTCTAATCCAACCTGCGAATTAAGCACGCGTTAGTGGACAAGATATACTTGCTTAACATTTTCTAAATTTTTACTCATATTTACATACACATGTACATAATATATCACGCCTAAACGGCCGTAAAAGCAGCAGTTACCCCACCTGACAAAAGCTTGAGAGTCATTCAGAATATTGTGTATCACTATCTACAGTGGTCAGTGACAAGTTGTCAGCCTGTCGCCTAAAATTGTAACACACTTCACAAATCCCTTAGTCGCTTCTTATAGTTCGAGAGCCCAGGGGGTAAGTGGCTATCTCATAAGGTACCACGATAGGCTAGGTTTGGATCGTTAACCAAGACTTAAACAAGTCGTATGACCCAGGTCTGCCAGAGCCAATCCTGCCGAAACATAAAATAATCGATATTTTCAGAGTCATTTCCACAATGAAAGTGCTGGCATCAGTTAACCATTGAAAAATTATGTAAAAAAAGCTTGGTCTGCCACTGCGCACCCTGCCGGAAGTGCTTGCCAGACCTCTCCAAAGATGCCCTTCCGACACCCCTAAACTATTTCATCGGGTACCACGACGCGACCACCACAACATAATAGCCAAGATCACTCTGACAATAGATCACAAGGTCTGCCAGGCCTAAACTTGCCGCATCCTAGTGTTTCAGACATTTGAAGTTGTAGGTCCAGTGTATGAAAATGACTATATCTTTTCCCCGTGTTTAATTTTGATGGTGCCTTAATACGAAATGCTCTCCATAATAAGGAGCTTCGAGTCATACACGACAGTTGGGTGGAGGGTTTCAGTATTGAACGCAATCCTGTCAAAAAGTTTGAAATGGAGGTTTGGTCTATGAAAACTGGCCTATATCTTATTCCCAGGTTTGATTTTGATGGCGCCTTAATATGAAATGCTCTCCATAACTAGGAGCTTTGAGTCATATAGGTCAGTGAGGAGGAGGGTCTCTGTATTGTACACAATCCTGTCAAAAAGTGTGAAATTGTAGGTAAAGTGTATGAAAACTGGCCTATATCTTTCCCCCACTGGTTTGATTTTGATGGTGCCTTGGTATGAAATGCTGTAATGATTAGGAAATTTGATTCGTATAGGTCAATTGATAGGTCTCTGTTCTGTGCACAATCCTCCTAAATATGAAAATATTCTATAACTTCTGCAGATTTTGTCAGTTAAAATTGTCATATCATAAGGAACTCGAATAAAAGTGATTGCATCAGCTTACCATTGACAAATTATGTTAAAAAAACTTGGTCTGCCACTGCTCACTCAGCCGGAAGTCCTTAGATGAGATAGGTTAGGGGTGTCGGAAGGGTATATTTGGAGGGGTCTCCCAAGGACTTCTGGCAGAGTGCAATGGCAGACCAAGTTTTCTTAACTCAATTTATCAATGGTAAGCTGATGGGCACTGTCATTCGGGTACCTTATGAAATTACAATGTTAACGGAAAAATCTCAATCCTGCTAAACATGAAAATATTGGATATGTTCTGCAGATTTTGCCGTTAATATTGTCATATCATAAGGTACCCGAATAAAAGAAGCATCAGCTTACCATTGATAAATTGAGTTAAGAAAACTTGGTCTGCCATTGCGCACTCTGCAGAAGTCCTTGGGAGACCCCTCCAAATATACCCCTCCGACACCCCTAACCTATCTCATCTAAGGAGTTCCGGCTGTGTGCGCTGGGGCAGACCAAGTTTTTAACATAATTTGTCAATGGTAAGCTGATGCAAGCACTTTTATTCGAGTTCCTTATGATATGACAATTTTAACTGATAAAATCTGCAGAAGTTATCGAATATTTTCATATTTAGGAGGATTGTGCACAGAACAGAGACCTTCTATCTAATTGACCTATACAAATCGAATCTCCTAATCATTACGAGCATTTCATACCAAGGCACCATCAAAATCAAACCAGTGGTTAGGTAGGGGTGAGATAGGTTAGGGGTGTCGGAAGTGCATATTCGGAGGGGTCTGACAAGGACTTCCGGCAGAGTGCGCAGTGGCAGGCCAAGTTTTCTTAACTCAATTCATCAATGGTAAGCTGATGCCGGCACTTTTATTCGGGTACCTTATGATATGACAATATTAACGGCAAAATCTGCAGAACATATCCAATATTTTCATGTTTAGCAGGATTGAGATTTTTCCGTTAACATTGTAATTTCATAAGGTACCTGAATGACAGTGCCAGCATTACAATTGATAAATTGAGTTAAGAAAACTTGGTCTGCCATTGCGCACTCTGCCAGAAGTCCTTGGGAGACCCTCCAATATACCCTTCCGACACCCCTAACCTATCTCATCTAAGGACTTCCGGCAGAGTGCGCAGTGGCAGACCAAGTTTTTAACATAATTTGTCAATGGTAAGCTGATGCAAGCACTTTTTTCGAGTTCCTTATGATATGACAATTTTAACTGATAAAATCTGCAGAAGTTATCGAATATTTTCATATTTAGGAGGATTGTGCACAGAACAGAGACCTTCTATCTAATTGACCTATACAAATCGAATCTCCTAATCATTACGAGCATTTCATACCAAGGCACCATCAAAATCAAACCAGTGGTTAGGTAGGGGTGATAGGTTAGTGTCGGAAGACCATACTCCGAGGGGTCTGACAAGGACTTCCGGCAGAGTGCGCAATGGCAGACCAAGTTTTCTTAACTCAATTTATCAATGGTAAGCTGATGCCGGCACTTTTATTCGGGTACCTTATGATATGACAATATTAACGGCAAAAATCTGCAGAACATATCCAATATTTTCATGTTTAGCAGGATTGAGATTTTTCCGTTAACATTGTAATTTCATAAGGTACTGAATGATTAGTGTTAAAGATCAGCTTACCATTGATAAATTGAGTTAAGAAACTTGGTCTGCACAGCACTGCCAGAAGTCCTGGGAGACCCTCCAAATATACCCTTCCGACACCCTAACCTATCTCATCTAAGGACTTCGGCAGAGCGCAGTGGCAGACCAAGTTTTTTAACATAATTTGTCAATGGTGCTGATGCAAGCACTTTATTCGAGTTCCTTATGATATGACAATTTTAACTGATAAAATCTGCAGAAGTTATCGAATATTTTCATATTTAGGAGGATTGTACAGAACAGAGACCTTCTATCTAATTGACCTATACAAATCGAATCTCCTAATCATTACGAGCATTTCATACCAAGGCACCATCAAAATCAAACCAGTGGTTAGGTAGGGGTGAGATAGGTTAGGTGTCGGAAGTGCATATCCGAGGGGTCTGACAAGGACTTCCGGCAGAGTGCGCAATGGCAGACCAAGTTTTCTTAACTCAATTTATCAATGGTAAGCTGATGCTGGCACTTTTATTCGGGTACCTTATGATATGACAATATTAACGGCAAAAATCTGCAGAACATATCCAATATTTTCATGTTTAGCAGGATTGAGATTTTTCCGTTAACATTGTAATTTCATAAGGTACCTGAATGATAAAAGAAGATCAGCTACCATTGATAAATTGAGTTAAGAAAACTTGGTCTGCCATTGCACTCTGCCAGAAGTCCTGGGAGACCTCCAATATACCCTTCCGACACCCCTAACCTATCTCATCTAAGGACTTCCGGCTGAGTGAGCAGTGGCAGACCAAGTTTTTAACATAATTTGTCAATGGTAAGCTGATGCACATTTATTCGAGTTCCTTATGATATGACAATTTTAACTGATAAAATCTGCAGAAGTTATAGAATATTTTCATATTTAGGAGGATTGTGCACAGAACAGAGACCTTCTATCCAATTGACCTATACGAATCGAATCTCTAATCATTACGAGCATTTCATACCAAGGCACCATCAAAATCAAACCAGTGGGGAAAAGATATAGGTCAGTTTTCATACACTTTACCTACAATTTCACACTTTTGACAGGATTGTGTACAATACAGAGACCTCCTCACTGACCTATATGACTCAAAGCTCCTAGTTATGGAGAGCATTTCATATTAAGGCGCCATCAAAATCAAACCCGGGGAATAAGATATAGGCCAGTTTTCATAGACCAAACTCCATTTCAAACTTTTTGACAGGATTGCGTTCAAAACTGAAACCTCCATCCAACTGTCATATATGACTGAAGCTCCTTATTATGGAGAGCATTTCGTATTAAGGCACCATCAAAATCAAACACGGGGAAAGATATAGGTCATTTTTCATACACTGGACCTACAACTTCAAATGTCTGAAACACTAGGATGCGGCAAGTTTAGGCCTGGCAGACCTTGTGATCTATTTTTAGAGTGATCTTGGCTATTATGTTGTGGTGGTCGCGTCGTGGTACCCCGATGAGATAGTTTAGGGGTGTCGGAAGGGCATCTTTGGAGGTCTGGCACTCCGGCAGGTGCAGTGGCAGAGCTTTTACATAATTTTTCAATGGTTAACTGATGCCAGCACTTTCATTGTGGTACCTTATGACATAATTTTTACGAAAAAATGACTCTGAGAAATATCGATTATTTTTATGTTTCGGCAGGATTGGCTCTGGCAGACCTGGGTCATACGACTTGTTTAAGTCTTGGTTAACAATCCAAACCTAGCCTATCGTGGTACCTTATGAGATAGCCACTTACCCCCTGGGCTCTCGAACTATTACGACACCCACGGGAAAGATATGAATGATGCTATTCTAAGCAGGCACCGCGCGATAATGTTGCAAATGCGACGTCAAAGATTTCCTGCGTTTTTGCTAAAATAGTAACATTTCACGTGGTTTTTGGAAGTAACTAAAATGTGACTCATCCAGTCGGGGAATCTACGCTAGTGAGTTTGCATCTACTTTGACCATCTTATTGGAATAAAATCTTAATTTTTGATTCAAACTGTTGTCATTTTCAAAAACATGTTTTTTTTTTATGACAATAGGCTAAAATGATTTTAGATGAATAAAATATAAGATTTACAGTGAAAGCGTCTAATGTAATTTTCTTTTAAATTTTCTATAGGTAGCGAGTTGCTTTGGCTATACAGTCGTCGTCGTGACAAATGACAAAAAGTCCGCAAGAAAGAAACAAGGCGATATTAAAGCATCGGGTCATTCCCGTCCGGGAACTTCCACAATCCATCACTCGTAATTGCCACAGTTCCAGAGTGTCCGTCTCTGCAGTAATTCTATTAAAGTATAACTCATTCATTTCCTTTTTTGATCATAACTAATTACTCTCTTGAAATTTTATTTTTGGGTAACTTGCAATATTTCCACTACAAGCAGAAATTTTGCAAGTTATCTATAATTGTATACCTAACACGGAAAGTGTAAAATTTTCTTACACTTGTTGTCGGTTGGTTGATTTTATAAAACACAAACACACTCTTGCTTTGCCAGAATTTAAACAAATTCATAAAATAATGTTTTAATCAAAAGTAACGTGATGTCTGTAACAAGATAATCCTGATAAAAAAATATTCCTACAACAACCTACGAGTTAAAACTTTATAGAAAGCATGTTGTATTGACACTTGAGAGCTTAAGTAAATATAAAGTAAAATGATAAATGAAGTTCTATCACTGAATACTCGTAAATTACGAAAAAAAAACCGGCGGCAAAACTATTTTTATTGATTTGAATGTATGGTATATCTATCTATCATTTTTTATTCCATGAAGTTCCTTTGGTTACTAATGAAGGCATATTTTCAGTTAAACGATCGAATTGACTTTCAAGGCTGAATTTATAATCAAATTACTTATTCATACACAACGTTCGATATAATAGCAGCGTTACATAGTGAACGTTGAATAGCGTGAATAATATATATAGGGTGGCAAACTTACTTATTTGTAGGTATTTGTATTTAATGTGTTTTGTAGGTACGCAGGTAAGGGAGTATTCACACAAACCGCGTGTTTGTCCGATGTTTTGCCGGATCCCATTTTTGGGCGAAAGAAATTTACGAAACTACATACATACTAACACTGGAAGCTATCGATGTGCAAATTTTACTGCTGAAATCAAAACTAGGCGGTTTTTAAAATTCATTCTTTGTATTGGATGCAGATTTTAAGTATAAATTATTCTCAGAAATTACTTGCAGAGCGATGATTGCTCATGGATGCACGGAACGCGTCGCCGCATCAAATTGCAGCTGATACTGGTTGTCATTTCTATGGTGGCAAGATCCGCAGTATCTTTAGGTACGTGTATTTTTCACCTAAGTAATTAGGAGAGGTCACATGACCTGTATTGCGGTCATAGGCCGGAGATGGCGACACCTGCCCACCCCGGGTTACACCTTGTTACATTTAATTTTGTTTACGCAAAATGTTTAGGACACGTACCCTTGTTAGAAAGTTGTTTAACGTGGAATATGTGATTTACGAAGGCTACCGTGCTGGGTGGTATTAAATAGGATACGTGTGTGAAAATGGACACACTTTTCATTACAGCGTGTTTTTGTAAGGATACAACCCATAATGCAAGTAAGTACATATAGGGTTAAATTTAATTAAGTACAAATCTCTAAGAGTATGTTATAATCACAGAACAGATCAATTTTTATTGGAACTTTTTCATCGAAATATGATCTTTTACTACTAGTTCTATTTGTTACTCAAAAAAAAATGTGATCCATCGCAATATTCTGCGGTTTTTTTCCAGTCCGGTTTTATTAATGAAAGTAATTTAAAACCACACATTACAATACATGTCATATGCTCATAGCACACACACAACACACAGTCTGTCATTTATTTGCTGATTGTCAAAAGGTAGCGAAAAAGAATTCTGCCACCCTTATTCTACTCAGGGTGGGTTTCGTAAAAGGCGACGTAGACTTTTTGACCTTGGCTACAACAAAATTAAGCCAAATCCTTTTGCAATATGATTTTGTGTTCAAACAAAACATGTTGTGCTGAACCCAAGTAATTGGCTAAAGGCCGGAAGATGATGATGTCAAAAACCGCAACATCGTACTGTGCGTTACAATCCACCTTGCTTCTTATCAACCTGCCTGATATTTACCAACTTCTTTGGACTTTCAATTATCTCACAAGAAATCTTTATTTTTAATTGAAAATTATTTTCTCCGAGAAAGCGCACGTTGCGGGAAGCATTTTTCAATTTTCTGCAGCGTCGTAGTACCTGAGCTGAAATTCAAGTGGGATTTTCGATGGCAGTAATTTCCTGATAGTCTATGTTGTTTTTATGTATAGTAATTTTATTTCAGGTTTTGCTTTGAGCTCATCAAATCCAGTAAAAATCTTGCATCTTTTTGCGGTTTATGTTACTTACATGCATATGAAGTTGATGGGACTACGTCATAGCCAAAGAAGAGATTTATTTAAAAAGTAAGTAGGTATGTAAAGAGACAGAAAAAGTAGTACATCTAAAGTAGAGACATAACCAAAACCATACTTATATGACAGACAATCCATTATGGCAACAGTTCTTGGTTTGCGTTTATCTTGTGGATGTTTCTTTTAATTAAAACCGCCTATAAAATTATTTGTACCTATGTTCTTCTTATGAAAAACGAATTAAGAAAACCACCTAGAAAATATGTTTGTGTTCCATTGCAATGTATATTAAACTAACATAAAATATCTAACGGGATCTATTAAGTAGGGATAAGTGTTACTTTAAAAAATATCAGCTAGAGTATAGTTGCAATGGAATAATTTGCTAAGAAATAATTCACTCCGATTCACTAAATAAATATTTAAAAATATATCTGATGGCTTGACTGGGCCAAACAAAATCTTGTAAAATAAACGCCAGTCAAATGAGGTCGGTTTGTATAAATTAATTTCACTCTGACCCTTGTATTAATATTCAGAGCACTCACAAAGTTGGCTGCAAGTGGAATACTGGAATATATTAATTCTGCTGGTTGGCCCTAACCGCAAAGGCTCAAATACCTTCGGCTTATTAAGCTTATTAACATTACAAAGTTGTAAATAGGGACGCTGATTTTTTAAACTCAGTTTATTGTATGAATTAATCATAATGGTAGGCTTAAAAACCAAGCGACAGCAACAACGACGCGCGTCGTTGTCGCTGTCAAATGACTGGTTTGTATGAGGAACCACAAAAACCGGGCGTCGGCGTCGTTGCGGCGCGCCACGACGCCGTCATGTTGACAGCGCTGAGAAGCTTAGAGTTTGTATGGGATGCGGTCGGGTTTTTCTATTAAGATCAGCGACAACGACGCCGTCAAAATTTGACGGCGTCGTTGTCGCGACGCTTGGAAAATAAGGGTACCAATCTCCTTTGAATTTTAATAGATTTCTTTTTTCGATATGATAGTATTTTTAGATCTGAAGGTGATCTAAATTTTTGACGAAGAAGCTGAGGTCTTATATTTTAAAATCAAAATATTCTTTTGCGTACATGTAAGTCCTCCATCTTTGAAACATCGTTTAGCACCACTTTGCCTGCAGCGTTACCTCATCTCCCGTCCCCGAACTCGGAGTCAGGTAATATTGCAAGTGACCGTACTACCGTAATATGAATTTGTTTTAGGAGTTTTGGTGGACGTACAAAGTGCTTGATTGGTCAAACACTTAGTATCCCTAGTACTTCCACCAAGCCAACTAGAACCCGGCAATATTGGCTTAATATTGCAAACTAATATAAGGTAGGTCAGATGAAGTTTGTCCGTAATGGTCCAGACGAGCCAATTTTGATGAGTTTCTAGCTCAAGTTTCATGGTTTTATAACCTTCTAGAACAAGACACGCAAAGTCAATCAATCAATACTACCTAGTTTCTAATAAAATAAAAATAAAAGCATTTTTCTAGCAGTTAATTAGTATGAATTTATATATAAGTTTGTGATTGTTTACTAAACGCGGTTTTTTATAGATAGTAATCTATAGTCACTTGCCGGCTTTCAAAACCCAAAATTCACACTTACGCGTTTTGTACGCGATCTACCTAAATTTTTTGTGTGACTTTGTGACTACAGCTCTATGACTTTTGCACGTCTAATATAATAAAGAAATGAGTAAGTGGACGTCTCTTGGGTCGTACATTTACTGATGTGACATCACTGGAAGCCCGCCTGACCCGACAGCGACACGCGGCTTGGGACTTGGCTGGACACGACCACGTCACACGCTGACACAAACTGGACGTGTCATGGGACTTGAGAACCGCTGTCCGGAGTGAAGTTATTGTTTTCATGTGGTAACTGTTTAACTTAAGTGTATGTTATCCTTTACTTAAACTTCGTAATTTTATAAATATTTCGTGTTAAATATTACCTATATTTTTCATTTCGTTTCAAGTAATAACAAGATTTTGTTTGGCCCAATCAAGCCATCAAAAATATTTTTGCCTAGTCTTTTGTAATACCTACCTATTACAAAATGCTTCCTTAGTCTTTTGTATCATTAGGAATTACATATGATACTGATATTTGGGTTTTCATGCTGAATATCGGCTGAGATTTTAATGAAAATTTAGTATACAATTGCCTGATATTGGGAAGGTACGGAATATAGAAGCGCTAGATATAAATTGATTCAAATTCATTTATTTATGTAGAGAAATGCATGACAAAGAAAAAAAAGCCTAACATTGATAAAATAATCAAGTCGTAACCGTTGTTGTTTCTTTTTTCAACTGTTTCATTCAACATCAAAGGTAGGTTATCAATCTTCATCTACTGAATTAAGTTTAGTTAGACACCTCCCTAACTTTACTAAATTTTAAAGTCACACTAAGAATTTTGGAAGTTTTCCAAAAATTGTTTACCTAACACGAGAAGTGTTTTAAAATTTGGTATTCACACTAAGAAAGTAAACAAGTGTGAAGATTATTATGCATATATATCTGTCTCGCTTTCATGCCTGTATCCCGAAAGTTAAGATACATTTCAAACTTCTTCTTCTTCGTGTCAATGGTTCAAAACTGGAAACATTTGTATACTGACAACAAAAGCTAATTTCTCCAAGGGTCGCATCAAAGTTACGAACTCGTAGGTTAGTTGGACGGGAGTTCGTGGGGCGACGGAGCGTTCATGTTTTAGAAGTAGGTACTTCTGACGTGTATCGACACTTATTTTAATATTCTGATCCCTAAGGGCATATTTATAAGTATCATTTGTGAACGTATGTTTTTTTTTATCTTAAAAACCTTACGTTTACCTTTACAGCCACAACAGTCCACTGCTGGACATGGGCCTCCCCCGTATTGGGGGGTATTGCCATACTCACCAGGCTTGGCAGGCGGATTGGCGAGCGCAGTTCAAGAGAAATTTAATTCACGGGGAACGCTGCTGCCCATTCCCTGGATAATTATCCCAGTCGCTTTTTACGACACCCGCGGGTAGAATTGGGGTGATGCTATTCTAGGCCGGCATCACACGGATAAAAAGGGGATCTTAAAAACAAACGGAAACAAGTTTTTGTTAATTGTTAAAACTTGTTTGTTTAAAGTAAGTAGGAAGTAACAAAATCAACTAGAGCTTCACAGGTTTTCGCACCTTTGACAAACGTGCTACTTCACTCTCAAGTTAATAGTTTTTTTTTTTCGAAACGACAACTCATTCACACGCGCTGTACACGAGACGTCATTAGTACGTACACACATTCCATCTACAAAGGGCAGGGAGTTTATTCAGTTACTCAAACAGCTGGCAACTGTTGTTTATACATAACTTTCTGCTTAATTATACGCTCACAAGGAACAAGAAACTAGTTTCGCAGTTGCAGTAAAACGGGAACAACATTCAAGTTGCCATTTCACTTCTACCGGATTTAATAAGTGCCAACAACTTAACTGGGTAAGCAAGTAAAGTTAGTTTTAGAGTTATTGAGGCGTTGGCATGCACCTATACTGTGTAGTAGTTACTTTGATACGGTTTAATCCGCTGTTTTATTAGAAGGAATTCATACGTGCCGCTTTATTTTCGGGTGTTTTTTCCGGATACAATTTCTTTATGAAGCTTCATAAAAACTTGATACCACACATCGCTACATCAAATTGCGGCTATCATAAGTTGTCATAAGGGAGTACTTCCTAGATCCATGGTTGTCATTTTTTTGCTGGATGTCACGAACCGCAATTATGTACGATCATCTAAATATTCGTTAAATAAAAAAACACTATGAGAAACTAGGTATACGACAAGCAATACAAGGAATCAGCTATGTATTCGCAATCAGCGCTGGTGATATATCTCAGTGGCGACGGCTCACAAGCCGAGAGTTTAACCCGGCTGGCATTCCTGCGGAGATTCAGCGAACGATCGAGTATGTTACTTTAGGCACTAGATACAATATAACCAAAATTTCATACTAATAGAAGGAAACATTGCATTTGCTATCAGAGTCAGTGACTCTGTGATGACGGCTCGCATGCCAAGAATTGAACACGATTCGCGTTCCTGCAAAAATTTCAAGCGCAATCAAGTATATTACCCGAAGCAAGAGGTGTAGAATCACGAAAAAACGTAATAGAAGGAAGCATTGTATTTGCAATCAGAGTTGGCGATATATCTCCATGGTTACAGCTCACATGCCTTGGAATGAACCCTGATAGCATTCCTGCGGATATTTAACGCGTAATTATGTGTTTATCACTCGAAGCACTATCTAGGTACGAGTATAAAGTCACAATAATTCGTAATAGAAGGAAGCATTGTATTTGCAATCAAAGTCAGTGATATATCTATATGGTGACGGCTTGCACGCCACGAGTTGAACCCAGCTCACATTCCTGCTGAGATTTAATGGGCGATCGACCTACGTTCCTACGAGTAGGTTAGTCGAGCCACTCGCTCGCATGGACGTGCCTGCGCTCCTAAGATTTATTACAAGGCCGATGCAGTTGGAGCCATCTATATGAACTTATGTAGTATATAGAGATTTTTCGTACTAGGAACAGAAAAATATCAGACTGTCAATAAACTGCTCACGCTTGCTCTCTATTATCAATGCCTACGCGTACTCAGTTTGTACTATATCTCTATTCATTTTGTTTTCGACTCAAACTAATTGTTTTAAATCTGGTAAGGTAGATAAAGTCAGCAAAAGCTTGCACTGTTGACTAGTAGAGATCCGATAATGGGATAAGTTTAGTGTGCCTTTGTGCCTACACATTTATTAGTTTATTTAAGTGTTATTTGTTGATACCTCTTGTTTGCACATAATAATTACTTTAACGAGTCTTATCGCGATAGTTTTTTAGGTAAATAAGCGATTTACCTGGACACTCGACGTTTCGACTGGGTTGCATCAGTCGTGGTCGCGAGCAGCCTAAAAAACTATCGCGATAAGACTCGTTAAAGTAATTATTATGTGTGAAAGTAATCGCGAGTGCTTTAAAAGTTATACCTCTTGTTTGGTACAATAAAGTTACATACATACATACTAGTTTGTCTCTAAGCTGCGCACAGGTGCAAAAAAAGGACATCGGTGGAAAGACCACATAAGTACTTTTGGGGCAATAATTGTAGGGTATTGTAGGTTTTATGGTAGCTTTGTAGCTATATTCAGATAGAGTCATATTTCTTGGACATGCCATTTCGATTTTATAGAATCAAACTCGCATTTCTGCAGAAATTTCTTACACGATCGACTGCGCTTAAATGTTACTAGTTTTTAAGTTAGTTGGTAGATAGGTGTGTAGGTAGTTAAATATAACAGTTAGGTTAGGTTTAAGTAATATTGATATGATAACAATAAGTGCAAATATCAAGTGCTAGTGATTGAATACTTTTGTGTTAAGGGATTAAATTAAGAGACGGGGAGAGGTCAGGAGTAAACCGTTAGCACACTGACCTCTTACTCAAACCCGAATAATAAAAAAAAAAAAAGACTGCGCTTTTAACTTGAAGTTCACTTGCTTGCATCGGCGCGTGCCTACGTGTTGTAACATGACTGCGTGATTTATAGTTTAGGAAGGCCTACTTGCTTCCTGAAAGAATATTTTAAGAAATAGCCTATTTTTCCCGGCTGCCTAAAAAGAAAAATTCTTAATGCGACTCAAACTCCGCGTAGAAATATCTAAACTCCCCTTAATTTAAAATCTTTGAGAAGCTCTGGGAATACTGCTAAATTAGATATATTAAAATGTAGGTAGCGAATAATCTTCAGGCTGGTTAGGCACCCTATTTATCAAATCAACAGATAATAATATTTTACAAAGTTATCATCATGACTGGGCAAATATTTCTAAAGTCAGCTTTTCCAGGTTATATTGCCCAATAAATTATGGCCATAAATTAAGAAAGCTCTTTCCCTTGACGGTTAAAATACGTTTCAGCTTCAGCGGCCATAAGTTGGTATCGATTCAGGAATCTGACAGTAACACAGTAGGTACAAATACAGCAGCCAAACTCAAATATATCAAGACGAAAAATTTATTACGCTTGAAACCTCGTCTGGTTCACGCCATACTCCAGGAAAGAGCTATCAAATAAAATAAGCAAAGCAAGCACTCAGTAAAAAATCTCGTACAGTACTGATCCAGGAAAACGCAATTTATATCATCACATATAACTCAAAAAATTCCTGATACCTAGTCAATTTAGCATTTACCATATTCAAAAATTAATAAAATATGAGCAAAATAATAAAAAACAATAACCCGACTGCCGTAATTTCAAAGTTGTATTTTGCGACAAAAATCCGCCATCTTGAATTCATACATTTTTAATATAGCCAGTGTCACTAGCGCTTCTGAGACGAATCTAATGACACCTTACGAGTACATGTCAAGATACGCCCAGCCTTTAAGGCTGTAGCTCGTGAAAACGAATTTCTTGTCTACGTAGATACATAACATACATAGGTACTCTCGTAAAACATAACCCCCTCAGCAGTCGGGTATAAATAAGCCACTGTTATATCCGGCAGGCCTACGTGATTGCGGCCTAGAATAGCATCACCCCAATTTTACCCATGGGTGTCGTAAAAAGCGACTAAGGGATAGTTATCCAGGGAACGGGCAGCAGCAATCCGCCTGCCAAGCGTGGTGAGTATGGCAATACCCCCCAATACGGGGGAGGCCCATGTCCAGCAGTGGACTGTTGTGGCTGTTAAGGATATCCGGCAGGCATAGTGAGCGGCCGCTGAGAGAGCCATTTTGAATGTGATGCCACAAACTGTTTCAAGTTCGTAAAATCGTATGTTAGCACTAATACAGTTCTTCAGTGTCAACCACGTGTCAATTGTATCGTTGTCGTCTCGTCTATTTTGTTTCAGAAACAATTTTCTGGTACAAAAAAACTTTTTCCTCGTTGTCGCGAAATGAACCTACAACTGAACTACTGCGCTCCTTTTTACTGTGGCAGTAGAAGCAAACTTGATCATCTCTGGAGCTCATTTAAAGTGTTATAAAGTTAGTCCCGCTTCCGAAATAAACCTACAATACAACTGAACTACTGCGCTCTTTTCTACTGTGGCAGTAGAAGCAAACTTGATCATCTCTGGAGCTCATTTAAAGTGTTATAAAGTTAGTCCCGCTTCCGAAATAAACCTACAATACAACTGAACTACTGCACTCTTTTCTACTGTGGCAGTAGAAGCAAACTTGATCATCTCTGGAGCTCATTTAAAGTGTTATAAAGTTAGTCCCGCTTCCGAAATAAACCTACAATACAACTGAACTACTGCGCTCTTTTTTACTGTGGCAGTAGAAGCAAACTTGATCATCTCTGGAGCTCATTTAAAGTGTTATAAAGTTAGTCCCGCTAGTCTGCTCCTGGTTATTATAGCTACGCGATATCAATTTAGACGTAATGGAACTTGATAACCTTTTTGATTAAGTTAAACTAGATACTTTATAAGTAGGGTGGGAAATGATAAATAAGAAAAGTTATAGATTATTTTGTTGTAGAGAATTGCACACAATTTGTTTTTTTTTTTATAAGTAGTGTGGTACACAAAACTGAGTAACGACCCTATTAACCCTAGTATCAGAATCAAAATTTTCAACAATTTACATAGTCTTAAACACACTATATCGTTATATAAGATGTCCAAACTTTCGACACATGATAGAATACATAGATTGATTCACAATTGCGGAAGAAATATAACCAACTTTTTTTATAGACAGCGGTGAAACCAATGACCGTCCGATTGGACTGTCGCGACGATTGATTGATATCCAATCACACACGCACACATACGCACAGTGATCACACGTAACCAAATAATGGTTCATAGGGGTTATTCTCCTGCGTTTTTGATATTGCTTATACACACTGCTGTTTCCATTCGAAACTTTTGTACAGGCTTGATAGCTGTGCAGTAATGTACAGTGAAATGCAAGTAGGTGTAGAATTTGAACGAATAATGGTTCATACATCAATGCCAAGATAACACTCCCCAGGTACACCAATCAGGAGGTTTTGTTTGGCCAGCGACAAAGGGATAATTGATAATTCATCGAGCCCTCTCCATTGTCGGCGATTACGGTTTGATGAGTTAATACAAAAGGGCTAAGTTATCGGGCCTCTGTTTTTGTATTATCGGCACGAGTTTTCGATTGTTGTTAATTTTATCTATTTTTTCTACTTGAACGATTTTTAGCTTTTGTACAATTATTTACTCAATTAGTTTTTGTTCATTATTAAAACTACACGGACGGGTGCGACACGGCACGAAATTGCTACGACCATCGATCTTCTACGACGTTTTTGACGTGCTACGAGACAGCTACGCGACGTAGCAATGAACTACAAAAGTAGATCAAACTCTTTTTTTATCCCTTCGTGCACTTTCGTAACCAGACTTTCGAAACTAGCTACGAAAAAACACTTTTTAATCAATATTTCGTGCTGATTCGGGCTACCAGATATAGAGTAAGAAACAGAGAAGTTTATAGTTTAAAGAAGGGTTTAAAGAAGAATATCTATTTACCAATTGTTTATCGAAGAAAGAAGTATAACGTGCTAGGGAAATAACACTAAACCTCTCGTGCGCCATTGGGCAAGGTCCCCATTATCCATTAGCGCAACAAACTTTGCTCCGACAGCCAATTCATTAGAAAGCCATTCATCTCTGCTCAGCCAACTCGACAGAGGCTACCTGTGTCCAGTTTACCAACTAATAAAGCAACAAATATTTACAACTCGATGCAGATAAGGTGCAGTGCTAAATCTACCTGCTACGCAAAAGCCCAGGTTCAAATCTACTTTACTATACTAGAGATTTTACTTTACTATGAAACTGAGTGAATAATTTACTTGAGTCAATATTGTAACAATACAAGGTAACAATATTTGTTAGGTTAGTAAGCGATGTGCAAAATTATCGTAAGAACCATAAAACTGTACTTAAAAATGTTCTTAGCACAATTTTTTTACCTTTATCTAATTTTGGCAAAGCAGCCTTACAAGTGCCCAAACTTGTAAGTTTGGAGGGCTAAGCCCCGAAATACCTACTTACAATATTGATTGCTCTCCGTTTTATTACTTGCTGCCATAAAAAAATACACAGGTGCAACAAGACCCTTAAACTGCTCGTAAACTTTACTATCATCAACAAAACAGCGATCCATTTTCGTTAAGTTCTTAATTTATTACTTTATCAATAACTACATAGTATAAAATGAAATCTTTTTGGGTTTCTTTGTCTGTCTTGGGCAACGGCTCCCTTTTAATCTCGCAGCAGATCGTTCTATTAAATAGGTAGATAAATTTATGCAAGAGTAAAGTTTACGTGTATAACTCACGCTGAGATAGAAAAATATTGTTCACATAGGAAAAATTAATGAATGCAGCAAGTGCAACCGTTGGGCGGGTCGCTAGTTTTAAATAATAAAACCTTATTCGCTCTATCGGCGGCCAAGTTATACTGGCTGAAACTCTAAAACTAGGTGTTACAGAGGACTACACAGAGCGAATTTATCTCGCAGGTTGGTCCAGTTGGAAAAGTTTCTAACTTGACAAATGTGAAGCCTGGTTGAACAGACAAACGGCTCGGCCGCGTGCATTCAGCTCCACACGAATTTTTCGCATTGTGAGGATAGTGTGAGTCACACTGCATGGTCTAGTGGTCTACCTAATATCCGTCTCATAGCGTTTGTGTTATGTTATGGCACATATTTGAATTGAATAGAACCTAATAGGGTCCAGTGCGTCAAATCATCCAAAAGTCTACCTTCAGTCAACTCCTCGTCACCCGTTCAAACTTCTGTGATGGATGAATGGTATTGTGACAGACTTCAGAATGTTTTAACAACGTCAATAATATTCTTAAACATGTTTTATAAGTCACAGACAAAGAATAGTAGAAAAGCTATCTAGAAACTTAATTTAAATTCAGCATAAATACAAGTTCATATTAAGATCACATACGTTTATTTATGGTACAATAAATAAGGTCTCTAGATGTCTGAGACATCCTAAGATTTACTGTGGCGATTTATCTGCCTAATACAGTAAAATAATATGATTTGAAGTGCGTAAAATATCTATTTATTCTAAGAACTAATAAATATTTTAGAAGATATAAACACAATTTGAATTTTAATGAAAATATTTGAAGTCGCTGTACTTTTTGACCTGTCGTCTGAGTTAAACATTATTAAAGCTGTGATTTACAGTCTTCTCAAATTGTATCGAAATTCTAGGTTTTGATTCTGTTTTTTTACTAAATACGTAGGTTGGGTTTGTTGTGCTTACGAGTAGGTAGGCAAAAGCGTTCTTTGTTCATTTTCCAACAAATTCACATACCTATAGTCACCCCTGTGAAAACTGGTTGAGTCCCATAACTTTATTCAGTCAAGTCAAAAGTGTCGACCGTGCATTGAAGCGCAGCGATTGTTCCTAATACCGACCATAGTCCCGTGGCTGGATGCACGATAAGAAACTTTAACGTTATGTGCACTCTCAAACTGTTTTAGCTTTTCGCTCGTATCATAGGTAAACAATATTCGTTTCAGTGCACACGTGAGCACAGAAATTTTACTTCGAATGATTTCGTAAAATAGAATTTTTCGTACAAAAATAAGTATTTTGAAGGACTGGATTGTTTTCAATGCTAGCCAAAGTAGCCTTCCAGCCTTAGAATTAAAACACTTATTTTGCTAATTTCCATTTAAGTTTACTACATGTTCAGTTCACATTTTATAAATACCCTACCCTTTTTAATTTACTTCGATATTTTGACGTATTTTCCATATCATATAAATAAGTATTAAAAAATTATTTTTATGATGTTATTTTGAAATTTTCCAAACAAAGAGGCATCCGTATAGAAGTGTAGGCGTAGCCTAACCGTAGTAAAGTTTATTGAAATAACCAAAACTGTGGATTCCCCGATGAGACGCGGCTCACGGCTCGTTAGTTGCGGGTGTTTGCCGACACACAAGAGCGGGGCCCACACGTAACATCCGTTGCTGCGCTAACGCATGCGTCTGTCAGATCCATACAACAACAGTCAAATACTTTTTATTATTTTATTTTATTTGGGAAGCTTACAGCCTTCTTTACAAAACAAATGATAAAATCCTATCCTACTAATCCTACTAATATTATAAAGGCGGATGTTTGTGTGTGTGTTTGTTACGACATCACGCTAAAACGGCTGATTAGATGGACATGAAATTTTGCACAAATATAGAAGAGTATCTAGAACAACACATAGGCTACTTTTTACCACGGGAAAATGTCTTATTCCTACGGGATCACGCATATTCCAATATTTTTGCAAAGGTGGCGTGACTGAGCCGATTCGCGTTTTAAACGTTTTCGCCGAAAACTAACAGCGACATCTCTTGGCGAGTAATGCTTTCTTCCCGCGGAATAATAGTTTGCAGCGGGTGAAACCGCTGACGGGCAGCTAGTATATAATAAATGCCAATTACAAGCTACCACAGATAAGCAGAAGTTTTTTACAATCCAAAAAAGAGAAGTAAAAAAATAACAATCATTAATTGATTAAGTTTGGTTCCTTACTCAACATTTTCTTTATACTGTAGGTACTGCAATAGAAAAGATCAAACCGAGAATAGTTATTTAGTTTATTTATTAATTTAAGGCTTCTTGTTAAAAAGCTTTTCAATACAGACAGTAAAATAATGCAACATTTGTTTCTGCGCTGCGCTGTTTCATGCAAGTTTCTGTGTTACGTTATTTTAACGACGGTTTTCAGTTTGTATCTGACGGATGTTTTATGTACCTGACAGACGCATGCATTAGCACTGCGCTATATTAGCGCAGCAACGGACGTCACTTGTGGGCCTTGGCAAACACCAAACACTCTCCACCTACTCTAGCAATCTCTTAAATAAATATGCAGCGCGCAAAGCCGCAGTCTGTCTCTGCGAGTGGATTTGGCTTACAATTTGTAAGTCATGGGTCACCCGTTTTTGAGCTATATTGTAACTTCTATCAATATTTGTAAGTAAATATTTCAAACTTCATATGGTATCATAGCTAGTCGTTAAACGAAAACAGAGAGAGCTATACACGAACAGAGAGAGAGCTATACTACTATTTAGTTAGATGATGATCGATACTCGTACATGATTTATACTTCGAAATGCACGACAAATTGTTGTCTACGATAGCTAACCCTCGATCAAAATTATTCTCTTTCCATAAACATTTCTGAAAAATATATCCCAGGCAATGTATTGGCTGCGATGATATCTTACCCTTGTTAAAAAACATTCGGTTCACACAATTATTAAAGAAAACAATATAACATGTCCACAAAATCCTTTGTAACAGAAGTTTACAAGCTGCTCAACGGCTTTGCTAGACCAATTTCCTAAGTTAATACTCTATGACAGGAAAAATGTTCTTGTTATTACACTATCACACGCCCGCTCACGCTGTGCTTAACTTTCGTTATCGCAAAGAGCCCGCAAGCGCCTAAAACCACAACCAAATCCAAACACCAAACAGTGTCAAGTTACACCCGCGCACAGGGGCGCAGCTTCAAAGGGGCAAACCGGGGCCCATGATCTGAGGGAGGCCCTGGCATCATATGGACCCGGTTCCTTTATTAATTAGGTTTCGGCACAGACATGAATTAACTTTAAAAAACCGCTCGCGTCGCCCGCATACTCAAAATCAAGAGGAACCCGCTCGGGGCCTTTAGAATGTATTAAGGGAAAGGAACGGATCTAAATTATGAAAAATCTAGAGTAAGTACATTTTCTTCATTTGTGTGGGATAACGAGTCGTCCAACAATCCAATAAACAATGGTGAGAGAGCTTTTCTAACACCTTCCTATGGTAACAGGTCATGGTAGTAAGTACGTCAAATCTAAACCAAACCATTTGAAGCAGGTAGATATTTTCGTTGAGGCCCTAATTTTTTTCCCAAGAATTTTGGTTATCTATAGAATACCCAGCTACGCCCCTGCCTCGCAATCTCCGAAATAAACATGCGTCGGACCACTGCCGCTAACAATCTCAACAACTTCAACACTTCGCAACTGCAAGATTAACTTAGGCGCGATCCAGCCGAGTGCGTTGGCAACTTTAATTAAAATCAAATATTAAACTAAGTGCTCACTAGGGGACAAAGGCAAACAAGGGTCGGTGTTGTTAGCTCAGTTAATATTAATAGGTCGTTAAAACAACGTTCTATTTTATGCAATCTAAATTAAAAAGTGTTTATCTCGAAATATAAACAAATGGTTCTTTAAGTAGTTTAGTGAATAGAAACACTGAATTAGCTTTTCTAAACACAGAAATAAAATCTAAAAACTTTTATTTTCAGTCAGGAAGCAATAAAAGTATTTAAATACTTCCATTGTTTGAATAATTGCGGATCCAAAACGGCCCGCCCGCCCGCAACCACAAAGTTCTTTAAATTCTTCGCGAAGAATTTTTGATTAAAGTAATCTATAATCGCAGAACAAAGTTGTTATCTCATTAAGTGAGGAATTTACATTTTAGTAAGTGAAAACGTTGAGGCGAGATAAAGTATTTTGCCTCAAGCAGAATTGTACCACAGTAAAGAAAAAGAAAAAAATATATGTAGTGGTCTACTCCGTGTACAATACACAGTGTGGTGTGATAAAATGAGTCGTTAATCTAGGATGGGCGACTCTAGTGCACTTGCCAAAGCGCCTTTTAAGCATGGTTTAAATCTCGGCATATTACGCAATATCTTCTACAAGATACTTTGAGAATTGAGATATTATTGTGATGACAAATTTTTTAGGATTGTTTGTCTGGACTACCTATACCTATCATAAAAAAAATGTCGTGTGGACTCTTCCATACCTGATGATCCGAAAAGAAGGCGAAACAACCGGGACCCTTTCTTAAATAAGTAAGGCATTTTGCCATCGGTACTACGGCACTCATCGCTTCAGCTTTAATGCTGACTAAGTGATCACAAATTTGTGAATTCTATTTCATAAATAGCATTATAACTAACTAATACTTAAGTATAACAGACAAATAGTTATTTGTTCAACAAGAAAGCAAAGTTGATTTTTGCTGCGAGTGCTAATTTTGAAACCCGAGGTAGCGAAGGATACTAAAATTGAATCACGAGCGTAGCGAGTGATTCAAAAGTAGTATCCTGAGCTCAATGAGGGATTCAAAAGCACGAGTTGTAAATGTGTTTGCTTTCGTGTGGTACACACAACTTTTCACCTCTACCAGTAAGAAAATTATGTTTTTAAGGTTTTGTTCTTTATGGCTAGGCGAAGGGTGTGACTATACAGCCCAGAATTTAGTCTATAAATAATCCCGCCAAACTTCAAAGATGCGTTCAGAAATTTTACAAAATGTCAATATTTAGAAGTTTTCGTTCTGAAATCGCCGCCTTTATTACGACTAGTTTTTGAAATCTTTAGTGTTAAATTAGATGTTCGAAATTCAAATTACTTTTCTCCACTACTTTTCTCAACAAGTTGAGAAATGTGATTTGAATTTCGAACGATGGTTAAAGACGACCTTTGCCGACTAAATTTTCGCAGAATAGTTTTTTTCAAGCTGGTGAGGTAAAAAAAGTATTTTGATCGCAGGTGTATGTATACTGCCGCACACGTCTACAATGATCGAACTCCCGAGGGCTAATTACATTGTTACATGACAAAACTTTTGGGTCGAGGAAGTTTCTTTGCGTTCCTTACACGACCCACGCTCTGCTGAGACCAATAAAACCGGCTCTGGATCACAGAACACAATGTTATTGGACGACCCATTTTACGCACAAACGATTTCGCCCGTGTTCCAAACGGTGATAAAATCTATTATAGGGCACATGAGTGTACATTACATTTCAGAACGAATTTGATTGTGAAAATTGAATCATTCATCTTCTAATCGTGTAAAAAATGCACGAGCCAATATTCCTGACTCAAAACACCTTATTTAGATTCTCGTATATTGACTCAAGATATTTGCCGTAGGTTGTTGACTTATATATGACGTCAACCCTCTTTGGGAATACTACTGTAGGTGGTAATATTTTATGGGTGTGTTCAATTTACAAAACTGAACAACTCTTATTCGAAAAGGGGGTCTTATATTAGCATCACCATCTTCCGTAAGTCTCGAGGCGACTGGAATTTGAGGGTTTCATGTGTATTACAATTTTAAGGCGACAGGATTGCAACCTGTCACCGTACCATAGTGATACAAGATTTTTTCCGAAATGTTTGTAAAATATATGTCAAAGAGACGTGAGATTGTTAAGGTTTTGCCTAGGTACCCCACAAGGGGTAAATGAATGATATGCCTACGTATGTAGGTTAGGGAGGTACGTCTTCATAGTGTAGGTCAGATAAGCTTACCTACCTCCATGACCTGAAGTTCAATGCTGGACGTGACCCATACTACTAAGGGTTGTTAATCCGTCTTCAAAGTAAGGTGTGACTTTATTACTGCTTGTAAACGTACCTTTACGTGTATATATTTTAGCTAAATACATACAAAGTTAGGCATTTTACACACATTACCTCCTTTTAGACGTTATTTTTGCTATCGCAGCGTGTGGAAAATGCAAATCTCCACCTTAATCCCATATAAATACGGCGACGCATGCTCGCTAAATGGTCTGGATGCGTTTGTCAAACCCACGGGTCAAACCGTTTACGTTTGACATTCAATGCCAAATATTATCTGGCCGGCGGAAGTTCAAAATTAAATTATTTTTGAAGAAAACACTTGTACTCGTTTCAAAAATCATAACAAAGGAGTTTCACCAAGCGCCGACAATTGCAAGTATAAACTATATCAAAATTAAATGTTTTTCATATTTTATCTTATGCTACTTAAACTTGTTCAGCTTCATAAGCTGGTTCTGGATCGTAACAAATATTTATTTTCTCCATAATCCCATATAAATACGACAACGTATGACCAACGGTGCGTTGGCGGATACGTCTGTCAAACCGTTTGACAGATAAGTCAGCTCATTAAACTGAACAAGTTTTGCTACAATATGAAAAAGATTTAATTTTGCACTTCCGCCGGCCAGATGATATTGCATGGAAAGTCAAAGTCTTCTATATTTCGACGTATGTGTTTTTGGAAAGCTGTTTTTCAGTTTCATGGGCTGGTTCACCAGCGGTGCATGCACCTCGTGATAAAATCTTGACTATCTAGTACTTTGTTTGAACCACTTAAGTACAAAAGAGCAAGGGAGCTTACATAAGAGAGAGAACCACCGTAGCAATTATGATGAAGAATATTAACTCGAGCAAAACTCGACTTCCGTGCCTGAAGCGAGCTCCTGCCCAAGTGTATTGCAGCTCTCGCAGGCGAGGGAATGCAGCGTCAAATAAAAAGCAACTTTAATGTGCAAACAACGCAATATGGTGTGCCTCATTCATGTAGAGCGTGCCTTGCAACTATTATTAAGTAGCCGTGTTTATTATGAGTACTTATTTTAAGGACATAGAACAGTAGCAACCCTGACATGAACCACAGATTTTATTGCATATTTGCCATATTCACCACGATACATATTATGCACTGAGTTCTACTTACTTATTCTTTAGGCAAGAACACACATAACGACCGTTTGTGATTTTTGCGTTGCGTAAACAATAACGTACATACAGCCGTAATTTTCAGTTTGCTAGATAGGATATGACGACTTTCGTGTAAAATATTGATGTCATATTCAAACAATCCATAATTCCGCGAAGTTACCATGTTGTCATAGTAACCATGTTTGAATACAACTTGGACCTCGAAAGCGCTAACCCTTTGTCCGTAAAAAATGGGAATGAGCCGAGTAACAAATGGATTAATCAGTCAATAGATTGTGGGCAGAAGATCAGGAAAGCCTTATCCATTACCGGGCCCTGATTTGTCACGCCAGCTGATTCATTAGAAGGACATTAATCTTTTGAGAGTGAGGATGCCTTCTTGCCTCCTTGTTTTCCGGTGGATCGCGTGAAAACTGTCGAATAAGTGTCTTCGTAAAAGGACTGCGAGCAAACTGCTAAAATCTACTTTATACTGCCGTTTTAACAGCTTGACATGTAAAGGCCTCTTTCAAGTTACAAGGGAGTTACGTAGAAGATTTTACATAGAGTGTTACAGGAAAACGAGCATTTATAACATTAACAAAAAAGACAATTTAATTTAATACATATACCTACACATTAATTGCCTTTGAAATGGGAACGTTTGAGACTTCTACCTATACTAACTATACCTTTTAACCCACACGGTTTGGGAGACTCACGTATGATATTATTTATTACAAAAAAGTTTGACACGCGTTTTGACATTGTTTAAATAACTTTTCCATGCTAGTTATTTGACGTTGTCAAACAGTTTAAACCATTTCTAACTTTCTTCCCAATTTTTGACAATGTACCTACTGTCGTGATTTTTATGAAAAACCAGTATAAGATAAGTGGTTTTTCTGACGATAGAACAAACATTTATTTTCATCTCTTTATCAATTATCTTGCATGCAGAATCAAGACCATTGTCTTGTTTTAATAAGCTTGCTCTTGAGTTTCGAGTAAAATGAACAATATTGTAGAGTGGTTGCCAAGCACCAAGCTTCTTGACTGATTGAACCCCTGCTTCCTTGTTAACCCTTGTTATATGTTCATATATTGAAAGCAAGTATCATATAACCTTTATTCGTACGTCAATAAACGAGGCCTGAATGTTGAGAGAACCCCATTGTATCCTCTTGAGACTAACCTATGTACAGCTACGTATTTTTCGTCTTATTACAACGCAACCCAATAAAGAAAGTTTTACTGTATATTTAAGCTGTGGGTACGTAATATACAATAACGAGATTCTTTGATTTTAATTAATTAAACAGCTAACAGATTTGAAGGCAAAAGAACACACTTGCTCTCTACAATTAGCGAAAGAGACGCGTTATACCATGTGTTCACAATTTGTTCCTAAAATTGTATTTTAAACAGTCTTTTATCTCTATTCTGATAAAATAACTATCCATAAAGATATTCAGGTTGTCCAATTTAAACTAATATAACTGTCGGGTTTCTAATCGCAGCATACGAACTCCTATTACATTCTCATTACCGCGGCCGTTCCGCCGCTCTACCCGCTTTAACAATGCCCAACCTGCATATTGAGCTCTTTAATGAATGTATATGGCAGTTCCAACGAATTTCCATTACTTACTTGTGAACACCGTGCTTTAATAAACTAAACACCGCCCGGCTTTGTTTATTTACAAGAGAATAATAATGCTCTAAATTCCACTGCAGTTTCGTGGACAGAACGTGCTTGAACTTGGCTGGTTTTCATGAATATGTGGCTACTAGGTAAGCATACCGCGACAGGGTGCAGAACTTTTATCAAAATTTTTGTCAGCGATTTTTCAGAAGCGAAAGTTTTTCTGCTACAATAACAACGAAGCGATACAAGCACGGTTGCAAAGCGTTATGCATCAAATAGCTTTCCAAAGTTTTATAAATATTCCTACTTATATTTTTCCTGTAGTGAAAAGGTGTTCTCGTAGCCTGCGGTTCCCCCCTTCCCCTTCACCCTCCCTGTCTCGCCTGCCGACCCAGGTGCAAACATGAAGGAAACCACTTTTCGTATCAAGTGCTTTTATTTGCTTCAACTCCGGAGAGCTGTAAAATGAGAGAAACTTCTTTATGATCTTATTTACGATGTACTTCATCACAACGGTTTCATGTATCCGGCTGATAAACGAGGTGTTGAAGAATTTGAATAGATTACCCGTTGTCAACTTAGATTTTAAATTGTATCAATTTGACATCGTCAAATTACCGTTTTAATTGGCAACTATTTTTGCAAGAAACTGTTGCGTTTAGTGATAATCTATTATCCTAAAATAAAAGGTATTAAGCAGTACGTAAATCCTACCTACTAATACTTATATTGAGAGCTCAAAATAGGCTATGAAATAGGTCAGCGACAACACATGATTCAACGCTATAGCGGAATCGTAATAAAATTTTAAAATATTCCGCTCCAATATTTTTACTGCAGGCTGACGAAATTTAATTCGAATCTGCAAGTTCGCTAATAACACTTTGCAGCATTTTTCACGTTGTGACAAAATAAAATCGAAGAGCGCAAAATTCGTTATGTAACGTTTTATACAGGCATTTTACTGAGGGGTTTGCAAATAACATGTCATAACACGAAGGCGTGTGCTCCCCAATGGTTTGAAGACATGTCGCTATAATGCTATCGAATCTATAATTTCCCCAGAGATTTGCCAATATTAGCAAGTAGCATACCGTTGGTACTGTATCACGTACATGGCGTAACTACAAATATACATGTAAACAGCAAGGGATCATCTGGATTACTGAAACTATATCTAGATCACGGAATAGGTACCTAATATTCCCAACGCTCAGTTGAGGTATACGTATAAATATAATGTTCAAATCCCTGTTAGTGTTTAGCAAATTTTAACTTAATTTTTCATGGATCTGGCATTAAAAAATTTCTTGTGAAATTATAATCTCACTCTTACCAGCTAACAAATCTTCAAGCAAATCTTTCTATTTAGTTCAAATTCCAGTCTCTCCGTTCATTACGATGTTATTGCTTACAAAGGAAAAAAAATAGAAATTGCAAGCACCTTAACAATTTCATAAGAAAAATTGCAAAAGAGAAGTCATTTCCCAAATTATTTTGGTAGTTCTTCTAACTTTCGAGTTCCGTACGCAAATTGCTTTGGCACGTAGCCCGTTTGTTCTTAAGAATGACCGTGGCTACCTTCACCATTTACATAAGTAGCATTCGCAATTTTCCTTGCCACCGCAAGTGGAAACAAGTAGTGTGTAAGGCGTTACAAATATTACAGAAAGTTGGTCAAAATTATTTCGGGTGGTGCGAAAACTAACGGTCTTTTAATTATTACTAGTTTGGATTAGATAGGTTATAAGAAACACACCTGTATATTAGTATGAAAATGTGAAAACCAAAAAAGTGTGCTTCTTCTTCTTTTTTTCGTGTGGGACACTGAGTCGTTCAACGACCCAATGAACCCTGGTTTCAAAAGCGTGCTGATGTGGTGTTTTACATGAAAAGAAATAAATATAGGTATTAGTAGGTGTTTTTGTTTAATGTTTCCTAAATCAATCTGTTCATATCTTCCCGTAGTATCGGCGGAATCAAGGTCCTACGTACAAATCCATACGCGGTAGTCCCTAAGCAATATCTAACATTGTGCTTGCTAATTTGTCAGCCAAGTGTCGTTGATAGTATCGCATCTACTTCCTATCCAAACCCAACGGCTGTAAACTTGGTAACTATGTGCTGTCGATGCTGAATAATGATTTTTATCGCAGCGCAAGTACCTCCTATTAAAACATTATTCGTTTTAGGTAATGATTTTGCGGGGTAGAGTTTATATATAAGGTCCTATTAAATTCACTGCAAATATTTTAGGGGCAGATGAAATAAAATATAAGAATGTACTATACAAATTTTTAAAGAAATCTACACGCTAGTTTTCGAGAAAATTGCATTTAACTAAAAAAAAAAACGAAAAAAGTGCACCCTGTTTGTCCTAGAAACACACACTACGATGAATTTGAATTACGCGCCAAAAAAAAGTTGCTGTGATTGGTTGGTTGTTAGTGTGCGTGCGTGTAAGTGAATCCTGTCTACGTGGCGGAACGTCAGTCGGGTCAGTCAAAGGATGTTCACATAATTAATTAAAAAGTTTGTTTGAAAATGAAAAATAAAAACTAGCGTGTAGATTTTTTTTAAATGCCTTAAATGTTTTTCTTATACATATTTACGCATGCCCTTAAATTATTTGCAGTGAATTTAATAGGACGTTATATGTCCTATATTTCCTGCCGTGATTTTCTTTCCATTTTAGCTGTATTTGTCCGTTGAAAAGAGCACGTCAGGCTGCGGGAGCGAGCAATATCCGGCCGACGTTCCCATCTTGTCAGCCTTTCTTACACCTCACAAACGTTACAAGTTACTGTAAAGCAAATACATTTCGAAATATTTGTTCAAGACAGTTTTCTGTACATAGGGAGAAAATGGAAAAATAATGTTATTTCTACTATATAAAAAAAACGTCGTGAGTAAACGTATAGAATAAAAACTTTTACAAATCTTTCTCTTCATGTGTAACAAAAATACGGATAATTAAAAAACGCAGAGTAGTTGTCGTGTTTCTAGACTACGGAGTAGGCTTTCTGCCTAAGGTCTTCTTTACCAAGCAGACGAAATAAACTAAACATAATTTTTAAGACTGATAGTAGGCGTCTTGAAAGATAAAACAGCTTGTAACAAACCAACATCCTCAGAAATGTTATCAAGTTTGATGAAGCACCCGAGTGTGCCCTGAACTTATCGCACTCACTTATAATGTTAGGGCCGTTCATATTTTTCGATTCCCGTAAAGATGTCATAAAGTTTCCCTTCGAGGTAGATAAGGAAGTTATATGGAGGACGCGACCCTTAAGGGCGCATCCAACTCTGGTGATCCGTCACAGGTAATTGCACCACTTCCCTTCAGGTTTCACAAGAAGCATAAATGGGACGACCTGTACGTGACTGCCCCTATCTACTCGTTTATTATAACTGTGTTTCCGCTAAAAGATAATGTTATACACGCCCGTTTTTGCTGTGGTGCGCAGCTGATGCTGTAAGCTGCTGTGTTTTGTTGTTTAAGAAATAAGTAATATACAAGATGAGCCAGCGCGTTTTCATAGCCGCATAGCGCATGGTAAGTGGCTTAGGTGCAGTGCATCTGTCATCCATCATCATGGCGTCTGCGTGTCCTCTTCAAATTCAAGATCACCTCATTCGGAGGTCCACTGTAACTACGATTAAAGGAAAATAGGTAAAAATATAAATTGTATTTAAGGTAAAAAGTTTTTGTGTTGTTGTGTGTCCTATGTTGTTTTATTTTGACGATCAAAATTACAGTCTCTACAAAACGATACCTACCTAATGTAAATTTTGAATATGAATCATCACTGAGAAATGGACCGAGACCACGCCCAACCTCCGAAATGACTTCCAAATTTGATCTGAAATAAACGGCAAAAAGCTACGTGGCGAGGTTATACAACTTTTCTATATCCTTTTCCAACATCACACTAGTTTCAAGTTGCTACTAAGTTTCATACTTTTGACTATATATGCTCCATTTAAGTATTAAGTGCTAAATATTTTATGCGTGTGTTCAATTTACAAAACTGAACAACTTTTATTCGAAAATTTTCTTTACAATATGAAAAAATATTTGGGTCTCCCATTCTACGCGACACACTTTTTTGTCATTTATGTATGGGAGGTCCAATTTTTTATACATATTTCAAAGATAAGTTTCTAACAGGCTTTCAAAAGATTTGAACACACAATTTAATCTTGTATACTGAAAGATTAAAAATCGCTAATCTAATCGGACAAATAAATGGCTGTTGGTAGCAATTGACTCACAAACACTTTAGCTGTAAAAAGTTTACAGATTAGCTGTACAGTCTCTTTTAGAGCTTTATTGCAACCTTATTAAGAACCGAAAAGGTTAACAAACAAGTCTTAAGGGACTGAATGGCGCAAATCCGTTTGCAGACGCCTCTATTTATCTCGGCCAACTTAGATAATTCTCTGCACTGACGTCGGATAAGGGTAAACATCTTCCCGTGATTAATAGTAATCCACTATAGTTTGATAGTGTAATTTAGTTTGTTGAATAAAATTAATCTTATAAAGGAGGAAGGGAGAAGCTGAGAAGCTGGCGGCCCATATCCAAAAGCCCATTTTACATGACGCGTCCCGAATTTATTTCACTTTTTATTTCTTTGTTTTTCGTCAGCGAGGAGACTCAGTTGCAAGTAATTCGATTGGTACCTAAGGTCCTTTTATGAAAGACATAGAACAAAATATTTTTTTATTTTAATTTATTCTTCTTAGGAAGTTGAGGCAAATAGATAGTTATATTATAACTATATCAGCTCAGTACATTTGCAGATGCAGACATTTTGCCAAAGCATTTGAATTTAGTGCCCAAAGACCGGTGTCTGGGCACCTAGGACGAGACAGCAGATGGGACGATAGAAAATCTGAAAATAATAATCAACGTATATTGGTAAAGGAAGACGATTTAATTATTTCACCTGTAAATCATTACTGACTTATCTACCTTATTCTAAAGCTAAAAGTGATGTGAGGGCGTTCAGACGTCACAAAGGGTACCTTTAGATGAGTTATCAAAATACAACCCAAATTAGAGGGTTTTTCGTGTACAAATCTCCCTTGACATGGGTCGCCTTCCGGCAATGTACTTACTTGAGTCTACATGAGTACATCAAACGAGAAAAGTAGAGATAACCTTGTGAACGAAATATATGAAGCCAGAAAGAACTATGCCCTATAAGTGACTACGAGTACCTATTTTCGGGATCAGAGGCATTTTGACATATTTGTATTATTTTTATTGTATAAAAGCATAGAATTGGTAGTATTTAAGGTACAATGGTACAAATAATAAGTAAGGTAAATGGTAGAATCAAATAGGAACACCTTAAAATAAATGGACACAAGTCGACCTAAAAAGTTCGCAACTTTTACTTTTCGGAAAATGTGATTTTACTGTGTGACTAATTTTAATTAAACTATGTTCTATTTGGAATGTGTATTAGGAACTGTCTCCCGATGGAACCAAACCGGGTTCGGGTGGTTTGTACTACGAGTTGTATCTACATTATTTTCTCTGAACATCTTATGCCCGTATAAAATACACAATCTTCTTACCCTTCCTGGGTATGTCATGAAGAAAACCTTTGCAGATAAGGGTAGAAGTCAGATATGCTCATATTTGCTAGAACAAAGGGATAGTGTGCGGTTTCAAGGTATCATGTTATGATTTCCTTTGTTTTATATGTGATATGATGATGTAAGAAAAAACCCTGAAACAAAAGTGAAATCCTTCTTATATTCTCTACAACACTAATAATAAATAGGAAGGATTTGTTACATTTTTTATGTGTATGTAAGTAATCAATAAATTCCGATAGTCCGATTACGAAAATTCTTTCACTATTAAAAAATAACAACATCTCTGAATTACGGTAGCCTCGTTTTTAACACGAGAACAGTTTTATTCCCGCCCGACCTGTCATCGTCATCGAAGATGATGTACGTATTGCATCGTAACGTCTAGTCTCTAGAAGCTTCGACTTAAAACATCAAGTTCAGTCGTTTTAATACAAATACCTATCTTTGTTCCTACCTATACCTACCTTATCTTTGTTCGTATAGCTATTAATAATTTAGGTAATAGCTTGATTCTCACAGGTAAACGTATACCGAGAGCAGTGGGTAAAACTGCTGGGCTGGAATCTAGCGTTTAATATTTTTAGTGTATAAAAGGGACAGGTTATTATATTTTTGCAGGTATCGCTTAAAACGTAAGATGGTGGTGTTTTTTCAGACCATGTCCAGTAGGTTGTTATACTTATAGCTTATAGGTATATGTGGCTAATGTTAAATAGTCTTAAATAAGAATAAAACTTAGTACGTAAATTAGTAGCTTCTATCATTTCTTAATTAATTTATACAAATATAGAATAATAAATAAAATTGCAAAAATATTTATTAATTACAAAGATAAAACGCCGTGGATGTCAGGACTTCAAAGGTTTTTGGGTAAACATTCATGTTTTCGACAGGCTCAAGTTAATTGCACCGAGATAAAAGCAAATTTCATAAAATCATTAATTTCTTTCAACGGTGTTTTGTTTTGAGAAACATGCTTTCTTTATATCTTCGGCATAAAGCAATATAGCTTTTTAAAGAAGGTACTACAAAAGATACAGTCATAATATTAGATAATTTATGTAGCGGAAAATTAGGTACAGCTTCAGTGTAGATAACCATTTTCTTTGTAAGTAATATTTTGATCGTACATTTTATTTGACATAAATTTTATGGTTTATATAGAGGTAACTAGTAATATTTATCTGAATATCGAAATACCTAATTGATAGAGAGTTTATAGAAAATTCGCTCGAACCCTATTCAGGATTTTTGCGATCGTCTTTTATTACATAGCCAGGGTTGCTAAATCTGATACAAAATCGTCATCTGATTCTGAGCAAATTATAATCTAAAAAATATCACGTGTTCGTGCCATCCATCTTCTTAGGTACCTTAAGCTCCCCTGAGATTCCAGTTATTTCCAGTTAAATTCAGTAAGCGTCAAAATCGTCGCTAGTACTACAGAATAAATAATAATGCTACTAGTAATTTGCTAGTACTGAGTGAGCAATCTGTATAGGCGCACGCCATCTCCTTAATTTGTGCTGTTGGTGTAGGTATCAAGAATGTCATGTATTACAACTTACTCGCGGTACTGAATAAATGCTAGGTAGATTATTTTTGTACACATACCTACCTATTATAGTTTTTGTTTGCTACATATGGACGCGATAAAATTGAAACTTTCAACAACAAGCAAATCCATCTTAGTTTTAAAACTGTTCAGCAAAAACTTACAGCTGTTATTCTTGGTGAACATGATAAATCTGCACTTCATGATTGTATTTTGCGAGATATATTATCAAGTACGGAAAAGGGGGGCAAACCTTCCCCCCATCCCCTCCCCTTCTCATGCCCCCGAAACGTGTAACAGTTGTTTGTAACATGATAATGCCAAGGCGTCGCGAACTCTACATAAAATATTCATTTGTCATATAAATTATGTCTGTTTAATGATATAATTTAAATCAGTACCTAGTCGTAAAACTGGATTATTTCCGGATGTTGCAATAACTGTATTTTACTGGTTTGTGTGGGTGTAAATTATAATCCCACCAAAAACATTTACTTGTAAAAAGAACCAAGTCTCGCCTCTCAGTTCATCTACTGTAAAAAGTTGTGAGATCCATGTGATGCCAAGTCGGTTATTGATTTTTTCAAGGACTACTTCAGGGAACTTTCATCTTAAGCTATTGCGTAATTAGGTAACAGACATCATCTTACAGTAACTATATCGATATTTAAAAACTTTTATATTTACAATAACTAGAATGACCCGGACATCGCACTAGACCATCGTATCTCACAAGCAAATAGTGTGCGATTGCCAAGTCATTCTAGTTATTGTAAATATAAAAGTTTTTAAATATCGATATAGTTACTGTAAGATGATGCCTGTTACCTAATTACGCAATAGCTTAAGATGAAAGTTCCTAAGTAGTCCTTGAATAAATCAATAACCGACTTGGCATCACATGGATCTCACAACTTTACAGTAGATGAACTGAGAGGCGAGACTTGGTTCTTTTTACAAGTAAATGTTTTTGGTGGGATCTCATTTCTTTTTGTAGATAGTCTTCCTCTTTCTCTTGTGTGGAACTACTTCTTGAGCCTCAGCTACAGATTTCCTCAAAGCTCACCCGCAAAGATAATCCTATACATTTGTATGGAAATACAAAGTTAGTTGTGCGGTTGTAACCGAATTTGCAGAATGTTATAGTTTTACCTTTATTCATACACTAAATACAAGGTGTATTCTAAGTTTCAAGCTCCTCAGTCTGCTAGAAGTACCTTAGAATTTTGATGATCGGTCAGTCAGTCAGTCAGTCAGTCAGTCAGTCAGTCAGGCAGAAAATTAAGAAACTTTGACTAACTATAACTTCTAAACTACTGGTCCAAATTAAATGAAATTTGAAATGTATCGTGTCTATGCAGTGCTTGATAAGATATTTTAAAATAAGGGTTCTAAACTTATCGACAAGGGAGTTATGGGGGGGTCAAAAATGGCCTGAACAGGTTCGAGAAAAGGATGGTACGGCCGTGCCGCTTTCAGCTCGACTTGGTGGGGGCACTGCCGTGCCCCCAGATAAGTAGAGATGGGCCGAATATTCGGTTTATGTTCGGTATTCGGCATATTCGGCACCGAACTTTATTCGGTTTCGGCCGAATGTTCGGTGAATTTTGCCGAATATTGAGCCGAACAAAAACGCATCATTTTATGTATATTGTATTGTAAATTGGTATGTCATCATGACAAGCAGTGATGCAGTTTTATTTTAATTTGTGGTCAAAGTTTCCAATATAAAATGTTAGATTGGTAAAGGGTTTGGAGTGGTTTGGTGCGAATCAGCGCGTAATTCGTAAACAAATGATGCTCCTAGTTATTTTATATGGACATCGATTCATGCCGAATTGTTCGGCCGAATATTCGGTTCGGCAAACTTTTTACCGAATATTCGTCTTTGGTGAAACCTATGTTTGACCTATCACTAATAATAAAAGTTCATAATAAGTACGTAACGTACCTTACCTACTGAACAATATCATCTTCAATAAACTTCATTTGTCAGGTCTACGGGAATGAATGTTGAATCCCATGAGAGGGTAAAAAACACGCGTTTTTACTGCATAAACGGCTATAATCTTTTTTTAAACTTGAAGTTAGTTGCTTGATTTTTTCACAACTACTAGTGGTCATAGACTTGATTTAATTTCAGATTGATATCTTTACGCGTTCTTGAGATAAAGGGTCTTGACAGAATGACAGACGGTCGGACAGACGGACGAACAACAATGTGATACTATAAGGGTTCCGTTTTTTACCTTTTGAGGTACGGAACTCTAAAAACAACTGAAACATTTAATAAATATATACCTTCAAATACAACATATACTCGTACGCAAAAATCTGTCGTTATCATCACGTCTGTCTGTCTGACACATATTTGAGGGTCACTTGAGACATCTTCAGATAACTGTTTACCTCTATAGTGACCCAGTCGCATACCAGGTCATTTCGGCCCCGCGTCGGTAGCAGGTCATTTCGACCTGTCGTCGGTTGATCGGCCCTGAGCGTGAAGGACCGTTTTACACTTGGACGGGTCAACCCGACGAGGTAAACTTTACTGTTGGTGATTGGCAGTTGGGTTGTTTTTTGGTCGGTCGTTTGTGTTATTTTACGTTGAAAGGACGCGTGAAATTGTTTTAGGCTTTCATGTAGGGTCCAGGAATTGAAATGAACGTACGGAGATAGTTTGTCAGCTGAAGTTTCCGTTTTTGTTGTCAGGAAATAGGTTCTACAGTTTTATTCGGAAGACTGTGTTCTTTCATTCACATCGGACCTATGGGACGCGTGCCTGAAAAGAAACTGTAGAATAAATAGGAACTGATCTTTATGTGATGAAACTTTAATAGGCAGGTCAGGTATACAAATACTAAAGTATTTTTTACTTTTGCGTAAACATAATAGGACTAGAGAAATTAAAATCTGTACGGGAGCTGAAATGAAACGATAAATTCAAATTCAAATTCAAATTCAATAATTTATTTCTTAGTAGGAATTTACAAGATTCTCTTTAAGAAAGTCACATTCTAATTCAAACTTAAAAAAGAGAAAATTTCTAATGCAAAATTTTCTATTTTTTATAACAATTTGTGTTCCTACTCTAAACGCGGCACGGGCGGGATAAAAAAAATAAAAATAAAGGCACTGCCTCGGGGCTGGCCAGGCTAACCACACAGCATGTAACTTTATGCCTCAGTGATTGACAAGTAAATGGAATTACATTCTGTCAATATTTTAAAAGGTGTTCCATACGTATAGTTAGCCGGACCCCCTGGACAGGAAAACCCCCCAAAAACCTGCCCAGAAGTGCACCTATTCTAAAGTTGACAATATTTTAGGCCCTATGCTACCCTATCTAAGCTAGAAAATAAATTAATAGTATAATAGTAATAGCCAAAAACGGCTCAACAAAATAAAAATAATATTACAGTAGATTATTCTAACTGTTTTGTCTTTAAAATAAAGGTACTTTAAATATACGAGCAATAAAATAACATAACAAAAAAGTAAATTTACAGTAAATGTAAAAATACATGTCAAAAATTTAAGAATAATAAGTATGAAATGTCAAATTTAACCACTATACATGTCAATTTACATATCATAAAAGTTTAACCACTAAAATATAATGTCATGTTTATTTTTAAATAATGCCTATCTCTTGCATTGTGTTGGAGCAACTGTTGCTACTAACCAGACATCTTTGTCTTTCAGATAATGTTCAGTCTTGTAATACGCTTTCAAACATAAAGTATTCTTTATTTTAATTTTAAATTGCCTATCATTTAACTTTAAAATTTCCTCTGGAATTTTATTATAGTAGCGTACACAGTTACCCATATATGATTTACTGATCTTACTTAATCTAGTTTGTGGCGGTACAATTTTATTTTTATTTCTTGTATTACGACAATGAATATCAGAGTTTCTTAAATAGGAACTGGAATTCTTACGTACATACATTATATTGTCAAATATGTACTGCGAAGGAAGCGTAAGAATGCCAATTTCCTAAACAATTCTCGTAGGGATTCATGACTTCGCAGTTTATATATTGCTCTTATAGCCCTTTTTTGTAACACAAAGATAGTTTCAATGTTAGCGGCTTGCCCCCATAACAATAATCCGTAGGACATTATGCTGTGAAAGTAACTAAAATACACAAGCCTGGCTGTAGCAACATCGGTCAATTGTCGAATTTTTCGAACAGCGTATGCCGCTGAGCTAAGTTTACTAGCCAGTGCTAGTATATGTGGATCCCATTGAACGGTTGCGTCGAGTGTAATCCCTAAGAAAACTGTTTCAGTTACATAATTAAGCTTTTCATTATTTAGAACAACATCATGTTTAATACTTTTTACATTAGGCAAAGAGAATTTAATACATTTAGTTTTTTTAGAATTCAGCACTAAATTGTTTGACGTAAACCATTTATGAACCTGATCAAGTGCGCCATTTACTTCGTCAATATTTACAGCTTTTCTATCCACTTTAAATATTAAAGAAGTATCATCAGCAAAAGCACTATCTTGGCTAGATTCTGTACCATGAACGGCAAGTCGTTTATGTATACTAAAAATAGAAACGGCCCCAAAATTGATCCTTGCGGTACACCAATTCTGACGGCAGATCCTATCGACTTCACACCATTTATCTGCACTGTCTGCGTCCTATCTCCGAGATAAGATTGAACTAAATCAAGCGCTTTTCCTCTTATACCATAATGGTCCAGTTTCAGCAACAGTGTCTCATGATCAACGCAATCAAATGCCTTGGACAAATCGCAGAACACCCCTATGACATCCTGCGACTCCCAAGCACCGTAAATAAGTTGTAGGAGGTTAACAGCAGCGTCGGTTGTCGAGCGCCCTTTCGTAAAACCGAATTGTTGATCATGTAGTAATTTATTTAAGTTGAAATGTAGGAGCATTTGATTAAGTACAATTTTCTCAAAAACTTTACTCAAAACTGGTAGTACAGATACTGGCCTAAAGTTACTGGGATCCGTTTTATCTCCTGCTTTAAAAAGGTATTACTTTACTGTGCTTCATGAGATCAGGAAATACGCCATGATCAATGCAAGCATTAAATATACAGGCTAAGTATGGTGCTAATGTATCAATTAAAGAACTACATAGTCTTACTGACATGCCCCATAAATCCTCTGTAGTTTTTACTTTTATATCTTTAAAAGTTTTTAATATTACGTTCGCATTAATGTGCCTAAACTCAAATATATTAACACAAGTCTGAACATTGTTTTTAAGAAGATTTGACGCGATGATTGGCGAAGAGTTAAGTGACTCAGTAGTTTTGAATGGGATGTTACTGAAAAAGTTTCAAACTCATTAGCTACATCAGCGTCTGCAGTAACAATGCCCTGACCAGTCATCAAAGAATGAGATTTTTCAATTGGTTTGTTTCGACCAGTCTCTGAATTGACAACTTTCCAAACAGTTTTAATAACATTTTCAGCAGAGTATATTTTATTTTTGGTGAAAATTGCTTTAGCTTGTATGCAAACATTTTTGAATTTGACTTTGATAATAGGCACCACTTAGCAATTGCTTAGGTAATGTTGACTATAGACTATAAAGTAACCAAAATACTTACCTATGATTATAAGGGAACTCAAAAAATCTATTTATAACAATATTATCCTACATGGAATAAAACTTTGACTTTGATAAATTCTATGTGTAAAATCGAATATTCACGATAAAATCAGGATGTTGGACATCCGTCAGGCAAAAGGCGGCGCGCAAACTTTGAGCGCTGTAAACGGATTGGCTAACGAGTCGTGTACGGGTGACGTCATACAGTTAGGCGGGAACCACACGTTACGTCCGTTGCTGCGCTATTTTAACGCTGCTTAGTGCATGCGTAAAAACAATACGAATTTCCATGTTATTTCCATACAAAAACGGTTTTTTTCAACGCAGTGTTGTGCGATACACAACGCTAGCGAATTCGTCTGGCAAGATGGATATTCACATTTCCATATAGCATGCGTGTGCGTAATGCAGCGGAAAAATTACGCAGAAACGGACGCCTCGTATGAACCCCGCCTTAAAGAGACGCCGTTCCATTTGCTTTCACGTCGTTCTAGCTTTCGAACTTTTGGAAATTCAAAATATCGAATCATATATTTCCACTGAAGTTTTCTTGTAACTAGTCCAAGTTGGGTAAAGAGACAATGCGGATGGTAAAGCTAGTTTACCACCTATGATGGCCATTTGGTGCCAGACTTAAGACCTAAAGTAATCAAACTAAAACATGGCAAACACGTTACAAATAATATCACTTGAATAGGAACGCCGTGTAATGAAGTCGAATAGCATTACCCGACATCTTTACCGTGGGTGACGTAAGAAGAAGATTTGAGAGTTGATGTATATCAATCTTAGGCGACAGGTTGACATGGCTGAATTTTGTCATAAGTGGTGCAGATGGCCGCTTTTACAGACATTAGTCTCTGCCTACCTGCAGCCTACCCTGCAAGGGATATAGGCGTGAATTATGTATGTATATATAAATAGGAATATAAAAAAATATTGCAATTATCTACTTATCTAGTATGTCATATAATAGGTGAAATCGCGACTGCATATACAACGGCTAAACAGTACGAAAACAAACACCGCTGCGGTGCGGCCACGCATACAGTCTGCCTTTGTTCCATTCCGCGTATTTTAGTCCCGTTAGTTAGCCGATTAATACTTCGGATCGTCATACCGGTACCAAATTTTAATATGTCAATAAACATGACATAAGCTCTAGAAAACCGCCGGGAGACAAGCTGATGAGGGCCTGTCTCCCGCAGAAATGACGTCATCAAGATGGCGGCCGCCGCATTTAGAAAACTGCAAATTGTTTGAAAACTATAAGTTGCATTGTCATGTGCATGGTATCAAATGAAAGCTAATTAATTGTTCTACACATTTGTCTTGAACTACGACCAGGTACATAGCATGATTTTGAAATAAAAAGACTTTATGTAAAAAAACAGTAAATAGTTTATTTTGTATGGCTATAGAATTCAAAATATTCATTTTTAACAAAAGTGACATAGAAGAAAAGTAACGCTCAATGCAATAGCTAAAAAAATCTAAAAGAACTTTATTGTTAGAATAAAGAGACCTTAAGTTACACTGATTTGAGTACAACGCTGTCTCTTTCCGCGCCACTTCTATTTGTTGTATATGCACGTGTGTGGTGTCAAATGAAAGGTAATTAATTGTTCTGCATTATTCTTCTGAAGCACAACCAGGTACATAGCATGGTTACAAAAATTTAAAAACTTTAAAAGCTATTTTTGTCGGGTTATAGAAACTAAAATAATACTTACTTACTCCGCTGGTTCAGCGACCCGAAGTGGATCTTGGCCTCCGATGCAACTGCACGCCACACTTCCCTGTTCTGCGCAGTTTGCTTCCAATCAGGCTTTTGGAGTGTAGGTCCTTCAGAATTCCGTCAGTCCAGCGAAATCTAGGTCTTCCGGCAGGAACTCCGATACAGGTTAGAGGGTTTGGAGGTCTAAAAATGCATTGAAAAGGCTGGGAAATTTGCGAATCCGAGCGAGACACACTAAAGAGGTGAGACTTAAGATCTAAGGGCCCTTTTCCTGTCATGCGTATTTTCGCACGCGCGCGGATCTGGTCCGCATGCGGGCCGCACGCATCTTATCTTTTGATACATGTTTTTCCTATCATGCAGCTAGCACGCGCGCGGAACGCGGATTGACGCAAACGAAATCCCTGTCCTGCATGTGACCAGGAGCGTGCTATCATCCGCATGCGGACCAGATCCGCGCGCGTGCGAAAATACGCATGACAGGAAAGAAACTACACTGAAAGAGAAAATGGTGGACACAATGATGCGAAAAAGATGTAGAAGAAATCACAAAATCCTAGCGGAACAAGATAAAGAGTGGCAGGATAAATACGATAAATTGCACACAAGATGCAAGAATACAATAAGAAATGCAAAAGGACACTTCCTAGAACGCAAAGTTGGAGAAATAAAGACACCAATTAGATCAAGTGAAATTCGTAAATTTTATCAGGACATAAGATTGGTCAAGAAAGGATACCAGCCCGTCGCTCAGTTTCTTGAAAATGACGAAGGAAATCTCGTCTGACCCGGAAAAGCTGAAAACTGAACGGTACAAATATTTTAAGACCCTGCTAAATTGCTTGCTGGTAGTTTTCAGTCTAAATTAGCGAGATATATGTGAAGCGGAAAGCTATTATGCACCTAAAGAACAACAAATGTCCAGGGATTGACGACATGCCGGTAGAACTGTGGAAGTATGGCAGAGGAGCACTACAGTCGCAAATGAGAATATTGATACTATAGAAGGAAGAAAAACTGCCAAAAGATTGGAATATGGGAGTTATCTACCCAATTCACAAAAGAAGCTCTTGAAATAAATTCTCCAACTATAATGGTACCTATAGCGCTACTCCTGACTGCCTACAAAGTACTGTCTTCTTGTCTCTCGGATGCTTTTGAAGTGGACACAGGGCTCAAACAAGGAGACGCGCTATCACCTATGTTGTTTAACTTGATGCTCAAATACGTGGTCCAAAAACTTCGTTGATGGTGTGGAGTTAAACGGAACGTATAAAATAATAGGTTATGCCGACGGCCTGGCCCTAATAGGTAGAAGTGCTGCAGACGTGAGAGCAATGGCCAGTACACCGGAGGAAGAAGGAAGAAAAGTAAGTCCCACGGTAACCTATGACAAGACAGAGTACCTCCACATGAGAAGATTCAAGAGCGCCAAGACTAAGAGAAAGAACCTTATAGCCAATGACACCTCCTACAAAGGGGTGAACAAATTTAAGTACGACGAAATCAACATTCGCGTCCAGAATGCCCCAAGGTACTTAGCAGCCCTGCACAATGTGTTGACATCGAAACTTGCAGGATAACAAGGGTTCGTATTTACAAGACCGTCATATGTCCTTACCTTAAGGCCTAATAATGTACGGATGCGAAACATGGACGTTATCCTTGACGGAGTAAGAAAAGCTTTTAATTAGGAAAACACTACGGAAAATCCTGGGACCAACTCAGAATGAGCATAAAACTTTTAGAAATAGAAAAACAGGAGATAGAAAATCATCGCCCAACATCATCGGGGAGAGTGAAGCCGATAGGCTACGCTGGCTGGCTTGCCACGTCGAGCAGATAGAAGGGTCGGCCGACGAGCAAGCGTCGTGTCGGACAACCTACGTATAAGTAGATATAGCTGGACTGACGAAATCTTATTTCCTGAATTTCTATTTTCACTTGATCTAATTAGTGTCTTTATTTCTCCAATTTTGCGTTTTAGGTGGTGTTTTTTCGCATTTCTTATAGTATTCTTGCATCTTGTGTGCACTTTATCGTACCACTCTTTATCTTGTTCCGCTAGAATTTTGTGATTTCTCCTTTCTTCTACATCTATTTCGCATCATTGTGTCCATCATGTTCTCTTTGAGTGTCGTTTATTTCTCCATAAGATCTTAGTCTCACCTCTTTAATGCGTCTCATCGGGTCGTTGAACGACTCGGTGTCCCATACGAGAGAGAGAGAACGTGTCTCAGGTTCGGAAATTTCCCAGCCTTTTCAATGCATTTTAGACCTCCAAACCCTTTAACCTGTATCAGGTTCCTGTCGAACGACCTAGATATCGCTGGACTGACCAAATTCTGAAGGACCTGCACTCACTCCAAAAGCCTGATTGTAAGCAAACTGCGCAGAACTCCAAAAGCCTGATGGGAAGTATAGCGTGCAGTTGCATCAGAGAAAATCCACTTTAGGTCGCTGTGTCAGCGTAGTAAGTAAGTATTATTTGAGTTTCTATAACCCCATAAAAATTGGTTTCAAAGTTCTTTTTAATATTAATTCTTTAACTATGCTATGTAGCTGGTTGTGCTTCAGAAGAATAATGCAGAACAATTAATTACCTTATATTTGACACCATACCGTGCATATACTACAAATAGTAGTGGCGCGGAAAGAGATAGCGTTGTACTCAAATCAGTGTAACTTAAGTTCTCTTTATCCGAACAAGAAAGTGCTTTTAGATTTTTGTAGCTATTGCATTGAACGTTACTTTTCTTCTATATCACTTTTGTTAAAAATGATTATTTTGAATTCTATAGCCACACAAATAAACTATTTGCTGTTTTTACATAAAGTCTTTTAATTTCGAAATCATGCTATGTACCTGGTCGTAGTTCAAGACAAATGTGTAGAACAATTAATTAGCTTTCATTTGATACCATGCACATGACAATGTAACTTAAAGTTTTCAAACAATTTGCAGTTTTCTAAATGCGGCGGCCGCCATCTTGATGACGTCATTTCTGCGGGAGACAGGCCCTCATCAGCTTGTCTCCCGGCGGTTTTCTAGAGCTTATGTCATGTTTATTGACATACTAAAATTTGGTACCGGTATGACGATCCGAAGTATTTTGACTAAATTCGGGATTAACTTACGCCGCTATTTACACAGTCCTACACGACCGCGTTATCTGGTGAACACAGCGCGGTTTAGAACTTACCGAATTATCACACCGACTGTCAAAACGCCATTGAAGCCAATTTTAAATAATGGCCAGTACAGCCAGTACCGCTCCTAGTGTGTAGACAAAGCTAAGCCGAAGGGGCTATTCATTTATCTTTCTAATACTGAAACAAGCAAGAATTGTAAATAGATTTGGGATCTCAGAAAGGGTCCAACGATTTCATTGAAATTTGTACCTATTTAGGCAGTCTTGTGGGCGGGCGAATAATACCTACAAAATGACGCGGGTACAGATAGGGTAACTAACAGGACAAAACTAAAAACGACGCGATGCTTGCAAACAACTTTGTTCCACTCCGTTTACACAGTCCTACACGACCGCGTTATTTGGTGAACACAGCGCGGTTTAGACTTACCGAATTATCACACCGACTGTCAGAACGCCATTGAAGCCAATTTTGAATAATGGCCAGTACAGTCAGTACCGCTCTCAGTGTGTAGACAAAGCTAAAAGCCGATGGGGCTAATATTCATTTATCTTTCTAATACTGAAACAAGCAAGAATTGTAAATAGATTTGGGATCTCAGAAAGGGTCCAACGATTTCATGGAAATCTGTATCTATTTAGGGAGTCTTGTGGGCGGGCGAGTTACACCTACAAAATGACGCGGATACAGATAGGGTAACTAACAGGACAAAACTAAAAACGACGCGATGCATGCAAACAACTTTGGTCCACTCCACATATTTACACAGTCCTACACGACCGCGTTATCTGTGGACGCAGCGATGTTTAGACTTACCGAATTATCACACCGACTGTCTGACCGCCATTGAAGCCAATTTTGAATTATGGCTGCCGAATTTGTAATCGTGTGGACAGTACAGAATTGTGAATTGTTTTGACATTTGATATATTATGACATTTCAACTGGTTTGACATTTTAAATTGTATACTTAAATTTGTACTATTTGCACGCTTGCATGCGAGCTGAACATTATGTGCTTACTATTATAATAAGATCGATTTTAACTATGTTCTTGCAAATAAACTTTCTTGATTCTTGACAGACAGTACCGCTTCCAGTTGTAGCCAAAAGCTAAAAGCTGAAGGGACCAATGTTCACCTGTGTCACACCGATCTAAACGTGTAAGAATTATTTAAGCTATAGCTATTGATGCACCTTAGTACGTCTATCTAACAGTCGTCTCTTCTACGACGTCGTAGCACCAATTCTACGGCGTAGCAAATTCTACGCTCGGAGAGGGGTCCAAACATTTCATGGAATTTCACGGAAATACTTAGGGAGTTTCGGGGGCGATAAATACCTACAATAATGACGCGACTGCAGATAGAGTAACTAAACAGTACAAAACTATGCCACCGCGCATGCAGACAACCTTTATACCACTGCGCATATTTACACCGTCCTACAAACCACGCAACCTGTGGACGAAGTACGGTTTAGAACTTACCGAATTATCACACCGAATGTCAGACCGCCATTGAAGCCAATTTTGAATAATGGCCGCCGATAGTGAATACAATCCCGGGAGCCCGAATCCTGGGATCCCGGGATCAGTCATTTCAGTCCGAAAATCCCGGGATTCTAATTTACAAATACCGGGATTTTCGGGATCAACAGGAAGAGGTAAATTAATAGATACCATTGTTAATAACATCGATTTTTAAAAATAGTGCTACAAAAATTTAACCTATTTGAGGCTTACCAAATTTACCAAATTATCACACCGACTGTCAGACCGCCATTGAAGCCAATTTTGAATAATGGCCGAATTTATAATCGTGTAGACAGTACAGACAGTACCGCTCCCAGTGTAGGCAAAAGCTAAAAGCTGAAGAGGCCAATGTTCATCTATATAATACATCTACCTAAACGAGTAAAAATTGTATAAGCTATAGCTATTGATGCAACTTAGTACGTCTAGCTACAGTCGTCTCTTCTACGACGTCGTAGCACCAGTTCTACGGCGTAGCAAATTCTACGCTCGGAAAGGGTCTAAAGATTTCATGGAAATTTGTACGTAGGAAGTTTCAAGAGCAAGTAGTACCTACAATAATGACGTGACTGCAGATATAGTAACTAAACAGTACAAAACTGAACGCCACCGTGCATGCAGTCAACCTTTATCCCACTGCGCATATTTACACAGTCCTACACGACCGCGTTATCTGGTGAACACAGCGTGGTTTAGGACTTACCGAATTGTCACACCGACTGTCTACCGCCATTGAAGCCAATTTTGAATAATGGCCGCCGAATTTATAATCGTGTGGACAGTACCGCTAGTACCGCTCCCAGTGCCAGCTAAAAGCCAAAGAGGCCAATCTTCGAAAAGAATAAGAGTTGTAGAAAACGAGCAACATTATGTAGATTACGTACGTAGGTATATCGTGAAATTTTACTAGTGACCGATAGCAAAAACTTAGAACCATCTAGTGATAAAGAAGAACTTTCCCCAACATACATATGCCGAAATATGAAACAAAAATTTGGACCTCCTCAGCTGATCGGCAATTTTGTATGGCAGGTCCTCTACAGTTTTTTCTTTTATGACGTCGTAGCACCAGTTCTACGGCGTAGCAAATTCTACGTTATTAATAGATTCGAAATCTCGTAAAGGGGTCCAACGATTTCATGAAATTTTGTACGTACTTAGGAAACAAGAGCAAGTAGTACCTATAATAATGACACGACTGCAGATATGGTAACTAAACAGTACAGAACTGTACGCGACCGTGCATGCAGCCAACCCTTATCACATTGCGCATATTTACACTGTTCTACAAACCACGCTATCTGTAAACGCAGTACGATTTCGGACTTACCGAATTATCACAGCGACTGTCAGATCGCCATAATCGTGTGGATAGTTCCACCAGTACTGCTACCAGTGTGTAGTAAAAATCTAAAAGCCGAAGGGGTCAATGTTGAAATAAAAATAAGAAAGAAAGAATTGTAGAAAACGTGTAAGAATTGTATGTAAGTTATAGCGACTGGTGCAGCTTAGTATGTCTATCTACAGTTATGTCTTCTATGACGTTGTAGCACCAGTTCTACGGCGTAGCAAATTCTACATTTTTAATAGATTCGGGATCTTGGGAAGGGGTCCAACGATTTCATAAAAATTTGTTCGTAGGAAGTTTCAAGAGCAAGTAGTACCTACAATAATGACGTGACTGCAGATATAGTAACTAAACAGTATAAAACTAAAGCCACCGTGCATGCAGCCAACCTTTGTTCCACTCCGCATATTTACACCGTCCTACAAACTACGCTATCTGTGGACGCAGTACGGTTTAGAACTTACCGAATTATCACACCGACTGTCCGACCGCCATTGAAGCCAATTTTGAATAATGGCCGCAGAACACCCCTATGACATCCTGCGACTCCTCCCAAGCACCGTAAATAAGTTGTAGGAGGTTAACAGCAGCGTCGGTTGTCGAGCGCCCTTTCGTAAAACCGAATTGTTGATCATGTAGTAATTTATTTAAGTTGAAATGTAGGAGCATTTGATTAAGTACAATTTTCTCAAAAACTTTACTCAAAACTGGTAGTACAGATACTGGCCTAAAGTTACTGGGATCCGTTTTATCTCCTGCTTTAAAAAGAGGTATTACTTTACTGTGCTTCATGAGATCAGGAAATACGCCATGATCAATGCAAGCATTAAATATACAGGCTAAGTATGGTGCTAATGTATCAATTAAAGAACTACATAGTCTTACTGACATGCCCCATAAATCCTCTGTAGTTTTACTTTTATATCTTTAAAAGTTTTTAATATTACGTTCGCATTAATGTGCCTAAACTCAAATATATTAACACAAGTCTGAACATTGTTTTTAAGAAGATTTGACGCGATGATTGGCGAAGAGTTAAGTGACTCAGTAGTTTTGAATGGGATGTTACTGAAAAAAGTTTCAAACTCATTAGCTACATCAGCGTCTGCAGTAACAATGCCCTGACCAGTCATCAAAGAATGAGATTTTTCAATTGGTTTGTTTCGACCAGTCTCTGAATTGACAACTTTCCAAACAGTTTTAATAACATTTTCAGCAGAGTATATTTTATTTTTGGTGAAAATTGCTTTAGCTTGTATGCAAACATTTTTGAATTTGACTTTGATAATAGGCACCACTTAGCAATTGCTTAGGTAATGTTGACTATAGACTATAAAGTAACCAAAATACTTACCTATGATTATAAGGAACTCAAAAATCTATTTATAACAATATTATCCTACATGGAATAAAACTTTGACTTTGATAAATTCTGTGTGAAAAATCGAATATTCACGATAAAATCAGGATGTTGGACATCCGTCAGGCAAAAGGCGGCGCGCAAACTTTGAGCGCTGTAAACGGATTGGCTAACGAGTCGTGTACGGGTGACGTCATACAGTTAGGCGGGAACCACACGTTACGTCTGTTGCTGCGCTATTTTAACGCTGCGTAATGCATGCGTTAGAACGATACGAGTTTCCACGTTTTTTTCATACAAAAACGGTTTATGTCATTGCAGTGTTGTGCGATACACAACGCTAGCGAATTCATCTGGCAAGATAGAAATTCACACTTCCATATAGCTAGCGTAACGCAACGGTAATATTACGCAGAAACGGACGCCTTGTGTGATCCCGCCTTAAAGAGACGCCGTTCCATTTGCTTTCATGTCGTTCTAGCTTTTGGACTTCTGGAAATTCAAAATATCGAATCATATATTTCCACTGGAGTTTTCTTGTTACGAGTCCTAGATTGGGTAAATTTGAGACAATGCGGATGGTAAAGCTAGTTTACCACCTATGATGGCCATTTGGTGCCAGACTTAAGACCTAAAGTAATCAAACTAAAACATGGCAAACACGTTACAAATAATATCACTTGAATAGGAACGCCGTGTAATGAAGTCGAATAGCATTACCCGACATCTTTACCGTGGGTGACGTAAGAAGAAGATTTGAGAGTTGATGTATATCAATCTTAGGCGACAGGTTGACATGGCTGAATTTTGTCATAAGTGGTGCAGATGGCCGCTTTACAGACATTAGTCTCTGCCTACCTGCAGCCTACCCTGCAAGGGATATAGGCGTGAATTATGTATGTATATATAAATAGGAATATAAAAATATTGCAATTATCTACTTATCTAGTATGTCATATAATAGGTGATGGTATCAAATGAAAGCTAATTAATTGTTCTACACATTTGTCTTGAACTACGACCAGGTACATAGCATGATTTTGAAATAAAAAGACTTTATGTAAAAAAAAAAAACAGTAAATAGTTTATTTGTATGGCTATAGAATTCAAAATATTCATTTTTAACAAAAGTGACATAGAAGAAAAGTAACGCTCAATGCAATAGCTAAAAAAATCTAAAAGAACTTTATTGTTAGAATAAAGAGACCTTAAGTTACACTGATTTGAGTACAACGCTGTCTCTTTCCGCGCCACTTCTATTTGTTGTATATGCACGTGTGTGGTGTCAAATGAAAGGTAATTAATTGTTCTGCATTATTCTTCTGAAGCACAACCAGGTACATAGCATGGTTACAAAAATTTAAAAACTTTAAAAGCTATTTTTTGTCGGGTTATAGAAACTAAAATAATACTTACTTACTCCGCTGGTTCAGCGACCCGAAGTGGATCTTGGCCTCCGATGCACGCCACACTTCCTGTTCTGCGCAGTTTGCTTCCAATCAGGCTTTTGGAGTGTAGGTCCTTCAGAATTCCGTCAGTCCAGCGAAATCTAGGTCTTCCGGCAGGAACTCCGATACAGGTTAGAGGGTTTGGAGGTCTAAAAATGCATTGAAAAGGCTGGGAAATTTGCGAATCCGAGCGAGACACACTAAAGAGGTGAGACTTAAGATCTAAGGGCCCTTTTCCTGTCATGCGTATTTTCGCACGCGCGCGGATCTGGTCCGCATGCGGGCCGCACGCATCTTATCTTTTGATACATGTTTTTCCTATCATGCAGCTAGCACGCGCGCGGAACGCGGATTGACGCAAACGAAATCCCTGTCCTGCATGTGACCAGGAGCGTGCTATCATCCGCATGCGGACCAGATCCGCGCGCGTGCGAAAATACGCATGACAGGAAAGAAACTACACTGAAAGAGAAAATGGTGGACACAATGATGCGAAAAAGATGTAGAAGAAATCACAAAATCCTAGCGGAACAAGATAAAGAGTGGCAGGATAAATACGATAAATTGCACACAAGATGCAAGAATACAATAAGAAATGCAAAAGGACACTTCCTAGAACGCAAAGTTGGAGAAATAAAGACACCAATTAGATCAAGTGAAATTCGTAAATTTTATCAGGACATAAGATTGGTCAAGAAAGGATACCAGCCCGTCGCTCAGTTTCTTGAAAATGACGAAGGAAATCTCGTTTCTGACCCGGAAAAGCTGAAAACTGAACGGTACAAATATTTTAAGACCCTGCTAAATTGCTTGCTGGTAGTTTTCAGTCTAAATTAGCGAGATATATGTGAAGCGGAAAGCTATTATGCACCTAAAGAACAACAAATGTCCAGGGATTGACGACATGCCGGTAGAACTGTGGAAGTATGGCAGAGGAGCACTACAGTCGCAAATGAGAATATTGATACTATAGAAGGAAGAAAAACTGCCAAAAGATTGGAATATGGAGTTATCTACCCAATTCACAAAAGAAGCTCTTGAAATAAATTCTCCAACTATAATGGTACCTATAGCGCTACTCTGACTGCCTACAAAGTACTGTCTTCTTGTCTCTCGGATGCTTTTGAAGTGGACACAGGGCTCAAACAAGGAGACGCTATCACCTATGTTGTTTAACTTGATGCTCAAATACGTGGTCCAAAAACTTCGTTGATGGTGTGGAGTTAAACGGAACGTATAAAATAATAGGTTATGCCGACGGCCTGGCCCTAATAGGTAGAAGTGCTGCAGACGTGAGCAATGGCCAGTACACCGGAGGAAGAAGGAAGAAAAGTAAGTCCCACGGTAACCTATGACAAGACAGAGTACCTCCACATGAGAAGATTCAAGAGCGCCAAGACTAAGAGAAAGAACCTTATAGCCAATGACACCTCCTACAAAGGGGTGAACAAATTTAAGTACGACGAAATCAACATTCGCGTCCAGAATGCCCCAAGGTACTTAGCAGCCCTGCACAATGTGTTGACATCGAAACTTGCAGGATAACAAGGGTTCGTATTTACAAGACCGTCATATGTCCTTACCTTAAGGCCTAATAATGTACGGATGCGAAACATGGACGTTATCCTTGACGGAGTAAGAAAAGCTTTTAATTAGGAAAACACTACGGAAAATCCTGGGACCAACTCAGAATGAGCATAAAACTTTTAGAAATAGAAAAACAGGGAGATAGAGAAAATCATCGCCCAACATCATCGGGGAGAGTGAAGCCGATAGGCTACGCTGGCTGGCTTGGCCACGTCGAGCAGATAGAAGGGGTCGGCCGACGAGCAAGCGTCGTGTCGGACAACCTACGTATAAGTAGATATAGCTGGACTGACGAAATCTTATTTCCTGAATTTCTATTTTCACTTGATCTTATTAGTGTCTTTATTTCTCCAATTTTGCGTTTTAGGTGGTGTTTTTTCGCATTTCTTATAGTATTCTTGCATCTTGTGTGCACTTTATCGTACCACTCTTTATCTTGTTCCGCTAGAATTTTGTGATTTCTCCTTTCTTCTACATCTATTTCGCATCATTGTGTCCATCATGTTCTCTTTGAGTGTCGTTTATTTCTCCATAAGATCTTAGTCTCACCTCTTTAATGCGTCTCATCGGGTCGTTGAACGACTCGGTGTCCCATACGAAGAGAGAGAGAACGTGTCTCGGGTTCGGTTGAGTTTCTATAACTCCATAAAAATTGGTTTCAAAGTTCTTTTTTTAATATTAATTCTTTAACTATGCTATGTAGCTGGTTGTGCTTCAGAAGAATAATGCAGAACAATTAATTACCTTATATTTGACACCATACCCGTGCATATACTACAAATAGTAGTGGCGCGGAAAGAGATAGCGTTGTACTCAAATCAGTGTAACTTAAGTTCTCTTTATCCGAACAAGAAAGTGCTTTTAGATTTTTGTAGCTATTGCATTGAACGTTACTTTTCTTCTATATCACTTTTGTTAAAAATGATTATTTTGAATTCTATAGCCACACAAATAAACTATTTGCTGTTTTTTTTACATAAAGTCTTTTAATTTCGAAATCATGCTATGTACCTGGTCGTAGTTCAAGACAAATGTGTAGAACAATTAATTAGCTTTCATTTGATACCATGCACATGACAATGTAACTTAAAGTTTTCAAACAATTTGCAGTTTTCTAAATGGCGGCCGCCATCTTGATGACGTCATTTCTGCGGGAGACAGGCCTCATCAGCTTGTCTCCCGGCGGTTTTCTAGAGCTTATGTCATGTTTATTGACATACTAAAATTTGGTACCGGTATGACGATCCGAAGTATTTTGACTAAATTCGGGATTAACTTACGCCGCTATTTACACAGTCCTACACGACCGCGTTATCTGGTGAACACAGCGCGGTTTAGAACTTACCGAATTATCACACCGACTGTCAAAACGCCATTGAAGCCAATTTTAAATAATGGCCAGTACAGCCAGTACCGCTCCTAGTGTGTAGACAAAGCTAAGCCGAAGGGGCTATTCATTTATCTTTCTAATACTGAAACAAGCAAGAATTGTAAATAGATTTGGGATCTCAGAAAGGGTCCAACGATTTCATGGAAATTTGTACCTATTTAGGGAGTCTTGTGGGCGGGCAAGTAATACCTACAAAATGACGAGGATACAGAAAGGGTAACTAACAGGACAAAACTGAAAACGACGCGATGCATGCAAACAACTTTGTTCCACTCCGCGTATTTACACAGTCCTACACGACCGCGTTATCTGGTGAACACAGCGCGGTTTAGACTTACCGAATTATCACACCGACTGTCAGACCGCTATTGAAGCCAATTTTGAATAATGGCCAGTACAGCCAGTACCGCTCCCAGTGTGTAGACAAAGCTAAAAGCCGATGGGGCTAATATTCATTTATCTTTCTAATACTGAAACAAGCAAGAATTGTAAATAGATTTGGGATCTCAGAAAGGGTCCAACGATTTCATGGAAATTTGTACCTATTTAGGGAGTCTTGTGGGCGGGCGATTTACACCTACAAAATGACGCGGATACAGATAGGGTAACTAACAGTACAAAACTAAAAACGACGCGATGCATGCAAACAACTTTGGTCCACTCCACATATTTACACAGTCCTACACGACCGCGTTATCTGTGGACGCAGCGATGTTTAGACTTACCGAATTATCACACCGACTGTCTGACCGCCATTGAAGCCAATTTTGAATTATGGCTGCCGAATTTGTAATCGTGTGGACAGTACAGAATTGTGAATTGTTTTGACATTTGATATATTATGACATTTCAACTGGTTTGACATTTTAAATTGTATACTTAAATTTGTACTATTTGCACGCTTGCATGCGAGCTGAACATTATGTTACTATTATAATAAGATCGATTTTAACTATGTTCTTGCAAATAAACTTTCTTGATTCTTGACAGACAGTACCGCTTCCAGTTGTAGCCAAAGCTAAAAGCTGAAGGACCAATGTTCACCTGTGTCACACCGATCTAAACGTGTAAGAATTATTTAAGCTATAGCTATTGATGCACCTTAGTACGTCTATCTAACAGTCGTCTCTTCTACGACGTCGTAGCACCAATTCTACGGCGTAGCAAATTCTACGCTCGGAGAGGGGTCCAAACATTTCATGGAATTTCACGGAAATACTTAGGGAGTTTCGGGGGCGATAAATACCTACAATAATGACGCGACTGCAGATAGAGTAACTAAACAGTACAAAACTATGCCACCGCGCATGCAGACAACCTTTATACCACTGCGCATATTTACACCGTCCTACAAACCACGCAACCTGTGGACGAAGTACGGTTTAGAACTTACCGAATTATCACACCGAATGTCAGACCGCCATTGAAGCCAATTTTGAATAATGGCCGCCGATAGTGAATACAATCCCGGGATCCCGAATCCTGGGATCCCGGGATCCCGGTCATTTTCCAGTCCCGAAAATCCCGGGATTCTAATTTACAAATACCGGGATTTTCGGGATCAACAGGAAGAGGTAAATTAATAGATACCATTGTTAATAACATCGATTTTTAAAAATAGTGCTACAAAAATTTAACCTATTTGAGGCTTACCAAATTTACCAAATTATCACACCGACTGTCAGACCGCCATTGAAGCCAATTTTGAATAATGGCCGCCGAATTTATAATCGTGTAGACAGTACAGACAGTACCGCTCCCAGTGTAGGCAAAAGCTAAAAGCTGAAGAGGCCAATGTTCATCTATATAATACATCTACCTAAACGAGTAAAAATTGTATAAGCTATAGCTATTGATGCAACTTAGTACGTCTAGCTACAGTCGTCTCTTCTACGACGTCGTAGCACCAGTTCTACGGCGTAGCAAATTCTACGCTCGGAAAGGGTCTAAAGATTTCATGGAAATTTGTACGTAGGAAGTTTCAAGAGCAAGTAGTACCTACAATAATGACGTGACTGCAGATATAGTAACTAAACAGTACAAAACTAAAGCCACCGTGCATGCAGCCAACCTTTATCCCACTGCGCATATTTACACAGTCCTACACGACCGCGTTATCTGGTGAACACAGCGCGGTTTAGGACTTACCGAATTATCACACCGACTGTCAGACCGCTATTGAAGCCAATTTTAAATAACGGCTGCCGAATTTATAATCGTGTGGACAATACCGCCAGTACCGCTCCCAGTGCCAGCTAAAAGCCAAAGAGGCCAATCTTCGAAAAGAATAAGAGTTGTAGAAAACGAGCAACATTATGTAGATTACGTACGTAGGTATATCGTGAAATTTTACTAGTGACCGATAGCAAAAACTTAGAACCATCTGGTGATAAAGAACAACTTTCCCCAAGAAACATTATGCCGAAATATGAAACAAAAATTTGGACCTGCCATAGTAACTCAAATTAGCTGATCGGCAATTTTGTATGGCAGGTCCAAATTTCTACAGTTTTTTCTTCTATGACGTCGTAGCACCGCTTCTACGGCGTAGCAAATTCTACGTTATTAATAGATTCGAAATCTCGTAAAGGGGTCCAACGATTTCATGAAATTTTGTACGTACTTAGGAAACAAGAGCAAGTAGTACCTATAATAATGACACGACTGCAGATATGGTAACTAAACAGTACAGAACTGTACGCGACCGTGCATGCAGCCAACCCTTATCACATTGCGCATATTTACACTGTTCTACAAACCACGCTATCTGTAAACGCAGTACGATTTCGGACTTCCCGAATTATCACAGCGACTGTCAGATCGCCATAATCGTGTGGATAGTTCCACCAGTACTGCTACCAGTGTGTAGTAAAAATCTAAAAGCCGAAGGGGTCAATGTTGAAATAAAAATAAGAAAGAAAGAATTGTAGAAAACGTGTAAGAATTGTATGTAAGTTATAGCGACTGGTGCAGCTTAGTATGTCTATCTACAGTTATGTCTTCTATGACGTTGTAGCACCAGTTCTACGGCGTAGCAAATTCTACATTTTTAATAGATTCGGGATCTTGGGAAGGGGTCCAACGATTTCATAAAAATTTGTTCGTAGGAAGTTTCAAGAGCAAGTAGTACCTACAATAATGACGTGACTGCAGATATAGTAACTAAACAGTATAAAACTAAAGCCACCGTGCATGCAGCCAACCTTTGTTCCACTCCGCATATTTACACCGTCCTACAAACTACGCTATCTGTGGACGCAGTACGGTTTAGAACTTACCGAATTATCACACCGACTGTCCGACCGCCATTGAAGCCAATTTTGAATAATGGCCGCCGAATTTATAATCGTGTAGACAGACAGATAGACAGCAGCCAGTACTGCTCCCAGTGTAGACAAAAGCTAAAAGTTGAGGGACCAATGTTCCCCTATCTAACACACCTATCTAAACGTGTAAGAATTATTTTAGCTATAGCTATTGGTGCAGTTTAGTACGTTTATCTACAGTTGTCTCTTCTACGACGTCGTAGCACCAGTTCTACGGCGTAGCAAATTCTACGCTCGGAAAGGGTTCCAACGATTTCATGAAAATTTGTACGTAGGAAGTTTCAAGAGCAAGTAGTACCTACAAATAATGACGCGACTGCAGACAACTAAACAGTACAAAACTGAACGCCACCGTGCATGCAGCCAACCCTTAGGTATCCCACTGCGCATATTTACACTGTTCTACAAACCACGCTATCTGTAAACGCAGTATGGTTTAGAACTTACCGAATTATCACACCGACTGTCAGACCGCCATTGAAGCCAATTTTGAATAATGGCTGCCGAATTTATAATCGTGTAGACTGCTCCCAGTGTGTAGCCAAAAGGTAAAAATATTATTGAAATAAGAATAAGGATTTTAGAAACCTAGTAAGATTTGTATGTAAGCTATACTCTGGTTATTGGCAGCTTGCAGAATCGGTCGTCAATCATCGGAGAGGGGCCGCGATATTTTTGCTCCCTTTCGCACTCTCTTATGGGAACAAGGGTGGGGGCAGCAGTGCTGCGTATTATTGCCGTCGATAAGTGTTATCGATAGTGTATTTTTATAGGTGGATAGAACAGACATAGACAGATAAAAATAGGTGTCATTTGATATCATCTATAATTAAAGTTATATTTATGAATTATGTCACTATCCGTATTCAAAGAGTTAATAAATGAAAAGTACCTAGGTAATTAGCTTAGCTCAATGAGTAGGTATGAAGCGACGCGACAATATTTAAAACAAATGATTTACTGTAGTAGGTTGCAATTTAGTAATTTGTTTACTTGCAAATCGTCTATGTAATTAAACAATTTACTTAATTAAATTATACTTATGTCATTAAAAATGCGATTAAGCATGCATCTCGTCTATGCAAGTAAACAAAGTAGTTAATGGCATTTTTTGATGGCTCATGACTTTATCGATAACGGCCTTGCGCCCGCGCCGCTAACGCACAACCCTAGACTCATAATGATTTATGACCGACTCTGCAAGCTGCGAAGAACCAGAGTATAATAGCGATTAGTGCAGCTTAGTACGTCTTTCTACAGTTATTATTTCTACGACGTCGTAGCACCAGTTCTACGGCATAGCAAATGCTACGTTTTTAGAAGATTCGCAATCTCGGAATGCGGTCCAACGATTTCATGAAAATTTGTACGTAGGAAGTTTCAAGACCAAGGTAGTACCTACAGTTATGTCTTCTATGACGTTGTAGCACGTTTTACGGCGTAGCAAATTCTACGTATTTAATAGATCCGGGATCTGAGAGGGATTTGTTCCTACATAGGTAGTTTCAGGAGCGTAGTACCTACAAATAATGACGCGACTGCAGACAACTAAACAGTACAAAACTGAACGCCACCGTGCATGCAGCCAACCTTCATCCCACTCCGCATATTTACACAGTCCTAAAAACCACGCTATCTGTGGACGCAGTATGGTTTAGGACCTACCGAATTATCACACCGACTGTCAGACTGCCATTTAGGCCAATTTTGAATAATGGCCGCTGAATTTATAATCGTGTGGACTGCTCCCAGTGTGTAGCCAAAAGGTAAAAATGTTATTGAAATAAGAATAAGGATTGTAGAAACCTAGTAAGATTTGTATGTTAGCTAATAGCGATTAGTGCAGCTTAGTACGTCTATCTATAACAAAGTCATCTCTTCTTCGAAGTCGTAGCACCAGTTCTATGGCGTAGCAAATTCTACACTCGGAGAGGGTTCCAACGATTTCATGAAAATTTGTACGTAGGAAGTTTCAAGAGCAAGTAGTACCTACAATATAATGACGCAACTGCAGATATAGTAACAGTAAAACTAAAGCCACCGTGCATACAGCCTACCTTTATCCCACTGCGCATATTTACACAGTCCTACACGATCGCGTTATCTGGTGAACACAGCGCGGTTTAGGACTTACCGAATTATCACACCGACTGTTAGACCACCATTGAAGCCAATTTTGAATAATGGCCAGTACAGCCAGTACCGCTCCCAGTGTGTAGACAAAGCTAAAAGCCGATGGGGCTAATATTCATTTATCTTTGTAATACTGAAACAAGCAAGAATTGTAAATAGATTTGGGATATCAGACAGAGTCCAACGATTGCATAGAAATTTGTACCTATTTAGGGAGTCTCGTGGGCGGGCGAGTAATACCTACAAAATGACGCGGATACAGATAGGGTAACTAACAGGACAAAACTAAAAACGACGCGATGCATGCAAACAACTTTGTTCCTTTCCGCATATTTACACAGTCCTACACAACCGCGTTATCTGTGGACGCAGCGCGGTTTAGGACTTACCGAATTATCACACCGACTGTCAGACCGCCGCCATTGAAGCCAATTTTGAATAATGGCCGCCGAATTTATAATCGTGTGGACAGTACGGTCAGTACTGCTTCTAATGTAGGCAAAAGCTAAAAACCAAAGAGGCCAATCTTCAAAAAGAATAAGAGTTGTAGAAAACGAGTAAGATTAGGTAGATAAGGTAGGTAGGTATATTGTGAAATTTCACTAGTGACCGATAGCAAAAACTTAGAACCAGCTGGTGATAATGAACAACTTTCCACGAGGAAACAATGAAACAAAAATTAGGACCTCCCATAGTAACTCAAATCAGCTGATGTGCAATTTTGGATGGCAGGACTAAATTTTATTTTTCATACCTCTTTCAACCTATGTTCCTCGGGGTAAGTTGATCCTTATTACCAGCAGCCGGTTCTGAATTTTCGCTATCGGTCACTAGTAAAATTTCACCAAATATAGCTTAGCTTATTCGTCTATCTACAGTTATTTCTTCTATGAGAAACTAGAACTGGTGCTACAAGGTAGCAAATTCTACGTTATTAATAGATTCGGGATCTCGGAAAGGGGTGCAGTCCAACGATTTCATGAAAATTTGTACTTAGGAAGTTTCAAGAGCAAGTAGTACCTACAATAATGACGTGACTGCAGATATAGTAACTATTCTATTCTATTCTATTTCAGCCTATTGCAGTCCACTGCTGGACGTAGGCCTCCCCCAGGGAACGCCATAAGGCACGATCTCCCGTTTTTGCCATCCAGTCGCTACCAGCCGCCTTTTTCAAGTCATCGGTCCATCTGGCCGGAGGGCGTCCAACGCTACGCTTGCCGAGGCGTGGCCTCCACTCGAGAACCCGCTTACTCCACCGTCCGTCGGTTCTACGACAGATGTGGCCAGCCCACTGCCACTTCAGCTTGCTACACTTCCAGACTATGTCCGTCACTTTGGTCTTTTTTCGGATGGCCTCATTCCGGACTTTATCCATTATAGAGATACCAAGCATAGACCTTTTCATAGCTCTCTGAGTGACATGTAGCCGGTGGGCCAGTTTTACTGTCAAGTTCCACGTCTCGGCTCCGTAGGTCATGACTGGTAGGACGCATTGATCGCGATTGACGCATTGATGAACACCTTGGTCTTAAGGCATTGTGGCAAAGATGATTCGAGGATGTGACGCAGCTTTCCAAATGCTACCCAACCAAGCTGCACTCTTCTGGTGATTTCAGCCTCAAAGTTGTCTCTTCCCATCTGCAAAGTTTGCCCAAGGTACACGTATTTCTGGACAACTTCAGGACTACACCTTCGACGGAGACCGGCTCGGGGACTATGTGTTGATTGAACATGACCTTCGTCTTATCCAAGTTCATCCCAAGTCCAACACGTCTCGAGGCAGAGTTAAGACTAGATAGCATTTTTGCAGGTCCTGCAGCGATTCGGCCATTATGACTATGTCGTCGGCAAAGCGGAGATGCGTGAGACTTTCGCCGTTGACGTTGATGCCCAGTCCGTCCCACTGTAGAGTTTTGAAGACATCCTCCAATGCGTTGGTGAAGAGTTTCGGGATATAACGTCACCCTGTCTTACACCACGGAGCAGTTGGATGGGTCTTGTATTATGGTTTTGTACTTGAACGGACATCGTAGCCATTTGATAAAGGCTTCTCAGCACCTCCACATACCGCCAGTCGACTTGGCACCGCTGCAAGGACTCCAAAACAGCCCAGGTTTCGATAGAGTCGAAGGCTTTTTCGTAGTCCAAAAAAGCCATACACAGTGGTTGGTTATACTCCTCTGTCTTCTGTATAACCTGCCTTACAGTATGGATGTGGTCCACGGTACTGAAGCCCTTACGAAACCCGGCCTGTTCCGGTGGCTGAAAGGCGTCAAATCTTGATGCCAGACGATTCGTGACGACTCTCGAGAACAGCTTATAGACGTGGCTCAGAAGTGTGATCGGCCTATAGTTTTGAGAAGCGTTTTGTCTCCTTTTTGAAAAACAATGCCACTACACCTCTGCTCCACGCCTTCGGGGTTGTCCCATTGGCTATTACAGAGTTGAAAAGCCTTTTCAGCTCCTCGAGGACAGGTTTCCACCGGCCTTAAGTAGCTCAGAGGCCACCGTCTTCCCCGGGAGCCTTCCATTCTTAAGCTGTCTGAGAGCCGCCGCGATTTCGTCTATATCTACGTCCGGGAGATCTTCTGTAAAGTGGCGGGAGAGAGAGCTCTTGGGTCTGGGGTCGCATCAGGTGGAGGCTTTTCGCATGTGAGGCATACAGATTTCCATAGAAGTCCTCCATTTCAGCGAGAATCTGGAACCGATGTGACCGTTACACCATTCGTGGTAGTTTGATTTGTCAGATGAATCCTTCCCAGTGTCTTTGTAAAAACTTTCGTACCTCGGGTTTTCTGAATCGCCTCCTTTACGAGTCGAGTGTTATAGCTTCGGGGTCGCGTCTTACCATACTTCGGATCTTTTGTTAAGTGACTGGGGATCTGGCAATGCATCCTCTGGTGTTTCCGTCTAATTCGCATCAGTTCCAGGGCCTCGCTTGAAAGTTTGGACTTCTTGTCTGTTCGCCTTTACGAAAATGCTTCGTCCCCACTTCGCGAATAGCCCCGACTATGCTCTCTAGGTCCTCGTCAACGTTTGCCGGGGTCTCCAGGGCAGCGAATCGATTTTTCAGTTCAAGTTGGAACTCCTCATGTCCGGCTTGGGGCAGATTGGGACGGAGAACTTGCTTCACCATGCGGTTTCTTTCTAGCTTGAAGTTGATTTTTGGGTGCCTCTTACTAGTCGGTGATCACTTCCGGTATTGAACCTACTGATCACTGAGACATCCCTAAATATATGCCGTTTATCCGTCATGATGAAGTCGATCTCGTTCTTCGTCCTGCCGTCAGGGCTCTTCCAGGTCCACTTCCGTTGGGGCTTTTTCTGATAAAAGGTGTTCATACAGAACAGCCCCTGCCTGCTAAGAAAGTTGACTAGCATTTGGCCCCTCTGGTTTCTGCTCCCGTAGCCATGTGGTCCCAAGCTTGATTCGCCGTGCTCCTGTCCCACTTTAGCGTTGAAGTCCCCCATGACAACAGTGAAGTGGGTCTTAGTGGTTTGGTGTATGGCTTTCGACACGTCGTCGTATAGGGCCTCCACCTCTTCATCTGAGCTGCTCGAAGTCGGCGCATATACCTGTACGACCTTAAGAGAGTACCTCTCAGTCAACTTCAGTACGAGGTACGCTACCCTGTTCGAGACGCTGCTGATCTCCTCCACGTTGTCACAGAGAGCTTTATTGACAAGGAACCCTACGCCACCCTGGGATTGTGCGCTCCCTTCCCTGAAGTAGAATAGGTGACCTGATTCTAGGGTTATCGTGTCCTCCCCCTCTCTTCGGATTTCTGACAATCCCAGAACATGCCACCGTATCTTATCTAATTCTACCTCAAGGATTTGGAGACTTTCGTCCAGCCGCAGACTGCGTCCGTTATACGTCGCCAGGGTCAGTCTATGGCAGCCGTAGTCCGATAGTAATACCGTATAGTAACTAAACAGTACAAAACTGTATGCCACCGTTCATGCAGCCAACCTTTATCCCACTCCGCATATTTACACCGTCCTACAAACCACGCTATCTGTGGACGCAGTACGGTTTAGAACTTACCGAATTATCACAGCGACTGTCAGAACGCCATTGAAGTCAATTTTGAATAATGGCCGCCGAATTTATAATCGTGTGGACAGTCCAGACAGTACCACTCCCAGTTGTAGCCAAAAGTTAAAAGGCGAAGGTTTCAATGTTGAAATAAGAATAAGAATCGTAGAAAACTAGATATAAGAATTAATTGGTGCAGCTTAGTACGTCTATCTACAGTTATTTCTTCTACGACGTCGTAGCACCATTTCTACGGCGTAGCAAATTCTACGTTATTAATAGAATCGGGATCTCGGAAAGAGGTCCAACGATTTCATGAAAATTTATACGTAGGAAGTTTCAAGAGCAAGTAGTACCTACAGTTATGTCTTCTATGACGTTGTAGCACGAGTTCTACGTCGTAGCAAATTCTAAGTTTTTAATAGATCCGGGATCTCTGATAGGAATTTGTAGGTAGTTATGGGAGTGAGTAGTACCTACAATAATGACGCGACTGCAGACAACAAAACTGAATGCCACCGTGCATGCAGCCAACCTTTATCCCACTCCGCATATTTGCACCGTCCTACAAACCACACGCTATCTGTGGACGCAGTACGGTTTAGAACTTACCGAATTATCACACCGACTGTCAGACCGCCATTGAAGCCAATTTTGAATAATGGCCGCCGAATTTATAATCGTGTGGACAGCACCGTAGCCATAAGCTGAAAGCCGAAGGGACTAATGCTCATAATAAATTAAGCTCAGTGTACATGATCGGGAGTTACGATCTTGTGAAACCCTTATATATCAGCATTTGGGAGTCAATTACTTCAATAACCGATCGACCCTTTGATTTTATTAATATTGTGGACCTTAGTTATGGACGCATACTTAAAGTGAATACTAAAAATCTCAAAGGGCAACGCATATCAATGCCTTGTTTTGCTCATAAATGAGCTTTCAAATATAATGTCCGTTGAAACGTTATATTTGCGCTGCGCAATTAAAATATATTAATTTCAATGACGAGTCAATTTGACAGACGCATCCGTCAACGCGCTGTTGGGCATGCGTCGTCGTATTTATTTGGCATTTTCCTAAAGCTGCAATAGCAAAAATAACGTCGAAACGGACGTTATGTGTGTTAGGCGCCTTATTATTTTTGCATTAAGGTTCACTCACTTTCTACCTAAATAGTTACCTACTTACATGCAGTTTATTGCTGAGTGTATAATATAATAACTTCACAACAGGTGGTCCTGGCAATTATGTACATGCACGTAACACAATAGGTAATTGAGGAAAATCAGTAACCACTACGTGTATTAACCTACTTGCAAAGTAATAAAAAATGCATAAATCTAATTCAGAGTGTCATTGAACTGCTTGCAATCGGCATTGTTTTGAGTTAATAAACGGTAGCGTACATTTTTCCACCTCATGCACCAAAGGTTAATAATTTCTGCATGCAAATAAAATATGGATATCACACGTTGAGAGCCTCTACTCGCCATAGTTTTAATGCAAACACTCGCTTGGTCGAATTTTAAACTAAAGATATTTCTATACAAACAATATAATGTGGTGTAGCCAAGGTGTAGCAAGTAAGCATAAGTAACTTTGTTATATTTTTCATTCGCCAAAATAAACGAAAATGATTGCTTCTTCAATTTTTAAAGCTGAAAATTTAGATCTCTCAAAGACATTCCTATCCCCGATTCTTTACATATCGACAGTGGAAAGGCTATATCGCTTAACCGCCAATTTGGTAGTTTGGAGAAAACCACGATTAAAGTTTTATTTTTACTAAAAAAAATCATATCTTTTTTTCTATTGACGTTACAAAGATAAAATTAAAATTATATTTTTTTATTTATGTGTTTTGTATATCTACATTATTCAATTGTACTTTGCATCGCCGGTTTACGAATTAAGTGTCGCTTAAGCGATAATTACATGATTCTTAAAAAATTACAGTCAAGCAAAAATCGCTAAACGACCAAGACATTGTACAAATACTGAAAAAGCTTATGACTAATATAAAATAATACTGGATTCACAATACATTTTCGATTTCTAACCAACCAAATTTATAAGTAAAGAGAGTATAAATTTGTCTAATAAATACCACTTACTCATATTTTAACCAAAAAAAATGGCCTTATGAAGTAATTAATTTTTATATTTTTCAAAATTATTACTAACTGGTCGGTATCCGTAAACTTCCTTTCGCTTCGTTCCTTACACTGCTAACTCCGACTTGTTGATTGGGTGGCTCGTCAGTCCATTTTTTAGAAAGAGAAGCATTTTGGCATCTCTATACCTTAACTGAGCTCTCTGATTGAAACATTACGATTTTCAATCTCTTTGTACTAGCAAAAGCACCCTATCATTTGATCAACTTCAATTATGGAGCCGTTTACATATTTACTACTATCATTGATGCGAAATAATGGGTATTTACATGAGGTACCTTCCTTCTCTAGAACAGAACTTTGATGTCTATTGTCTTTCTGTAGTAGAAACGGTCCATCATGATGATAAATTTTTGCTTTGGAGCTAATTGCGTATGTTAAATAGTTTAGTTAGATGGGCTATTGATGTTCAGTGCCAATGAAAGCAGTCCATCATGCCATGCTAAACAAAGTTTGCTATCTCTTAAAATTTGGGTGATCTTCTGGTTATTCAAACAGGTCGTCCAGAACCTAAGTATAAATGGTTCGTCATGCAGATAAAAGTTTACTTTTAAACCATTTTCCAATCCGTTACCTATAGTTCAGCCGAGCTTCGGGTTCCACATCATGTACTCTCAAGTGGACATCGCCAGCAGAAGATCACCTTTTTACTTTGGAGCTATTTCTCTATGTTTAACTGGGCTAAGGTACATCAGACCTTCTACTTATGTCAGCAGAAGCGGTCCATCAAGTTGTTCAACTTTGCTTTAAAGCCATTTCCGTATCGCTTTCAGTTTAGCTGGGCTCCTGGTAGTCTACAGTGGGAACTCCAACCAGACCCTTGATATCCATGTGATAGTAGAAACAGACCATCAAGCTACAAACTTTTACTTTTAGCTATTGCTGTATCTCCTATCCTACAGTTTAACAATGCTTCTATCGAGAAAGAAAGCGCCTAAAGAGGAGTTGGAAGATCCAAGACTGATTCAAAGATTGCGACAAGCGGGACAAGGCTGCATTTGACGACGATTAAAGAAGTTGGAAGTAGCTTGCTGAGGATAGGGATGAATGGAAAGAGCGTGTATTTGATGTGCGTGAAACTCACGATGATGCCTATTTCTCTGGTTCTACTAACAAAGGGCAGAAATAGCCAGCCTTCAATTCTACCTTCACTTGTATCGGCTTGTGTAGCCATGTAAAGTCTTTCCTCTGACTTTGAATAAATCGTCTGTCGCAGGCGTTTGAGGCCAATGATGATAAGCCAGAGAGGTGGCAAGCTGATACAAAAGGGCAAAAAAAGAGGCTGACCTCAAAAGTTATGAATTCGGCTTAGTTTTGTAAAAGATATACCCCCTCTAGATAATAAAGCCTCAAGAAACAACCGTGCCATTCATTGTCTGAGCACTAGCCTACACGCCATCATACTTAACCGACGTGGAAGGCTCAGACAACAACTGACTCCGGACTCAAGTCGGCCGAAGTAATGAAAATATGTGTAAATACCTTTCAGAAAGTGCTTGCCAGTGTGGTGTGGTATAATATCACCTTTATCTATGACATATATTTCTGTCTTGCCCCACGTGCTCTACTACCTTCACACGCGAGGACCTGGAGAAAGCAATACTATTTGTGGCTCAGTATTGGTAGAAATATATTTATAGCTCCCTAATTGAGTGAAGAACAAGACTAAGCTCCCGGTGGTCTACATCAGCTACTCCAAATCTTTAATTTCTGTTCAAGCAGCCTATCAAACTGAACAACTTGTACTTTGAAGCCATATAACTGTAGCTCTTATAGTTTAGCTTGACCGCCTAATGGTTTACATCAGATATTCCGAACGTTCGATGTCTTTTATTCTTACTTATAACCGGGTTCAAAATAATTTTAAACAAGTAATTGACTGGTTAAAAATATAAATTTACTAACCTCACTATATCTCAGTAGAAGCAAGCAGTAAATCTGGTACAAATCCAAACGAAATGAAAGCACAAACAAACACAACTTTTTAATCACACGCGATTTAACAAACACGTCCTCAATGTGACGCCTACAGCCGCGGACTGAGCGGTAACCAACGAGTTTTGACTTGTTCGGCGCGATCACGTGGTCTTACGCACACAAAAATATGCGGGTACTTTTTTTTCTATCACTTTTGTTTAAACTAAAATTGCGTAATAGAAAAAGTGTCTTGCATTATCATTCAAATTTAGACTTATTTGCGTGCTAAACACTAAAGAAGCACCTTTTGCTTTCACTAATTAAAAAAAGAAATCTTTGCTTCTTCCATAATTTCGCTAAAACATCAGTGAATGACGCAAACACAAACACATAAATGTTACGTATTGATCAACTTGGAATGAAATGCTGCGAGCATTATCGCTAAAGCGCCGGTCTGTTAGCCTTTAGCGTTCGAATAAAAATCGCTTAACTACCATTGACCATATGATTGCAATTATTTTAAATCACTCATCTCCATAAAAAAGCAGTAAAAGAGAAATCAAAAAACGCTAATACTTATAAACATCAGATTCAACAACCTATTAAGGGGTGTAAACGCCGTTCGTTCAAAAAACACGAAAAATTACGTCGCTTCAGCGATATGACCTATGAAAAATTAATAAAAATTGAGCCGCTTAAGCGCCACAAAAGTGCTCCGATTTGCTTGAAACCTAAACAGATCGACGCAGAAAAAATCGCTGATTCTCGTGATATATATAACTTATTTTCGACCAAGGTGGCGGTTAAGCGATTTAGCCTTTCCACTGTCGATATGCAAATACACTTTGTATAAGCAATCTCGCTTCACATTCGTTAGAATCAAAGCGTGCACGATAAATCAAGCATTTTTCTTCCTGAAAGAATAAAATTAAAGGTAGAACGTGAGGCGCATCGCCTCCGTTTGCGCTTGAGCCCGGGGCTTCGAGATAACGCGGCTTAGGGCCTTATCATACCGTATCCTAGAAATCGTACGAATCCTCTAGAATCCACGCGATACCAACGCAAGTTAGGGAAACGGCGCACGGGGCGCCTTACCAGAAGGCTCACTCAGTACTAGCGACGAAATAACTAGAATCTCAGGGGAGGTCAAGGTAACTAAGAAGGTGGTTGACACGAGCGTCAAATTTCTTGGATTTAAAATTGGCTCAGAATCATAAATGACGTTCTTTGTCAGATTTTACTGTTTTGATATTTTTGAACTTTGATATTTTTGACAGTTGCAACCCTGGCTATGTAATAAGTGCCAATCGCGAAAATCCGAAATAGGGCCGAGTGAACTTTTGTATACTTTCTATTTTGTGATACCAATACCATATTTTATTATTTACAAAATATTCTTATCCCTGACTTATGTTAATGTGCTCATAATGTAAAGTAAAAGTGTTTTAGAGTGGTGTTTTTACCGGCAAGCACTCGGCAAATGCGTAGAATATAATTTCCTGCGGATCATACAAACCGACGTCGACGATTTGTGGGGGAGCGTCCACACGATAGAGTATCGCAACGAATGCGTCACAGACGAGTGACAGATTTGCCACGTTTTCATCGTGTATTTGTATCTTACTATCTTAAAAAATGGACGATAAAAACATTGTGCCCGCTCCGCTCCGCAGCAGCTCCCAAACCGCTAGTGTGATAAGGCCCTTACCTACTTGGAAAACATTCGAACAGATAAGCAGTGCTTCCGTGAGCAAAAGAAGTTAAAAACCAATTCCACTCTATTGATAACGACCTTACACCGTTACTGTGGCGTGTAAGTGGTATTGTGAGTGCCTTTCTCTACGAATAATCGAAAACAGGTATATTTGTTCGTAGATTCGGCTAATTTTGACAAAAGGAGAAGTCTTTCGAAATAAATAGCTATTGGGTATTTTTGTGAGTTTCTGTGTGTTTCTTTATTTGCTCTAAAAGATAATTCACAACTCATAAAATTACTAAAAAAAGGTAAAACAAGTAGACGTGGTGATTTAAGAATGACAAACATAATAAATGTGTAACATGAAGTACACGTTATTTAGTTCCCATGGAACTTAATCCTTCATTATTTTTTATTTTGTCCTGTTGCTTGAAAATTATTGTTTTACATTTTGATACATGTACATCTGCAAATAGTTTCTCAATTTAAAAATAACAAATTCCGAAATGCACAGCACAGCGCCCACCTCAGCAACACTCGCAGAGAAAGCTGCCGCTGACGTGTATTGTGCTGTTGCGAACGCGGCAAATTGATTCCCAACACGATAACAAAATTTATACAAACCTGTTTTGCGGTCAATAATTTAAACTACTTATATGGGTACTTTTTTACTTTTTACAAATAGCGATTGAGTAATCTTTTGGGAGATAAAAAATAGTTTTGTGGGTTAATATTGATTACAAATGGAATGTGCTTATTCAAGATCTTTTCGTACAAACCTACCGAATGGAAGTGGAAGATGTAAAACGCGGGTACGTACGTAAAGAAAAAAATACATTACTTTCAATTAATGAAGCAGACACTACACTATTTTACCATTATTGCGGCGTCGTTTCTAACCGAAATTGTTTGTTTGCACTTCTGAAATGTACCTCTAAATAGTTTCTCAGTTTAAAAATAATAAATTCCGAAATGCCCAGCACAGCGCTCACCTCCGCAACACTCGCAGAGAAAGCTGCCGCTGACGTGTATTGTGCTGTTGCGAACGCGGCAAATTGATTCCCAACACGATAACAAAATTTATACAAACCTGTTTTGCGGTCAATAAGTGAAACTATTTGGGTAACTAATTTTATTTTTAAGGCACTGTTTTTGATTACTTATTAAATAACAATTGAGTATATTTTTGGCAGATAGAGGATATTTTTGTAGATTAACATTGCAAATGGTTAGTAGCCTAGCGAGTGAAAGTTGAAGGTAAAAAAATGCGTAGGTACAGAAAGAAAGAAAAACACGTTACTTCCAATTACTGATATAGGTAGACACTAGACTAACTTACCTATATACAGTATGTAAAAAAATCAACTGCAAATATTTTAAGAAGTGAACCAGCCCATGAAACTGAACAACTTTCCCTAAGGATCATAGGCCGAAATACGAAAATAAAAATTTGGTACCTACTCCCATATAAAATGTACCAGTCGACTGAGTCAATTTGTATTGGAGGCCCAAATTTTTTTTGGTATTTCAACCTATGTTTCTTGGGGAAAGTTGTTCTATTTCATGGGCTGGTTCACCCCTTAAAATATTTGCAGTTGATTTTTTTACACCCTATATTTCACCATTATTGCGGCGTTATTTCTAACCAAAATTGTATGTTTGCAATTCTGAACTAGTTTTTCACAGTTCGAAATGCCCAGCGCTCACCTCTGCCACAGAATATAGTACTAGTGTACGCGCTTGCAGACTAGATGAACCTGTAAATAGTTTCTCAATTTAAAAATACAATTTCCAAAATGCCCAGCACATTGCTCACCTCAGCAATACTCGCAGAGAAAGCTGCCGCTGACGTGTATTGTGCTGTTGCGAACGCGGCAAATTGATTCCCACGGCGATAAAATACATACGAATCCGATCTGCGGCCAACAACCAACATAATTTTGGTATATCTTTATTTTTAAGCCACTGTAGTTGGTATAAAAATTTCACAAGCAATCACAATTATTCGTTTTCTTATCGATTCGTAATGTTCTGCCATAATTATGCATTATCTCCTATTCCTGGCTCTGCGAAGTGACCACACGATTGCATCATTTTATTCCAGTGGAGAAACTGCAGATTTTTATTAAAAATAATTCCTTGAAGATGGCACGTAGAGTATTTTCCAATTTGCTCTAGCTCAACGTTGTACCTGAGCAGAATTCAATAGAACGCCACAGCTTTAGATCGCTAGTAATTTCCTGAAGTTCCATAGTTGTTGTTCCTACAAAGTCAAGCTGGATAGTTCAGATTACAGGATCACAAATTAGCTGTTTGGATTACCAGAAACTGCTAGCAATGAAATCTAATCTTTCTCTCATCGTGTAGGACACCGAGTCAACTCACGACTCAATGAGTCTACATAGGTACCTAGATAGGCATTCTCTACAAAAGGTAAAAACGACATCTAAACATGCATGTGCCAGTTTCCAATTCCACCTTCATTTGTAGAGCGTGCGGAAAGTCATGCCGCTCCCGTATCGGCTTATACAACCATGAAAAATCTTGCCTCAGACACTGAATAAATCGTCTGTCACAGACGTATGAGGCCAATGATGATGACACTTGTACGTCAAAAATACTCACTTTTTTTCATAAATTCCATAGGTACGGTTTGACACATCTTATGTCTTCTTGCTCGCTCTTCCTTCAGTGCGCATGCTGCATAATTTTTCAACCGCCAATAATAATATTAAAATTGTGCTTCTAGTTATCAAATAGCAGGTAGGTAGGTGGGTACCCGATAAGTAGATAGCACTTCCTGCTTACCATACTTCAGGTTCCCATGCTTGTTTGAAAAAGCTATTACGAATCAGAGATTGTCGAAAGCCAACATTTTTATCTGGAATCAGAATGGCGCGGCAGTGATGAATTTTAATAAGCCTATCTTTTATGATTTCGTATTCACTGTGGGTATCTTCATGGCAAAGAATTGATTTATGCTATTACACGTTGAAATGAACTTTGCAGATCTAAGAATTTTATTAATATCTGCCACAAAGTCTTAGATATTTTTCATTGAACGAAACGTGTGCAGTTCGTTTATTCCAAGCAAAAAACCTTGTGGACTATTTTAAATAAATAATATGATTAAAGTCTTTCCAATTAACTTCTTTTGTAGAAAAATATTTTGTAGAAAATTATATAAAACAATACCTACTTCATTCTTTAGGTACTGTTAATCATTACTTTGTAAAACTATGGTAAAAGTAATCTTTTGATTATGTATGATCTATCCTACGTCAAACATATAGGACGGATCCTGTTACGTGTTTTTGGCAAAAGTGAATGTCAAATAGGTAATTATATTACCGATACCTTTTAAGCGATAATGCTATAAAATACCTGCATACCGAATTCGATAACTGGATGTCAATTGTTGACTTCCGCAAAATCATAAATTCGATCAACTTTTTTATTTTGAGGCTCGTTTAAAGGTATCTATTCAAAATGGAATAGCTACAATTGGACATTCGAATCCTGTGAAATCGTATTAAATCGAACCACAAATTGGTATAGTTCCGTCATTCTATTCCCGAATCGTTTGGTTTTTCGAACGTTGATTCAATTATGAACGTTATAAATAATAATATCATGCTTCGCACTTTTAGGTTGCCAATGCTGAATTTATATTGCAAAGCTAGTTGATTGATAAATAAAGTTTTGAAATATTTAACGAGTAGTTTTTCTATAAGTTGAATAAAAAGCTTCCTAAGTATTTTAAAAACGATGATTAGTTCAGTAAAAAGGCGAATCAGTAAGAAAAGAACACAGCCGAGGTAAATCGTCGAGAACCTTTCTGCTTGCGAATTAGGGGTAGGTGGGGGAGAGGAGTCCCGGTTATTGGGCCGTTAGGATATAATTTCATCTCGTGTTTATGACGCCGTAAAAAGTTTGCAGCGGGGATACAAGCACTGTCAATTTACCCGGCCCTTCCTGATTCCCAGTTTTATCGTAATACCCCGGTTTCACCTTTTCAATTACAGACCCTGATATTATTACGTAGGTATTATTGGAAACCGGAATGATATATTCTCTCTGTTGAGCTCGCATTTTCGGGAATATATTTCATGTGAGACATTTTTCGCATCCGCGAACAATTCACCACAAAGCGTAAAATATGCTTTTCCGTATAATAAACGCCACGCTTTTTAAGAGCATTAATATTTTTCATTAATGAGGGTAATTTTTCCTTTATTTTTCTCACATGTACCTCTACATTCTGACTTCTGAACTTCAATTTGAAGATGGCACACCATGATGAGACCCAAAGATGGACATCGCTTGAAGGCCAATCGTAGAAACTTACGGTGTACTCGTAATATAAAAAAGTTGGGCGCGTGTTTAGACAGTATTTAAATTAATATTCTTTACGATTTGACGTTGTCAAGCGACTTAAACCATGTTTAATTTTTTATGTAATAAATAACACGGCTACAATGTACTTATTTCACGTGAAGCAAAGCTCGTAGTTAAATTATTAATAAAGAAGAATTTTAGTATTACATTGTAAAGTTTGTGTTTCAAAAAGAGAGTTACTAAATCTTCGGAAATTGTCTAAACTTTGGGAAGTGTTTGATGAATCAAGTTTCTCAAGGCAGCCTATTCAGGAAATGTTGTTCTTGACACTTACTTACTCAGTTCAAGAAATTCATTTACACTTGCCTTATTTTGATTTTAATATTCTGTAAAATTTCCTGTCAATATAAATACTAATGTTCCTTGAATATTTTGATATTTTTACCATTATTTATTCTTATATGCAGAGAACACTATTTAACCACTGACATAAATAAGATGCTGTGGAAATTTGAAGGAAAAAGCTCCACGAGCTTCTTATATGTAATGTATAGTGTGAAATTTTACTAGTGACCGACAGCGAAAACCCTATATTGGTGATAAAGCTGATACAAATTAAGATAAATTTAGAGGCCAAATTGTTTTTTCTTGCCATTTAATTCATATCCAAGCTCAAACTAAAGTAAAATCGTCAATTTAAGCAAAACAGTAGATATACAACATTTTCCAAACACAAGACAAAATACCAGCGAAAATATGTAGCTTTATTTCCATATAATTTTGTATAGTACGTCTTAGTTTACATTATAGCGGCTAACAAATGATTTCTGTGCACGATCCTGACAGGACCTTTCTCATGCCAAAGCTGGCTTGTGATCCACGAGGTTCGGCATGCGAGAAGACATAATGGCGTATGAGAGTATCGGCCGCCGAGATCGAGAAATAGGCTAGACGGAGCAGTGAACAAATATTATATTAGCCTAGACTGTCCCACTGCTGGGCAAAGGCCTCCCCTTTCCAGACTTTGCGGTCCATGGCTGTTTGCGACCAGTTTGGCTCGAAGTCGATCAAGTCATCCCGCCATCTTTTCTACGGTCTTCCTCTACGCCGGCGTTTATGTGGGACAAAATCCGTGGTTAATTTGGCCCATCTCTCTGGGCAAAGTGAACAAATAACAGTGTTAAAATTCTACTAGCTACATAGTGACATTCTTGTACTTTACTCGTCGTCGTAGCATTTATTATGGGAAGTACTCAGTGAATTAATTCTACGCTTAGGCGGTAAAACTTTGTCATTATCAAAGTGGTTGTATAGGAATATCTGTGGTACATAGGAGCATGAAAGTAGATACTTGCACCTCAAGGTGTTCACACGGATCACTGAAAAAAACAAAAATAAGCAAAAAATTATATCTAAATGAGTGATAAGCAATTAGGTCTATAATAGGTACTTATTAGTTTGTGTAGCTCTGTATATTATTTCGGATAGGGCGACACCGTTCTACTGTCATACCGCGCGGTGGCCGTCTCAACTACCTATAGCAAAGTTATCGTTACCTTTACCAATTGTGTGCATCGCTCTGTCTACTTTTTTCATCAGTCTGAGGTCAGCTGACATACCTGCTCGATCCCATGATTGATGGTGGAATAATGCCTTCTCATTACACCCTCACTTTACATACGAGCCATTGGGGCGTTTGTGTGAAATGTCACGTGTCAAAATCGTTATTCATCTCAGTTTAATTTGTATTTCATCCTACACCCGGCGTTAAAAAATGGATATTTTCTTTCAGAATAGAAACTCAATGGACGACATCAAAATATTGCACTTTCTTATATTACATGTTAATCTGTAGTGTTTTGATATCAAGTTTTTATTTCATTAAAATAGGCCTACTTTTTCTTTTTCTAGATAGCGTTGTAAAATCAACAACGCTTTTTAAAACATTCTTTATCGATGATTGATAGTAGGAATCGTATCCATGACGCGTCAATAAACATATGAAAAATTTATGAATAATTTAACCTCCTCATACAAAGTTCCAGGATGTTGATAATGATAACGATGTCACGAGACATGATTCATACTATCGCCGGTACGAAATTTTTTAATAGCATTGGTGATTACCCAACGCCATATCTCTGGATTTTGATGAAATAAGAATTAAGGTAATTAAAAAACAATAAGCCTTTTTTACTTGAATTATTTTGAGCTAATGCTTTCGTCCAGTGCATTTATGTACCTAATGTGAAATTAGGCGATTGTAAAACTATCATTGATCAATATGATCAATGATCATACAACAACATACCAGTGGGCTTAGGTATACACCGTCGACTTATTCTACATATTTTAGTCAAAATACTTCACTGTCTTGTTTTTATAAAATACATACAATTTGACAAGTCTAAAGTCTTTCTACGGTATATATTAAAAAGCTCACAAGGTATATAGCAATGATTTTTAGAGAATCCGGTCGTTTGTTGACTTGTTCTCTACATTACATAAAGCAATTGTAATGTATTGAAATGTCACTTGTATTTCATTACTTTGGATTGAGTCAAAGCACAAGCTTTCATAAAAAAATTCAGCTTAATAATTCTACCTTTTAATATTTGAATGAATTTTAAACATACATCTTTTAAATTTTATTAACGACCCAATTACGTAGCGAATTTCAACTTTAAAACAAAATGCCGTCAACCTTATTATTTCTCTACGCTTCATACGTTTTCATGCACTTTTTCGCCAATTTTATACACAGTTCACGCAAGTTAAGGCAATAATGCAGCTATGGAATTGTGCCAAAGTGAGCTGAAAGAGTTTTCCGAATATGGCCCTTACGGAAATATAGGATTATACTCGGTTTTCTTTATTGAAGCTGTTGGCTTTTCGGCGAGCGTTTATTGAGTTTTGTGATTTTTTCACAAGCAATACCTTGGGGTAGAGCCAAAATAAAACGAAATAAACAAGCTATTTCGGAGCATGAAGCAGTATCGCGGTCAAACCTTTTAGTTTGACTTTCACAGCTTGCCAAAAGACAAGCTTGCGCTTAGTTCTTTTTTATTTCTGTACCTACATTGATTTTGTAGGCAAGTGAAGTAAAAGTATAGATACCTAGATTCAAGGCAGAATTTCATTCCAGGTAGCTTCTGACTGCCAGAATAGTACGATAATTTCCAATCAAATGAGTGCCTATCTACCGTCAAAAAGTTTGTTTCTGTCTAAAATTATATTGAGTTTTGGACACTAATTGCAATTGGAATTTCTGTGTAAGTACGAACAGTTCGTTCATATTAATTTCACTTTGACCCCCGTATTAATATTCAGAGCACTCACAAAGTTGGTTCTAACTGCGAGGGAATACTCCAATTTATTAATTTTACCGCTGGCTCCTAACCGCTAAAGTTTCAATGTCAGAGGATTAGTATCAAGCCTATTTATTTGGTTACAGCTTTCTGCCCCATGGTTTTACTCGTGGTTTTATTTTTTACACTGCCATCTCTACCGGTTTCACACGCACTTGTTTTCGGTTTTCCTATGAAAATAACGTTTTTTCTCATAAGCAAAAAGTAACATAATATAATATGTGTTATGCCTACTCTATCTGTGTGCCAAATTTCATTCAAATCCGTCAAACTCTTTGAGCGTGAAAAAAAACACCCACACTAATTAATCACTATGAGCAGGTATAAGGAAATAATAATAGATTTAGTATAAGAAATAACAGCTCACCTTTTAAAAAAACGCCTTGAAAATTATTTTACTTTGATAAATTTGGCTACCTACTAATTATGTTACCTAAAAATTATTTTATATTTCATTGATTGAAAAAGTACGAGTGGAGTGACAAGGCAAGTGTTTATTCTTTGAAGATTTTGTGGATGACAAAATTTCGTGAATGGATTAAGAGGTACCTTCTTGAATTATTCAGAACTTTTCACTTTGGGTTTTGAGCAGGTAAGTAATTGAAATGTATTTGAAATTCATAATTTTAAGGTTCGAGTTGAAAGTTTCAAAGAGACGACTTGATTTGAATTGCAGTTCAAGTCGAAAATGTATTGATGAAGTTAGTTAACTAATGCGCACTTTTCTTTTCGAAAGCTTTTTAAAATTTTGGTTGTTATTTATATAAACACCCGTTAATTTTAGTTAACTATGTTTTTTCGTTCAGAACAGAAGTAAGAAGAAAATCTGTAAGATAAGATGAACTAATTTATTTTATTGCTCACCAAACAAACTAAAACTTACCAGCATCTCGATTATTACTAATCTCTTCCAGGCAACCTATTTGGAAAGGAAATTATTCAAACAGACCAAAAGTAGTTTCTATCTCTATCTACATTACACCGAATCTCAGAGAGTAATTTTAAATAAATCATTGAAAAGACTAGACCAATGTATTTCAAATAGGCAGGCACGCATAATTTAAAGATATCAAAAGCGAATGGTATCAATGTTAATGAGATATTTGGATCACTGAACAACTTAATTAGTTCTAATCACTGCTAATTAACTGAGTCTATAGGGAACATCGAATCCAGCTATTAACACTGAAAAGTCATTAGGCTTAATTCTTCGTTAATGAATCTTCGTTATAATTAAAATACCTTTATCGATAAAAAAAGGCTTTTGTGTTTATTGAATTGGAATAAAAATAAAGGCCCTGCTTGTTCTAAAAACTTTTAATGGCAAACTACTCAAAAGGAAAACCTTCAAAGATTTACAGACTTTTTGTTCTATATAAAATCGAATTCGATAAAAGACTTTAAAAGATTAAAAAAATGTACACACAAAATAAAAGCTGCGACAGCTGAAATTTCTGCCAAGATGTCAGGGTATGGGACCCCGTATACATACTCCTTTCGTCAGAAAACCGAAAGTGGCTGTAATATTATACTCGTAATCACGAGATGCATTAGAAAACCGTCTAAGCCTAACGGTCTCTCGCAAAATTTACTAGATGTCATATACTGCGCATTTAAGCCCATACCACATCCAATAAATTATTAGATATTCCGTCACCAGTACATACAAGGTGTCCAACGGACCAATCTAGGCATTTTAAGGGATGCTTGATAGACGACTTAGTACTATACCTACTAAATTTAGTTCAAACGATTCAGAATCACCTTACCGATCATACCTTAAAATGCCTACATCGATTCGCTGGACATCCTGTAAACTCAGCCGGTTCTATTTCACAAGCAGATTGTTATAAAGAGAAGCAAGTATAAACTGCTATTTCCTACCGGTAATTCTCCACTGGCACGCCATTCCCCCATCATCTATTATCAATATATTATTTTGTTTTCGTTTTGCAGAACTAAGGATGTTAATGATAACATTGCATGACCTTTATAAGGATCTGCTGTGAGCTAGTTTGATATGCAGTGTATTATTATTCAGATAACACAGGGTTAAGTTTTAAACACAACCAATAATAAAAATCACATCAAAATATCTTTTACAAGAAAACATCGTGGAGGTATGTATTTCCCTACATATTTTTGATTTGATGCTTATCATGACGTATTTTATGGGCGTAAAACTCACGATGATTAGTCTCGCTAACAAAAGGCAGAAAAATGTGCCAGTATCGAATTCCACCTTCACTTGTAGAGTGTGCGGAAAGTGATGCCGCTCCTGTATTGGCTTATACGTATAGCCATGAAAAGTCTTGCCTCAGATGCCAATGATGAAGATTAGAATTTACCACTGACAGCAACTTGCAAAAATTCTTAAGTAAGTATGTGGCTATGATTACAAAGATTTAATTTTTACTCTTACGAGTACACTACACACGTATACACGTATACGTGGTGTAAGGGACGGTGTAACGAAAACTTTGCAGGCGTGCTCAGACCATGAAACTGAACAACTTTCCCCATTAAACATATGGTGGTAAATGAAAAAGTATTTTGACCTCCCATACAAAGTCAGTCAGCTGATCATGAATTTTGTATGAGGCCCGAATACTTACACTATGTATAATACTCGCTACAAAGCTGCTAAAAGCGTTATAATTTATTGTACCGTAACCAGCTAATATCAATACGATATGGATGGATGTTCTCTTGTGTCAGTTACCGTGACGAATCAGCTTGTTAATGGATATGGGATGTGTTCCCACAACTATCATACCTACTGTGAGTGATAGAAGATATATGACAACTACCTACTACTAATAAATATGACTTAAGTGTAGATAAGGCTCAGTAGGTAATGAACTAATGACTAAGAAAACCACTCGCTGCATTCGTGAACTTCTTGACTACTTGGCTACTATATCTAGGTAGGTATGTGCTCCGTTTTTCACTGTCATTATTTTATGGGATAGGTAAGCTACTTAAAATTATGAGTTATGATAAGTGCCTCTAACTCTATATGTTTAGCTATATTTTACGAAACTAGATGTAAGCTGCCTTCTGAATTCTAGATAACCTTTAGTATTATCAATATCAGTGAAGTATGTTAGTTATAGAGGGGGTATTAAGCAAGCACACAGTATTGTATTTCAATCTACCTAGATTAATGCCTTGATACCTGGATTTAAGTGCTTAGTATTACTAAACTATTATCATAGCATACCATACATATCTACGTTAACTAGGTATACCTACGCTTTGATATTGTACATAGAAATAGTAGTAGGTACCTATTATAATAAGAAAACCGAACCTCTAACGCAACTCAAAAAGAGATTGGATATACGGACAGTCCTAGTAGGTATGTGCATAATAGGTAACATTACATTAGGTACATTAATAGCTACAAATCCACTGCTGGGGCGTATTGCCATATACTTCTTATGCTTGGCATGGTAGGCAGATTGGCAAATCTGACGACACAGGTTTACGGAAAACCTTAGAAAAAAATAATATCTTGGCACACGTCGCTGCATTAAAATCGGCTGGAACTATCAAACTTATTAAGTCGCTAGTGGCTGTCACGATTCACGAACTGCAATATCGTCCGATACGTTTCACCTTATATCCGACGAGAATAGTAATTAAAAGCATCTTTCACAGACTAATAATAACCACCTATATCAAGATAGCGACCAAACAAGTATCTGCCATAGACTAATAATCACCTATATCAAGATAGCGGCTAACCAGCAGATTGCTCAGCGGTGCGCTTGACAGCTTATTGGCACTGAGAAAAGAAATATAACAGAGATAACCCCTCAATTAGCTAAAGTGAAGCCATGAACAAATTGTCGCAATCAGTGAGTGTTTATTGTATTAGCAATAAGTATACTTCAAGTATATTTTGAGCAAATTCATTTTGAATAGAGTGAAATACCTAACGAATCGACAATGGAGTAGGAAAGCGTTTTCTAGGCTGGTAGGCCTAGCCTTGGCAAGCGTAGCTTTGAATGTTTTGCCTTATAACCTACGTCCAGCAGTGGACTGCTAATTGGGTGATTTGATGTGTGTGAAATTAAATAACGTTATTATTCTTGACCGAAGTGCTTTATTAGGGTTTTGTGTATTTAAATATGTACTCGTATTGCGTAAAATCGCAAAAGAAAATAATCGTCACTAAGTTTGAGAGTGACGATATTTGTTTCATGACTCTCTGGATGTTTGTAGAGTTCATTCTGCGGCTATTTTTTTCTCTGAGCTTATTATGCTGTGACTGTGATGGCAGCTCCCAAGGTTCTTAATGGGTTTATCATTGTTATCTTCTCTGATAAACTTTGATAGCTTAGTAAACGGTTTCGCTTGTAGCCGGTAGACGCCAATCTCCATAGGATAGCATAGTAAGCTAAGTAGGTATACCTGTGTCTATCATCCTGAGGTAAACCAAGATGGGTTAATATGTTTATCGAAAACATTACACAAATTAAAACTTATGCTTAGGCAAATATAGTTGTTTATAGGCGCGTATTCTACCGGTTTCTGTCGTCTTTTCTATATATTTAACTACTACTAATGTGATTTAAGTCTATACTTCTTAGACGACTAGCATTTATAAAGTGTTTTCTAACCAGTGGCGCCTACTCAAGAATGTTTTGTAACCAGTGTCTTGTAATGATTCTTTTAAGTAGGTAAACAAATTTTAATCCCGAGTCCCGGGGACCTCTAAGCCTACACCTGAATATTTGGTGGGGAGCTAGTACCCCGGAACATGTTTCCTAAAACTACTTTTAATTCAATATCGCTTAGTAAAAATAAAAAGGGGGAAAAAAGCGCCTGCACCTGAGCCCAGCGTGTGGTGGGGTAGCTGGGTAACCGCAGTCTGCGCGGGTAGGAACGCCAAAGCAAAATGTTCTCGAAACTACCGCGGATTTTCATAAAAGCTACTTTCCCATGTTTTTTTAGGTCAGGCAAATTTTAAACTAACAGAACAAACCCCAAAACTATATTAATTTTGAAACTATCAGTTTGCTTTGTCTGCGCAAGCAAAACCCGGCTTTTTCTTATTATCTTTGTAATTTATAATCTTTCTCTAGTATTCAAATTCATAATTCAAAATGTATATCCATTATTTATAAATAATGGATTCAAAACATTTCTGTTCATATTTTTATAATAAATCAGTCTCATTTTATTTGTACATTTACTATTTTATAAAATAAAAAGTATACAGGGTGTAAGTGCCTGCTCTCCGAATACTGATTGGGTGCATTCACGCCATGAAACTTAACATCTTCCCTTAAGAAAATATTTCAGGAGAATTAAAATCGTTTTTTACTTTCCATTGTAAATGCAAAATTGCTGAACGTGGTTTGTATGGGAGGTCAAGAATATTTTTACGTCTACTGAAATAATGTGATGTTCAGTTTCATGGTCTGAATGCAAGGTGCATTCATTATAGAGGGAGCTGTCCCTTACACCCTGTATAGGTAAGTTAAGTAAGTAATAGTACTTGCAATGAAGTCTGGATAGCTACAAGACAGTTTTTTTTATATGTTAGTAATTCAATGCGTGTCTAAAAAAGCTTGGTTTGAATTTTGTCTCCAGTCTTGTAGAATCTCTCGCACGCTCACTCCCTCTTCATATTTATGAATAACGTTGTTCAGTCTATGCACGTCTCTGTCCACTACACAGACACTGCAGTGGAATACAGAGTAAAATTATTCAAAACCTTCAAGTCCTTAGAGTATAGAATAGAGACACAAAAGTAATGGAAATTCATTAAAATGTACCCTGTATCTGGCGTTTAGAGCTCAAAATTGGAAGAACACTGTTAGCACCTAAATGTGAGGCCTAATGAGAATGTAATACGAGTTTGACCACCAACGCGTTTCGTACGTATCTATTTTCCTTTTAAATAGCGTTCATGGTCGTTCATTTACCTAAATACCTACCAGAATTTCAAACGTGATAGAAGGTTCTTAGTTCATAATATTATCTAAAAGTCTAATTAAAAATGTCTACTACTTTCTATACTCTGCGCGCGATCTGATAGCATTTCCAAGCAAGGACAATGTATGGCATGTAGCTGCTATCAGATCGCGTGCGAGGAGTATTTTGGAGGAATTTGTAAGTTTCGTAGCGTTCGTAGCGTTAGTTAGACAACATGACGTAGCAACCATACTACGCCGTAGCAAGCCTACGATAAATAGATGGCGCATGCTATGCTTACGATGCTAAAGTTTCAGAGCGCATTTCTAAAGAAGGAGAATAAATAACAATAACTGAATTATAGGATTTTATTTTAAGCCTTTTAAACGATTTGCGTCAATACGTTTCAAGTAATAATTCTGTAAAATTTACTCAAGTACCCAGTATTACACGACCACTTTGCAAATAGTGTTCTCGTTCCCATCCCCCGCAAAATTCAAAGACAAAGTGGTTTTGACGAAGACACGGGTCACAATGTCAGTCTTTGTTCTCTAATTTGGATGAGTAATACACCTTCTAATAGAACTTGAGGGGGGTGAAAACGTGGGTTAATAAATAATGCTTTACTAGTCCACTTACATTCTGTACCATTCGTATCTACACGTTTTACGTAAGTAGTTATACCGGGAGTAACAAAAAGGGTATAACAAACCGAAAGGAGATTAAGTACTCATGAAACTGAACAACTTTCCCCATGTAACATAGGTCGAAATATGAAAAAAAAATTAAGTTCCTCACATATTAAATCAATCAGCTGATCGGCGATTTTGTATGGGAGGTCCAAATATTTTTTTCCTATTTCCACCTATGTTCCATGGGGAAAGTTGTTCCTTGACCTTGACCTCCTTTCGGCTTGTTATAGCCTTTCTGGTACTCCCTGTAGTGTTAACGTGTAATTACCGTGCGTGTAGTGCCGGCTTATAATAGTATCACCCCAATTCTACCCGTAGGTGTCTAAAAAAGCGACTAAGAGATAATCATCCAGGAAACGGGCAGTAGCGTTCCTTGTGAATGCAACATCTTGAACTGCGCTCACCAATCCGCCTGCCAAACGTGGTGAGTATAGCAAAGCCTTCGACAGAGGGAGGCTCATGTTCAGTGCTGGGCTTTTGTGGCTGTTATAGTATGGTATCCATCTATCAGTTAGACTGCACTTGTGTCACGATATAATCTTGTATTTGGCAATAACTTTATATTTTTGTTAAAAATTACAGTAATATTTTGTAAGCTATAAGTTCTCCAATGAAACAAAATGAAATAAATGAAACAAAGAGAAGGAAGAAATAAAAATATCTAAAATGAATGGATTATGTATGACAACTTTTAAGGAAAATACTTGGTGTAATTATTTGACAAACAATCTATTGCATTGCATAATTTTTTTACTAAATCCTAGTCACATCTCAAGCAGAACCAAACAGAAGTTGTTTAAAAGTCATAGTACATTTTTACTGGCGATGTCAAATTATGGCAGAATAAGAGTATTTTATTATACCTACGTAGGTACGTTGTATATTTTATTATCATCCAAAAAGTGACACTTACAAGTTACTAACTGAAACCCCAAAACAGTTTTAGGCAAACCTCCTTTGTATGAATGAGAAAGTAGTGCGGTATCCTCAAGAGATTTCAATAGAGCTCCTACTTTAGTTTGGGAAATATTAGATAAATAAATAAGGCACGTGTAACCCGTCACATTATACTGGCTGGTTTTATTTGAGTACCGAATTGTTGGTTTCTGAGAAGGTTGCTTATTTGGCCAGACCTAATAAGAATTTAACTTTGTCCTCTAGTGCTCTCACCATACCTTTTATTGCAATAAATTGCGGCTACAAAAATCAGACCATAGTAATCGCATCAGCTAGCCTTGAGTCATATTACTAAACATTCCAAAGCAATATAGCAATATGAATTGATACAAACCATGATATGCCTAAACCTGCGACGCCGCCGCACCATTGGCTTTGCTTTCAGCTCGGCGGCGGCGTGTCTGAAAGCAATGTACGATTTCATAATACCCATTCACTTTCTTCAGAATATAAGCTATGTAGAACTCAAATATACCTACCTCAATAAGCCGTACATTTGCCGCGAGAACCGTCGTAATATCAATGGCCAGTATTTCAATATCTACTGCTCGGTCCCTCTATGATTGAAATGCCCGCATCGCATGAAAGCCGTGCTTTCAACTCATCTGCACGTTACAGTCTATTCAACACTCCGTTGTGCCCACTATCTGCTCGTTGCACTTTCCCCGTCCATATTTCCAATTCTCTTTCGGTACCACGGTTTCGGAGTGGATATTTTGGTGTTCTTTTTGCGTTTCGTTTGTTGCTACGCTTCTAGTTCTTTTTTTCGATGGAACTAACGCACAAATTGTATTCACGCATGAAATCTTTTAAATAAAGTTAGTAGTTAGTTTTAAAACTTTTAAATAAAATCATATAACGTTCTTTTACCAGATTTTCCTGTTTCGATATTCTTATAAGTACTTTGAGATTCTTGACTGTAACAACCCTGGCTGTGTAACAGGTGACGATCGCAAAAATCTTAAATAGGATCGAGTGAACCTTCTATTTAAGTGCTAAAAACGATTTCTGTCTGTGTAACACAAAACACAACTCTTAAAAAGTCGCAAACGTGCTTCATCGCGGAATTCGTAGTTTTGTTTATTCGCATAAAGTTCTAGCGGCGTGCTTTCACATGCGCACTGAATTGAATAATGTTTATCTTTAATACTCGCTTGGAACGGCTGAACACTGAAATATTCCCGGTTGCATACAATAAGTTTGAACGGAGTTTTATTATCGCAGGAGTAGCGAGCCGACGCTGGCTGCGCCGTGACTTAAGACGTGTTTTGCTTCAATGCACTTTGTAAGGCTGTTTGAGACGTATTTCAGGACAAAGAATCTTGTACCTATATACGAAGAAAAGTACATAAAGTAGGAGAAGGTTCGTGAATCATGCTGTGAGCAAGCATTTTTAATCGGCTAAAGAAGTACTTCTTTGTCATCATCGGCCACAACTCTAACAGCGAAGTACTTAGTTGTCATATTGTTGTGTATAGAAATTACGTTGATTTATGTATGAATGCGTCTAAATGAATTATTAACTAAGAAATGACTGCAGACTACGGTCAACAGTATGGTGGCGGTAATACCATCCACGATGACCCAACGAAAAAAAGAGCGTATCTACTATAGGTAGGTAGTTCACGGTGTCAGTTTGACATTTCCGGCACACCGCAGAAAGTTTCCTTCAGTCTGAACGAACACGGCTCTGGTGTCCGTTTGTCTGTTCAGACAGAGGTTTACATTTGTCGAGTTAGGAACTTTCCAACCTGCTCGCGGGATAAACTTCTGCGGTCCCCCTTGCGGTGATGTCACAAAGTAAGTATTGGTGGGCGCCCAATTCAGAGAGTCGGGTACAAGGAAAGGTCACTACACTCGCACAGACATCTACACGCCGTCGTTTACGCGTGAAACCAAACCAGCTAGAAGCGAGTGTCCACAGCGGTGCGGGCGAACGGCAAAACGACGACTCGCAAGTGCAAATATTTTTGTAGTGTGTTATAATGTTGCTTACACGTACCTAAATATTTTTATCTACACTCAGTTCGTAATATTCGTTTTACAGAATCGAAAGTACGAATGTAATGAACTGCATTACGAATATACAGCCTTTAAAAAAGAAACTTTCATACTACTGGCAGCTACATAAAGTTACTCGATTTCTAGTATTTGAAAAAAAATTAAACGAATTGACCCGCGTACCAAATTGTAATCTGTTCCAATTTGACACTGGCCATCAGTAAGTCGAATGAAAAAAAAAACAAGTGTCACCCGCGGCGGGACGACACTTGAAATTATGAGGACTTATTTATTATTAAATCCTTGCTTCAAATCATTTTTCGTATTAAAATTCACCGATAAATGCTATTTAATTTTAAAAGTTGTTCAGTTTTTATGAGCCTTCATTTTAACGTTTAGTTAAAAAGTTACTTAGTATAAAAGTCGTTCAGTTGGTGGTTCAGTAGATAGGCTTGCAATCGCCATAGTGCAGTGCGGAGGTTTGAATTATTTGTCATAGTTTTTCTTGTAGAGTGTAGATAAAATAGTGTATGCAGCTGCAAATAATTAGGCTTTAGAATGCTCGTGTCAAACTATTATCACACTCGGCTGCGCCTCGTGTGATAAACAGACACTCTCATCCTAAAGCCTCTCATTATTAGGCAGTTGCATAAACTACTATTAACCCAGGTACCTGATTTCATAAATTGAGTAAGAGAAAGTAGCAACCTTAGGGTGCAGGTATAAATGACCAGAAGAAGGGGCGGGCTGTCCTTCTGAAAATTTTCTATTTTGTGGTGATGCGGTGTACACTTTCGAGTTGTTGTGAATTATTCTTACCGCGTGTCTTTTCAAAACTTTTATAGAGAAAACCGCAATTTGTTGACTCATGCTTGTGTCGTGATACTTGCCAACTGAGAGGTACCTAATTTATAAAGTAGGTTAGGTGCAAACGTATTGAAAGATGATTTTCAAAAATATTATAAACCTTCCTCTTGAAACACTCTTTTGATTTTAATAAACACACCAAAATCCGTTGCTTGGTTTATAAAGCGCAAACTCTTTAGAGTAGACGTGCGACGTGAAACTTGAATATAAGGCTTGGATATAAGGTGACATATTTCAGACAAGTGATCGTCAGTCGTCATCGCGTATGACGTGTGTAGCTGTATTAATTCTGTTTCATACATTTTAGGCGCAAACTCCACCAAAAAGACGAGGGCATAGGACGTAAGAATGACAGTTGACAGACAAGTGATCGTCAAATATTCTTCTTAGTTTTTAACGCTAGCTGTCATAGATGCGACGCTTTGGCGACGCTTGTGTGTGCCTTTGGCAATACTTTTTCGTACATTTTGTATGGAAACGTCGCGATGTCAAACGTCAAGCGTCATCGATGAGCGTCATGCTCTACGTCCTATGTCCTTTCCTTGTCCTCTCTGTGGAGTTTGGGGCTTAAGGAAACTATTTCAAGCGTCATGTCGACTCTGTGGAGATATCGCCTAAAAAACTAGAGATATCCATGGCAGAGGAACACTAAAAGTGAGTTCATTTCATATTTTACTACGTATTTATATAACAACTCACATCCTTGATGTCATATTCTAACCATAATCTTTGTCATACCATAAATATTTAATAAGTTTCATTCTAAGATGGAATAAAACTCTACTGTTATACCTACTACGCATAGCTCTAGCTCTGTTTTTTGACATATAGGTCCAAATTTTCCATATTGCGTCTCATACTCTTTGCCAAAGCAGTTTAGTTTCATAGCTTTATTCACCCATGAAATATTTACACCCTGAGACATATGGAACATACGTATGGTATATTCAGCTTTTGTGGTTGAGAACACAGGTAGCTTCAACCGAACTCGCTGGCTGAGCAGAGATGAATGGCTTGCTAATGAATCGGTTGCCGAATGTCGGAGCAAAGTTCGTTACTGTATTGGATAACGGGTAGGTAATACTAGGTAGTATGTAACTGCAGCTACTGCTGACTGTCTGTAGGTAAATGACAAGTGTATTGGGTTAGTAGTAGACTTCTAATCCATTTACTATTACATACTATTATGGCTTTGTACTCTTAACTGCAAGGTCCAACACTTTGCTTGCTTCATTAGTCGAGATTTACCCTCCTACCTAGAATTCAAAACGGTAAATACGAATAAACGACGTTCATATTTTTCGCTTCCCCTAAAATGTATACCGTACGTTTCGTATTTATTGTTATTATTACTTAACTAAGTATCGTTTTCAATTGACCCAACAAAAACAATTGGAGTCTAATTCCATTATTATTAACAATCCACCTACATCATCTCACAAAAGACTGACTGTACAGAAAAAGCTCAGAATAAACAATTCCTTTATTCCGTGTAGTCGCTCGGCCAAGTGAAAGGATCAGCGTAATGACGCGTGTTATATCGTGTCCAAGTCGTTTCTTTTATAAGACCCACTGCCAATATGACCCACAGGGTCTAACTTATGATATTGGATCCTTCCTACTAATTCTGTCACTAGCAAGGTTTCGTTCAATCAAAGTACACGGATTGAAACAATATTAAGTAAAGAAAACAAAGAAAACTGTTTAAAATGTCTAAGATTTTACGTGCTAACTGTACCAAAATTTACCTGATTTTGCCTGTTAGTCTAATTAACGGAGCAAGGATGTCGTTGAGGTCAAAAAATGAGTACAAAACAAGAGTGTCATAGGTATAGAAGGCTAAAAAGTGTGAGTCACTTTTGCTTACCAGATTGACACGATGTGTTGTCATCTTTTCGCATCTATAGTACGGTCATTCGAATAGACCACATTTGACAGCTGTCAAACCCATACTAGGAAACATGTCAACAAAGAAAAATATGTCATAGCATTAACATGATTTTGACAGCGGTCAAATATGGCCTATTCGAATGACGGTACTATAGTAGTGGCAAGCGCGAGGATGACAGATAATGTGGTGCAAAATGGTCTATTTAATGACCAATCAGACCCTGTGGGTCTGATCCGCCGTGGGTCTAGTGAACGACTCGTGTCCAATGAATTGAATAGCACGATCAACAGAGATCGCTCCCTAATGTCGCCGAGGCAGCATTGTGAGGAAGGAAGCGGAAAAAGTAGAATAGGATATAACTAGATGGACATATTTATGGTTACCTATGTAATACAGCTAGGTATGATGGCTTTTTTCGTGAGTAAGGAGGTTCTCGAAAACCTTGTTTATTTTTATTTGTTCTTATTACTTTGTAAATATAATTTCATTGAATCACTGCAGTGCTCTATGTCCCACTAACACTGGACAATACAGGCTATTGAAACAAAAATTGTTTTATTGGGATTGTAATGCACTCACAGTGCTATATTATTCTCACAAGTGAAAATAAGAAATAGAAAAAATGTCATACATCGACCGGGATTCTTAATTTAAAAAAAATATTCTTAATTAAATTAAATTTATTCTTAATTTCTTATTTTCACTTGTGAAAAATTGTTTTACCTCAAACCATGGTTTCTTGAGAATGTTCTTCAATCCAGTCAAATATCTCTACTAACAACCTGATTACTCTGTATGTAAGTGTATGTAGCTAAGTATAGGTATATATGTTGACCGGACGGTGTTTGCTCGGCGTTTCCGGCTGTCAGTCGACCCTGAATCAACACGCCCCGTAATGACACGATAACCACATGTCAAACGACTACAACTGCAGCATTATCCAAGGTCAGTGTATATTTAAGTTCTGTTTGTTGTATTATTCTGAACGTTACAAAAGTAGATACACAAATTAGGGCGACGTAAATATCATGTTTTCATGATGGGCTCGTATCGATAGAAGAAGATGATGAAAAAGGTACATTATTGTTAACTTTCTCCCGCGCCCCATCCAAATTTTTTCTGTAGGTCCAAATTGTTTCTGCACACGATCTAATTAATATGATTATGATAATCCATACAGTTTTAAGAATAAAGAGTGTACTTTGACCTGTGGACAGATCAAGGAACTGTAATAGATCATAAATTTTAGTATCTGTTACCTATTTATATTATGCTTTTGTGCTCTGATGTGATATCAACGTTCAATCGAAATAGCATTCTGGTCAAATAATCTCCCTGTTTGACAAAGAATAAGAATACTAAGATGCAGATAAAACGAAAGTCATTGATCGTTCATTTGGATTTGCTTCCGCAGTTCCGCACCGTCAGTCATTACGAAACAAAGGTTGCCTGAAGCGCCTTTAGGTGCAAAACGTCCAGTGGTGAAAAAATTACCAGTTTGCATAATGTCCAGTTTGCAAAATGTCCAATTGCAAAAAGTCCAGTTTGCAAAATGTCCACTTCACAATAAGTCCAGTTTATATGAAATACTGGATCACTGACCCATGTGTTTTGGGGAAAGTTGTTCGGTTTCACGGTCTGAACACACCCCTTAATTTCGCTAATTGTACTTTTGCAAACTGGACATTTTTCAAATTACATAATCTTCAAACTGCACATTTTGCAAACAGGACATTTTAGAAACTGGATCTTTTGCAAACTGGACATTTTTTCACCACAATACATTTTGCAAAATGGACATTATGCACCTAAAGGCTGAAGCGGTTCCGCTAGTTTGGAAAACTTCCTAATTGTTTGTGGTCAATAGTTCCATTTCTACGCTACTTTTGGAAGAAGCAGGTAAGTAATTAATAGGTATATTCTATGGATCCAATTTACTATGCAAACTAGCCTTCAGTTATTGGCAGTAAAATAAAACGGTTACCTACTTAATAACCGAGTTTTGAGTTTTTCGTTTGAGTTCAATAATGACGACGGCGTTCCTCAAAAACAGACCATAGAGAGACTGCGCGAAAAGACTTACGTGCCAAATTGTATCGATTTTTGGCATCAAAATCTAACTTGTGATTCATATGCTAAAGACGCCAAAATACCGGGAGTTCGGATAAAAACTACTCATTATGATAAAAATCCGTCTAAGGCCGTATCCGCAGCCAAACAGCACTGAAACATTTTTTTTTTGTGTCACACTGAATCTTGTGCAAGTTTCCACACTGACGGAAAAAAGTCGCTTGATTTTTCATACAAAATAAAATATCGCGCGAAAATCTATTGGGATTGTAATGCACTCACAGTGCTATATTATTCTCACAAGTGAAGTAAGTAAGTTCTAAATACTTTCTACAGATGTCGCTGGATCGTCGCTTGGAGACGAGCATCAAGAGATAGATAATTTGGCGTTCATCGGCCGTGCATCGATAGCTCAGTGGCAGAGCGGTGGGGCGTTTACCCATGCGGCCCGGGTTCGATCCCCGGTCGATGCATGTCATTTTATCTATTTCTTATTTTCAATCGCGCGAAAAATTGCAATTAAATTAAAATTCGCTGTGCAGACTGTCAGAGCCTTAATAATAATGCCACCTACCTACCTGTAAACAACTGCAAAAGTTTAAAATTTAAACTTATAGATAATACGTACCTAGGTATAGTATGTTAGCTCTCCGTCCTTCTAATGTAGCGTGATGATTTTGAAGGCAGAACATAATGTAATCAAGTTAGATTACATCTGAACATTAAGTCTGCACGTGAGGCTGTGCAAGTTTAGCAGCAAACACATGCACCGCGACGCGCCGCATAATCTTGCGGCATTTCGCTGGATCCAGTTTTTTGACAAAATCTCTACTTTGTAGCAAGCGAACCGTGCGCGACCTAGACTAATATTCTAAAGAATATTCTCTACACCTAAATAAATGTCAAAAGCATTCACTTCTTTGATAAATTCCATACTGTATGACACGTCTTTGTCATCTCGCGCGTGAAAAAGTCTTTAAATAGTCCGCATGCTAACCATACAGAAAAAATACATTCACGCGGATGTCGTACCTACTTAGGTACATGACGTAGGGACTCAAGGGATAAATCATGGAAAAATTCATGTGTATTGCAATTTTAGGAGACCGACTGACCACCTGTCGCTTTAGTGATACACCACATATCTGTAACGGTTCACAAATATTTGCCAGACTTCGCGATGACGCTCGATGATGATGTCGCTCTGCTTACCCTGCTAGGAATAAAGGTTAGAAAATATAATTTGTCCGGGTTTTTGTTTGACAGGCGAAGTCAAATCTGGCCATATTATAATAGGGCACACGACACCATTGAATCATACCGGCTGTCAAGTGTGTGGTTGCTGTCAAAAACCGCAACATCGTTCGGTGCGCGTGCGATCCACGTTTGCACCGGGCTCAATGAGCTCGCAACATTTGCGGCGCAAACTTGATCTAGCTAACAACATTAATTAAGGTTCGCTAAATGAGCTCCAGACGAATATCGCGTTTGTTGCGGTCGCGCTGATTCTCGGTTCGATGCTGATATCACAAAATAGAGAAATTACAGAAGGACAGCCCTGTACTGTGGTGACACATCACTCCCTACTAATTAGTAGGTATAGGTACTATACTTATGTATGTATAAGCTAGATGCGCAAGGCAGTCGCCAATATACGTCTGAACTGCACACACGTGTTTCCCTTGTACTCCTACTCTAACAGCCAACATCGCATGGCGACCCTGCCAGCGCTGCATTTTGGCAATCTTCATCCAACATCGCAGCCCGCCCCTTTTTCCGATCATGTAGGTATACCTATACTCTACGGTTGCTACATTTTCATTTCGTATTAAAATGAGGTACCTGGGCTAAACACACTTAGGTGTACATTAGTTACATTATAACATCACACTTACACTTAAACACGCTATAATAATACATTTGCATTTGCGAAACGTCATTTTGCCGTCCACCGCAACTAAACACTGTTGACACAACTACTAGCCGGTTTGAGAGGTATTGGTTTTGTGAGTAATCGACGGCTTGTACATGTATATTTGAGTACAGTTACATTTTCTTGTAGCCGTCTCTCTGCATTGGGTGCCCGCCAATTCTTACTTTGTGGTTCGATGCTGATATTATTAGTGTTCGCAATAAACCACTTGTAAACGGTTAAAGCTGTAGATAATGCAATACCATAACCATAACAGCCACAACAGTCCACTGCTGGACATGGGCCTCCCCCTATTGGGGGGTATTGCCATACTCACCACGCTTGGCAGGCGGATTGGCGAGCGCAGTCCATGACGTTGCATTGACAGGGAACGCTGCTGCCCATTCCCTGGATAAGTATCCCTTAGTCGCTTTTTACGACACCCGCGGGTAGAATTGGGGTAATAATGCAATATACTGGGTAATTCATACTAAACAGTTAATGCTGGAATGTAGCTCTACATGGCGTGAAAGGAACACGATAAAATGAGTTTGACAAAAACCAAACCGTTTCAACCCACCATGGGCATTGCATCTTCGTATTCATATGGGATTAAGGTGGAAAGTCGCATTTTCCTAACAAACCAAATCACAAAAATAACATCGATACGGGCGTTTTGTGTATAAATTTTCTATGTGTTATAGTATTGTCTATATGTTATAGTTCTAGTTCACCCATTGAAATATTCTCAACAATTTACATGCCTAACATTTATTTAACCCAAAGATTTGAAACGAAATCAACACCTTGTTCAAAGCACCAATATTAGTCAGTAATTGCCTCACATTAACTTACCACTTAAGGGACCGACTCATTCTGGTTCTTGATAAAAATACTAAAGAAAACCAGTCTAAGTTGATCCCTTAAATTGGTAGATTTATACTGGCGATCCAGCTACTTGCGAAACGTGTCGAGCGAGACTGTAAAAGTAATTTAAAATAGCTGCCTGGAGACAGACAAAGTTTTAATCAAAACTGGAGAAAGACCCTTTCCTTTCTTAATGTGTTGCGGCTACTTTACGACTTGGAGAATGGCTGATGATTAAAATTGTACTTTTATAACTGTGAGTTTAAGTATGCTTAGGAAAAACTATTAAAATGTTAGCTAAATAATATCTTTTGTCGTATTCACGTCGACGTCGTAAAACTAGTTGTCAATATTCTTCGAGGAATGACAAGCCTACCACTCCGGGATGGAACGGGACGAAAGGTCCGCGTCCTTCTATGTCAATAGATAGTTCTACTTAACAATAATCAGAATTTCTTTCCTCTTTCAGGAAAATATTCGTAATTGCCTTTAATCATCAGTTTGAGAATATGTCACAATCCTACAAATACTTCTCAATTTCGAATGTTAATTTTTCTTCGGAAATTTGGAATCACGGTTCTTTTTTTACGTGAGCGTAAAATTGATGAGTAGAATTGTCTTGCAAAGTTTGCAAGCTGACTAAAATTTAATGTAGTGAACCCATCGCTGAAACTGACGGGTTGAAACTTGCTTTTAGTGGTTTAAGTTCTCAGGAAACTAAATTATAGTTTCCAGGGTCGTGCCCTGTCTACAGGAAGCCATTGTCCCTTCCTTGCACCTTCCGCCCATCAATTATTGCCAAAACTGTGAGTTACTGCCCTTTATATCATACTTAGCGGTTAATACGCATATTAAAAGTAAGTTTTTGATCCTAAATTATTACTACATTCTTCAATAAGTCATAAAGGACATAGTATAAAATGATGTCGATGTTAGCGTTTCTCTGTGTGTCGTGAAATTCGCTTACTGCTCTTTAACCACGCAATGGATTTTAATGCGGTTTTTTAATAAATAGTGTGATCCAAGAAGCTTTTATACAAAATTGCCGATCAGCCTGATTTGAGTTACTATGTCCAAATTTTATATTCATCTTTTGGGATAGTTGTGCCTAATCGCTGCCCGTCCTGCATTTTGCGCTATCGGGTACTTATAAAATTTCACCCTTTAATAAGTAACTACGTAATGCATTACTTTTTCTCGCTTGTAATTACGCGTTGTCACTCACTGTCAATCGGTAGCGAATCAACAATTATACATATTGTAAAAGACTGAAACAAGGTATTCCTTCTGAAAAATGCTTACGTCAAAAGAAGCTAAATGTGGTCTAATTGCCTAGACAATAGGTTCATTGACCGGTAATGTAGGTATTTAGTAGGTCAAGAGGAAATTATGCTTTAAAAGCTAGGAAGTACTTCCATAAAAGTTTGAAACATAAACATTACGTGTAATTTATGAGTTGCACGACTTGGAATGTTGCGTAAAACAGAGGTACAGTAACTGTTTTTGCTGTTAAAAAGGAGGTTTCCCACCTTTTCATACAAACGTGCTAGGATTATTTTTGAATGCCACTACTTTTTTATTGTTCCAAAATTCGATGATGGGATGTAGATATTTTATTTTGTATGGGAACAGAAAAAAAGCTCATATAAGTTTTTAGGATATGCAAATATAGGCAATGCCTTTTTCAATCGTTTTATTGACACATTTTTTAGAGTATAGTAAAATTATTCAGTTGAGGGTAGATAACGCATTAAAATAATCATTCTATTTCACGTTTTATTTCCACGCACTCTAAATAATTGCTATAGTAAAGGTGAAAACTCGGGTGAAATATTTAATACCCTGCATGCATATTTCAATTTTCCAATGTCTATTTAATAACTGCTAACAGCTTTATGAGCGCAAGCAAAAGCAGAATATTGTTTATCCATAATATTCACTCCATTACCAAGCCTTTACCAATATTACTGGTGGATACCCAACGCCTAGTGGTGCCGGCTTAGAATAGCATCACTCTTGTGAAATAAAGTATATTGTATTGTATCTTTCCCGTGGGTGTCGAAAGAAGCCACTTAGGTATTTGAGAATTGATGTGTAATACAATTTCAGGCGGCAGGCTGACATGCTGTCACTATAGTGATACACAATCTTCTAAGTACGATACTATCTATTTTATGTTAGTAATAAATCTTAAGCCAAAGATGTTGAGATTTCACACTATCACAAGGCGCCCGCGCGCTGTTTTCCTAATTTGTGCTATCAGTTTAGTCACGGCGCCTTTACGATTACATCATAATATTTCTGATTACTTGAATATGAAGTCAAAGAGTTTCTGTGCGAATTGTCATATCCCGTAGTATCTAAAATTCTACGATAAAATAACAGGAATAGGTATTCGCGGCGAGGTGTTTGCGGCCACTCAACAACTACAGAGCTTAATCAACTCTGCTGCGACATGCGACACGGCGGACAAACGTAATCCCAGCTGTACTGTGGGAGATTTGCCCCAGTTGGACGTTATATGCTTCTTGTAAGCATATCTTTAGATAAGGTGTAAAAAAATCAACTGCAAATATTTCAAGAGGTAAACCAGCCCATGAAACTAAACAACTTCTCCAAGGAACATAGGACAACATATGTAAAAAAAAATTGGACCTCCCATACTAGTTGACACCGTCGTCGGCAGGTACATTTTGTATAGGACTCCAATTTTTTTTTCATATTTCGACCTATGTTTCTTAGGAAAAGTTGTTCAGTTTTTTGAGCTGGTTCATCCCTTAAAATATATATTTGCAGTTGATTTTTTACATCCTGTAGATAAAATGTTCAAAATTCAAAAATCACTATCTTTTTTTTGTTACTGTCGAATAAAAAGTGGCGATAGTTGTATATTCCGTTTATTTGCAACGTGTACTTCAAACTATGAATATTCACAGCTCGAGGTACATTTTAAAAATAATTTGGCTACTTTCAGATGTATTCTGACTTTTCGCATTTTTACTAGTACGAAGATTCAATGTACAGAGCGCAGCGAGGCATATCTTTTTGCTACTTTCTGATACAGTCGTTTCAAACTGTAATTATAATCCACGTGTGCAGACCTAAATAACTATTTAAACTGATACTCTTTCATGTCTCGCCCTGTAAAACAGTGTAAAAAGCTGTAAAATTTACAAATTGACCCCTGGTAATTCTAAGACTGGTGACTTGATCGTTGGTAGTAAGTACGCGGTATGGATTTAGTGACTATTTCACATACTTTGCCGTGATATCCAATTTGGAATACATTGTATTTTTAGTTACGACGCTCATACGATAAATAGCAAATTTAAATCGGGCTTTGTACGTAGTGAAATATGCACTTTACGATGATTTGTTCCTTGTGTTTACACGCTTTGTCGTGACATGACTGCACTGTAGGTACTTGCCTATGATTTATTACTAACTTTGCACACAAATAATGGAACTACTCTCACAGTGCTTTAAGGCTATTTAAATTGCACTCTAGTCATACCTATTATCGTTTCTTTCAGGCGCCATTGCAGGCAATCTCTGGCATTTAAATAGGGAGAAAAGCGTTTTTAAATTATGAATTTAAAACTTTTTAAACCCCTTTATCAACCCCAAGAGTACCAGCATTGGTCATAGTTCTTTGTCACCTAGGATTAGGTTGAATAAAGTGAGTGCTAACGAACGATGAATTGACCAATAAGCATTTTTATATTGGCCGATTATTTCATCACTGTAATTATTTCGTGTTATTTTTTCATATAAAAGGAAAACTGTCTCTGGCAAGCAATTAATTTATAAAATCAAAATAAGGAAAGTTCTCATCTCAATATCATCGATAAACAGAAATACTACTTATACCAACATATACAGTGTGCAACATATTTGATTCAGTTTCCTTTTAAAATGACTTAAATTAAAATCATTCTTAAATTCAACTATCACCTTAACTCCTTTAAATACAAAAGTGTCCCTTTTCATCTCGAAGGAGCGATAAAATCAACCCTTCCTTCTATTAACCGGATATCACCGCTTCAGCTTAATAAGCCTATTGGGGAATTCCCCGCGATTTCCCGACAACGAGATAGGTACTTGAGAATCGAGTTTATATTTATAAATGACAAAGAGTTGATTACATACTACTATTTTGATTTAAAATCACATTTCATTAGAGCTATTAAGATGTAGCTCTACATGGGATGTCACAAGCGTTACACTTACGTAAGTTCCTTTATTTAAAAGTGGGTTCTTACGTTTAATGGGATACCTACACCTGTGGCGATCTTTTCTCAGAACTTACGACGAGGAGATTTATAAAGACCATTTGCCATCATATTGCCTCGACCAGCAATACTAAGATCTAAGATGTAGGTACCTGTATGCGACTAACATAACTTTACCTCACAGCCAGGCTGGTCGTGGCACTATGAGAGCGAATGGACTATCTACTTGCACTTAAAAAAACTGCTTTGTTGAATTTCTGTAATACATACTTTAAACTACTTTCAAAATCAGCACTATCTATTGATTAGGTAATTGTTTTTTTTTTAATATTAATAGACTTTGTGAGACTATATCGATAGATCATGAGAGAACGGGAGGCGGCGCAAGGACGTGTACGAGCTTCTACTTATCCCGAGTCAGATAATTCCCACCCTGGCGTCAGATGAGGGTACACGTCTTGCTGTGAGCAAAAAGGGTTTTTTCAATTCAAAATTTTTCCACTTGGAGATGATACCTGACTGTGGTTATTTTATATATGATTTTTGATAATATTTGCTAGATTCTCAACGTTCGCAAAACACGATTCGATTAAATTTTCTCGATAGTTTTTTTTTTCCAAAGATGAGTCCATAATTTTTTTATTTTTAAGTTTATGTCGAAACGGTGCCGAGCTAATCCATGATTTTTCGTAAGCATAAGCACATTATACTTATCTAATTCGTCAACGTTTGTTTTTTTATTTAAACCTTTTATTGCTGAAAAATCAATAATTTTAGATTTTCAACAATGGCTTGGTTTCAACCATTTTGCGGACGGGTCGCTCTGTCCCTCTCTAACGCGTACGCGCGAATTGCAAACAGGCCACACCCAGCTGCGCTCTCATTCCACCGTGGCCACTGCCAGAGAGAGGTCATGTCGCACGCTACGCCGAAACTGACAGCTTTTGTCGTAATTTCAATTATTTGTTTATTTGAAGATTGTGTAAATTTTTAGGCTTCTAAATATTTTGTAGTCAACTCTGAATAAGATACGTTACTAGAATAAGTGTATTTAGTTTTTTTACGCCAGTTTACGGTCTTGTGCCTCCCTCATCCAGTGTCCCCTTAACGTAAATTTGAAAAATGAGCAACAAATCAAAAACAATCATATCGAGGAAGCTCAAAAAAGATTTTTTCAACGCGAAAATAGCAAAATGCAAAAAAATAAGGCAATAAGTACATTTAGCATTACGAAAAACGTTTTTTTTGCTCATATTTATCAAGTACCTACTATCTATTCATGTGAAAAAGGAAATTATATTTATGTTAGTCTTATGTTAGTGAAGACATGAAGAAGAGTAGTTAGCTTTGTTTACTAATATAATGCGTACACATTATGTAGACACCTCATTGGTAGAGAGAAGTGTTGACGCATGGAATCTCCTCTAATCAATCGCATTACTTTGAATGAGTTTTCGATACCTACTCTAAATTTTGATATCTTTCTTGGATGTTACTTTGGCTTAGTGGCTAGAGTGAGTGAATTCTTTTGCATACTAATAAACTTTGGGTACTCGGATCAAATCCCCGAGATATAGATTTTTTGTATTTATTTTGTTGGATATTTTTAGGATTTCTTTCTTTTTTTAATCATAAATTCTTAATACTTATTACTTATTCTTTCATGTTTTTTTTTAAACTTGATGAAAGATTATTGGATTATTATTTATTGCTTATTATCAATGAAAACCATCATAATAACATGAACATATTCACAAAATAATTTAAATAATTTTTATATTTACAGATTAGATTAGATATTTACAGATTTTTAAATTGCGAAAATATCTGCCACAGACGTTGCCACAGACGTCACGGAGACTCTGGCACAGAGTACATAGAGTCGCCAATACATTATTTAAATTTAATGACCAAACAATGTACGTACTACGTACCTACCAACAACTTTTTTTTACTTGATATTATTAGTAATAGCTTACACAGATAGCCAATTTTTAAATATATTTATAGGTACTAAAATTTATATACAATGAAATTTGACTAGTGACCGACACATCAGGACGGGCTGGTGATAAGGTTCAACTTTCCCCAAGGAACAAAGGTCGAAATATGAAGAAAAAAAATTGGATCTCCACTAGTAACTCAAAATATCAGCTGATTGGCAACTTTGTTTGTATGGGAGGTACATTTTTTTCATATTTCGACCGATGTTCGTTAGACAAAGTTGATTCTTATATAGCCCGATCTGAGATTTCGCTATCAGCCACTAGTAAAATTTCACCTAATATTATGGGCATTGAATTCTAACACTACTTCCAGTACCTAGATACTTACTATATTTTTTTTAGCAATATCGGAAACCCGACATTCAGTTGAGAAATGTCAATTATTACAAAAAGGGACAATGATAATGACATAAGTGTGAATATATGCTGTATATTCACACTTATGTCATTATCATCATTGCAGATGCCGAAAGTCGCATGTTCAAATCCTGTCAGCGGTGGAAATTTTATTGTCTATCTAGGGGCATGGCAGTGCCCCCGCCAAGTCGAGCGCAAAGCAAACACTACCGTACCATCCTTTACTGGAACAATTTCGCCGCATTTTCAAGCCCCTATCTCGTCGTAAGCTATAATCACATACTTAAAAGCCAAAATTTCAAGTCCGTAGGTCATTTAGTTCCGAAGTTAAGCAAAGGCAAAGTTTCACATTTTAGACAGACACTCACTCACTCATGGTCATCAAAATAGAACTAGTGCTTCCCATAAACTCAGAGAGCTGAAATTTAGTACGAAGTTAGATTTTAATGACCACATAAAGGAAAACTTTAAAAACTAGGATAATCGAAGGTTAGGCCAGGCACACCACTAAGAGCCCAGCTACACCATAGGAGATACAGATATGACTTCAAAGCAAAAATTGTTCAGCTTGATGGGATTCTTCTATTAAAATAAGTGAAATCCCACCAAAAACATTCTGTAAAAAAGTAGCCAAGTCTCGATGGAGCTGCTTGTTTATCTCTAAAAAGTAATCAAATCTAGGGAAAGTCATGCCAAGTCTAAGGTTCCTTGATACTATATCTTTAATGTTATATTAGTTAAAATACGACTGGCCGTTGAACGTTAGGTTTATATACGATTTGTGGATACAATTTAACGGCCAGTCGTATAAATTTAACTATATGAATAAAGAAATAGCATCAAGGCACCATAGACTTGGCATAACTTTGCCTATATTTGACTTTGGCTAATATCTCATCAAATATATTTTTATTATTAATAATAAATAAACTAGCCTGATGAGATACAGAGCAGACTGGGAAAATGGCGGGAAAAGCTGAAGAGTGTCGGCCTGAGAAACAGCAGAACGGAGACTGAACAAAAGAAATGTTTTGTGATTTCGGCGGTCTCACCGTCTTTGCTCCGGTAGCGCTAAATGGCGTTACCTTACCAGTCTGCTCCGACTTCAGGTACATCGGTTCACTTCTGCAAGGCGATGGTGAGATAGACCGGACTATCAAGCACAGAATTAATGCAGGATGGATGAAATGGCGACATGTCACGGGCATAGTGTGTGACCCACGAATGCCCCTCAAACTGTAGGGCAAGATTTACAAGACGGTGGTCAGACCTGTCGTCATGTATGGATCTGAATGTTGGCCTACAAAGGTGACGGATAAAAGACGATTACATGTATCTGAAATGAGAATGTTGAGATGGATGTGTGGTGTGACAAGAATGGATAAAATAAGGAATGAGTATATTAGAGGAAGTTTAAAAGTTGCACCTGTGACAGAAAAGTTGAGAGCTAGCCGTAAGGAGGGATGGAAATCATGTGATGAAAAAGGTAATGAATATGAATGTGGATGGACGCAGAAGGAGGGAAAGGCCTAAAAAAGTTTGGATGGATTGTGTAAAAGATGATATGAATCAAAAAGGTGTAAACGAAGATTTGACGGCTGATGAATGGAAGAGAAAGACATGTTGCGGCGACCCCAAATAAATTGGGATAAGAGCAGGCAGATGATGAGTAGAAACCCTACAAAACCCTAAAAATGGCTATGCCAGTCGGTATCTTTTCAATAAGACTACTTTAAAATAATATTATTTTTTATAACTCGGACATAATGCCTAGTCCTCTGATATGGTTGCCTAGGCATTTATGACGTTGTGGCGTAGACATCTGACATCGTTGCGTAGGTCTCAGTCTCATTGATTTATGTCTTGTGACGTCACACATGCGAGCCCGGTCGAGCGTTGCTAGCCTATTTAAAAAAATATATATAGGAACTAATAAACGTATGCAAGTAAATTTATTTCAGTGAATTTTAACTCATTTTAAAAACTATACGACAAAAACCTACACCTACTGAAATTTAGTGTAGGTTTTGAGTGTTGATCACTAGCAAAATATCTTTTTACAATAAAAAAAATCTACTCCGTTCCATAACCCCATTCAGATTATTTTAAACGCAAGTTTTAGGTTTTTAGTATTGTTCACTAGCGAAATTTAATGTTACAAGTAACAGAAAATATCGACTCCATTCCATCTCAATTCTCACTTTTTGTTACATGAATTCAGAGTTGCAAAGCTGTTTATAGTTAAAAGTACCTACTTATACCCACACACCCGAAACGCACTCACCGAATTTTGGATTCTTTGTATGAAAATCTATGGAACCTCGAAAATATTGCCGAACCGCACGCGCCGAATCGAACGGATTCCCCAGCCAGTGCTGATCATAGACTATAATGATGATGACTATGACGTTGTCGACGCACAAAATTATATACAAGTTTAACTTGAAATTATAACTTTCCGTATGTAATAGTTCAGTGTAAACACTGTAATCGGGTTTCGGTTGATATTTTGGATCCATTTCATGAAGAATCTAATGCTTTATAAGGAAATAAAATAAAAAAGAAAACACGGACGTATGAACTAAACTTTGTATGCTGACTGTAGCAGCGCTGTCAGCTGTCAAGTGCCGCCATTTATATTCCCCTTTTTTAGTGGAACGGATTATACTCTATATCCTCGTTACAATTTACCAGCAAAAACACCTCGTCTTGCTGAACAATTTTTACTTTGAAGCCATTACAATAACTACATGAACAATAGTAAAATTCAATTACTTGACATTCTGTTACCTTAACATTTAGACATTTGGACAAAATGTTTTCTGCTTCTTCTTTACATTTTATCACGTTTACATTCTAGCAATTTGACATTCTGCTACTTTGACGTTTTGTCATTTTGCCTATCTGCACATTCTACTTCCTTGAACAATAATATTTTTAAAACGTTGAACTGGTGGCACCTATGATATGCTCACAAGTTTTGTTCCACCGTAGAACTAGTGGGCAAAAATAATTCCACCTATTGTTGCCTGCCGCATGCAACAAATTTCCGAAAAGTACTTTCTTGGCAACACCGATTCGATTCGATGCAGCAGCTGTGCTTGCTGATAAGTGTGCTAAGCCATCCGCATTATTCGGCGCGTACGGTGAGTGCGTTGCCTTGCGGGTGTTCGAGTATATTTACTTTCACCTGTTTTAGAAGTGTATTTGTTCAAAGCTTTTCCCCTAGGTGGCATTGCACTACTTTGTTCCACAATTGATCAACAGATGGCTAATTATTGTGAATTTACTTGGAAAGAAAAGTTTTGACATCTTGACTCCCGCAAAGGGAGCACCCCCTGGGGGCGTGGCTAAAACGGTGCTGGCGGCTTCGATGCAGCACCTTAATAGTAATCTCCTGTTGTTCCATATTGTTAGGTGGATAAATTACATTGTCTGTCACAAGCAAAAATGAAACCTATGTCTCAGTAACAATCAAATCAGGATAAAATTTGGCGTCGACCCTTTTGTAAACTAACTTTCTTGCTTTTTTTATATAAATGGTTCCAATTTATTACGTCAGTATATACATAAGTGATAGATTTTCGGTGTAGTATTTGATTCTACACTCACTTTTCATTTTTACCCTTTTTGTAAAGTTTCAGTTTCAAAACGGTCAAAACAATAGCGGTTCGCTTTTTAAAATTCGGAACTATTACTCTAAGCCGCACAAGTGTGGCTGAAGCTGAAACAATGCGCTGGACTACGGTTTCAAAGCGGGGAAAATTCGTATTATTAAATATTTTCTAACAAAAGCACCTGCGGCGGACAACTGGGGCTGTGCAACTCATATTGCGTGTTTGTGTGCAGCTGTGTGTGTACCATTGTGTGCAACGGTGCAGCGCTGTGTGCCACTCTAGCTAAAACTCACTACAGATTTCTGTTGCCAGCGGAATTGTGTTTATTGAACGTAGTTTATCAAGCACCACGTGAAGTGCGCTTGAAACAATGCGAAAAAAGTTCAGGTAAAAAAGTTCAAGTCCGTTTCAACCTAACGAAAGTTGGCTTAAAAATCGGTGGCGCTGGCGTTCCGAGTACCCACCTGTTCACCTACATTACATGCCAACACAGCTTGTTTATTCATATAAAATTTCCTGTATGACAATTTAGAATCTATCTAGTACCTAGCTGCCCCCATAGTCAACGTTAGAGGGTACAAAATGAGTGATATTAGGTTCTGATGATCGCTACATACTTACCTATCGTTTCTCAAACCACGCGAAATCTTATGAAGTCGCTCAAGCTTTCACAAAGTCTTTCCCAGCTTACGAAAAACCCATGGTAAGAGAATTTAGAGTACCTATCCAGTACCTAGCTAGCTGCCCCCATAGTCAACGTAAGAGGGTACAAAATGAGTGATATTAGGTGCTTCTGATCGCTACGTCCGTGTGATGCCGGCTTAGAATAGCATCACCCCATTTCTTTCCTGTGGGTGTCGTAAGAAGCGACTAAAGGACTCGAGGGTATCATGTGTATTGCAATTTTAGGCGACAGGCTAACAACCTGTCACTATAGCGATACACGACAATAGCTAAAACGACCCTCAAATATGTGTCAGACGTGGCGATAACGACCGTACTTTTACGGTCGTTGACGCTCTGCCTACCCCGCAAGGGATAAAGGCGTGATGTATGTATGTATGTATGTATGTGATCGCTACGTACTGACCTACCATTTGTCAAACCACGCGAAAGCTTACCTAAATAAAGGCGCTCTAGTTTAGAAACAGAGTCTTTCATAGCTTATGAAAAATCCCATGGTAACAAATACCTCAGGGTGACAACATGAAACCCTCTGGTGTAACGCAGGGTGAGCAGGTGTCGTCGACTCTGACCTCGTCACCGCAACAGAGGTCAGGCATCCGCCCCTAATTACTTAGCCGGGACCCACACGTAACGCCTACTACTGCTACTATAACAGCCACAATAAAGTCCACTGCTGAACATGGGCCTCCCCCTAGTAGGTATTTGCCATACTCACCACGCTTGGCAGGCGGGTTGGTGAACGCAATGCAAGATGTTGCAATGCGATTGCGAAATTCATCCACGGATTGAACCCTTGGATGAATTTATCCCTTAGTCGCCTCTTACGACGAACACGGGAAAGATATGGGGTGATGACAGTCTAAGCCGGCATCAACGGCAACAAGAGAGAGAGCAAAAGGAAGTAGCAACCCCCAGAGCGTAGGCATAAATGATCGGAAGAAGGGGCGACTTATCCTTCTTTTCTGCGACATGCCTGTATTAACGCAAGTTTCTGCGCGCAAAAATAGCGCAGCAACGTACGTTAGATGTGGGCCCCGCCTTACACGGAAACACACACAACCATATTGTGTTTTAAGCCCTTAAATTAATTTCTGTAACATTACCTACACGTTTTTATTACAAAAAGTTTTTAATGAGGAGAAACATAAATTTTTGTTCTTTTGAAGCTTTTGCGCCGCGCGTTTATTATTACATCGTTATAATATGGGTGTCGTTTTCTGTTTTGATGTATTTTCCTCATAATTAATATACCTATTATTTACTTTTATTTGTAACATAATTATCGTATAAGAAAAACTGCTTGCGCTACTTATGAAGTTTTAAACTTTTTGGTATAAATAAGTCCTATAGTCAGGACTTTTCAAAATTATTGAATTCGTGGTAAGAAGATAATAAAATGTTCAAAATTTTTATTCGTACCTCTAAGAAAAAGGCCTTTTTGTAGCAGATTTTGCTTCAGTCCCTACAAGAAAAATGATTTCATAGTGACTTTGAGCTACTTATTGAATTAAGATACGAATGTACAGGTTCCTACACAGATAGAAGACCCGATTCTTTGAAATCAATAAAATAATGTATTCAATGCAAGTAAGATAACTTCAATGGTTTCGCTAACAAAAGCATTTGAATTTGAAATGTACGCCTTTTGAATTCACGCTCACTATTTTCACCCGAATTACTATCAAATTGTGACAATTAACTTCAAAACTAAAGCGGACGAGAACCTTTCCCTTTGAAACGTCACAGATGCTACCTTTGGATGAGTTGTCAAAACACAAACCCAAATTAGAGGGTTTTTCGTTTACAAATCTCCCTTGACAAGGGTTGGCTTCCGGGAATAGGTACTTTAGTACACCCGTATGGAATACGCGACCCTGGCCATGTCATGACGATTCCGACCCTGGTAGATAATGAGGTTAGAAGTCGGAGTAAAAATTGAAAGGTCATGTAGGCAGTTGGTCATGGTATTACATTTTACTTTTCAAAGACAGAACATGACAAAAAACAATAACAATATGACCCACCAATAGGTATTTTTGATATAATTAAGTTAATAATTTCACTGTAGATTTTGTGATGCGCTCTTTGCAGCTCGCAATCAAGAATTACAATAGAGCTTTAAGGGTTTTACTGGAGAAGCCAGCTCGACAATACCTTACAGAAACGTCTTGTACATACTTGCAGCAACGACAATTTCGTCTCAAAATTAACATACTCGTATACCGTATTCTATTTTATGCAGTTAGATATTAGCGGCCCGATAGGGGTTACACCTGCTAAAAATTCGTTTTCTAGAGGGGAATAGGTATCTTCCCGCCATGTGTTATACATATATATGTCGCAGGAATCTAGCGAAATCCGGTAATTCGCGAAATCCCTAGGCCCTTCGCGAAGAGCCGGATAATAGCGAAATGCATCGATTAATTCGCACATTTCCCGGAAATCTGCGAATTCGTTATTTGCATGGTCATAAATCCAGGAAAACTGCGTATAAGGCGACACGCGCCTACGAAGCCGCCTACGCACCTGCTACGAAAGGTTCCATATGCAGCAAAGGTTCCATATGCTGATCAGGTGGTTCAGCCTGCAATTGCCTACTCATTCATGTCAGCGGCCCACGAAACGCCCAGTGTCTTAAGGGTTCTTCCATGACCACGACCACGACCGCGACCACGACCACGACCACGGCCACCACCACGACCACGACCTGGCCCTGGATTTAGACCTGGACCTGGACCTGGACCTGGGCCTGGGCCTGGACCTGTGCCTGAGCCTGGGCCTGGGCCTGGGCCTGGGCCTGGGCCTGGGCCAGGACCTGGACCTGGACCTGGACCTGGACCTGGACCTGGACCTGGACCTGGACCTGACCTGACTGGACCTGAACTGACCAGACCTGAACCTGGACCTGACCTGGACCTGACCTGAACCTGACCTAGACCTGAACCTGACCTGACCTGACCTGAACCTGACCTGGACCTGGACCTGGACCTGAACCTGAACCTGACCTGGACCTAGACCTGAACCTGAGACCTGACCTGGAGACCTGACCTGACCTGGACCTGAACCTGAACCTGAACCTGGACCTGAACCTGACTAGACCTGGACCTGAGACCTGGACCTGAACTAGACCTGACCTGACCTCGGCCTAGACCTCGGCCTGACCTGGACCTGGACCTGAACTGAACCTGACCTGGACCTGAACCTGACCTGGACCTGAATTTGACCTGACCTGGGCACAGAGCCTGGAAGCACAAACACGACTGAACCTGACCTGGACTGGACCTGGACCTGGACCTCGACCTCGACCTGGACCTCGACCTGGACCTGGACCTGGACCTGAACCTGGACCTGGCCTGGACTGGTTTAGACCAGGTATGTGGTCGGTCTAGGAAGTCAGGTCCAGGTCAGGTCCAGGTCAGGTCAGGTCCAGAATCAATCAGGTCAGGTCCAGGTCAAGTCAGGTCAATCAGGTCAAATCCAGGTCAGGTCCAGTCCAGGTCCGGGTCAGGTCCAGGTCCAGGTCAGGTCAGTCCAGGGTCAGGTCAGGCTCAGGTCAGGTCGGAGTCCAGGTCAAATCCAGGTCAGGCCCAGGCAGGTCCAGGCTCAGGTCAGGGTCCAGGTCAGGTCAGGTCGGAGTCCGTCAGGTCGGATCAGGTCAGGTCAAGCAGGCCCAGGTCAGGTCAGGGTCCATTCCAGGTCGGGTCCGGTCTGTCCAGGTCAGGTCCAGGTCAGGTCCAGTCCATGTCGAATCCAGGTCAGGTCACGTCAGGATTAGGTCAGGTCAGGTCAGGTCAGGTCAGGTCTAGATCAGGCAGGTCAGGTCCAGGTCAGGTCCAGGTCAGGTCAGGTCCAGGTCAGGTCCAGGTCTGGTCCAGGTCAGGTCCAGCCCAGGCACAGGCCCAGGTCAGGTCCAGGTCCAGGTTCAGGTCAGGTCCAGGTCAGGTCCAAATCAGGTCAGGTCAGGTCAGGTCCAGGTCTAGTCTAGATCCAGGCCCAGGTCCAGGTCAGGTCCAGGTCCAGGTCAGGTCCAGGTCCAGTCAGGTCTGGGTCCAGGTCAGGTCCAGGCCCAGGCGGGTCAGGTCAGGTCAGGTTCAGGTCAGGTCAGGTCCAGGTCAAATCAGGTCAGGTCAGGTCAGGTTCAGTCAGGGTCCAGGTCAGGTCGAGGTCCAGGTCGAGGTCGAGGTCAGGTCAGGTCCAGGTCAGGTCCAGGTCAGGTCCAGGCCCAGGCCCAGGCAGGCCCAGGCTCAGAGTCAGGTCAGGTCAGGTCAGGTCCAGGTCCAGGTCAGGTCAGGTCCAGTCAGGTCGAGGTCAGGTCGAGGTCCAGGTCGAGGTCAGGTCCAGGTCAGGTCAGGTCAGGTCAGGTCAGGTCAGGTCAGGTCCAGGTCCAGGTCCAGGTCCAGGTCAAGTCCAGGTCAGGTCAGGTCCAGGTCAGGTCAGGTCCAGGTCAGGTCAGGTCAGGTCGGTCAGGTCAGTTCAGGTCAGGTCCAGGTCCAGGTCCAGGTCCAGGTCAGGTCAGGTCAGGTCAGGTCAGGTCAGGTCAGGTCAGGTCAGGTCAGGTCAGGTCCAGGTCAGGCAGGTTCAGGTCAGGTCAGGTCAGGTCCAGGTCCAGGTCAGGCCATAGGTCCAGGCCCAGGCCCAGGCCCAGGTCCAGGCCCAGGTACAGGTCCAGGCCCAGGCCCAGGTCCAGGTCCAGGTCTAGGTCCAGGGCCAGGTCGTGGTCGTGGTGGGGGCCGTGGTCGTGGTCGTGGTCATGGAAGAACCCTTACGACACTGGGCGTTCCGTGGGCCGCTGACATGAATGAGAGCAATGCAGGCTGAACCACCTGATCAGCATATGGAACCTTTGCTGCATATGGAACTGCTCGTAGCAGTGCGTAGGCGGCTTCTAGCCGTGCGCTTATACGGTTTTCCTGGTTTTATGTCCATGCAAATAACGATTCGCAATTTCGAAAATGTGCGAATAAATCGATGCATTTCATATCCGCTCTTCGCGAAGGGCCTAGAATATTTCAGACTTCGCTATTCATATAAACTTCAATCATTATAAATACATTGTATAACATGAAGTAGCTTTTTGCGTTTACCCGACTGTCGTAGAATTACTTAACTCGCACTGAACCATGCAATGCAACTTATTTTAATGCGATTTTTAGAAAACCGCAATTGGACGCTAGTTCTATATATTACATACAGAACAGCATAAAAATCCGTTGCATGGTTTAGGAGGCATTAGCAAATTCAACGACAGAAAGACAGAGAAACGCAAAAAACTACTTCGCTTTATACTAGGTATGTATTGATGATGATCGGCAATTTTGTATGGGAGGTCAAATTATTTTTCACATTTCGACCTATGTGCCTCGGGGAATCTTGTTCCTCATCACCAGCCGGTTCTGAGTTTTTTTACATAGAAGTAATGATAAGGTAAGTTTTGCTTCGAGCTAGTTTCATTCTGGAAATTATTCCGTATTTGCCAGTTTTAATGTCAGGTTCCAAGTCTCGGATCCGTTGGCCATGACTGGTTGGACGCTCTGATAGTAGGTACACCTTGGTCTTGAGTTGGTCTTGAGGCTTTTGGCAAGATAGATCCCCAGCCAAGCTATTCATACCTACAACAGTTTTAATAGCTCATGTTTAACCATCCTCTTTTACAGCTGGAAGTAAAAATTAACGGCACCTTAGCTCTCTTTGTGGTAATGAAACTTTATAAGAATAATAAACTCTGAAAGAGCAGCGTCCGAAAAACTACCATTTACAATTTTATGGCGGTTTAACTATTATTATTCCTAATCGTAACTTTTGTAGAAAAAAAAAGAACACGTCAAAGAAATACTTACTAGTTTTCTGAACACCTGCATTGCGGATTCGCGGTTATTTATTATTATTTATTAATTAGGATTCCACAAATATGACATAAACTTTCCTCGGAAGTTGTCATATTTCACACAATAATGAAATTGCGCTCCCGTTTATGTGAATAAATAGCAGGAATGTAATGCGTGAACTGTACTGAAAAAAAGAACATAAGTATGACTGTATTTGTATTAACAATAATATGACTGTATTTGTGAAACAAGATGCAATTCGCTCTATTGTATAAATCAGAATTAAGTATACTAGGTATAATTATTTTGGAAAATACCTATATGGCAAATATTATCTACACTATCAGTCTATCACGAACGGTTTGACTTACATGTGTGACGTTTAGTTATTTTCAGTCTGTAGGTATATTGCGTTTACATAATAAAAGGTTATCTAGGTATATTAAATTCACTGCAAATAGGTATTTTTAGGGTAGGTATGTTCTACTCGTGAAACTGATCAACTTTTCTAAGTAACATTTTCCGAAATATGAATAAATATTTTGGACCTCCCATACAAAAATGTCCAAAATATGTGTCAGTTTGTATGGGAAGCCCAATATCTTTTTCATATTTCGAAAAAAATTTACTCAGTGAAGTTGTTCAGTTTCACGAGTAGAACGTACCCTGAAAATATTTGCAGTGAATTTAATAGGACCTTATATATACTTACTTATATACTTACATATAGTACCGTATCTCACTCATGTCATGTCCCAGACTCTAGGGATTGTATAGCCCGCGCACAAAACCGCGAACGTCAGTTCGACGAGAGAGCACAACATCATTAATCTTTCACCAATGCATTTCCAAATACCTTCAACCGAAAATGCTTGAATTTGGGTGAATTTTTCCAACTTAAGTCAGTTGGTACACCGAACTTCAAAGTCATTGTTTTCAAATTACGATAGTATTGATTCTTTTATCCATACTTCTTAGCTAATTTAAAGATACTTTCAAATGTGCCGTGTGATGCCGGCTTAGAATAGCATCACCCCATTTCTTTCCTGTGGGTGTCGTAAGAAGCGACTAAAGGACTCGAGGGTATCATGTGTATTGCAATTTTAGGCGACAGGCTGACAACCTGTCACTATAGCGATACACGACAATAGCTAAAACGGCCCTCAAATATGTGTCAGACGTGGCGATAACGACCGTACTTTTACGGTCGTTGACGCTCTGCCTACCCCGCAAGGGATTAAGGCGTGATGTATGTATGTATGTTCAAATGTGTGGTCGTATTTAGTTTACGACATTAAATTTTGATTTCACTTTGTAATATTTAATCAAACCACAATAAACAATCACAATCATCATCTACATATGTGCAATTCGCATATTATGATCTCGTTTTAAAATGCATGATTTAGGTAGTATTGTTTATAAGAAACGGAAATAAATGATGTAAATGTGGGTTATCGAAATAAAAAGTTAAAAAAGAAACTTTGGATCACAGTGTAACGGTATAACCTAGATACCCAAACTACCAACAAGTTAATAAATTAATAGGCAACTGCTTCTGGGAATAAAGTGTAGGTACGGTGTTATTGGGGCTTATTTTCCACTTACTAGTGCTTATTTTACACTTAGTTGGAAATTCACACAACACTAAAGATTTTCTAGAAAAGATTGCCGAGAAATTGATACACGCTTGCTTTACTTTCTTTCAAAGAGTATTAATAATTCACTATTTTGTTTGATGCTTAAAAAATACTTCGTAAATAAAAGTAGGTACTTACCTAATATTGTATTTAACAGTCAGTACGTGTTTCTTTAGTGGATAATAAAAGGTCTGAATCACGGTTTCTAACCAAAACGTTGGCCGGAAATTGAATACCTGTGAAGAAAGGTGCTGGTTTGGCCGAATATATGCATAAAACATATTTGAAAATCTTGAGATTCAATTCGTCTAATAATAAAACAGTTATTTTTCAGAAAAAGTAAGTACAATTCATACCTACCTGTACCTAGGCTGAAGTCATTTCGCACCTAAGTGCCTAACCGACTAACCTTAAAGGTAGGTGACGATGTTGTTTACAAGTAACTACTTACTTTATGAAGGTAATAATCTTACTTGGAAACAAAATTGGGGGCCTCGTGCCAAGACAATTTGCTACTTTACAAAACAAAATAACCAAAATTTTAAAATTGAGTTCAGTTCGCAGAACTTTAAATTTTTATTACAAAACTTTGATAGTAGACAAATATAAGAATAGGTAGCAATTTTTTTTTTAGGTTAAGCATCTTAATGGGTAAAGGGTATTACAATCAGCTTTTCTTCCTCGGTAGAATAAACGCTAATCAGTTTGACATGAACATTGTGCTGACGTGAAATTTCTTCCTAACTAGAAGTGGATTAGTTGTTAACTAACATAAATCTGGAAGCGAACTGGGTTTCTATGAGGGCTTATTATAAGTTAAAGCTAGGAATAATTGGATTTTCTACTTACATCGAAGCGGAGTGCAGAGGTAATGTGTTTAAAACCTGAAAATATTGTAAAGGGCGCTCCGAATCCATAAAATAAACACGAACCTAGGATCGACGCCAGCAAAAAAATGCGAGTGCCAATTTTAAAATTGTAAGAAAATAGATCGCTGTTCTAAAATATCGCGGACACTACAAAATATGCAACTTTGAAAAGAAAGATCCTTGGACGAAAAAACTATAGTCTGCATGTTTTCTAAACCAAAGAACCGTCTCAAAATCTGAAAATAAAGTTTGTTTTACCCAATGTAGTAAAAATATCAAAATATTTGGTATGCGCCAGATATTCCTTTTCATAACTTACCCTGTTTTTTCAAAAAAAAAAAAATCTCCATCCACGTTTGTTCCCGTCATATTACGCTCGCAAGCAGAACAATCTCAGTCACGGATCAGTCCTGATACAGCCGGAAACAAATTACCGGCCGACGGGTTCCGGCCGGGCCCTCCGCAGATTAATAATTACCTATACCGAGATAACGACAGTCGACGGATTGCTCGGCGGTGCGCCTGACAGCTTATTAGCTGCAGCTTGAGATGGTTGAGGTTGCTGTTAAGTACAATATTATACAATGGTCAAGTTATTCATTGAAGGGATCGATGTAATACTGGTTTTTCTATAGTTACATAAGAAAAATACAAGTTTGATCTCCGGCCGGGCCCTCCGCAGATTAATAATTACCTATACCGAGATAACGACAGTCGACAGATTGCTCGGCGGTGCGCCTGACAGCTTATTAGCTGCAGCTGGAGATGGTTGAGGTTGCTGCTACAATATTATACAATGGTCCAGTTATTCATTGAAGGGATCGATGTAATACTGGTTTTTCTATATTTACATAAGAAAAATACAAGTTTGATCTCCAACCGGGCCTTCCGCAGATTAATAATTACCTATACCGAGATAACGACAGTCGACAGATTGCTCGGCGGTGCGCCTGACAGCTTATTAGCTGCAGCTTGAGATGGTTGAAGTTGCTACTACAATAATATCTAATAATATACAATGGTCCAGTTATTCATTGAAGGGATCGATGTAATACTACTGGTTTCTTAAAACAAAAAATACAAGTTTGATCTCCGACCGGGCCCTCCGCAGATTAATAATTACCTATACCGAGATAACGACAGTCGACAGATTGCTCGGCGGTGCGCCTGACAGCTTATTAGCTGCAGCTGGAGATGGCTGAGGTTGCTGCTACAATGTTATACAATGGTCCAGTTATCCATCTGAAGGGATCGATGTAATAAGAAAAATACAAGTTTGATCTCCGGCCGGGCCCTCCGCAGATTAATAATTACCTATACCGAGATAACGACAGCCGACAGATTGCTCGGCGGTGCGCCTGACAGCTTATTAGCTGCAGCTGGAGATGGTTGAGGTTGCTGCTACAATATTATACAATTGTCCAGTTATTCATTTAAGGAATCGATGTAATACTGGTTTTTCTATAGTTACATAAGAAAAATACAAGTTTGATCTCCGACCGGGCCCTCCGCAGATTAATAATTACCTATACCGAGATAACGACAGTCGACAGATTGCTCGGCGGTGCGCCTGACAGCTTATTAGCTGCAGCTGGAGATGGTTGAGGTTGCTGCTACAATATTATACAATTGTCCAGTTATTCATTGAAGGGATCGATGTAATACTGGTTTTTCTATAGTTACATAAGAAAAATACAAGTTTGATCTCCGACCGGGCCCTCCGCAGATTAATAATTACCTATACCGAGATAACGACAGTCGAAAGATTGCTCGGCGGTGCGCCTGACAGCTTATTAGCTGCAGCTGGAGATGGTTGAGGTTGCTGCTACAATATTATACAATGGTCAAGTTATCCATTGAAGGGATCTATGTAATAGCGGTTTTTCTATAGTTACATAAGAAAAATACAAGTTTGATCTCCGACCGGGCCCTCCGCAGATTAATAATTACCTATACCGAGATAACGACAGCCGACAGATTGCTCGGCGGTGCGCCTGACAGCTTATTAGCTGCTGCTGGAGATGGTTGAGGTTGCTGCTACAATATTATACAATGGTCCAGTTATTCATTGAAGGGATCGATGGAATACTGGTTTTTCTATAAGAAAAATACAAGTTTGATCTCCGACCGGGCCCTCCGCAGATTAATAATTACCTATACCGAGATAACGACAGTCGACAGATTGCTCGGCGGTGCGCCTGACAGCTTATTAGCTGCAGCTGGAGATGGTTGAGGTTGCTGTTACAATATTATACAATGTTCCAGTTATTCATTGAAGGGATCGATGTAATACTGGTTTTTCATAGTTACATAAGATAAATACAAGTTTGATCTCCGACCGGGCCCTCCGCAGATTAATAATTACCTATACCGAGATAACGACAGTCGACAGATTGCTCGGCGGTGCGCCTGACAGCTTATTAGCTGCAGCTGGAGATGGTTGCTGCTACAATATTATACAATGGTCCAGTTATTCATTGAAGGGATCGATGTAATACTGGTTTCTTATAACAAAAAATACAAGTTTGATCTCCGACCGGGTCCTCCGCCGATTAATAATTACCTATACCGAGATAACGACAGTCGACAGATTGCTCGGCGGTGCGCCTGACAGCTTATTAGCTGCAGCTGGAGATGGTTGAGGTTGCTGCTACAATATTATACAATGGTCCAGTTATTCATTGAAGGGATCGATGTAATACTGGTTTTTCTATAGTAACATAGATAAGAAAAATACAAGTTTGATCTCCGACCGGGCCCTCCGCAGATAAATAATTATTAGCTATAGCGACACTCGCCAGATTTCTTTAGTATTGACGTCACTAGCCCGTGTACTAAAGAATGATGCGAATTAAATGGGTCTTGCAAAACTGCTTACAGATTTTTTTGGAACAAAATCTTTAAAGGCTCCAATCACGAGATATTTCAATACAAAGGTGTAGAAGTGGTCGCGATGGCCAAAATTGGTCGAAGAGAAGACAGAAGAAAAATATATGGAATGGAATATATTTTATTAAAACCGTTCTACTCATATTTATGGAAATACAATGAATAAAATCGTTTTACTTATATTGATATAGGTAGTCCTTCCATGTAACTACTCCTGGATCGCTTACTCAAGGTAAGGCGTAATATACATACCTTTATACATACGTACTTGCCTCTACATTGATCTGTCCTATGAGAACAGAGACATCTGTCAGTATTCGGTTATTACAAGACAATAGGCCTGCAAATCCTATCAGGCTGTCTAAGGTAATACCTACAGAACACTATGTAATCTATTGTAACCTCAAGGATTATAAACGTTACAAACTACTATGTGTAACATGTGTGCTCTAAGGTATGTAAATAGGTCCTCGCGTCGTTTTCCTCATTACTGAGGGTCGATCCCCCGATGGGCAGGTAATTTTTCTTTAATGTGTAACAACATTATTATCAAACATGTTATTTGTCATTCGAAAGTATGAGCTGTATCGAGCAGTCTACATGAAAAGGTTTTTTTTTTTCTAAATTTAATAGTTTCAAACTTGTTTCAAACAGCCGACCAACTGACGCAAACGGACAGTCCAGCTATTACGCAATCGAGACCCTTATACTTAAAGCATCATATCTCATCATTTTATATGGGAGGTCCAAATATTTTGTTCATATTTTATCCTTTTTTTGACAAAGTTGTTTAGTTTCATGGGCTGGTTCACCCTCTTATTTGCTGTTGATTTATTTACACCTTATACATTTTTATGTCGATACTCCGTATAGATGTTTTTATGCTCTTAATAATAATAATAATAGCAGATTACAAAAGACAACTATTTTAAACACCTGTCGAATTACATGCAAGTTTCTTACAACTTCTGTCACTTCATCTAATCTGAATACCCCATCTCACTTGGCTAAGGCCCGCGGGGTGGGAGAATAGTAGTAGGCAAGATCGCTTAAGTGAGAGTTCCCGTTTTTTCCCGAGTTTGGCCCCGCCTTGGAAACGAATCTTTAGGCTATTCTTTAGCTATTCCGAGCCGGGGCCTTGCTAGCATACTTACAAAAAAAAAATGGCAGCCATTTCAAACATTTTTTATTGGCCAAAATTTTGTTATTTTGTAATAACTGTAGTGAATAACCTCTCCATTTGTAGAGCTTTTCACTTACGTCACAAATATGTAGAGTATTACACGCAAAAAACTGATCTGAAAGATCAGAATAGGCGTGGATTGTCAATATTCATCTGAATATTGTCTTGATAGAGCGTGGCTCTATGGAAATGTATGGAAGTAGACGCGGGCGCATCAAAATAGCTATTTCTATTGCCTCTAGCAAGTTCATAGTAAATTATTTCAATAATCTCCTACGGCAGTATGCTGCCCTGGTACTTTTCCTTAATAAATATTACTAGATATTTCGTTATTTGAACGAAATTACTTTGGATTTCGATTCAATACTTACTTCCTAGGCGCTAATGCAAGCCTGGTACTTCGAGGTGCAAAAGGCATTAAAAATGATAAGGCTGTATAGCTGAATTGCCTTTGCGCATCGCTTTTACTCTTTAAAAAGTATGGGACGGGGCTCGGCTCGAGGCTCGGCTAGACGAACGTGTTCGAATTTTGAATTAATGTTTTGCAGAAATTATGGCTGTATAATTCGGAAAGCCTTTGCTTTCCTCATTAAAAAGAATAAAGGCAACCCTATACAGGGTGTAACGGAAAGCCCCTAACAAGCCGAAAGTGGCAAAACATACTGGTGATAAGAAACCTTTGTGTGGAGTATCACACCGCAAAACGAAAATTTTTGATAACCGAAAAATAACGTTTGTAGCCTAGTATTCTTAGGTAGTACAAATTTGATCGTTCCCATCACTAACGAAATCAATGCCCTCACGATGTCCTCAAAGCCCTCAAATAAAGTGTTTAGACTAGCTTTTGTCATTTTATGCGAGCCTGGTAGGTTTCAGCGCAAAACTGTCAATACACTTCAAATAAAGTGTTTGGACTACAGTTTGGATGAGCTTTCTTCATTTATGCGAGCCTGGTAGGTCCATAACACAAACTGTCAATACACCTCCTCCAATGCCGCGCATTCAAACGCGCGCACATTTTTGGCGCTCTAAAGGGCGCCACACACCGGGCCCGTATGCGTGACGTGCACGTCACCACACGCATAGCGCGGTGTGCGGTGGTGTTTCATACAATCCTATACGATACAACGTCATCTCTACAAACATGGTGACGTGCACATCACGCATACGGGCCCGGTGTGAGGCACCCTTTATGCTTAAGATGCAAGTTTGTTCCTTGCAGCCTGTCGCACCCGCACGTGGTTAACAACTTTCGAATAACTCGCGCGACTGTTCTGGATGAACAAACACACTACCTTTAGGGTGAAATTTTGTTCATCATCGCCGACGACAATGACTCTTGTAAGCCGATGCAACAACAGTCGTAGTCGTAGGTATGACAATGGAACTACTGCAAATGATTGAAAGCAAAGACTACGATTTTATGTCGCATCAAACGCCCCTGTTTTTCGTGTGGTTTTTCGCATGTTGTCGGCCGTGTGTGGCTGTAATCTACCGCGATGACGAACTCGCACCTTTAACTACACGAGAAAGCTTGGTATTCCTACAAAATTAAGCAAATTAAAAAGCTATGAACCTTAACATTTATTCAAGAATTCAAAAGGTTGCCTCCTTATTGATGAATGCTATCTTTCGACGTAACTACAGTACACTGTCTATCCACGGATTTTCAAGAATTGCACAGTCTGAACAGCTTTGGCATGCTTCCTTGTCTTCTTTTCCAAGTCCAAGTTCCAGTTCCAAGTCTTCTTTTCCTTCTTGTGTGGAACAAACAACAGGACAAAGCAGCTTCTTCTTGTTGTCGAATCAATGGCGAAAAATGCAGACGTGCGTGCGTGTGTGCCCACAAAAAGCAACAGAACTTTATTCACCAAACTGTATTAATTTGTTTTTTAATGGAAATCATAGCAGACGAAATAAGAAATTTGTATTTAATTTTATGTTTTGTATTATTTAATTTCCATCATTTCCATAAACTTCACAAAAACGTCAAACGTAACGATGACAATTATCAACGGGTAATTTTTATTTTCATCCATATCTATCATCTCTTTGCTAAAATTTGCATGCATTCATCCTTTTTGCTAAAATGACACCGAATATCTTCAAAAATATGGAATCCTAGTACATTTTCATAATTTACTGTACTGCCGACTCGCTTCTTCAGAAAATAAATGTCTTGGGAAAATGTGAAGAGAAGGCGAATGTTAGTTAATAGGAAAGCAGAAATGCGATCAACATTTCCTCAAAAAGATCTTGGATCTTGCTTGGATCTTTTTGGTTTGACTACCAATCTTCGTAGATGATGTGATTGATGACAGACATGGCACGATTGCACGACATTTGTCATGTTGTGTAAAGAAAGTCATACAAAGTCTGTTGTTGAATCGATTGATGTGTGCTATTTTATTTTGGATTTTTACTAGGCATCAACTAGGAATACATGGTGAAAAAGAGCTCGTAAAATGGTAAAATGTACATACTAGAGTCTGGCTAGCGAGTCTTTGGACGTCAAATAATTCAAATATTTCAAATGGCAACATGCTAACACTAAAAAACTACAATAAAACAATTTTGATACTTACTATTTTTTTGTTTTCTGCTCTTTAGTTTGTGTTTACCTTGCCTACCGGTATGTATGTATGATGTATCTACCGGGGGTAAAGGAGGTCAAGGTACTCATGAAACTGAACAACTTTCCCGATGGAACATGGGACGAAATATGAAAAAAAATTTGGACCTCTCAGAGTAAATCAATCAGCTGATCTGCGATTTTGTATGGGAGGTCCAAATATTTTTTTCATATATCGACCCATGTTTCATGAGGAAAGTTGTTCAGTTTCATGAGTACCTTGACCTCCTTTCGGCTTGTTATACCCTTTCTGTTACTCCCGGTAGATACAAAACACAGACATACCGGTAGGCAAGGTAAACAAAAACTGAAGAGCAGAAAACAAAAAAATAGTAAGTATCAAAATTGTTTTATTGTAGTTTTTCAGTGTTAACATGTGAAAGATTTTTAAAATTGGCGCCATTTCCGTGTCCAAAGACTCGCTGGCCAGACTCTACTAAAAATTTCTTTGTTGACGTCAGTTAAATTGCCATTTCTTAGTGAGAAAACACTAGGAAAACATAAACAAAGAGTGAAAAAGACAATATGCATTGCTGCTTTTTAGTGTTGCGTATGTTGCCAATGCTTTTGATAAACTTCAATGTAAAGCATCTCCGGGGCAGCATATCTGTTAGGAGGTGGTATGACTCTTTGCAGGTGAGGGTTGAGAGGGGCCACTTTAGTGATGGGCAAGTAACGCGTCTCGAGACAGTTACTCATTTTTTGAAAATGTTACTTTTTAAAATGAGTGAATTTGCAGATTACGAACCACGCTAAAGGTTCAATTTCACCAGTACGTTCTGCCACTTTCCGCTTGTAAGGGGCTTTCCGTTACTCCCTGTATAAGCCATACAAGCGATTTGGCGGGAATTCATTCTAGCTTTAGCTCTCTCTCGATGAACACGTACCTTTATTAGCTTGGGGCAAAATTCATTTCGATCGAAATAATATTTGTGTTTTGATAAAATTTGTGGAACGTCAGCAGGCTGGTACCTAGTACGGGCTGAGCTGTCTTCACAAGTTTTGGTTAGGAATAGCTTTGCAAACGTCCTTGGCTGGATTATAAAATATTTGGTTGAGACTTTTGCAAATCTAAATAAGGTTAAAGTTAGTTGTTTCGGTCAGCGACTGGGCAGACGAAAGAAAACCTAGTCCCGCATCGAATCGCTAGCTTGAAATAAGGGAAATTATTGTGAGATTCATTTGATTGACGGGGTGGACTAAAAAACCTGGTCTAGATGAGTTGCGCAATAATTTTCTAAATAAATATTGGGATTTTTGGATTTTGGAGGGATTGGACGTGTTTATCATAGGATTCGGATGCATTGTTTTGTGGGTTTGCGTATCAAAAATCACGATACAGTAAACTCTATGAATAATGTGTTTGAATATTTAGGGTATGTAGGGCTAATAGGGCACTAGGTAAATCTAGGAAATCGGACTTTGCCACTCCGTATTCCCATTTTAGATTAGGTTCGATCATTGCACAAACGATCGATGTAGTTTGACGCCATACAAACTGACAGACCATATTATTGACTTCAATATTTTAGACTAGGAAAATTGCGGGGCTATGAGCTAGGTAAACCTATCTAGGATCTATTTTGTAAAATCACAATCGTGGGAACTTCTAATATTTAAAGTTTTATAATATTTTGTGTGGGAAAAGTAAAAACGTATGATGAGCTAGGTAAATCTATCTAGGATTTGTTTTGTAAAATCACAATCGTGGGAACTTCGATATTTAAAGGTTCATAATATTTTGCGCGGGAAAAGTAAAGTCTGTTGGAAGTTTTTGACAAAATGAATCGTTTCCAAAGTCTTAGTAGGGCGGGTTTCTGAATAAAATTGAGCCAAATCGTCATGGAGAGTTATTTTTAAAAGTCACAAAATATCAAATAGTTTAAACAAAACCGGGAAAGTTCGATTCTGTCTCGGTGTACGATTTCAAACAAAAATTTTAATATTTTTTGCGGCTAAAGATTTTTAAGCAATTTACTTAACCTTCCTATACCCGCGCTTTGGTCTGTGAGACCGACAGAATATTTTTAGGAATTTATCTTATAACACAAAAACGATACCGAGTCGAGACTTTTGCTAGCTGCCAGATTTGTGGATAGTTTTATGTCAGTGGTCACCACGCGCTTGTGGGCAACTTATGTGTGCGCGCATACTAGGCGCCAATCGGTCCGTGAGACCGACGCGGGTAAAGGTGTAACTTTTTGGGTAAGTATAAACTTTTTATTTACATTGTTTACTCGTTTTTTCTTTGAGTTATTTATTGTGTATATATATCTTAACCTATATTATTATTTTACAGTTTATATTCTACGCCGGCATAGAAGAAGGTGTTGGAAGAATACAGCTCTGAGCGCCCCCGACCCCCAGGACGTGGAAATACCATTCCAGCTACGGGTCCGTTCGATGTGGACGGCACCACTTTGGGTTCACCTCACTTCAGGGGGAGAAGCCGGAGCACCAACGGGTTCCAAGACAAGAGAGCGCACGAGCAGCCGTCCTAGAAGAGGACAGAAAGGTCCTGAACAGCGCAATCAGGACCCTTACTGAGGTCAAGGTCGTGCTCCGCATGGGAGCGGACGCGACCTCAATCGTAGAAAAGAGCCTCCAGCGCCAGATCTCTTCATACGGCGGGGTCATGGCCGCCAGGGGTGAACTGGAGGCTCTGGGACCCAGATAGGGTGGTGCTGCCTAGCACAGCCTGACGTAGCCAATAGTGGCCATCACCTGACCACATATACTACTCCACGTCGAGTAGTTAGTATCGTGGGTACAATCCCAGAAACGCCCGGCTACCACCGCTTACTCGATATGACCGCTACCTCGGGACCGCCTCACGAAGAGGATGAGGCAGCCTACTACCGAACACGACTCTCCAGATGTAATGAGCCGCCGCTGGCTGACGGACACTAGCTGGGCCTCCCCCAAAGGGGAATCACCCGGCTGGTTCGACCTCGCCGCAGCGTGAAGTTTTTCCTGGACTACTGAACCAGACAACCATGTCACTCACCAGAGTGACCACCCATCGCCCCACCTGTTGTCGCAGGTGGCATCCGACACCACGTTAGAGAAGCCATTGCCACGTGAACGTCTCCAACGTCGCAAACGGCCGTCGAGAAGAACTCCATGACGACGAAAAACACGGTATAACTGTGCCACTTGCAAAAAATACTTTTGTTGGGAACATGCTATTATGGTATGTCCTAAATGTTATGGTGAGACTGAAAACTGTGTCAGTCTGTGATTTTGTATTGGTACTATAAGTGTTTTATGAAATTTAGAGGTGTATTTTTCTTTTTTAGATGAAAGAAATGTTTTGGATCTGTTTTTGTAGTACATACGAAAAAACTTTGAGCATTTTGTATAAAACGGATAGTCTAATAAATAATTAAAAACAAAGTGAATATATGATATATATTTTTTCATTATATCCTTTACTTTTAATGTCCAACTTTATTTATATTGGCTTTCTTAGAAAAATCGTATGAATCGAGGTTTTAAACTTTCGGTCTGTGAGACCGTGCGCGGGTATAGGTGTCACAAATATTGGCGCGGGTATACGAAGGTTAAAGAAACTTACTATTCCGGAAATATTTTGTTTGTTTGACTAGATTCATTTTTATCGAAAAGTAAATTGGAAGTAGCGTAGGTCTGAGTAATTTACAAAAACAATTTCAGTAAACTTTTCGGGTTTTGGAGGCAAAATCGTAGGAAAATTATCAACTAGACTTCTGGAATATCAAATCTTTTGAACAGATTCGAGAAAGTTCGACTCGTTTTCGTTGTAAGATTTCAAAAAAATATTTCAGGCGGCTAAATGTTTGATGAGCATTTTTATTAAAAGAAATCTTTCGATTGTGTTTGTTTGGAATATTTATTTATATCAAAAGTGGATTGAGAGTAGCGTAGATATTTTTAAATTTACAAAATGAATGTCAGAAAATCGATTTCAGACTTTTGGAGGGAAAGCTTAAGAAAATTCTCAACTAGATTTCATAGAACAGCTTCTGGGGAGTTGTGCGATCCTGGTATTTTCATTTTCTTTGGTAGCAAATTATTTCGGTTTTTTTACTGCACTCGCCATTCCGCAAGTCGGGAGTGCTTCAAAATTAACTAGAATCGCAACTGGGAAGGTCTTGTCCAACAGTGGACTGATGTAGCAGATAGTTTGATCGTATTTCAAATTTGCTTCAAATACTTAGAGTGCCTTTTTGTACAATCCATATCGCGGATCGGTTTGAGTTGTGAAAACTTAAAGATTTTTCCGTCGGGTCATAAATATTGATAATTTCTTAAAGGAAAATCACATTTCTATACAAAAATATTCCTTTTGCAAGATTTATTTGTATCGAAAATAAAATTGCAAGTAGGCCGTCTAAATCAAAATCAATAATTTTTTCAAGCAATCGCAAAGGGAAAAGTTACAAATATTTTCGTGTAGGACTAATTCACGGAACCACCAAAAGGCGATTTATAGGATTTGTATGAGGCCTAGAAAATATTTAGTTCTTATGGTATTCTGCTATCCTGGTACCTCAATACAAATAATTTCAGTTTTAAATTGAATAAATACTTAAATAACTCTATGGGATTTGTATGGGGGCTAGTAGAGGCCAATCTCCTAGGGACTAACTGCTCTCTTGGTACTTTCAGTGATTGAGATTTTGAAATATTTTGATTTTTATAGACAATTTCTACTGCGCTCGCCAATCCGAAAGTCGGGGATAGTTAGAGTGGCTTTGGGGAGGCGATGTCCAGCAGTGGACCGACTCTAGCCGTTAGTTAGACTTCAAAATTTCGAATTTTGCTTCCAGCCATACATTTTGTATTGAAATATTTTCGGAGCCGAATCGGTTCAAGTTTCTAAGGAAAATCTTTCAAACACTCAAAACGAACTTTTCTTGCTGAAACCGTCTCAGATCGATATCAGATTTATGGAAATTTTGTTTTAAAACATATTACGTTCTCGTATTGATTTTCTATTGCAAAATGCAAATCGCAAGACAGACTAGCGAGCGCCGTAGCGTAGATCTTAGCAAATCGAAGTAGATTTTTCAGCGCTTGCAAAATATTAAATGGATTTTAATTTCTTAGTCTTCCTAGGCGACTTTGAGATGTAGATAATACTTTTACATTTTGAGATTCTTCGTCGCTTGCGAAACATTAACTGGATTTTATTCCGTAGTCATTTCGTAGCAACTTAGATTTGTAAAAATAAATATTATTTTTGTTTTCCGAGAACTTTTGAAACTTTGACTGGATTTTATCCCTTAGTCCTTTTGTAGGAACTTTGTAAGAAATAATAGTTTTATTTATCGAGAGTTTATAGATTCGAAACATTGATTGGATTTAATCCTTAATCTTTCTGGAGCAACTTTGAGTTGTAGGAAAAATATTTTTAATTTTCGATCGTCTTCAGATTCGAAATATTGACTGGATTTTATCCCTTAGTTTTCTTTAGCAACTTTGAGTTGTAAGAAATAGTAATTTATTTTCCGAGATTCTGTACATTCAAAGTAATGTCTAGGTTTCACCCCTTAGTATCTTTAGGGCAATTTTGAGTTGTAAATAGGTATTACTATTGTTTTCCGAGATTCTTAACATCCGCTCTGAAAATTTATTTTCCTTTCTTGCAACTTTGAAATTTTACCGTAGTGAAGCTCTAGATCATACCACTACTAAATAAAGTATTGCTGAACATTTTAAATTAAAACTTAAATAAAAGGATATTTCGAACTTTGTTAATGGCTGGATGTTGGACTAAATATAATCCTTTTCAGTCATATTTGTACACCCTTTTTTATCACTAATAATTTGAAAATATTAACTATTGAAATTTATAGTTTGGGAAAAACCTAATAGAGTTTTCTTGAACTCTTGTATTTTTGCTCGAATAATACTTAAATAGAGTCAAATGACAAGTTTTAGTGAATTCTAATAATAGAGTTCTACTTTACAAATATCTCTTGACTTATCAAATTGAATTCATTTGCTTTAAAAATTTGAAACATTTTTGAAGTTCCTTATTAGATGGACGATTTGTTTCATGTTAAAGTTTTCCACCTTTGAAAGTAAATAGTTTGAAAAAAATATATATTTATGTATTTACTTTTATCAAAAAACAATTTTGATATTTATTATCAGCCTTCTGGTTCTACAGCCATTTAGAAATTAAAGTAATAGGATTACTTACATAGTACTAAAGACAAAAGGTATTATTGCTTTCAATTTCTTGTAAGTATGTTAAGATTCAGATGCTTACTAGAATGTAATGTTGAAATTGATTAAACTTTGGCCAAGAAGTCAGTGCCTCTATAGCTATTCTAAAAAATAAAAATGGAATGCTATCAGAAAGTTTGGTTATATTTTACCATTACCTTTTATGGACACATAGTTTGTTTTATAAATAACATTTGTCAGTCATAAATATAGACTGGAACATTGTAAAGACAGTCAAAACTATAGACTGGAAGGTTGTAAATAAATACCTATTTTTGGCAGTGAACTACTGATGTGAGAAAAAGATGACTCAGTAGTAAATTCTTCCAAATTCAAAATTTTTGCATAAACTGCACACTTTTGGCTTTATTATTATAAAATCCTGGAGTGGTCAGGAAAGGTTCGAGGGGTTATTTACGGTGGTGGAACCTCGGTATTCCCTCGGGAATACCGTCATTGTTAAGAGCTTCTCACTCACAAAAGTAGTACATTACAGAGTTAGTCTTAGTCTAAATAAATTCAATAAGACTTAGCCATGAAGCAATCTTTCCAACACTTGTTGTTCCATCGAATTAAGTGCTAGAAATCGACTATTCAGATCGACTCTACATTTATTTACAGTATTATTCTCATTTTATACTAATAAACAAAACGAAATCAAAATAGTTAAAGTTCCAATTCAGGTTATAAAGTTCAAACTAAGCTGCTTTTCATGATCCTTTTAATATGTTTAGCATTTTGTTGACGTATTTTGGGTAAGGATTTTTTAGAGTAGGTATATCGGATTGGGTATAAAATTAGTAGGTAGAGTTAATGAGACTGCTTTCCTTCATTCTATTCTGGGTTATCACAACGTAGGTTCCTAACTGCTCTGACGATTTCACTGGCCATTTCTTAGATTAGTAGGACACGATAGGTAGAGTTTTCTGGACATTACGTTCTTCCGATTATTAGGTCGACGACTTTAGGGTTAGCAGGCTTGTCGTTTAGTTAGTTATGAGATTAGTTGTAGGTTGGATATAAGATCTTTGTAGTACTTTTGTAGTTAGGGTTATTTTTAGCTTAGGACTCTTCGGCGGTGCGTAGCTGCATAGGTTCTTTAGGGTGCATAGGTTAGGGTCGTTACATAACTCAAAACTGGTAAGTGCTATAAATGAACATTGTATAGAAGAAATGTTACGCGCAAATTTCTGCACAACCTTGCTCTAATAACTTTTTTGTTAATCTAATAGTTTGCGAAAAAAACGCTTTAATACATGGCAGTTTTTTCTAAAAACTCACCAAATCTAAAATATGAATTAAGTAGTGAAGTTGGGGATTAAAGCTTGCCCAGAGGTTTTACCGCTAATATATTTTCAAGTAAACAAGCAAATTTTTGCCAATTTACACCCTGAGTTTTACCACCTTATGAGATGATTTTCTTAAATTCCTTTCCTGGTGTTAATTCACCCAACCAAAATAACCTCTGCGCAAAATTTCAAGAACCTAGGTCCAGTGGTATTGCCTGTGCATAGATTTACAATTTGTAAAAAATATTAAATTTGTTCAGTTGCCACATTTTTATTTTTGCAATCCCTTGAGGCTGTTCTTTAATAGTTCTGACCCAAGGTCCTGTTAGGATAGCAAAAAGAACAAAATGTGGCAACAACGAACAAACTCTACTTTTTCATACAAATTGTATACCACACAGGCAATACTACTTGACCTAGGACCCTGAAATTTTGCACAGAGGTTATTTGAATAATCTTAATTAATATCAAGAAAGGATTCCAAAAATTCATCACCTAAGGTGGTAAACAGAGGACGAAAATTTGTATAAAATTAACTTATTTACTTCAAAATATATCAGCAGTAAAACCTAAGGAAAGCTTGTTACTAAATATCAGGCAGGATATTGTAGCATGGTCTACCCACACAGCGAGTGACTCTTAATCCCCAACTTCACTACATACTTTATAATTTAATTTGTGAGTCAGCAAAAACTGCCATGTTGTGCTACGTTTTTCTCGCAAACTATTGGATTATGAAAAAGTTATTGATAACATTCATATGCAGAAATTTACGCTTAACATATCTTCCATACAATAGTTATTTGTAGCTCTTACCATTTTTGAATTATTACAAAATAAATGAAATTTTTTTGAAACGGTTGCCATTTTTTTTTGTAAGTAGGCCAGCAAAGCCCCGGTTCGGCATAGGTAAAGAATAGCCTAAAGATTAGTTTCCAAAGCGGAACCGACCTGGAACACGCACGGGAACTCCCAAATTTTTTTTGTATAGAAATTCTTACCTACTATAGCTCCAAACGAGAGAAATAAAAATAAATACATAATAATAATTTTAAAAGAAGAAAATTTATAATATTTCATAACATTTCTATTTCGTTGTTTTCATGTCCGTGGCCAATATTCATTAACATGGTTCATATCTCAAGTTTATAGTGAACTCATCTCAAAAAATCCTGCATGTCGTCGTTGTTGGTTGGTCACGCTACTCATGGTTTATTATTTAGTGGCACAAATTACTACATAAAAGATATTTTTTCTTTGATAAATGAAAATGCATTATTTTTAGTTAGTTTTGTGTAACTGGATTTTGTCGGTTTTAATAATTGTTCATGTCATAATAACGTATATTTTTGGAACACATATTATTAATTCTATGTGACACAATGTTATTGTTTCTCATGAGATTTTATTCATAGATGGCTAATAATGTTAACCTAGGTTAAATGATGGTGGGTGCTTTTAGAAGAGTTTACCTAGCAAAGTTAGTTTTGCTAAGCTGAATTCACTTACTGCATGTAACAGGTATACAAAATCTCGAAAAATATTATGACGGTCCAGGAACCACAAAACTTGATGTCTTTAGTTTCCTGGTTTAGACATGTGAACACGAGTAGGTGTTGATGAAGGGTTCTGCAAGACTTCACTGGTGCACAGAAACGCTCTGTACTTGTCCTTGAGTTCTTCATTGGAGTTGACAAAATATTCGAGGGCTGCTCGTGTTGGTGCCTGTTTGGCGAGAAGGATCCACGCCACGTAATTCTCGCGGCAGTTCCTGACGTATAACATGCGGTAGTTGCTCGTCAGATCGCGATGAACTGTAAAGAGGTCGTTCTCTTTGCCATCTTTGCATCCATCGTTCAGAGCGTTTTTAACTTCTTGTTCTGTGTGCGCTATAATGGCAATTTTTGGTTCTGGAAATACAGCTTTGCCGTCCACTTTCATTATAACATCGAAATTTGCACGCTCGTGGCATGGCTCATGGGTAACTTCAAAGGTGACCTTGAGGCAGGTTACTTCGACCCACTCTGGAACAGGGGCAAAGGCGGCAACTTGCGTCCATTCCCCCTGGAAGAAGCCAGCACCCTCGCACTTGGCCAAAGCCAAAATAGTAGTGAACAATAAGAACCGGAACATTTCGCTGCTTAGTCAGACGGATCTTAAGTCAATTAATTAAAAAAAGTCCGTTTATATACGATTTACTTATCTAATTAGGTCAAAAGGTCTCTAAAACGACTAGGTATTGTTTGAGAATTGATAAAATATTTTTTTATTTCTTTGGTTATATCTATTGTGATGTAATATGGTAGATTACATTTACAGCTGATCCCGTATGGCTAGCATGCCATGCCATCGTCTGTAGAGAGGCGAGAAGACAAAGATGTACCTAATATGTGTAAAATCGTACGGAATTTATCAAAACAAATGTTTTTTTTGACATAAGTGTGTAGAGATAGAGAAAATCTTTGTCGGGGGTCGCTTGCATTTATTTTGATTTTCAATCAACACGTGACGTCAAACTTTGCTTTTCTATGCAACAAAGTATTACCTAGCTGGTTCTCGATATAAAAAGATATCTTCAAAACAGGAGTTTTAAAATCATTGTCAATACAATATTTCATATTAGAGTTCTACAGACTTTTTATAGTTTAGTAATGCACTCGCATTCAATTTTAATTATGATTGTGCAGACCTCGTTTCCCTAGGTACTACTAGCTACGTAGGTCGAGAACGGAGGTATCTGTCAGTAATTCCTTATTATATTTTCCTTTTATTTCAGGCAACGAGGCCCATATAAAATAAAACTATACAATATGACTTACAATCTAACATAAATACTATAAATAAACTACAAACACATGACTTAAGCTACGTAGGCACTTTACGTGACGGCGGCGACTCACGCTTTTATTTCAGAAATTCCTTTTATTTCAGGCAACGAGGCCCATATAAAATAAAACTATACAATATGACTTACAATCTAACATAAATACTATAAATAAACTACAAACACATGACTTAAGCTACGTAGGCACTTTACGTGACGGCGGCGACTCACGCTCACGTTGCACGGGGGGTCGATAGCGCCTAAATACGACACCCTGTGGCCAGAAATCTTCTCGAATGAACCCGCACACATATTTCTGGGGAACCGACAGAACAAACGACCTAAAATTGGTTGTCACTTTAGAGTCTAGCTGTCGGATTTCCAAGGTCAATCCGGCGGGAACCCGCTGAAGATCCTGGCGATGTTTAAACGTCTTATTCACGTGCTGCATGATGTCCTCCGGTGTCGTGTTACAGTCCAGCCGGGACACATACAGCTGCGCGATCGGTTCGGCAGCCTTCAGCGATGTTGAGGCTGCAGTAGCGGTGCCGCGTTTATTACGGTTGCGACGAAGTCGGCGCTTTCTGGGTTCTACCAGCGTGTAGCCATCCTCGTCAACAATCGCCTTAGACGCGGCATGTTGATCATTAGCCACAGGTCTTGCCTTCTGCTTCCCTTTTTGTGTGACGGGAGGCACAGGCGGTCGCTTGCGGCTAGTGCGGCGAGTCTTCTGCGGCGGCACTTCCTTTTGCTTCCCAGGTATAAAGGGAGCAGCATCGGGATGCAGCGCAGGCTCGGGGCGGGGCGGTGGAGGCGGCGGGATGTTGTTGTCGCACTTCCTTTCAGCTGCGGGGTCGCTAACCCGCAGTATATCGGCGGCGGTTGCACGGCTCGCAGAATTGCTGACGGTTGAGGTTTCGCGTTGCACGGTGTCGTCGCTACGTACAGTCACGTTGCACGCAGCTGGTGGAGTCGCTGACGCGGCGTTTTGCCCTCGTAATAAGGTCAACTCGCGTCGCAGCTCGGCACTTACTTGCTCGGAAACCTCTAATTTTCGTTTCATGTCCGTGACGTCAGCCTTCAGTAGCAGGATATCCTTTAGCAACGTGGTGACGTCGACGTGATCGAACGTCACCGGCGGCAGCTTACTCAGATTCCGTGCGACATAGGTTGGGACGTCATCAGGATCTTCTCCCTGGAACACTCGGAAGATGTCCCGGATGTTTTTCTTCCCGCAGGCTTCCCGGTTGCGCGTGTTGAGGCGCACACGTTTCGGCTCGGCAGAGTCGTTCAGGAACACCATGGCCGCGTGGATGTCGACGTCGGAGTAGCTGGTGAGGCAGATCTGCTCGAGGCTGACCACGTCCATCACATCCAGCTTGTTCTGCACGAACGCCAACAACTCGTTGACCACGATGGTATCAGAGCGCTTAGGAGGCGCCATGTCTACGATTGCAAATAAAATTACGCTTATTTGCAATTTACTGCATCGATACAGCCGACGCTAAATTAACACGTCCGACTGCATCGGAACTTCGATTGCAACGCTATATTTTTACATTTTTACGTTATATTTTTACATATTTCTCATGAATAATATTCGTAATGTAGGTAGAAGTAGGCACAAAAAAAACAAATCTATCAAACAGGTTAGCCCAATAGGAAACTTTCAAACTCGTACAAAATGTGAAGCCTTTAACAAACGGCTCGGTCGCTTGCATTCAACTCCACGCAAATTTTCTGCATTGTATGGAAAGTATGAATTGTATCGTGCAGTGTACGGTCGGTTATACCACATAAGGTACCAGGGGTACACCAAAAGTACTAAATTATTTTTGTTCCCAGCAATATTTTGTCCTGAAATGAATATTTATTGTTAAGAATAGGCTTCTTTTATGAGAATATGTTTTTAATTTTTATTATATTTTCACTGGGATAAAAATAATCCAGTTCTCTTCGCGTAGCCCTCGTACCTTAAGTGCTATAACCAACTGTACGTGAAAAGATGATCGTGAAAGGTGGTGAATTGTTAGAAAATCTGATCGTTTCAAACAGCCAACCGACTGACGCAGACTGATGTCGTAATTACAAATGTGTACCTTGTACTCGTACTATGAGCAGCTCCTAGGCTTAGGTAAGATTATGTCTTGTATGATTAATTAAATGGATAGGTTTTTATGTTGCTGTCGCTGATCGCGATTACTTATTTAACTTTGTTTATCGCTAATATTCGTTACAATGTTGACTTGCCTCAAACATATAACGCTACACCTTACAAAAAAAAAACTTGTACCTAATTTACCAATTTCGGAATAGCAAAAATTGCACAATGTTATTGTTTCTTGCAATTGTTCAGTCGTGGCTGCTTAAGTCTAACTTGATACAACGTTTAATGAAGATGGTGGATCATAAAACATAATGGGCCTTACCACAAAAAAGTTAGACCAGTGTTGAACGCGTGTCTAAAGTAAAACTTCATACAAAAAAAACGCTAGACACGCGTTCAACACTGGTCTAACTTATTTGTGGTAAGGCCCAATATGTTTAATAATATGTTTTATGTTGTTAATTTATTATCACTAATATTGTTAGTAGGTAGCCGTCCTTTGCCCAGCTAGAGCAAACGGTAAAAATCCTCAAAGCAACACAACAAAAGGCAGGAAATAAAAATTAGTTTTAACGTGCAACATGTTTCGCCTCATTCATGTACCGCGTACGTGCTTCATAGTACTCTCCTGTGCGGGTGATACAAAATTACATTTACATAACGTAGCGCAGCTTATGCTTATAATTTGACGCTTATTTGCGCACGTCTGGGAACGTGTACAATTTCGTTACGCTTTTGTGCGCGTTTCATTGAATTAAATTTTATCTGGGATTGGAATTTTTAATTTGTGAAATGACATTTTGGCGTGCCATCTCGGTAATTCGTGTTCTTGGCTTAACTTAAGCTTATCGTTAGCTATGACACAAACATAAATAAATATAAGCAGCTTCGATAATGTTTCTTCTCCAACTCATGTGGAATTCCATGTTTCGGTTTCAAAGTGCTGTGTCATCTGTCGGTTATCGCATTCCGACACAGCTTTCGCAAAGCCAATACGAGTGACTTGGTGCTTGAACCAATCCTATACAAACCAACGTATCGAGAGGGAATTCGATATCCTTCGATATAAGATACCGAGATGAGTGCTTCATAGATGGATTTTCTCTAAAACGTTCAATTGTGAACATTTTGTTTCAAATTAAAAGATCTACTTAATTAAAAGTTTTCATTCTAAGTCTTATACTTAGTATCGGATAAAAATGAAGTATTATTATCTGTGTGTATAGATTTGCATTCGGATTCTTTAGCGTCGAAAATCACCCATCGCATTCCCATCTATGATTCAAATATTTACTGGTGGGAGCTAATCAAAGTGTCAAACCCGGAATTTTATCTTCATATTTATTTCATCCATGTGACAAGTAGTCAGCGCGGGGAATCTTGATGTCACATTGAAACAATCTTAATTTCTCCGCGACTGAACTATGAAACACAGATTTTCCATGGATGGAGTTATCGGTGACTGAATTTAGTTAGGAGGTTTGTAAAAATGATATTACTGTACCTACCACCTATCTACACGCAGCTTACCTGACGCAAAAGGAGCGAACAGAACATTGCATTACCTCTCTATGTTAGGTTAGAACTACAAGATAAAACTAGCCACGAACGAGGTATCTGTCCCTACTACAAATTTTGGACACACTTGTACATTCGAAGCTTATTCCGCACATTTTCAGACGAAATTACCCAAATGTACGAAAATATTTTCTGCTCCAAACTGGTGTTTTACGCGTGCTACTTTACTAAATTTAAGTGGTTCCTTTGGTAGTACCTAACTAAATGAAGAATATTAACAACACCGCGTTTACTATCAATCTATACTGCCTAGTACCTACTACAAGAACAGCTACAATAGTCCACAGCTGAACATGTGCCTCCCAAATCCTATAATTACACAGGCCTACAATGGTTTTCCCCTTTAATATCTAAATACCGTTTCCGATAGATTACGATACACTGATTATGGGAAAAATAGTAAAAAAAATCCATCACGTCAGTTTATTTTTTAATTCCAAGACTTAGATTTTGCTTAAAATCGCCCGGAGAGTTAAGTAGAAAAAATAATTAAAAAGAAACTAACGAGTTAAATCTAGATGTTACTACATTTAATGAATCTATTAGTATAATTAATATAATTTCAATTCATAATGTGTTAATCACTACATGATTAGTTTGAGAAATATGTCTTTGTTACGCTAAAAATGGGTAATTTTAGGCTCGTTCAATAATGGTCCTATTATTAAGAGATAAATAGATTGTTATTTACCCTTTTTGTATCATTCATTAGAAGAGGGTAAATGAAGGTGATTATATTGATTTTTAGTATAAATACCCACATTACCCACAACAAAAAAAAAATATTACAGTTGCTTTACGCACTACATACACAACGTAAACTTAAAATGTCTTCACGGTTTTTTTTTAAATTCTCTCGATAGTTTTTGTTATATTTGCAGTAAATTTATGCCGATAAAACAAAGAACAAGCATAACAGACTTCGTTAAGAATGTTTACTACATGTATTTTAATCTTACCATCAGCAATTAATGAAGGATGAAAAATTCGATGAATAACTTTCACACATTGAGCTTGCAGCATGAAAATCTTTTAAGGAGGTTGTGAAAAATTTCTTAGGAAACAGAAAAAGCCCTGACTATAAAAACATAGTGGCCAAAATGATTACAAATGTCGGCTTGATGGGCTGTTCTATGAGCATTAAACTTCATTTTCTGAATTCGCACATTGACTACTTCCCAGAAAATTTAGGAGCCGTTAGCGAAGAACATGGTGAAAGATTTCATCAGGACTTGAAGGACATGGAAAAGAGGTATCAGGGAAGATAGAATACTAGCATGTTGGCGGACTACTGTTGGCTCCTGAACCGAGATGAGCCAAACCGAAAATTTAAGAGAAAATCGCAAAATAGAAGCTTTGCAGAAAAAAGGACAAGATTTCACAAATATAAATAACATGTTTTCGAAATAAGCACTTATTTATAAAACTTATTTTGATATTTATTTATTTTTTTACTAAGTACTTTTAACTAAATATATTTTTTTGTAAATAAGGGTATTTTTTCTTGCAATTTTCTTTCTTTGCCGATTAAAGAAAATCTTGACGTGATGGCGAAAAACTAATTACATATTCGTGATCAGCGTGTCAAATTTATCCAGAATCAGTCATCAGATCAAAAAGGGGAAGTTATGACTTGAAATTTGTAGGCCTGTGTTATCTAAGAGGGTATTTACTATATCCATCCTTCAAGCTTGTAATTGTACCAATTTGTTCTTTTATTTTTTTGTTTCTTTGTCTGTGTTCTGTTATGCAATAAAGTATATTTTGATTTGATTTGATTTGATTTGATTTGATTTGATTTGATTTGATTTGATTTGCTTGTTAGAGGGTTAGGCGAGCACCGCGGAAAATATTCACAGGGACCGCTGATGCCTGTTCCCTGGGTAAATTTATACTAAATCGTACATTTTAAGAGATACGAAACGATTTGCTTCAACTTTCTTATGCGAACGGCTAAGGAGTGGAATTCCTTGCCGGCGGATCTGTGTCCGGAACATTATACTACCTAGGCAAGCATGTTCAATCATCTTTACCGACAGGTAAGGTAGCTTACAAATGCGGGGGCCTATATAATAAAAAAAAACTATAAGTCGGATTACTTCCTGTACATAACTCGTACTCACCCGACGATTTCCAATCATGTTACAATTTAGATTGCAATATTTCCGACCCAGTTAACATCACACTCCTTATATTTACCTACTGCTTTCAATAGACGAGTCACGCATTTCATAGAGCGCCATTGTATCCTCCTGAGGTTACCGCTCTACAGCCTCGTTCAAACGAAAGCAGCTTCCCCATTATTCGTGATACGTACGTAGGTAGGTAATATTATCTCAGATTCTTTTGTTTAAAATTTTTGTTTCAGTGAATAAATCTCCTCCTCAACTTTTAGTGAAAACGCAAAAAATGACACTATGTTAGGGATTTAAGATAGGCTTAAAAACCAAGCGACGCGACAACGACGCGCGTCGTTGTCGCCGTCAAATTTTGACGGCGTCGTTGTCGCTGCGGTCTTGTAGAAAAACCCGACCGCATCCCATACAAACTCTAAGCTTCTCAGCGCGCTGTCAACGTGACGGCGTCGTGGCGCGCCGCAACGACGCCGTCGCTCGGTTTTTCTGGTCCCCCATACAAACCCATACAAACCAGTCATTTGACAGCAGCAACGACGCGCGTCGTTGTCGCTGTCGCTTGGTTTTTAAGCCCACCTTTATAATAATTGAAATTCTACAAATAATGCAAAGGGTGTCAAAAAACGCAAAGTTCAGAGATTCTCCAATTTTATCAACCTAAGTGAAAAGTTTTGCATAACTAGGTACTCAAATTGTTATCGCTGTGTTGTGTCGAACGATTCGATGAACTCTGATAACCGTGTTTACTTTTGTTTGTATTTTACGTCAATTCACGAACCGGTATCAATTTCAACTTATCACTTTAGCAGCTAGTATGCAATGTAGGTGTCGCAGGAATGTAGCGAAATCCGGTTATTCGCGAAATCCCTAGGCCCTTCGCGAAGAACGAGTTCGCAGTTTTCCGGGAAATGTGCGAATAAATCGATGCATTTCGCAGTTATCCGGCTCTTCGCGAAGGGCCTAGGGATTTCGCGAATAACCGGATTTCGCTACATTCCTGCGACATAGGTATTAGTTGACATGAAATGGGATAAATTATGCAAGCTCAGGCACGTAACTAATTGCAGCGAGCGTTCAGCGTACGCTCGATTGCGCAGATTGCTATTATAATTACATTTGTATGGAGTTTGAATCACCAATCTGTTTAGCCACTGCAGGTTATATCAATTTGCTTTAGCTATCATGAACCGTAGTAATAGCTGGTTTAAGAATTGTCAGCAAGGTTCTATCATCGACACAAAAAAATCAATAATGAAATCATTTGACGGTTTGATATTTTCAAACGTTTTGGATTGGTTGAGTGCTAAACCACTAAGGCAGTGTGCTCAAATATTGGATTTTATAGAGCTTTACCAATACCAACATACAGATAGAGTTGCTCAAATGCTTGCCATGTAGGTTTTTCAGCAGCAATGCGTTACGCAGAGCTAAAATAGTGCAACAACAAACGTTACGTGTGATCTCCGCCTAAGAGATCAACACATACTGGTCTTCTGTATAGTTCTTAGGGATTTCCAGTACAAACCGATGCCTAAAACGGATAGAGTGTACGTAATATTGCCTGTGCCGCTGCGCTCTGCTCGTTTGTAGAGGCAGCTGATCCGTTTAACCTCGTTACAGTAATATTGTGCCTACAAACTACAGCTCATACTGCAACTTCTTGAGACCTTTGAACTACAAGTAAGGTAAGCGCACAAAAGCAACGTATTTTCTGCAGCGCTTAGAATCATTGCCCTATTTACTCGACAGACTATTATGATTTAGCCTGTTTGGCATTTGCTGCATTAAACAGAATTCAATATCCGCATTTCCTGGGACTGGTGTACAGTTTATCTTGTAATTTTGCTCTGTGCAGTGACCAGAAAATCTTACTGGTTTCGAAACAGGATTTAATGGCACGACATCTTGCAATGGCGACGACATTGCGATGCTCATGCTCAATAGCTAATTAATGAAGTAACATCGGTCAAAGTTGCCCAATATCCTGGTTCCTTCAATAGAAAGGTCACATTGCTGAATATTTATCAAACGGTTATTAAACCGCAAGAACCGGTCAAAGCAAAGTTTGGTAGGTATGCGTTGATTGAAATAGTTGGTAACTATTATTAATCAGATAATGTTGGGCCGATTCAAATAAATACCTATAATGTGGTCTACTCACAAACCTGAACAAATTTTTTAAAAACTTTTCTTCGGTATATGAAAAAATAAATTGGACCTCCCATACAATAATGTTGGAAAAGTATGTCATTTAGTATGGGGAGTTTGTTTTTTTTCATATTTCGAAAAATGTCTCTAACAAAAGTTGTTTAGTTTTGTGAGTAGAAGCCACCCTTAAGAGATTTGTACTTAATTAAATGTAACCTTATATAACATTGCACAGCACCCTTTCATTTCCGAGCATCGGGTGGAATCGACCACTGAAAATTGTTTCCCGTGAAAATAATATTTTAATCTGTGAACCGACCGTAGCAAATTAATTTGGGTTACATTTTTCAACAGGATGCTGCAATTTTAATTAAAATATTTTCAAGAGAAAGCACGTTCGGGGTTATCTCCCGAAATTAAAGTAGACGACGGGGTGATACTTTCTATAGGACGTGATAATTTAATTGGTTCCTACCATGCTGTGAAAATATCATCACCCCTTTTCTACCCATTGGTGCTGTAAAATGCGACTAAACGATGGATCCAGGATATGGAATGCAGCATATTCAGAAGAAGACACTGTGCTCACCTTTACCTTACCTCACCTTTACAGCCACAACAGTCCACTGATGGACATGGGCCTCCCCGTATTGGGGGGGTATTGCCATACTCACCACGCTTGGCAGGCGGATTGGCGAGTGTAGTGTATTACTATATAAATATATCACTCTGGTTGGTATGTCGTACGGCAGAGGGCGCGCGGTGCGGACAGTCGTCACTGGACGCGATACCAAGGCAGAGGTGTTGAGAGTGATATCGTTGTTTTAATATTCACCTATGTACTAATCCACAAAACAGTACATAATGGCGACCGTGAAAGAGGATAAGAGCCTGGCAAGTACTAAAAAACTACGATATTTTTGTTTGAAAAAAGTTAAGAGGTTAGGTTGCTGATTGAGGCAAATTCAAGAATTTGCGGCTAATGATGAGATTGTTTCGAGTTGTGAGACGTTTTAGCGCTAGTATACAATCGCATTTTCAATAAAAACTTTTCAGAAAATCAGTTTAGTTCAAAATACCAGCGGGCAAATTCCTTTTCTTTGAATTATTGTCGTAGTAACTGTCTTCCGTCGTGTGAGACACAGAGCTGGCATAAAGTTTGATGAAACCTGGTGCATGACCCTACAAGAGTCTGAAAGCAAGTAACACCATAAAATCATATCAAAATGTTGTTTGAAAAGAGGCTAGGTTATTGACGACTGAGACAAGTGGAAATGATATGTTGAGACGGATTCATGTTGCGATACGTAGCTATTTAGTCTAGTAGTCACGTTTAAAAAGTATCCTTTTTCTACAAATTCACTCCAAAAAAAAAAAAATATTTTCATCGGAATATCAAAGGGTGAATTCCCTTATTTTTTCAGTTGTTTGTTTACCTACATCATTTGTGATGAGATTGAAAATTTTGGGTTCGGATCCCATTTCTAGTCATACGTAGGTATACCTACGCAAGGAAATTATCTTGTTAGTATTTACAAGGTATTTTGAGTGTTAAAAAGGTTGTAGGTTACAGTTGTACCAAACGAGAAACAGTTAAAGTTTTATTGTCTCACCATTAGTGTGTAAACAAGTCTCAGTTGTCGATGGACACCTACCTAGTTATGCACCATGGACATCCTCATGTCATACAAGTCCGAGCCTGAAGGTTAGGCATAATATCGCAAGTACATACTCATGTACTTGCAGGCAGCCGACGCTGCATTTCAGGAAGTCCACCTGCATAGCGCCTTGGGTGGTAGAGCTGGTGCTCTCCGTAGAGACGTGGGCGCACAGACGCTACGTTAGCATTTTAAGCTTAGTCCTAAGATTCAACTTGCATTTTGATTATTAAATGTTCAGCCTCCGAATCGGCTGGACGTACCTAATTAAGCTCTCTTTTATTTTAAGTTAGTTTTTAAAAAACCCAATAACGCTCCCCGAAAAATGACTGGCGCAGCCTAACGGATAATTTAAAAAGCTGCCTAGTCTCGCGTTCGCGTAAATCCAGAAACGGACAGTTCCGGAAAGTGATTTTTGTGCCCAAAAACTGTGTTACGAGTATCAAAATCTATTCGTCTATACATACGTTTTTATGGTGGTGCAAACAAGCGAACAGAGACAGTGCACGCAGTGAATTATCCGTCGAACCAAACAAATTTGTCTACACGGAGAGAGCAGCATGAAAGTGATTGGCTGGTGAGTGAGACTTTTTCGCCTTCCTTTCCCTATATGCTTTATTATCTTGGGATCAAACCTCGCCCAATTTAATAGTTATTTGGTTTCTTTAAAAAAGGGATTCGTATCAAAATCTATGAAGACCTTTAGTTAAGTAAATTTTAAGACCCGTTATTAATTAAGATTCTGTATCAAACTCTACAGAAAGGGATTCGTATCAAAATCTATGAAGACCTCTAGTTAAGTAAATTTTAAGACCCTCTATTAGTTAAGATTCTGTATCAAACTCTACAGAAAGGGATTCGTATCAAAATCTATGATGACCTTTAGTTAAGTAAATTTTAAAACCCGCTATTAGTTAGGACTCTGTATCAAAAGAACACTGTAGGTTCTTGTGATAGTGATAAGCGCACGGTGAGTTTCGCCCACGCGCAAGTGACGGTCGTACCGACGTCATAACATAACGTTCTACAGCGTGTTCTCTGTATCAAAATCTATAGAGTCACATTAGTTAAGCTTTTATACTTTACATTTTTATATTTTCGTGTTTTTACAACTTTTACAAACTTTTATACTTGTTTTCTGGATATATAACTTTTACAAACATTTACACATTTTATACAAGTTTATATAACTTTTACAAACTTTTACACCTTTTATACAAGCCTATATAACTTTTACAAACTTTTATACATTTTATACAAGCTTTTATAACTTATACAAACCTTTTTACAAAAATGGCGGAAGCAGAGCTAAATCTTATTCCCGGAGAAATGTTAAAGCTTATTCCCCAATTTAATGGCGATAGACGTCAATTAAACTTGTACATACGTAAGAGCGAATATATCATCGATCGTTTTCGTGGCAATGAAAATGTATTGCAAGACCAGTATGTATTTAATGCAGTGACTAGCCGTCTGATCGGCGAGGCGTCCGCTCTTATCAGTGAACGCGAGGACCTTACGACTTGGGATGAGGTCAAGGCCTTGCTTATTCAACATTTTGGAGATCCGCGCTCTGAGGAGTGCATTGCAATTGATTTAGAAACTTTAAAAATACGTCAAGGTGAAAGTTACTGTGATTTTTGTAAGCGAATTCAGTCAGTTCGTTCCAACTTGTTTTCAAAGCTCAACTTGATCGCAGACAACAATCTTAGGCAGAGTAAGAGAACTATATATAACCATACAGCGCTTAACGTTTTTCTGTACAACTTACCCGAGAAAATGGTGCGTATTGCTCGCCTACACGAACCCGCAACTTTAGAGGAAGCTCTACAAGTTGTTCTGGAAGAAGTTAATTTCTTAGATCAGTATCACATGCGTAATAAAATGACCTTACCTTCCACCTCCACTCAGAAAAATCCGCAGCCTCAGCATAGCACGAGCACTCAGCAGAACTTTGCTAGGCAACCAGCTTTCCAAGTTCAAAATCTGCCAAGATTTAATTACCAAAATCCCCAAAATCCGCAATTTGGCTATAGGCCCACTTTTAACCAAAATCAAAACCAGAATCGTAATTTAAATCCGATTCCATTTAGATTTAACCCTCAGCAAAATAATTTTGGCTACAGACCCCCGAATTTTAACAACAACCGTCAACCTAATCAGATGCAGTTCGGTTATAGACCCCATGGCCTTCAGCCACAGCCGCCAATGCGACCTCAGCAATTTGGCATGCAACAGCAGCAACATAATAACCCTAACCGTAATATAACATACTCCAACGATGTATCTATGCGAACCGCACCGCAGCGCCGTGCGGAACCGTTTCGTCTTCATGAACTTGAATTAAATGAATATGAGTCATACGAACCCTACTACTATGACGAGTCGTATGATGAGTATTACGATGGCAGTACTTACCCGGAAGAAATTCCCTTAGCAATTGAAAATTCTGATGTTACCCAACAATCAGAGCCCTCTGACCTTGCTCATGGACCTGAAAATTTTACCCTTGTCCCCAAGGACAAGCAATCCAAGTGATAAAAATTAATTGTGATAAAGAAAGACTTTTACGCTTACCTTATGTACATCTTCCTGAACTTGATGGGAACTTCATGATCGACACTGGCAGCATGAGATGTTTTATTCACCCTAAATTAGCCCATAAATTCTTTTCTGAATACATTACCCATGAACCTTTCGAAGTGGTTAGCACCCATGGTAGAAGCCAACACAACGAGGTGATAGTAATACCTCTGCCCTCTTCTTTTAAAAATGCTATGTTCCAAAAGTTCTACGTGTACAACGTCGACTCTAAATACGATGGTTTATTAGGCGATGATCTGCTTCTCAGACTTCGTGCTATCATAGACCTGAAAAGAATAATGCTTCACACTGATGATGTGTCTATCCCAATTTTTATCAATCATGAAAATTATATACTCAACCTCCCAGCTCGATCTGAAATTAGAGTCAAAATCCCCACTGACCTGTACAAAGGTGATGGTATTCTAAATTATATCGAATTTGGAGACGGTGTGCGTATGCCTTCCGCTATCGTAAATTGTATTGACGGATACGCGACCACTATCATACAAAACACCCTGGATGAAGACATGGAATTACAAATTCACAAGCCTTTTGAAATTACACCTTATAGTCAGAATGAATGTGAAGTGAATGCAATGCGTGATCAGAATGACCTGGATGTAGATCAGTTATTAACCGAAAATTTACAGCGGTTAAGACTTGATCACATGAACGAAGAGGAACGAATGTTTATCTCAAAATTGTGTGAAGAGTACAAGGACATTTTCTATTGTGAGCATATTCCCCTTTCTTTTACCAACCATGTCAAGCATTTCATCAGAACCAAAAATGATGACCCGATCTACACAAAACCCTATAGACAAGCCCCGGCTCAAGCCGAAGAAATAAAGCGACAGGTAGAGAAATTGTTACAGGACAATGTTATCCAGGAATCCCACTCCCCATGGAGCTCACCCGTCCATTTGGTCCCCAAAAAGGCAGATGCCTCTGGTGCTCAGAAGTTTAGAATGGTAATCGACTTTAGACGCTTGAACGACATAACCATAGACGACAAGTACCCTCTACCTAACATCACTGACTTATTTGACAAATTAGGGAAGAGCACATACTTCACGACCCTGGACCTGGCTAGCGGCTATCACCAGATAGAAGTTAACCCTGACGATACACCGAAAACAGCATTCAGTACGCAGTTTGGCCATTACGAGTTTTTGAGAATGCCTTTCGGACTCAAAACTGCACCGGCGACCTTCCAGCGCGCAATGGATAGTATCCTTCGCGGCCTGCAAGGCATTCATTGCCTCGTGTACTTGGATGACATAATCATCTTCTCATCAAGTCTCCAAGAACACATAGAAAAGCTACGAACCGTATTTGACAGACTTCGAGAGACTAACCTCAAAGTGCAACTTGATAAATCAGAGTTTTTACGGAAAGAGATCCTCTATCTCGGACACACAATTACAAAAGATGGGCTCAAACCTAACGACGACAAAATCAAAGCTGTTTTAAATTTCCCGCTACCTAGAACGACAACACAAATTAAAAGCTTTCTTGGCTTAGTTGGCTATTACCGACGTTTTATCAGAGACTTTGCTAAAGTGACTCAACCCCTGACCTCATGTTTAAAGAAACGTAACAAAATTGTCATTGACCAAAAATACATCGATGCTTTTGAGAAATGCAAAGAACTATTAACTACCGCCCCTCTGTTGCAATACCCTGACTTCGAGAAACCCTTCATACTGACAACTGATGCATCCGCCGTAGCTATTGGCGCTGTCCTATCCCAAGGTCCAGTTGGATCAGACAAACCCGTAGCATATGCTAGTAGGACGCTCAGTGACACAAAAACCCGCTACAGCACTATAGAGCGAGAACTCTTGGCTATAGTGTGGGCAGTCCGACATTTTCGACCTTATCTCTACGGTCGACAGTTTTACATATACACAGACCACAGACCACTTGCTTGGCTTGATTCCCTAAAAGAACCTAACTCAAAACTTACAAGATGGCGTCTACGACTCCAGGAATTTAACTTCAAAATTATTTACAAAAATGGCAAACAGAACACCAACGCCGACGCTTTGTCGCGTATACCTGTAAATGCCCTTGACTCAGACTCCGACCCTGACCTAAAATCACTAGCAGTCAATGTAAGTGACACAAACTCCATAATCAGTATCCATAGCGATTCAACTTCCGATGCCCCCGAGACATTAGCCTTCGAAAATGAAGACTCATGTACTGTACCTGTTCCTTCTATGTCCAGCAGTCGAACCCAAACAGCTCACTCTGGTGATGAACTGGAATCCCATGGCATCCCTATCCTTAGAGAAGCAATAGACACCAAACCAAACCAAATCATTGTGTACTCTTGGTTTAAAAACTCTACCCAAGTTAAAGATCTATCTAGACCAAAACAAAAGGTATTAGAGATTTTTATCCCCGAGAATAACGAAGAATTAATCAAAAAGTTCCTCTTGGAATATGTTAAGAATAAAGGAAAATATTTTATCTATTTCGAAACAGAAAACTTACGAAGAGATTTTGCAAGAGTAATTATCAACCTTTTTAAAAGTGGAACAGTAGAATTCTTTGAATGTACAGAGCGAGTGATTTTGTGGAAGATGAAAGAGAACAAGAGGCTATCATTAGAAAACTTCACGAAGGCAAGACGTGCCACCGTGGCATCAAAGAAACCATGGTTAGGATCCGACGTAATTACTTTTGGCATAATATGCAAGAAACTGTATCTGCTATTCTCAATGACTGTGACCTGTGTCGCAAAATGAAATACGACAGAAAACCCATAAAACCCATGTTACAGTTAACTCAAACACAGGATGCTCCTTTTCAAGAAATATTCATGGATCTTTTTACCATAGATGCGAAATATTACTTGACCCTGGTAGATGCTTTTAGCAAACTTGGACAGGCAATAGAAATCTCTAATCGATCTTCCCCAGAAGTAGTTCGCGCTCTCGTGAGATACTTCTCATTTTATGGCACCCCGCGAAAAATCAGCTGTGACCCTGGAGCCGAGTTTACTAATGAACTACTTAGAGAAATGTTAATTTTTCATAAGGTAGAGCTACACATAACCACCCCTAACAATCCTAATTCAACCGGTATAATCGAGCGATTCCACTCTACCCTTATCGAAATTTATCGTTTGGCTAAATATGAGCAAAAATGTACTGACGCCGCCTCTATCATGTCATACTCCATTATGGCCTATAATCACACAATTCATTCTGTAACAGGATTAACCCCTTTCGAGGTAGTTTTTGGTCATACTGACTCTACCACACTATTTAACGCAAACTATAACCAGGCATACACACAACGCTTAGTGAAAGATCACGCCAAACGCACTAAGTTCTTGTACAAGTTCATTTCCCAAAAGATGCAACAAAGTAAAGAAAATTCTAGAGAAAAGCGTGGTGGTGAAGCAGGCATAGATTTTTCTGACGGAGAAACGGTTTTCATGAAAGACGTTAATAAAAGGAAAAGTAAGGACAAGCCGAGGTATCGCAAAGCAAAAGTAAAAGGGAAAACTAAACGGAATGTAGTCCCTGTCATGGTAGGCACTAGAGAGACTAAAGCCCCGATTAAAAACATCAAACGTCCTCCACAGGTATTACCTGGCCGTCCTGGCACTAGTGCCGAAGATGACCCTGGGCCTTCAACTCGACAAAGTTGAGAAAAATCCTGGCATCCTTCCAGTGAAGCAAGGACAGGCATTCAAACAGGACGATAAATGGGTCATAGTGAAGGTATTAGATCTGACCGGCATAGAGAATGACCTTAATTTTAATATTGATAGTTATATTAATTTTGGTAGATTAATAGATATAAGTAAACCTTTTGAACATGAGTTTAGAGGTGTTCGAGATCAAGTAGAGTTTCTTATGTATAATGCCTTAGAGAAGTTTCAGCAGCTTGTTCCAAAATCAAGATCTAAACGAGGCTTACTTAATCCTGTAGGCTCTATTATAAAGCTTATCACCGGTAACCTTGACCATGATGATGCAATACGCTACGACCAACTAATTTCACAGTTACAAGGCAAACAAAACCATGTTGATAAGAAAATGACCATAATCTCTACAATGTTGGATAGCTTAATAAATAGCACTGAAACCTTACATGAAAATACAATGATCTTGGATGAACGTTTAAAAAGAATTGAAAGAATAGTCAAAAATATTGCAACAAAAGAAAATAACTCTATCTACTCTACTTATGTATTAGGCATGTACACTATGTTCATAACTAACTTTCAGTCTACTTACTTAACTCTCAGTGAAACTGAAACAGCTTTAGCTTTCAGTAAGGTATCAGTACTACATCAGTCTATTGTTAACTCTACTGAACTCATGTCAATTTTAGATTTAATTTCAGGTACTCATAGTTTAATGTACCCAGTTTCTAAGAATAATTTAGTTAAGATAGAAAGAACAATGGTAGTTAAAGCTTATGTAAAAGGAAACCAAATAACTTACTTAATGGAAATACCACTTACCGATAATGTTACTTACAGTTATTACAAGTTGTACCCTTTACCTATTTTATCAGATAATAGAACAACCCTAATTATCCCTAAATACCCTTACCTTTTGGCGAAAGGTCCAAAATTCTTGCCACTCGCTAGCGCCTGTAGAGAAGTCGCTATCAACCAGTACTTATGCACAGAAGACGATCTCGTTCCATATCCAGAGCAAACCTGCGTAGAGCAACTGATAAGGTTTCAGGAGAACCTCACACTCTGCATCCTCACGTCGTGATCATAGAAGACATCAAGCTGCAAAGGATCGGCCCTCTGAGTTGGATACTTTTCAGCAAGGACGTCGTGGTACTGACGAAGAAGTGTTCTGAAGATGTTAGTAGAGAACCGCTACGAGGCACCTACGTCGTAACCATTGATGAAAGCTGTGCTGTCTACGTCGGAGCTACGAGACTGAGCAACTTCCGTTTTACTTCCGAGAATCTACAATATAAAGTCACCCCTATCGTGACTCTCCCAGAGCTGCGAGCAACTAACATTACGGACTTCAGCAACGGTATGGTGAACCTGAAAGGCGTGAACTTGGACGATGTGAAGCACCTGTCGTACATCCTGAAAAACGGACAGAACAGTAAAAATTCGGAAAGTGAAAGTGAAAATGTGTTGCGCGTACGAAGTGTTAGTTTAGCTACCATAGTTCTATATGTCCTTATAGCTATAGTTTTAATTTCATTTGTCTTATTTAGATTTAAGTCAATGGTTTTCAGTCATTGGCGAAATCATCAGGAACCTTCAGATGCCCCTGATAATTTCGCTCTTGGTGAGGGAGGAGTTATGCACCATGGACATCCTCATGTCATACAAGTCCGAGCCTGAAGGTTAGGCATAATATCGCAAGTACATACTCATGTACTTGCAGGCAGCCGACGCTGCATTTCAGGAAGTCCACCTGCATAGCGCCTTGGGTGGTAGAGCTGGTGCTCTCCGTAGAGACGTGGGCGCACAGACGCTACGTTAGCATTTTAAGCTTAGTCCTAAGATTCAACTTGCATTTTGATTATTAAATGTTCAGCCTCCGAATCGGCTGGACGTACCTAATTAAGCTCTCTTTTATTTTAAGTTAGTTTTTAAAAAACCCAATAACGCTCCCCGAAAAATGACTACCTACCCAACAATAACAAACCAATGATATCACCATACGTCACACAAACATACCTATCATAATGAGATCCGTACTGCAAATATTAACGTTTCAACGTTATGTGATACCTACCTACCTACCATACGTAATAAACCAACCACGATAGGTAAATTACCTGTCTATAGGTTACAAAAACTTTATTTCTGAGGACTGAACTTAGTAGGTATGTAACTTTACATTCGTTTAAAGTTTTGTTAACAAATTTTAGAACCCGTTCCAAAATCCGTTCCAGATTAATTAAAAAGTGACAGGTAAATTATAGGTAGCTTAGTGACATGACAACTAATAGGTACAAAGAAACGGTAGTTCAGTGAAAACTGGACGCAACCAGTGGTAGTTCAGTGAGAACTGGACGGTGCCAACAAGTGGTAGTTCAGTGAAAACTGACGGTACCAATGAGGGGTAGTTCAGTGAAAACTGGACGGTACCAACAAGCGGTGGTTCAGTGAAAACTGGACGGTACCAACAAGCGGTGGTTCAGTGAAAACTGGACGGTACCAACAAGCGGTAGTTCAGTGAAAACTGGACGGTACCAACAAGCGGTAGTTCAGTGAAAACTGGACGGTACCAACAAGCGGTAGTTCAGTGAAAACTGGACGGTACCAACAAGCGGTAGTTCAGTGAAAACTGGACGGTACCAACAAGCGGTAGTTCAGTGAAAACTGGACGGTACCTACAAGTGGAAGTTCGGTGAAAACTGAATAGTACCAAAGGAGAATGCCCATTTCTGGTCCAAGAAATTGTCTCGCCTCAAAATGAAAATAAAAGCAATATGTAATATCCCTAATTCTAATGAAGAATAACTACAGCAATCGTTGTACAAAACAGGGGAACTAGCTTAATTTTTAAAGATCTTTTTACGGTTGTGTATTATTACCAAAGATTTTACTGAGGTGTGAGCCTTCTTTACACTGCTTACTTCGGTATAGCTAACGAAACACTTGATATACAGCCAAACTTCAGTACTTTTGTCTCTTTCGATACCCAACTTTAACATTCAATAACTCCAGAACTCCTGTCGTAATTGAATTATTTTCAGTTACAAAATGTTAAGCAATAATTAGATTTCATAATTATTTAACTTTGGCTTTGAAGCGAGGCCTGCAAGTAGTGAGGCAAGCAATGGACGAACATCCATACTAGAGTGGGCATGATTATTTCAGTTGAAAACTGGATGGTAACAAAAAGTCAATTAAAACTAGTAAGGACCAAAAAGCGGTGGTTTGCTGAAAACTGAATGATACTAACAAGTCAAATGGTATTATTTCAGTGAAAACTGAATGACAGTAACAAGTCAAGTGGTAACAATTCGATGAAAACTGAATGGCACTAACAAGTCAAGTGGTAACAATTCGAAAAAAACTGAATGACACTAACAAGTCAAGTGGTAACAATTCGATAACAAACTGAATGACACTAACAAGCTAAGTGGAATAGGTCAAGTGACAAACTGACAATAGGTCGGTGAAAACTAAACAGGACCTGCATGACATAACAAATAAACGGTAACGTTAATAAAAAGAACAACATCAAATTCTGATTTAGAATGCTACATCGTGGGGTTTTACCGCGTTCCTATTTGTAATATATCTTTCATTACAAATCGCTTTTGAAGCAGTCAAATTTATCATCGTCACGATAATTATATCTAAACCAATTTAGTTGTTCAGTTTGAAGTAGAAAACAATCATGTCAATTCCAATTATATAATATCTACCACTATACTTATGACGGATAAATTATTTATTCTTAAGTGTAGATTCCATGGAATATTAACGAATGCCATCTAAGTAGGTATATACCTACAATACAAAGTAAGTTCCTGAAGCAAATTGGTGATATACGTCGAAATAAAAATCAAGACACTACCACGGGGCCAGCCAGGTTATCACAGCATGCATCCACACTACCTACTACAATTTATTTCAGGATTTGGGAATGAGTGATCTGAGGTGAACATGCTTGGGTGGTTAACCACACTACAAAAATAATAACAAAAATATTATTCTTTATTTAAAATTTAAAATATAAATTTTAGTTGATAATCAACTACTAGCCGGTTTGAGATGGTTTGGTTTCGCGCGTAAACGACGGCGTGTGGATGTCGGTGGGAGTGTAGTAGCGTTTCCTTGTAGTCGTCTTTTTATATTGGGCGCCCGCCAATACTTAATTTGTGATGCAACCTTATTAAGAATAACGTGCCTGTTACCTGGTAGGTAACCACCACAATATTTAATCGGTTACGTAGTATTATTATGAACTCAAATATATTTACATTGAGATATTGGTACTAATTATTTCTTTCAGTAAACTAAATCAAACCAAGGAAAATCAGTAAATAAATGCATAATGAATCATAATAACAATCAAATGCAACAAATATGAAGAACTTTTACTAATACAAAAAAAGACACAAACTACAAATATTATAAATAAATACAAAGCAGGGCACAAAAACATACTTATTTATTTAAAGGCTTGATAAATACGAAAAGAAAACAATCGAACAATCCCACACAAAAGAAAAGATTTGTCCCACAATCACAACGGGTTTGTCCCATTCAAAACAGTTTTATCCCACTATTGCAATGAGCTGTCTGATTATACAACGGGGTTGTCCCACAATTACAAATGGTCATTGACACGATAGAAGAAGAATATATTTCTTACTTCAGAGGCCACGTTGATCCGCCGGTCTCGACTACTGTATACAATTAATCTATACCAAATCTCATGATTCTTACACATAGATTTTCTTAAAATAATACATAATTAAGACTGAGATAAGGTGAGACTACTTACTGGTTGTTCGTGGGTAAACTTTGAATGTTCCGATAAGTCACAATGTATTTCTGATTCCAGAGGCCACGTTGAGATGCCGGTCTCGACTACTGTATACAATTAATCTATACTAAAACTCATGATTCTAAGACATAGATCTTGATAAAATAGTACCTAATTAAAACTGAGATAAGATGAGACTATTTACTGGTTGTGCGTGGGTAAACTAATATGTATGTTCCGATAAGTCACAATGTATTTCTTAATTCAGAGGCCATGTTTTGGGCTGCCGACTGAAATTCATGATTGTAACACATAGATATTGTTACAATAATCTGTAATGAGTAAGTAAGGCTGAGTTACAATAATTGGTAATTAATAATTACCTATACTTCGTATGTTCCGATAAGCGGTTTAATTCTTATTTAATAAGTATTACCAAAGCCCAACAGGTAATCATTTTGTGCTGATGACAATTGTTAAAAAATAAATTTGTTCTTCATTATTCGGATAATAAGTGTTGAGTCTACTAAAACAGATAATAATCAATATCTATGAGTACCTATATCAATTGAGCGCAAAAGAACAAAGATTATTACAGTAATGTATCATCTGCATGTAGCTTGTAAAAAGGAAATATTACATTTATTACTTAAGTTTTGACCATCTATGTTTATATTATATGTAATCGTTATCCTAACACATGAAAGTGTTTTAAAATTTGGTATCTAAATAATGACCTAGTAGCAATGTAATAAAGTAGCAATGTAATAAAGACTAATATATATTTACTCCAGGAATGGAATTTAGAAACGTTAGCTATTAGATAAGCAACGATAAATATTTATTTCTAGGACTAGATATACGTTATTTGCTTAATATGTGATGTTAAAAAATATTTTTGTGAATGTGTCAATAAAATGTAAATGTAACAGAACATAATAATATTATTCTTCATAGCACGAAAATATGTAACATAAAAACAATGTGACCAAAACTACTATAAAGCTGCCTTAAGTTAATTTATTATTTGATAAGTATGTTGATGAGTACTCGTAATCGATTGCAAAGTGTATAAGGAAAGTTAAAACATATATTTTTTGTATCATGTCGAGGACGACTCAATAATAATGTAAATTCAGGAATAGTCGAGAATGTAAAGAAACGAATTAACTAGGTAAAATTTTGTTTCACAAAACATTAGTCTGTAAGAAAGGTACTGCATTTCGTCGCATTCTAAGTCCTATTTGTTTCATTTCTTTGTTAACTAGAATACACACACTATAGTAGGTACTATAATGATACATGCAATCTTGACCTAAGTATGATACGAAATGCAGAACTATAGGTACTACGCTGTGGATGTTTAACGTGCCGACAGGAATAAAAAAGATTCTACATCAAAAAATAAACGGAAAGAGAGGAACGAGAATGACATGGAGTTTGAAACGATGAGACTGGACAACGACTGCGCAGAAGTATAGTAGGTGCAGGAAAATGGTCAGTTTGCTAGTTTATAGCACAAACGTTAAGGATACTGATAGCTGTATCACGATAATGTAGAATAATTGATTCGACTGCTAAGTGTATAAGTACTTAAGTATAATCTTAATTGTTTGGTATATTTTCCTTTTATTTAAATTATTGTAAAAGGTAGATGTAGTGTATTACTATATAAATATATCACTCTGGTTGGTATGTCGTACGGCAGAGGGCGCGCGGTGCGGACAGTCGTCACTGGACGCGATACCAAGGCAGAGGTGTTGAGAGTGATATCGTTGTTTTAATATTCACCTATGTACTAATCCACAAAACAGTACAGCGAGCGCAGTGCAAGATGTTTAATTCACAGGGAACGCTGCTGCCCATTCCCTGGATAAACGTCGCTGTTTACGACACCCACGGGTAGAATTGGGGTGATGCTATTCTAAGCCGGCATCCCACGGCATAGCGTGGTAACTACCTCAGTATGGGCGAGCGCACGTCAAGTAGTGGATGTTTATGGTTCTCGTGCACTTTTCTTACTACTTACACTTAATTCAAATGACAGGGGCAGGTTTCCTATCTCAGAAATATTACCCTCAAGTAATTTTCCCAGGGAATCTCTGTGATTCAAAGCAAGCTAATCCCGAGATCAAGACCGGCTGCCGGAGGATTTTAAAAGCTCTCAGGTTAAATAGGTGCTTTGCTTATCATAGCGTGCGTAAATTAAATGAAGCTTTAATGAAAGCCGCTGTCTGATTATGAAACAAAATTGAAGACTGAAATAAAGGATAGATACTACAAATGCAATGTTTCGGAGGTATGACATAGACTGCGACTTACTCAACCATGTCAAGGGCCTACCTACTAGGTTTTAGGGTTTGTCAGGTCGACTCAACACGACAGAAAAAGAAGGCAAAATGCAATGTACATATTTCTTGTCATTAAAAGTTCTACCAGTTAAGATAATATCCCGTCTTCCCCTATTCCTACTCTGCCTACGCCGGACGGCGGGTTGGATCTGGTCGTTGGGTTGCGGTCCTTCGATCTCCTCTCCCTCATCCTCGGTTTATCCGGCTTGTCCGGGTCAGGCTTGCTCCTGGCTGGGTGGGTGCTCATCATCATCATCATCATCATTAAAAGTTCTACAAGTTAAGTTACTATTTAGGTATGCCGTGTGATGCCGGCTTAGAATAGCATCACCCCAATTCTACCCGTGGTTGTCGTAAAAAGCGCCTAAGGGATATTCATCCAGGGAATGGGCAGCAGCGTTTCCTGTAAATGTAACATCTTGGCACTGCGCTCGCCAATCCGCCTGCCAAGCGTGATGAGTATGGCAATACCCCCCGATAGGGAGAGGCCCATGTCCAGCAGTGGACTGTTGTGGCTGTTATGGTATGGTTACGGTTAGGTAAGAGAGCAAATTACTGGTAATCATCGTTTACTCTATCAACGACTATTATAAACTGATCTTTTGAAAGGACAACCCGAGGTGTAAAAGGTAAAACAGAAGTTTGTGTGAAAAGTCAAAACAACTGGATTTTTTTATGTTGTTGGATGCTAGCCGGATATATAGTGGATTGTACTCATGATGGGCCATTTGTTCCTGAATACAGGCAAAACTACTTACTGCTAGATGCTCTGAAATAAGCTACTTTATACAGGGAGTAACAGAAAGGGTATTACAAGCCGAAAGGAGGTGATGGTACTCATGAAACTGAACAACTTTCCCCATGGAACATAGGTCGAAATATGAAAAAAAAATTGGGCCCCCCATATTAAATCAGTCAGCTGATCGGCAATTTTGTATGGGAGGCCTAATTTTTTTTTTCATATTTCGACCCATGTTCCATGGGGAAAGTTGTTCAGTTTTATGAGTACCTTCACCTCCTTTCGGCTTGTAATACCCTTTCTGTTACTCCCGGTATAAGTGTAACCGTGTCCCTTGTTGCTCGAATAATATAATATTTGTGCCAAAAATATGAAAAGAATTGTGATGCTAAATTCTTTACTGGTTAGATTTTATATTTTCAGAAGAAACCGGGGCTTGTAGTTACTTAATTTAAACAAAAGTAAGGGAGACCGAGGGGTGTTGGATCATTTTTGACATTTTGCTTCGTAACACAAAATTCTATAAAGATAATTCGTATTTGATTACACCAATCGATAGCAAATTTCATAAGCTTTAAAATGATATACACTTTAGAAGTGTAAGTGTAAAGTCTTTTATAAAAAATCAACTTTAGTTGAGCAAGACATTATGATCCAACACCCCTGATACCGAGGACTGTTGGATCAGGTACAGAGGGGTGTTGGATCATTTTATGTTAATGTCATTTCAATAAAGGCTTATTTGAATTTTTTATATGACCTCAAAGTTAACTAAATAATTCATTTTAAAGAATTTACTGGGGGCACAGTAGTGCCCCCGCCAAGACGAGCCAAGCAAAGCGCCAGAGAACTACCTACCTTTTCTAGAAGAATTTCGTAGTTTTTTGAACTCTCATAACTCTAGTTTTCTATATGCCATATTGATCAAATTCTCAGGATATCTTGTCGATAGTAACCTTATTAAACATGCAATAGTTCAATTACATAGCTTTAATACTTTTTGATTTTATGTATATCTAAAAAACACCGATTTCGTCACTCACTGACACACTCACTCGCTGATGATCAGCAAAATGTTCGGGAACTTCCTGAAGAGCTAGTAAGCTGAAATTTGGCGTGTAGACTAGGTTAAGCATACAAAAAACGAAAAGATTCAGAAACTTATGCCCCAATCCCCAAAATGGGGGGGAAAAGTTAGTATGAGAAATCTTCATTTTTTTAAATCGCATTTTAATTCACGGTGAAAAAGGAATAAATAATAAATAAGCGTCAGTCATTTGAAAATGAAAATGAAAATGACAATGACAATGAAAATAAAAGTGAAAGTGAAAGTTAAAGTTAAAGTGAAAGTGAAAGTGAAAGTGAATGTGAAAATGAAAATAAAAGTGACAGTGAAAGAGAAAATGATTATGAAAATTAAAATGAAATCGAAAAGTTTATTAAGAATGTATTCGGTTATACGTACGTATAACGAACTTACACCCGGCCAGCACAATACGCGTAGTGCTCGTGTACTCTATGAAATTAACCATACAAAATTTTACCGAGGGGTGTTGGGTCAGGCTGATCCAACACCCCTCGGTATGAAAAATCCTGCCAGTTTGACAAAAACATTAAACTGAGATAAAACCACAGAGAACCCAGACGTCCCAGTGGTGCCATATGAATCCTTAATTTTGAAGGTTTCATATCGTATAAAACTTAAATAAAAATATAAAAGCACCTCCGAAATATTAGCCTGACAAATAAGAGCAGAAAACTTACTTTTGACGATTTTTTTACGATGTTCCGATAAAAACAAAACGGCGCGCTATTTGTCAGGGACGCTAACTTAGGGGTCAACAAGAGGCAGAAAGAGGCACAATTGCATTATAGTCTGCTCGCTAACGCTTCTACTTTTTGAGAAAACAAAGCTGATCTAACACCCCTTTGATCCAATACCCCTCGGTCTCCCCTACGTTAGCTATAGTTAGTATTCTTTGCCCCTACTGTAAAACATTCTGTAGAAGCGCGCTCTTATACTGCTGCAATCAGATACCTTATGATATAAAAATTGGGCTTATTTTTTCTCCGAATTTAAATATTGTGTGCGTTTCTACCGAGTGACCTCCCCGCAAAAAAATATAGAAGTAAATTAAATATAAATATTTTGTACAAGTTCTAAAACAATTAAATATTTTGTACAAGTTCTAAAACATTCAATCAAAAAAGTACATACTACGGGAAAAAAGTTTTTCGGCTCAAGGTGTGGTCACTCAGTTGAACACGCATAGGTATATTCGTTTTTTCTTCGGATTAAAAATATTTGAAGTTGCTACAGGAACGATTCCCGCCATTCGTGCAACTTATAGACCGAGAAAAAGAGAACTAAGTACCGTGTAAATGTCCGTCAAGTTGAAGACAAAGTTTAAATGATACCGCAGAAAACGGCGGTTACTTTTACGAGTTGGATAATGTCCGGAGAATTTCAGTTTTTTGTGCCACAGCTGACGACATTATAAAGGCTAGTTTTAAGAAAGCTTTCTGTATTTTAACGATATTCTGTATTGCATCGTAGGTAAGTTTTACAAGTTATCATTACTCATGTTTACGATTAAACTAAGTTTATCTTTGTAGGTAAATAAGCAAGCAAGGAGGGGTTATAAATAACTACCAAGGCTTAAAAAAATGTAAATGAGATATTTGCGAATAGGCGCATTTGTGAGTTCAAATTTTATAAAATTATTGTATCCCCATGAAGTACATAACATCAGTGAAACTTTAGAAATTACTGTAGCTAATTCTTGGAATGTGGATACAATAATTTTGATGTGTGAGAAATAGGAATTTAAGAAAGGACCCCGCACGATTTGTTCGACAAGGGCCGTCCGGTCAAATTGGCTCAAATTTTGAGGAAAGGTAGTACGTAATGCTCTAATCAAAATGTGAAAAAATCTGCGAGCGGAAATGACCAGTTTTTGAGATATAGCTATTTTAATGTTGAAGTCACTAAACATACTTTTATGTAAAACGTTACTGATTTAGGCAAATGTCATGTTCTTACTTATTTTTTACGTTCATCTATATAAAACCAACCCACGAGGTAATTATTTCAATTAAAAAAGTGTCTGTTTCGGGTATATTACACATAACATATATCAGCAAAGGAAGCTAGATCGCCTAAGCTATACGAGATACAGCAATGGCTTCAAAGCAATAGTTGTTTAGCATGATAGGCCGCTTCTGCTGGCACATGGACACCAGGAGTTTGGAGTGGACCACCAGGACCCCATCTAGACCGTAAAATATACAGAAATGCCTCTATAGCAAAATCTGTTCAGCATGATGGACCGCTTCTGCTAACAGACTGACGACGAGGTTCTGGAGTACCTGATGTAGACCACCAGGATCTCATCTTAACTATAAGAGATACGGAAATGCTTCAGTACCAAAATAGTAGTTTATGCAACTGCCTAATAATGAGAGGCTCTAGGATGTGGCGCCTCGTGTGATAATAGTTTGACACGAGCATTCTTAAGCCTAATTATATGCAGTTGCATACACTATTTTATCTACACTCTACAAAAAAAAATATGAAAAATAATTCAAACCTCCGCACTGCACTATGGCGATTGCAAGCCTATCTACTGAACCACCAACTGAATGACTTTTGTACATAAGTAACTTTTTAACTGAACGTTAAAATGGAGGCTCATGAAAACTGAACAACTTTACAAATTAAAGTTTTTGAAGTTACAAATTAAAAAGCATTTATCGGTGAATTTTAATTCGAAAAATGATTTGAAGCAAAGATTTAATAATAAATAAGTCCTCATAATTTCAAATATAGTCCCGCCCGGGTGACACTTGTTGTTTTTTTTTCATTTGACTTACTGTTGGCCAGTATGAAATTGGAACAGATTACAATTTGGTACGCGGGCAGGCCTGGCGCACTCCGCGGCGTAGGTATAGAGTTGCAAGTACGTGCGGCGACACCCCCGGGAAGGTTAGTCAGTTGGTTGCCGCGCGCCGCACGTTACGCGCGCGCTCCGATATGTATTAAGTAGCTCAGCTTCCTACCTCATTAGTTAATTTTGTATGATAATGCAATTTTCAAATTTTTTCTAATATTTGTGATTTGATTTTCTTTCAATATCCTACGTTTAACAAAACATTTTATTTTTGTTTTACTTGGGTGTAGAAATGTACTGCAGTACACTTTTCGTAGGTACCTATTTTCATATAAATCTCGAAATTCGCGTCCCTACAAAGCGTGCCGGCTGTGACCTTCAGAGGCGGTCTGCGGCAAATGAACTTTCGCGCGCAGCAATTCGGCTCATTTTTGCTTGCGCGCGCGATCAGTAGGCTAATATAAAAGTAGGTATTCAAAGCCGGCGCGAAGGAAATTGTACTTTATTATCGCGCATAAAGATTTATATTTGTTGAATTGCTATGGCGGAGTGCGTCTTCTGTACCAGCCTGTACTATTATGTATTCTGTGACGCGGGTCAATTCGTTTAATTTTTTTTCAAATACTAGAAATAGAGTTACTTTATGTAGCTGCCAGTAGTATGAAAGTTTTTTTTTTAAGTCTGTATATTCGTAATGCAGTTCATAACGTTCGTACTTTCGATTCTGTAAAACGAATATTACGAAATGAGTGTAGATAAAATATGTTAACACTTTGGCTAATTCACCTGGGTGAATTAGGCATTCAAATCACAGCTAGCTCCTTATTCAACCATAAATCTATTCTTTAGTTGGGTATTTCATGGAATGGAATGAACTGTGGAACGTTGTGTTCAACCACTTAGGTAACGAACGTTTAGTGGTGTGGTTGAATGGCGCCACTTGATTAAAGCGCAATCTGTGCATTTGAACAGCGTTTTTAACTAGATGGCCGCAACATATTCATAACTAGAACTGTTACTTACACGCTTTCCCTTAGGAATAGGATCATTGAACGTTCTACACCAGGATCTCCAGACTCTCGACATCAAAGTGCCAGCATAACGGCTTAACATGTTGAACAACTTTTGCTATGAAAGCATTTCCGTATCTTTTATAGTTAAGATGAGGTCCTGGTGGTCTACATCAGGTACTCCAGAACCTCGACGTCAGTTTGTTAACAGAAGCGGTCCATCATGCTGAACAGCTTTTGCTTTAGAGGCAGTTCTGTATATTTTATGGTCTAGACGGGGTCCTGGTGGTCCACTCCAGGCTCCTCATGTCCATGTGCCAGCTGAAGCGGCCTATCATGCTAAACAACTTTTTCTTTGGAGCCATTGCTGTATCTCGTATAGCTTAGGCGATCTAGCTAGCTTTGCTGATATATTATGTGTAATAAACCCAAAACAGACACTTTCCCAATTGAAATAATTACCTCGTGGGTCGGTTTTATTCAGATGAACGTAAAAAATAAGTAAGAACATGACATTTGCCTTAATCAGTAACGTTTTTACATCAAAGTATGTTTAGTGACTTCAACATTAAAATAGCTATATCTCAAAAACTGGTCATTTCCGCTCGCAGATTTTTTTACATTTTGATAAGAGCATTACGTACTACCTTTCCCCAAAATTTCAGCCAATTTGACCGGACGGCCCTTGTCGAACAAATCGTGCGGGGTCCTTTTATTTGAAAGGGCAGTTATACATATAAGAAATTTAATAGTATTTTTATTTTATTTTTTATTTATTATAGGAAATCTCACAGCATTTACATTTGATCGAACATATAAATATCACATTATGTTTGCCAATAAAAGAGAAAACACAAATTAACATTTTGATAAGCTAACAACAACTTTTACAAAAGAACTAATTTAAATATGAAAACAAGTACTAAATGAAATACAAACACTCTTAATGATACAAGTATGAATTATACAAATAAGAATAAAAAGTGTTTTATATATATTAAAGAAAGAAAGATAAAATTGTATTCTAGTTTAGAATTGTCATTCAGCGCATGTGTGTGTGTGTGTGTGTGTGTGTGTGTGTGTGTGTGTGTGTGTGTGTCTTCTCTGCCTGACCATGTCCCTACCCATTGGCATGGTGTTGAGCCACCATGTCACTTTCAAGTTCATGGCCAGTCTTTTTCTTAATAGAAGACTGCAGAAGCTTTTTGTACCTATCAATTGTAAGGTGGAAGATATCGATTTCATGAAACTCTTTATTGTAAGTGTGTACGCATCTAGCAATGACACTATTCTGAGCATAATTTGTGAGACATCTAGGCTGGTAGAAAAGATTAGTATGGCGTGTGCGTTTACCAGGAATACACAGACTTATACGGGCTACAAGGTCGGGGCAGTCCATCAAGTTGTTTATAATTTTATAAAGAAAAACCATGTCAGCTATTTGCCTTCTATCTTCAAGAGACATCATTCGATAGCGTTCAAGCCGCTTATCATATCCAGATGAGGTATCGCCGAATCGACGACAAAGAGTACGCAGGTACCGACGCTGAATTCCTTCTATTCTGCCCACATGAATAGCGTAAACAGGACTCCATATTAAAGAACAAAACTCTAATATAATATATTTTGTAACAATATTGTTTCAGTAGTCAGTACATAGCGATAGCGGGCGTGGGCGGTGATATGAAAACCTTGAGCGATGTCTGTCAGATATGGCCTTAACATTAAGGTGTAATATGAGTTTAAAATGTTTACCTAGTTATTGATTGTTCCGAAATATCCAAGTCATAAAAATATTAGGCTACTATTTTCTCTTGATTATTGTTGAAATGATGCAATAAAAATATCACAGAGGACAGAAAAACGGTTCGTGCTTGCAGCAAACAGTTGGTATGACTTATTGGCTCAAACGGATTCTAGCAATTTCTCTAATGCATTGACTAAGAATGTGACTTTTATGATTGACATTGGTACTTTTATTTTAATTAGTGAGTAAAGTACCGAAATAAAAAAGAGAGTAAGTTTTCTGTATAATAAAATTTTATTATCAACCAGAATGTTACCTGGCAGGGTTAAGCTTTATCGATCCTGGAAAAATGGAACTTGATTTCTCGGTTTAGTTTCCTGGTTTAGTCATTTCATACATCTTATATTCTGATGAAGGGTTCTGCAAGAGTTCACTGGTGCACAGGAACAATCTGTACATGCTCTTAAGGTCTTCGTTAGAGTTAACAAATTCCTTGAGCGCTGCATGTGTCGGCACCTGTTTGGCTAGAAGGATCCCTAAAGGGAGCCTGATGCTGCCACAGTTCTTGAGGTACATAATGCGGTAGTTGCTCGTCAAATCGCGGTGAACTGTGATGAAGTCCTCATATATGCTGACATTCCTGCATCCGCCGACGTTTAGAGCGTTTTCAACTTCTTGTTGCGTGTGCGCTATTATGGCAAGTTTTGGTTCGTTAGCTATAGCATTGCCATTTATTTTTAATATAACATCGAAATTCGCACGCTCGTGGCATGGTTCGTGCGTAACTTCAAAGGTGTAGTTTTTAAAGCATGTCAAGGGTCCGATCCTTTGATTTTCGAAAGCGAAAAGAGCAACATCCGTCCATTCCCCTTGAAAGAAGCCAGCATCCTCGCACTTGGTCAAAGCCAACAAAGTAGTGAATAAAAGAAACCGAAACATTTTGCTGCTTAAGTGCTTAGTCAAACGAAACTAATATTATAATAAATTAAAAATCCGTTTATATAGCATGTACTTATCTCATTGGGTCAAAGGTCTTTAAGCGACTAGGTATTATTTAAGAACACCTAAAGTATTTTGTTTAATGTTCGGGTCTTAGGTTAAGTATATCTATTCTGATGTAATAAAATAAGATAACAGCTGCCAGGATTGGGAGCGAGTCAATTAAATTTAACCCACGGTTATATAACTTTTGAATACGAGTTTTATTTCCTTTCAGACTTTTTAGAAACGGAGTGTATATGGTTACTGTAGGAAGCAACAATCTACCATAAGGTAAAGTAATTTTTGGCAGAATAAACTGTCGCAAAAAGTCGTCGTCGTACCATAATATGCACAGTAAGTAGGTACATCAAATTATAAAAAGCAAAATTCAACAAATTATGTGATATTTAAATCTATTGAAATGGCAAATAGTAGCGGAGTCGTTAGGGATAAAATGAATAATCTCATTATTTTACATACTAATTGTTGAACGTAAGATTTTACTCATCATCATCTGCCTGCCCTTATCCTAACTTATTTGGGGTCGGCGCAACATGACTTTCTCTTCCATTCACCTCGATCAGTCGTCGAATCTTCGTTTACACCTTTTTGATTCATATCATGTTTCACATAATCCATCCAAACTTTTTTAGGCTTTCCTCTCCTTCTGCGTCCATCCACATTCATATTCATTACATTTTTCGTCACATGATTTCCATCCCTCCTCACGGCTAGCTCTTAACTTTTCTGTCACTGGTTCAACTTTTAAACTTCCTCTAATATACTCATTCCTTATTTTGTCCATTCTTGTCACACCACACATCCATCTCAACATTCTCATTTCAGATACATGTAATCGCCTTTCATCCGTCACCTTTGTAGGCCAACAGTCAGATCCATACCTACATGAGCACAGGTCTCACCACCGTCTTTATTCTAACATTATTTGTGAACGAAATTGATCGCATGACATCTATCAGATTAATTTAAAAACCGTGTGGATAAATAATCTACCTATGCAGAGTTTAAGTACCTAATTTCTACCTTAACAATATCGCCTTTGTTTGTGCCTCACGTGAAAAGTTTAAAAAATATCGACTATAAATGTTGGTCCCTCCATTTTGACGATTCAAACATTTTGCATTACGCCGTAATGAATACGTTTTTAAAGATTTTTCAAAAACCATAATTTAGTACCTATTTTCTACTTACAGATAATACTACAGTCCGTATTTTAAAGTTTGATTTTACATAATAAAATTGATTTTTTAAATTTGTATGAAGGCCTAACATAAGAGCCCTTTCACACGGGCGATTTTTGCCGGTGATTTATCGGTGGTGCAGTATCGGGCAATAAGAGGAATCAATAGGTCAAAAAGTTGATCCCATGTGTTGACGTCACTCGCCTTCATCAATAAATCGTCGGTGCGGCAAATTCGAAAAACGTAGCTGATTTTTACAGGGCTATTTCCTTGGATTGGTTATACTGGACTAATTTCGATGAAATAAAAACTGTAGTGATTAGAAAACACAAAAAAATTAAATGTGATACTTATTTTGACCTGGTGATTCTTCAAATTGCTCGACACTGCAACAGCACCACAGATAAATCACCGGCAAAACTCGCCCGTGTGAAAGGGCTCTTATGTTAGGCCTTCATACAAATTTCTCAGTATTTCATATAAATCTGTAAGTAGAAAATAGGTACTAAATTATGGTTTTTGAAAAATCTTTAAAAACGTATTCATTACGGCGTAATGCAAAATGTTTGAATCGTCAAAATGGAGGGACCAACATTTATAGTCGATATTTTTTAAACTTTTCACGTGAGGCACAAACAAAGGCGATATTGTTAAGGTAGAAATGAGGTACTAAAACTCTGCATAGGTAGATTATTTATCCACACGGTTTTTGCACGTGGTCCCTCCATCTTGACGTCAAGATGGAGGGACCAAATATTTTTTTATTTTTTAACAAAACTATTGAGGTAGCTAAAATTTGAACAAAGGTAGCAAATAGTAGAATTTTGGTACTAAAAACTGATATGAATAGATTGGGAATCCGAGACTTGGTCCCTCCATCTTGACGCTCACATGGTAAAGGCCTTCTAATATTATTAACCATTTGTAACATACTGTAATTCGTGTCACATCAAAGTGTATTTCATATTTATTTATTTTTATTATTATCTTAGCCTAAATTAATAAATTATTTATAAATGAACACTCAAATAAGACTATTTGTGGTTTTCTTTATAGCAGTTGCGCCATCCACTGAAGCTCGCCAGTTAACCTCTGCTACACAAACCTTCGAGCAACGCATCTTCCGTCCCGTTCCGGCCCGGTCCAGCGTTCCTCCAAGACACAAACCAACTACAATACTTATAGCGAGTTTTAAGTCTTAATCGTATTACAAGTGCGTCGTGCAGTAGAATTCCCACCGTGTTTGTAATAATTACGTGGCTTTAACCTTCTTCTTGAAGCCTTTTCCTTTTCCACATTATAGTTCCCTATTGAAGAAGCTCGTTATCTCTAACTCTCTGCCATATTTTGAGGTAGGTACATGATGTGCTCATAGTACAAACGTAATTTGTATTAGTTTGCATGAATCTTTGTTGTACAGTTTTATTTCCTGACAATTCTTGTAATTCTTAAACTTGAAACTTGAATTCTGGAATGCGAAAGTTTCATAGTAAATTAGTATCTATCGACAAGCCACTACATACGAAATGTAACTATATACTGCCTCTACAAAACCTCTACGGTATGATTACAAAAAAGTGTAACACGCTGGGCGCACGTTTAGACAGTGCTTATTAAATTAATTGACGCTAAACGCGATGAAATAAAGGCCCGTCCTCCCGCCGCCATTAACTAAGTACCTACAATTATATCAATGGCAAACTCGCAGTACAATTATATCAATGCACGGGAGTTTACTACCAAAATCGGCTATAACAGCCACCTGCGGGCGCATCAGCGCCGACTTGACAAAGAGTCAGCGGTAATTTAAAAAATTGTATAAAATATGATAGCTCGCTTGGGACATTCTTGGTGTCATATTTTAACACATTGTGTTTCGACGCGTATCGTTATTTATGCCCGAAAAAACACTATGTTGTTTGTAAGTGTTGATGAGGAAGCTGTTATGAGGAAGAGGAAGCGGAAGAGGAAATAACGAGCTGAAAGTTGGAGGAAGCGGATGAGGATGAAGATTTATTTATGAGGAAGAGGATGCGGATGAGGAACAAGAGTAAGCGGTCAAAGAAAACGAAAATGAGAGTAAATTATTATGTCAGACTTTGTTATACCCGTACATGTGCGACTGTATTCCTTTGCTAAAGAATATATGAGGTAGCGGAAGCGGAAGAGGAATTTAGAACTTTCTTTTATATGGAAGCGGTAGCGGATGAGGAACCTTAAATATTGCGGAACTTCCGCATTATGATCAAGCGAAAGAGGAATCCTCATCAACACTACTATATAGTCAAACAGACTTACTATAGATCAACTATAGATAGTCGGCACCTTAGAGGATGAAGGCTTAATCCACACATTGTGCTCGAGCCCAACCCCTAAGCTGCGGCCGTTTGAACCCAATCTTAGCCGCTTTGATGTGCCGCCGTGTGTTAGCTCGGTGCCACTACTGTCACCACCCTAATATACCAACTCTTAGTACGTTGCTTAACAAAACCATATGGCCTGTTCGTCAGTTCTGCTAACTAAGCTAACTATTTTATGCAATTGAAAATATTTTTTGCCTCAATACTGAAAACGATTAATCATTATATATAATAAAACTAAGTTGATAAAAATGTACGTGCCGATAAAACTTAAAAAGGATTCCTGATACGATAAAGGGACTTATACTGTGCAATAGCCCTTTATCACCCCTCGAACAAGAAAGTTCCCGTTTTAACTTAAAGGGCGTATTTTTAAAGATATAAGGGCTTTTACGCCGTCTACTTACTTTAGATCAACTATAAGATAGTCGGCACCTTAGAGGATGAAGGCTTAATTCACACATTGTGCTCGAGCCCAACCCCTAAGCTGCGGCCGTTTGAACCCAATCTTAGCCGCTTTGATGTGCCACTGTGTGTTAGCTCGGTGCTACTACTGTCACCACCGTATTATACCAACTCTTAGTACGTTATACTACTGCTTAACAAAACCATATGGCCTGTTCGTCAGTTCTGCTAACTAAGCTCACTATTTTATGCAATTGAAAATATTTTTTGCCTCAATACTGAAAACGATTAATCATTATATATAATAAAACTAAGTTGATAAAAATGTACGTGCCGATAAAACTTAAAAAGGATTCCCGATACGATAAAGGGACTTATACTGTGCAATAGCCATTTATCTCCCCTCGAACAAGAAAGTTCCCGTTTTAACTTAAAGGGCGTATTTTTAAAGATATAAGGGCTTTTACGCCGTCTACTTACTTTAGATCAACTATAAGATAGTCGGCACCTTAGAGGATAAAGGCTTAATTCACACATTGTGCTCGAGCCCAACCCCTAAGCTGAGACCGTTTGAACCCAATCTTAGCCGCTTTGATGTGCCGCCGTGTGTTAGCTCGGTGCTACTACTGTCACCGCCGTATTATACCAACTCTTAGTACGTTATACTACAGTTTAACTTGAAAGCATGTCTGTTCGTCAGCTCAGCTAAATAAGCAAACTATTTTATGCAAATGAAAATTAATTATTCAAAAAAGTTGCTTCAAAATAATTAATGGTAAATAATGGTAGGCTTATAAACCAAGCGTCGCGATAACGACGCCGTCAAAATTTGACGGCGCCAATGTCGCTGCGTTCTTGTAGAAAAACCCGACCGCATCCCATACAAATCCTGAGCTTCTCAGCGCGCTGTCAACGTGACGGCGATGCGGCGGCGTCGTTGACGCTGACGCCCGGTCTTTCTAGTATCCCCATACAAACCCATACAAACCAGTCATTTGACAGCGACAACGACGCTGCCGCGACGCCGCGACGCTTGGAAAATAAGGGTACCATAATACTTACGTCGTAATTATAAGCAAAAATCATATATTTTAATTATATGCATTTCCTCCTTTTCCTGTTTGTAATGAATTACTGACATAATTGCGCAACAACGCTCGCGTGTCTGGGCTTTCGCATGCCTGAGAAATACAAGAACGTAGTATTACAACCGTATGTAACATAAAAACATTATGCGCTACAATCGGGCGCTACGCGGCTGCTACGAAAAGCTATGAGCTCGCTACGATACAGGATGTGTTTTATTAATACTTATTTGGCTTATAGGTATGTTGACATGGGATAACTTCTAATCGAATCATTCATAATTAAAACAACTTCAACGGATTTTATTTGTATTTTATTTAGGATTGTAATTAACCCGACGTTTCGGACACTTTGCAGTGGCCGTGATCAACGGATGACTAAGGTGTTAGACGTCATTATTTAGAATTTAAAATTATTTTTGTTCTACCGCCATCTATTTCTTAATTGCCTAGCATAACGTTCCGGTTGTACGCAGAATGCAGACACCGTGTCTTGTGAAGTTGGTCTTGCAGTATGTTGGATTTGGTTCTTCCGCTGTGTAATCAGTGAAGTCCAAGTTGGCGAGATGCACCATCCAGTGTCTCGGTTGAAATTCGGATGTTTTTGAATTTCTATGGCTTCCCGTACCTTCCTAGGGACATATCTCTTCTCTGTCGCTAGGATTGCAGCCTTGTCGAACCTGATATAATGGGTGGGATTATCCATCACATGTTCACACACTGCAGACTGTCTGTCACGATGGTTTCTCACATCGGCAATATTATGTAAAATACAACTAAAATCCGTTGAAGTTGTTTTAATTATGAGTGATAGTTGTACAAACAATCGAATCATTGTTGTAGTTATGTATTTAGGTACTTCTACATTTTGTTTGATATAATAAAATGTAATTTAATCAAAGTCCGTTTCGAATGTAATTTTTTCTAACTTGATCTTAGTCATACTCTTTTCACATTCAATACAAATACTACTATCTCAATGGTTGGTCTCAATTTAGCTTCCAAAACTCTCAGTATGCGCTAACAAGTGTAACATATTGGGCAGTGTCCCCGTTATCTATTACAGTAACGAACTTTGCTCCGACAGCCGATTCATTAGAAAGCCATTCATCTCTGCTCAGCCAGCGGACTCGGCAAAGGCTACCTGTGTCCTCAACTACCAGATCAAAAATGGTACCAAGAGAGAGAAGACATGCGAATAAACTGAAGCTACAGAACTAGTTTCTTTCAGGTTACTCCTTGACTGTCAGCGATCGATAGCAAAATACGCCGGCTTGTCGTTCCGGTATTGTGTTTATGGTAGTAATTGCTTTCAGTTACTTTTATAATTTTGACGAAAAGTGATAACCCGTAGATAAAACTTCAAGAGGATCAGTACCTGCTAAATACCTGAACAGAAAGATTTCTTGCCAGTAAAGCAGAATTCAAGAAGTCTCACAAAATCAGTCGGCTACGCCCCACAGTACATATGCCATTGAAGAAACCACTTACTACATCAAAGCGCCTGGATAACTTTTTTTTTACCCGACTGCCTCAGAAGGAGGGTTATGTTTTTCGAGAGTATGAATGTATGTAGATAAGAAATTCGTTTATCATGGGCTCCAGCTCAAACGACTGAGCGGATTTTGACAAGTGGGGTGACGTTAGATTCGTCATAGCAGCGCATATAATAATTCACAAACTATTTTTTTTTGTAAAATTCAAATTTGAGATGATCACAGTCGGTTTTAGTTTTTATCCATCTTCTTATACCGGGAGTAACGGAAAGGGTATAACAAGCCGAAAGGAGGTCAAGGTACTCATGAAACTGAACAACTTTCCCCATGGAACATGGGTCGAAATATGAAAAAATAAATTGGACCTCCCATACAAAATCGCCAATCAGCTAATTGATTTACTATGGGAAGTCCAAATTTTTTTTTCATATTTTGGCCCATGTTCCATGGGGAAAGTTGTCCAGCTTCATGAGTACCTTGACCTTCTCTCGGCTTGTTATATCCTTTTTGTCACTCCCTGTATATTGTTTTAAACGTGAACGCTTCTTCTATAATTAATGCTTTGCTCTGAGCGACTCGACCACACTAATTGAGCAGCGCACCCTAGCGGCTTGACACGCAAAGTCGAGCGAGAATCAGTCGTTGCAAATAGTGTGACTAGAGCAGCGTATCCTAGCGGCTTGACACGCAAAGTCGAGCGAGAATCAGTCGTTGCAAATAGTGTGACTAGAGCAGCGTATCCTAGCGGCTTGACACGCAAAGTCGAGCGAGAATCAGTCGTTGCAAATAGTGTGACTAGAGCAGCGTATCCTAGCGGCTTGACACGCAAAGTCGAGCGAGAATCAGTCGTTGCAAATAGTGTGACTAGAGCAGCGTATCCTAGCGGCTTGACACGCAAAGTCGAGCGAGAATCAGTCGTTGCAAATAGTGTGACTAGAGCAGCGTATCCTAGCGGCTTGACACGCAAAGTCGAGCGAGAATCAGTCGTTGCAAATAGTGTGACTAGAGCAGCGTATCCTAGCGGCTTGACACGCAAAGTCGAGCGAGAATCAGTCGTTGCAAATAGTGTGACTAGAGCAGCGTATCCTAGCGGCTTGACACGCAAAGTCGAGCGAGAATCAGTCGTTGCAAATAGTGTGAATAGAGCAGCGTATCCTAGCGGCTTGACACGCAAAGTCGAGCGAGAATCAGTCGTTGCAAATAGTGTGACTAGAGCAGCGTATCCTAGCGGCTTGACACGCAAAGTCAAGCGAGAATCAGTCGTTGCAAATAGTGTGACTAGAGCAGCGTATCCTAGCGGCTTGACACGCAAAGTCGAGCGAGAATCAGTCGTTGCAAATAGTGTGACTAGAGCAACGTATCCTAGCGGCTTGACACGCAAAGTCAAGCGAGAATCAGTCGTTGCAAATGGTGTGACTAGGGAATGTATCTAGGACAACTCAACACTCGAGAGACTCAGCGGAAACTGACCTTACATTCACAGCCACAACAGCCCACTGCTGGACATGGGCCTACCCATACTCTCTCTTCGTGCGGGACACCGAGTCGTTCAACGACCCGATGAACCCTGGTGTCAGAGTTTTTCAACCGCCTACTACAAATAGCAGGCCTCTGACCCTTACCAGACTGGGAATACGTTCACAAAGTGATAAATATCAACTTTGTGAGTGACCCCACCGGGAATTGAACCCGGAACCTCGTGCGTGGCAGGCAGTCATACTAACCTCTGCGCCACATCGGCTGTCATACTAAAGGGGATAATATCCGGTGGGGTCACTCACAAAGTTGATATTTATCACTTTGTGAACGTATTCCCAGTCTGGTAAGGACATTGCAGGCTGAACCATACTCGCCTCCCTCGGTAGGTAGACTGGCGAGCACAAAAAATAATATTAAATCGTTTCCTTCCATTCAATAAATCATTTATCGCTTAGTCGTTTCTTTACGACACGCACGGGTTGTATTGTAGTGACGAAAAGTCAATAAAATTTCAAGAGATTGCAATTTAACAAGCATCAATCACTACATCGATAGTTCAGTGGCAGACAGAACGGTGGGACGGTGGGACGGTGGGACGGTACACTGCGTGTCCCGGTTTGACCCATATTGATATTTTATAAACTCATTTTCTTTATGACTATGTCATGACAAACTTTTTGAACAATAATCAGTGACTCGTGTTTTCCTAAGGACCTCAACAACTCGACAAAAACAATGAATAGTATGTTTTCTTTCCCTCAGCCGCAACTTTTGCTTATTTCGCCATTTCAATTTGATGTTATTACTATTTACCCACTTCGAGCGTTTCATTTCGCTTTCATTTGCTTCGTAATTACATTGTTCTGCTCTTTGATATTACATCTAAATGTTTTTCGTGGAAATGAACTCTTCAGTTTTACTTACTCTACGTGAACTGAAGAAAGATTAACCATTTTACCTGCCTGTACCTAGGTATAGGTACAGCAAGAATGTATGCGTTTAACAAGAATTCGAATTTCATGAATTCAATTAAGTTATTATTATTTTTTATATAATTTTTTCCAATATGTGAAAAAAATAAAAATGAAATTTAACACGTTCAGTGCAAGTTCAGTGCGGTACCAGGTCAAAAAGACGTGGTTTATGACTTGCTTAGCGTGCGGCTAAGAAAAGTATAGACTTCTCTGTCGTGCGGAGGGCATAACTTTAGATTTGATCGTTGTGGGAAGGAGACAAATATATTTTTATGTTGTGTTACTAACGTAGAGATCGAAGAAGTGGTCAGCATATAACTAGGCTTTTTAGACCTGGTTCCGCACTGAAGAATTAAAATGTTAATGCAGTGCGGCACCAGGTAGAATACGCCTGGTTTCCCCGAGCACCTGGTGCCGCACTACACGCGAGCTTCGCGCGGCTAGTGTTGTGATAGTATTCGATAAAATGCATGCGGGACCTTTTTTTTAACCATAAGGCTATGATAAAAAAGATCCCACAAAAAGATCAATTTATAAAAGGTCGTAAAAAATAATTGTGTTGGGTGTTATGCAAAATTGAGAGCCAATCCAAACCACAAAGAAGCCGTAAAAGTAAAAAAATTACGAGATGTGTTGAGTGTGAAAATCAGTACCTACTCCCATGCTTTAATGAAAAATATTAAACTTACTTAATAACTTTTTTAATAAAACTTACAAAAAGGTTATCGATATTTTGATTTCTCAACACTAAAATTTGCGCAAAACTGCCCGTGTGCAGTGCGGTACCAGGTGCAAAAGATCCGGTATTTTGTTTTAGCTACAGCTCCTAAACCAAATTAGCTATTCACGTACGCCTTCAGATTCATATAAATCAATTCATAATAAATGATGTCAAATGATATTTTTTTGATTTTCATTTTAAATTGTGTCAAAAAGAGCATTTAAGTTTTTTTAACGTTACCAGGTTTAACAGACCCCGTACCGCCACAACGGAAAGTTTAGTACCAGGTGAAATACGCCTGGTCCCGCTGTAACGGAAAGTATCCAAAAATTGCCGCCGCTTTGAACGTGTTAACCCTTTCGGTTCAGCAGTACAGCCAGAAGTACCTAATAGTAGATTTGTGCGCGACTTTTGGGACTTCGTCTGGCCTAGATCAAGTGAAATCATGGCAACTGTTGGTTTTTACTTGAGGCGCAAGACTATTAAATAGGGAAATATTATTCATTACCTGCCAATTTTATGCTTGAAAGACCCTGGCACATCAAAACCGTCTGCTCCGTTAAATAACTAATTTAAAGCGTTTTGCCGCCCACTGGTCGTCGACAACAAATTTACATTTTCATATCAAAATGTTATTAGGGATGCAAATCTGATCTAACTATAGATATCGATACAGCACGGTATCGATATACTTTGAGTTCAGTCGATATTGATACATATCGAGTTCAGCCTTTGTCGATATAAGGATACTTCTTACAACTGAAATAAATCTTTTTTTAAGCAATTTAATAAACACAATGAATAAAGACTTAATTAATATTACATACCTAACTTCTCACTATATATATTATAGCTGGTGCCCGCGGACTTCGTCTCGCCAAGGGATGCTTGTGTGCCAACAGGCCCTCCAGAGCTGACAAAATTTATCATCACTTATATCTATCACCGATGTTGATCAAGATATTTGTGCGCAACCATTCTAAACATCAAAATACATCGCTAAGTTTTGTAGTGATAGATGCACGCACGATCTACGGCAGATGAAACGGATGTTACGTTACGATTGAGCCTACCATCGGTTCACACAACAGAATGACATCTTTGCACCGCCTCACATAAGGTGGCGTCACCATCACCGTCATCGGCTCTCCAAATTTTCTGCGCCATGGTCTTCTGTTTGGGGTTGCCGAGTAGGTATACGCAACCGGATTAACAATACAATTAGTACAACTCCATTTTAAAATATCGAAAAAAATAAACAGAATGTAATTACTTACTTTACTAACAAAAAAAGTAATGCTTAAATACCAAATTTTAAAACACTTCTCGTGTTAGGTAAACAATTTTTGGAAAACTTCCAAAATTTTCACCGCAGGCAGGATTTGAACCTGCGACTCGCTTTGACTACATTCAATCTGTGAAGAATGAATTAGTCGCTGGGAATTAGTTGCAAAACTATCCCGGTAGATGGAGCCCATCCACGCGATAGTGGACAAGATATACTTCCATAATTTCGCGGGCTCGATTAGAACCGCGGTAGCCCAGTTGGTTAGGGCGTCGGCAGTACTGATGCCGAAGGTCGCAGGTTCAAATCCTGCCTGCGGTGAAAATTTTGGAAGTTTTCCAAAAAAAGTAATGCTTAATTAATTTTCTTTAAATAAGAAAAATTGCCTTAAGTACCTACTTACTAACACTGCAAAATATGAATCACAAAAGAAGGTACTACACAGGTAGTCGTGACAATAATACTCACTAATTCAGCTCTACATATTTTAATCAATAAATAATATATACTTACTGCGTTTATATTTACATTATTAATGTACTAAGTATACAGTAATAAACTTAGTCTGGCAAGCGGTCACTAAAAACTCAGAAGAGACCAACTTGCTGTCTCTTGGACTGGAGCGTCATGAAGCTTTACTGAGAAGAAAGGTCCTCTTGTTCCATGGGGTAGCTGAAATCAAGGATGAAAGGTTAGCTGAGGTTATTGCAAAAGTAATAGGTGACAAAATGCAGCTGTTTGAAATTACAAGCCTGCCAAAGGCTAGGTTCCTCTACATCGAAGACGCGACCAGTACTCGTTAGGTTCTACATACTTTTTGAGCTTGTATTATTTAATTTCAGCGATGCAGATCTTTTCTTTCTTTCCCACAATCAAATCAATACTACACCCTAAAAAAGTTCCTTTCGCTTGATAAACAGTAAAGACTCTAATACGAAGCATCATTTCTTCACATATACCTACTCATACACACTCACACACACAACATACACATCATCATAACATTGGCCTCATACGTCTGTGCCAGACGATTTGGGATTTATTCAGTGTCTGAGGCAAGATTTTTCATGGCTGTTTAAGCCGATGCGGGAGCGGCATGGCTTTTTGCACGCTTTTCACAGACACTGCGTTGCCTGGGACGCAATTATGAAAAACGCAGGGCTGCCCAGGACCTGCGCCACCCTCTCGGCCTTCCTGGCTGACTACATAGGAACGACGGGTCGATACGTGCGGAGCCAGGTCGGCTGCAGGAGTCTGCCGCGCGATTTATTACCAGTCACTCGTGGAGTCGTTTTTGTATGGAGTTTTCCTTCTCCAGGACCCTGATCAGCTTGGGTCGGATTTATCCCTCGGTCGCCTCTTACTACCCTCATAGGAAGAGAGGGGACTACTCTGCCGGCACCACACGGCTAAAAGCAAAATAAGTTTCTTTACATTAGCTTACCCATGATAATGTTCATTTAATACAATGTTAAACTCTGTTATTGGCTATTGAAGTTTTTAAGGTGTATTTGTAATAACTTGGTTATTATTATATGTGCTGTTGAGTTTACTAAATAAATAAATTAAATTATTTATTTATTAATACTTATTTATTTATTTATTAATATGGACTTCTACACAATTAAGGTAATTCTGCCAGTGTCAGTATAATAAGATTCCAGCGCTGCTGCGCCGGACGGTTGGTGGCTCCAACAGAATGATGATAGTGTCTTCTGCCGGAACCAGGGACATCCTCTTGATACCATCCGGAGATGTAGAGTAGGTTCTTCAATTTCAAGTTCTTCGTTCCATGTTTACATTGGGCACTTGACTGATTAAGTTACTATCCAAAATAAGCAGTGAAAATACGAATAAACTTAAAATAAAAAATTTAAAATTGAAAAATACGTCTGCCATTGACGGGTGAAACAAAAGAATCCCATCTAGGGTAATTCTGGCAATGAATGTCAAAACTGATGTCTTTACAGTTTGTCAAAATCAAACAAAAACCATAAAAAATGGAGGTTTCAAGAAGAGGTTTCTACTTTTTGACAGCCGATGGACTGGGGTAGATGATATTCACAGTATATTTTAATCGTATTGTTTTTCCCGCGGTAAAATGTATCCTAGGTGTTGACCAGGGCTAGTAGCTACACACCACAAAGAGTCTCATGTACACACGTACTATATTTTCGAAGATTATCGCGAACAAATGATGATTTGGGGTAAAATATTTTCCAACAGATGTCGCTTTTCTATGAAGATGAGGTTTTCTAAAACGCGGTATAGAGGTGTTTTCTGAAATCTATAAATGTACCCCTGAACCCCGAACAGTTTACGTTTTTATTAGATTAACCTAGCAGTTCATGCTTGTTCGTACCTGGTCCGATAAATTATTTACAATACCTATATACTTTTTTGATAAATTTAAACCTACTCAAAACTCTGTGATTTAGCTTAGCATTTTACATAATTAATACAGTAAGTTTTGCCAGTAACTTAAATGTTGCTCGTTTGGTGGGCTTTTTGATTTGACATTTTATTTTAGTGTATTGTAATTTTTCGGTATCGACGTTTTTCGAATTTCGGTACATCGTTACATCCCTTGTTATCATATTTATAAGGATCAGACACGCTTACCTGCTCCTATGAGCTGTAGTTGGATTCTAGACGTGTCCCCCAACTCCCGGGGATTGTTAATCCGTCCTCAGATAGAGTGAGACTTTATTTGTGTTCCGAATGTTAATTGCGTAAGATTCTACTTTGCTGTATCCGTTGTACAGTTTGTTGCATGATTCTATTGTATTCATTTGAAAGTAATGTAATTTTAGTCTTGGTAACTACTGAATGAAATTTGTTACGCGAATTACCACCTACCATCTATGCACCACGTGTGTGAGGCTGAGAAACTTTTTAACTAAAACCTGACCTAGACATGTATAAGGTTAAATTTTGTAACTAGGTATAGGTAGGTAAGTAAGTGTAACACCTACATGATTTTTACCAGGCTGTTACAAAATTTTATTACTGTCAATAAACCGATTGTTACATAGTAATCACTAAAGTTAAGTTACATAAAGTAACAAACGGATGTCAAACGGATGATTATAAGTCCTTAGGTAGCTACGAAACAACTGCTAAATTATACAATTGGCCCTAAAATTTTGCAATACCAATTTCCTAAATGAAGGCGTTTAGGATACAGGGTATTCATGTTTCATGGTCCATAAAATAAATATACAGTTGAAATTCGTCTGTAAGCAGTTAAGTTTTACTGCACCCTCAAGTTTTATACCAAAGCAGTTAGATGGTAATCCCACATTTTTAGCAATTAAATAATTGGGATTATTGCAGCAAATAAGTGACATTGCTGCATTTTAAATATTCAATTAGTGTCATTGTGTCAAATACTCATTTAAATTTGTCCAACGGAAAGTTAAAAATAATGAGATCAAAACAGTCTACAGCTGTTTATGTTTTACCTAAACTGAGTATGAACCTACTTATTCGATAGTAATCTTGGTTTTATGTAAGCAAATGTTCCTTACAATGGTAATAAATCTCTTTAAATTCATATGCATGCCATAAATCTAGGTTGCTTTTATATTAAATGCCTGCAGCCACGATTCCTTTTCGTTATTTACACAGAATATACCTTCCTAAGGAGAGTATAGATGTTTACGTACATATTACATACCCTCAAGTTAACATTTAAAGGCGTATTTGATCTGTGAAGAATACTACTGTAACCACTCGAAACTGTCAGGGCTAAAAAAATGAGTGTCTCTTGTTAATTAATATAGTAACGAATATATAGGTGGGTAATGCTGCTGTTGACATTGACACTATATCACAACCTGAGAAAGCCTGGAAAAATTAGAGCGTATCTGCACTACAACTACAAGGAAATTCACCGTCCGGCCTTCCGATTTTTTACGGACCGGTGTGGCATGAAAAAACCAATGAATTGGCTTATGCAAGTGTCGGACAGTAAAATTACGTATAGATAATTGTATAATTTGTAGTGCAAAACAACCTTCCGGTCTATAAGGACTGAATCCCAAAATTTGCAGCAAGTCAATATGAAAATCACAAAACGTCCTAAACTCGTGTTTTCTCGAATTGAACGAATATATGACATCAAAGATCTTTCGCCCTATCTGTATTGTAGAAATGAGCATAGGATCACAAATTAGGGAAACGGCGAGCTATTTTGTTGTAGGCATAGAATCACAAATAGCCATGAATAAGCTGGATACAGAAACTCGGTCCTTCCACAGATTAATAATTACCTATACCGAGATAACGACACTGAACAGATTGCTCGGCGGTGCGCCTGACAGCTTATTAGCTGCTGATGGTTGCTGCTACAAGCTGATACCCGTTGTGCTTCTACAGTTACACTATCTTTCTCTTCATTTAGTTGGGCTTAGTAACTTGGCTTGATATAATTTGGCAGCATTTTTTTATTGTAACAGTGATATTACAAACAAGTATTGTTTTTAATGCTTTACGCCAGCCAGTTTTTTATTTAGGTAATTGTTGCAATTATTCTTAACTCCTCAACACGGATAGTGGACAAAGGCTCATGACTCAATAAGTCTTAACGAACCAGACTGAAATATAAAACGAAATCGCTTCAATTCTGTTGACAATATGTGTTTCGTTGCTAGAAACGGGTGGCAAGTTTTATTCTATAGAGACGATTTATCCGTGCACTAGATTGTTCTGCTTGCTGACGATGGGATTGCGAAGAACACCTGCTCTCTGAACGGATTTGTTTTCGGACTGTCCTCGCGTTTTCTAAAAGCATGTTGTTTTAAATAGAAACCATCACGTTCGTTGGCAAAACGTCGTCCGCTTTTGAGAGTTTTACGGCACAGTTAGTCCAGTTTAAGCTATGGTTAACTTTTAACTATGAAATTTTAAAGTAGGAAGACGAATAATGGAGTAGGTAGTTGTCCACCGCTTCCAAATAATATCTAACATCAGTTATACAACACACCTAATATTTTAACTATCTTACGCCTATGATTATATTTCTCTAAAAGAAGCAAACTATTTATACGTACTTACATACAGTACCTAGGTTTTTTGAGTTTATCATCATAGTTTGTAAAAGTTAAAGATAACCTAAGGTCACGGATCAAGGCTTGTGGCAAGTTATTAGGTAATACTTATTATTTTGATTAAGCAGTTAGTCTCACAAAACAGTTTTTATACTGGAATCTTAAAAGCGAAAAGAATGATAGTAGTAGCTCTGGAGCCAAAAACAGCAAAAAATTGAGAAATTCTTCTAAAATGTCTTGTCTTTACATTTTCCATTAACTATTTGATGGATGACAGTTGCTAAGTCAGTGTTAATCGGTTAGCTACACTACATCGATAATATGAAAAAAACAGTTGTAAGTAAGGCCAATACCGATCTAAATAGATAGTACTGTAGTATAAATCAAAGCTGACAATTTGTCGTTGAAATCGTGATCGTAGGCACGCAAAACCGACATTAAAAAATAAACAACAGCTTATTTGTTTTAATTTTCCTGCTATTAGTTTTATTTCACAGAATCACTAGTGTACCTGACTATTATTTATCTTATTTTAACACGCATACACACACAAACACGCTTAAAATCACTGCTACCATAATCTACATTCAAAGTCAATGACATTCGCAATAATAAGCTTTTTCCGATATGTCTAACAAACTTATTGAGAAAATGAATGATTGGAGACAGTTACCTATAGCAAAAATACCTACACGACAAAAGTCGTTCCACATTAAGAACTAAAAAGATTTAATAATGGTTGGTTCCAATGCATTACAGCCCAACTTCGATTGATCGATCTCGAGTTATGAGGGGTTCAGTAGCTTCGTTAATCACATTCAGTTCATTCCGTACCAGTGCACCCTGTAAACTACTGACAGCTGATATAGGTATGGGGTGAAATTTTACTAGTGACCGATAACGAAAACTCAGAACCGACTGGTGATAAGGAACAAATTTCCCCAAGGAACATAGGTCGAAATACGAAAAAAAATTGACCTCCCATAGTAACTCAAATCAGCTGATCGGCAATTTTGTATGGGAAGTCCAAATTTTTTTTCGTATTTCGACCTATGTTCCTTGGGGAAAGTTGTTCCTTATCACCAGCCGGTTCTGAGTTTTCGCTATCGGTCACTTCACTAGGAAAAAGTCACCCTATATTCATCTACCTACTAACCCAATCTGTAAACTGAAATGAAAATGTAGAATAGTAGGTAAACGTAGGGTAGATACCCGCTTGGTGCAAACTAAAGATAGCATCCAACACGTTTCCTAACCATGATATCGTAAAGGGCTACTAAGGAAGTAGGCAGCAGTGTTCCCTGTGAAGAGAGTACCTATGCATATATCCAGCATTGGGCTACGAACTGCCAGTATCAAATCTTTTTAGACGGCACTATAATTTACAGAAGGTGCACTCGGCCCTATTTCGGATTTTCGCGATTGGCACTAATTTCATAGTCAGGGTTGCTACTGTCAAAAATATCAAAACGACAAAATCTGATAAAGAACGTCATATGCTTCTTAGCCAATTTTAAATCCAAGAAATATGACGTTCGTGTCAACCACCTTCTTATTTGCCTTGACTTTCCCTGAGATTCCGGTTATTTCCAATTAAAGTCAGTAAGCTTCAAAATCGTCGCTAGTACTGAGTGAGCCATCGGTTAGGCTCCCCGCTACAATTCTATTTCACTTTATACGCAAAATGTACCGCGAGATGCCGGCTTAGAATAGCATCACCCTCTATCAGTCAGTGCTTTATAAAGTGGCTAAGGGATAATTATCCAAGGAAAGAGCAGCAGTGTTCCCTGTAAATTCGACACCTAGCACTGCACTCGTCAATCCTTATGCGAAGCGTGGTGAGTAAGGCAATACCTCCCGAAAAAGGGAGGCCCACGACCAGCAGTGGACTTTGGGGCTGTTATAGGTATGGTATAGATGAACTGTATTCTGTCATGCAATAAAGAGAAATAAAGTCTTATTGGATAATATCAGAGTAGGTAGGTCATAAGAAGACGATGAAATTGCCTTCCACAATCCATCACGCGTAATTGCTACAGTTGTCGTTCTGTCTGTTCCTTCATATCTTTTTCGTTTTTTTATTGTTACAGGTACTAGAATCATCTACTTAGTTTTCGAAATTCATAATATTATGTTCCCCTGGCAAAGGGTCCCTTGTCAGAAATTCACGAATTAATACTCTCCAACTGTCCATACTCTCATTATATTCTACCACAATTCTACTTTCATTTTAGTAAATTTTTCTTCCCGGGCCTACCTTCGTTAAAATGCCACCCTTCGCCACTAGTACAAAATAGAAATTTTGCATAAGGACAGCTCGCTTTTTTTCTGATCATTTATACCTACACTAGAGGGTTGCATCTTTTTCTTTCTGATTTTATGAAATGCTACCTGTATAAAACGAACTTATATCACTTGGCCTTACTTGCACTCCTTACTAGCCAGTTTAAAACGTTCGAAACGGCGTGTAGTTGTGTGTGTGAGTGTTGCGACGTTTCCTTGTAGCCATCTCTCTGTATTGGGTGCCCGCCAATATTTACTTTGTGTCACTGTTATATATACAGGGAGTAACAGAAAGGGTATAACAAGCCGAAAGGAGGTCAAGGTACTCATGAAACTGAACAACTTTCGCCATGGAACATGGGTTGAAACATGAAAAAAAAAATTGGAACTCCCATACAAAATCGCCGATCAGTTAATTGATTTACTATGGGGAGGTCCAAATATTTTTTTCATTTTTCGACCCGTGTTCCATGGGGAAAGTTGTTCAGTTTCATGAGTACCATGACCTCCTTTCGGCTTGTTATACCCTTTCCGTTACGCCCGGTATACAGACTTATAAGTGCTGACTAGTCTATGCGCTGTTATGTTTTGTAATTTCTTTCCACGTACTATCCACGTACCACGTGCCAGCAGAACTTGTTTTTCAGACAAATATTTAAAAAAAAACTTTTATGCCTTAAATGGGATGGTAGGTTTAATAGTACCTAGTTGTATGAACTGGTATGAATGTTGGACATCCGTCGGCAAAAGTCGAACAGAGAGCACACAAACTTTGAGCGCTGTAACCGGATTGGTTAACGAATCGTACACATGTGAAGTCACGGTAGGATGCCATACCTGTGGGATTTTGATAAAATTCTTGCGAATTCTTTTTGTTGACATCGCCTGATTCGAAGATCTTCAGTGGAACCAAAAGTTGTGGCATGACGTACTATATTATATGTAATACAGGGTGTCCCGTTAATAATGGATCACCGGCGTGTGAGAGATATTTGGCATGTATATGAAGAACTTTTACTGTGAGGCCATCTTTGAAATCACGAAATATTAATCTGCTGTTCCATAGAAGAAACTATAGACCTCTATAGACTTATTCTTCATTATTTTGAAGATGGCCTATAGTAAAAGTTGTTCATAATGACGCCAAACATCTATCATAATCCATTATTAACAGGACACCCAGTACAGTAAATACCACACGCTAAAGATCACCATGCCACTGCCTATTATACGCAACCACCAATACATAAAATAGTAAACTGAGACCAAAGATGAGACCTTCACTGATGAGAGCGACGAGTCGAGGTATCTGAAAGTCGAGAATCGAGCCTGGATTTCTCTAACCAGAAGATAGATACCATTATCATCAGTCGTGCATGGCACAAACTAGGGAAACGGCGTGCGGAGCGCCTTTACAGATGGCTCTGAGTACTGGCGACGTTTTTTGACTCCTACTGACTTTTATTGAAATGAACCGGAAACTCAGAAGAACTCAAGGTAACTAAAAAGATGGTTGCCATGAACGTCATATTTCTTGGATTAAAATTGGCTCAGAATTGGCTCGTATTAAGTTCGCGTATCAGATTTTGCTGTTTTGATATTCTTATACTTTGAGAATTTAACAAGTGACAATGGCAAAAATCCTAAATAGAGGCGAGTGATCCTTTTGGATACTCTCTATTTTGTGGTCATATCTATCTATGTGGTGGTGTAGATTGCCAAATGGAAAATGTTGTTTGACCGATAGTTGCGACAAATCATTTTTTCCTAGAAACGTTCTAGGTAGGTATTCGGTTAAAATTTTATTCGAACTAAATTCCCTTTGGAATAGAATGCCTGTACACAATAGCAATTCGACTAGCTAGCGGTTGCGTAGTTAACAATTTCACGCAACTGACCAAATAGTTGATTGAAACGAAACCGCATCTCGGTTAGCGAGCCGCAAATCATTTTTGCACTATCAATCCTGTGTCGAAACTAGTTCAGCTTTTTCGATCGCTGGACGCAGGGTAGCCAACCCTACAGCACAAAATAGAGAGTATACAGAAAGTTCACTCAGCCCTATTTCGGATTTTCGCGATTGGCACTTGTTACATAGCCAGGGGTGCTACGGTCAAAAATCTCAAGTACAAAAATATCAAAACAGCAAAATCTTACAAAGAACGTCATATATGATTCTGAGCCAATTTTAAATCCAAGAAATTCGACGCTCGTGTTAACCACCTTCTTAGTTACCTTGACTTCCCCTGAGATGCCGGTTATTTCCAGTTAAATTCAGTTAGCGTCAAAATCGTCGCTAGTACTGAGTGAGCCATCTGGTAAGGCGCCCCTTGCGCCCTTTCCCTATTTGTGCCTACAGTTTTGCGTGTACTAGTACAAAGTAGGATCTATGCTTTCAATCGAACCTTAGAATCTGAAGAAGAAGAACCTCAGAAGTTGTCTGGAAGAGATCGCTCGTAGCGATAAGACCGCCTTTACGAACGTTTAGAATACGTTTTTCTTTATCCTGTTATTTGATTGTGTGTAATAAAGAGTTTTTACTTAGAATCTTATGATGATGGGATCATAAAATGTGCAAGTATCTGTTTTGTTTTCTGTTATAAAAGTTCAAAAGAAAAGTCTAACTGAACACATAGGTATGGTAGAAGAGATACTAGGTATGTAAAATACAATTTACAGCTTTATTTTTAATTTTTAGGATATTCCTACAGTTTTAGGGTTGGCAGCACTCGCTGTACGTAACTAAATCATAGGATAAATTGTGAGCCAGTTCGCGGAATCGCGGAAATTGAATTCAGTGACATTTTGTCGAATACAACAAATACCAAGCTGTAATATAGGTAGGTACAATGGTATTCCAATAAAACTGTAATGTTATCACAAAAACAAAAGTATTACAATGGCATTATAATAAAATTTCGATACAAAACCTGAATAAGGCTCTATCCGCACTGAGATTCTATCTCTCGTTTTTGGAAAACTTGCAAAATTTTTACCGCAGGCACGGTTTGAACCTTTTGCAAGTTTTCCAAAAATTATTTACCTAATACGAGAAGTGTTTTAAAATTTGGTATTCAATCTCTCGTTTTTTTCTCGTTTTTTGTAACACACTGAATCTTACTCAAGTTTCCTCACTGAGAGAAAATTTCGCTTGGTAAACATCATACAAAATAAAATATTGCGCAAGAAAAAATGCGGTTCGCGAATCAAGTTCGCTATGCGGACAGAACCTTATTTTCGTTTATTTTATACACGTCACAAAATAAAGTACTCCCAGAAATAGTAGTATATTTTTAAGGTTGTGGTGGTTGGTTCCAAGTAAAGAGGATGTGTTACTATCAGCATCAGCCGCATAAACACATACATACATACTTACACATAATCACGCCGTTATATTTACCTTGTGGACTAGGCAGAGCGTTACGACCGCAGAAATAAGTCTACCAACCTACATTAGCACATTATCTATGATCATGGTCAGATCAGATCATGACGATGATACTTAGTGGTCACGGTTTATACGCAATGGAAAATTATGTAACCAACTTTTTTGAATAATGCGGTGTGAATTTATAATCATGCGGTCGATGTATTTTGGTGTAGCACATTAAAATTATTATATACGAAAGAACTCATGGTTTTGCGGGTATTATGAAACAAACAATATGACTAAAAATACAAAACACAAGGCCGTAAAATAATATCTAGAAGTTATATTTTAAGTCTGATTTCTCCACACCTTAAAAATTGTCTTGACAAACAGATGGAAAACAAAGTCACGGGATCCGTTTTTTGCCTTTTGAAGAACAGTACCCAAAAAATACATTAATGCCACTAATATGCCGTGTAGTGCCGGCAGAGTAATTTAGCACCACCCCTTCTCTTCCCGTGGGGGTCATAAGAGGCGACCGAGGGATAAACCTGACCCAAACACAAAAGCATTCCCAAGGAGGGTTGACGTCTGGTAGGCGGCCGGTCGTAAAATTCAGCCAAATCCTTTTGCAACACGATTTTATGTTCAACGAAACGTGTTGCGCCGACCCCAAGTAATCGGGATAAGGGCAGGAAGATGATGATGACCACTATCGTAAAATTACGCAGACAACGCAACACTTCTTCACCATCTGGTTCCTAGAATACCTACAATCTCAGAATAACAAGAAATACGCGAAGCTCAACAGAAAGATTCCTACAATTCCATTTTGTAGAATTGGAGTTTTCAAATCCCAGTCTATACTCTTGGGGCTTAAAAGTATTTTCCTAGTAGTGGGTTGTTGCGCATCATTACAATAACGTTTTTTCATTTAATACTAGAGCCCGTCTCAGCGGGTGTACCCACTGGTAACTGTTTTCTCGTGGGAATAAGGGGGTTTCCCGGTATGTTTCGCTGCTCTACGTACCTAGATCGAGCTCTATCCAAAGGCAACGTAATAAAAAATGAAGCCAAAAATATAATCCGTTTATTTGCAATTAGTACCTAAAACTATGAATTTTGACAGCTCGAGGTGCATTTGTAAAATAGTTGGGTAACTATCAGAAGTAGGAAGATAAGCCGATTCCGTCTTATGTTTGATTGCTTCATTTTACAAGTACGCCGGCTCAATCTACCAAGCGTAGCGAGGCAATCATTTATCTAAGTTTAATACATTTTATATTTATACTGGAAAAGGCCAGACCAGTGGTTTTACCCGCAGCCTAAAAGAAGTTATGTTATTGAGGGATGTAGTAGCTTTCTAATGGTGAAAGACTTCAAAATCGGTCCAGAATTTTCGAAATTTATCGATAAAATACAAATAATAAAACATACAAAGTTTTCCTCTTTATTATTAATGTAAACAGGTTTCAATGTAAAAAAAAAATCTCTTGAATCATTCTATTTTATACTAAGAATTCATAATATTGGTTATTTTCTACTAGATGGCGCCGATGCTTCCGGGCACGAGAAAGGAGTATAGTTTGTTTGTTTCTTGTTACATTCCTTTTGTTCGTGTGTGTATTTCTATAGGTTTAGATAGGCATACGTGTTTTATATATAGGACTAGAGGTGAGCCCAGCACCTTCACCTGCTGCTGACCGTTTTGTCGTGGAAATAAGAAAGTTTCCTGCAGTAAAAAGTAACCTTTGTTACTAAGGGATTTTGTAGCTTTCTACGTATCTAGTGGTAAAAGAGTTTTAGCAGTTTAGATATCAATAGTAATACATAGTTATTTTTAATTAAATGAATATAAAGAATTACCTTTACAGACACAACAGTCCACTGATGGACATGGGCCTCAATAAATAGATAAACAGATACAAATTAGTAATGTGGAATATTATTTCCTGAACTAAGAATTAGAAGTCCTGTAGGTATCTCAGTAGTTACGTATAATTTGTCACCCGCAAAATAGAACTTAATTTTCCCTTTATTTGTAGTTTCGAGTGCGGGTGTCGGGAAAATGAATAAATTTTCCATTAAACATAGTTTGTAGAACAAAATCTTAATTGTATTCAGTTAAAGCGAAATGCACGCAAGCAATTAGTGATAATTATGCGATAACGATAGCGTAATTATTGCCACGAGTTATGCACTGCCTTAAACGTGTATTATTTTACAAAGTTTTCATTCTGCATTTATAAAAATAAACCATAATACCATATATTTTTTATACCCACTTAATAACATTTGTTGCATAAATTGAAAGTTTACTTTTACTACCAGTGTCGAAATTTTGACTTTTCTTATAATCAAGATTTTCATGTAATTTCTGTACACAAAGTTCATAAGTTATGTAATCCTAGTGAAAATAGGGTTGAATGTGTTTACGAGTCACCTGAAAACCGATTTAAGTCTGGTCCCGGCAGGTAATATCCAGAGAAATAGGCGAAATACCTTTCTTACCACCGGACCGGGCGCTAAGGAGGAATCACGCCGAAATTGAATTCTGCCTCTCGAAGTCCCGACGCCTCTTTCTAATTTACACACTTAATTAACTTTATACAGCAGCCTTCTCCTTATTAGAACTAGTTAATTTAATTTGGCCCCCAAAGAGTGTGTGTTAATTTTCGTTTGCTTTACATTCATTTTACCTAACTCAGTGTTTTTCAAACTGTGGGTCGCGACCCCCAGGGGGGTCGCGGAGCCTTCCTAGGGGGGTCGCCGGCAAAAGGTAAGAGTCAAGGCAGAAACACAGACATTTGGTCGGATAAAATTCAGTAAAACACAATTTTAGTGACAAAGAATGGGCATGTTTATTTTTCAAAACTCTCAAAACGTTCTGCTATTTTATGCAGTATGCAGTGTTTTATACGTTTTTTACCTGTTTGTAGCGTGAAAAGTCGAGCTCGCTTCGCTCGCGATACGTGCGCCTTTTTGCCTGTTTTACACTCACGGTTAGTGTTAATGCTCCTCACTTGATTGTAACGTGAAAAGACGTGTGTTTTTCAGCCTGTTTTCCACTAACTTTCAAGCTTTGACGCTCGTTTTTAGCGTAAAAATTCTCGCTCGCTTCGCTCGCGATATTTACGGTTCGCTGTGATTTCTTTCTGTCTGAAAATTTCAGCCTACTACCCAGAAAAATATCCTAAAAATGCGCACAACGCTTGTAATTTTTCTGTATCCGCCATTGAATAAATGAAATAACAAATTTTGTGTTTCTATGATGACCCAGGGGGGTCGCCATTGATTTTTTGCCTGGAAAGGGGTCGCGTATTCAAAAAGTTTGAAAAACACTGACCTAACTGATAAATATTCAGCGACGTGTTGTTCAATATACCTACTTATTGTAAAACGCATGCAAAACATGCATGTTTTGATTGGTATTGGTATTTATTATTATTATTTATAATTTTTCTATTAATATGGACTTCTACCCATCTAGGGTAATTCTGCCAGTGTCAAGATTCCTGCGCTGCGCCGGACGGTTGGTGGCTCCAACAGAAAGATGATAGTATCTTCTACTCTTCTCTTTTCGTATGGGACACCGAGTCGTTCAACGACCCGATGAACCCTGGTCTCAGAGTTTTTCAACCGCCTACTACAAGTAGCAGGCCTCTGACATGGTTGTGTAACGACCGCCATCATAGACAGCAACCGGGACCGACGGCTTAACGTGCCCATCCGAAGCACGGAACCATCTTACTTGCGGACAATCAGGTGGTTCAGCCTGCAATGTCCTAACCAGACTGGGAACAAATTCACAAAGTGATAAATATCAACTTTGTGAGTGACCCCACCGGGAATTGAACCCGGAACCTTTGCGTGGCAGGCAGGCATACTAACCACTGCGCCACATCGGCTGTCAACTCGGCGCCACATCTTCTACAGGAACCGGCGACATCCTCTTGATACCATCCGGAAATGTAGAGTAGGCTCCTCAATTTGAATTCTACATTCCATACCTATTTACATTTAGGGCATTTGACTCTACAAATAAACTTAAAAAAAAAAACGAAAATAGGTACGTCTGCCATTGACGGGTGAAACAAACGAAGTCTCTTTTTACTAATAAAATAAGACATATTTGAGAAGCATGTTTGTATAAGTTTGACGCGAGACGAATGACATTGCCATTTAAACATAGTGTTAATATTATAGGCTGATAACTGTTTTAATTCCGGAAGTTTTCTATCATGCATGAATGACCTCACTCATCTAATGAAACTAATATTTTAGCAAATTTTAAGTCTGGCAAAGATTCTTAATTAAAGTTACGAAAGTTTCTGAATGAAATGAAATTCAAGAAAGTTAGTTAATTTTTTTTTTATTTCGAAAAACCTACAGTACCTAAACATCTTGGTAGGAGGATATACCTCATAATATGTGATATTATTGTAATTTGAATATTATAATAATGAATCAATTAAAATATTACTATTTATGTCTTTGAGAGGTACCTATGTCAAAAAATTTCATACCTACTTCGAAAAGCCATTCAGATGAATGTTTAGAAAACGTTCAAAAGATAAGCACAATTTGATCTAGAATAATTGTGTGTTTTGATCCATATTCTTTGTACCTAACTCTTGTGTCAGCCCTACTATCGCTGTGAATATTCCATATTAACCTACCTACCTATACTATACCTGCTATAGAACCTAGGCCCCCAATTCTCCTCCCGGGCCCTGACTTATAAACTAAGTTCAGCCCTATCATGTTATTGCGTTACAAGTTCGAGATTAATGTTCTTGTGCTCGTAATGAATCAGCTCCAGTGACAAATCAAACAGCGATAATGGTTATAAACTAGAGTTACATTATTAAACGTATCTACTGTATAGGAAACCACATTCATAAGATGGTTCCTATCTATAAGTAAAGTCTCATTCTCTCTTCAGTTAAATTTTAAGTCTCTCTCTCTCTACAGTTAAGTCTGATAAGGTTATTGCAGGCAAACCACCTGAATTTTTGAAAAGAAAGATGGTTTCGTGCTTTGGAGGGGGCACGTTAAGCCGTTGGTCCCGGTTATGATAGTTAGGTTATGTCTCAGACGGCGGTCGTTACACAACCATATCAGAGGCCTGTAACTTGTAGTAGGCGGTCGAATAGCTCTGACACCAAGGTTTCATCGGGTCGTTGGACAACTCAAAGTCCCACTTGGGAAAAAGACTGATAGAACAAACTGAAACATCGTTCGTAAGCGGTAGATACGTCCCACACGAAAAAAAGAAGAAGAAGGTAGATACTCAATCAAAACGCACTCACAGCGTTGTTCAAGTCATAAATTACAAGAAATGTTTATCTTCTGAACTTGGTAAGTAGGTACTTTAAAAGTTAACACATTTTCTGACTCACGCAACGTAAGCTACTATAGGTACCCGTTACTGCAACTTTACAGATTCAGAAGTGGCTTCTGTGTATTATAAATCAAACAAATGTGTTTGTTAATATGTTACTTTAAAAGAAACTTTGAGAGTTGACCGTGTGTACTGTGGATACCTACAGCTTGAGTTAAATCAATGCCTTAAACTGTTTGTTCTACCTGCAGACAGACGGACAGCCGGTCATAGAATCGCAAAAAGCGACTTCATTTTATTTTATAAATACTACTTACGTATTGGTTTTTTGCAATAGTTTAATACATGCCGAGAAAATGCCGTATTCCCGCGGCAAAATGAGTTTCAGTGGGTAAAACCACTAACGGGCTATTAAAACACTGTTCATAACTGTACAGGTCTTAATACTTTAGCTCTTCCAGACAACGTTTGGTGTACTTTCTAGTGAACGTACCTACCATGTAAAGGAAAATTCAAAAGGCAGGCAGACCCGCCGAGCGGATAGCTATCATTTTTGATATATCGGTACTATCTTCCAATAAATTGGGTATGAGAATATGCGTGCGTATTCACCATTAAGTTTGATTTAAGGTCCCGTAACTCAGGTGTGACATATAATCGATGATGGGTTGTTACCCAAGGAAGGACATCCTGCCCGGCCCTTCGTAGAACAATTAATTTTCATATACTATCGGAACCTCAGCACGATTTATGAACCTAGAAACTAAATTTAAGCTGAATGAATATTCTTCATTACTGAAGGTCGAGTCCTTTGTGAAAGTTCTTCACGCCTTTGATGACTTCTCTCCATACATCTCGCTGATTAGCTTTCCTTAGGGCAGTTGTTACAGAGGGACTAGTGAGTGCTTTCACCTGGTCGCACCATCGGCTAGGTGATCGGCCGCGGGGTCTCCTTCCTTCTACTTTGGCCACCATAATCAACTTGTCAAGGTTATCTGGTTGACGACGAGTAATGTGACCAAAATACCCCAGGATTGTTTGGTAGCTTTTGAACTTATTCGAGTTCCAAAGGAATTTTGTATGAGTGTTCGAAGGGTTTTCCTCGTTTACCAACGTAGCCTCAATAGAAAAAGTTGTTCAGTTTCATGGTTCGCTCATGCTTCCAACGGTTTCGATAAACAGATACAGAAAAAGCAACGTCGCGTCATTTTAAATTGTTTGAATATGACATCATAGATTTTCAGTGTGAGTTGTCATATTTCAAGACTTTTAATTGATAGCGTACTTAATCTGATAAAAAAATACCTAGGTATACTCTTGCTCTAACAAACACCACATTTGAAAAAAAGATGCAGAAGATGTTCGTACCGAAAAAGCTACATGATTTTCTACAAAAGTCGGATCTATAGGTTAAACAAATCCTAATAGCATAATATGAATATGAAAGAAGCCACGCAATAAAAATTTGCTTATCAGCTTTTCTCTCTGACACGAATATCCTTCGTTCGTCACCTGTGCAGGGAGGCATTACGTAGGTGACAGTGGCGGCAGACGGCAGTAAGCCCCTGTCATTATTCATATTTCCTTTCCACGTCACCCGAGCCATCCGTATGCCCCCATATGTCGTCAAGGGGAGGGGGCTAAGTGTCTCAGAACAGATGTGTTCTGTCGGATAAACATAATTTACTAACTACATCTGCCGGGGCTAACTGAATTACTGCACAAACATTTACCTGAGAAGCTCCAGTGATTACGTTACGAAGAAGTAAATTAAATAAACTACTGCAGCGTAGAACAAATTGAGAACAAGATTATATTTCTATTTCAAGAAAGCGTGAATCAGAGCAGCAGGTGGCAAGCTCGCAGGAGCACCACAAATTGTCGAGGTTTCTTGAGTCAAACACGACTCTAGATAAGTTTAAAGTGGCTAAGTTTCCGTGGATTCGATTTCGTTGTGTTTACTGTTTTGGTGTGGAATTCAAAACTACCAATAAGTATCCATTTATTATTTCAAAACAACTACCTACCCAATAATGAAGGTACATTACTAATGCTTTAAAAAGGCGACTCGTAGCGACTGGATGGTGAAAATGGGAGATCTGGACTTATGGCGTACTCTGTAGAAGTGGACTTCTATAGGCTCATGTGATGATGATGATCATGAAACATATTCAAGAAGAAAAAAACAGAAACATATTTTGCGTTTTTTGTGTACGTATTTGCTTACAAATAGGTAAAGTGGCAATAGCTCATTAACAAAAATACTTTAAGGAGTCTATCGGAATGCAGGGCTGTTGGTCAGGAGGCGGCGGTAAAATTAATAAATTGGAGTATCCCCGCTCCCAGTTAGAACCAACTTTGTGAGTGCTCTGAATATTAATACGGAGGTCAGAGAGAAATTAATTTTATACAAACCAACCTTCAGATCTACAGGAATTTATTTTATCAAAATTCCTTTTGCGTTCAATCTGGAAATCACGACCATTGAATATCTCATTCCACTTTATTAGCGAGCCGTGCAATTTTGTTTCACATAAAATTTTATATCTGGCTCTTTCATAAATTCACACTGTACCTATAACTGTCTAATTTTCCCCATCAATCTCTTTTCTCTATGCTTTGGTTTTAGACTTAGAGCAACGCATCTTCCATCCAGGTAGTCCAGCGTTCCTCCAAGGTTTTAGACATGGCAAAATCTTAATAAAAACGCCACAAAACATGAAAAAATCACTCAGTTTTAAATTAATACCTTCCGAGTAATAAACCGATTACCCACTTTATGAAAAACGATGGAGCTACTGCTGCAATAAATACGATTGATTTTATCGTGGCAAAAATACTTATTATCTTTTAACCATAAGTAGTTTTACGATTTTACGTATGCCTTCATCATTTCACATAAAGTTTTCTTTAATAAATCTGCTTTGCAAATCATGTTTAAGTCAATCAAAGTGCAGTTTTTCATTTGTATGACATGCATGATACCTGTTTTCAGTACAAACGTATTCCCCGTTTTCCTTCCGAGTAATGCACGTAGAGTTATTACTATTTTTATTACATTAAGGCCTACTACTATAATGGACAAGCCCTTTTATCAAAATAATAAATATGAAACGGAAAAAAGCATATTTAATTTTCTATGGAAAAAGAAAATAGCTCACGTTTTATGCTCTACAAGCGTTATTCGGAATAAAAACAGAGGTAAGCGTTTGTATCAAAACTTGGCGGTGGGATTCTTCTTGTGTGACATATTAACCGGAATATAAAGATCCTAGAGGCATATTTTTGTAGCAGATTTTCTGGGTTCAGATTCTTCTGGCTGCAACACAAGTGTTACACGTTCTGCTACTTCACTCTCGGTGCATCCGGAATGAGGTAGACACGACTCCCGTACTATAATTTTAACAAGGTTATAAACTGGTTCAATTGTGTAATAAAACTGACAATGTTGTTAATTTACATAATATTGTATGATGATGCGATTGGCACAGGCTCACAACACAACCACTAAGCTCGTTACCGTTAATAACATTATTTCGTTCGCAAATCAGTTGCCGTAACAATCATCAACTGATATGTAAACTGGGAATTTTCAGTGCGTAGCAGTGGCGAAGGGTCCATACATGCCGATTCCCATCGGCTTACCTTTCAGAAATTCACAAATCCACACTTCCACGTTGATCTATTTTCATTTAGCACATTTCTATGTAACGCCTGCCAAATATCAAATAGCAGTAATTAAGTCTTATAATTTTTTAACAAACCCAAAATAAATAACATTTTATTTCCTCAATCTTCAACTATATTCCATTGCAATAGTCACTATAGGCTGAACTCCACCGGTGTCCCCTTTTTCAGTAGTCGGCCAATCCGCGATATTTGCGTATTGGCAACAAATATTCTACGTCTTTTACGCACTTATTGGTGCCATATAACGCCTTTTCAGTCATTCGCGCATGCGTATTAGCGACGAAAAGCTATTGCAAGGCGGAGGGAGGCAAATCCTTTCTCTGTCTAACCTAAACGCGTGAGCGAGACACAAGATGTCCGCGCGCCCGTAAAGCAGCAATGGACCTGCAAGTTGACAGTCTATGCAAACTGTTAGGAGAATGGTTTAGTATGCGAAAGGTCCGCGAAGCGGCGCTGTCGTCGCATGGAAACAGACGATTTTAGACTTTATTGTAATATATTTTGGGCACAATTGGTTTGGTGGCGCGGAATCTTGTTTTGTTTATTTTGTTTATATGGCGTCGCGCTCTCGTTTTGCAATTGTGTGCTTGAAATTTTTAAAGTTTTCAGTGATAATTTCATCATCTAGTGATTGTTTCGAGTGTTTGTGTTATTTATCAGATAATTTAGTGTGTGGTGCTCAGATTTGCGGTGAGTTTCATTGGCCATTAAGGCGCTTATCCACGTAGAGTGCTGTTCGACAGACTACTTGTTGCAGGAAGAAACTTCGTTTTCCAAGCTTTCATTTGAAAATTAAAAGCACATTATTCAGTCAGGCTGTGCTCTCCCAAACACGACTATCGATTGCAAGTGTAGGGTTGGATGGCTTTTTTAAACATTTTCATACGTCTTTTTATGAAAAATACTTGGATGACAGGCATTTGCAAACGGAACAAAATGTTTTGTTTTCCGTGATTATCTGATTCCAACTCAGTCTGGAGCAACACAGGTTTTTCAGACATCAATAACTTGTCAAACTCAGCCAAAAAACATGTTTCGACTGAAAAGTACATTCGCAACTGCTTGTTTCTTCATGATTTCGGGAAAACTAGAATTGAAACTTTACTTTCAAATACTTTCGAAGTTCACAACAAGAAAGTTAACCATAATTTAGAGTAGATACTTTTTGTTATCTACTTATTTATAGTTTAATGTTTGGCTGCCGCTAACTTTAACAAGCATGCAAGTGTGGATTTGGCGCACGTCGCGCACGAAAGGCTTTTTTCAAAGTCACTTTTATCATAGGTACTTGAATAAGACCATGAGACATTAAGAACTCCTAGCATTGCAGCTCAGGGTACGTAAGTTTTTTTTTGCTCCGGCAAAAAAAAAAAAAAAAAAATAACCTACCAAAATACCAAAAATTCAGAAAGAAAAGTAGCAACCCTTGGGTATAGGTATAAATGATCAGAAAAAAGCGAACTGCCCTTCTGTAAATTATCTATTTTGTGATCATGGTTTGACAGTACCACAAAAGTTTTTTTACACCGTCCCTTACACCCTGTATTGTTTAATATACTTCTGTAAAGCATAAAGAATTGCGCTTTTCTGCGATGCCAAAAAAAGCTGCCGTGAACTTCCCGTGGCCGCTATGGTTTGATTAAAATATGAATTTTGAATGTGTCGTGCAAAATAATTCGGTAAGGCATGCATTTGACATGCGACCGATGGATAGTTTTCATCGTTTGAAATTCAATCTAGCAGGTTCGCGGGTTATCACGAGGTATAATTGAAATTTTGAATCACATTTCACACGTGAAATTGTGCATGGTGCGTTCGTAGGCTCAAATGGTTATTGTTTTCAGTGTCAACTGGAAAAATAAAATGGGAAAAGTTCTCGCTGAATAAGATAAATTAACTAACACACTTCTGTAAGTATAATAATTCTGTACTTACATGCAGTCAAGCTCATGTCTGACACTTGAAATGCCAATGTATGCGTCCGAGATAGATAAGAACGGTGCCATGTGGTAGCGGCAAAGAATACTGCCACCCATTGTATACTCAGGGTGTTTCGTAAAAGGCGACGTAGAAATTCTGATCTTGGCTGAAGTTCTGTCGACTATGGTCAACCGCATGGTGGCGGCGATACCACCTACAATAGCATTCCCAAAGAGGGTTGAAGTCATGCAGGCGGCCGGTCGTGAAACATAGCCAAACCCTTTAAGGGTAGGAAGATAATGATGATGTAGATAGATAAGAACGGTCCGATATGTAACTGCCTTTACCAATCCTGACCTTGATTGTACTGCAACGCAAGTATAGCTTAGGAAATATAATTTGACTCAATGAATGAGTGCTCATCTTTTTTTTAGTATCTATTTGTTAATTATCCTGGGAATGGGCAGTACCTAGCGTTCTTTGTGAATAAAACCTCTTGCACTGCGCTCGCCAATCCGCCTGCCAAGCGAGGTGAGTACCCCCTATAAAGGGGAGGTGCATGTCCAGCAGTGGACTGTTGTGGCTGTACACAATTATATTATATGTAGGTTCTAGCTGTACAGGTAATTAGGTAGTATCCATTTACCTTTCGTTCTATTTTATCTCAGCTTTTGTTCTATTATTGAGCTCTCGCTAAGCCAATACGGGCCGAATTATATTTCCTAAACTATACAGTATTTTTATTGGGCAATTTCTTAGGATAAACTTCTTAGTTCAGTTTGGCTCGATTCCATAACAGCATTATTGCCTCGGCTCCGCTAAGTTTTGCATTAAATCGACTTTAGCAAGAAAATCATGATATAGTACCGTTCTAACTAGTTTTACGTGTTTTCATGTTTACCTAGGTACTATAGCATATTGCTCGTCGAATTTTCTGTAATAATGTAAACATAGTAAAATAACACTTCATTTAACATATTTTTAGAAATAAATCTCCAGATAACATTACCTGTTCAAATACATTTCGAAGGTACGTCTCTCTAAACTAAAAGTTATTTTTATTAATGAAATAAATTGGCAAGGACTGACTAAGAAATAGTCCAGTATTTTATGCTTAGATTCATGCCAACGAAGTCTATCATGCTTACAATATAAACTGGGCTACCATCTAATTTATTTTTTATACTTCGTTTCATCCCGGCGGCGCTGAGTACTAACCGTCCCTCGGCGGGTAAGGTTTTAGCGCCAATAACAACAGCTTTGTTTATTTTCTTTATTTCCAAGCAGCAGACTCGCTGGTATAGCAGTTATGAACTAAGCTCGTGATTTGGTGCTAGTGGTTTTAGTACGAAGATTCTTAGACACAAATTCACTTTATTGCACATAATTTTCTGAGATTTATATGACACTCCATTTATACATCCTTGGTGGAGAAAATATTCCAAGTTTGTTGACTGAGCGGGTATGTATAGTTCCGCATTTGTATTCCTTTTCATTACATGGGCCTCCCCCCTATCGAGGGGTATTGCCATACTCACCACGCTTGTCAGGCGGATTGACGAGCGCAGTGTAAGATGTTGCATTTACAGGGAACGCTGCTGCCCATTCCCTGGATAAATATCCCTTAGCCGGTATGACACCCACGGGTTGAATTGGGGTGATGCCATTCTGACCCGGCATCACACGGCATCAGTTTTCAATATGAACTCGTAAAATTGATCATAGGTATAATTATTTTGGATCTATGGCTCGATTTTCATCAATGAAAAGAAAATGGATTAATTTTAGATACTAGAAAATTTTGCAATCGGAATAACTGTCACAATCATCCACCATGAGTTCAAGATTAAACAAATACCTATGACAACTAGCTTTTAAAATCTTTGATGTCATAATCCTACAATCCAAAATTCGTCGATTGAATTAAACGCAACGTCTGACGTTCTTCCACTGTGTGAAAATGTAGCAGGTTCAAATCCAGCCTGCTGCAAAAAAAAAAAACTGAAATACGGTCGCTATACCGAAATTAAAAGAAAAAAACCCGGTCTGTGCCTTATCTCAGACTGGCACATCCACAGCTTCTGGGAACAAGGAAAAGCCTCCTCAAAAATAATACCAGTGATAATTAACTTGAGGATTAAAATTAAAAAGACAATATTGCGGCGGCCGCCTTTGGAAACCTGGCTTAGCCAATTATAGTAAGTAATTTTATTTTTATAATAGTAAGGCACAGTGTAATTAAAATTTAATTTAGAATTTCTGTACACTATCAAGCTTCTTGAACAAATAGGTACTTGAATAATTTTCCAACATCATTATACCTTTCCGAGAAATAAATAATACTCTGACATGATGTTTCATCGGTCCGTAATGTAATGATTAATGAATGACAACTCACGCTGAAAACATTTTACGTCATATTTAAAAGATTAACGTGTATTTTTCTTTGCATTTCCAATCTTTATAACTAACGCAAGGAGATCCAAAACTTTGTTTCTTTGTAGTCTAAATAAAATGCAATCTGCAAACATAAAAGTGCATTTAGTTATGATAAGCGAAGCACCTATTTACGCTGAGAGCTTTTTAAATCCTGCGGCAGCGCGTCTTGAGCTCGGGGATTAGCTTGCTTTAAATAACACAGATTTGCAGGGAATTTTTTATACATTTAGGCAAACCGAGAGTTAAACAAAACTTGTTACCTATACTATACTTATGTATTGGAATTTTTCATGCACTCACAGCGCAATATTATTCTCATAAATTGAAAATAACAAAGTTGAAAAATTCACCAGCGACCGCCGGGACTTGAACCCGGGACTGTGGATTGCCGTTCCACCGCTCTACCAACTGAGCTACGGGCGCCTAGCGGACCCTGTTGAATCTTTCCTCTTGATGCTCGTCTTGAAGCGACGATCCAGCGACATCTGCAGAAAGTATTTAGAACTACTACATGGTTAGTCCACATTATGAGTGGAATTCAAACCATATGATGAAGCTTGCTTAAACCAATGTATTGGAATTTTTAATGCACTCACAGCGCAATATTATTCTCATAAATTGAAAATAACAAAGTTGAAAAATTCACCAGCGACCGCCGGGACTTGAACCCGGGACTGTGGATTGCCGTTCCACCGCTCTACGACGAGACGAGCATCAAGAGGAAAGATTCAACAGGGTCCGCTAGGCGCCCGTAGCTCAGTTGGTAGAGCGGTGGAACGGCAATCCACAGTCCCGGGTTCAAGTCCCGGCGGTCGCTGGTGAATTTTTCAACTTTGTTATTTTCAATATACTATACTTAGTTACAAATCTATGTTTATTTGTCACTTTAATATTCTCCTTGTAACAAATAATCTACTGATTTTAAGGATCATTTATATTGAAAATGCATTTTTTTAGTAAAAAAAATACTGATGTTCGTTAACAGATATTTAGGCGCGGTCACGAGGGTGAGGAAAAATTTACACCGCCCAGTTCTAATTACGTCGTAGCAAACGCCTACGGCGTCTACTCAAAATACACTTGCGTGAGCGCGGTTGGTAGTTTCGTACCATTAACTGATTAGATTTATTTTAAGTTTAAAATTGAATCGAATTGTGTATTTTTCTTATCTCTTTTTTCGTATGTCGCACCAAGCCGACAAACGACCCGAGACCATCAACCAACCTGCTAAGATCTAATCGAACTAGAAACAATTTCACCAAGAACGACTTCAACTTTGTATCAAGGAATCCTGATTCTGACATCAAAATCGGCCAATGAAGATAGTGGTTTGTAATCCCATGTACATTTAAAAACGCTATTTCACACTCACCTATAACGTTATAATCCAGGAACGCCATCGAATCGAAACAAAATAAAAGCCGCAATTAATTGGTTACAGACCGCTAATAATATTAAAATGTTTATTATCACAAAAAGCAATTTCCGCCGTCGCCCACAATACACATCGGGCACAGCTTGCCCCGCAATCGCCGGCTGAGGTGTGCATTTACACTAAATAATTATTTTTCATTCGGAATTATAGTCATCATCTCCCTGCCCTGGTCCCAATTAATTTGGAGCCGGCGCAGCGTGTTTTGTAACTACCATATTGTCGCAACCATAACCATAACAGCCACAACAGTCCACTGCTGGACATGGGCCTCCCCCTATCGGGGGGTATTGCCATACTCAAAACGCTTGGCAGGCGGATTGACGAGCGCAGTGCCAAGATGTTACATTTACTTGGAACGCTGGTGCCCATTCCCTGGATGGATATCCCTTAGTCGCTTTTTACGACACGGGTAGAATTGGGGTGATGCTCTTCTAAGCCGGCATCACACGGCATATTGTCGTAAAAGCTTTGTAAAACCATGTTGGAGTAGAGGCAACGCCTTGGCATACGTAGCGTTAGCTTATAGTAGAGCACGACTGGAAGCAACTGAATAGCAAAGATGGGAGATTGTGTGCTGTGGTGTACCCTGTAGTAACCCTACCTACATGCAGTTGTGAACTGCTATAACAATGTGATGTTGCAAAGAAACTTGGAGTACCATAGTGCATAAGAAATGAAGTAAATATGTTCAGGTTGTAATAAAGAAAAATGACAAGTATATTAAAGATATTTTATTATTTGTTGCAAGTGGTCAGATTAAAATTATCAGTGCTTATCGTGCGATTTCGATCGCGTAAGCTGTTCTTCCGTGAAAATCCTCTTACCTGAAATATTCGTCAGTTATTTTAATGAAACAGAAAATAAATTTATGAAATAATTTGTTTTAATGATGCAGCTCGCAATAGCAAGGATATTTGATATGTTTTCATTATTGGTACGGCAACGGTAGCACTGTAAAAATTTCCATACATTTGAGTATTTCAATTCTGGACAAGTATTTAAAAATAAACTGGGTGTAGGGACGAAAACTTTATACCATGAAACTTTGCCCATGTTTTTAAACGCAGCAAGTTTTTCGACTTGAAATACATAGTCAATTGGTCAGACTCAAAGAGGTACCATCTGGTGATATAACAACTTAACTCAACGCCACTTTCATGCATTTTTCAGAAAAATACAGCTGAAAATGTTTCAATTGCTACTTCGAAATGTAATACCGCGCAATGCTTCAAATACCTACATATCATACTGGTAAACTTGCTTCAGAATCAACTTAATATCACAATGAAAGCAATATGAAAAGTAAGTACCATTTTACGGTCATGAAAAGTCCCTCAGATGGCACTTAACCCCCAAAACAGCTACGAATGCCGATCACAAATAAACGCCAAAGGGCTACTCGGAAGGGATTTAGGGTCGTTTTATGTTCCATTCACACTACAACTTCTTCAACTTTCCTTTCAAATAAACATTTCGATGTATCTATAAAATCGCCCTAAAGTCCTTTCACTATCGGACCGACTATCTTACTTCTAAAGAAGTTTCCGGGAAGTATCGGTGATTTGCATCGATGGAATATAAATTGGTTCATCGACAGAAAGAGCTCTATTGTAACCCTATTAGAAGTCGAAGTGATTTGCAAACAAGTCCAAGGGGAGTAAAGGCGTTGTAAAAGTAAGGTGCAGTACATACAATAAATCCAAATTCATCCTTGTTTTGTAGTTTCAACAGAGCAATTTTACTTTTTGCTGGTTGCGGCCCATCGATTTAAAACAGGCTTATAGTGTGAGAACAATCCTATTCCGTTGTATGGGCATTAAACATTAAATCATATCTGTAATAATTTCTGGCTATTACTTAGATAAGTTAATGTAAATTTGAATTTATAAAGAATCGGCCAATATTTATGACCGCGAGAGTCAATAAAAATAATAATAAATACATTTTATTCCCGTAAAAACACAGCGAAAATGGTATAAATATTATTACTTTGCAACATTTCATCTTAACATTATTTCCGACCGTCCAAACATATAATCTTTTTATTTTTATTAATGCAACATATCCCCGCCAAAAAAATGCTTTCGTAATTAAAAAAGAAATGTTAAGCGCTTGGTAAAAAATAGTTTCAGCTGATTTTTTTTGCCGTAGTTAATATTAATCTCTTAACATACTTTTTATTAAATCTGCTGCCAAAAAATAATGATTCTGATAAAAAGAAAATATCGAGAATATTAGTTTCAGGAAAAAATTATAGAAGCGAAATTATCTATGTAGACTTTTCGAATGTTTATTTTCTAATTACATAGACAGAATTCTTCTACTAATATTTTCTTGGATAGGATTTCAAGATTATTGAAGAAGGTATTAACATTCTTTTTTTTATGTTCCTGTTAGATATCTGGTTCGATTTCGGTTGAAATACTTTTTGTTATTGTTAATAAATACATTTTTACCAAAAAAATACTTATACCTCCTTTGCTGTAGGATTCCATTGTATTTGGGTGCATTTTTTTTCCTGAACTTCCGGTCTGCTTTTTCGGGAGATTCGAGAATATAGGTTCTTAGATTTGCTTAAAATAATCATTCCCAAAAAATTAGGCAGATATCGAATTTTTTCCAAAAAACGAGGATTGCTCTCGGGGTATTAGGCGTATTCACACGCTTTATCGCATGGTGTTCCGATATTTTGCCGGATTCAGTTTTTTACCCGACTGCCTCAGAAGGAGGGTTATGTTTTTCGAGAGTATGTATGTATGTGTGTATGTGGACAAGAAAATTATTTTTCACGGGCTACAGCCCAAACGGATGGTTGGATTTTGACATATGAGGTGTCGTTAGATTCGGCTTAGCAGCGCGAGTGACACAGGCTATATTAAAAAAAACATAGATTCAAGATGGCGGATTTTTACAGCAAAATACTACTTTAAAATTACTATTAGTTTTTTGTTTTTTAACACATCTACTTGTGTAGTTTCAACAGAGCAATTTTACTTTTTGCTGGTTGCAGCCCATCTATTTAAAACAGGCTTAGGTGGTATTCACACATTTTGCCAGATTCAGTTTTTAACCGACTGCCTCAGAAGGAGGGTTATGTTTTTCGAGAGTATGTATGTATGTGGACATGAAAATTATTTTTCACAGGCTACATCCCAAACGGATAGTCGGATTTTGACATATGAGATGTCGTTAGATTCGTCTCAGTAGCGCAAGTGACACTGGCTATATTAAAAAATTATGGATTCAAGATGGCGGATTTTTACAGCAAAATACTACTTTATAATTACTGCAGTAGGGTTTTTTGTTTTTTAACACATCTACTTGTAATCCAAGAAATATGACGTACATGCCAGCCAACAGTCTTCTTATTTACCTTGGCTTCCCCTGAGAATGAATATATTTCCAGTTAAAGTCAATAAGCGTCTAAATCGTCGCTAATACTGCGTGAACCTAGCGTGAACCATCCGTATAGGCGCCCCGCGCGCCGTTTTCCTAATTTGTGGTGTGTTGAGTGTCCTAGGCTTCTATTTTAGCACCGTAGAGAGAAAAAGCTATTACTGTTTTTGGTAAAACATGTCACTTTGCGGCCATCTAGCTCATCTGCGGTCAATTGGAAAAATATTCAAACTTTAATTCTCTTACGAAGCGTTTCGAGTAGATCAAATTTCATAATTGTACTATACGAAATTATACCTATCTATAACTCGTTACAAAAGGGAACCTTAATAATAATAGCCTTCAACAATTTCTGCTTAGAGTATCTCATTTTCGTTAATGTGTTTCCTTTCTGGCAGAACTGTCCTGAATGGGAATAATAAAAATTTAGGGAAGTAAACTGTAAGAATATTCCCATGAAACCCTTGGAGGCAATAAACGATAAAAAGCATTTGTTGCAGACGTGGACAATTACGATACAGCTTTTAAATATTTCCGTGTGATTCCGGCTTTAAGTAGCATCACGTCAATTCTACGGGCGCGTTTATATGACAAAAATAATTTGCGCGTCCGCCGCGCATCAGCCGCGCGTTTGCCACGCGTTCTCCGCGCGGTTAGATCGTTACCAGAAAATTGGACTTTGTGTGTTAATAGAGTTTAAATCTTTTTCACGGGCTACAGCCCAAACGGATAGTTGAATTTTGTCATATTAGGTGTCGTTAGATTCGTCTCAGCAGCGCGAGTGACACTGGCTAGGTATATTAAAAGATTTAAGATGGCGGTTTTTACAGCAAAATACTACTTTAAAATTACCGCAGTCGGGTTATTCGTTTTTTAACACATCTACTTGTTGACGAAAGGTTTTTCCAAATCCGATACAAAAACCGGATATCATGACACAGGTCACCGTATCAAATTGAGGCTGTCACAGGTTGTGATAAGATAATGCAGTAACTGTCTGCGGTTCGTGACAGCAATAATAATATGGTCCAGTGTACGATTCGGGTAAGTAACATTTTCAATTATTAGGTTATAGATTTCTTATTCGCGATAGCAATAACAAGTGGACGTGTTAAAAAACAAAAACCCGACTGCGGTAATTTTAAAGTAGTATTTTGCTGTTAAAATCCGCCATCTTGAATCTATAATTTTTTAATATAGCCAGTGTCACTCGCGCCGTTGAGACGAATCTAACGACATCTCACATGTCAAAATCCAATAATCCGTTAGGGCTGTAGCCCGTGAAAAAGAATTTTCTTGTCCACATACATACATACAAACATACATACATCCTCTCGAAAAACATAACCCTCCTTCTGAGGCAGTCGGGTAAAAACTTCTTGTTATCCAATAAGCACAAATTGCAGACTGTGCATGTCTGCTGTTGGTTTTCTTTACTGTGGCGTCGGCGTCGCCAGAGACTCTTCTATTTATCTCGAGTCAGATAATTCCCGCCCTGACGGCAGATGAGGGTAAACGTCTTGCCGTGATTAATAGTAATCCCTTGCACTAGTTTGATTGTGTACAGTTACTTGGAAGGATTATACTATTCCAACTTGTATTAAACTTAATTTAAAGTTATTATTATTAAGGAACCACCATCATTCTCGGAAAACTTCCAAAATTTTGCACCGCAGGCAGGATTTGAACCTGCGACCTTCGCAATCTGTACTGCCGACGCCACTACCTACTGGGCTACCGCGGTTCTAATCGAGCCTGCGAATTAAGGAAGTATATCTTGTCCACTAACGCGTGGATGGGTTGTATACCTGACACGAGAAGTGTTTCAAAATTTGGTATTCAACCATCATTCTCTTAACCCTTAACAGCTACAATAGTTCACTGTTGGATATGGGCCTCCCCTTATCGGGGGGTATTGCTATACTCATCACGCTTGGCAGGCGGATTGGCGAGCGCAGTGATTGCACTCCAGCAGTGAATCCAATGCAGTCGCTTTTTCCGACACCTACGGGTAAAATACTAAGCTAAGCAGGATTCATACGTCATACACATCATCAACACATCAAGTCAACGAAAAACCCGGCATACCGCGTGTATGTTAGAGTTTTTCAACCGCTCACTAGGTAACTAGCAGGCCTATAACGCGTTTCTAAAACGACAGTGGCCTTAGTAGTTTTATTAAAATAACTTTTATAATTATTCTTAGTACAGTGTGGTAGCGGCTAAGAATGCTGCCACCCCTACTCCACTCAGGGTGATTCGTAAAAGGCGACGTAGAGTTTTTGAACTCGACTGAATATCTGTCGACTATGGTCGACTACAATAGCATACCCAAAGACGGTTGACGTCAGGCAGGCGGCCGGTCATAAAACATAGCCAAATCCTTTTGCAACATAATTTTGTGCTCTCACAAAACATGTTCTGCCGACCCCAAACGATTTGGGGTAGGGGCAGGCAGATGATGAATTATTCTTAGTCTCGTTCTTAGACAAGAGCCTACTTAAAAGTTAATTTGTCATAAGTTAGCTCTTTGTTTAAAGGTGGTAGCGAACAATGACTTTTCCAATTTAGGAGCAGTAAGAGCCTAATTAGTTGTCTAATTGGTTTCGTTTGTCTCGAAACGAAAGATCAAACATTAATTACAAATCGCTTCAATTTTCACTATTTTGTATTTGTTAGTAAAGTTACAAAAATAAAGCCTGATGAACAAATCCTTTCAAACACTAGAAAAAAATGCAGTGATTGTCCTAATCTTTAAACCAACTCTCCTCGTTTATTTCTTCCACTTTTTCTACGCACTTTACTTTGACCGTGCCGTTTCGGCGTTCATGTTTGAGTAAAATACTGACAAATATGCCGACAGTGGGATAAAAAATATGTATTAAATGGGTAGGTAACTAAACGAGTAAAAACCCTGTTTCGTGCGGATCTTCACTCCATTCCAGCACGCATCTTGCCTAAGCAGCTTTTGTTTCTAAATAATCGAAAAACAAGACCCAAAACGTGATCTAGCGGGATTCGCCGTAATATCCTTTCCTTATTTCTACTTTTGCCGGAAAAACAGCGGACCCTCGTCACGGCGGATTTGTTAACTGAAAAAAGATGTACAAATTGGCTTTTTATGTTTTGTTGCGTCACCTGATCAAGATACGGGGATCGCTATTGGGGTAACTGGAAGGACTGTCGGCGGAGCCATAAAAACGAGCCGTGTAATCTAATATAAGACCTGATTCCATGTAACCGTCTAATAACTAAAGATAACACAGTCACTTTCAGTCTTAAGACAGAAGATTATCGCATCTAAAATTTTCTATGATTTTATGCGGTCTGTCAAAATTAAGGGCCGAATAATTTATCCGTCAAAAAAAGATGGCGGCTTAAGGTGGTTCGTTACGTCATACAAACGAAAAACTGCAGTTCAGTCGGGTTACACATGAGCTGTAGAGTTTCTTTTTAAAGAAACTTTATTCTGAATGATGAAGGCACACGTAAATTTGTCGCAAAACTACTTATAGTTAAAAGATAATCAGTATTTTCTGCACAATAAAATTAAACGTATTTATTGCAGCAGTAGCTCCATCTATTTTCGTAAAGTGGCGACTCGCTTTTTACGGGGAAATCTGATGATTTAAAAATTCTTTTTAGTGTTTTGCGACAATCTTATGTACCCACGGGACTCCCCATCAAGTTTTTTAAACCGACTCTTGTCTCCTTTACATACATAACTCCATTGAACTTTTGTATGGAAAACGGAACGCCTTAACATACGGAAATGTGGAAAACGGCGCACACGTTATGAATAATTTCAAACATAACATGGCTATGATATTACTATGCTTCTCTAAACCTATTAACCGAGAGTGACAGCGCTATTTTTAGTTAGCAACGTGGGATCGAGTCCACGAGTATTCCCAGCCCTTCAGCCTGTCTTGTTCCATCGAGATAAGTAAGGATCATCAGTCACCTCGAACCAACAAGTACACAAAGGCCACTCAAATTTTAAGACCACTCAAATCTACATAACCGAGGCCGAAGTTGACGCTTCCAAATTCGGAGACAAAATTTGCGTTTATCGAGTTTTTATAAAGCCGTGGGGATAATTTTATAGCTTCTTTGTTCAATATCTTATCGCAGTGCAAAGTGTTTACCGTTTACATATAATCTCATATTAAGATATTTGTAACTGTTCGTCATTAGAAGCATTTAAATAGCTTGTGCCTATTTATTACAAAAATTGGTTATCTATACCTACTTACTTAAATGGGCAATATGGGCAGAGGCTAAATAAAAAGTCCAAAATAGAAATGTATAGGGAAAATTTGTTGAGACCCTATGCTCTACGAGGAGTTAGAGGATCAATCATTATCATCATCATCACTTACTTAAATAACAGTTGAAAGGTTTTGTTTTTGCTGCTTTCTTTAATTTGTTTAGTTCATTTTTGGTGAAAATGGCTGAAAAAGTGTTCCACAGAAAGAAATGTGCATGTTTCTTTTTTTTATTGCTTTCATATCGATGTGAAGTTTCAAAAGCGTGTTCCACCTTTGAAGTCACGGCGGCGCGGTACAGGGCATTCAGGATGTTGAACATCCATCAGTTTCAGGCCATATAGGCCAAGATCCTGTGGCTGACAAATTTTTAGCCTACACAAGACATTTAATAGAACATAAATGTTTGCAGGTAAGTATTTTTATAACACTTTAATCCCTATCCCTTTCAGCACATATTGACACATTCTAATACAAATAGGTATTCATCATTTAGCTAATTAGAAACCCTGCTTGGCCTTTCGCACCCGTCGGTTTCGACGTTATTTTAGCGCTGCGATGCGCAGCGTTAGAAAAATGCGAATTTCCACCTTAATCCCATATAAATACGACGACGCAGGCCCAACGCTGCGTTGCGGACCCTAATGTCAAACGGTATTGACAGACGCATCCGTCGACGCTAAAAATGCGCAGCGTTGTGCGTTGCGCTAAAATAACGCAGGGTATGGCACACGTAACGCAGCAACGGACGTTAGATTTTTGACGGTTTATTAACCCTTAGCTGAGCCTGATACTTGGAATAATTAGGACATTTTCTGTGTATATTCAGTGGGTAGATTTAGTCGGCGACGGAATTTCCGCTGAAGTGTGTCATCTCTAATGCAAATAACATTGCTGGCGTAATGGCGCCGAATTTCATCGCATAGTAGTAGGTCGTAGAGTATTTAATTATATTTAAATTGTATAGTATTTTTTTTATATATTTATATTAGTTATGTTGGGTAATTAGTAGTACGAGTGAAAGATTATTTCTTTTTTCAAGACAGGTTTTAATCACTAATTTTCAACAGCACCCCCAAGGGTTAATAATCGAAACCGACACTATAATAGAGTACAAAGCAATATAATCTGCAACAATGTATTACAATTCCATACAATATGAAACAGTGAGGCGCAATATCAATCTCAATATCATTCATAAGTAAAAAATATACGTCTCATTCATTGTACAATGGTATTACAACAGAAGTTGTCACCATCAGAAGTCTGTGATAAATTTGAAATTAAACTTGGCGTTCAACAAATCTCAGCACTGAGCCAATCGTCTTACTAGCCGCGGCTGTCAGAAGTCCGTGCCGTGGAAAATACTGTATGCAGATGATGTTTCTCTTATGACTCTGTAGAAGACCTGCAGGGCGAATTCGACCGTTGGTTGAAGTTTCTATAAGACATGGGTCTCAAGATTAAATGCAAGAAAACGGAGCATATGTCGTATACTTATGTCAATATATTCATGAAAACATTTAGTATGTAAGAAAAAATATAAATAATTATACTAGAAATTATGACAGGCAGGCATAACCGCAATACAAGAAGTACAAATAAAATAGATCAACCAAAGTACAGACTAGCTAAAGTTAGGTCTTCATTTTGATGGTCTAAGTATACGATACTATAAAAATATACCGGAAAATATATTAAGTCAATCAAAAACTAAATTTTAATCTGTGAACCTACTACTATACCGAGCTAAAAATTCGTGAGCTGTTAGTTGATAAAAATATTTCTATTTCATTTATGCATCCCACCCGTCCCGCAGTTATAAAAGAGACAGTTGTAGCTCGCTACCGGAAAATTTGCGTTCTGGGTTTACTAGGCTCCCCGTTCGAAATCTCTATGAAATTTCTTGATAGTGGCATTATTTTGCTGCCAATAAAATATTATATGCTCCTATCGTTTACGTTGCTGAAATTATTGTCATATTTAGAAGATACCAAGGCGTAAACTTGCTGATAAGTTTAGAGCACTTTGCGGCGGCTATATCTTTTTTAAATGCATTATTACAACCAGAAAAAGAATATGGAGCATGGATGTAGTCCAGAAGAGTTACCGCGCAAAATTTGAGTCGATCGGTTGCGAATTGGCAGAGAGATAGGTTGAGAGCGTTTGTATGAAAAATAATGACTATAGGTCCCCCTTAAGAAAACATTATATTATAAAGCCTATTATAAGTTAGATGATTACATTAATGACAAAAGGCATGGACCTCTGAAGTTTCAGCTCATCAAAAGAAACATTAACGCGTTGTTAATACCAAATCGGGACGTGCATTTACAATTGAAATAATAATAATTGTATGATTTTAATTTTCACACTTGAATGACTAAATTTAATTTGAAATTCTATTTTGTTTATGTATATTGATTGTATCTGACATTCTAAAAGAATTATTTGTGAATCTACTTGTAAATAAAGTGTTAAACATTTAAATGTTATAGTCGAGGGCCACAAAGACGCGTCTAAGACAAAACTTTTAGCTTAAAGAAAACTTATACCTACAGTTTTACCATTTTAAATACTTGGGGCCAATCATTAGAAATTATGGCAAAATCGACCTACATGTAACCTATAGATAACCTTTAGAAAAACAACGGGATTGATGAAGTGGAGACAACTCGCAGGTGCTATGTGCGACAAGGAGATGCCCATCAAACTTATAGGAAAATTATATGTATAAAACGGTGATTATATTATACGAAAGGAAGGATATCTCACACAAACGTGCACTCCATTTTGAACCCTTATAATACCCTACTCAACGTAGAAAACTATTTTTGTAATCTTATGCCTTACTCCGTAGTAAAGACACTTTGTTTGGCTCGTCTTGGCGGGACACGACCGTGCTTCTAGATTGTGCTTTTAAGTTTGATTGACCAGCCGCGCTCTGATATTATTTTGTTCGATAAGCAGCAGTAAGATCAATTGCTCTTTCGACGTCAAGTGAAACGGCCAAATTCATTTCGACATCCTGTACGGGAAACTCATTTGAAATACAATGTCGCATATTATCAAAAGAACAATATCATGTTGCTACGTCTACCAGTACTTTTCTCGCTCGCTCATTCATACATAATATCAGGTAAAATGTCAGGCTAGTGCAAGTGTTGCCAGGAACATAAAAATAAATTTACTCCACATTGGTCATTAAATGTTGTTAGGTTATTGTCGGACCAGCAGTAAAAGAATATGTATTATATCAGTTACCTAATTCCCATAATACAAGCTTTGCTTAGTTTCGGGCTAAATGGCGCTGTGTGTTTTATTCAGGCATATTTATTTACCCCTTGCAGGGTAGGCAGAGCGTACACAGCTGTAATAAAACGGTCATTTACTCCACGTCTGACAAAAATTTGAGAGTTATTAAGAAGGTTGTGTATCACCATAGTGACAGGTTGTCAGCCTGTCGCCTAAAATTGCAACTATCAAATATGGTAGCTACGGGATAGATATGGGATGATGCTATTCCAGGCCGACACCACACGGCAAATAAAAATAATACAAAGATAAATATTTGAATACTAAGAAAACAACAATAATAATTATTAGTGAATTTTAAGAACAAGACTGCAGATATTTATAACGTTTGAAATCCGCGATCTTGAATTGATAAAATTTTAATATAGTCAGTGCAACTAGAAGACTGTACAAATGTTTTGTGATTTCGGCGGTCTCTCCGGCTATGCTCCGGTAGCGCTAAATGGCGTAACCTTACCAGTCTGCTCCGATTTCCGATACCTCGGTTCACTTCTGCAAGGCGATGGTGAGATAAACCGGACTATCAAGCACAGAATAAATCCAGGATGGATGAATTGGCGACAGGTCACGGGCACAGTGTACGACCCCCGAATGCCCCTCAAACTGAAGGGCAAGATTTACAAGACGGTGGTCAGACCTGTCGTCATGTATGGATCTGAGTGTTGGCCTACAAAAGTGACACTTCATAATAATGTCACTATCCTCCCAGCCGTTCAGGCTGTTTCCGTGAAAAAGAATGTATCTACATGACCGTGTACCTATTATACTTCTAGCGGCCCTTTGAGCGGTTTCACTAGCTTCTACTTACCTGTTTCCAAGTAGAAATTAGATCTTTGCCCTTAGCAAAAAGTCGATTACTCCGTTCCAGCAGAAGTGACTCATCAAGACCATGTGCCAGCAAAAGCGACCGTCATGCTGAACAACTTTTACTTTGATGGAGATATCTTATCTCTTGCAATTTAGATGGGATGCTGATGATCTGCATCAGGTACTCCAGACCTTCGATGACTATGTGCCAATAAAAGCGGCTCGTCATGCTGAACAAATTTTACTTCAAAGCCATTACCGTATCTCTTATAGTTTGAATGGGATGCTGGTGATCTGCATTAGGTACCTACTCCAGATTCTCGATAATCATGTGACAGCAGGAGCAGCTCGTCATGCTGAACAACTTTTGCAATGAACCCATTTTAGTATCTCTTATAGTTTAGCTGTGCTTCTGGTGCCCGCCATCATCAGGTACTCTAGTGATGAAAAAAAGTAGTCCATGTCCGTCCCTAATATTTAGGGATTGCAATCCCGCATTGCGGGATCCGCAATCCCGCGGGATCCCGCGCTACTTTTGGCCTTGCGGGATCCCGCACCTTCAAAACGCGGATCCGCGGATCCCGCACATTAAAAATTCGCACCAAAAACACGCCAACTTTTGCTTCCGTACGGCGAAAACTCGACGTTCGTTTCCTAAAAATATGTCTTAACTATCTAAACATTTTAAACTATTAGCGTAGAAGCTGAAAGAGCATTTCTTACTTGTTGTTCGCTAAGATGCAGGCTGGATGATACTCGCAAAACCATTAATACCTATTCTTCTATAACTTATCAGTTATCTTGACACTAGAGTTCACTCAAAAAGAAAAAGTTATCTTATTGCCATCGGTAGTCCAAGTTACTTTTAGGTAAATTAAAAATAAGTTATTTGATAAGTCTAATGAAAGTTGTGATCTAAAGAGACTAATTTGCCCCTTGATTCTGGTCTTTAGTCAGTACAATATTAGAGTTCATTCATATTCTTTAGAAAAGCTGGCCAAGAGCGAGTCAGATACGCCCACATTAAGGGTTTAGTAGTTTAAATATCAAGTTTTTCGGCGTTACAAAGTTAATTTTGTTGCTGATTTGTTTGGTTACCTAACCGCAGATAGAAAATATTTTTTCTTAAAACTTGATTAGTACAGTATCCGTTAAATTTTTCATAAGTTCAAATTAAGACCTATATTACTTTTTTTTTGCTTTGTGCTTTAGAACTTACAGCTGGAACAAATTATGGCTCAAAAACGCCCCTTTTAAAAGGAAATCTTGAAACAGAAACATTTTTGCCCGTAGTTTAAAAATACCTATTCAACAATACCCTCCCTACTCAATATTGCTGACAAACAAAAACATTTCTTGCCCCCCCTTTCCCATGTATGGGAGAGGAATAAAAAGAAATCTTAGCAGTAGTAAGAATAATAGGTAAAATTGAACACGGCTCCAAATACGAAATAAATTAATTTGATTACACTAATTTCAATTTTTAACATTATTACAAAGATGCGGGATCCCGCGTGATCCGCGCGGGATTGGACTAATCCCGCAAATGAATCCCGCGGGATCGAATGAGGTGCGGGATTGCAATCCCTACTAATATTATGCCAGCAATATCAGTGGCAAATTTCACGAGGATCGCTAAATCATCGGTTTGATTCATTTTGGCAATATCCGTAACATTTCTCGCTTTTCCTACTTCATTCACCCAACTTCTATGGTAAAAATATGTACGTGGCAACACCTATCAACAAATATTGTTTTGACAAAGTTGTCCGCCAGACGTGCGCAAAAGAGACAAACCTATGTAAAAGAAAGAGTGGTATTGTCAAATTTTGAAGTACTATATCTCGTTCTTTCACATGCAATCGCCACATCTTTTATTTCATCAATTATCAAACAATACGAATTGTACAGATGGTTTCTTATCTTGTAGGTACCGTCAAATTTGTTTCCGCTTCTGCTGGCACATGGATATCGAATATCCATAGTGTCTGTCTACCTTATAAAGTAGGTATCATATGAATGTTTCGTATTTTGTAGATTTTTCCACATGAAAGTAATTTGGAATACTAGGTGTTTTAATCAAACACTAGATATTGACATAAACTTTTTGGTTACAAAGTTAATACAAATGAAGCAAATGGAATAAATTCACGCCACTGATGGGATTCGAACCCACGTTTTCGGACAAACCGGGTCAGATGTGTTTGAGCGCTACACTCGACTCCAGACTAAACTTAGCCACATAACAGTTTTGGGCAGGCCAATCATGACCTTTAAGACCCATCTGAATATGCTGCAAGTCATCCAAAACCGCTTCATGCGCAGGGCTACTGGAGCTCCCCTAATAGTTGCAGCGTCTAACTACTACCCCTATCCAACTTCGAACTTTCGACTTTGCCCCAGGCACGTCCTTTCGGATGTTGACGGTCCCATCACATTAGCAGCTGATGCAGCCATTGCGAGTAGATCACACTCTACAAGCTCTTTAAGCAACCCTCGTCCCCGGTGAATAGGACACAGAGGCCCCTCACTTGTGCCATTCTTTGGCAACTACCGGCACATACCGGGTAAACACAGTCCGACCCGTTCTTCCCAGAAAAACTCGTAAGCCCAGTCTTACCCCAAGGGCGTGATTGGGCTAGTTGTTTGAACAACCACCCACACACATCCGGGTGAGCCCTCGCTCCCCACAAAATAGTTAGGTGTAGCTTTAACCGGCCCCGGGGCCGATAAGTGCAGTGCCACATAACAAAAATAAACCGCTACACTACGGTAGCTCTAACCCAGGCAGCGAAATTGTGAACCACTTGATTCGTTCATATATTTTTGTAACTTTGAATGGAATGGAATTCGATCTCTTTCACTAGTTCAGCGTAAAAACTAAATTAAGCTACATTAAGTTTAGCGATTGCCCCGATTGGGTAGATGAACTAAAACAAAATACTTAGCTGTCGACTTATTTTGCAAATACACTGATCGTTATCCGTTCTCTTTCAATAGTTAAGCGTAAAAACTGAATTAAGCTACATATAGTTCTCAACCCGAGATTATCACGAATACTATAACGGATGCTGTACCACTTAAGTTTTAAGAAACACAAAAGTTTTTCGATTTGCGGTTGGTAACCATACCACTGCAAGCAAACCAACAGCATAATTAACTTTGTTATGTATATCGAAACGTTGACTACAAAACCCTAGTTGAAGGTGTGTCTGAGATGCTCTTGGACGGTTTAATCTTCTAGTTCATACCTACTAAATAATAAAAACTTGTTTATTAAATTCAAAATTCTTGCGTACCTACATTTACACACAGAAGATAAATACATAATGTCGCCTCTTCAAATTTTAATCTTGACACATTTTTTCCTGTCTTTGTTACTCTTATTGTTTTAAATGCCTACAACTATCTTTGTTGCGCCGCAACGCACAAAAATCGTTCCTCTTTTGTTTTCCAACGCTGCGTTGTGCGCTATTTTGACGCTGCGCTAAAAATGCGCTGGAACGGACGTTGCGTGTGTTCTTCGCCTAACCCCTCAGATCTCAAAGCTCTAGTAGTCATTCATTAGCCAAAATAAGGTAGGTAGGTACGCAAACACGTACCTACTTTTCAAGCTCTTCTTTTGCTCCCCTTTCTTTTTGACAATCCTACAATCCGTAATAAATAAATTACAAGACACTTTATAACTAAAAAGAATTAAAATATCTTTAGGTACCTACCTACATACAGCGATTGCCTAAAGCCGCAGTGTCGATTGAAATCCGACAAAATCTGAGTTTGCGCGCCACAAATCGTTTTTGCACTACAATATCCATCCTCTGTCGAGTTCGGCTCCCATCTCTGGATGTAACTAAATCACAGGATTAGAGATAACGATTTGGTAGAGATAGCCCAGTAGACGAACAAGGTGAATCCAAAAACAACAGAGTTTTTTGGGGCGTACAGTCTCTCACGCTGACTCATGTTTTTAAGGTTTCGATTTTCTTGTGATTGCTACCTACAAGCCAGACATAAATTACCTATGTTGTACGGTTTAGTAAATGTTGCTGCATTCAGAAAAGAAATAATTATTGCAGTAATAAAAGTCTGAAAAAAATTATACCTTGAATTATTGATGTGTTAGCGGGAGAGACTGTACAAGCTGCTACTGACAGTGTTCCGCAACAGGCCAGGAAAAACCTGTTGGCCAGCCCCACCCGGGCTACCGACACAAATCACCAGCAATCATCGTAATCACTCAACCTATTACATACTCAGGTTGACCGGTACAGAGAAAATATGGCGAAGTGACATAAATAGGTACCTACAAAACATCGTAAATCGGGGTTTATCGATCTATACAAATAAACTGTTAAGAAACCGAGGAATCTGGGTCAACCAGGTACTACAGCTTTAATGATTATTATTAACGGTTCATATGTCGACCTCAGTGTAACACTGGAAAAAAAGACGCAATTACAACAAGAAGGTAGGTGCTTATGAGCATATAAGAATCAATTTTATTTGAACAGGTCCTTCCATGATCATTATTTGATCTGAGTAGGAAAATTGTATATCTGAGTAGGTAAATGCAGATATTCTATTCTGTGACGTTTTGGCGTTTTGCTGACTATACCACGTAATCCTTAGAACAAGGTTTAATAGACAATCACATTTCACAATTCGTTTCGTGTAATTTAACCAGCAGAATATTTAGTTCGGTTTCAACCCAACTTTTCCGTCATTTTTGAAATAGGAGATAAGTTTTCCACATTTCTGTGTAAGCAACTTTGTGTTACTAATTTTCGTGAGGTCACCAATATTGTACAGGACGCGTATGTATGTTGTCTCTAAAGAACTGATAATAAAAAAATTAGGCGATACATATGTAACTTCCGTTTGTGCGTTATTTTTGCGCTGTGTAACGCATGTGTTAAGACAATACGAATTCCGGGCTTTAATAAAAAAATTAGGCGATACATATGTAACTTCCGTTTGTGCGTTATTTTTGCGCTGTGTAACGCATGTGTTAAGACAATACGAATTTCGGGCTTATTCATGGCTTATTCTCCTAGAAATACGGTTTATATGTCAAACGGTTTGACAGACACGTCTATCAAATCTTTTTACATAAACCGTATCTGTTTGGAAATAAGATGGAAAATCGCATTTCCCTAACGTATGCGATAGCGCTGAGCAAAAATAACACACAAACGGACGTTAGGTAAGTACAGTCCAGCAAAAAAGAGTAGACAAAAAATGAGGGCGCTTTGTATGAAATGTCAAAATTAAATGGCAACATTGGCTATGAATAGCAACAATTTAGTATGAAAAATATTTAGTTCCATTTTATTTAATTTCTACACTTTTTTGCTGGACACTTTTTTTTTGTTTCTCTTCTAATCTTAGGGCCCTTTTCCTGTCATGCGTATTTTCGCACGCGCGCGGATCTGGTCCGCATGCGGGCCGCACGCATCTTATCTTTTGATACATGTTTTTCCTATCATGCGGCTAGCACGCGCGCGGAACGCGGATTGACGCAAACGAAATCCCTGTCCTGCGTGTGACCAGGAGCGTGCTATCATCCGCATGCGGACCAGATCCGCGCGCGTGCGAAAATACGCATGACAGGAAAAGGGCCCGATAATATAAGGTTGTCCTTCTTTGCTCAACTCTTGCACATAATCAAAGGCACGATAAACAGCGATGCAACGAGAGCAGAGCACGCGACAAGCCTTTGTAACTGTATATTTGCACAGCCGGATCCACGAGCATTAACTCTATATTTGCTTGGTCGTATTCACTCGCGTTATCTGGCGGACGCAGCGGTCGTACGACTTAACGATTTATCAGACCGGCTGTCAAAGCCCAAGTCCATTTTGAATAATGGGTGCTGAATTTATAATCGTGTAGACAGGAGCGAACCCAGGATCTAACTTTTAGGTCGACTAAGTTTAGCATAACTTAATGTCAGTGATAAGCTCATGTAAGCCCGCCTACGGAGCTTATAATGCCATTTGCTCCCAGTTTCAGATAACGCAGGATTCAAAACTAGGGTTCAATATCTACACATTAATCATCTAGCGTAGTTACCAAACTAGTGTTTGGTAACAAATAACTATGTTATGAATAATGTAGGAACCCTATAATTAACATACCTAGCCGTCGTACTTATCGTACCCCAGGGTTATTCAAGCAGACCTACCTACCTAAAAAAGTTTCACGTCGGAAATCATAGTATAAAATTTCTCAATGAAGGTAGTACAATACGTACGTAAAGTTTTATAACAAATTTCAAACAGCAGCAATCATTCAGAATGGCATTCATTCAAACAGCTTTCTCTCAGTCCGTCCACAGTCCACGGGACAATCAAGTTGTGGCCAGCGGCCCCATTGCCGCGGCGACTACAAAGCACGTCAGATTACCGACATTGTTTGAGCAAGCCACCAAATTCACTCGACCAGACAAATATTTGAAATTCTTCGACGTGCAGATATGTTTCGATCGTTTTGAGAAAAAGCGTAGCGTTAGATGCCCTCCTGCCATATGGACAGGGCAGCTGGTAGCAAATGGCTAAACTGAAGTACGCGCCTTATGGCGTAGGTACCATGGCGCAGTCATAAGTCCAACCTTGAACGTCTTGATTATTGCTATTATTCAAGGTTATTTGCTAAGTCGGTGATTTACGCACTTGATATTGCACCTTCTTCCGAAAAATGAACTTTTCCTAACACCCTGTATGTATAATGTCGTATTTACAAGTAAATTAATTTAAAAGATAACGTATACGTTTTATTTGGTTCTGACGCAATGTACCTTCCTCCGTCTTTGTTGCCTTATCTTTTATACGCCCAATTTCAGATGAAAGAGAAAGCAACTCGCATGGATTTCTTATCCCAACTCCAGATTCTTTCAATTCCATTTCTCATCTGCAGAATTGGAGGTTTTTAGATCCCTGTCTTATCCCTTACGTAGGATATACACAATGTCAGAACACATCGCGTCTCGTCATGATGCTTTGGAGCGAATAAAAGTTCAGTGGTGTGCGCGTATTCATTACTGATAACAAAAACATTTGTAAAACACATAGGTACTTGCTTAGTAAAGATAATGGAGCGTTTATCAAAAGCAACCTCTTTTAATAATTAGTCGCGGCTTTATTATTGTCGCCTGTAAATAATACTTACATAACATAATACCTAGTGAAGTACATTTTATGATAAATGCATTCAGAATACAGATCATTTTGTAGTAAGTTCGTTTTATCTAGGTATTGTAATATGGATTTTTCTCTGTACCAGCTAAAAGACCGTGTGTATCTGCCTCACTCTGGACTTACAAGAATTTTCAACTTGGGCTGGAGAGCGCATCATTACAATAACATTCTTTATCTAATATTATTTCATACTAGACGCCGCCGGCAGCGACTGCGAGGCTCAAGTGGGCAAAATGTTATAAAATTTGTTTGTTTGTCTTCCTTTTCCCTTTTACCATATCCTTTTAGGGTTGTTTGAGAACTTGTTGACATTTAAAGTGAGTTTGATATTTCTAACTTGTTACCTATTTCTTTTATCCACGTGCTGTCAAATCATCGTTGATAGCGAATGGGCGTAGATAGATACTATTGCCAACCTACCCATTTGAGGCAACACCTTACACTGGTTTTGCTTAGTATTTGTATGAAAAGCCAGTACAAGTTGGTCCCTTAAATGAGTATGTGCATTTACTGGTGAGAAAACATAGCAGAAAGCTACTCATACACATATTTTATCGTTCTGGTATTAAAATATCTTGGATACGTTACCTACGAATAAACGTCATTCATTATCAATATTACCTAACAAAGCAAATCACTCGAACCTACTAACATCACTACCATATTTCATGCTAAAATATCTTGGATTCCTTTCCATTTACAGCAAGTATGTTATTTACATACAAATCAAATTGTTTCACAAATAGCTCCAACGATTTCACTCAGTACCACAATGTAGAAAAATAATGAACGGCAGATTGTAATGTAAGCCGAGTTGAAAAAATCAAAAGCATAATTTGTAAGCAATTAGCCTCACGCACATGAATCGTGTGGGCGGGCGGCGGTAGTAATTGTTCCACGCTATCAAATGATTTACTTTTAAAATGCGACACAGAAAAATAATGATAGCAAGTTTGTCCCAGAATTTGTTTTCAGGTAAAGTCGCGGAATTTAATAATAATTTTATCGCATGTTTGTCTTCTAGAATCTAGATTATATTGTTAAGCGTTCTCTTGCTACCCGGTGTAAGATCTCAAGGAGGAGGGACTGACTGAAAACCAGCGCCGACAGGACTTGGGTCTTGTCGGCAAAAGCTGAGTCACCTTTTGCCTTTTTTTGTTGTTGTTATTTTTATTTTATTTATTTTTAAATTGAATAATATTAATAATGAGATATGACAACATGGGCGGAAAATCTTTGATGTTACATTTAATATTTTGATGTTACATACCTATAACATTTAACACAAATATATTGTTTGCTATGCAACAAAAGTATTTAGTAGATGGTGAAATGCCTGTTTCCCAGGGTTTTGTAGGGACATGACCTTAATAAAGGAGTTGATAGGGCCGGTCACGTGCAGGTGGGCCTTCTTGCCTCCGAGGAAAATGTTGCAATCACCTCTGACGAATAGTCAGAGTTAGGTGCGCAGGGATAAGGGTTTCCAATTGTACGCTTTAGGACCTACTACCGATTAGGCCTAGTAGGTCCAATTTATGACATTGTACAGTGGCAGGCGGGCATTTATTCAAACCAGTGATTCTAAGCGTCTATATGAGTATCTTTTACTATGGGGTCATCAAAAAATTATCAGCCGTTACATAGGTACATTTTGCCTGAGTAGGTGTTTAGGTTTTTCTATAGAATAGCTGACTTTTTCTTCGCGATTTCGCAGATGGCCCCACAGTTAAAGATGTTCGTCAAGGTGCCTAGAATCACCAGTTTGAATAAATGCCCGCTTGCCAGCGTAAAATTTTGTTATTACTTGTTATGGCGATAATGTTTAAATACGCGTTCAATGTCCGACTAAGTTGTTTGAGGTAGGGCCTACTGGGTCCAATGGTTAGTGGGTCTTAGAAGTGAGAATCTTCAGGGTCCATATAACACTCTTATCTACTTCGAAGGGAAACTTTATGACATCTTTATGGGAATCGAAAATATGAACGGCCCTAATATTGTAATGCAGGATGAGTAGGATAACTTAAGTTATTGGAATATTCGAGTACTATCTGCTAAACTATAAAGTAGGTATTAACCTACCTACTTATCTAAGTTACATATATATATCACGCCTATATCCCTTGCGGGGTAGGCAGATCATAAACGGCTGTACAAAACGGCCATATACACCACGTCTAATAAAAGCTTGACATTCACACAGTAAACTGTGTACCACCATAGTGACCTGTTGCCAGCCTGTAGCTTGAAATTGCAAAAGATCAACTCTCATAGCCCTTAATCGCTTGATAACACTCACGGGAAAGATATGGGGTGATGCTATTCTAAGCCGGCACCTCGCGCCTAGCAAAGTTCAGTAACCATTATTCGCCTAAGACGAGCATTCAAACATAAGAATCATAATTTTTCATGCAGTGCATATTTTATTTTAATTTATAGTTAACAAGTATTTAATAAGCAGCATCTAAACCTTCTTCTTTGAAAGTTGTAAGAAGAAGAAGATCTAAACCTACCAACTCAACCTACACCAGTTTTGCTTATTTACTCAATAGAGATCCAGTACATATTAGTCCCATGAATGAGTGACTCGGGTTGCTGCAAATGTAGGTATCTTAGAGTATACATAAGCAAGCTATAGAGTGTGCCTAAACAGTTCGAACTGTTGGCAGTAGTCTGGGCGCACCCTCTGTCAGTAGCAAAACGCCAGTGACAGCACTACTGAACCTCTATAACTTCTCATACATTTGACGTCTGTATCTAGGGAGCAAATATAAGCATAGGTATCTATTACCTACTAGATATATCTCTCTGTAAACAAGTTGAATGCTAAGGTATATTCCGTTCAAGGTAGGTATCTATTACCTACTAGATACATCTCTCTGTAAACAAGTTGAATGCTAAGGTATATTCCGTTCAAGGTAAATAAACACTGTAACTTTGTTGTTTCACAGTATCTGGTAGCTACGCTACGTGTAAACTATGGCATTCAAGGATAAACTTGGCTATCCTCATCTAGTCTTAATTAAAAAGTAACATTAAACTAGACTAGGAGCTACTCCATCTTACGTAAATACTTCGAAAGCTCCGGTCCTCAAAATAGAGAACTTACAGAAGGACAGCTCGCTCCCCTCTTCCGATCATTTGTACCTATACCCTAGGACTATACTTATTTTGTGAATATTTGAAATGAGGTACCTGGGTTAAACATTGTTAGGATTATTATATTATATCGGTCAGTGGACTTAGGAGGTTACTAGGTGCATGTGAGGAATATGCTGCCCAACACGGTCTTAAATATAATACAGCAAAGAGTGAATATATGGTATTTAAAGCAGGCAAAAAGTGTCCCTCACATGTACCAGATATTACTTTAAATGGTGCTCCGTTGAATAGAGTAAAATTCTTTAAGTACCTAAGTCATATTGTGACTGAGGATCTGAGCGATGATATGGATATGGATAGAGAGCGCAGAGCGTTGGCAGTCAGGGCAAATATGATTGTTCAAAGATTTAAGTACAGTTCTGCTCAGGTCAAGGTAACGCTGTTCAGGGCTTATTGTACTTCACTATATACATGTAGCCTGTGGACAAATTATTGTAAAAAATCGTGGAACTCCTTACGAGTCCAATATAATAATGCTTTTAGAATGCTGTTGGGGCTGCCGCGATGGTGCAGTGCGTCGGGCATGTTTGCGGACGCTCATGTTGATGACTTTCATGCCACGATCCGCAAGCGATGCGCGGCTGCACTGCAGAGAACTCGGGGCAACGCCAACAGTATTCTGAGCTTGATTGCTGGTAGATTTGACAGCCCTTTTGTAATACATTGGTCGAAGGTGCACCAAAATATGCACATTACAAACCCATATCTGTAAAGTATTTCAAGGACATATCTCTATGTAAGGAACATTTAAATAAATAACTATTTAAACTATGGATGTAAAAGTCTAAAAATTAAGTAAACTCTTTTGGAAATTTTAAATAACAATTAACTAAGCTAAACACTACGTACCTAACCTTAGCTATAAAAACTTTTGCCTGCAAATATAACTATGTACCTACTGTTGAAATTAAATACCTAAACTAAACTATGTATCTGTAATTTTAAATAACAACTAATGATAAACACTTGTACCTGACACTAGCTATTACAAAATCTTGCCTAAAATGTAAAACTATGGATGTAAAAGTCTGAAATAAAGAAATTTTATTTTATTTTTATTTTATTTTTATTTATTTATTTATTATATCACACTTACACTATAACACATTATAAAAATACTTATTTGCACTAGCGAGTCGTCATTTTTACCGTCCGCCCGCACCCAACGCTGTTGACACTCACTATTAGCCGGTTTGATACGGTTTGGTTTCGCGCGTAAACAACCGAAGGGGTGTAAATGTGTGTGAGAGTGTAGGAGCCAATACTTACTTTGTGGTGTAGGGACGTTTCCTCGTAGCCGTCTTTCTGTATAAGGCGCCCGCCAATACTTACTTTGTGTCCGGACGCAACCTTTGGATGAACTTTGCACCTCGTAGTCGTAGCTATAAGTAGTTTATGATATCGTGTTGATATAGTCTACTGGGAAACCTGATGCAGTAAAATATACTGCAATTAAGTACGACTGTTTACGCTCCGCCTACCTACTCTGCAAGCTATGTAGGCGTGATGTGGGTTTGTTTGGGTTTCGAAGTCGATAAACATACATTACGGTTTTCAGTTTCATTCTTCATTTCTCATAATTTTGTTTGCAACCAGTCACAAACAATTATTTCATTCACAAAAAAATATTACGCCGACATTAGTGACTAGCGTGAAAACGCCAAGCCTGACTTCTCTTTACATCCCACGTCGTAAGTAATAAATAATCTAATACACGTGGAAAAAAAATCAAAGACAGAATATAAAAAGTATATTGAAAAATAATATAAGTCCTAAGAACTGCTACGAGTGCTACGCCGCTACAGCTCACGTTCTACGTCGTAGCAAAAATCACCAGTTACAATACCAAATAAATTTTGCTTTTTAGTCACGTATCAAATATATTATTTTCCCCTGTAGGTAAATCAGCAGATATAACGAATGTATCCAAAGTGCTCGTATACGTGGACCGTCCCAGGGGTATCGTACCGTGATATACAATTTGCAGAATTACGCTTCTTTTCAAATTCCTTCGCCGAACAAAGATGTGTAATAGGATGGCCTTTTATCTGGATGATTGCTTATTTCAAAGAAAATTCCAATTCTTTTCATTACGCTTACAGAGATTTTGGATGAAATCGCAGCGGATTCTGAGCGTAATATTTCTTTGATATGTAATCAGGTTAAGTAACAAGGATTACCTTTGCTTTGCGATATGCGTACCTAATGATAATGACCTGAAGCTTACGTTGAAGAAATATTAATGTAATTTTGAGTCTCGTTTGCATTTTCTATTTCATTTAACATTTTCTCATAAAGCAAAAAGCATCAAAAGATTATCTCTAAAGATGTAACGAAATATCTCAAAGAATATTAAAATATATGAAAAATTACAGAAACTAATGTTGAAGCTTTTGATTTAGTAAAAAGACATAATCTTATAATGAATGTTGTAAGTTTGTTTTATATAATTTAAACCTATTGGTATTGAAGGTAAAATGAGTGACCCTTTTAAGATAGAGTCAAAGTCAAAACATTTATTTCTTACTTAATACAAAATCACAAAATTGTCTTTAAGAAAGTCACATTCTAATCCAATGTAATAATATAAATGGATAAGTCATTGTAAAAATTAGAAAATTTTAATGCAAATTTTTCTCTTTATAACAATTTTGTATTCCTACTTAGTATAAAATATCCCACCCAAAACATAAATGTGAAAGGCTGCCAAGTTCGATAATATTGGAATGCTTCGCCTATAAAAGAAGTGAGATCTAAATAAGTACCAAGTTCCATACACAGACCTCAGTTAAAAATAGTTACAGGAATGATTTTGACACACTTGATTTTTCGCAGTTTGGAAATAAGAATCTACTTTCCAAACTGCGGAAAATCAAGTGTGCATTCCTGTAACTATTTTTAACTGAGGTCTGTGTATGGAACTTGGTACTTATTTAGATCTCACTTCTTTTATAGGCGAAGCATTCCAATATTATCGAACTTGGCAGCATTTCACATTTATGTTTTGGGTGGGATTTCATTTATTTTTGTAAGGTTTATTTTCTTTTTTTCTTATGATTAAGTTAGGTAAGGAAATATCTCATTTACACTTTACTTTGACTAAATACAAACCTTCGTAACGAATTTTAGGTCGGTACGACGATTGGAAGATATAGATAATTTTTTTGTTTTAGTTCCTTAGGGGTATGAATTTACACCTTCATTATTTTTAAAACCGACTTACACTTGGCCATTTTCAGATTTTTTTCCTTTACCTTGACCTAAAGACCTACCTCCATGCCAAATTTCAAGTCAATACGACCATTGGAAGTGGTCTAGGTTTTTGATGAGTGAGTGAGTCAGTCAGTCAGTGAGTGTATAGTAAAAATAGCGATTTTCTGACGTCAATATCTCAAGACCTACAATAGGTACATTAATGAAATTTTGTATTTTAGATAAGTAAGTAGATCTCAACAGATACTAGAAATTTCATATGCGTAGATAAAATAGATTTTGAGTTATAGGTGGGTCGAACCTGGCCCGAAATGGTTCGTGTAATATAACCCACGGCCGGTGTGTCGCTTTTTTTGCTCGAACTTGGCGGACACACTGCCGTGTGTCTAGATTAAAATACATTGTAGGTATAAAAAATACATTTTAGGTGTTAAATGTGTTTTAATAATGGTCACAAATAGGTATCTTATGGCGCCACCGACCGATGCGATTAGGTAAGGGGTTATGCCTTCAAAATTGGAATACCTAGTTATAATTACGACTCTGATTGTCCGTCTGCGTCATAGATTTTCCACTAATAACTCCGTCAAGGACACGCCATAGAAGCCTTAAAACAAACCCCCATACAACCCCGACCACCCCGCGCAAACGACCTTCAGCTTTCCGCGTCAAACTCAGCTGTTCCTGCACAGATTGACAAGCGGTTTTTTTTATTTTCGTTCGGAAACACGATTCTATGGATGAGAAACAAGAAATTTGGCCGAAAACCGATAAAACGCCGAAAAATCGTGCGTAAAATCGTGCGTTTTGAGCGTGCAGTGGGTGTGCAGGGGCCTTACTTTGACGGTTCATTCTAAACCATTCACTCATCCAATCCAATTATTGTCTATGGCTCATTTGACAGCTAATATCGTAAGGAATCATCTGTCAAAACATTCCAAAGCAAAATAACCCGTAGTTTTTACGCAATAACGGCCAGAATCGCTGATGCCGGTCGGCACCTACGGTCCTTGACGGAGTGTTGACGCTCGGGTGCCGCTCGGCTCCTATTCGTCCTCACCGGTTATGTGTGTTTTAATAATGGTCACAAATAGGTATCTTATGGCGCCACCGATGCGATTAGGTAAGGGGTTATGCCTTCAAAATTGGAATACCTAGTTATAATTACGACTCTGATTGTACTTACTTGACAGATGATAAGGTAAGTCTCGAAACTATTTCAATATATTTTTTCTTCCTTGTTGTTACATAAGTCATGCCCACAGACACGTCATGCCCCAACTTTTTATTTTTACCATAAAGTTATTACGAGAAGAAAATATAAGCAATTTTATTATTCCATTTTTTTTCATATTATAAATATTTTTGCGAAAAATAAAAACAATAGTTGCATGCCTGATGCCTACTATAGGTTTTAATGTAGGTAATTTAAAAAATATATAGGTTTAAGTGCAGTTTTCGGAATTATAAGAGGAGAATACTTTTGTATGAAAAGACTGAAAAGAACCATTACTCGGGTTTTCACGTATTCATGAGATCTGGTTTAAGGCGTTCCGTTTTCCATACAAAAATTCAATGGAGTTATGTATGTAAAGGAGACAAGAGTCGGTTTAAAAAACGTGATGGGGAGTCCCGTGGGTATATAAGATTGTCGCAAAACACTAAAAAGAATTTTTAAATCATCAGATTTCCCCGTAAAAAGCGAGTCGCCACTTTACGAAAATAGATGGAGCTACTGCTGCAATAAATACGTTTAATTTTATTGTGCAGAAAATACTGATTATCTTTTAACTATAAGTAGTTTTGCGACAAATTTACGTGTGCCTTCATCATTCAGAATAAAGTTTCTTTAAAAAGAAACTCTACAGCTCATGTGTAACCCGACTGAAGTGCAGTTTTTCGTTTGTATGACGTAACGAACCACCTTAAGGCTCCTACCGCCCCCTCCTCTACCGGATGGTTCGAAATTTAAATAATATTCGGAAGTCGTGTTCGAGCTGGTCAATGAGTAGTTTTACAGAGGTGTCACTCACCATTCCAACAATCTTAGAAAATTTAGGTAGGTACGTACTATCAGCAGCATATCAAACTATTTGCGGATTATTCTTTGTAGGTTATTGTATAGAAAACGTTGCATGTTGAATGGTGATCCAAACAATATTCATAGTAAAATAATGACGTCCTTACATTGAACTGTTAGTTTGCTTGATATTTCTTCACATTCAGTAAAAGAAAAGAATAAATTCATCCAAAAATAAACCTTTATATTGTGATCGATCATACTTACATTTTACTAAGAAACTCTTGGAAGAAAAAGTTTTCCGAAAGTGCAAGTGGCCAGTACCTATCATTATACGCACTTCGCGCGAACTTTGACAAAAATATTTTTTTTATTGATGGACGACTATGGTCAATCAGTTTATTCATATAATATGAAGACACTTTTGCCAGCGTCCAGTTATTTAAAACTTACCAGTAAAAAAACAGCCTTTGGTTAGGTTACAACCTAAACCACCTGATTATCCGGAAAAAGATAGTTTCGTGCTTTTGAAGGCACTTTAAGCACTTAAGTCTTTGTCAGAATAAGTATGATTGATTACTTAAATGGCACCTTTACAAAACTATGTCAGAGGCCTACTAGTTGCTGCTGAAAAACTCTGACAGAAAGGTTCAATGTATTGGAGTTTCTAATGCACTCACAGCGCTATATTATATAGCGTGAAATTTTACTAGTGACCGATAGCGAAATCTCAGGACCGGCTATTGATAAGGAACAACATTCCTCAAGGAACATAGGTCGAAAAACGAAAAAATATTTTGACCTCCCATAGTAACTCAAATCTGCTGATCGGCAATTTTGTATGGGAGGTCCAAAAATTATTTTGTATTTCGACCTATGTTCCTTGGGAAAGTTGTTCTTTTCACTAGCCGGTTCTGAGTTTTCGCTATCGGTCACTAGTAAAATTTCACCTCATATAAGCGCTATATTATTCTTAAAGGTTCAAAGTGTCGGCGACTAGATCTCGCAATTGAAAAAAACAAATAAAACATAGGTTGAGATACTAATACATACATAACTGATAGCAAAAATGCAGGGTGCGCATAAGGAACAGCAAAGGTCGAAATATGAAAGAAAAAACACATAAAAATGTTGTAAAAGTATAATTTTTTGTTTCTTATAAAAGTTGTTCAGTTTTGTAGGTAGAAGAGGGTCACTTCAATATTTGAACTTAATTAAATTTAATGCGGCACGTGCGGAGTATTGTGCAGCTAGATAGGCGATCACTTTTAACTAACCGAGAAAATTTCTAAATCTTTGGGATTTCTATGGCTTGCTTTTTTGTCAAAGGTTTTTTTGTGAAGGTTTTTAATCCATTTTTATTTGGATAATCCTGTGATTTTTGGTCTTGAAATAGGTATCCTTATAAAGGGAATTCATTGCTTTATACAATTTATGGTATATTTTGGTATTACAACCTGATTCGTAGAAGAATGGGACCCGAAATGGGAACATTATTGTTTGCGTCTTTTTCATGTTACATGTCTTTTGAGCAAGATGTCAACAATAATGTTGCCATTTCGGGTCCCCTTTTTATAAATCAGGTTATACCAAGGATTCAGGGTTACCATAACGTCATCAAATAGGTACCTACCTACTCAATAAATTCGTAACCCTATTCGAACTTCCCAAAATTATCAGTAACCGCGCGTTTAAACTAAAGAGACTTTGGCCGGCGACTTATTTGTAGTCCCTTTCACATGTGCAAAGGAACAAGTAATACGTGTGTCGCGCGACAAAAGTCGCATGTGTGATCACGGTATAAATGCAAGTTTAAACATGATTGACATTCCATTTGTGGCATACAAGGCCTTCTTTACAAACAATATTTTAAAGGGTGAACCAGTCTATGAAAATGAACAACTTTCCCTCAAGAACATATGACTAAATATAAAAAAATGGGCTTCCCATACAAACTAAATCGCTCGGCTAGTGCATTTGTATGGGAGTTAAAATATGATTTTTCATTTTTCGACATACGTTTCTTGGGGAAAGTTGTTCAGTTTCATGAGTAACTTAAACCTCCTTTCGGTTTTATTGGTTGATTTGTAACTTTTTTTAGTACGACTACCTACCTCGTTTTTATCTTGCGCCCCAATGAATCAAAGTAGTACTGACATTGGCATAATTGTCATATCATTGGGCAAAATGCCATTATAAAAGTTGGAAAATAAGTTACGACAAATTTCTTGCTATAATAGAATTATTTCCTCAAAATGTGGTGCAAATGGGTACAAATGAACAGTTTGGTGGGTCTGCCTCATATAACGTTTATCTATGACCCATTCCACGTCAGTTTTGACTGCAGGGGAAACGTATCAAAACAAATACCTTTTATCAACCATTGATTCCTTGGAATGAATCCGGAAACAGTAAGTTTGTCGCAAGATTACTTGATAATGGTGTAGGTTTATCAAAAAGTTGCATCTGTGATGAGTTCAACATCGAATAGTGAGTAATAATCATATAAAGTTTAATAATTTTCAATAACCATTGACGCAAAACATTTGTACAATACGGTAGCATGGTCATGATAACAGTGAAAAATAGAGGTAACTTCACATTTTTATTTCTTAGTATTTTGGGATAAACTTCGATTTTTGGGTTTCAGGAAGCTTTTCCCCATATTTTGTAGAACAAAATTCAATTTTTTTCTGATAATGACGTGTCCTAGATTATGTAATATATAGGAAAACGTAGCTCGTTTTCAGCTCGCTTCATAGGAGCTCCCCCCTTAAGTCTTTACTTGGCAAAAAAAATGTATACTTGCCCATCTCCCTTATGGATAATAATTCTCCTTATTATATTACCAATAAGAGCAATCTACCGGACCCCGTTATATTCTGCCTGTGAGGGTCAAACCCCCCCTCCCCCCCGCCTGCTGACCCGTGAACTGAGATGAAGCCACTCGAACAGATACGCGGAAAACAGCTTGTTGTTTCAAGGTCCATAATTCAATCGATTTTTAAATTACCTTATTCAAGTACGGCCGTTGAAATAAGCCATATTTGACAACTGTCAAACCCATACTAGAAGACATATCAACAAAGAGAAATAGACCTTATGCCATAGCATTAACATGATGTCTGCCAAATATGGCCTACTGTATTAATAAGGGTTTTTATTTTTTCTCTATTTGATGGTCTCGGAGTTTTCATACAGGCATATTTGGGGAAATTTATTGCGTAGTCTTGTCGTGAACTGGCCACATGACTTAAAAATATGAAAGTGTAGAACGCATTTAATAAAAAAAAAACTCTTTTGTCTTCTTTTTATTTAATGGCTTCCTGTCAAAGTTTTTGTGAATGTTTGCCAGTTTTATAATGAAAACTTTTTGGTGCAACATTAATTCGATAATTTAAAAAAGTTTTATTATGAACTTTCTATGTGAACTGGCCACATCACGTAGAAAAAATGTAGTATGAAAGCCATTAAATAAGAAAAGAATAAAATTATTTTTCTTTTCTTTTTATGTCATGGTTTCCACGAAGGCATGCCAGTTACTATGAATGAAAACTATTTTCTGCAAAAAAGGGGTATTCTTCTAGAGGTTTAAGAGAATCTTTTAAAAATGGTTAGAGAAGAGCTACAAACATTTAAGACGTAGGTACACGTACGTAGGTATAACGCACATAACTTACAAAGAAAGTAGTCATGCCATGGACACATAATATTGTAGGACCCGCCTCATAATCTCAACGTCAATGTTGGTGGCATCTAAGGGCTATAGAAATGTAAAGGCTCAGTAGAAATCAAACATCTGTCTGTTGAGAATGCTCGCTAAGTATTTTTATACAGACTGGGAGTACGATCCAACAGGTTCCATCAGCCACACATCAACCGACCCATATAAAGGCTCAACTTATTCTGGTTTTTGATTTCATATTACCTACTAAGAATAACCTACAGTTTTATTCCATACAGTTACTAGGATGATTTTTTTGATTTGTTGATTTTTTATCTGACGCTCTTTTGTTTCGAGTTTTATTATTTGATTCTCGATTCTGACTTGTAAAGCAAGGAAATCATTAATTGTTCCATAAATAGATAGGTTGATGTGCTGCTCATAGTAGAATGTCTTTGGTACTTACTACCGGATATTGTTCGGCCCACACGTTTTGAAGTCAATTCCACAAGGTAAGAAAAGGTCAAACTTCTTTATGAAACTTCTTCTCACATCAAACTTTATACCTCCTTGATATTTTAAGCATGTTTCTTGGTTTCTGGTACTTATATTGAACGTCCCAGTAAATTGATTTCCCTATTCCTATGAAAGGAAGAAATAAAAATATACTTATTCAGTAAAAGGCAGTTGGTATTTTTAGACTAGCAACAAATTATAGAAATCAAATGTTCATTTTTTAGGCTTCCCAATGTTTATAAAAAGAAACGGTTTTCTGAGTGGAAAGGTACAAAATTAACATTGACGCAATTGTGTTTTTATGTTTTTAATAGTACGTACCTACTTAAGTATAATTTTTGTATACTTAAACCTTAAAACTCCCCTTCTTTCATGTGAGCGAAAGGATGATCTTTGTGAGCTCGTCCCCTGAAACAAAAACATGACTATCTATGACAAGACTTCAAAAACATTTAGAGCGGATACAGAAGTATAGGTACGCTACGCGTGCGTCTGAGTTGCTCGTACGATTTTAGTTCTAACACGCGCGTAGCACGCGCTCGACACGCGCACAGCACGCATACCTATACATCTACTTACATACGCTGAAGAATCCGCTGTTGAAGCTAGGTAGGTGTACATCTTACTTTCAAAAATATGAAATCTCATTATCTTCCAAAAGTTGCTAGTATTTTTTTTGTTTTGTGTTCGCTATTGATCTGTAATCAGTCGTTGACTATAAGCAGGTGATTTGTATGATGATGGCGTGCAGAGTCAGTCCTCCAGTGAGGTTTCCTCTTTGTGGAGCAGTAGTTCAATTGTCACTACTGAGGTCCATGATGTCACGTCTCTTCAGACATCTGATATAGTCAGGCATTGTAAGTTGAACAGCCAACTGGTTTGGATGCGCTAGTATTAATGATCTAAGTTCGCAAATGGAGCGGAGGCGTAAGGTACGTGCGAGCGCAGATGATCCGTTAATTACGACATCGCCGGTCCGATCGGTTCCGACAGCATGTCCAATTAACACCCTATATCCCACTGGGGCCACTGCTGGAACAACTCATCATATTGTTATATGTTGTACCTATGACTAGAAGTTTTAACATTGAGAAGCAAACAGTCCACTGCTGGACATACATCTCTTCCATTTATCAAAAATACATTTGATGGCACTCGTGGCACCACCACCACCATAATAGGAATGTCTAATGCGCTTCCCCTGTGGCAAAATAATTACTTAATTTTATTTGCCAGGTACCTATAAAATGACTACCTAGGTAGGTACGTAGCTTTACGTATTTAGTATTTTACCTACTGGCTCGCTATATCTACCTAGTACCTACCGTTCGACACGTTCAGCAAGCGTAGCGTGTTCAAAGGCATTCCGAATCAGGCTCTATCGTTAAACCTAATGCGTATAGGTAGACTAGACATAGATAAGTACTCCTAGATACATTATACATCGCTTACTCAGCCTGCGGTATCAGCCGTCCGTTGCAGTCCAAGCCGGCGATAAGCTCCACATCCTCCTTCGACAGTTTGAAATCGAAAACGCTGAAGTTTTCCAAGATGCGCTCAGCTGATGTCGACTTCGGAATCACAATCACCCCGCGGTCGATTTGGAATCTAAAAACGTAAGTAATTAACTTTTTTTACCGTTCAAATGTTATCTTTCCGTGTAACGAGTTTGTTTCACGAGAATATCACGCTGACTAGACTCGGAACATATAAAATACAAGCCTTTTTCGCGAGTATTTTCTGTTTTGCCAAAACGGTACTAGTAATTAAAGGGATTCGAAATAAATGTAACGGAAAACAAGGAAAACAAAGCACAAAATTAATTAAGGACGGGGACAAAAAAGTAAACAAGCTATGTCGCATGTCGCCTCGTATTTTTCAAGTCGTTTCCTGAAAATGTGTTCTCGCTCCTGGCTCGCGACCCAATAACTTGCGTTCCATTTGAAACAGACAAAAAATACCTACACACCATTGCCAGCAAACCTACCCTTTTAAAGGACCAGCTTTTACTGGCTTTTCATACAAATACTAAGAAAAACTACATAAATGGGTAGGTGGATTTGCAGGATCAAGACAGTGATCCTACTACTTTATTTGTTCTCCAGACTCAAACCAGACGTGGGATGAGGATGTTTGAGCGATACATTATTTGGTTGATTGGATATTTGGTTCTACTTGCTTAAAATTAGGCTTTCATTTCTTCCTTGATTCGTATCTTTACCACGTGGGCGACACAGTGATTTGGCAAAATCATTTTCTTGCTATTATATATTAAATATTAATAAGATGGTATAATAAAAATATAATTGTTACTACGTCAAATCATCGTCACACTTAAATAACTGGGAGTAGCTGGGATTTCAAAGTTTTCCGAGGTTATAAAACTACCTACATACATACATAGGTATATCACGCCTACATCGCTTGCGGGTTAGGCAGAGCGTAAACGGTCTTTTACACCACGTCTGACAAAAGATGGAGAGTAATTCAGAAGACTGTGTATCACTAGGGACTTACTATAGAGACAGGTTGTCAGCCGGCCCCCTAAAATTGCAATACACATCAACTCTTATAATCACCCATGGGCAAGATATGGGGCGGTGCTATTCTAAGCTGGCACTAAAACTACCTATAACATAATAATAATATCCGACACAGCTGCTGTGGAAAACAAACTTCCTATCCTAGCTAACGTTACGCTGCAATACCGTTTGAGCTCACACATCGATCCGCCAAATATTTAGTCTCCTCCGTCTAAAATTACCTTCAAGTAAAATTTGAGTTTTAGGTACTACGAGTCTACGACATTGTTTATCAAACTAGTAGGTATAAATATAGCCCACTGAATAAACGTTTGAAATCCTTTACAGAAATAGGTTCAGGGTCACTAGGAGATATTCATCCTAAAATACAAGAGTTCTGGACTCTTCCTTCAGGAGTTGTCACTCCTGAAAAGCCAAAATCTCCATGTTTTTTTTTTAGTTATTTATCGAAAATAGATTTGATCTAAAAAATGTCTAAGTCAACTAGGAAGCTTATACAATTATGAACTCAACGCTAGTTTTGCGGATAATCGATCAAGGCATCGTCTTTCAATTCGCAATATTGGTTTGGCAGTATACAAGATATTGTATTCTCTATAACCCAGTATGTACTGTCTACTACTCTGGCAACTTAAATCCCGGATGGATAGTTGGTAAGTGGTTTTCAAACTATCCCTGACCGTTCCATTAGAACAGGAGATGTCGTGGTTTTGATTTTAATGTCGTAAGGATCACGGGAACCAACCCTCTATGTACTTACATACACTACTAAGTAGTACTACCACGTACTGCCTACAGCCACAACAATCCACTGCTGGACATCGTGCCTCCTTCAGTATACCTTGCACTGCGCTCGCTAATCCACACGCGTGGAGTAGCGAACGCAGTGCAAGGCATTGTAAATAGTTACAAAATTAGCTGCCTTTCACGACACCCACGGTTAGAATTATAAACGGGGTGATAGATGGTAGTCTTAGCTAGTATCATACGGTCAGCAAATCCAAGAAACCAGCAAACATAAAACCAGGAGAGCTTACCGAATCAGCACCTGGGCAGGTGTTTTCTTCAACCTAGCAGCAATGGACTTGACTTTAGGATCTTCGAGCAAGTGTGGGTCCCCCGGTTGCGCCCAAGGGCGGTTAGGGCTCCCAAGCGGGCTGTATGCAGTCACCGTTATATCTCGAGCCCTACAGAAGTTGATCAGCTTCTGCTGGTTCAAGTACGGATGACATTCCACCTGGAAAAAGCTAAAAATTATTTCATGGAACCAAGACAGTCATGTGAAACCTTACAACTCAAGAATAACGAACACATTGAACAAGGTTTAAAAAGGTGAAATTAAAGTACAGGCACTGTACGCGGCGTAGTGCACCGTCAATGTGACAGCGTCGTGCCACTATGCTCGCGTGGGCATTCTGGTATTTCATACAAGCCCGTACGTACCAGTAATTTTGACAACGGCATGATGCGCAGTGCGCCCGAAGTTTTATTTCACCTTAAAATAAAACTCGCCTTCCATAACATGAAAGAGATTTTTAAAAATCCGTACATTCACCTGCTAAAATGTAGAGATTCATTTAATTAATTCGATAACGATTTGGCAGAGAGCCATTAGAGAGCTCAGTAAATTAGGAAGTCTTAAGTTTTTAAGCTTCGTTTTTCGCTCTGTGAAGCTTTTTTAAAAACTTTTTGTAGAAAAAAGCAGATAATGTTGTAAGTGGATAAGAATCTTTTAGGAAAGTAAGCTTTGGCAAACCTATAGTTCCAGCGTTTCGTGGAAATGATTTTTCGCTTTCTAAGAAAACCCTAAAGTAATTAGATAACTAAGTACTTATTTCTGAGTTCTGAAAAGGTCAAACCTGCAAAACACCCACATACGAGTATTCGACAACTTTATCAACTTACTTGCCGACTTACCTAATAGTTTACCTACACGTGCCAAAATGCTAAAAAAGGGTTCTAAAGATACTTAGCTAGAGCTTGATGATTGAAACATGATCTAAGCAAAGAAATAATATACTTAAATCTGAGTAGGTAGGTACGTTATTAATTTCTTCATGTGTTTCAGGTCTGAAAGTGTGACAGAAACCTTGTAAAACTATCAATAAAATCTCTAGAAAAATTCTTATTCTATATCAGTCCCACCTGATTAGTGACCGGCTTAATTTTAGCTACTTCGAGAACTCTCTCAAGTTGTTTAGAGTTGAAGTTGCTGACGCCGATGCTCTTGACGAGGCCTTTGCCGACGAGCACCTCCATAGCCCGCCATGTGTCAACATAGTCGACGTCTGAGTAAATCACTTTGCCGCTAGCGTCCGCCGGGAATGGGTCTTCTCCTTCCTGTTACGAAGGAAAGCAATTAGAGAGCGCTTTGTTTAAACTCTAAGCTGGGCAGGCGAAATCTTACAAGCGCATCAAAGGTACTGGCCACAATGGACTGAAATTGGTAAGTTGTTCAAGAATTTGTCAGATGATTGGTTTTATAGTCTAGTTGTAGAGAAAAGGGCACAACATGTCATCAAAATAATATTTAAAAATTCATAAAATGATATATATATAACGTCGTTAGCGCACCAGCGTTTTGTCTATTTTACAAGTTCGCTTCACAGACAGGACAACATATTTAGCTGAATCTACATACCTAACTAATGATAATGACTAATGTGCTTCTTACACCCTGTCTGAATTCAGACACTGACTGATTCGGCTACCTACATACGTACCTTGTTCTTCTTTTTCAACTTCTACCAAACTAATGAAAAACTAAGAACATAAAAATATGAGTTTTTCGGTAGAGTAAGATGAAAGAAGCCGTGTTACGGAATATCTTATTAGGCAATACCAACTTACTTTATAAGCCATAGGCCAGTGAATCAGGTACAGGTCCAAATAATCCAATCCGAGGTCGTTGAGTGAAATTTTCACAGCTTTCTCGACTAAATCCGGCCGGTGGAACGTGTTCCATATTTTTGAAGTTATAAAAAGGTCCTCCCTTTCGGAAAAAACAGATATTAATAGACAGGTCCCTTAAGCCATCGCCAGATAAGTAGAGGTATAAGACGATTATTTAGGATGCTAAGGCCTTAAAAGATCATTTTGTGGGGACTTTTCTTTTACGTTAAAAGGTTTTATTAAATCTTTAAGCATTAAAGCTGTATGTAAGTATTATTTTTCATGTTGCCTCAAGCTTTTTCCAAGAAAGCTCAAATAGAGCCAGTGTTTATTTTATTCAATTCAACATACACATTACACATGTCACGCCTTTATTCTTTGCGGAGTAGGCAGAGTAATATGGTCGCTATCAGCTCGCGTGACAAATACCTTTTCGATAGCCATTACCTATATGATAAGTTGTGGAAATAAGTAGGTATAGGTAAGTTAGGTAGGTACTCGAGTCCCCTACGCGCATTTTTTCCGACATGATGTGATGCTTCGTATAGGTACTATCCGGTATCACATGGTAAAAGTAGGTACATTCTTAACTATATTTTATAATAACTTAACACGTAGTATCGGTTGTCTGGTCCCAGGTTTGATTCCCGGCCGGGGTTGGATATGTTTGTGTATGTTCGTATCTGGCACCCTCATACAGAGAATGTGTGTGTAACGATGTGTGCTCACGTTAAGTACCTATTGGAATGAATAAACTGGTTCAACTTACCTCTTGACGACACCTTGTTTGATTTTGTCCCTGATGGCCTGCCCGACCTCTTTCTCGTTGAAGTAGAGATGCGCGCAGTCGATGTGTCGGTAGCCCAAGTCGATCGCCACGCCTACTGCTTTGGCTACGAGGCCCGGCTCTGACTACAATAATGTATTAAATAAGCAGGTATAATCAACGAATTATGGTATAGGTACTAAAACTACAAGAAGAAATATTATGGAGTACCTAGAAACGACAATGATGATTGTAGTTATATTGATGAAGGTTCTGTAGCGGCAGCCACGCAGCGTAGGACGGCATACAAGAATTAAATCAACTTGATCCCTACCGTAGGTTAGGTAAGTAATCAAACTTCCATAGAAAACACACCATAGTCAAGTAGGTTTGCAGACTTATAGAGGCAGGCACTGTCAGCACCACCTCAACCTACCCATTCATGGGGTGCATATAGGGTGCAATTTTATTAGTGGCGGATCCGTTAAGGGTGTGTTCTGTCAATGAAACTGAACAACTTTCCCCAAGGAACATAGGTCGTTTCTATTTCTAGGTAGGTACACTTATTAAGTGTAGGTAACCAGTACCTATGTGGTACGTAAATCGATGTACTGCTAATAGTATAAGATATTTAGACTGGATTCAGTTAAGTCCTTGAAGAGCCTATTTCCAAAAATATTTATGAAACAACTTACCTGCCAAGTTCCAAGTCCTAGAATAGGGCAGGTCAGCCCATTGTTGAACTTCACTGTAGGCACCTTGGCAGACATCGCGAATACCATACACACTATACAAACTCGAGAGTAAAATGAGCTTATTATCACAGCTATCTCAAGTTTATCAATGTCTTATTTAGTTTGGCATTGACCTTAGGTATTTGTTTATGTAATAGACTGATAATAACTTGTTTGCTTTATAACATAATATTTTATATCTTCCTATCTGTCTTAGGTAGGTAAGTGCAAGTATAGTAAGTAGGTACCTAGCAGTGGCAAAGGGTTCATCGTCATGATTCCCACTGGCTTCCCTACAGAAATTTACAAATCCATTCTCTCTCTCATAAATTTTTTTGCTAAAATGTCACCCTTTGCCACTGGTAGGTAGGTATATGTTTTTGTAAATGGGTAAAAGGTGGAGGGCCATGGAAAGTTTGTACCCACCATCACAGCTTTTGATTTGAAATTAAATGGTAGCTAATGAAAGCTAGTATGTACCTTCTTACCTATTTCATATTCTAAGCTAGAATAATTTAATTTTATTATTACAAATTAAATTATTACAATGTAGGTAATATTGGTCAAGAAAAACTATCTAGGTTTATACCTAACTTAAATATACTGAAGGTTCAAAGGTAGGTACTATTCATGTGATGAGATGACTTTTTTATAGTAAGGATTTAAAACATAAAAAAACGACATTAAGTCTTAATAATAATTTACTATAACAACCAGAAAATAAACTTTATACAGGACTACTTAAAACTTATTTCATTTCTAATGCACATTTACTGTAAATTGCTTGAGGAACCTTCTGCTAAAAGCGCTTGTTCTGCCGCTAATTTCTTCGCTTCCCTTTCTGGCTTCACGTACATGAAATACTTGTAGAAGTGGTCGCCCAGTAAAACTGAACCATACAGGGTTAAACCAATGCAGGTTAGCACGACCCCTCGGTGCAACTTGTCGTATAACATATTACGAGCATATTTCTTCATGATTTTCTGTAAATTGAACACAAAAACAACGTTACATAAACATAAAATTAGGATAGAAATAAGGCAATTTCAATGTACTATCTAAGGCAACGAAATTGAAATTTAAGGACTTCCATGCTATATATATCTAATAATATGAAGGAAAAAAGTCAAATAATATATCAAACTTACCTAAACTATGAAAAACCCACAATTTTAACACGAAAACCAAGGAAATCGGAAAATTTTGAGGTTACCAGAAAAGTCAAAACAATTGAAATGTCAAAGGGAATGCGCTTTTTTTTGACCGCTACAAGAATAGTAAACAAGGCTTGTGTCAGTGTATAGCGATAGCTCTTTTTGTTTCGGTGCTGGCGCCAATATTGCACAAAATAGTCGAGTCAAAGGGTTGTTCGTTTATTTTACTATTTTTATCGATATTGGATTTGTTTGTAGGGCAAATTTGTCGCCTCTCTACTAATGTCACCTTCCCCTCCCGCCTGCACCAATACCCCTCCGCCCCCTCTCATTTACTTCGTGAATTTATTTAATAAAACAAGACATGAAGCAGTAAATGCGATAAATCTAAAATAATTTATAGCATTATTCACATAAATATGAGTAGTAGGCTTGGTCTAATAAGCTACACTAGATTTAAAACGATTCGGTTAATATCAAGAGGTTATAGTTCTAAAGTTCCATCTAAACCAGTGGTTCCTTTAGTAAAACAGGAACAAACCAAGGTGAATGTGGACAAAAATACAATAGCACTCTTAGAAAGACTGTCTCTGGTGAAATTTGACAGCGAAGAGGGTGTTAAAGTGCTGGAGGACTCAATTGCATTTGCTGATAAAATTCTTCACATCAACACAGATGGTGTTCAGCCTTTATACTCAGTTTTGGAAAATGAGTGAGTAATTTTTGATATCCTATTATGATACAAACATAAAGATAGTCTTTGTATTACCTATAATGTACCTACCTACTCGTTCAATCCAATTCATAATCCCAAATAGTTACTGACTATTATGTACTGACTTAGATTGACCAAATAATGTGTAGTATAGGAAAGGCAAGCATAAAAAATTTTACACCTTCCATTTGTTCATGATGTCTGCTGCATTGGTCAGCTAGTTAAAATTATTTACCTAATTTCTGACCCACTTATACTTCTTCTTATACTTTCTTTCTTTTACAGAAATCTGAACTTGAGAGCTGACGAAATCACCCAAGGAAATTGCCAAAAGGAGATTTTGAAGAATGCTGCAGTTGTGGAGGATGACTATTTTGTTGCACCACCTGGCAACATACCTCTGCATGAAGTAGAAATAGAAGATAAAGAAAAATCAACTCAAAAACTCGTACAAAATGCTAAAAGCACTAAATCTTAAAAAGTTCTTTAGCATCTTAGAGTCAAACAATAACATTGTAAAATATAGAATAGAAGAACCAAGTACAATATTGAAACAAAATATCTACACTAGTTGGCTGCAATCAATACTAACTAAAACCCAAAAGCATTTACCAGTATACCTAAGTAGTAGACTCAACAAGAAGAAACCAGAAAAAATACCTTTTGGCTTCATAGACAATTTTACACTTGAAGAACAGCAAAAAGATGTTGAATTAGACCTGGAAAAATGTTCTCCAAAAGAAAAGTTGGATCTGAAGTTCAACCTAATAGTTCCTAAACAAGATACCATGCAGTATTTCATACAATGGCAGAGATACCGAAAGTTTTGGTGGAGTTCTGTAAGTTACTCTAGTTACAATAAACATTAAACAACACTCTGTGTTAATTTGTTGTTTTTTGTTATTTAACATTTTACCATTTAATTTCTTTTCTCCAAAGATGATAAGACTGACTGACTTTTCTCCAAAGGTTATAAGTTATGTTATTACATCTTGGTTGTTAACCATTACATTATTGAAAACCACCACACTAAAACCATCCAGTAAAATACTTAATGTATACCTTTGTGACCAAAGCATATATCTGTTTTATAGATAAAATAAGACATGCTAATTATTTAAAAATATATATATTTTCCCTTTTTTTCAGATAACCACAACACCCAGCTTATTTGGCATAGGTGAAATAAATCATGGTGAAACTACTTCCGAGGGCAATATTGTCGCTAAGTTTCCATGGGGCCCTGAAACTGTGGAAACTCTTCACATCACCTCTGAGGATACTGTAAGTTTGGTAGACCTACATAGATTTTGTTTTAAAGAGAAAGTGTAATATTAGTTACTAGATAGGTAGGTAACTACCAAAATGCTAGTGATAAAAATGGTATCAATCATTTACCTACCGGCCGCTTTGGGATACTATAACAAATAGGTAACTAGGTAACGTAATTCTTTGCAGAAAATACCAGACACATCACATCTCTCATGTACTATGTGCTTGGAAAAAGCATTACTAATTAAATTATTAGATGGACTTACTAATAGCAGTAAAACAGGATATCTTCGGCTACACAGAAAAATGGCGCCGTATAAAATGTCTTTTGCACTTGATAAAGGTAAATTTCAAAGGTTTTTGACAAAAGCTTCAACATTCTTTGTAAACTTGTAGCGTCTCGACAGGTTTTATCCCATTCTCAAAATGTCTAATATTCGAATAATTACCATTTCGTAAAATGTCCATCCATACATATAATACTTCTTTTCTTTTAAAAGTAAAAGAACCTACAGATGCAAAATATGTTTTTTTCAGGGGTAGTTTGCGCCCCCTCCCTTTTGATGAAGGTTCCCCCCTTTCCCTCCTCAATACGTAAAACAAATATGAAATTCTTGGGTTTGACCTTAGAATTCCTTTGGATGTATTTGTTTTATTTGTAAAGAGTTTAGAGGAAGAGTTTAGAATTATGATCAAAAACATCAAGGGCCCATGTTATTAATAAGGTCAATCCTACCAAAACTCAAGTGATTGTGATAGGTAGCCAAAGCTACATCTCGAGGATAGATTTTTCACAGATTCCTCCAATTGTATTTGACGGAGTACGGATTCCTTACAGTGAATCTGTGAAAAACCTCGGCATAATGTTCGACCGAACTCTCTCATGGCAAAATCAAGTCGCGGAGGATAGCAGGAAGGTGTTTGCTTCATTTCACTCCTTGAAAAGGCTCAAGAATCTTTTGCCGATCAATACAAAAATTGCTATAGCTGAGTCCCTACTCTTACCTATCCTCGATTACGCTGACATCGCCTACCCGGATCTGACAGAGGAGATGCTCAATAAGCTGGAACGATTACAGAACGTCTGTATACGTTTTGTATTTAATCTTCGCAAGTTTGACCACGTATCTTTTTACCGGGCGCGCCTTAAGTGGCTCCCGATTCGCTTGCGAAGAGACTATCACCTTTTATCTTTCCTTTATACTATTCTTTTTAATCCTTTGTCTCCTCATTATCTTAAAGAAAGATTTCATTTTCATTCCGATACTCTGAATCGCGCACTTCGCCCTTCGCGATGCCTCTCTCTTTCTATCCCTACTCACTCTACTAACTTCTACTCCAATTCTTTCACCGTTCGCGCAGTGAGGCTCTGGAACTTGTTGCCTGCTTCTTTGAGACAGGCACCATCCCTTGAGACATTTAAATCTCGTTTGAAAGCCCACCTGTTCTCTCTTCCTTCTTCATAATTTTTAGCTCCTATTATTGTTAACTTTGGTTGTAACTTTGTCTTTTTCATCATCATTATTTAATATATATGTAGGTATATGTATGTATAGATAGGTATTTATAGTTATATGTATTTATTCTTATATATTAGGTTTAGTATTTAAAATTAGGTAGTGGTTGCCGGAAATGCCTCCCCGCTATTATTCTGGTTCACTCTCCTCTGCCCTAAGGTTGCCTGGAAGAAATTGCTTCTGAGCAATAAGGCCGCCTATTTGTACATTTCTCTGTAATTGTGTATTCCTCTTCTGTATATAACTTTCTGTGCAATAAAGTATATTCTTATCTTATCTTATCTTATCTTAATAATTATCATTTTACGAATTGGACATTTTGCGAAATGGTAATTTTTCGGATTGGCCATGTTTAGGGTGAGAATCCACCAGAGCTGTGCGAGGAAAATGTGTCGTACGAGGATGCGTAGCTGTGCTGTGGAAATGTGTAGGGGTTTCCACCAAAGCTGTGCGAGTAAAATGTGCCGTACGAGGATGCGTAGCGGAGCTGTGAAAATGCGCATTAATGTGCGGAGCGAGGATGCGTTGCGAAGCTGTGAAATGTGTGAGCGGGGGGAATGCGATGTAGTGGAAACCTCGCAACACATTTCTCGCAACGCATTCCTCGCAACGCATTCCTCGCTACACATTCCTCGCAACACATTCCTCGCACACATTTCTCGCTTGTTTTGTATGTAGAATGGCCTCGCTTCGCTCAACCCTATTCCACCAGAGCTGAGCTGAGCGAGGCTAGGAAAATGAAGTGATTCTATTGGTGGATTTTTTCCTCGCTCACCGCCTCGCTACCTCGCACAGCTCTGGTGGATTCTCACCCTTAGAATGGTTTAAAACGTGCCGAGACGACTTGTAGAGATTTTTTGTAGAGTTGTTATAACTTTCTATCTTTGCAGAATCAAAAGATGTTGACACTTTAAAGGACTTAGCCAGTTTACTTCACTGCAGACTGGCCAGAAACAGAATATCCACTTTACTACCAGATTTTCTTCTCTCACAGGAGTCACAGGTATTTTACCTTTATTTTACTGAATAAAGTAAATAGGATAGTTTTAGCTGTCTTGCATATTTAAGACAGAAGAATAATCGAAACCTTTAACATGTTTGGTTATTTTATAAAGTTTAATGCCTCATAATCTTAAAGGGATTATGCTACATTAGCTTTGATGTTATGGTCACACTTGCAACTGCAAGATATGCAAGTGCCAACCATTTTGCATAAAATTCACACGCTTCTTAATGGTACCTACACTAAACTGTCCTATATTTTCAAACCTCATATTATTTTGCACCAGTTGCAGGAAAATCTTCAAATCGGTGTTGCTTATACGATAGTGTTGTCGGATAAAACACTTTCTGATGGGATTTTTCATTTGCTTAACAGCAGCACCATGTTAAAGGTAAGGCCTAAAGTAAATCCACTTAAAGTGAATGCTGATTATGAATCCTAAGCGGCACCACAGGGCAAATTTTAACTGACAATAAAAATGCAACAATTTCACCACATCCATGGCATTTTTCATTTCTAATCTAGATTAAAGTGCATTCAGGTGTTTAGGGTAATCAAATCAATTACCTACACGTCCTTTTCATTTACTAAACCGTGATGTGCAGTGTAATGGACTAATGGTTCTAACACCACTTTTTGCATACTGTTTGGAAAATGTCATCATAACTATTATTAGCAAACCAGAACACAAAATTCCATGACTGGACTTTTGTTTACCTACCTTGAATTAAGGTAACCAAAACTTGCGTGCTTAATTTTGTACAGTAAAAATATTTCCAATGATTTCTTACCAAATGATATAATTATTTATTGTTATTTCTTGCCTGTTGGTTCCGCATCAACTTGAATTAGCGCTGTTACTTTCCGTCAAATAGTTTTAGGAAAGGATTGACATACATAAACATTAGAGGAGTTAAGTATCTCCTATCCTCTTCTAAACCTGTGTGACGGAAAGTGACAGAGCTTATTTAAGGTAAGTTGAGAGAATTTATTTCCCGAATTGCCGCCAGTACCTAGTTGATTGTATGTATGTACCTAGTTGAATAACGTTAACTGTTTTCTTTTTCAGGAACAAGTGCATGTAGCAGATTTTGATACTTACGCGGGATTATTATTTGCAAAATAGATAAATGTAATGTTTTACAAGCAGTAAGAACTATGGAATATGTTTATGTGTAGTGTAGTAAGATAAATAATAAATAAACCCAAAATTCAAAACAGATTCATAATTTAGTTTTAAATTGACTATGATCCAGTTTCATTTCCATAGAGCTATAATTTAATTATGTACCTAAGTACCACTATATCTATTAAATAATTTTGCGGTTTCATAAAATGACACACATAATTATCACTTTTATAATTTTATTCATGAATTCTTATTGCAAGACATTAAATCCTTAATGGCTAAGGTAGGTAAAAAACGTTACTTTCGAATTAACATACATTCAATTTATTTATTTTTGTTGATCCTATTATTTTCTTACAGTGGCATCCATGAGGGTACCTCACTTTCAACCTATTTGTTGCATTCAATGACATGCCTATGCAATAAAACTCTAATGAACCTAAAGATATTAATAGTTGGCTATAATATTATTACAAATGTCGCTACACCGTAATAACTGCCAGCCTTCGTTGGCTAGAATGCTATAAAATAAAATTTCATGACCTTATATTTAAAGGAAACTGTGTGGCAATGTATGGAAGGTAGTTTACAATACATTCATCCCATACATCGGCGAGACACGTCTACAAGTCGCGGAAAACGACAATCAGACAAGTACAGATTTATACTATTCAAATTTAAAAGTTAAAGAAAATGTTAGCTATGATAAACTAATACCAGTTGTAAGATATCAGATACAATAGTAATATCAAGGAAGATATGTGGCTATAAAATAAACATTGCACAGTAAATATGGTCAGTACCATTTAAATTTTAAATTAAATATACATTAAGTTCATCATCACACAAAATTGCATTAAGTGATTCACATTTTCACTCTGTACAATTGTACACTAGATCTTAGGTAATATTATTGGCTTATAAAATATCATTAAAGACATTTTAGTCAAAATTGTTTTATCGCAAACATTAATTCACGCGTCTTTAAGCCGGCAACTGCAGTTTCTTCCCTTTGAGAACTGAAACAATTCAAAAAAAATAATTAGTATTACCTATCATCAAGTGGGTAATTAGCTAATTATGTCCTTACACTTATATGGCAATTTATTGATTAGATAATTTACTCACTGTACAATTTAAACCATTGAAACTAATAATGGTTTTGAGGGAACTGCAAGAGAAAAATTGTTTATATTTGGACTGCGAATTTAAAGATACCATCAAATCAAAACCAATCCTCTATAGTCAATTTCAACAGTCCGCTGTTGGACATGTCCCCCCCCAATTAGTGGGTATTTTCCAAACTCTCCACTATTGGCAGGTGGACTAGCGAATGCAGTATATTCAAAGGGAAGCTGCTACCCATTCCCTGGATTTATTACTTATCCCTAAGGTAATAGTGTCTTCATTCAAATGGTGGATTTCTTTCTTACAAAGGTAAAATTCTCATTTACCTTTTGTGATGTAGAGATAGAAGAAATCACAGTAGAGCACGGTCTGCACTACTCCCGCCACAATAGCGATCACCTCGTAGTGGTCTTCCACGAAGTAGCGGTATAGCTAAAAATAGAAAGAAATATTTTATCAAGAACAAGAAACATAAAACTTAAATGTTTTTGAAAACAAATTATGGCTACAAATGTTGTAAAAATAATACACCTTGTATACTGATAGTAGCAACACCATCTCCCTAATTTGTGGTATCAGTAATATGAATCTAGGTATGAGTAAACATCCATGCATATGGCATCCTTTAAGTTCAGTGACCTCAATCTGTATGATCCAATTTGGTAGTTCAATTAATTTAAAGTACAGTGTGGACTCAACTTGTTCTTTATATTGATTAGAGTACTTTACTATCGCCGGCAAAACAACCTACCATTAATGGGACATTTTATACCTACTGGTTATTCATACAAATACTGAGAAATACCAGTTTTAGTTAATTCCTTAAGTAGGTGGATTTACTGGCATAGCATTTGAACTAACATAATTTCATCTGACACTAAAAGAAAAATATGTGTGAAGAGTGAAATAATATAGTAATGTATGCAGCACTTCTTCTCATGTTGATGTACATTTCATAATAAAATGGTAATGGTTAAACAGGCTGTATTCCCACAACTCTACGTCTCACACTACTCTGCTACATTTAATAAAGCATTGTGCACTTAGAAATTGAAACTAAGATTTTTATTCATATGCTGAATCTTTTTAGGTATTCTTTGGTTCTATTGCCAGCAAATCCACCTATCCATTTAAGGACCTACTTATATTGGTTTTTCATACAAATATAATGGGATCTAAGTTTTTTCTATATTGTTGTTTTACACGTTGTATTGTTTGTAAGCAATAAAGTGTTAATCTATCTATCTATGGATTTGCTGGCAATAGTACCCAAGCAGTGCTGAATATTATTGAATTTTCCATTGTACAATTTAAGAAAAAACAAAACAATATTTAGGGTTAAATTTAATTAAGTACAAATATTTTAAGGGTGTTCAACTTACAAAACGAAACACCTTTTTGTTAGAAAAATTTCATTGCAATATGAAAATAATCATTGGATGTCCCATATTAAGTGACAAACTTTTTTCCAAATGTTTGTACGAGAGATTAAATTGTTTTTTTCATTTATTTAAAGAAAAGTTTTAAATATTAGTTTTTTAGTTTACGAGTAAAACACCCCCTTAAATAATTCTACTTAGGTAAAAGTAGCCTTATATGTTAGGTTTTTACAAACAACATTCATTTCATCCTGGAAATAAAGTATTCAGAATACATACCCAGTTCAGCAGGTACAGTGCTCTGTAAGATCCAAGGGCAAACAGGTAGTGCGATGTGATACTCTCTGCCTCGCCGGTCTTTGACACGAGGAACAGCTGCGGCAGGATGGCAACAGACTCCAGGTAGATCGAGAATGTCCACAAAACCTGAAATGTTTTGAAATTCAAGATTTGTTATACAGAAAAGTTATGTTTGGCAGGCATAAATAGGTAAACAACTACTTAGGTTTTTTTAAAACATGATGCAAAACAAATATTTAAGACATCATTTAGAACAATATGAAGACAGATAAATGGCATTGCAGATTTTTAAGTAGCCATAATTTTTTATGTTCTCATGTTCTTAGCATAAAATTAAATACAGACAATATTTACAATACCTGCTCTCATAACTCTTTAACCATCTGTGTGGATGTAACAATGAAAACACTCCCACACAATCACAGTGATTGTGCACACCTACTGATTATACACAGAGCTACATACTAACCTCCATCAATGTGAACTCATGGTTGATGAGCAGAGCAAGCACCAGGCAAGGCACCAGCAGGAATTCAATCCGGAATGTGTCGTGGTTGTGGTCGTACGTCGCCTTGAACTTCACGTACATCAGATACACAGTCGCGTACGATGCTACGATGAACACCAACTTCATAACAGTGTTATACGTAGAGATGTACGTCGTCAGCAAATCCAAGTACCGCGAAGTGTACACGATGGAAAAAAGTATCTGCGACTTTCCCGATATACCTGCAAGGGCAAGTAAACAGCTAATGAACGAGAACAGAACACCTGTTAAAATAATACACGACTGAGAACATGCCGGTTACAGATCGAACTTTACACCAAAAATATCGTTACCTGCACATGATCTGGTCTTCCAGATTTTGAGTAATAATATTATTATAGCTAGGAGATGGGATAGGTCACCCAACAAACGGAATATATTCATGCTTTATTATTTTTTACACCAAATTACACCCAAAAATGCGCCGCGTATACTTTTCATTCAACCAAAATGACGTGGCTGAATGACACAAATACATGGTGTTGCCATTTTAAAAATAACATAATTAGTGCTGTGGTATATCGAACATTTATGTCCTATGCAACAAAACCGATTATGCACTACAAATTCCGCTATCTGGTGCAACACTATGTTGGTGACTGACAGATGGGATGAGAGGTTATGTTTTTCACGTGAGAAGTGCGTTGCGAAATTGTAATTCCTGTAAATTAACTCTAAAATAACTCCGCAAAAATGGTGCGGCATAATAATCAGTTGCCGAACAACTTGACGCAATTGCAGAACTTGATAAAGAGGGATCCAGAATCGTACAAAGAAGAGTTTCATCAGCAACTGGCGCACTTCGATACTACGTTGGAAATCTTCAATCTGAACCCTACGCAATACAACAAGAAACTAGATGAACAAGTTATGTTCCTTGCCCAGGTAGCACAGTGCTATCTGAACGAGATGAAATCATTTCCACAAAAAATTGTGGATGTGCTGAAAACTCACAACACTATTCTACACAATGAAATGAGACTGGCTCTCTGCAAATGCTTGATATTATTGAGAAACAAAAACTTTATAACTCCATTCGACTTATTAGAGCTGTTCTTCACACTGCTGAAATGCCAAGACAAAAATCTAAGAGAGTTTCTGAAAACCCATATCATATCAGATATCAAAAATATGAATGCAAAGCACAAGGATATGAAGTTCAATTCAACACTGCAAAATTTTATGTTTTCAATGTTGCGTGATTCGAATGCAAAAGCAGCAAAACTGTCCCTGGATATTTTAGTAGAGTTATACCACAAGAACATTTGGAATGATCACAAAACTGTCAATATTATTGCTGATATTGGATGCTTTTCCAAAATCACAAAAGTAATGGTAGCATCACTCAAATTCTTTTTGGGTCGAGATGAAGAAGAAAAGAAGGATGATTCCGATAGTGAAGAAGAGGTAGACCCTCGTGACACCATGGTGGCCAACAAATTTAACAAAAAAACTAGAAAGAGAGATAAAATGGTTGACAAAGTCAAAAAAGTTGCAAAGAAAATCAAAAAGAGGAAGGAGAAAGCACCAATATTCAATTTCTCTGCTCTGCATTTGATCAACAACCCTCAAGGATTAGCTGAAAAACTCTTTAAGCAAATTGAGTCTTCAAATGAAAGATTTGAAGTAAAGTTGATGACTCTGGATGTGATATCAAGACTGATTGGTCTACACAATCTGTTCTTATTCAACTATTACCCATTTATAGCTAGACTGTTGATGCCACATCAAAGAGAAGTGACAAGAATCTTGCAATTTGCTGCACAGTCGGCCCATGAACTTGTTCCACCTGAAGTTATTGAACCTGTTATGAAAGCTATTGCTAACAACTTTATTACTGAAAGGAATTCCACTGATGTAATGGCAGTTGGCTTAAATGCTGTCAGAGAAATCTGCGCCAGGTGTCCTCTTGCTATAACTGAAGATCTTCTTAGAGATTTGGTTCAATACAAGAACTATAAAGAAAAGTCAGTTATGATGGCAGCAAGATCTTTGATCCAGCTGTACAGACAATCCATGCCAGATCTCTTACACAAAAAAGACAGAGGGAGACCAACAGAAGCCAGTTTAGAACTTAAAACCAAAAAATATGGTGAACAAGAGATTATCAACTACATCCCTGGTTCTGAAGTTCTTTTAGAAAAGGAAGAGATAAAAGAAAATGATAAAAACACTAAGAATAAGAAAGGGAAAAAGAGCAAAAAGAATGATGATTCTGATGATGAGTGGGTTGATGTAGCATCATCAGATTCTGAAATAAATATATCTGACAGTGAAGAAGAAGAAGAAGATGAAGAGGAAGAAGAAGAGGAGTCTGAAGTAGACGAAGCTGATGAGGTTGAAGAAGAAGAACAAATAAATGAGAAAGATGAAGTTACTAATGAGAATGAACAAAAAGATCAGGCTCCTAAAGAAAACAACACTCAAAACAGAAAAATCCTTAAGGCAAAGAAAAAAAATAATGCAGCAGACAAGGAAGAGAAAGTTAAAATCGCTAGAGAAATTGCAATGGAAAAACTATTCACAGATGAGGACTTCAAAAGAATTGAGGCTGCCCAAATAAAGAAACATGTTAGCGGTGTGAAGAGAAAGAGTGCAGTTTTAGATGATGAAGAAGAAGAAAATGGAGAACTTGTTAAGCTCTCTGATATTGAAAATATTCACAAGAAGAGGAAGCATGACAAAAATGCAAGGCTGGAGTCAGTTATGAAAGGCAGAGAAGAGAGAGACAAATTTGGTTACAAAGATCGCAGGAAGAACATTCACTGTTCAAAAACAAACCGAGAAAAAAGGAAGACAAAGAATTATCAGATGATCAAGCATAAGGCTAAAGGAAAAGTTAAGAAGTCTTTCAAAGATAAACAGATAGCTTTCAGGAATTACTTGATTAAACAGAAGAAAATGAAATAAAATTAATTAAAGGAGTAATAAAAATATTATTAAGTTATTAATTTAACTTTTATTTTACTATGTACTTTGATACTATCCTATAAATTCCTATACCATCTTAACATCAACCTATATCTTTTCGAGGGTGTCGTCAGAGACGATTAAGGGACTCGAGGGTTTCTAATGAGTTATCTTTCAACATATTAGCTTTTTACAGCCATAAACGTTGACCACAGACGCTCTGCTTACCCCGTAACTGCCTGCTAGACTGACGTGTTTACTCACAATGTGGCTTAAAAGACTAGTATTCCAATCTAGGAGAAAAATAAAAAGAGCTTGGTTTTTAAGAATCAGAACAGTTTTATTAATATGTAAGGGTGAAAAGCCGAACACAAAATATTGAATCAATATACAAGTATATTATTTATACAAACAGAAAGAACGTTCTATAGAAGCTATAACTAAAAATTATTTATTTATGGAGTAGGTAGGTACTTTACTTACACAGCACCGAACAAAGCAAAATATTTTTCATTACGTTTTCTTGTGATTTCGATAACGTTCAATTTGATAACATAAAAACGAAACGTCAAAACACTGCAAAGTGAAGTGGAAGTTGTGAGGAGAAAAATCAAAAATATTTTTGTTTTACCGAAATAAAGTTTATTTAGGCAAGATTTATACCTTCGCCTTATCAGACTTATTTCAGGCATTTGATTCTAATTCAAAATGCTTAAGCCGAAGGCTCTAACTCAAGTTCTAAGTCAAGCAAATACTGGAGGCGTAGAAAACACCTTGTGAGTAGAACCAAGATGAACATTTTGTCTTTGTGTTTTGGTTGAGGTGCACATATGGAAGCTGGTCACAGCACTCAGAAAAAAATTAAAAACAATTCTTTGTGTTATGCACTCCAACCTGTTTTTGACAATAACTAAAAGTTGCTTACTTTTCTAGGCTCCTCAATCATCAAGGCGCATTGTTGGCATACTCTGGATACAACGACAAGGATGCTAGAGTCACTGCAGCCATAGCAAGCAACATCTGGTCTGCCTATGAAAAGCAAGGAAGAAATGTTTTCAAAGAAGATAAACTCCACTTGATCCTCGTTGACTGTATGAATGGAAAGATAGCTGTTACCCAAGTGGCTAATCTATTGTTATGCTTGTATGCTAAAGAAACTGTTGGTTTTGGTATATTGAAAGAGAAAATTAATGCTATTGCACAATACTTGGAAGGACCATTAAAACAAGTTGCTAGTTCATAAGAATTTGATCTATTTGTAACAAGTTAAAAGTGTGTATGGCTATTCGAAATTATCTATCTTTGTTATATTACTTTTAATACAAGGCTGTAATGTAACAACCCAGAAATTGATCAATCAAGGTACTCGTGAAACTACAACTATGTGAGTACTGAAACTTTTCCCATACTATTCCCATGGACCATAGCTCTAAAATGTAAAAACTATTAATAAAATAGTAAGTATGTGAATGGAAAACTTAAACAAATGGGTGTCATAAGTATAGTATTTCCTGAGTATCAACAAGCCATACATGGGGAATCGTTGAGTTCATGAGTACCTCCATTCCGTTGTTACTGATTTCATTATGATAAGTGCTGTGAAACAAACTATATATAATATATCTATTATTATACAGTTTCATAATTATTTTCCTAACAATTTCTCTTGCACCTGGAGATAAGTAGGTAGTAGATAATCCAAATAAGTAGATAATCCTTTTTTTACGGTTTGGAAGTTTTGTGAAAACGCATGGATCATTAGCCCATTAGTAAATTGGAGTGGTAAAGAATAAAATCCAAAATACTGCACAAATATTTTGCTCACAGCTAGCTTCCAAAACTTTAAAAAAAAAAATAGTGCTGCAAAACTATGAAAAACCAAGCTCGAACCTAGCCTGAGATATCCAAAACTTTAGTTTGAATATTAATTAATAACTGAGCTGCTGTACATGATTTTGATCAAAGAGGGCTTTCAGCACACTGTAAAAGTCCAGTTACAAGAAAAACGTTTGTATTTATGTAGCTAATGACCACAAAACCATAATATGCCATGGCTTCTTATTTTGTGAATTCGTATCTGTAATGTGAAAATCATAGGCACCACATCCCTATAATCTGTATCAGTGTGTATCTGTCAAATTGCCGCAAGTATTCTTTCTTGTTTGTACGATGTTCAATTAGATTTCTCTTTATTGTTTGGAATATTTGGTTTGAATTTGACGATAAATCGTGAATAATGAATCTATCTGAAGACACTAATTTTGGGAACGGCTTACTCTACGTCGGTTTCAACCAGGATCAAGGTAATTTTACAAGGTGAAGGTGTCTTTCTCAGACAATACATTTACTCTCGTTGTTATACAATTTGTTTCGCAATTTATTCAGGTTGTTTTGCTTGTGGGACGGAGAATGGATTTCGAGTCTTTAACAGCGACCCGCTCAAAGAGAAGGAACGGCAGAATTTCGCAGAGGGCGGCTTGTCCTATGTGGAAATGCTGTTCAGATGCAATTATATGGCTCTCGTCGGCGGAGGCAAAACGCCCGTTTACCCTCCAAATAGAGTAATAATTTGGGACGATCTGAAGAAAGATTCTGCAATATCTTTGGATTTTAACAGTCCTGTGAAGGCTGTGAAACTTAGAAGAGATAGGATTGTTGTTGTTTTGGGTGAGTGGCTTATCATGTTGACATTATCAGATATCAGTATTGTTTCTTTTGCTAAAATGTTGACTGTTTTGTTGCAGAAAACTTGATCAAAGTGTACACATTTACGGCCCAGCCTCAGTTGCTGCATGTGTTTGAGACCTGCCAAAATCCTCGTGGGCTGTGTGTGGTATGCCCCAACAGTAACAATGCCTTGCTGGCATACCCCAGTCGCAAAACTGGACATGTTCAAGTAAGACTCTTCTTCTTTAATTTGAGTTCTTATTCTTAAGGCGTTCCGTTTTCCATACAAAAGTTCAATGGAGTTATGTATGTAAAGGAGACAAGAGTCGGTTTAAAAAACTTGATGGGGAGTCCCGTGGGTATATAAAATTGTCGCAAAACACTAAAAAGAATTTTTAAATCATCAGATTTCCCCGTAAAAAGCGAGTCGCCACTTTACGAAAATAGATGGAGCTACTGCTGCAATAAATACGTTTAATTTTATTGTGCAGAAAATACTGATTATCTTTTAATTATAAGTAGTTTTGCGACAAATTTACGTGTGCCTTCATCATTCAGAATAAAGTTTCTTTAAAAAAAAACTCTACAGCTCATGTGTAACCCGACTGAAGTGCAGTTTTTCGTTTGTATGACGTAACGAACCACCTTAAATGTAAGAGCTAGGCTTAGTGGAAACCTGCTATTCTTATCTCTCCACCAGTGATTTGACCTCCTCATTGTTACAATACAAAAATAAATCTTTTAGCATTTTAAATAGTTTTAAAATAAATTGATAACAAAAAAAATACTTTCAAAATATTGAATTTTCTTGTTTTTGTATTATTATTCCTGTGACTTTGTTATTTGATAATTGAAAGAAAGGTCTTTTATTGTTTGTTTCAGTTTATTCTTTCTCTTAGTACTTACTCTTTCTTTTCCACAGCTGGTAGAACTTACTACCCATGCAGGCACCAGCTCAGCTCCAGAAGGCCACCTCATATCAGCCCATGAAGCACCACTTAGCTGCTTAGCTCTCAATGTCGGAGGCACCAGACTTGCCACAGCATCCACTAAAGGCACCCTCATAAGAGTATTTGATACAGCCACTGGACAGAAACTCGCAGAGTTGAGGAGAGGAGCACATCAGGTTATTATTTGGTCCTCTAAGACCTAATATACCTACTCTTTGACCTGTTTATCTTGGGGAAAGTTGTTCAGTTTAATGTGTTGCATTTTAGGGAAGGTTTGGGAACCATCCTCTGTAATCTAGACAGTAACTTAAGATTCCTTATATTTTGCTTTCCAGGCCACAATTTACTGCATAAATTTCAATCACACCAGCACAAATCTATGTGTCACATCAGACCATGGCACAGTGCATGTATTCAGTCTAGAAGACGACAAGTTAAACAAGCAATCTAGTTTGGCGACCGTCAACTTCCTCCCAAAATACTTTTCTAGCAACTGGAGTTTCTGTAAATTCACCATACCAAATGGTCCACCGTGTATTTGCGCCTTTGGTGTGGATAAAAGTTCTATTATTGGTAAGTAAGTTTTGCTCAATAGTTTTTTTATTGGACTTTCATCATACTTCCTACTATATATATATTATATTATTATATATATTATATAATATTATAAAGGCGGATGTTTGTGTGTGTGTTTGTTACGACATCACGCTAAAACGGCTGATTAGATTGACATGAAATTTTGCACGAATATAGAAGAGTATCTAGAATAACACATAGGTTACTTTTTACCACGGGAAAATGTCTTATTCCTACGGGATCACGCATATTCCAATATTTTTGCAAAGGTGGCGTGACTGAGCCGATTCGCGTTTTAAACGTTTTCGCCGAAAACTAACAGCGACATCTCTTGGCGAGTAATGCTTTCTTCCCGCGGAATAATAGGTTGCATCGGGTGAAACCGCTGACGGGCAGCTATAGTCCGTCAACTTCGTGCACGACCTTCCTGCGGGGTACAGACGGTCGGGGGGCGAAAAAGCACGTCATTTTAATATGACGTGCAGCGCGGATGCGCGCGTCACCCTTCCCCGCTACACCTCCCGCTACCCGCTGACATCTCCCTCCCCAACGTCTGTCACCCCTAGGGAGGGTCGCGCACGAACTGGACGGACTATAGTATAATCTAATTCCCAGACAGCTTTGTTGCATGTTATTCTTTGATGATCAAACTACAACATGATGATAGTTATAGCATATAACTAATGACATTCAAATACAATGGCATTTTGCAACTGAAACCACAGTCAACCACGCTATTGGATATCTGTGGTGACAAATCAACCTATAATCATGATTACTTTATTTTTGCAGTGATATGTGCAGATGGATCTTACTACAAATACAAATTCAATGAAAAAGGAGAGTGCACTAGAGATGTTTATGCACAGTTTTTGGAGTCATCTGAAGACAGATAAATATGAAAACAAACTGAAGACGTGATAAAATCATATTACTGGTAATGTGCTGATTGTGTTCTGATAATTGGTCTGAAATAGCAAACAAAACGGCCTTCAACAATGTTTATCTTCCTAATATTATTCCTTTATGTTTTTGACGTAAGGGTAGATAAATCTGCTTCCTTGAATGATCAATATTTAAGCAATACAGAGGTACAGCAGTTGTGCTATTGTCTCAAATAACTTTGTGGATCAACTAGAGTATTGTAAATTTTTAAGGAGGCATACTTTACTACATTATCTGACATTTGAATTTAGCTCTTGTTTGATAAATATTTATGAGTGCCTGAGTTCAATATTGGCTATACCAGTATTTGTTGTAATGTATGTAATGTAGCTATTGAATACTTTCAATATAAGGCATCATCATTAATTTTAGAAAATACAATACATAAAAAGATTTATAAGCTACTCTATTTACTATGTTAATATTATTAAAAGTGATCAAAGAAAGTTTAGTAAATTTAGAGACAAGAAATTGTATACAGTTTTTGTCAATCCATTCTTGTTATAAGATCTCTATATTGATTATCTTATAATTTCATCTGTACTTTTGTTAATTTTAGTGGGCAACTGGGTTTAAATGTTTTTATTTTTTTGTGTATTTTACTTTATATTTTTTATGCATACAATTTTTAACCACTTTTTAAACTATTCTCAATATGTTTCTCCTAACAATATATAAATGTTTACATTTTATCAACAATTTGCAAATATATAAAAGTAGAAAATTGCCAAAGAATGTCATATCATAATTTATTAATCAAATAAAATTGTCTGGACTGAAAGTAAATATTCGATTAGGTTAAAACCATAATAATATTATATGATATGATTGATACTGACTGTTATCTTATAATAGAAAGTGCAAAGTTGTTGAATTGTAACAAACTTTGATGTTAATTTAACTTACAAATGACTCACAATTCTTAGGACTAAATCTCGACGCTGGTTTTTAGTTGTTTCTTGCTACTGTGACATTTTGCTGCAACTGTCGCGTTGTCATGTCAAATCGCAACTTAATGATGACGTTTAAAAAAACCGGACATTTTGAGAGTAAGATTTTCATGTTTCCATATTTTAACATTCTGAATAGGATGTTAAAAAACAGTTGGGTATTTTGAGATTTGGAACTTTAAGCCCGGGATGAGAAGAAAGTAAATCTAAGTAAGGAGGCACATTTCTTGTATATGAAAGCCTCTTAAAAATGAGGAGAACTTGGAAAAGACTGAAGAAAATACTGGATTGGTTTTTACTACTTCTCATAAATAAAAATTGTTAGAATTTGTTATGACAAGGTGTTCTTCAACATAGCGTCATTTTGTTTTGGTTTAAATTACATTGCATATAATTTTAATTTTAGTTACTTGTAAAAAAATCTTACATACACTTATTATTATGTACCTATACTAAGGATTATTATACTACCATTCCCTTTTAACTATTTCCTTGTTTGAGATTGTTATTATTACCATGTAATTGATTTATTTTATAGATGTATTTTAGTCACAGTTAAGTGGTATTCAAATTTAGCGAGAATTTGCTTGCTTTTTAAATGAATTTTCATATTTGTGATGTTAACCAAGCAATGACCCTATTGTAAATTTGTAACCCGCATTTTATAAATAAATTAGGTTTATTTTTCTATCAGCTTATTATTTAAATTTGCCCACTAGCTTTCAGATTATTTTAGGGGAAAATCAAGGGTAGTTCAGTAAAAACGACAAAATATAGAGTCAATAGTTTATTCCTTGAAACCACCTAAATTCACACTTGACAAAACGGTCACAATAATAACATCATCATGATGAAATAAAAAAAGGTGATAAATACCTGAATTACTCCTCAGGAGGAACGCGATTACAATCTGACCCACCTAGGGTTCGTACAATGTGGTGGTAGCTACAAGTTACATTTAGAATCTAAAAACAAGTCATTTACATTGCTACATGCATTATTATTGGAATACCTAACATTAAAATATGCGCGACTATGCTAAGTCACCTCGATAGGCCGGCGCGCGGCGGCTTGACGCGTGGCGAGTGTCTTGGCAGCTGGGCGGGTGGGCGTTCTTGTGGGTGGTGGCTTAAGTTCAAATTGTACCTTTGCAGAGCAGCCGCTGCGCTTCGTCTAGTGCCAGCTGAAAAGTCCATGGAGCAAGCTAGTAAAGCTCTTCACCAACTAGTTAATTTGTGTCCATATTCTATGATTGAGCGAACATTTTCATGTAATTTGGGTTTCTTTTAGTAACTTAGATTTTCAAGTCCTCAAATCAAAACTTAAATTGAAACTCAATCATGGAATATTTTATGGGAGTAAGGGTGTTGATTAATTTAGTAAACATGGCATCAAGTTTTATACTTTTAAAAAAAGATTAGTTTTTTCAATATATTTGAACATTCTGTGTAAACTTGTTGCCATTTTAGTTTTGGGTACCTGGAAATACACAGTAGATGATGTGATAACAGCATCCTTTATTGTGAATGAAGAAGCATATGGGATGCTCCCTTCACAAACTCCGTAACATTGCATTGTATATGGCAAGTTGTTAAATTTTGTCCTAGTAAAAATTAAGTTAGACGGTAGTTTTAAATTAAGAATGTTGAATAACGAAACACATCCATGGTTATATAATGACAGTCCTAAGCGCGACAGAACATTAGAATTTCCTATCTCCGAAGATCGTATGGAGACCATTTATCCTTGTTTTCAGCTAGAAGCAAGTCAAGAGTCTGATCGACAAGATGGTTGTTGATCATGGATGGTGATCGGCTTTCCTGGATTTTGTACATAGCTGAAATGAAAATCGTAATTTTCAGATTCAGCGATGGCTAAAACCCGGGAAATGCTTTATGATCAAATAGACTTTTCACTTGCTTCTAGACATGAGAAGGGGAAACGAATTCTCGTTTTAGGATTCGGGTGTTTGGTCAAATTGCTCCGCGTTAACTCTTTTATGGTTTTCCCCTATTTTAGTCCTAACAAATACCTGGCATAGCTCCGCAACAGTTGGTCGACGGTTGCCTCGGTAACGCACAACAGCGAAAAATGTGGAAATACCTCAAAACGACGTCGAGACGAACAGCTCATGCGAAGACTGCTAGACAACCTGTGTATTTTCACTTGCATTGTCATGTAAGGGAAATACGGTTGCCTAGCAAGCCTCCCAATGTGGACCCGCGGCAACTATTCAAAATACCAATCAAATACCTGCCATTCCGTCGGTGTGACGATACTACCGAATCGATTGTGCATCGGGGGTTTACCCCCATATGTTTGCCATATACCGAAGTTTTATTTTGGTTTGTTACAAAAAGCTGTAAAACAAGTGTTCACTTTATTACTTGTCAGTTTACATTTTTTCGGGAGGTGTATTAAATAAAAAAGTGAGTTGGTTGCGAATAATTAGAAATGTGAACGGGTAAGGTATGGTGTCGCTCCGGTCGTAGGTTTGGAGAAACAGAGCTTGAAAACCGGTTAACTTTTCGAATTGAAACGCGAATTAGCGCTATCTGAATTCACAGCTTTCATCATCAGAAAACTCGAAATACTATATAACCATATAAAAATATTTTGATAAACTGTATGTATCTTTTCTCTAATTTACTATCAACAATTTGAATAAGTAGGTAGACGATAGGCTGCGAGATTCCTAAGGAAAGAACGGAACCCACTTATGATTACTTGTCTGTTCTCTTTTAAAGCAGGAATTCCGCACACTCCACTGGCCGAAATTTCCTGATCGAAACAAAAAAGAAAAAAAAAAATTATTTGCATTGAGACATTTTAACTTCTCTAGGTATCTAATTAACCGGTTTCAAGTTCCGTTTACAGCCTGCGCATCTGCGGCGTAAGTGTCTAAGTGTTAGGCTATACTTACCGTTGGGAGGTGCTTTATGTGATACCTCAGACAGGTGCTAGTGGCGGTCGCGCGAGCGGCGGCGGGAGCGGTCGCGGGACCGGTCGTGCGGGGAACCTAGAATAACACATACAATCATCAGCAAGAGCCAGAGAAGTTTACTTCTGAAAATGGGCGACACCCCCTATTGGCAGGCGCTATTGCCGCATTTTTCGATTTAGCCAATGCAGTTCAGTATCTTTATAATCATAATCAATTGGTTTTATAAATTCTGATCACAATCTTTTCTAAAAAATTAATGCTGTGTCGTCGCAGCGTAGCCAAAAATGTTTAATGGTCCTATCATTGTGCTTGCTGGTTGATAATGTTGCTTTTGTAAATCGTGAATAGCCTTGGGGCAAAATGCTGCCCTGTGGTACGCCAAAGAGCACAGGGGGTTGGACTGCTTACATAATGGTCCAACTTGACTTGTTGCTCGCTATTTGACAAGTGAATCGCGACGGGTAACCCATCACCCCTTTTATCCTGTTTTCTTGCTTCTCTAGAAAAAAGGGATGATAAACTGTGTCAAAGGCCTTGGTCAAGCCCAGAAACACATCTACTTTCCGTGTGGTGTTTATTGATAATGACCTGATCAAACCTAAATAGTGTCAGAGTTTTTTCAACCGCATGCTACTAGCAGCAGGCACACTTTATAATTAGTTACTCACGCCTGCGGTGCCTGCGGTCGCGGTCGCGGTCCCGCTCACGGCCCCGGTCTCCCTTGTCGTCACGGCTTTTCTCGTCACGTCCCTTCTCGCTCTTCTCGTCACGAGGCTTGTCGTCACGGCTCTTGTCGTCACGACTCTTGTCGTCGCGGCTAGACCTAGACAACATGAAATGTAAGTAAACGTCAGTAAAAGAACCAGTTCTTTTTGTCCCGATAATACCTATAAATCTGTAGAAGTGACCTGTTGTTAATTATACAACTTACCGATGTCGGTCCCCCCTGTCCCTGTCACGTTCACGTTCCCTGTCGCGCTCCATGCGTTCCCTGTCGCGCCGGTCGGAGCCGAGTCCGCCGCCGCCTCGGGACGCGCGCTCCCTATCTCTCTCTTCCCGTCGCTTCCTCTCTTTCTCGTGCAGCTCCTTGTCGCGCGCCTCGCTCATTTCTTCGTACGCTTGACGGAGCTTGAAGTATCTGTAGGAGAACCACAACATTAATGAGAACAGCAATATTTACAGCAACAACATTATAATAACGATTGGGTAACAACGTGCCATGCAGTAACCACCGATTTCCTATTGACCAACGTTATAAGAGCTCTCCCTGATTCTCCATGATAGAGCTATAAAAGTTAAGACAACAGAAAATGATCCAACTTACTACAAGTATAAATTTTATGTACATATTATCATAAGCCTTTGTTCTACTGTAGCTGGTACACTTATACCCGAGATTCATTCTGATGATTCAACCACTTTGCACTCTTGACTTAATATTGTTGTGCATCTATAATAGGCAATAATGATTGTTACCTAATAAAATAAAAGAAAATAAATATTAAAGTATAGTATGGTAACTGCTGCAACAAATAATTTTGTAACATTTTTTTTATTCTTTCAAGCCGGGTATTCATTTGGGAACATTTCTGGGATAAGGTTCCAAAAAATTGCATAAATACAAAAAATCCCAAATAATGTTCCCAATGAGGACGCATTTTAAACAATGTTTCGGAAAAAAGTTCCCTACGAAAAAGCGAGTAACTTTTCGGGAACATTGTCCCGAAACATTGTATAAGAAAAAAGTTCCTGGGATTTTGTCCCCAATGAGTACCTGGTATTAAGGGGCCAACTCCCATGAAGTGAGGTGAAAACGAGCTACGCTTTTTCTATATATTACATAATCTAGAACACGTTATTATCAGAAAAAATAATAATTCTGTTCCACAAAATATGGGGAAACGCTTCCAGAAACCCAAACATCTAAGTTTATCCCAAAATACTAAGAAATAAAAATATGAAGTTACCTCTATTTTTCACTGTTATCATGACCATGCTACAATGTCGTATAAATGTTTTGCGTCAATGGTTATTGAAAATTACTAAACTTTATATGATTATTACTCACTATTCAATGTTAAACTCATCACAGATGCAACTTTTTGATAAACATACACCATTATCAAGTAATCTTGCGACAAACTTACTATTTCCGGATTTATTCCAAGGAATCAAAGGTTGATAAAAGGTATTTGTTTTGATACGTTTCCCCTGCAGTCAAAACTGACGTGGAATGGGTCATAGATAAACGCAAAATGAGGCAGACCCACCAAACTGTTCATTTTTAACAATTTGTAGGCATAAAATTACTTTAGCAAGAATTGTGTGGTAAAATATTTTCCAACTTTTATAATGGCTTCTGTCCGATAAGACAAATTTTGCCAGTGTCAATAATTCTTTGATTTCATACATCGGAACGCAAAATATGGACCAAATAGTTTTAACAATAATTGAATTATATACACGGTAATATTTAATAATAAAATAATTAAATATTACCGTACCGAGGTACTATTAATAAAAGACTCTGTTAACAGCTACTCTGTATCTATTTATTTTGTAACATTGACTGGTTCCAACATTTTTAATGTATGATGACACCTCTGTAAAGATACTCATTGACCGGCACGGACACGACTTCCGAATATTATTTGAATTTCGAACCTTCCGGTAGAGGAGGGGGCTGTAGAAGCCTTAACAACTTACCCCACATGCTGCTTGCCGGACAAGTGGTCGTCGATCCGCTGCTGCGCGTCACCGACAATGAGGAACGCGCCGCACACCGGGCACACCTCCATCTGCTTCTCCTGCGCCGCCGCCAGCTCGGCCGTCATCGACCAGTGGCTGGAAATTAATAAAATCAAACATGAATTTCCTCTTTGCCGTGTGATGCTGGCTTTCTATTGCCGTGTAGTGCCGACTTAGTTTGCCGTGTGGAGCCGAATTAGATTGTCGTGTGCTGCCGGCTTAAAATAGCATTAAGTGTCCCAAGTACCGACTAAGGGACTTTGAGAGTTAATGTGATACACAGTTTTCTGAGAGACTCTCATAGTACTGTCAGACGTGGTGTAAGTGACCGTTTTGTTCAGCCGTTTACGCTCTGAGTACCCCGCAAGGGATATCCTTATTCTGGTTGATATATAGGCGTGTTTAATGTTCGTATGGATTTCCAAGAATGTAAGTCATATTACATTCATCGCCGTGGCGACAGATGCACGCATCAACGGAATGCCACAAAAATTTAATCAATCCGCGCCGGCCGCGTGTCTGAAAGCAGTTTTGAACTGCCTGGTAACTTTTTATCTCTGGAAAGTATCAAATTTTTAATGCAGCAGCATTTTTTCAATAAAACATTTTTTTAAATGCTGTTCCATCTTCTAATACTACCTGATTCATAGAAGAAGGGGACCCGAAATGGCCACATTATTGTTGACATCTTGCTCAAATGTCATGTAATATGATAAAGACGCAAACAATAATATTGCCATTTCGGGTCCCTTCCTTCTATGAATCAGGTTATACCTGTTTTCTTGTTGTTTAATGAGAGTTTCCTTTTCCTCTTTGAGTCTGTCACAAAGCTTCATGAGTCCTTGAGCCTGTTCCACATCTCCTCTCGTTCCAGCTTCTTCTGCTTCTTGCATCAGTGCCGCTATCTTCTCTGATAGTAGTTGCACCTGGTAATGGAATCATATTAAATTTGAAATACTGTCTATGCATTCATACATAACTGATTAATAATCCAATAAATATATGACCCTGAACATGCACATATAAGACAAGAAGGTGTACATACATAATAGACATGCACAATATAAATAAATATAAATAAAATAGTGATATAAATGCTTATTTTGTAACTTGTTTTATTATGCCAGTGATAAGATTTATAGACCATTCAGGATTTGATGGCTGATGATGTGAACAATAAACATAGCAGACAAACATTATTTTCAAAGTAATATTACACTTTGATAATGTTGCTGGAAATGCCTACCAAATATTTTTATGATGTCATAATTTATTTTCATACCTGTTCTTGATTCTTTTCAGTTTGAGCTTGTGTCATTGGTGGCCCTTCAGGTTTGGAATTCATCAGCTCCAGCCTTTGTTTGCCCTTCTGGATTTTTCCTAAAATGGAGGTTTAGAATGGAATATTTAGGTTATTTTTCTGAAGTTTGCATAGGTATCTTATTTATAGGATGTGTTTTATTTACTATTTGTAGTATGAGATAAAATCAGAGAATAAGCAGTAGGTACAGTGTTTCCAGTATTTTAGACGAGTATAACATAAGTTGCATTACTGCTAATTTCCTGCCAAGTTGCATTACATCTAATTTCCTGCCAAGTGTACTTACTGCCTGTTTGCTTATCAATAGAGAGAGCCTATGTTTCTTAGTTTGTGATCACAAATGTGACTCACAAAATTAAATTTAGATTTGAAGGTTTGGTTGCACATAGTGCATTGAAGGTGCCCACTGTAATTTTTGTATGTATAGTAATAGGAGAGCTCGACAGAGTTTTTAGAACCTTGCATTTGGCGTCAAGATGTTCTATGCGGGCCTTTATGACTATGTGAAAGTTAGGTTGTGTATTGAAGAATGCTTCTTACTTTCAACATCATTGATCATGTGCTTGCAGAACCGCAGGAACTCCTCGACATACTGCGATTTCTTGTGCGAGGGCTCTGCCTTCTCAAACAGCTCCTTGACCTCGTCGTCGTGCACTTTAGAGCAGGCGCCGAGGTCAGCGCGAGTGTTTACGAAGAGATCGTGAGGACAAAACTTCACTATGTAGTTTTTACAGTACTGGAACAGAGAACATGGTTTTACTGGTGGGGCACTGGAGCAGTCAGTCGATAGTCGACACGACGTTAACAGTAGTAGTAACGGACACGACGGTAACAGAATTGAGTAGTTTTCACATGATACCAAGCAGTACGACCAAACGCCATGGAAATACAAGATACAAACAAAACTATTTTGCAGGTTACATAAAATATTTGTTGTGAATTTAAAGTTTACACGACAAAACTATGATAGGCTAGCGAAATAAGGGTTATTCACCTCTGGATCCTCCCAATTCGGCTTCCTAATTTTTTCATTAGGGTTTGTGTTGCGATGCCTGCCCATCAACTCGTCCAGTAGCTGTGCAGCCGCTAGCACCGCCATAGTGGCTATTTAAAATATTAAATTAAATAAATAATGGCCTTATAAGTGCACTGTAAGCAGAAATATCACAATTCACTAAGAATAACGACGAAAATTACGCAAAATCGAAAAATGTAACACCGAGTACATCAATGGAAAAACGACATCAAAACGACATTTTGAAATAGAGTTGCCAGACCGACATACGAGGTTATTGTTCCGTAATTTTAGGCCATACTGTAATGTCAGCGACACTTGCTAACTCTCAACTGTCATTCTTTACCACTGATTTTCCATACTAAAAACTGTTAGCAGAATATGAAAATACCAAAACTATCCAACTTTCTTGCAAGGCGGGTATTCATTGGGGACAAAATCCATGGATTTTGTATACGACACAATGTTCCCAACAAATGTCCCCGCGAAATTGCCATATACAAAGTCCCAGATACAAAGTATCGGCAACAAACCGTCCACACTTGTCAGTTGTTGCCAAAATTTGTTTTTGTAAAAAGGATGTTTCAAATCCCAACACAATCTATATTATTCATACAATTCTATTAGCATCGCCGTCTGCTCGCTTCTCCACACTGTTTCCATTTTTTAATTTGTCCCGCAACATGAAAACTACACGTACACACTCACAAAATTTTTGAACATTTGTCCCGAAACATTTGTATCCATGTTCCAAAAACAAGTCCCCAGAGACACACATGAAGTTGCCGCGAATGCCGTGATACACGCGTGAAGTTGACGATATACAAAATCCAGGGATTTTGTCCCAAATGAATACCTGGCTTTAATCAACACTCAACTGAAACGTTTTTTTATTATTAGAGAGCTGTTTGGACAATAATTGAGCAGATTTAACACGAATTAATCTGTCTGGCAGGACCATAATGAGTGAATGTTTTACTGTTTTGGATACAAGCTTTTTAAGCCAATGGAGAGTATTTGGTAGAAAATATCATTTCTACCAACAAGGGTTTGCAATACCCATTTCTGAACGAATATTGACTGAAACGTCATGACTGTCAAAATAAAAAACACTCCTTTCGTGGTGATAAAGATAATGTTTTGTGAAATAATTTTATTTACAGTGAGATAACTTTAAGCAAACAAGAGCTACATACAGGCACAGTATACAGGTATTAAATTATTCAATAGACAACTGTTGCAATGGGAGGGTTGTTCACGAAACACAAGAAGCCCGTGAGTAGGGTAACTGAGCAAGACAAGGCTGTGCTACAGCTAAAGCAACAAAGAGATAAATTGAAGCAGTACCAGAAAAAAATAGAGCTGAGCCTGGAGAGAGATAGGCAGTTGGCTAAACGATTGCTGGCAGAAGATAAACGGGACAAGGCGAAACTACTTTTGAGAAAGAAGAAGTACCAAGAGCAATTGCTAGCGAACGCAGACTCGCAATTAGACAAATTAGAACAGCTTACCCACGACCTAGAGTTCACACAAATCGAGGTTCAGGTGCGTATGTCTTGCAGGATACTAAATCCAATTTGTTTTTATTACTTATTTAGTGTTTCCATTATGTTATATTATCAATTTATTTTTTAGGTTCTGGATGGCCTCAAATCTGGAAACGCAGCGCTCAAGAAAGTCCACGAGATCCTCAATGTAGATGAAGTTGAAAAGATTCTTGAGGAGAGCAGAGAAGGCATAGAAAAACAGAGAGAGATCGATGAACTAATATCCGGACAGCTCACTGCAGAAGATGAGGAAGACATTGAAGCAGAACTTGAAGAGATTCTCGATTCCCAGGACCTCAACCTGCCTGAAGTGCCTGCAGACAAACTGCCTCAAATACAGGACAAAGAGAAAGTGGAAGAGAAGCCAAGAAAAACCAAGGAGAAACCAGTAGCTTTGGAAGCATAAGAAAATGTTATTGTATTATTTATTGTACATAAAGCCATAAGAAATAAATTATATTTATAATCAAATGATTTGTTTCTTTGAATTAGAAATAATCCAATAACTACAATTTAGGAAAAAATATATAGTCCATTACCACTCACCTAAATCTAAATCAAAGAATACTAAATATAGCTACTCGCTATCTAAATGCTGAAAGCAAGCAAAAAGTCATGAATCGCAGCAAAATGTTACAAGCAAAGTGATACAATGACAACTTGCTACTTGTGATTTTTAGTTAAATACTATGAGAATGCGTATAAGTTATGGAAACAAAGTTTTTTATGGACTTATCATCATTTCAATCTTTTTGAGTCGAATAAGCTTAGGAATAAGCAAATTTTTTGTAGGAGAGCGAGGCTGCTCCTTCGAGTGGGGGTCTTTGGTTACTCCCCGTATTTGGTGTGTCACCGCCATTACCGGTTTATACTTGTGTAGTACTGGAAAAGAAAAAATAGTGTAGTGAAAGTACATAGTCCGGGTCCATATTCGAATGCATAACATTATCTGTCCTAACGTACTTTTGCATACCTGTTTTAGGCATACTCATCTTTTCGCATAATCTTAATCAAGCATAACTTTTTTGCCATACATTTGTTTGGCATACGATCGATACGCATAACGAAGTAAACGCATAAAAGGCAGTAGGAATAAAAGTACAATCGCAATATGACACAATTTTTTATCTGATAAAATCTGTAAAAAATGTTTAAACAACGCTGCAATTGCCGCGCCGTGCCGCGCAACGCGGTTTCACCACAAATTAAGGAAACGGCGCGCGGGGCGCCTAACCAGATGGCTCACTCAGTACTAGCGACGATTTCGACGTTTGCTGATTTTAACTGGATATAACCGGAATCTCAGGGGAAGTCAAGGTAACTAAGAAAGTGGTTGACACTAACGTCATATTTCTTGGATTTAAAATTGGCTGGCTTACAATCATATTAGTCTAAGCTCCCGTCGACCAAGTCTTACCTCATAGGTCTACCGCATGGACATATACTGTAGCGATAGATACCAGTTAGGAGGTCAGGAAAATACTGGGTTGCCATCTCCTAACCTGGAGGAAACTTTTTTATTCGAGTTGGAAAATGCAAAAAAAGTCCAAAAATTATCTCACATTTCTACCGCTCCAAACGTTTACCTACCTAAAGAGAGACTCCTTTTGAGATGAGAATGCGCTAGGGTTGCCAGCTCCAATCCTGGCAGGTTCCAAGGTCAGCCACATTTTATGAGGCCCAAAAATGGAGTTTTTTACCCCATCTTTCTACCGGACGAAATTAGTGTCAATCGATAGCTCTAAGCATGCCATTGACAAATATATAGGGTTGCCTGCTATCAGCCTAGCAGGAACTCTGGTAAACCCCCTCAAAGAAACAACGGTAAAATCTTCAAACAAAGAAAAAGTCATGAAAACCACTAAGATTCCAGCAAAACTTAATGTAAACTGCGCCATAGAGTTACATTCTGTCGTGTGGGACACTGCGTCGACGAACGACCCGACGGAACCTGGTGTTTTCAAAGCATCTATAGGGTGTATTTTTATTAGTGGCGGATCCGTTAAGGGTGTGTTCTGTCAATGAAACTGAACAACTTTCCCCAAGGAACATAGATCGAAATACGAAAAAAAATTTTGGTCTTCCCATAATAAGTGTGTTAACCGGCCGGGTCAATTTGTATGGAAGGGCCAAATTTTTTTTTCATATTTCGACCTATGTTCCTTGGGGAAAGTTGTTCAGTTTCATTGACAGAACACACCCTTAACGGATCCGCCACTAATAAAAATACACCCTATACAGGGAGTAACAGAAAGGGTATAACAAGCCGAAAGGAGGTCAAGGTACTCATGAAACTGAACAACTTTCCCTATGGAACATGGGTCGAATTATGAAAAAAAAAATTGGACCTCCCATACAAAATTGCCGATCAGCTGATTGATTTACTATGGGCGGTCAAATTTTTTTTTTCATATTTCGACCCATGTTTCAAAGGGAAAGTTGTTCAGTTTCATGAGTACCTTGACCTCCTTTCGGCTTGTTATACCCTTTCCGTTACTCCCGGTATAATTAGGAAGTACAAAGCAGGTCACTGACAGACCTTACCTTTCTTGCAACCAAACAAAATTTATGCCAATCGATAGCCCTAGGTATGCCATTTATAAATATATAGGGTTGCCTGTTATCAGCCTGGTAGCATCCCTGGTAGACCCCGTCAAATGAACGCAGGTAAAATGTTCAAACCCATAAAAACTTGTGTTCCACTGCTAAGATGTCTTGCTACCAAACTAAATTAGTGCCAATCGATAACCTTAGACGTGACATTAATGAATATATAGGGTTGCCTGCTATCAGCCTGGCAGTATTCCTGGTATACCTCCACAAACAAACGTTGGTTTAATCTTCAAACCAAGAAAAACTTACGTAAAACTGCTAAGATATTTTGCTACCGAACAAAATTAGTGTCAGTCGATAGCTCCAGGCATGCCACTGATGAAAATATAGGGTTGCCTGCTATCAGCTTGGAAGTTTTTCTGGTATACCCCCTCAAACGATCGCTGGTAAAATCTTCAAACCAAGAAAAACTTATGTAAAACTGCTAAGATATCTTGCTACCGAACAAAATTAATGCCAACCGATAGCCCTAGGTATGCCGTTTATGAATTTATAGGGTTGCCTGCTATCAGTCTGGCAGTTTCCCTGGTAGACTCCGTCAAATAAACGCAGGTAAAATGTTCAAACCCAGAAAAACTTGTGTAAGACTGCTATGATGTCTTGCTACCAAACAAAATTAGTGCCAATCGATAGTCCTAGGCATGTCATTGATGAATACATAGGGTTGCCTGCTATCAGCAGCAGTATCCTGGTATACCCCTCAAACGAACGCAAGATTTAACCAACGTTCGTTTAAGGGGATACAGGGGTATACCAGGATACTGCCAAGCTGATGGCAGGCAACCTATATCATCAATGACATGTCTAGGACTATCGATTAGCACTAATTTTGTTTGGTAGCAAGACATCTTAGCAGTTTTACACAGTTTTTCTGGGTTTGAACATTTTACCTGCGTTCATTAGACGGGGTCTACCAGAAAACTGCCAGGCTGTTAGCAGGCAACCTATAAATTCATAAACGGCATAGGAAAACTTCCAAGCTGATAGCAGGCAACCCTATATTTTCATCAGTGGCATGCCTAGAGCTATCGATTGACACTAATTATGTTCGGTAGCAAAATATCTTGGCAGTTTTACGTAAGTTTTTCTTGGTTTGAAGATTAAACCAATGTTTGTTTGAGGAGGTACACCAGGGATACTGCCAGGCTGATAGCAGGCAACCCTATATATTCATCAATGCAGTGGCGGATCCAGGGGGGGGGTCATGGGGGACATGACCCCCCCCCTGAGCCGGGCCCAGAACCTTGACTAAGTGGTTATATTATGGTTTACATATTGACAATGTCTTTTTTGTCAATATCAAACACAAGATTCCATTCAATTATATAAGCAAAAGCCGGCATATGGCAAAATCGTCGACTTCATTCGGCCATCCCTAAACTGATCCAAGTTTTTGGCCAAAAACCTAGGATTTTGGTCGAAATCCTAATGGGAACGAGGAGTGGAAAGATACGTTATGCACCTCCCCCTGATCTGTTAAGGGTAGAGTTGGACACCCTAAGGCATCGGATGCCCTGAAGGATGGGGTAGCGTTAGACAGCCTGAACAGCAGGATTGCCTCGGTTGACCTGGAGACAGACACCATAAGAGCAGGAAGTGTTATAAAATGTAAATAATACCACTAAAACCGAGTTTAGATGTAAGCAAGACAGCTTATTTTATTAGAGTGATGTTTCTTATTCTCTATCAAAGTGACAAAGTCACGTTTGAATATATACAATGGCCAGGGTGTGCCATTATGTAAAGAGTATTTACAACACCTCCCCGTAATGGGACATCCTGTACCTATATACAAATAAATGACGTATCAAAGCTTACTGTATAAACACACGATAACACAACACAAAATTTACACTATACACAAACAAAAATAACATCAACCTGTATATACACTTCACCAAAAAATTCATCCTGTATATACACCTAACCTAGAGAACTATTTACATACCTAACGATGATCTGAATCCTAGCCTAATCCTAATGCACATGAAAATTTACAATGTTTGATTTTTGGGAGAGGCTTGGTGAGGATGTCTGCGATCATGTTGTTTGTTGGTATGAATGTAATTAAGTAGTCCTGTTCTGAGAGTAGGCGTATGAAGTGATGTCTAATGTCGATGTGTTTTGTGCGTGCGTGGAATGTGTTGTTGCGGGTGAGTTTGATGGTGCTTTGATTGTCTGAATGAATGGTGAGTGGCTGTATGACGTTATATACTTCTTTAATGAGGGTGCGGAGGTAAATGGCCTCTTTACAGGCTTCGCCTAGAGCCATGTACTCTGCTTCTGTTGTACTTAGTGCACGGGTGCGCTGTTTCTTGGATTCCCAAGAGATGGCAGCACTGCACATCTTAAATACGTACCCCGTGTACGAGCGTCTATCTACAACGTTGCTGGCGTAGTCGGCGTCAGCATAGCCGGTGGGATACCCGTCACCATTCGTATAAGTAAGTTTAAGGTCCTTGGTAGCCTTCAGGTACCTTAAAACCCGTTTGGCAGCCCTAAAATGCACCTCCCCGTAATGTCCATTGAACTGGCTCAGATAAGATACAGCGTAGGCTATATCTGGTCTGGTGCCAATTGCAATGTACATTAGAGAACCAATAAGTTGTTGGTATGGCAAATCGGGTTTCTCATCATCCTTATCAGGGATTGTGAGCTTCATACCAGGTTCCATGGGTGTTGAGACAGGGATGGCATCAGTCATACCAAACTTCTCGATCACCTTCTCGATGTATTTAGTCTGATCGAGGGATATGTTGCCAGGCTTTTGGACAACACGCATTCCGAGACAGTCTTTGACAGGACCAAGGTCTTTGACCACAAATAGTTTCTTTAAACCAAGTTTAAAGGTGTCCTTCATGCTGTCGTTACTACAGAGGATAAAAAAATCATCGACGAAAACCGCTACTACAAGCAGGTCGTTGCCGTCGCGTCTGTAGTACAGGCAGTGCTCATTAGAGGCTTGTTGTAAGTTAAGCTTTTTCATTGCTTCACAGACTTTCAAGTTCCATTGTCGTGGAGCTTGCTTAAGGCCATATAGAGCCTTTTTGAGAAGACAAACTTTTCCTTTCGGGTCTGTGGAGAAACCGTCTGGTTGTTCCATATAGATTTCCTCATCGAGGTCACCATTGAGGAATGCAGTTTCCACATCTAGGTGGTCCACTTGCAATCCTCGTTGAGCCGCAAAAGCCAATAGAAGTCGCACTGATGACAGTCTAGCGACTGGTGCAAATGTTTCACCATAGTCTATTCCTGCTACTTGGGTGAAGCCTTTTGCAACTAATCTGGCTTTGTATTTGGTTATTTGGCCACTGGTGTCCTTTTTTAGTTTGAATACCCATTTGCATTTCGTTGTTTTTCTGCCGGATGGTCGGTCAACGAGAACCCATGTTCCATTTTTGATTAATGAATTGTATTCAGCTTTCATAGCTTCTAGCCAGTGTTCTTTCTCGGTGTGATCTGTTACTTCTTTGTAAGATTCGGGTTCCAGGTCTGAAGTGAGGTAGCCAAAGCGTTCAGGAGGATTCCTTACACGGGCTGGGTACCTGCGCTCAGGTTCAGTGGGAACATCTGAAATAACAGGTTCATCCGGTTCAGAGGTAGCTGAGAGATACTCTGGTGATGCTGGTTCAACAGATGCAGATGTATCTAGCTGTGGTAGAGGCTGTGGGTGGGGTTCAATGTTATGAGGAATTATATCAGACTCGGGGAGTGGAACTGGAATTTCTGAGATCTGAGGTGGCGGTGGACTTGGCTCTTGTTGTGTCGTTGGTGGTTGTGATTGTTGTTGGTGTACTCCTGTATTTACGATTAAATCGTAAGTGAGACTGTTGTTTGGGATGGTGGGTTGCTGCGGTTCAGTAATTCCAGGTTTATCTTCAATGAAGACTACATCCCTTGACAATATGATCGCTCGTGGGTTACGGGGATCTATAAGGCGATAGCCTTTAGTCTCGGTTGAGTATCCAATAAATATGCAAGACTGGGTTTTTGAATCCAGTTTGCTGCGCTTTTCTTTCGGTACAAAAGAGTGCGCTTCACAGCCAAAAACACGAAGGTGCGAGACGTCAAGTCGTTTGCCGTACCAAAGTTCGTCAGGAATTTTATTATGTAAAGCTTGGGTGGGCGAAAGATTTTTTAAGTAAATTGCAGTATTTACTGCCTCACCCCAATATGCTTTTGGGAGTTTTGCGTCGTGCAACATTGCTCTGGCCTTTTCTATAATCGTCCGATTAACCCGTTCAGCGACGCCGTTTTGCTGAGGGTTGTAGGCTACAGAGGTCTGATGGATAATTCCATTTTCCCTTAAAAAGCAAGACATCGGTCCGTTCACAAATTCACGACCGTTGTCGGTGCGAAATTTTTTAATTTTTTCGCCTGTTTGGTTTTCTACAAGTTGTTTAAATTCAACAAACTTTGAGAAAACTTCACTTTTTGACTTTAACAAGTAGCCAAAAGTTTTGCGCGTAAAGTCATCTGTGAAAGTAAGTAGGTATAGAGCACCGCCCCACGAATGTGTGCTCATTGGTCCACAAAGGTCCGAATGTATGAGTTCACACTTTTTAAAAGACTTACTTTTTGACTTTTTAAATGGCTTTTTTGCCAGTTTACCTTGGAGACAAGGGACGCAGGTTTCATTCAAACCTAAACTATTTATTTCGCAATTTATGCCAACTGTTCTCTTTTTTAGAGAAGCTAACGCTTTGACATTTAGATGTCCTAGGCGTCTATGCCACAGAACAGCTGTTTCATTGTTGACATTTGTCAGCTGTGCTTGTTGTTGTAGCTCACGAATGTTTAGTTTATAAATGCCCTTATAATTTTGACCCGTTGCTACTACTTCCCCAGAAATTTTCAGACTATTTTCGATAAAAATTTGAGCACCCTTACTAGTAAAAACTGTAGCAAAACCCTTCCCCGCCATGGAACTAACAGATAATAAATTAGCCGAAAGTTGTGGTACCAAAAGAGCGTTAGAAATTTTGTTAATTTTGCCACTATTTACAGAAATTGTACCTATACCTTCGCTGGTTATCTGTTGGTTATTGGCTACGGTTACTGTATCTGACTGGGGTGAAAAATGACTGAATGAATTCCTATCATTACACATATGTGATGTTGCACCCGAGTCAATGAACCAATGTGAGGAGAAATGAGGTGTTTTGGAAGAATGACAAGATGAATAAAGTGTAAAATGTGTACTAAAATTAGCCTTATTATTCGTCTTCTTGCGTTTCCGGCACTGCGAGACGAGGTGTCCGTGTCGCTTGCAGAACGAGCAGACGAGCTTTGGGCGCGGTGGCACAGGCGTAGGCTTGGGAACAGGCATACTCGTAGACGTCGATGTCCGAAGAGCAGACGATGTCGATGCCGATGGTCTCTGGTCTTCTTTGAGTAGCATCGCTGCTACGGAGTCCGACGAGATCTTGCTTCCCGATCCTTCTAATGCCATCACCATAGGGTTGTACTTTTCGGTTAAACCGGTTAGCATTATAACTCCTACGAACTCGTCACTGACAGGAGCCTTTATTTCCGCTAGGTGCTGCTGCGTGCTGCGAATTCCATTGACGTATTCTTCCATGCTTGTGCAGTTCTCCAGGCTGGTATTGAAGAGCTTACGAAGTAGATGTAAGCGACGTAGAAGGCCGCTATCTGCATAAGAAGTTTGTAGCTTCTTCCATGTGTCCTGGGCTGTTGGGCAGCTCATTATAACAGGGTAGATTGAAGTAGATACAGACAGGCATATTTTTGCCTTTGTCTTGGCATCAAGCCGATTGAATTGGGCTTCTCCGAGCAGTTCTTGCATAGCCCTGGGGCTTTCAACGAAGTCCCACAGGTCATTCACTATGAGAGTATTCTTCATGGCGAAGCTCCAACTGGAAAAGTTTCGTGCTCCTTCCAGCTTTTCTATATTCGGCACGCCGATTTGCTGCATAGTCGAAAGATGCTGCGGCTGTGCACCTGGTGAAGCTTGCGTTCGTGGCGGTGCCGACGGGTGGTCGCCCGCCGATGGAGAGTCGTTTTGGTTCTCCATAGCACTTTAGAATACACTCAGGAATCTAAACTTAGGTTAGAGGGGCATGATGAGGCCCATAACCTGTTATAAAATGTAAATAATACCACTAAAACCGAGTTTAGATGTAAGCAAGACAGCTTATTTTATTAGAGTGATGTTTCTTATTCTCTATCAAAGTGACAAAGTCACGTTTGAATATATACAATGGCCAGGGTGTGCCATTATGTAAAGAGTATTTACAACAGGAAGTACCACTGGACGCTCGGGAAAACGGGAGGTAGCGTCAGACACCCTGGACGGCAGGGGGTATCGTCGGACGCCCAGTAAATCCAACGCCCGCCATATTTTATCCTCCGGAGTGTCCGACGCTACCCACGCCCGCCAAGGCGTCCGACGCTACCTCCCACCCTCCAGAACATCTAAAGCTACCTCCTGCATCTCAGGGTGCCGCTACCTCCAACCCTCCAGCTACCTCCAACCCTCCAGCTACCTCCAACCCTCCAGCTACCTCCAACCCTCCAGGGATGCCCTTCACGGCAAGGGGTAGCGTCGGAAGCTCAGGAAAACCAACGGCCGCCACGTTTTATCCACCAGAGTGTCCGACGTCACCCACGTCCTCCAAGGCGTCGAAAGGCAGGAGGTAGCGTCGGTCGCCCTGGAGGGCGTGGGTAGCGTCGAACACTCTGGAGGATGAATGATTACGATGGTTGGATTTTCTGGGACGCTACCCCCTGTCCTCCAGGGCGTCCTACGCTACCTCCGATCCTCCAGAGCGTCCGAGGCAATCCTGCTGTTCAGGCTGTCTGATGTTACCCCCTGCCCTTCAGAGTGTCCAACTCTACCCTTAAAAGATGTGCATGTTACCATTATATACCTCTTCACTCCTCACTCCCCCGAAATGCAAAAAAGCCATAATACTAAACAAATCTAGGATTTCGGCCAAAACCCTAGACTTTTGGCCAAAGACCTGGCTCAGCTTAGGACGATGGCCGAAGGAAGTCTACGATTTTGCCATATGCCGGCTTTTGGCCAAAAACCTAATTCTGCCTCTCGAAAAACATAACCCTTCTTCTGAGGCAGTCGGGTCAAAAATTACCTATAGTACCTATAAAATTTTCTATGTGACCCCCCCCCTGAGCCAAGGCTGGATCCGCCGGTGCATCAATGTCATGTCTAGGGTTATCGATTGGCACTAATTTAGTTTGGTAGCAAGACATCTTAGCAGTGTAACACAAGTTTTTATGGGTTTGAACTTTTTTCCTGCGTTCATTTGACGGGGTCTACCAGGGTTGCTACCAGACTGATAGCAGGCAACCCTATATATTGGCATAAATTTTGTTTGGTTGCAAGAAAGGTAAGGCCTGTCAGTGGCCTGCTTTGTACTTCCTAATTATAGATGCTTTGAAAACACCAGGTTCCGTCGGGTCGTTCGTCGATGCAGTGTCCCACACAACAGAATGTATTTCTATGGCGCAGTTTACATTAAATTTTGCTGGAATCTTAGAGGTTTTCATGACTTTTTCCTTGTTTGAAGATTTTACCGTCGTTTCTTTGAGGAGGTTTACCAGAGTTCCTGCCAGGCTGATAGCAGGCAACCCTATATATTTGTCAATGGCATGCTTAGAGCTATCGATTGACACTAATTTCGTCCGGTAGAAAGATGAGGTAAAAAACCGGCCAAGAGCGTGTCAGACACGCCCACAAATAGGGTTTCGTAGTCAACGTTTAAATATCAGGTTTTCAGCATAACAAACTTAATTTTGTTGCTGGTTTGTTAGCAGCAGTATGATGACCAACCGCAAATAGAAAAACTCAATTTTTTCTTAAACCTTTAAGGGTAAAATATCCGTTATAGTTTTCATTGTAATTTCAGATTCTAAGCTATATTCCGTATTTATTTCAAATTTTTAGCGTTTATACTTTAGAACTTACAGCTGGAACAAATTATGGGTCAAAAACGCCCTTTTTAAAAGCAAATATCTCGTGACAGAAACATTTTAGTGACTTTGTTTCAAAGAAACCTCACCTTAGTTTTAAAAGACCTATTCAACGATACCCTACACAATATTATAGAAGAAAAAAAAAATTTTTTGCCCCCCTTTCACTTGTATGGGAGGGGGTCCAAAAAACATTTAATATATTTTTTTCTTAACATTTCTATATTTGGGTCAACACGATCTATCTTCTCACCAAATTTCATGTCGATAGCTCTAAAACTGACGAAGATATAAGGGCGCGGTATACAGAGAGACAGACAGACAGACAGACAGACGGACTTGACGAAACTATAAGGGTTTCTAGTAGACTACGAAACCCTAAAAACTCCATTTTTGGGCCTCATAAAATCTGGCTGACCTTGGAACCTGCCAGGATTGGAGCTGGCAACCCTAGCGCATTCTCATCTCAAAAGGAGTCTCTTTAGGTAGGTAAACGTTTGGAGCGGTAGAAATGTGAGGTAATTTTTGGACTTTTTTTGCATTTTCCAACTCGAATAAAAAAGTTTCCTCCAGGTTAGCAGATGGCAACCCAGTATTTTCCTAACCTCCTAAGTGTTATCTATCGCTACAGTATACGTCCGTGCGGTAGACCTATGAGGTAAGACTTGGTCGACGGGAGCTTAGTCTATATGAAGTTCTTTATCAGATTTTGCTGTTTTGATATTTTCATATTTTAGATTTTTGACAGTAGCAACCCTGGCTATGCAACAAATGCCAATCACGAAATCTGAAATAGTGCCAAATAGTGCCGAGTGAACCTTCTGTAAACTCTCTATTTTGTGGTTTCACCTTAATTGTAACAAAAATAGCAATCTTCATATGGTAGGTAAGTATTTGATTGTGTATTTGACACGATTGGCAAGAGGATTGACGAGTGCAGTGCAAGATGTTGCATTTACAGGGAATACGGCTGCCCATCCATCTTGAATGTAATCTTTAACTTGCTTTTTGCGACACCCACGGCTACCCACCTTCTACCCGAGGTGGCGAAATTGTGAACCCCTTGCTTCGTTCATATATTTTTTTTTTTTCAAGCAAGGGGTTCACAATTTCGCCACCTCGAAAAGAAGCCAACGTGGTGTAGTGGCTAGCACGTCTGACCCGGCTTGTCAGAAGACGTGGGTTCAATTCCCGCCGGTGGCGTGAATTTTTTCCACTTGTTTCGTTTGTATTAACAATAATACCAATATCTAGTGTTTGATTAAAACACCAAGTATTCGAAATTACTATCTTGTGGAAAATTTCTACAAGATAGTAAATCATTTATGACTATAATCGTTATGGTAAACAAAAGTATGGATATTTATTGTTATGCAAATATATCTATTATGCATTTAAAAAATTATGCCAATTTACAATTATGCGAAATGACAACTATGCCAAAAGTGTTATGCGTAATGCGAATAGGAGTAAAACGGGCCAGAGCGTGTCAGACACGCCCACAAATAGGGTTTCGTAGTCAACGTTTAAATATCAGGTTTTTCAGCATTACAAACTTAATTTTGTTGCTGGTTTGTTAGCAGCAGTATGATGACCAACCGCAAATAGAAAAACTCTATTTTTTCTGAAACCTTTAAGGGTACGATATCCGTCATAGTTTTCATTGTAACATCAGATTGTAAGCTATATTCCATATTTATTTCAAATTTTTAGCGTTTATACTTTAGAAGTTACAGCTGGAACAAATTATGGGTCAAAACGCCCTTTTAAAAGCAAATATCTCGTGACAGAAACATTTTAGTGACTTTGTTTCAAAGAAACCTCACCTTTGTTTTAAAAGACCTATTCAACGATACCCTACTCAATATAACAGAAGAAAAAAATTCTAAGCTATATTCCATATTTATTTCAAATTTTTAGCGTTTATACTTTAGAACTTACAGCTGGAACAAATTATGGGTCAAAAACGCCCTTTTTAAAAGCAAATATCTCGTGACAGAAACATTTTAGTGACTTTGTTTCAAAGAAACCTCACCTTAGTTTTAAAAGACCTATTCAACGATACCCTACACAATATTATAGAAGAAAAAAAAATTTTTTTGCCCCCCTTTCACTTGTATGGGAGGGGGTCCAAAAAACATTTAATATATTTTTTTCTTAACATTTCTATATTTGGGTCAACACGATCTATCTTCTCACCAAATTTCATGTCGATAGCTCTAAAACTGACGAAGATATAAGGGCGCGGTATACAGAGAGACAGACAGACAGACAGACAGACGGACTTGACGAAACTATAAGGGTTTCTAGTAGACTACGAAACCCTAAAAACTCCATTTTTGGGCCTCATAAAATCTGGCTGACCTTGGAACCTGCCAGGATTGGAGCTGGCAACCCTAGCGCATTCTCATCTCAAAAGGAGTCTCTTTAGGTAGGTAAACGTTTGGAGCGGTAGAAATGTGAGGTAATTTTTGGACTTTTTTTGCATTTTCCAACTCGAATAAAAAAGTTTCCTCCAGGTTAGCAGATGGCAACCCAGTATTTTCCTAACCTCCTAAGTGTTATCTATCGCTACAGTATACGTCCGTGCGGTAGACCTATGAGGTAAGACTTGGTCGACGGGAGCTTAGTCTATATGAAGTTCTTTATCAGATTTTGCTGTTTTGATATTTTCATATTTTAGATTTTTGACAGTAGCAACCCTGGCTATGCAACAAATGCCAATCACGAAATCTGAAATAGTGCCAAATAGTGCCGAGTGAACCTTCTGTAAACTCTCTATTTTGTGGTTTCACCTTAATTGTAACAAAAATAGCAATCTTCATATGGTAGGTAAGTATTTGATTGTGTATTTGACACGATTGGCAAGAGGATTGACGAGTGCAGTGCAAGATGTTGCATTTACAGGGAATACGGCTGCCCATCCATCTTGAATGTAATCTTTAGCTTGCTTTTTGCGACACCCACGGCTACCCACCTTCTACCCGAGGTGGCGAAATTGAACCCCTTGCTTCGTTCATATATTTTTTTTTTTTCAAGCAAGGGGTTCACAATTTCGCCACCTCGGGTAGAAGCCAACGTGGTGTAGTGGCTAGCACGTCTGACCCGGCTTGTCAGAAGACGTGGGTTCAATTCCCGCCGGTGGCGTGAATTTTTTCCACTTGTTTCGTTTGTATTAACAATAATACCAATATCTAGTGTTTGATTAAAACACCAAGTATTCGAAATTACTATCTTGTGGAAAATTTCTACAAGATAGTAAATCATTTATGACTATAATCGTTATGGTAAACAAAAGTATGGATATTTATTGTTATGCAAATATATCTATTATGCATTTAAAAAATTATGCCAATTTACAATTATGCGAAATGACAACTATGCCAAAAGTGTTATGCGTAATGCGAATAGGAGTAAAAACCGGCCAAGAGCGTGTCAGACACGCCCACAAATAGGGTTTCGTAGTCAACGTTTAAATATCAGGTTTTTCAGCATTACAAACTTAATTTTGTTGCTGGTTTGTTAGCAGCAGTATGATGACCAACCGCAAATAGAAAAACTCTATTTTTTCTGAAACCTTTAAGGGTACGATATCCGTCATAGTTTTCATTGTAACATCAGATTGTAAGCTATATTCCATATTTATTTCAAATTTTTAGCGTTTATACTTTAGAAGTTACAGCTGGAACAAATTATGGGTCAAAAACGCCCTTTTTAAAAGCAAATATCTCGTGACAGAAACATTTTAGTGACTTTGTTTCAAAGAAACCTCACCTTTGTTTTAAAAGACCTATTCAACGATACCCTACTCAATATAACAGAAGAAAAAAATTCTAAGCTATATTCCATATTTATTTCAAATTTTTAGCGTTTATACTTTAGAACTTACAGCTGGAACAAATTATGGGTCAAAAACGCCCTTTTTAAAAGCAAATATCTCGTGACAGAAACATTTTAGTGACTTTGTTTCAAAGAAACCTCACCTTAGTTTTAAAAGACCTATTCAACGATACCCTACACAATATTAGAGAAGAAAAAAAAATTTTTTTTGCCCCCCTTTCACTTGTATGGGAGGGGGTCCAAAAAACATTTAAAATATTTTTTTCTTAGCATTTCTATATTTGGGTCAACACGATCTATCTTCTCACCAAATTTCATGTCGATAGCTCTAAAACTGACGAAGATATGAGGGCGCGGCATACAGACAGACAGACAGACAGACAGACATGACGAAACTATAAGGGTTTCTAGTAGACTACGAAACCCTAAAAATGTTATGCGTTTGAAGGGGCACCCACATAGTCCATGTGCTAGCTCTATTTACCCGTCCGCCTCAGAAGGAGGGTTATGTTTTTCGAGAGTATTCTACACTATTCACGGGCTACAGCCGATTTTGATAGTTGGATTTGAACATATGAGGTGTCGTTAGTTTTGTCTCAGCAGCGCGAGTGAGTGAGTGAATATTAGCAATACAAAAAATCTACCATCTTAGGACCCCAGTGACACGAAGAAGAAGCGCGAGTGACACTGGTTATTAAAATATAAAAGGAGTCAAGCCTTTAGGTGCATAATGTCTATTTTGCAAAATGTCCAGTGGTGAAAAAATGTCCAGTTTGCATAATGACCAGTTTGCAAAATGTCCAATGGCTAAATGTCCAGTTTGAAGATTATCTGACTTGAAAATTACCAGTTTACAAAAGTACAATTAGCGTTAGTTTAGACCAGGGATGGGGAAATGGCGGCCCGCGGGCTAAATGCGGCCCGCGGAGTGATTTCATCCGGCCCGCGGTCACAACAGACTGCTTTTTTTTTAAGTTTGGCCCTCAAGTTCAATTAATCACGTTAATAGGTAGGTACCTATTTGGTGAAGGTAGTTAGGTGTTTACTGGCGCGAGCGACCTACCAGCTACCGGTCCTCGTCCGTCGTGTCACCTATCACCTATCACCCGATCAGAAAATCCGCGAGCGCCAATTTTGACGTGCTTCCACAGACCTACTAAACCTGCGTGCTTCTAGACGAACAGTCAAAATTTCATTTCTCTCATCGACCAAGCACATCAAAACAAACTTAATTTCTCGTACATTTTTTTTAGTAATTAATATACTTATTTAGCCCGCTTACAAGTTGTGATTCTTCGATATGGCCCTTTCCAAAATGTATTTCCCCATCCCTGGTTTAGACCATAAAAGCGAACAACTTTCCCCAAAACACATTGGTCAGTGACCCGGTATGTCTTGTAAACTGGACTCATTGCAAACTGGACTTTTTGCAAACTGGTCAATATGCAAACTTGACATTATGCAAACTGGACATTTTTTCACCACTGGACATTTTGCAAAATGGACATTATGCACCTCAAGGAATTCAAGATGGCGGACTTTTATCACAAAATACAACTTTGAAATTACCGCAGTCGGGGGTTTTTGTTTTGGCTTGTTCCGGTAAAAATCGGAGGTACCAACTTTCCTTCACAAGGTAGTTAGAAATGCTTATAGGGATGTTAAAAAGCTCGGGTGGCCATCTCAGAGTGGTAGCTATTAAAGGATGGCGGCTGTAAGGCAACAACATACAGTAAAACTTGAGGGTACACGTCATTTCCCTTTACATGGCAGTAAGCATGTCTACCTACCCTGAGAAGGAAAGTTGGTACCTCCCTAAGGTACCTCCACATGAGTGCTGGGATGCATATACTATGCATGCGCTTCTTGGGGGTGCTATGCAACACACTTTTCCAGATTAAGGTGGGAAGTGTGTTGCATAGCACAAGCCCGCATGGTGGTCCATGCCGTGATGTAACACAATTCTGAATAAAACTAGAGAGTTTAGTTCACTTTTTAATCTCATATCAAATTACTGAACATAAGTTAGATTTAGTACATACCATTGTGTCTAGATTTACTATAAAATATAAATAGCGTGGCACCATCGAAGATAAGATACCATTAGCTTTGATACATTTTATTTTAGTGATTCATCGCATCTCACAACAGAAAAATACTACAAGACAATACGATTCAGAATCGTAAGCATACTTCGTAAAATCCACAATCAAACCATTGATATATTTTAGTCTTAAAAGATATATCTAAAAGTTAGGTCTAGCTATGTACAGGTAAATTACAAGCTAATAAGTTTATAAGCTGTTATAATAAATCAAAATAATGACGGGAATGATTATAACACCACTCCCTGCAGCCCACCACGCCAGCGATAAGGCCGTCATTCGAGGACAATAATAAACCATACTTCCTAGAGATAATTTTGTAAAGTCACTGTAAAATCAACAAATATGACTACACGAATATAGCCATCCGTCGTCCCTTTCAAATTTATATACATTATTATGTTTATGATTTAACTTATCACACTTGTACTGTACATACATGGCAAAAGATTACTACAATAACTAAGCTGGACTTTACTTGACAAGATTTGGGGCAAATAATAACTATGGCGCCCGTTTTAAAAACGTTCCCTTGATCTTTTCGAATTTATTACTATATTCTTTTAAATAAATAAATTTATTTCTTTGAAACCGTTGATTCACATTCTCGCATTGTATGGTCCCTGTTTCAACAAATTGTCAGTTTCACTCAGTATTAGAAAAAGATCCAAAATTATCAGGGGACTTGAGGCAATAAAAAAATAGCAAGGAACTTTTAAATATTCCGCACGACTAATTCTTACCAAAATACTTCAAATGATCAGTAGAGAGAAGGAATGTTTTCTTTATAAATAAAAGTTAGCACGAAAATTGAAAGTAAAAACATAAAAATATAAACCCAAAAAATACTCACAAACATTAGTATGATTCTATTTACAAAGAAAAAAGTGCTGGTAACCCATATGGTCAAACTGTATGATCAACTATTTTATAATTCAAGAATATTAAAATTTGTAACAAAGTATACTTGTCTTATATACCTACTTTTAAAATTATCTCCATGAATGTACAATGATGATAAAACTCTCACTTATCGTTCAATCGGTATTGTATGAACACATAACACGTAACTGGTAAGTCTGATGGTAATTATTATAAAACTCGTCCTCTATGTTAATGAGGCTTTATTGGTCATCCATAATACGTAAAATTTATGACACGATTTAGGGTTCACAGTCCAAATGTCGGCATTCCATTGCGTGCGGTTCGGGGTCGACGAACGTCCAGAACGGAAGTTCTGTGTCAGAGTTTTTAAACCGCCATTGGCATGTCTTCGCCAACATTCGACAGAAGAATAAGACATTTATCTCGCCGTTGCCGGTAGCAAGACAATCCTGGGTCCCGGCATTTGGGCTAAAGAGCTACGCTTACAGCACAGTGCGTTCGCTGACGATAACATCGTCCAGTATCTGTATCCTGGGCGTGTGGGTGTCGCGGCGGTATCAGCTGGGCGCGGGCGGGTCCACCCGCTCGCCCGGCTGCTAGTAGTTGACGGTGACGGGGTGGTGGGGGCCGGGGTGGTGCGCGGCGTGCGGCGGGTGCGTGGGGTGGGAGGGGTGGGGCGCGGGGGCGTGGCTGAACGTGGCCACCACCGCGCCCGACCCGCCCGCGCCGCTCACCCCGCCCGCGCTCACCGGCACGCCTACGCCTGCGCGCACTACTTGCTGTGAACAAAACGAACAAGAAATTACACTACTTGCATATTTAAATTCGACGCATTTTGCCGTGGTATGCCGTATCAACCCATGGGTGTAGTAAAAAGCGTCTAAGGGATAATCATCCAGGACAGCAGCATTCCCTGTAAATGCAACATGCACTCGCCAATCCGTCTGCCAAGCGTGGTGAGTATAGCAATACCCTCCGATAGGGGGATTGCCCATGTCCAGCGATGGACTGCTGTGGCTGTTATGGTATGTGGAAGAGAAGGCGGCACAATAAAAGCCACTTGGTGTAAATAATTATAGGGAACCAGAACTAACCTGACTCGTTATTTGCATAACGGTGGTTTGCGTCGTATTTTGATGCGTCGCAACAGTCACTTGCTCAGTAGGTCTACTTTCCGTTGATACTCTGTAAAGAACGATAAAAATAATTAACTAAATTTCTACTACGTTAGCTATTCTCTATCGGCAAATTCTATAATGATTTAACCCCCCTAACTGTGACAGATGCCAAGAGCGAGTAAGAAAATGATGTAGAAGACAAGAGAAAATAAGGACATATGTCTCTACTTTACGAAATAATGGGGGTCACAACAAGGAATAAGCATTCAGAAGCGCAAAATCCTTGGGCAAAATCGAATGAGCAAAATGTCAGAAGGGGCAATATATCAAATGGCAAAAAACTTACGTAGCCGTTGAGAGACTATTTATTTTTAGAATAAAATTCAAAGCTGTTTTGCGCGCATTGCGGAGACCGTACCATATATTATTATAGTAAATATCTTTAGAGCATGTTGCGCACCTGATGTCGGGCTTGCGGTCCACTGGCTCCTTCTCGCACTTGACGCCGTCGCCGCACTCCTCCGCGTCGGCGGGCTGCTCGCCGCCATCGCCCGCCGAGCCGTGCGTACGCCGGTGTGAGACAAGATGTCCTGCAAATAAATAACAAAAACATTGTAGGTTTTTTGAGGGTAATGAACGGGATAATCTAGTACGACAGCTAACAATATGGTCGCAAATATTGGTCTAATTCAAAGACTCACTAGAAGCACGAAATTATAACTGCGCGTCTCATTTTGTATTAGCATTGAGTGTGATACAACGTTGCACTTATTTTTCAAATCAAACACCAGCGCGGTCACCTGCGAGTTGTGTGGCGAAACGAAAACGGTGACTAAAAATCGGGTTCTAGATAGAGACATTATAAAGCCGGGTATTTATTGGGGACAAAATCCTAGGAACTTTGTATATAAGGTGTAAAAAAATTAACTGCAAATATTTTAAGGGGTGAACCAGTCCATGAAACTGAACAACTTTCCCCAAGGAACATAGGTCGAAATATGAAAAAAAATTTGGACCTCCCATACAAATTGACTCGGTCGGCTGGTACATTTTGTATGGGAGGTCCAATTTTTTTTTTCATTATTCGCCCTGTATTCCTTGGGGAAAGTTGTTCAGTTTCATGGGCTGGTTCACCCCTTAAAATATTTGCAGTTGATTTTTTTACATCCTGTATATAAGACACATAATTCCTCACAAATGTTCCCTGGGACGACGCATTTTAAATAATTTTCCAGAACAAAGTTCCCAACGAAAAAGCGACCACATTGGGAATATTGTTCAAGATAGTATCATGGATTTTGTCCCCAATGAATACCTGGCTTAAAACTACAGCAGTTGTTTAACAACACTCACCTTTACACATGAAGTCTTTGGAGCAGATATCGCAGCGGAAGGGCCGCGGGCCGCTCTGGCCCTTCTGGTGCGATCGCTCGTGGAACAGCAGGTTGCCCTTCAGCGGGAACGACTTGCCGCACTCGCCGCAGCTGTACGGCCGCTCGCCGCAACTGTGCGATCTGGAATTGGAAATACAGATAATAAATAAAAGTGCGGTAACGATTATGCTCCAGTTAAAACGACCAAGTAATTGAAACTGTAAAAAAATCTTGAAAATACTTTCTTGAAAGCTGCAGCAGCAACATTCTCTTACACCATCAATGTTTTAGCTGTCAATTTAGCAAATATGGCTCGCACTGCGCGGGCGTTGCAGTCTTGCTTATTTTCTCCAATCGAACTTTCCTCGCCTGCGCGCGCATGAATGTTTGCCGTGCATGGCGCTCGGTTGAGGCTGCTCAAGTGATGTTCTTCTAGGACATTCACCTCGGCTGAATATTTGTCGTCTACGGTCAACCGCATGGTGGCGGTGATACCACCTACAATAGCATTCCCAAAGAAGGTTGACGTCAGACACGTGGCCGGTCATAAAACGTAGCCAAATCCTTTTGCTACATTTTTGTGTTCTATCAAATCATGAACCGACGAACCCAACTAATTTGAGTTATGGGCAGGAAGATGATGGTGTAATGGTGTTCTTCTAAGACCTATTTGAGCGTGGGATACTCACGAAGCTTACACCATTCTGATATCTGTGGTGGTACTGACCTCATGTGCGTGATGAGGTGCTCCTTCCTGGTGAAGGGCTTCTGGCAGATCTTGCAGGCGTGCGGCGTGTCGCCCGTGTGCTGCTTCAGGTGGTTCGTGAGGTGCTCCTTGCGCGTGAACGTCTTCTGGCAGAACTCGCATCGGTGAGGCGACTCGCCCGTGTGTATCCTGCACAATAACATGTTGTTGTAATCATCAACAGAATAGCCAGGCGTAATAACCACAACTATGCATTTCTGCTAAAGAATTCCGACGTCTTTATCACAGCCAAACTACAAGAAAGCATGTTCATAAATGCAAAACACCATATAGACTAATAATCACGGAAAAACTAAAAACAATCAACATGCCTCATTAGACTTAATAGAAAAACATGCAAAAGATACCAAGTAAACTAAGGGGCGCTAATATTTTTGATTATAAAAAACAGGCAAGATATAAGCATCTGCTTTTTTACTACACAAGGTGTAAAAAATACGTGAGGCGCCTTTGAGCAAACCGTTTTGCCAACACTATTTGGCTGCGCGGTACAACGCATAGTGCTCACCCGGTCGGGACGCGGCTATCAAGTCTTTACTTTTTCATCTCCTTATACTGATTACAGCGTACCTGACATGGTTGGTGAGATGCTCCTTCCGGCTGAAGGTCTTGGTGCAGAAGGGGCACTTGTGCGGCGTCTCGCCGGTATGCAGATGCACGTGGTTGGTGAGGTGCTCTTTCCGCGAGAACGACTTCGCGCAGAACGTGCACTTGAACGGGGTCTCGCCGGTGTGTTGTCTGACCAGAAACATTCCGATATAGAACTAAATATAGGCTCGAGATTGTATTATAAATGAGATTTTTATGATGTGTTTGATATATTATTCAACTTAGGCATTTCCTTTACTGTCTAATTTAATTACTGTTTAATAAGTAAACCGTCAAGTGCGTTTGCGCACCGAAAGACGGACAAAAGGTGCTAGATCTAGTTTGTTTTGCACAAGTTGTGTTGAAAGCTTGAATATTGCCTTATTTTATAATTCCGACTGATTTGTTAATTAATTTCATTATTATAAGTGCAAACAAACACCATTGTGCAAATTGTAAGTAACAAGTTCTTAGTTCCAATCGGAATGTAGAGCTTAATTGTTCCTCCGTCCGGGAATAAGCTACCTCGTAATTCGTCCATTTCAGATTGAAACTAAAATTTAGTTAGTATTGCAAAAAAATTATGATGATGATGATAGCGATTATGATTTTTATGAGGTAACTTTAAAATGGTTATATATTGGCGTCACAAATCGTTTGCGGTTAACCTGGCTTGCCGCGTTTCTTGACATAACTTGCACAAATAAATAATGGATCCCGCATTAGCAAATTTGTTTGCCTCTCTATCACATTATACGACATACAGGGAGTAACAGAAAGGGTATAACAAGCCGAAAGGAGGTCAAGGTACTCATGAAACTGAACAACTTTACCCATGGAACATGGGTCGAAACATGAAAAAAAATTTGGACCTCCTATACAAAATCGCCGATCAGCTAATTGATTTACTATGGGAGGACCAAATTTTTTTTTTCATATTTTGACCCATGTTCCATGGGGAAAGTTGTTCAGTTTCATGAGTACCTTGACCTCCTTTCGGCTTGTTATACCCTTTCCGTTACTCCCGGTATAAGCAGGATGTCAACATGATGTTGCTAATTCGGGATCCATTCTTTATCTATGCAAGTTATAATTTTTTCATAACGTACTCTGACACTAGGGTACATCGAGTCGCGTCCCACATTAAAAAAGATCTGTAGATTTCTTCCAATTTTCGCAACGCGACTTTTTCGCCATGGAGAAATTCCATCAAATGGATTTAGCTATTGCTCTGTAAACTTTTAATACTTGTGCGTGGCATCTACCACACATAGTTTATCTGTGGTAATGTTTAGAACTCATAGGAGTTATATCCCCGAGGCAGAATTTCACACCATGCAGTGTTTGTGGCACCAATGACTACTTTATCTGTTCCCCCGCTTTCGCTTTCCAGGATCTCTCACCTGAATTGGTTGACGAGATGCTCCTTTGCATGTCATACACCTACATGTAAACACTATTTATAAAAACTCCGTTTCGTGGTTTAGGAAGAGTTAGCGAATTCCACAACATACAGCCAGAGAAACGCGGAAAGCGACTTCATTCTACACTATGTATTGATTTGTGGCGCCAATGATTACTTTGCGTATCTGTTCCTTATTCCCTCACCTGACATGGTTGACGAGATGCTCCTTGCGGGTGAAGGTCTTGTTGCAGTAGGAGCAGGTGTGCGGCGCGTCGCCGGTGTGCTGGCGCACGTGGTTGTTCAGGTGCTCTTTGCGCGAGAACGCGCGCGGGCAGTACGTGCACTTGTGCGGAGTCTCACCCGTGTGCTGTCTGCAGGCACAAGGTTTACGGTTACAAGTTAACGTACAAGTTTTGGGCACTGTCTATCGAGCGACACTATCGGTTTTGAGCTGTTACTTTTGGTAAATACTTCGAAAGTATTGTTACCGTCAAACTTCTTGGCCATTGCGCGAGGTGGTGGGGGAATGCGTCGTCCAGCTCCGCACCACCAAAGAGACCTATGTATTTTTCGTTTCTGCGCATTCAAGGTCGTTTGGCCAAGTAGTTTGCCGGTAACAATACTTTGGAAGTATTTACCAAAAGGATACTGTACTAAACTTCCTAAGCTCTGGATTTAAAGCCTGCAGCAAATGTGACAAAACTATTTGGTTTATGGCACGAGATAAAATTACTGCTAGCATTGTTCGGAACAATTAGATGTATGAACCGATTGTGTTCGATTTACAGTCCTAAACACTTTAAACTTGTACGTTTACTTCTGGTTTTAGATTTTTACAATTTAGTACATTCCGATTATAATGAAGTCAATACAAATAGTTGCAAACCCATACTTGATGGAATTTGACCACAATGATTGAAATTAATACCAACTTTCCAATAGACTCGGCAAGGTGAATTTTTCCCTGTACTATAAAATTCTGCAATTCTTTCAACATACTAAGTATTTTCTACACAAATTATTGAAATCGGAATGCACAATGCTGTGCTACTGCAGTTCTAGCATTTTAAGGGGAAACTTCACACAAATGCCGTAAAGAATACGCTAGCATACTTATCTGATGATGATCCAGTGATGATTGATTCTTATTATAAGAACCTAATATTTCCTATGTCGATAATGTTATTTCTTGAATCATACGACCATGCAGACAAGACATGCAATCTAAATAAGATGGATCATGGAAGCATACTAACGAGTTCTAGTGTAGCACAGCATGTTATTCTAATGTTATGTTTATTTACACAGGGAGTAACAGAAAGGGTACAACATGCCGAAAAGAGGTCAAGGTACTCATGAAACTGAACAACTTTCCCCATGGAACATGGGTCGAAACATGAAAAAAAAATTTGGACCTCCCATACAAAACTGCACATCAGTTAATTGATTTACTATGGGAGGTCCAAATTTTTTTCATATTTCGACCCATGTTCCATGGGGAAAGTTGTTCAGTTTAATGAGTACCTTGAACTCCTTTCGGCTTTATACCCTTCCGTTACTCCCGGTATATGAGAATTAGCTTCTTTACTTTACTAACTTTACTACTAAAACATTAGCAAAGGACTACAACACATAAGCTACATACATTTTCTTGAAAACTCGCAACGACGGTCTGGATGCTGCTGCTGAGCCACTGAAGGTTCAATTATTCCTTAGGATATACTCAGGCAAGCTATAGAGTGCGCGTATATTTCCAGGTCACTGTTCAAAGCGTAACCAAACGTTCTATAGATACTTACGTCGAATGTAGGAGAAATAAATATGTACAATAGTGTTGTCACTGTCGTTTTGCTACTGATGGACAGAGGTTATGTTCATATTTGGTTAGGCGCACTCTAAAGCTTGCTTATGTAAACTTCAAGAATTCAAGCCTTTGATTACTTAGTACTTACCCAATTGCTGGTCGAGATTTTGGATTACATCATTCCGAGATTTTTATGGGTGATAAGGTGCGTCCACACTATAGATGTAAGCCCGGTTTAAAACCAATTCAACCAAATCGTTTTAAACGAAAAAAACCGTTTTAAATCATAAACTTTTATTGATTTTAATACATTTTCGTAATATTACAAAGGTAAGGATCACTGAAATGGATTAATGATGTGATTTTGCGGGTTTATTACCTAGTTTGTCGCTCCGAGGCCCGAGCGTAGGTAACTTATGATGAGCAAGTCAGTGTAAAATCGTTGGAAACACCGAATTTTGTATATACAGGGTTATATTAATAATTTGGATGTTCCATACAAAATTCATATACCTAAGTACCTACTCGGCAAAAATTTTTTGCATTTCGGCACGATTTTTCTACAACGGCCCTGAAATATTAGTCAGACGTGGCGATAGCGGCTGTATTGTAGGTACCTACGGCTGTTTACGCTCTGCCTACCCCGCAAGGGATAAAGGCGTGATTTGTGTATGTATGTATGTGTATGTAAAACACAGAACTTTTTTTTTTGTAGGCGAGTTTTAAACGGTTGAAAACGGTTGATTTCAGGTTTTAAACCGCGAAATTTGGTTTTAAACGTTTTAAACCGGTTGATTTACATCTGTAGTCCACACCAAGCAAGGCTGCAGCATACGCTCGTGCGCAGGCGAGCCAAGTTCGGCCCAATTTGGACGCCTAAATAAATAAAATAGGCAAACTTCTGAAGCGCGTTGATTTAACCTCGGGTGAGGCACGTAATTTTTAGGTCGTTTGCCTCGCGAGGCAAAGAGGCAGCGAGCATCCTCGCTTGGTGTGGACGCGCCTTTTCTGTAACTTTTTTAATTACCTGATATGGTTGGTGAGGTGTTCCTTCCTGGTGAAGCTTTTCGCGCAGAAGGTGCATCGGTGGGGCGATTCTCCGGTATGCTGTCTCACGTGGTTGGTGAGATGCTCTTTGCGCGTGAACGACTTGGTGCAATACGTGCACTTGTGAGGAGATTCGCCCGTGTGCTGCCGTACGTGGTTCACTGCGGGTTGAAGGCATAGATTAGATTAGGTAGTGCGAAACGACTTGCTGTAATAATTCAATAATACGGTTTTTAGTGAATTAATATATTTTTTCTAAATTGTTTCATTTAAATGATGACCTCGTATCTGAAAAGCGAGTCTTGATACTCTTTCAAAAGCAAAAGAGACTGAAAATATTCGGCTATGACTTTCGTCCTAAAGTCATGTCTGATTCGACGTTCTTCTTCAAACTTATCTTTTTGGTAGTGGAGTACAATCCATAGTATCCTTAGAGGTCTATAAGTCTATATTTAAAATGTTTAACTAACTCCGCTGACTCAGCGACTCGAAGAGTATCTTGGCCTCCGAAACGAGCTCTCTCCACTGATCGCTGTCTTGCGCGATCTCCTGTCATTTGCTGACTCGAAAATCGTGCCGGCCAGCCTCTACCACGTCTTTCCAGCGGTACCTGGGACAACCCTCGTACGCTCTTTTTGCTCCCCGTTCCTCCCCCATCCTTTCTACATGGCCGAGCCATCGGAGTTTAAAATCATTTAATGAATAAATTATATCCTATTTCTTTTCTCTTGCCATGCATTTGAAAATAACTTGCCAGACTTAATCATCAAACGTATTACCGAGGTGATCCTTCCTGGTGAAGGCCTTGGGGCAGTAGCCGCACTGGAAGGGCGTCTCGCCGGTGTGCTGGCGCACGTGGTTGACGAGGTGCTCGCGGCGCGTGAACGACTTGGAGCAGAAGTTGCAGCGGTGCGGCGACTCGCCTGTGTGTTGGCGCACGTGGTTCAGTAAGTGCTCCTTGCGGGTAAATGTTTTAGAACAGAAGTCGCAGCGGTGGGGGGTCTCGCCTGTAGGTGAGAGGTGGTAAGGCTCGTTTAGATATCGATAACTAGTGAGTTAAGTTTCTCTCTTAGGGCCTCCGCTACGCGTGTACCCGCAATACGAGGGCTCGTGCGAATTTCACTCAATTCATCTACAACGGTTGGAGTAAAGTGAACTTCGCACGCGGACCGGTACGTGCCTGACGCAGCGGAGGGCTTTATACAGGGAGTTACCGAACGACCGCTTTTCAGGAAAATGGTCAACTCAATAGGTCAAGCTGACGACCCATTTGTTTTGCCCTGTACATATGTGAAGCAAAGAGAAACTTGACTCGCTACTTTTATCGGTGTCTAAATTAGCCATTAGTTTATTTTCTTTAGACACGACTCGAGTTTTATGACAATAGGTCTGGTTCACAAAGTGGTAAAGTGAGCGAACACACTGCGGCATTCTTGTAACGATATTTTTACATCTAACACACATGCAGTTATTCATAATAATAATTATAGCACGAAAAATCCAAGCTTTACACCAGACACGGTCAGTGAAACCAACACATGAAAACATCGATTATTTAGAATTGTTTGCAATCTCAACAAGTGCAAGTGTCTTTTACATTTAGCACTCGTACAAAAGCGTTACAAATTGCGATTTATGGTCAAATCACACCGCAATGCGAAAATGTTTGAATATGCCAATACTGTGTGTATGATGGGCAGCTTGCAATAAACCTACATACAATAAAAGGCATGTACATGCTTATTTCAATCACATTGCTGTATGAACTGATCATTAGAAGATAGCCTTTTGGAACTACAGTGATTATGTCAGTTGATTTTGTAAGTTCCAAAATAGTGTTTAACTCTCTCTATCAGCTGAAATCGTGTGTTATGGCCGTATAAAGGAAGCCATACTAACCAGTGTGCCACAGAATGTGGTTGGTGAAGTGTTCCTTTCTCGTGAAGGACTTGCCGCAGAGCGTACATCGGAAGGGGGTATCGTTCGTATGCGACCTCATATGGTTCACTAAATGCTCCTTCCTAGTATACTTCTTGCCACATATTTGACAATGGTGCGGCGTTTCACCTATGAGGGTGGGCAGAAAATAAAATGTTAACATTCAATGATGCAACTATGTTTTGACGGATAAGAGTTTAGTGTTACAAATTTTTGCAAGAGCGGCGTAAGATGTTAGTCGTGTAAACCGAGATTTGTATGGGTATGCAGACAGTCTTTTTAGACCACATACTATACTTTTTGGAATAAAGTAGCACTCCAGAAAAAAAAGCAAACATTTTTAATTTGGTGTTAATTTGGTACTGTCCACATAGCCAATCAATTAGTTCACATTTTGTTATTGACAAATAGTTGAATCATCAAATATTTTCTACTTTCTGCACCACAAAAAACGAAAACACTGGTGCAAGCTTGGGTTTTCTGTACTTTGCGTATAAAATTAACTAAACTATTACTAAATCTACATATTTTTAAAGACAAAGTAGAAATATTAGATAGCATGCAGTAAAAGTGATGGAAGGTAAAACTTTTGTAGTTTGTAATTTTCTAAAGATATTTTTTTAAATATTATTGGAAGTATTCATTCGAGACAAAATCCCCGAAACTTTGTATCAGAAACAATGTCATCATCATCATCTTCCTGCCCTTATCCCAATTACTTGGGGTCGGCGCAACACGTTGTATTTGATACAAAGTTCCCAATGAAGACGCACCCTCGTTGAGAACTTAACTTTTGTATTTATGCAATGTTTCGGAACATTGTCCCCGAAATGTTTCGCGTCATTATTTTGCAACAACTCCACAAGTGGCTTTTGTTAAAATAACGTCGCGAGAAAATATTTCAAAATGATTGGCACGCCTTATATGCTAATTTATCTAGTTGATTTACGGATTTATTGATCGATGTAGTAGCTTCAGCGTTCGTGAACCAACTACATAGAAATAAAGCATCATCACGTCTGTCTTGAAGGTCATCAATTTGGATTAATCCTACATGCCTCGGATGAGGCCCTCCGCTGCATGAGGCATATTGTCCGCGCAATACTCTTCGCATCTTAGGGCCTCGTGCGAAGTTCACTCACTTTATCTGCACCGCTTGCAGTAAAGTGAACTTCGCAAATGGACCGGTACGCGTACGGTCTGCCTGACGCAGCGGACGGCCTGAGGACTAGCAATGGATGGAAGCAATGTTATGTTTTTAAATCTAATTTTGGGGCATTCCACGAAAACAACAACTTTTTGACGATTACGTGATGTTTATGATTCATACCTACAAAGCTACTGAATGTGTGGTACCTGAAGCTTTTAAGTGTATATCAATTCTGCATTCAAAAAATCTTTGTGTCTTACACGGAAATACTAGAAATCAGGGCGTAACGTAAGCGAAATTTTCGTGAAATGTCCCTTTTAAGTTTTAACATAAATAAAGCATGTACCTGTGTGCCACATGACGTGGTTCATGAAGTGCTCCTTGCGCGTGAAGGACTTCTTGCAGATGTCACAGCGGTGCGGCGTCTCGCCGGTGTGCTTGCGCACGTGGTTCACCATGTGCTCCTTGCGCGTGAACGTCTTCGCGCAGAACTGGCATCTGGCGAGGGAGGAAATCGATTATACTGGGTAAAATTTTACTAGTGACCGATAGCGAAAACTCAGAACCGGCTGGTGATAATGAACAACTTTGCAGGAGTTGGGGAGACTCAAAGGTTCGCTGGTGTGCGTGGTTCACCATGTGCTCCTTGCGCGTGAACGTCTTTGCGCAGAACTGGCATCTGGTGAGTAAGGTAAATGCTTGTTTTAGCCGCTGAAGAAACAGACAAAGTGGCACCTGCCCTGTTGGGGAGACTATTTTGGAGATATGTACTTAGGGGTAAGAGCTATGGTTCAGATCCATTGATGGAAGACAGAGAAAGGGTGTATTTGGATAGGGCAGTAAGGTAGGCGCGAGCAAGCTCGGCACAAGTATCCCAAGGCCGAATACGCCGGCATGTTGTGGGTGCAGCAAGCTCGGCACAAATATCCGAAAGTTGCTGGTTTAGCAGGCTGACAATCAAAGGACACCGATCCGGGTGGGGTAGCAGGAGGTTTTTGAGGACACAGCTGTCGCCGGGTAATTAGTAGACTTTTGGGACAGCGGTTGATTAGGTTGGGCGGGTCTCATGAATAGAGCATCGCGATCATGACTACATAATGCGCTATTTTCTTTTTATAGCTCTTTTATTTGTTTTTATAACTACATTGAAACTAAGGGAAGGTATTTGCCAGTGTGCAGGCGTATAGCTTGTCCTGGTTCATGACTAGTACCAGCCCTGTTTGTTTGTTCATCACTGTATCAAGTTACCAAGTCCGTAATGTGGCTGCGCACGTGGTTGTCGAGGTGCTCCTTGCGTGAGGCTTGTCCTGCTCATGACTAGTAACAGCCCTGTTTGTTTGTTCATCACTGTACCAAGTTACCTGTAAGGGGTCTCGCCGGTGTGGCTGCGCACGTGGTTGTCGAGATGCTCCTTGCGTGAGAATGTCTTGTGGCAGGTGGTGCAGGCTTGTCCTGGTTCATGACTAGTACCAGCCCTGTTTGTTTGTTCATCACTGTATCAAGTTACCTGTAAGGGGTCTCGCCGGTGTGGCTGCGCACGTGGTTGTCGAGGTGCTCCTTGCGTGAGGCTTGTCCTGCTCATGACTAGTAACAGCCCTGTTTGTTTGTTCATCACTGTATCAAGTTACCTGTAAGGGGTCTCGCCGGTGTGGCTGCGCACGTGGTTGTCGAGGTGCTCCTTGCGTGAGAATGTCTTGTGGCAGGTGGTGCAGGCTTGTCCTGGTTCATGACTAGTACCAGCCCTGTTTGTTTGTTCATCACTGTACCAAGTTACCTGTAAGGGGTCTCGCCGGTGTGGCTGCGCACGTGGTTGTCGAGATGCTCCTTGCGTGAGAATGTCTTGTGGCAGGTGGTGCAGGCTTGTCCTGGTTCATGACTAGTACCAGCCCTGTTTGTTTGTTCATCACTGTACCAAGTTACCTGTAAGGGGTCTCGCCGGTGTGGCTGCGCACGTGGTTGTCGAGATGCTCCTTGCGTGAGAATGTCTTGTGGCAGGTGGTGCAGGCTTGTCCTGGTTCATGACTAGTAACAGCCCTGTTTGTTTGTTCATCGCTGTATCAAGTTACCTGTAAGGGGTCTCGCCGATGTGGCTGCGCACTTTGTTGTCGAGATGCTCCTTGCGTGAGAATGTCTTGTGGCAGGTCCTGGTTCATGACTAGTAGCAGCCCTGTTTGTTTGTACATCGCTGTATCAAGTTACCTGTAAGGGGTCTCGCCGGTGTGGCTGCGCACGTGGTTGTCGAGATGTTCTTTACGTGAGAATGTCTTGTGGCAGGTCCTGGTTCATAGCTAGTACCAGCACTGTTTGTCTGTTCATCACTGTACCAAGTTACCTGTAAGGGGTCTCGCCGGTGTGGCTGCGCACGTGGTTGTCGAGGTGCTCCTTGCGTGAGGCTTGTCCTGCTCATGACTAGTAACAGCCCTGTTTGTTTGTTCATCACTGTATCAAGTTACCTGTAAGGGGTCTCGCCGGTGTGGCTGCGCACGTGGTTATCGAGGTGCTCCTTGCGTGAGGCTTGTCCTGCTCATGACTAGTAACAGCCCTGTTTGTTTGTTCATCACTGTATCAAGTTACCTGTAAGGGTCTCGCCGGTGTGGCTGCGCACGTGGTTATCGAGTGCTCCTTGCGTGAGAATGTCTTGTGGCAGGTGGTGCAGGCTTGTCTGGTTCATGACTAGTACCAGCCCTGTTTGTTTGTTCATCACTGTACCAAGTTACCTGTAAGGGGTCTCGCCGGTGTGGCTGCGCACGTGGTTGTCGAGGTGCTCCTTGCGTGAGGCTTGTCCTGCTCATGACTAGTAACAGCCCTGTTTGTTTGTTCATCACTGTATCAAGTTACCTGTAAGGGGTCTCGCCGGTGTGGCTGCGCACGTGGTTATCGAGGTGCTCCTTGCGTGAGGCTTGTCCTGCTCATGACTAGTAACAGCCCTGTTTGTTTGTTCATCACTGTATCAAGTTACCTGTAAGGGGTCTCGCCGGTGTGGCTGCGCACGTGGTTGTCGAGATGTTCCTTGCGTGAGAATGTCTTGTGGCAGGTGGTGCAGGCGTACGGCTTGTCCTGAGTCATCCTCTTCGCGTGCCGTTCCGCCGGGTCGCCTGCTGGAAACATGGCGTTTGATTAGAAACTGATTCACACTCGAAAAATAAACAAGATTGCATTTTCGGAAAATAATGAAATAAAAGGAGTAAAGAGCAAGAAAAAATTAAATATTAAATGACAAACAAATTTATTAGCAGAGAGAAAGAGGTTACCAAAGCAAAGCCCTGATGCAAGATTTTCCTTTGCCTTTGGTGCAAGACTGCAGTTGTTTTGGTAATAGGAGAATCTACCCGGTAATCTACATTGTAAAATCAAGAATATAGGATAGATGTATTACCAGAAAGTTTCACATTAGTGTGGAATCTACCACGGCTTTATGGTCGTTGGAGACGACTGCAAGTTGGTTTACTTACCCATATGGCATTTTCCGTGCCGGCTCAACTCCACAGGGTTGGCGAAGGCGGAACCGCACACTTGACAAGTATAGGGCTTGCTCTCGCCGTGGTAACGCCGGTGGACTATCAGCTGGTAACGGAACTGGAATATCTTCCCGCAGAGATCGCAGGCGTGGTGCCCGGGGGAGGACTCCTCCATGGCGGCGCTAGTGCCCGCCTCAACCTCTACCTCTGTTATTACCTGTTCCAAATGCTGCTATTAGAATGGATAAGAAAAAGATGAGTGATGATTTCCCTTTAAAAATAAATAAAACACACGTACGCTTCTGGAAAATATCAACAAACATTATTGAATGTATGTAAATATGCCGCTGATGACCTTCTTATAGTGTACCCCTTGTTACTGGGATTGTACCGAAAGAGACTATGAAAAATAGCATATGGAAAACCAGGCTTTCTGGCGATAGTCTGTTTCAGCTCAAGACTCTGGTACAAACTATGTTTGATATACACAAACGCAACTTGATTTTATAAAACTTTACATTCTTTTTCGTCCGTTAAGTAAGTGCATAATAAAATGTTTTTTCCAACTAATTCGTGGAGATTTCTTACTTTGTTTTGCGGTTGACCCTCCGCGTTGAGTTTTCCGAAGACTTCATGGTAGGCCAGCAGTTGCGATAGGTCTTCCACGTTCACTTTGTACATCGCGTGCAAATCGTGCTCAGACCCCGCGCCCGCAGATATCTTCACCACTGCGCCTTCCATGCCCATCGCTCCGACACTCTGTACAAAAAAGTGGAATAAGGTTAAATGGATGATGATAGAATCCTGTATCGTATTACATCGAATGAAATATGAAATCTATCTTGAACTGGCGGATCTAAATATAGTGTGAAATTTTACTATTGACCGATAGCGAGAACTCAGAACCGGCTAGTGATAAGGAACAACTTTCTCCAAGGAACAAAGGTCGAAATACAAAAAATAACTTGGGCCTCCCATACAAACTTGCCGATCAGCTGATTTCAGTTATCATGGGAGGTCCAAATTTTTTTAACGTAATTCGACCTATGTTCTTTGGGGAAAGTTGTTCCTTATCACTAGCCAGTTCTAAGTTTTCGCTATCGGTCACTAGTAAAATTTCACCCTATATTTACCAACGGGATCGACACGACAAGAAATCTTGAAAACACTCTGCTTTTGAGAATAATTCTATTTTCTGACTGCACCACGCCTTACGCGTACAATTATTTCTTTAAATAATAATAGATTGGTTTAATTGAGGCATTATTGCTGCATTTGCGTGCACAAAATATCTAATAACGACATACCAATCGGAAAATTGGCGATTATCGGAAAAATAAATAAAATAAACCTACTCGAACACAATCACCTAGTCCGTCACGCACGAATTCTAGTTATTATGAAGATTACGAACTAGTTTATCGCTGGCGATTTACTGCTTTTATGTAATAACAGTAAAAAGTAGTCTATTTACTTTTCAAGTGTTCAAACATTAATCGATGCTTTTTGTTTTAAAGTCGGAAGATACATAGGAACATTTCCAGGAAACTAACCTTCAAATCAATTCCTTTGATATCCTCTATTTCGGCAGGTATCACGAACTGGGCAGTTTCCATCTTGGTCGTTTCTTCTCTCCTTTGACTATGAGGTTGTCGCCGGCGCTCGCTTCTATAGAGGTGGTTCCATTAGGACTGTGCGTTGCTAAGATATTGGCTGGCTGGATATATCACTAAATAAACTAACCTTCAAATCAATTCCTTTGATATCCTTGATTTCGGCAGGTATCGCGAACTGGGCAGTTTCCATCTTCGTCGTCTTCTTCTCTCCTTTGCCTATGAGGTTGTCACCGACAACTATTTATATGGAGGTGGTTTTCGTCAGGATTGTACGATACTAAGACGTTGGCAGGCTGGAGATATTTCTAAAAGGAGACTAACCTTCAAGTCAATTCCTTTGATGTCCTTGATTTCGGCAGGTATCGCGAACTGGACAGTTTTCTTCGTCGTTTCCTTCTCTCCTTTGACTATGAGATTGTCGCCGGCGCTGGCTTCTATGTATAGAGGTGGTCCCGTCAGGGTTGTGCGTCACTAAGATGTCAGCTGACTGGACATATTAGAACTAACCTTCAAAGGAATTTCCTTTGATGTCCTTGATTTCGGCAGGTATCGCGAACTGGGCAGTTTCCATCTGGGTCGTTTCCTTCTCTCCTTTGACTATGAGGTTGTCGCCGGCGCTGGCTTCTATGGAGGTGGCCCCATCATGGTTGTGCGTTACTAATATGTTGGCTGGATATATTAGGAAACTAACCTTCAAATCAATTCCTTTGATGTCCTTGATTTCGGCAGGTATCGCGAACTGGGCAGTTTCCATCTTGGTCGTTTCCTTCTCTCCTTTGACTATGAGGTTGTCACCGGCGCTCGCTTCTATGGAGGTGGTCCCGTCAGGGTTGTGCGTTACTAAGATGTTGGCCGGCTCGCCGGTGGCTTGCTCGATGCGGACTACGCTGTCTAGTACCTTGGAAAAAAAGCATTTACATGTTGAAAGATCCAATTCAAAGATCTGCGAATCTAAAGTGAAAAAGTTTTGAAACCGAGTAAAAGTTTCCTCTTTTAAGCCAGTCGCGCAAAAGACGTTAAAAGTGCTAAGGGTTGGTATACAGCGGTACCTTATTGTAAAGCAAATCGATTTACCATCTTCTTCGAGGCTGGCCTCGAAATCGGCGACCATCCCGTGGTACCCAGTGCGTAACATCCTAGCCTACCTGTCGGGATGCATGCGACAGACATGTCCTGTTCAGTCCCACTTCAGTTTTGCGGACTTTTTCCAAACATCCATGATGCCTATTTTGGAGCGCAGGGTTGTGTATCTTACTTGGTCTGTTTCACACCTAATATGCTGCACTACACGGTGTGATTTTATTATAATAAGTTGGTACCTGTTGTCCAACAATCTGCTGCAGCTGGTGCACGGTGAGCGTGTGGTCGGTGCCCGGCATCTTGATGCTCTCGTCTTGTCCACTAGTGGACACTAGTGAGTACCTGTTGTCCAACAATCTGCTGCAGCTGGTGCACGAGTGAGCGTGGTCGGTGCCCAGCATCTTGATGCTCTCGTCTTGTCCACTAGTGGACCACTGGTAGAATACCTGTTGTCAACAATCTGCTGCAGCTGGTGCACGGTGAGCGTGTGGTCGGTGCCCGGCATCTTGATGCTCTCGTGTCCACTAGTGGACACTGGTGAGTACCTGTTGTCAACAATCTGCTGCAGCTGGTGCACGGTAGCGTGTGGTCGGTGCCCGGCATCTTGATGCTCGTCTTGTCCCTAGTGGACACTGGTAAGTACCTGTTGTCAACAATCTGCTGCAGCTGGTGCACGGTGAGCGTGTGGTCAGTGCCCGGCATCTTGATGCTCTCGTCTTGTCCACTAGTGGACACTAGTGAGTACCTGTTGTCCAACAATCTGCTGCAGCTGGTGCACGGTGAGCGTGTGGTCGGTGCCCGGCATCTTGATGCTCTCGTCTTGTCCACTAGTGGACACTAGTGAGTACCTGTTGTCCAACAATCTGCTGCAGCTGGTGCACGGTGAGCGTGTGGTCGGTGCCCGGCATCTTGATGCTCTCGTCTTGTCCACTAGTGGACACTAGTGAGTACCTGTTGTCCAACAATCTGCTGCAGCTGGTGCACGGTGAGCGTGTGGTCGGTGCCCGGCATCTGCTCTCGTCTTTATCCACTAGTGGACACTAGTGAGTACCTGTTGTCCAACAATCTGCTGCAGCTGGTGCACGGTGAGCGTGGTCGGTGCCAACATCTTGGTGCTCTCGCATCCACTAGTGGACACTGAAGTAGTACCTGTTGTCCAACAATCTGCTGCAGCTGGTGCACGGTGAGCGTGTGGTCGGTGCCCGGCATCTTGATGCTCTCGTCTTGTCCACTAGTGGACACTAGTGAGTACCTGTTGTCCAACAATCTGCTGCAGCTGGTGCACGGTGAGCGTGTGGTCGGTGCCCGGCATCTTGATGCTCTCGTGCAGCTCCTCCTTGTCCACCAGCTTGCCGCCGCCCGGCTCCACCACCGTCACTATGCCGTCTTCGCTCACTGTCAGTTGGATCTGAGAGAGTTTTGCAGAGTTAGTATTTATAAATTCAGATGTGGTTCATATTGAAGAAGCGAAAGAGGTTTGTCAGGATCGTAGCAAGTGGAAGGATGTAGTGTCTGCCTACCCTTCCAGGAAAGAGGCGTGATGTATGTATGTATGTATGTGTTCATATTCTTGGAAGTGTCTTCAGGATTTGAGTATTTTTATTATCTTCTATTTCACACTGATTGATTACAGTATCGATATCCAAATTTCAAAACGTTAGGCAAAAAGAAATGGAAGTACGAGAAATTATAGTAGTAAAAAATACTTTAGTAATAGAGAAAAATAATTAAAGTTTCCAATAAAACCATTCTATAGTTAAAATAAAGTTTGCTACCATAAACAGTAGGTATAACTGGCGCAGATAAAGAACATATTCCGAATTTGCAACATTGTTTGCCTCTCTATCATATCATAAGTATTATGTATGACATATGAGCAGGATGTGAAGAATAATGTTGGTAAGTTTACTTAATCTGCGCCATTTATACTAATAAAATCGAAGAATTAATAGCAACATAACTACAGTAAACACAAAGCTTTATGAACTTACTTCGCTGACCTGCTGCAGTGACGATGTTAGAAGCAGCATGGAGTAATTTACAAAACGATTTACAAGTGCACATTGTATTAGCAAACATAGCATAATAGCATGGAGTGGTAAGCACACACTTTAACATATTTGCACATGTTGCAGGATTCTGATAAAATCAGGTATTCGACCAACTACCTAGGCTTTTCATTAAAAAAACCAGTATATGACAAAATCTAAACCAAATTTCATCATAAACCTAGGTTTTCGACCAAAAACCTGCACTAGTTTAGCTTTATAATAATATTTAAAACATATGTTTGTTTTTTGTGTTCCTAACTAAGCAAACTCGTGTAATTTGGAAGAATTTTATCATATACCTAAACTAAAGCAAGTTTTTGATAAAAAAAACCTAGGTTTATGATGAAATTTAGTTTTGATTTTGTCATTTGCTGGTTTTTGTTCAAAAACCTGATTTTATCATAAACCTGCGACATAGTATATGTATATGACCATATCTTAGCTGCTGTTGTCATAAAGTAAGCTGCAATGGGTAATTGTGATGCTGTGACACATCAGTACAGTTAGCGAGGCAGGTTTTATGAAGTATATAATGTAAATTTGAAACATATTGTGGTTTATTTTACCAGATTTTATTATGGTAGATTTGTATTAGTGTTCTGTCTTGTGCAATGGTTGATCTACACAAACATGAGTGATAAAAATATTGCTTTGAGAATCACAGTTGAAAAGGGTCGAACTCACTTTTTAGGGTTTCGTAGTCTACTAGAAACCCTTATAGTTTCGTCATGTCTGTCTGTCTGTCTGTCTGTCGGGGTATTGTTGAATAGGTCTTTTAAATTAAAGTTGATTTCTTTTGAAACAAATTCTCTAAAATGTTTCTGTCACGAGATATTTGCTTTTAAAGGAGGTTTGTATAATTTGTTCAGCTGCCAACTTCACAAAGTATAAACGCTAGAAATTTGAAATAAATATGGAATATAGCTTACAATCTGAAGTTACAATGAAAACTATAACTTGGATATCGTACCCTTAAAGGTTTCAGGAAAAATTGAGTTTTCTATTTGCGGTTGGTCATCATACTGCTGCTAACAAACCAGCAACAAAATTAAGTTTGTAATGCTGAAAAACCTGATATTTAAACGTTGACTACGAAACCCTATTTGTGGGCGTGTCTGACACGCTCTTGGCCGGTTTTTTAAACTTATTAATGACTTTACGAAGCCTCGAAATTTTTACAATACAAAAGCTTTAAAACCTAGTGTTTTGTGATACATGTAGCATATTGCCTGTAAAATTTTGAGTAAATAAAGATAAACAAACCTGTTGATTACTATGTTCTGGGCGAGCGGTGGCCATAAGCTGTTGCTGCATAATGTGTTGTTGTGAGTGGTGGCCCTGAGCAAAAAGAAAACAATCATTGCAAGTAAATAAACAAAAAAAAACAAACAACATACCCAAACAGACAACAGAACATAACACTTACACCTTTACAAGTAAATAGATCTTACAATACTAGAACTTTTACCTACATGCATTTCTTGGTTTCTATGATTTTACATGCAGATGAAGAACACAAATAATTCAGTAAATGATGACATGAAAATACTTACTACTTAAAAATTCTATAAGCCTACAATTCTAAAACATTATCAGAAGAGAGCTAAAAAGGTACAACTGCTGATTTCATAACATAAAGAGAGATCTGTCTTAAAAGGCGACAATTTTCTCAAGGCCATTTGTATGACTCACTTCTAGTCTAGGTTAGGCTGTTTGTTGCAAAATATTAGAGAACTAAACATATGCAAGAACTACAAATTGTTTACAGCAAGTACTAAATACCCATAAAAATATTTCCTACATATTTATTTCAAAATAAAACATTTGTATTTAAAAGCGCCCCACTTACTGACATGCATTTGGTTTCCAGCTCAATTTATTTAGAAAAAAAGCTGAAAGATTCCGAACTATGATCTACAGAGCACGTCCAGCATTCCCGCTATTAATTGTTGTGGGTTACCACGTGATTTACCATATCAATGTTATGGTGTTGTACAAACTCGACCCGGTTATTGGGTACCTGCTGGTGTCCTTGTTGGTTCTGGGTAACGGTGACCTGAGTACCAGAGTTGGACGGCTGCTGGGAACTCATCTCTTGTTGTTGGTTGTGGGCCACAAGAGCTTCTGGAACAATACAGTACTTAAGATAAGGGTAGGTTTGAATTGAAGTAGAATGTAGATAATATTGAAAAAGTGAAATTCAGTAAACATTGTACATAAATATACCTGTACAATGTAGAAGTACACATTTTTAGCAAGTAGCGATTGATTTGTTTAACTAACTGAAATGTGTAGTCAATGTGTATGCTTGCTATTTGTGTAAAAAAAAAAGTTTATTTAATAGTCTGCTACACTTGTAGGTTATTGTAGAGAAGAGTTGCAGCTTTGAGTTGGTGTATCTATCAAACCTTATCTGCCCCTATCCCAAATCAGGTGGGAGTCAGCATCACCATGCAGTAGACTTTAGTCAACAGATATTCAGTAGAGGTCAAATCTCTATGTCAACTTTTATGAAACATCCTGAGCGGTCCAGGGATGGCAGTATTCTTAGACACTACCACACTGTCTAACACAGACAAACCAGATCTGTACTATGCAATAAAATGAAATACCATGTGTTTGTCCAGCCTGGGCTTGTGCAATGATTTGGGAGACAGGAATCTGCTGGCCGGATGCAGAAACTGCAACTGTTTGTTGACCACCGTGGTGGCCAAGTATGATGTTTGGATCGCCATTGAGAATGCTAGCATGTGCTTGGCCCAGGTCCTGAAAAAACAAGAAATATAATGTAACATCAAAGACTTCATAATTGCTACGACATCATTGAATAGCATAGACTTTGATATCTTATTGTAGTAGAACACTATAAAAAGGTGTCCTGCCCTAAATAACCTCACCGGTTTTCAGTACTTCATTTTCTCACAAACAGATACTGAAGGGAGTTCATAAAGATTGGTTCGGGGAGTTTGGGTCTTTGTGGCAATCATAATAAACAGCCATAAATACCCCAAACAAGTGCGACAATATTTCATTGATGATAAATATACAGGGTGTTAGGGACGGTGTACCGAAAACTTTGCAGGCATGATCAGACCATCAAACTGAACAACTTTTTACTATAGCCAATGGTAGAGAACGAAAAATTTTCCGACCTCCCCATACAAAATTCACGATCAGCTGACTGACTTTGTATGGGAGATCGAAAATTTCGGTTTCCCACGTGCTCCATAGTAAAAGACCATTCAATTTCATGGTCTGAAACGCGCTCTCTGTTTCGATTACACCATCCCTAACCCATGTTGAGTATGATAGATAGATGGGTAACACTGGTAGTTGGGATGTTTGCCAATGAATGTAATTACTGTTTACATGAGTGTCATAAACAAAAAAATATTTTACCTGTACAGGTTTTCCATTTTCGATTCTGGCTCCTGCGGGAAGTCCATAAACGGATACTTGTGGCAATGGTCCGGGGAATAAATTTGTGAACACCCAGTACTTGGCGACACTAGACAAAGCGACGTTCACCGCTGCCGTATTCACTCGTAAATCCGTGGCAGAAGTCGTAGGGGTCAAACTGGCCTGCTGTTGCTGCTGCTGACCCGCTTGAACCCTCTGGTTCTGCGACTGTAATCCAAACCAACCAATAAAACACCAATTGCCAAGAATGCAACAAGAAAAAAACAGCATCAATTATGCGAACCTCAGAATTTCCAGGAGGTTGGCCACCACCCGTGTTCATGTTGTGGTGCTCCGGATTCATATTTAGTCCTGACAATTTATAAAATCACACACTTTCACTGAAATATATACAAAAACACAACATTTTCTAAACTTTGCCAATCGGCATTGTCATAATTCGACTGTCAACGAAATGGAGGCGCGGGGGACGCGACGGGCCGCCATTATGAAACTTAGCGCACAATAACATATTTCTGCAACGGTCTTCAAACACTATTTCCGAGGTTCAAACTGTAATCCATTGATAGTAAAAGTAATCACGGGTACTAAATAAAGACTAATTACAATAAACTATTATAATTTAGTGTCTAAAATCAAGGACTGATCACAAAAAACGTACGTATTCATCAAAAACCACGAACGAAAGTTTGTCATGATCGCAATTCTACCAACATAATCATATTTCAGGAATTTATCAAACGCATGCCTGAAAATATTTTGTTGGCTAGTGTGTGAACTGTATGGAAATTGGAATACAAAATATTGTGACTTAATTCATTTTATAAATAAATATTGCTAAAGTTAGGTGAAACTAAGAGCATTTACCAAATTCATACTAAAAAGACACTGATTTGGCTAGTAAGTACTTTGGACCTTTCATAGATGGCGCTGTACGTTGAAATTTTTACAATGATGACAACTTTATAAAAGTTACGGATGCGTTCATACTTTCTTAAAAAGTTTGGTAATGGTGAGTTTGTTTGCGATGTAGAGTCTCTTTTGGTAGAGTCAGTTTTTTCTTTGATTCACAAACTACTTTGATTACTTCGTAGGGTTCGTAGGGTAGGATTTAGAGATGGGTCAACTCGGTTTTTTTTCAACTCGATCAACTCGAGTTGACTCGGAGGCTGACTCGAGTTGTAACTCGAGTCAACTCGGTCGGTGCGCTAGACGCGAAGTTTGCTTGCAATTGTGTATGGATCAAGTGCGCGAGTTACGTTGCATTAATTGTCGACTCAGGTAAACTCGGTTAAAATGGCGAGTCGAGTGTCAACTGCTAACTGTTTAGTTTTAATGTAGAGCTAGAGATGATTAAAATTTGTTTAATCAAATAATATTCTTCTTGTATAATCAAAACAGCCTTTTATTAGGATAACTTACTTATAATTGTACAAAAAATGATTCATCAGACTAAACATCATACCAGCAGAACAAACCATACGTCATTCAAATCAAATAAAATCCACGCTAAAAAGCAGCAGTGGCGCTGCCATCAAACTATCTTTGCATAGAAATAATCTATTTAACATTCTATGACACATGATATAAGGTTCATTATCAATGAAGAACTATCTCATAGTTCTTGTTTTCGCCGCGGGACTATCTAATTCAGTGGTGCTACGGGTTGCTTAAAGAGCGAGACGGTCGAACGCCATCCACCACCCTCGCTTGCGAATCGCATGTGTGAAACGAACGAACATGAACGATGCGGTGGAATAGCCGAGTTATTAACTCAGGTCCAGCTCGGGCGTCTCGGGTGGCGGGCGCGGTGCGGTCGTTCGGCCGCGTCACCGAGTCAACTCGGTCTGTAGAAAAAGCAACTCGAGTTGACTCGGTCGCAGCTTAACTCGAGTAACTCGATCAAAACAACTCGAGTTGCCCATCGCTAGTAGGATTGCTTTTATTACTTACTTTGTTCGGCTCAAAGACATTTAACTACTGGCTCGGCCGTAAACATGGGTTAAAGATTTTGGGTTTGTCCAGGGTTTCGGAAGTGTAACAAAATGTATTTGGGTTATTTTTTTTAACTTATCTAGGATGCCGGAATATGACCCAACTAACCCGGTAAGAGTTTATATGATTGATTCCGAAGCTGATCTTAGCGCAGTGGAAGCAAATTAAAGTTATCTTAAAATCTAAAACTAAATGGTCGATCAGCCTCGGAACAACATTTGACTACGATTCGTAGTGCTCTTTACTATAGCTAAATAAAATAAATTTAATGAATTTTTGTTCCGGAAGTTTCCGGCCGAGAAATTCTTGTTTCCAAAATCTACTAAACAGGGCCAGCAACGAATTGCTTACCGAGCGAACGATGACGCCGTTTTCTTTGTGAGTTTAAGTATGACAGGAATCAGGTATTCAGGATATTGTGAGGAGCACAGGAATGGGAATAACCTAAACTCACGGCACTGGAACATCCGCTCGTTCTCGAACTCCTTTCCTCCAATCTGCACTATAGTTCACAGTTCGACATCATAATGTTTTTAACACAAAATAACTAAAGATTTCTCTCGAATGAGAAATCGGCCCTGTTAACCTCAATCATTTATAATTAAAATACGTAGCTATCGGCAGCCACGACGCGAGCCAACGAAAGTGAGGTTATATTTGCCGGCGGTGCGTGACTCTCAATCAAAGCGCCGGAACCAAATCACTTGGTTCACTTCCCCACCGAACAGGAAGACCACACGAGAAAACCGAAAGCACTAAATTACACCATTTATAATTAAAATTCGCATCCACGATGCGGGCGACGGCAGAGGACGTGACAATGACAGAGCAGTGTTGCCAGCACCGCGCGCCCATTTTATACGAAAACTAAACATTCACCCGCCCCGGACCGACCCATCGGTCCGCTCTATACATGGCAGGCGTGATAATGTAGCTACTGCTCGCTTAAGGACTGAATCCCCACCTGAACTTCTGCAACTCGAGGAGTGCCATCACCCGGAAACAGGTTGAGAATGCGCCCCGGCGCCAACGCAGTGGCGGTAGGTTGGCATCCTTAACCAGAACGAGATCCCCAATGCAGGGGTTCAGTCCTGTCCGTCCAAGGCGTTGCTGCAGAATGTGCAAGTACTCAAGCGACCAACGCTTCCAAAGTTTTGAGTCATTTGCTGCAACAACTGATAACGCGACAAACGATTGCTATTCACCTCCGTATAGGGATATTCCGGCAAGGCGTTAAGTGGGCGGCCAATTAAGAAATGCCCTGGCGTCAGGGCCTCTAAATCATTTGGGTCTGAGCTGAGCGGACACAAAGGACGCGTACAGCCTCAATTTTACAAAACACGGTCGCCAGCTCCTCGATAGTCAAAATTTTGAACCCTACAACGAGCATCATATGCGTCTTAGCGGAATTTACAACCGCTTCTAAAATACCACCCCAGTGAGGTACGCTGGTGGATCGAACACCCAGGTAATGCCCTGACGGGAGGCCCGTGCTGATGGCTTCTTCGTTCTCCCTTAAGAACGTTACAAGTTACTTCATACACCGTTCAGCACCATAAAAGTTGGTACCACAATCCGACCTGATCAGCGCTGGTCGCCCTCGTCGCGACGTAAATCTCTCCAGCGCTGCCAATTAGGCCTCCGTAGATAGGTCGGCCACGAGCTCCAAGTGGACGGCCTTGGTGGCTAGGCACACGAACACGCACAAGTACGCCTTGATAGACTTTGCGTTTCGTAGGCGTGATGCCTTTACCATGAAAGGGCCTGCAAATCCGTTCCCACACCTGCAAACGTCAGGCCTCCGTCACCCGGTCCGGTGGAGATCTCCCATCTGTGGCTGCATTGTGGCTGCCTTCAAGCGGTAACAAGGCAAGCACCTAAACACAACGCTACGTACCGTTCGTCGTCCCGATAAGATCCAGAACTCGCGCTGTAGGATGGCCAATAGCGCATTACAGCCCGCGTGCGAGTTTTTCTCATGACGATCCCTGACTAAGAGCTCAACTAAGGGTCCCCTTTTTGGAAGTAACAGTGGATGCCGAGCCGAAAGGGGCAGGCTCGCGTTCGAGTCTGCCTCAACCCTGAGGATACCTTTCTCATCCAGGATTGGGTTGAGGCGCACAAGTCCTCCTTCAGCTTTCCACGTCCATCCCTGAGCAGCCTGACCTCCTCTTCAAAATGTTCCGCCTGGACGACTCTAACCAATGAGCATAGAGCCGCATTCCGCTCCGCAGGCGAGAGGACAGGTGTAAAGTTCCGTTCTGCTTGAGGCTTCCTGCAGTTGTTCACGAACCGCTTGATCCAACCTGTCACCCCAAGAAGTTTGTCGAGGGCTATACCGTTCCAGCAAGAAAGCTGGGTTAGGCTTCGGTACGAGTTGCCCCACGTTCACTCGCAAACCTCGATCAGGTGGCCCAAGCGGCGCCCTGCACTCGTTGAATGGCCATTCCTGCGGCGACTCAGTCAGCCATTGAGGTCCCCACCACAGTGGGTGACTCACCAAATCAGGTGCCCTGCACCCGCGCGAAGCGCAGTCCGCTGGGTTCCATTCTCCCGGTACGTGCCTCCACACTAACGGGGTTTCCGACCCCGTAATCTGTGACACCCGATTTGCCACGAAAACCTCAAGTGTATGTACCGACGTCTGCAACCAGCACAGAACTATCCGACTGTCAGTCCACGCGTACACCGTTTCATCAAAGTTGATGGTACCACGCAGATTGCAGGTTACATGATTTAGCAAGCGCGCTAGAAGAGCTGCCCCTGCCAATTCCAATTTGGGGATGGTCCATCTAGTTCTGACTGGTGCCACCTTACTTTTGGCCATAACCAGACGCACGTGCAGTTCCCGTTGAACTTGCTGTCCGAAGGTATACAGCTGCCGCGTACCCTCGCTCGAGGCGTCACAAAACCCATGTAGGGTAGCCTTACATCCCACCGATGGGACTAACTTGCGGGGTATCGCGATGTGCACAATCCCTGGTAAGGTGGTCACAAACTTGAGCCAATCCTTCAACAACTCTCCGGAGAGTTGGTCGTCCCATCCTAAGTTGGCTAGCCACAACCTTTGTAAAAGCACTTCGCCATGAACGTAACCGGGGCGATCCATCCGTTAGGATCGAACGTTCTAGCGATTGTCGACAGTACCGACCGCTTAGTCAAGTTTTCTCAAAGGGTCGGGCTCGATCCTGTACGTGAACACGTCATGCGTTGGCCTATATTGCACCCCGAGGATGCCCAACGTGTTTGGATTGTCCGGGTTCTCAAAGAGGTGCGGGTCCTGATGGAACTCGCCTGGCAAACCGGCCAGGAGCTCTGGGCAACTGGACAACCATTTCCGCAACTCGTAACCTCCTGAACCCATGATCGCGATCAACTCGTCTCGTAAATTAGCGCCTGCTCCACGCTATCAGCACCCGTGCAGATATCGTCCACGTAGACGTCGCGATCCAGTACTGCTGCGGCTCGAGGATATCTTACCCTTTCCTGTGCGGCCAACTCGCAGCGTACGTACTGCCAAATACGGACTTGGCTTAAGTCCATACGTCACCGTGTTAAGTTCGTATGTGACCATCGGCTCATCTGGGCTCTCACGCCACAAAATCAGCTGATACCGACGGTCATCCGGATGTATCATGGTTTGGCGAAACATCATTTGACGTCTGCGACGAACGCTACCTGGTGTAACCGAAAGTCTGTGAGAATGTCCACAATGTCCCGGTTCAATTTAGGACCCGCGTGCAAACATTGGTTCACAGACACACCATTCGAGGTAGGAGCAGAACCGTCAAACACCACCCGTATTTTCGCCTCAGGTGACTTCAAGACAGCCAGGTGTGGAATGTAATAATGCTCGACACACCTCCAATCCAGGCTGGACACCGACATGTGGCCCAATTGAATATATTCCGCATGAATTCTATATACTTCTGCCGAAGTGCTGGGTCTCGCCTCATCTTCCGCTCCATTCCGAGTAGTCTCCGTTCCGCGAGCTGTCGCGAACTACCTAAAGCAGGGCGGTTTGGGAGAAAAGGTAGCCTGGTCACGAATCTGCCTGACGGGCATCTTGCAGTGTTGTATTGATAGAACAACTCGCACTCGTCATCCTCTGGCTTCCGTCTGTCCGCCGTGGGCGCTCTTTGAACTCCCAAAACCTCTGCAGCACCTCTGACAGCACACTACCATAGAGGACCGGATCCCCTTCTGGTAGGTCCTGAGGTCTCCAAACTGGGCCGAAAACAACATACCCCTGTGGTATCTACGGCCACCAAACCAGTTTCCTGGAGTACCTTCTTCCTACCGCACCATAATCTCCGAGGACGTCTGACCCGAGAGTACGTCCACCGTACCAGGAGTATCAAAATCAGGATCAGCTAACTCCAACCCTGTGGTTAACCCTCGTACCGTTGGTGGTAACCTAACCTGAGGAGTTTCCCAACCACTTCATCCAGCACCACGGCTGAGACTTGATAGCTGACCCCTGTACATGTGCTACCTAATGCGAACTCAAAGTTCGTCTGACCCCGAATGTCAGGCACATTTAGGCCCCCGATGCCTACAGCTTCATCCTCACTTGGCCGTACATTTAGGCCTAGCCTACTCACCAGCTTACTCGATACAATACATCCCTGAGCCCTGTATCCAGTAGGGCTCTTACTTGAATGGTCCGGCCACCGTATCCCCATACCCAAATCTTAGCCGTTGGCAAAGTACCGTGATTGGACGGGGCCGAAGCTGATGAGTAGGCGGCGATTACCTAGCGGGAATCTAAACGCGGTGAGGCCGCGTCCCGGGTATCCCTCTCTACCCAAACCTGTGTATGGGTCCCACTCCTGCTGGTAGGGAGGTCTGCCCATAAAGGCCATGGCTGGAGTTCTATAGTACCCCGACGGCAAACGTCCGTACCGAGGTTGCGCCTGTAGCCGCGGGTACTCAGGCATAGGCGGGGGCATGCGTGGGTCTTGAGACCCAACCAGGTGGCTCAAGCCCGCAGAATACTGCATGTACCCTGGTGGCTGCCTAGTGCTCCCCTGACACCCGCCCGTTGAATCCCGTACCTGGGATGGGTGTCCTTGGCCACGTTCCTGTGCCGCTCTTCCCAATCCGGCACCTGCTGCCGTGGTGGGGATCGTCCCCACGTCCTTGGGTAAGTGGGCTCCGTCTGTTGACGTCCCCTGCCTGTCCCTGTGACCGATGCGGAGGTGGGCTCCTCCTTGGAGGGTGGGGAGCGTTGCTCCCTCCTTGGTGGGCAGGCTCCTTCGCTGATCCGATCCAGCGCTGCCCCGCGCCTCCGGGCGATTCATGCAGAGCAGCGGATGGTGTGCACCCTGGCAGTACCTACAGTTGGTGCTTGAAGGGCACTCGCACCTGATGCGGCCCCAGGCACCGAAAACACCAACGCCTCTGCTGTGCCACACCCCGTCTCCTCTGAACCCGCTGCGCAGCAAACTCCTGACACGCTGCCACCCCGTGGCCTGTCTCCTGCAGTAGGCACACCCTGATTCCAATGCGGTGTTGTACCGCCTGGGTTGCCCACTGTTGCCTCCTCGCGCCAGTGCACCCGGCCGTTCCGGGTGGCGAGGGCAGGGGTCTCCTTGCGAGGGCTTCACCAGCCTGGACGTCCACTCGCCTGCTTTCGGCCTCGAGGAACGACTTCAGATCCTCGTAGGTCGGGAGGTGGTCCGAGGACTTGCCCCCATGTAGCTGCTCGAATCGAGCGACCATTTCGCTCGGCAGGCGGCGAAGCACTGTGTGGACCAAGATATAACCGTAGCCCGCCACTGGCAAACCCTGTCGCTCTAGTGCGCTGACCGCGACACTGACTGGGTGGAAGATTTTCTCGCGGAGGTCCGTACCTCGCGTTATGGTTGGTATTGACAGCCACTGGTCTAACAGCCTGTCTACAATCAGGCGCTTGTTTCGATACCGGTCGGTAAGGATCTTCCACGCCACCTCATAATTGCTATCCGAGACAGCCAAATGCGTCAGCAATTCATGAGGCTCCATGTAGCCTGGACATCAGCTGAGCCATCTTGTACGCCGGCGTTATGTCCGTCCGTGTGTGACCACACTGCTATACAGGTCCTCAAACGCCGGCCAGTCGGCGTAATCGCCTGCAAAGACTGGAACCGTAACAGGCGGAAGAGGCACCTGTAATCCTTGTCCCACTTTACCACGGAATGGCTTTCCTTTCCGTCACGTCGCCTAGATATGTCCGCAGCTGCCTGCGCAATGTCCTGTGCCAGCTCAAGCACTGGCATCGCCCTCAACCAGCTCCTTATCTTCAGGGTTAGGAGCTTCCTCAAGGAGCATGAGGCACTCTGTGAGTGTTCCGACACAGCGAACCCGTTCATCTGCCTGTAGTGCACTTTTCAGAGCGCGTCCTCCGGTCCTCGCGGCCGATCATTGCCGCTGTGGTAGTAAACCACCTTAATTCTGTCTTTATAGCAGCCTTATACCTGGCGATCGAGGGAGCCATGGTACCAACTTTTACACACTCGACTTAATAAAACGAAAACCAATAAACAAATACCACAAAATAAATGTTAGTTGACTGGCCTAGACCTTACCGATAAGATACCGTTCACTAGGCAAACAATACAGTCACAAAAAAACCGAAACAATATTTTCCAAAATTAATAAAATATGTGGGTAATATAAAAACACTTAATACTAAATTACGGCTAACTATGTTGCAATAAAGCAACCACGCTCTGCTACCAAAAATGTTTGATTCCGAAGCTGATCTTAGCGCAGTGGAAGCAAATTAAAGTTATCTTAAAATCTAAAACTAAATGGTCGATCAGCCTCGGAACAACATTTGACTACGATTCGTAGTGCTCTTTACTATAGCTAAATAAAATAAATTTAATGAGAGAATTTTGTTCCGGAAAGTTTCCGGCCGAGAAATTCTTGTTTCAAAATCTACTTAAACAGGGCCCAGCAACGAATTGCTTACCGAGCGAACGATGACGCCGTTTCTTTGTAGTTTAAATTTTGACAGAATCAGGTATTCAGGATATTGCTGAGGAGCACAGGAATAGGAATAATAACCTAAACTCACGGCACTGGAACATCCGCTCGTTCTGAACTCCTTTCCTCCAATCTGCACTATAGTTCACAGTTCGACATCACATAATGTTTTAACACAAAATAACTAAAAGATTTCTCTCCGAATGAGAAATCGGCCCGATTAACCTCAATCATTTATAATTAAAATGCGTAGCTATCAGCAGCCACGACGCGAGCCAACGAAAAGTGAGTTATATTTTGCCGGCGGTGCGTGACTCTCAATCAAAGCGCCGGAACCAAAATCACTTGGTTCACTTCCCCACCGAACAGGAAGACCACGAGAAAACAAACGCTAAATTACACCATTTATAATTAAAATTCGCATCCACGATGCGGGCGACGGCAGAGGACGTGACAATGACAGAGCAGTGTTGCCAGCACCGCGCGCCCATTTTATACGAAAACTAAACAACCACCATGCACCGTGCCTCGAAAGTACACCACCTGCGTCAGGCCAATCATGACCTACGCTAGCGTAGCATTTGCTCACACCTTCCATTCGCATCTGAATATGCTGCAGGTCATCCAAAACCGGTTCATGCGCAGGGCTACTGGAGCTCCCTGTACATGCGCAACGCCAACCTCCCATATCGACTTAAGTCTCCCCAACGCCAAAAAGACTGCTGAAAAGCGTCCATCAGATTTTTCGACAATGCTGCCCATCATACTTCGAAATTCAAACGCCGCCCCAGGCATGTCCTTTCTGATGATGACGATCCCATCACACTAGCAGCCGCTGCAGCCAACGCGAGTAGATCACACTCCACAAGCTCTTCAAGCAACCGCCGTCCCCGCCGGCGGGGATAAGTCCCTCATTTGTGCCCTTCTTTGGCACTGGCATATACAATGTAGACATAGTCCGATTCGTTCTTGGGACAACTCGTGGCTTCTATCTTCCGAACACTGCAGCCAGCAGCCGACAGCCAACGGCATATGCTGCAACGGCTGCAGCTATCGCTTGATCACAGCATGCTGTTGGCAGTTGCAGCACATGCGATTCGAAGGCACCGGCCGACGGCCGACAGCCGACAGAACATCCGTTTTGCCGATAGTTGCATGGGCTTAGGTAGAGATTATAGGTACCTACAGGTAATGGGTACCTACATGCATCCATAAATCACGCCTTAAACACTTGCGGGGTTGGCAGGGCTTCAACGGCCGTAAAAATACGTTCGTTATTGCAACGTCTAACCAATTATTTGAGGCCGTTTTAGCTATTGTCGTGTATCACTATAGTGACAGGTTGTCGGCTTGTCGCCTAAAGTGCAATACACATGTTACCTTCGGACCCATAGTCGCTTGCTTGACACCCACAGGAAAAAACGGGGTATTGTTATAGAAAGCTAGCATCACACGGCAGAGTAGAGGATTAGGTACATGGAGGTGGCTATAATAGGTACCTACAGGTAACTCACGCACGGAACTGTAAGTGCCAGTTGGTTGTTCAGTGTACCGCAACTCGAACCTAGGTAGGTATAATAGGTAAGTACCTTTGAAATTACGCAGTGTAGTTTCGTTTTAATAATTATGATAGTAAATAACTTCATGGTGTTCCTGAATACACATTTTACGTTTTATAGCAAATAACAAGAAATAGATACGTGCGTATCGCACTGCCGTTGCAATCAATACTGATCTGCAGTCACGGCAGTTGCGGCATATCTGCAGCGGCCGACAGCATGTTACTGTCGGCTGCAACCTTCGGATAGCGTTCCATAGAACTCCATACAAACCAGTAGTGCTGCAACGGCTGCAACTGCCGTTGCAGCATATGCTGTTGGCTGTCGGCTGTTGGCTGCAGTGTTCGGAATACCACCTTAAGCCCAGTCTCGCCCCAAGGGCGTGATTGGGCTGGTTGTTTGAACAACCACCCAAACACATCCGGGTGAGCCCTCGCTCCCCACCAAATAGTCAGGTGTAGTTTTGACGGTCCCGGGACCGGAAAACATAGAGCCCATCCCTAAAAAAATAAATAAAAAAAAGCCTCGAAAGTTCTTCCACCTTGCTCTTTCACGCTACTAAAAAGAAGTAGGTATGTAGGTACTCTGATGAGGATAGTACGAACGATTGAAAAGGGGTAATTGCATTTTAGGTATCTCATTATGGTCTGCTGCTGCCCGTCGTCTACTGCACCGATATGTCGGAGCACACAATATGCAGTCCTTGCGGAAACGCATCGCATACGGCTCATACTTACTGCTGCGCCTGCTGTGTCGTCCGTCAGGAGATGTTATTGCACTGATAAATGGATGAGGTATGATGTTTAATAAATTAGATGAGTAAGTAACGAATAAGGGACGTAATAATGACATGTGCGGAAATATTTTTATTTAGCCTAATAGCGCTCATGATTGCTACGCCGTCGTAGCCCGTAGCACTCGTAGCACTCCAGACTTTTCTTATCGTTTTGCAGGATGTTTTTGAAAACTTTTACCGACTGATTTCACAATATGGATGATAGTGAACAAAAATGAAATAGATTATTCATGATCATCATCATCTCCGGTCCCTATTACACAATGTTTTATTCTTACCTACTTACGACTTGTGATTGAACCTGCCTGGTTAGTAATTCTGTAAGAAGATATGTACTATCGCCAGCAAATCCACCTACCCTTTTAAGGGATGATGGTTTTTCATGCAAATACCAAGAAAAATCTGCATAAGTTGGTCCTTTAAATTGGTAGGTGGATTTGCTGCCAGCAGTACTTACCTACCTAGATTTATTAGGTGAATATGTAATAAGTCGTAATCGTTCGATCGTTGTAAGTATTGTATGACTGCGCCTGTATGTAAGTAGTTAAGTAATTTTAGCGAATACGTCACCTTAGGTACTATTCTTTGTTTCCTGTCAGGCTTTTTTTATACCTGCACTTTAGTAAAGTATTGTTTATACAAAGCTTCATTAGAATATGCCGTGCGGAACCGGCTTAGAATAGCATCACCCAATTTCTACCCGTGGGTGACGTATAAGGCCACTAAGGAATGAATCCAGGTAATGAGCAGCAGCGTTCCTTGTGAATATCTACAACAACTTGCTCTGCGCTCACCAATCCACCTGCCAAGCCTGCTGAGCATGGCAATACACCCCCGATTGGGGGAGGCCCATGTCCAGCAGTGGACTGTCGTGGTTGTAGCAATAGTAGTAGTAGTAAAAATATGCTAGATTTACCTAATACTTAACACTTCGAAAATTCAAAAGGGGTTTCCACCCGTGCAAGTTTCGTAATGGAATTTTAGTACAAACCGAATATTTCGCGTCTAATCGTAAGCAGGTGATTTTTAAGGCCGCGTAGGTAAAATAAAACGGATCGGATAAACTATTAGATTATTTAGATATTAGATAGGTAGATACAAGATGCAGAAAAAACATGCTATAAATATTTTATAGGGTGCACCAGTCTATGAATCTGAACAGTTTTAAAAAAAAAACATCTATAATTTTTTTTGATAGGGTGTGGGGGTCTATCAATTTTTCCCAAGGAACATCTCTTATAATTTATAGGGTGAACCAGTCCATGAATCTGTTTTTTTCCCAAGAAACATCTGTAGATATTTTTAGAGTGAACCAATCCATTAATCTGGAAATTTTCCCCAAGAAACATCTTAATACGAAAAAATAACTTTGGTCACACCCCTCCAACACAAATTGCTACTGAAAACTGCACGCCTGGCCATTTTGTATGGGAGGTCATTTTGTTTTTATCTTTCGACCTATGGAATTCCTTGGGAACATAGTTTCTTGATCTTTATCAGTAGCCCATCCTGTCATCGGTCACTATCAACATATCATGTTATGGATACGTAAGAGGCAGCGTGTAGGTTATTTAAAAAAGTAAAGCTTATCCAGCTAGAACAAAATTATACCTACTATGCATCGTATTTCACTTCAGCTACTATTAATAGCCGTATTAGCCATCGTTAGGTAAAAAGTTGACCTATGGGAGGGAGCGTCCTGGCGTGAATGTAATTTATGATTATTGATCACTCACAAGCGCTCTACATAGCGATTAGGTCACAATATGGAGAGTTTACAGAAGGATCACTTGACCCTTTTCAGGATTTTTGCGGTTGTCATTTTTGTTACATAACCGGGGTTGCTACTGCCAACAATCCCAAAGGTATAGACATAACAACCTAGACATAAAAATATCAAAACAAAAAATCTGATACAAAAATGTTATATGAGAAACAATTTTAATCCAAGAAATATGACGTTCGTAGCAACTAACTTCTGAGCACAAATTAGGAAAACGGCGCGCGGGCGCCTTTTCTTAGTTACGTACCTTGATCCTTGACTTACCCCAAAATCCGGTTATATCCAGTTAAAGTCAGTAAGCGTCGAAATCGTCGCTAGTACTGAGTGAGCCATCTGTATAGGCACCCCCGTGCACAGTATCTCTATTAGTGATTAGGTATAGCTCCCTCTCCTTATAGATTTGTACCTAACCTTTTTTGAAAAACCTAATCACCTTAATGACAAATTCAACTTAACATAACTTTTGACCTTTAAACCATGCGAAAACATTATACACATAATATACAGAAGACAAAACCGACTCTTTTAAGATTATTTTGAGATTTCGAATATCGAAACCAAAACCAATCACAGTTACCACAAACAATTTATAATACAAATAAACATAACTCATTTAAAACCAAAAATATTATCACTCATATAACTTGCGATCCTATAAACCATGTCGACACGCTACTTAAATAAACATTTAAATTACTATACATAAAATACCTATACATAGTGCATCCTAGGGTTTTCGAATACCCGACCAATTTTGATACCAGGTATCGAGTACAGATTATTTAATACCCAGGTATACATTTTGATATTACCTTTTTAAGTAAAATTGGGTTGGAAATGGAGAAACAAAGATTTAAAAGTTGACTCTATTTAAAGCTAATTATAATACCTAACATTTGCGTTCGGAAAGTGATATCAATTTAGTAACATAAGACAAACAAAATGGGTATACAATAAATACTTCAATTAAAGTATAGCCAACGAAACGAGATAAATAATGTAAACAACTTTTGTATGACTCGGTGACAGTTATTACAATCTGTCCTTATCTGTCAAATGGTATAATGTCAGCTGTCTCTTTCAGATTTGTTTACACTTTTTATCTCGTCTGGTTGGCCTTACTTTAGTTTAACTTTTCATTACTTTCATTTCTATTCGCTTCTAATAGTTTTTACGTGGGAGTAAAATATTTCGCCGCATTAAGAAGTATCTATCCTATACAATTCCAGGATAATTAACATAACTTTCTGAAGGTGAAAGAAACTTGAAATCGTACGCGCAGGTTTTTAGAAAATTTGTTACAACCATAATTTTTTCTTAAAAATATACTATAGAAAATAGATATATAAAGTCAATTTGTATAGAAATAATATTTTTGAAAATGTAACTTAATCCTATAATCTTTTTTACTCTTTCGTTTGTATTACATCTGTATATTTATCTCTTTCTCGAGTACCCGGGTACATGCATTTTACACCAGTGCAAGTCTGAAATACGAGTATACGGACCAGGTACCAGGTAGAAAACCCTAGTGTATCCCAATCGCGCGGTGGATAGGTGCAACCACTACAGGCTCTACATGATAGGATGTCATCCTATCTCAAAAAAAAAAGGTTCAAGGGTGTCTAGTTTCCACACACACAACACATCATGCTTTTGTCTCTTGCTCGGTAGCAGAGCGTTAACGGCATCCAATATTTTTACGGGCCGTTTCAGAAAATGATCCAGATTGTCAGCTTGTCGCTTTAAATTGTAATACTTAAACATGATATTACTATGAAATCCCTTATTTGCATCTTATGACACTCGCGGGAAGGAAATGGGGTGATGCTATTCCTTCTTTAATGGGCTTACTGTGCACAGAAAATCGGAACTTATTTGGCAAACTTATTCATATTTCTGGTAAGCCGTGTGATACCGGCTAAGTATAGCTTCACCCCTTATCATTCCCGTGTACGTAAGAAGTGACTAAGAGATCTGAGGGTTGATGTGTATTGCAATTTTAGGCGACAAGCTGCCAACCTGTCACTAAGGTGATACACATTCTTCTGAATAACTCTTAACCTTTTAGTTTTTAACAGTTTAGGCTCTGCTTACCCCGCTAGGGATATAGGCGTGATATATGTATGTATGTATGTATGTGTGTAGTTAGCTGTAAAATATGTAATAAAGTATAGATTAGTCAGCAATGCATGTTGAATTCTTATATCCAGGCCCTATAGCACAGTGGGCTACTACGTAGCGCGCGGTGGGAACTGTAGAGGCGCAACTTGCTTGCCCGCCGCCGGCTCAGTGCAACCCGCGAGTCTGTACAGACCACGCGCCTCGCCGCCTCCACCGCGCGTAAACCTTTACGTAAACTTCGCAAACTTTTTCCGAAGCGAAAAGAAACAGTTTCCTCGCTCCACCGCGTGTGCTATCCCTGTAATACTGATCGACACGCACCGAGCTGTTATTTAAAGAACTGATAAACGTTTTACGCTGAAAAACCGGACGATTCACTGAACTATCATTTGTTTTGATTAAGACACGCTGCGCTCGTTTACCGGTCATCTATCGCAGGTATGTTTATGTGTATTTCTAACCTTCTATATAAAAGTTAGATATTTTCCTTGTCTGTGCAGATTAGCGAGTAATAGTTTGTAATCGTGTACTTAGATTATAGTTTTACGCAATTTTTAAGTATTGTGCATTGGAGTGCGGCGCTAGGTACTAGGAAATTGTGCTGCGGTTTTTTACCGCAACAATCGTGTAAAGTGCTACTGTTAAAGAATTTCAATTTGTTCAGAATAAACTTCGTAACAAGTTAATAGTGTCTAAAACAATAAACCACTTCGCAACAATCGTTTTAGTTGTTCAACAACGTGTTTTTGAGTTGTCACCTCGATGTAGCGTCACTAAACAAATACGATATGAGGAAACCAAATACGAATATTGATATCTGCGAATAACATTCGTGTAATAAAATACAACTAGTTGAACTAAAATAGTTACTTATAAACAATCTTTACAAATAAGTACTTACTTAGTTTAGAAGTAACTTTATCTCCAAAACTGCTAAATATGTAAATGAATAGGATTTGGTATAGACCTCCCTAGGCATAACATATTAACCCACCGCTTAGAAACTTACTTTAAATCTATGTTACTTACAATAAAGTTTAATTATTTTTTTAGGGATGGGCCGAAATTCGTTTTACATTCGGTTAAACCGAATTTCGGCAGGTTTTACCGAACTTCGTCATTCGGCCGAAATTCGGTTCATACTGACGAACTTCGGCCGAAATTCGGCATATATCATTATACTACATATAACTAGGCAACCAAAAAGAATAAGTATGGTTCCATTATAACAGAATTACTTATAAATTGTGTGGTGCCGGCTTAGAATAGCATCAGCCTATTTTCTGTCCGTGGGTTTCGTAAAAGGCGGCAAAAAAATGGGCAGCAGCATTCCCTGTGAATATCTACAAGACCTTGCACTGCGCTGCGCTCTCAAATGGCAAATACTTCACAATATCGGGGTGCCCATGTCGTTGTCGCTGTTATTGTCGCAGTTAAAATAGTCATGAGCTTTATAAAAACTACTTTTTCTTTGAATACAGATTATTTCAGATACTAACTTGCTGTAATTATTTTAATAGAATATTTTTGTAGATATTGTTTTTTTTATTGGGATATAATATTATTATACATCATACCATAAACCATAACAGTCACTACAGTCCACTGCTGGACATGAGCATCGGAAGGTATTGCTATACTCACCACGCTTGGTAGGCAGATTGGCGAGCGCAGTTCAATATACTTATTGAATTTATAAGGAATGCTGCTGCTCGTTCCCCGGATTATTATCCCTTAGTCGCTTTTTACGACACCCACAGGTAGAATTGGGGTGATGCTATTCTAAGCCAGCATCACACGGCACATAAATTAATCACAAACACTTCTTTATTATTAGATTAGGGAACAAGAAAAATAAACCTGAAAAAGCTACTCAATAGCTTAGAAAATTCACGTTTTGACACATCAAATAGCGCGTAAATGTCCTTGAGAAATTCGGCCGAAGTTCGGCCGAAATTCGAATTCGGTGGCTTTGTATACCGAATGTTCGGCCGAAGTTAGAATTCGGTCAAATCCACATTCGGCCCATCACTAATTTTTTTGCTTTATAAAGAAACTGTTGTTTGCCAAGAAAAGTTGAATGTTATTCGCGGAAAACCTATAAACAAAATCAGAAGTGTCGGTATAAACAATCTTAACCTATTTCGATACATATTAGCATGTTTAAGCATAAAAGGTGGGCGTGCCGATTGCTACTAACTCTCCGCTATGTCGTTTCATTTTATTTTATTTACCTAAATAGAAAAGTAAATAAAACCCATCTAAATACTTTACTTGGACTTATTTTAATCGAATAAAAGTAACAATTTGTTGTAATTTTATCTATTTTACATTGTATTGCGGAGTTTGTGCACTGACAGTGCTATCTTATCTATTACCTAATGAAAATAAGGTATGTTCAAGTCTGGGCCTATCTTATTACATTTTGATTTCATTTAAGCACCTACTAAAGTATATTTTACTGTCAAATAAATATCATTGTAAGTTCATAAATAAACCACATAGGAACAACAACCTATAAACACAGTACCTATACAAAAAATCAAAATAAAAGCAGTTTAGATTATTACCAGATACCAATCCATGTGGGAAAGAAGAACTTCGCATGAAACATACCTACTTACTTATTTATTTATTTCACAGCTGTTCATTATAATCCAAAATCGCACTTTGTAATCCGGGTTGAGACATACACATTTAAAAGAGATTGCGTTAAGTAAAGGTCATTGCTCACTTGCCTCGCCGCCGACGGCAAGGGCATTTCCGAAGTTTAATTTACCAACAAAACATTTATTTCCATTCATAATGTAGCGTGTAATGTTTGTGTAATTACTTAATATAAATTATGCTTCCACCCTTTTTTCCTTGTTCTAAATATTCCAAAACATAAATAAACAACAAGAACGTATATAGACACTTAAAATAGAGTTCATTTTTATTCATCCAACCACTGTATTTGGTATTGCTGTATTGTTTTTACTGAAACTTGATTAATTCCCAAGTGAAGAACTGAACAATTTATTTATATTTATAATACTTCTATTAGAAAAACCGTTACAAAATTGAGTAAGAAGCGTAGGGGACAACAAAGATTGCAACAAGGAAAGGTCAGATGTAGTAAAGCAACGTAGCCGACGGCCGCCGGCTTCACGCCGCCGCGACTTGCTCACAAATTGACTTACTTAGAGATTACCGGCCTAGATAAATTGTATAAGTACCTACCATTACGTGAGTATCAGAAATATCAGGTGTTCTTACATTTCAATAACACAGAGAAGAATAGATTGCAGGTAGGCTCAATGTCGCCGCGACTTTCTTTACAAATTGATTTAGTTAGCGACTACTGGGACGGATAAACTATAATAGTAAGATGAAATAGAAAGTGCATTTGTGAAGTCAACCTTTTACTCCAATGAAACAGAAGTCTAGGGACTAGAAATATTGCAACCAAAGGTCAACCGTAGCAAAACAGCCGACGGCCGCCGGCCGCCCGCCGTGTAATATTAGGGGCAAATATTTCAAATTGATGTAAACTTCTTCCCCCTTTCCATGAGAAATTAAGTATATCCCAACGAACGTTGACGAAAAATCTATTTCTTCTTACTATGGGACTGTATCAAACGCTTTTTTTTAAATTAGGTAGGTATGTTTCTTTCTTTTTTTTTTCTATTTAATTTCTATGTCATATAAATACTTGATAATGTCACATAAGTACTGACTAGTAAAATATGCACGTGAATAATTAGATAATATAAAAGGGCAAATATTTAACACGGCAACTGAAATACTTTTTAGGCAACTTTCTATTAAGTCACAAACTTTCAGTCAACTTTCTATTAGGCAGTGATTAAATATCTTAGCAACTATTAAACTATACAAGCAACAAAATGCTAGGATCAAAAAAACTTAAAAACGGCTGCTACTGTAAGGTATCAAATATACCAAGCAGGGTCAGCGTAAAACTGGTTAGGGTACTAAAAACCTAATGTGGCGACTAATTTTTCCAAGGATATCAAACATTCTACACTGGCAACTACTGGCTTTCATTATAAAAATACATCAGCAGTGATTTTTAGGTGCTTTCAAAACTGAAAATGGGTATTACAATAATGTATTTGGATATTAGAATATTGTTTACTGATTCGTAAATTCTTGAAAATGGCGGCAAATGTGCTCGTGAGTGCTCGTGGGGCTGCGGATCGGGGTACTGAGCGCGTTTCTAGCCCATAGCAAGCGGTGGATGAAAGATTTTTTATATTTGTATAAATAATAATCGTTTTTATAAATACTAAAAACTAGTAAATGACATATTTTGTGTATTCAAGGGAAATAAATGAAAAAAGACAGTGAATCAAATTTTAGGCCTTTTATTGCACGCTGTTTAAATTCATGAAAAATGAATTTAAAGCTAAATTAAATGAACCTACCTACTTAAGTATCCACCTGGATTAAACAACAACAATACTTATGTATGTGTTACCGGCCAAACCCGATTTTAGGATAAACTAGTTTTTCCTAGGCCAAAGTAGTTTATCCTACATGCGGTTGGATAAACTGGTATACTAGGCTAAACCGGTCCGTCCGATGGCCGATGGGAGAAACTAGTTAATCCTAGGCTGAACTAGTTGAGCCTAAAATTAATTAGTACACTTCAGGATAAACTGGTTTGGCTTAGTTAAAAATGGTTAAGGCTACAGTGACGTAGCTCTAGAGGGTTAAAGGTAACGTCGAACATCCTGGAGACATCGGACACCCTGGAGACTCGAACACCTTAGAGGGCGGGGTGTAGCATCGGACATCCTGAAGGCTCGGACGGAAGGGAGGGACGCCCTACAGTGATGTAACTCTAGATAGAGCGTAAAGTGAGGCTCGATTGCCCTGGAGGGTCGGAGTAGCGTCGGACACCCTGAATGCTCAGACACCATGTAGACCCTCATGCGAATTGCAACGTCGCTGTCGGCGATAGTTCTCACGAGCTGTCACATCACAGGTGTCGCTGGTCTGTGGGAGCCCAGCCCACGGCAGGCAGCGTCCGAGCTTTTAGGGTGTCGGACGCTACCCCGCATCCTCCTGGGTGTTCGAGCCTTACGGTGTTTGATGCCTACAGGGTGTACGTAGTGCCTCACTATAGGACGTCCTTCCAGGGCGTCTTAAGCCTTCAGGATCCAATGCTACACTCTAGGGTGTTCGAGTCTCCAGGGTATCCGATCTCCAGGATGTCCGACGTTACCCTTTACCCTCTAGAGCTACGTCACTGTAGCCTTAACCATTTTTTACTAAGCCAAACCAGTTTATCCTGAAGTGTTCTTATTAATTTTGAAACGCAGTTCAGCCTAGGATTAATTAGTTTCTCCTATCGGCCATCGGACGGACCGGTTTAGCCTAGTCTATACCGGTTTATCCAACCGCATGTAGGATAAACTAATTTAGCCTAGGAAAAACTAGTTTATCCTAAAATCGGGTTTGGCCGGTAACATATGCAACAATACTTATGTAAGAGTACCTAAAGTTACCTACAATGCTTACGTGAGTATCGTAGGCAACTCTCGTTACTCAAAGTAAGTAGGTTTATTTAAAGTTCATTTACGAAGGGGAAAGTTAATATTAAATAATATACTCTAGAAAAAAAAATAGACCGAGAATAGTTTTTTAGCGTGTCACAATTTGGTTTATTTTGATCCCTTCAAATGTAACCAAAAGTATATTTTTACAGATCTTGTTTTTATTTATTTCAGACCTTGGTCAAATTTTTAGACAACCCTATTTTAGAATTTATGAAAGCCTATTTTAACTTTTTTATCCGCCAACAATTTGTCGCCTTAGAAGGAATTCAATTGCCACAAAGAAAATCACTGCCAGATAAAATTTAAATAAGACCTCAAAACTCATTAAAAAGCCGCCGCTTTCTAGTTAAGATGCTACCTCAAATTAGTCGCCAAAGTAGTTTATTTACTACCCATTTTCAAATTTTTTAAGACCCGGAATCGTATCAATTTGTCGCCGCGTTAAATACATGCCATATAAAAGCCAGTAAGTAGTGTCTGTCTGTGTGTAGTGTAGATAGATACGTAGTCTATTATTTTACCATCGTCTTCTTTGTAAAGTAGTTTGTCAAGAAATACGTTAATTAAGCGGAAACTAAATTATGGTGATATACGAAATAACGCAAAAAATGTATATCGGGTGTAAAGGACAATTCTCCGAATATTGACAGGACACAATCAGATTAATAAACTCAACAACATCCTATATGAAAATATTCATTTCAGAACACATAAAAGATATTTGACCTTCCATACAAAATTACGATCAGCTGTATTTACTATGATAGATAAGTCAAAATTTTTATTACGTCTCCTGAAATATTTTTTATTATCTACTTATAAGGGATTAAGTTGTTCAGTTTTATGGTCTGAATTCACCCTATTAGTATTCGGAGAGCTGTTCCTTACACCCTCGGAAACGGCTCCAACGATATTCACGAAATTTTGTATGTTGTGGGTCATTTCATTTGACTGTTTACTACAACAAGTCAAAGTCAGCGTACAACAACAACAGTCGCCGGCGCACTTCCGCCCGAATTAGTCCACTCGAGGGGACCAACATACTCGTACACGACCCAAATGTAGCTAAACTAACCGGAAATAATATAACGGTCACATTATTAGTATATAGGTAAAATTTTACTAGTGACCGATGATAGCGAAAACTCAGAACTGGCTGATGATAAAGACCTACTTTTCTCAAGGATATCAAATAGGTATACAAAAAAATTGTCTCCCATAGTGAGTAACTCAAATCAGCTGGTCGGCTATTTTGTATGGGACGTACAATTTATTTTCGTTTACCACCGTAAGTTCCATGGGAAAAGTTGTTCAGTTTCATGGTCTGAGCACGCTTACAAAGTTTTCGTTACTTTTATAGCAACTAAAAGGTCATTTCATTTGACTGTTTACTACAAAGTCGGTGGATAAGAGTCGCCGGCGCACTTCCGCCCGAATTAGTCCACTCGAGGGGACCAACATACACGACCCAAATGTAGCCGCAGCTTAAACTAGCCGGAAATAATGTAACGGTTACATTATTATTAGTATATAACTAACTAGTGACCGATAGCAAAAACTAAGAATCGGCTGGTGATAAAGAACAACTTTTCTCAAGGAACATACGTCGAAGTATAAAAGAATTTGGGCCTCCCGTACTCGTAGTAACTCAAATCAGCTGGTCGGAATTTTGAATGGGACGTCCAATTTTTTTATTAATTTTTTGGCCTATGTCCCTTAGGGAAAGTTGTTAATTATCACCAGCCGGTTCTGTGTTTTCTTTATCGGTCACTAGTAAAATTTTATCCAGTATATTAGGTATATTTATACTTATATACTCTTAAAGCACAGGTCATTTCATTCGACTGTTTACTACAAAGTCGGTGGACAAGAGTCGCCGGCGCACTTCCGCCCGAATTAGTCCACTCGATCGAGGGGACCAACATACCTACACGACCCAAATGTAGCCGAAGCAATATAACGATTACATTATTGGTACGGTAAACAATAAACATATTGTAAACCCACCCTAATTTGTGATTTCCACAATAAGATGAATTGAAATTGGCATTTCCGAAAATATTACAAATAGAGTTAGGTACTTATTGGGTAGCTCTAGGAACTAATAAGGCGTAAAATTACTTGATTTTTATGGTGTTGATTGTTTCATTTCGTGTGTATAAGATTTGATTCATGTGCCATAGAAAATTGATTTATACACGGAAAGCAAATTAAATAATTGAGTAAATATAATAATAATATAAAAACCAGGTGTTACTAAGTACTCAGTAGTTTCAATTTCAACGCCTACTACTTGAATGCCGTGTGGTGTCGGCTTAGAATAGCATCATCAGAAGTTTCCCGTGGGTGTCGTAAGAAGCGACTAACTACGGGATTTGAGAGTTGAAGTGTGTTGCAATTTTAGGCGACATGCTGACAACTTGTCACTATGGTGTTATACAGTCTTCTGAATGACTCTCAAATTGCAGCTCGGCCTACAAATCAAGGGATACAAGCGTGATATATTTATGTCTGTACCTATTATGTATTACTTGGAAAGAGGTTCAACAAAATAATGTTGATCATTGCTAAAATTTTGATAAATATAATGTTTTTGGCGTACTCGATTTAGGTCTCATTTTGTGAGCAATATTTATACTTATAGAACACAGAAAGAGTCAGTTTAGTCTCAGAATTGTATGTAGATTGTAGAGATATGACAACTTAATATTATGCAGGTATAACAAAATGTAGGTGTAGCTATACTGTTTTTGTTAATATTTTGACTTATAATTTCTGTTTTGTATTTATATGACAGACAGATAAATCGAGATTACAAGAAAATAGTTTTTTAATGCTACACGTGACAAATCTCACTGTAGCAAAAATCCAACACAATGACATAGTTTAAACGATTTAAAAAAAACTGATGGCAGCGTTATTTGGAACTATCATTAGTCGCACGCGCACGAGCAAAATATGTACATACCTACCTACATACGATTTTAGTCAAACAAAACAACATTGGGCAATTTTAAAAGGATCACGAGCGTAAAATGACTACCTATATAACGTGAATGAGACATACAGAATGTGGGCATAGGTATGTCTAACTTGTGTGATGCGTTGTGTATGTGATTTTTTGTTTTTCTACATGGCATAATATGTTTATCATTATTACATAGTATAAAGTAAAGTCCCTTCCCGTGTCTGTATGTATGTTTCCTTATATCTTTAAAACCCCTCAACGGATTTTGATGCGTTTTTTTTATTATATAGAGTAAGTTGAGAGGCAGGTTTTTAAATATTCTTTACCTCAAATTTTAACCCCCAAAGGGGTAAAAAAGGGGTTAAAACTTTGTATGGAAAATGATTATTTTTAAATGCGATCTGTTTCAAAATTTGTGATTAAATCAAAGAGCTAAAATAATTAAACACGTGTTTCAGGGATTTTCAATTTTTAACCACTAAAGGGGTAAAAAGGGGTTAAAAGTTTGTATGGAAAATCTTTATTTTAAAATGCGATCTGTTTCAAAATTTGCGATTAGATCAAAAAGCTAAAAAAAGGAAATAAGTACGTGTTTCAGGGATTTTCGATTTTTAACCCCTTAAGGGGTAATAAAAGGGGTTAAAAGTTTGTATGGAAAATCATAATTTTTAAATGCGATCTGTTTCAAAACTAGCAATTAGATCAAACAGCTAAAAAAATTGAGTACGTATTTCAGGGATTATCGATTTTTAACCCTTTAAAGGGGTAAACGATTGGTTGCAGCGGGTGAAACCGCTGACGGGCAGCTAGTCTACATATATTTATTATAATTTTGCCGTCTTATACCGCACACAAGATTTGAACCTGCGACTTTACATCTGGACTAGCGCGGCTCAATGTTACTCTGCGAAATTAAGCAAGTGTATCGTAGTCTAAAACTCTAGGCAGGGCTCCATCGTCGGTACTAATGGCTAATGTCACAGGTTCAAATCCTGCCTGTTGTGGAAAATTTCGCAACTACCTATTATAAAATTTTACAGATAACTATCGAACATTGAAAGTGTTTTCAAACTTGGTATGCATGCGTATTTTTTACGTTGAGTGCTGTGTTAGCTTACTTTAGATATTTATAATGTGAGCTGCACATTTATTGTATCGAAATAGCTAGATGTAGACTTTTAATTTGTGATTTGATTACTTTCGCGTGAAGTGCCACTATGAAATTCAGATTAAATTACTCTTCGTAATGTATAATAATTACTGCATAATGAAATAGTATCCTTTTAAATATATAACAACTAATATATAGGTATAAAAACATTAAAATACATAGGTAGATAAAACAGTTAAAAAAATTATCTCATCTTTAAAATAAAATAAAAAGAATAATTATGTTTTACGAAGAAACAAATTAAGCAATTAGAAAGCAATTTCTGCTCCAATAAAGCTATCTAGTTTCGTTTATTGTTAGAATAATTATCAGCTAAGACTGTAGTTAGATAACTGGTACCTATTAACTGAACAAAATCTAGTTCTTCTGATTAAGCTGTGAAAGAGTCTAATATAAAAATATAGGTACTTTACCATTACTTAACCGAAGACAGCTCTGTTATAATATAACAGAATCTGTCATCTTTATAATTTATAACGGGTAGGTATAATATTAATATTAAACGTCTCCTTTTCAAAGAATATGCCCATTATGATTCTCAATGAATAAAGTACTTTAACATAACTTCTTTTGGTAGGTGATTTTTTTTCCCACAGGTACGTAACCGTGACCTAGCTGACTTGTGATCACGGCCAAAATAAAGTTTTATTTATTTTCATAATAGTCGGAAGACGTGAGTGCGTGACATCTATTGACCACGTCAACCACGTACAACGTAGACAGTTATGTAGATGACTTAATGGAAAGCGCATTATCTACATACGAAGGCCAGGCAAAGGTCGCAGGAAACGTTTTATGCAGAGTCTGAAAACAGCTGTGTACATATTTCGTATTGTTGAAAGTACTAATTACGCCCGATGTCAATGTTCTATTATAGTAAATATAATTTTTATTTATACCTAGTTTTTAATCCTTTGTCTCTTGGGACAATTATTCGTGATGATGTTGATGTGAATCATATTGTACGAGTAGGTATGTGATAACATAATACCATAGTGTTTTAAGATTATTTATTTGATCATACCTTCAATTCAAACCTATTATGCCTAACCTATTAAATTAACCTACAGGGAATCATTTATCTAAGCTATTAGGATTGGTTTTTTAAGATGTCCCGTTTTTTTACAAAAGTTCAATGAACTTACGAAGGAGACAAAACAATGATTAAAAACGTTACATTTAAGTTAAATTTTCACAAAATACAAAAAATATTATTTTTCTCCGTAAAAACCGATTCGCCACTTTACAAAAATAGATAGAGCTACTGCTGCAACAAATTTACGTGTGCTTTCATCATTCCACATAAAGTTTTCTTTCTTATTTGCTTTGCAGTTCATGTTTAAGTCGATTGAAGTGCAGTTTTTCATTTGTAACTATGACATGACGTTTCGCCGGAGCCTACCTAACCTACCCGTACCTACTTCTTACGGGATAAAAAGATTCACGATTATTCGTATTACGAACCAAGTGAAGCAGTAAAAACGTAAAAAATTCACTTGTATATTGCATATCTGCCATTGCACAATGCGCCCAGGCAAGGCACAATGCGTGTAGTTGGGCATACAAGTAAACATCAACAGAGCAAGACCAACCAACATGTTTACAAAGTCTGCGCTTACGCATTCGCATTTTTGCGATTGTTCGATTCAAATGTGGAATTTGCTTTCCAAAACCATTTTATCGTTTCCTGTGCAATTTTAGCTTTATCAGTTGGTTTACGTTTTCGTATCACGAGTTTCTGTGATTTCTAAGCTCGGTTAAGTATGAACAGAGTGAAATTGGAAAATTTTATAGTTTTCATTCATATTGTATTGTAATGAAATCTGTTACTAGGTACGTTCTATTTGAATTGGTTTCTTCCTGGGAGAAATACCTATGAAATACGAATTTAGTAACTACTTTCAGAAAACCTACACTTTTCGAATAAAAAAAAATTAATACATCTTGCAAACGATTTTACGATTAATTAAAATAATGAGAAAATAGATTTTTGAGAATAATATAGCGCTGTGAATGCATTAAAAAATCCAATGCATTGATTTTACGATTGTTATCTAGTTGATCTGCAATTTTGACTAGATAGAAGTATTATTTCTTAAAACTTTTTTTTCAAAGCTATTACCGTATACCTCACCTAATAAAAAACTATATATTAGAACTAGTTATGTAGCTACTGTTTTATAGCCGTGATGCAACCCGGTTCAATAATGCGTTACTATTACATAGTCTTGCAAGTTTAATTATAGTGATGTAAAGAAAGAATTAATTTAAATTGTTGTACTAACGACAAATTCAATTAAAATTGCAATTCAAGGTATACAAATGCCCAGTACTCTATGCGAAGGATTGTTATTTAATAATAGTGTTGTTGTGTTTTGTGGGAGTTGGTTGGGCAATATTTAACTTGTTATGTCAAAAAATTTACATTGTTTCAAAATATAGCTAAGAATTATGTATTTTTATAAAGTACCTACCTAATTAATACAAAATAGATACTAGAGTTTTGTTAAAAAATCCTGTATCTATATCGGATAAGTACCTATCAAAGTGCAAGGTAAAGCAGGTGTAGATACTCTAGGTATACATAGTTACTATACCTACATAAATAGAAAAATACCTTATCTACTAACTATACTTAAATAGGTATCTTAGGATCCTTACAAGACCACCTTTTGGATACTTACTAACCTATCAACTTTTTTATTTTGGTAACATGTCCAATTCAATACCTACTTAAAATTGTAATACGTGTATGTAGAAAGTAGATAGATACCTACTCTTAAAAGCAGAAAACACTCAATCTCCCACTCAATATAATAAAAGGCAATATTTTTTTCCTCAACAGCCTTATCCTCAAATGTGGCAAAAACGACCATGTATTAGAATTTAGACGATTTCTTCCAATTGAGGCTCTCACATGTTTTTTGTTCCGCATCAGCTACTAAACGTCACAGCACAGTTTTTATTTGACCAACTACCGGACAATTGCCTCATCATTGCTCGGTGCTAATGACACATTGCGATCTTACGAGTTGCCTTTTCATGGTCTACTTCATACTAGTACAGGATTATCCGACGCGGCTTGCTATTACAAGTGTGTGCTACTTATCCAGTGCTATTAGGGACCAAATTGGTGCCTATACTCATTTATTAGAGTCTTTGGTGCCTTAAGTTACTTATTAGAATCTTTGACGTGCCTATAGTTACTTATTAGTTTCGATCGAGTGTCATGGTTTCACAAGTAAGAATCAGTGCTAATTATCTTATCCAGTGCGGACTCCGAACAACTTACTATTACCTACGCAGTCGATTAAAACTACTTTAGTAAAGGCCACAAATAAATACTTTGTGGAAAATTTAATTAGGTTCCATTAGTAGATTATACCATTTATCCATACTAGTAGATATACCATGAAAAAGCGTTTCACACTCTGCTGTTGCAGAATGGTACCCCGATGATGATGATATTGATGAATGTAGGTAATTACTCTAAATAAAGTCACATCTATTCTTAATTCTAGCTTCTATCAAGATTAAGCATTTTAGTACCTAATCCATTGAAAAAAATAGGATAAGCAAGCTATCTACCTATACCTATAGCTATCATCATTGGCCTCATACGTCTGTGACAGACGATTTATTCAGTGTCTGAGGCAAGATTTTTCATGGCTGTATAAGCCGATACGGGAGCGGCATGACTTTCCGCACGCTCTACAAACGAAGGTGGAATTAGAGACTGGCACATGCATGTTTAGATGTCGTTTTTGCCTTTGTTTGCGAGACCAGCGAACCAGGCATCGTCGTGAGCTTTACGCCCATCAAACACACGCTTTTCCATACATCCCTATTCTCAGCAAGCTCTCCAGCTTTGATGGTCGATGTCAAACGCAGCCGTCCCGCTTGGCGCAATCTTTGAAACGTAGCATCGGTCTTCCAACTCCTCTTGGCGTTAGCTACGGCGCCAAGCAGGACACGCCGCGGTAGACGCGAAGGTTCCATTCCATACACATGCCCTAGCCACCGCAATCGTCTTTGCTTAAGCAAAGCGGTAAAGCTAGGCAGCTGTGCAATTTCTAGAACTCGCCTGTTTGTGACTCTGTCCTGCCAAGTTATATGCAAGATGTTTCTTACGCAGCGCATATGAAATGTGTTGAGTCGACGTTCTTGTTTTGCGTACGAAGTCCAGGTTTCAGCTCCATACAAGAGTATGCTTAGAACGCAAGTTTGGTAAACAATTATCTTGGTTTTTTTGGTGTTTATTATTCCATACTCTTGTACTGAGCCGCCAACATGGTCGCCGCTTTGCCGATACGAGTATTGATCTCAGCATCGAGGGTGAGATTGTTCGACACAGTCGACCCAAGTAGCAAAACTTGTCAACTATGTTCAAGGGAACGCCACCGAGCAAAATACGTGGTGTTTCTCCACCTTGAGCTAGCACTACTGTTTTTTTGGCATTTATGGACATTGAGAACAGAGAACACGCGTGGGAAAACTTATCAACAATGTCTTGAAGCTCACTTTGAGAATTAGCAACGAAGGCTGCATCGTCAGCGAACAAAAGGCTATCGACGAATAAGTCATCGCGGTTACGCTTTGACTTAAGAAGCGAGATATTGTACAGCTTCCCGTCAGCCCTAGTGTGCAGGTGTATACCCTGTTGGTCATCGCCGAAAGCAACTTTAAAAAGCAATGAGAAGAAAATACCAAACAGGGTAGGAGCCAACACGCAGCCTTGGCGAACACCTCTACGCATTTCGAACGGCTCGGATGTATTGCCGTTAAAAACAACAGATCCTTTCATGTCCTCGTGGAAGGATTTAATGAGGCTTAGAAGTTTTGGAGGGCACCCGATGTTTAGAAGTGCAGTATAGAGTCCTTCCCTGCTCACGGTGTCGAAGGCTTTGTTAAGGTCGACGAACGCCACAAACAGAGGTGTTTTCTGCTCTCTACACTTTTCCTGCAGTTGGCGAAGTGTAAAGATCATATCTGTTGTGGAACGTTGGGCGCGGAATCCACATTGCGATTCGGGATATACACGATCAGCAAGTTTCTGGAGTCTTATTAAGACTAACTGAGCAAATAATTTACCTACTATACTTAAAAGGGATATTCCACGATAACAGTTACAGTCACCGCGGTCACCTTTGCCTTTGTATAGGGTAATGATGTTAGCATCGCGCATATCCTGTGGTATATATCCCGCTTCCCAACATTTACACAACAGATTGTGCAGGATGGGTAATATGCACTTGAGCCTGATAATTTCGGCGTGGGTACCATCGTTTCCAGGTGATTTTCCAATTTTAAGCTGCTTTACAGCCTTGTGGTACTCCCTTATGGTAGGAAGATCATCTAACTCAGTCCAGGTAGCTAGTTTTGGCATGCAATCTGCAGCTTTTGGCATTATGTTCACTGGTTCTGAGTAGAGACCAACATAATGTTCTACCCATCGTTCGAGTTGGCGTTGAGCATCTGTAATAACAGTGCCGTCCGCTTCTTTAAGGGGGGCTGTTTTTTTAGGAAGGACCAAGGGCCTTTTAATCCCAGCGTAAACACCACCAAAGTTTCCCATATCAGCGCATGATTGAATGCTTTGACAAAGCTCGGTCCAGTATGCATTTGCGAAGTACCGTGATGTGCGTTGTAAAGCTGATTTTGCATTCGATAGGTCGATACGCGTCTTTTCAGATGGGTTAAGGCGATGTTTTAGCGCAGCTTGTCGTTTGGACTCGAGCAGAGGTGTAATGTGTTCGAGATTTTCAGCGAACCAGTCCTGGTTTCTATAGCTATACATGTTGCATAAATTGCGACGACTCACCGTAGAGATCTGAAACGCTACGCGACCCATACCTACCTATATTTTGTGTTTTGAAATACTATACATTATGCGATTTTCTCTCCCAAATATTATTGAAATATATTTCAAATCTCTGAACTAAATAGTGATGATGTCGCGATCCTTATCTGGTTCTGAGGCACCAGCATATTCAGCATATTTTAAACTATGATTTAGTTGTACTATTTGAAGATACCTAGGCTTTGACTATTGGCTTTGAATATACATAATAAGTACTAGCTAGAGATGGGCCGAATATTCGGTTTATGTTCGGTATTCGGCATATTCGGCACGTTTACCGAATATTCGGTTTCGGCCGAATGTTCGGTGAATTTTGCCGAATATTTGGCCGAACAAAAACGCATTCTTTTTATATATATTGCATTGTAAATTGGTATGTCAAGACAAGCAGTGATGCAGTTTTATTTTTATTTGGTATCAAATTTTCCAATGTAAAATATTAGAAGGGTAAAGAGCGGAGTGGTTTGGTGCAAATCAGCGTATAATTCGTAAACAAGTGATGCACCTAATTATTTTATATGGACATCGATTCCTGCCGAATTATTCGGCCGAATATTCGGTTCGGCAAACTTTTTACCGAATGTTCGGCCGAATATTCGTCTTCGGTAAAACCTATGTTCGGCCCATCACTAGTACTAGCTATTGACCAGTTTGTTACTTAACACTGATGTCACTTTGTTTATTGGCCATTCTTCGGAAAGCCCACGCAGTTTCGAGTTTGCGTTAGATGTCCCAAGGCCGCTTTTAGCACATTTATTTATGAGGTAGTTGATTCACTAACTTTCATATCATATTTCAAATTAATAATTTATTTGGAAGATTTATATGACAGAAAGTTATCATTATTGGTAATACTTGAATCTTGATGATTTTAATTTGCAACCCGTATGAAAGCTGTTAGCTGCATACGATATGGTCACGGAATTTTTAGACCAGAACTGGATAACTCTGTTATTTCGTATTTAAACAATCTAAAATTCCGCGTTTGATCTAACGCTGGTTTTTTCAACCCTAATTGTGCTTAGCTCCCTATAATGTACCTATTTACTAGGTACTAGGTATAACACATTAGTTACTTAGCCAAATAGGTAAGTAGCTATCCATCCAATTGTTGTATTCTAATTGGTACTGAATTACCTAATTATAAACAAGCTACCTGTTGCAACCAATCTTATATAACCGTATCGATCTGATTCCCACAGAAAACAAAAGCCGCCGGCAAAGATGAAAAGCAAAACCTGTCAAAATATTATTTAATTGACGCAACACCTTAATCGAGTTATTTCATTTTGATTTTCTCCGTTATACAATACCGGCGTAAAATAAGAAAGGAAAACGAAATCCGAGCGAATTCGACATAGTTGTGGACACGCTCTAATGCACAGAGTAGTAGGTAAGTAGTAGTAAATAAATAGGTAGGTTTGAACACTTGTAAATAGCCACATTTAGAAATATTGGTTATGTATTTTACAAAAGGTTCGTGATGCATTAGTTCGTGACCTTATATTCGGACAAACCGCTAATTTGTTTACCTTTGCCTATCCTGACTGGATATAATTGAGCGAGTCAAATATGTTTAATTTTCGTTTGGCATTGTTCGCTAATAATACCTACATTATTTGGTTGCTCATCGCTATTAGCTAAAAAATAAATGAAGAAAATAGAGAATTTTGGTTATACATACATTCAAACTTTAGTGAAGTCCGTGAAATTTGATCAGTTCCTACATACCTACATTCGTGCAACAAAATTGTATTTAAGTAGGCTTTAGTAAAAATTGTAGACACAAGTAGCTGACGTTTGGCAAAGAAATAGGAAATACGTAAATATCCGTCATATCCGCTCATGTTTTATTTATATCGAATTATGTCAGTTTATTGTCATATTACTTTGATCTTTGTTATAGTACTTAGGTAGAGTTGAAATAGGAAGTATTTGCTGATAGGATAATCATACTTTAGATAGCTTGCTTCAAGCAAGGTGTATCTAATATACATAGGTAATAGATACTACAAGACTGGTTTAGTTTTTTACCCTTCGTTATTGAACTTGAAAAACTACTTTCTTGTTGCAATGTCTAGTTAATCACAATTATGGCTTTCATGGCTACCTCTCTTGTTATTAAATCATGGAAAAATTGGGAAACCGTAGCCATTACTACCAATCAATAGAAATTAACCAGCCGCTGTGCATGTCGAATTATCCAATCAGCGGTGCGGTGATGAAAATTAATTCGCCATAATCTTATCGCGTTATGCGTATGCGCATTGCTGCCTGTAGGTAGTATACATTGGGACATGGGATTGACCACGAACCTCATGTTGCTAAGAGGGTAGTTCTTGGTATAAAGAAAACATCTGAAAATGTTTTAAGATATTGAATTAAGGTAGGTAAACTGAACAACATTTTCCAAAAAGCATACGGAAAGTTAAAATGCAGGCAAAAGATTTTTTAACCAATCAATAAAATGGAAAAATCTTTCCACAAGAAAAATTTGATAATAAAATCTCTTTGGATCTTCTATACGTTATAATTTTCCTGAGTGCATGGAAAATTAGTTTTTTTATAAAAGTCATACCTCAGTCTAAAACATTACACGCGCATCTCAAACAAACTGTTAGTTTCATTACTCTATTGACTCACTTACCCACCTTCGCAGATGCTTTCAATCGCAGGGTCCGTGAGGAAAACGATCGCCAATTAAACAATTATGCGAATTACACTTGCGGCTAGGGTTGCCCTCCGTTCAGAACAACCAGGCAGGTTTTTATCCGAGAAGGGAAAGAAAATATTCCTTAAAGTTTTGTAATGCTGTCTTTATTTCCTGTTTCATGTAGCTTGGTTAAAAAATATCTTAAAAGTTGCATTTTATTCCAGATGTTGCAACTAAATCTGTTTCTTAAGAATCTCGAACATAGGGCTAACCATGCGTTGAGCGGATTTTACTAATACTATCCAGTATTAATTGTAGCAGGTGTTGATTTTACGCGCGCAAATTGCGGTTCCATGAGTGGTTCATCTCACTTCATCTGAACCACTTGAAGCGAAGTGAAGCATATAGGTCCATTAGACTGACCTGTCTAGCACTCAGTTTAAAACCTGACAACCCTACTCGTAGAGAATGTAGACTGACGTCCGTGGGAACCGTATTGAGGATTACCATTGAGAAGTTACTGGGTAAATAGGCAACCGGTAGCTGCGGGAAGTAAGCAGCTCATTGTCTTACTACTTATTCATCACCCTGCCCATCGGTTTCACCCGCTACTGCTCCTTAGATATATAATGGGAGAAAGATGTTTTCCAGTAGTAATAAGCAGCCCTACTAATGCCTCCTGCCTGCCCCTGCCCTAATGCTACTGTGACTGCTCTATCCTCCCCTACCCATTGGACTCTGCTATACATACAAACATGCATACCTACCTATATACTTACCTACCTGCTTACAATTACACACATACTTGAATATATATCCTTAAATATTTTCTTATGGGAAGTTGGTCAATTTCATAGTCTGAATACTCTGAATGCACCCAATCAGTACATATTCGGGGAGCTGCCCCCCTAAGTAAACTACCCAACCTGTACTATCGCAAGGTAAGGCAAAGGCAACCAACGTCATATTCATACAGCTAACTATAATAATCATTCTTTTTACTTCTTTATCATTCAATCTCTCGACTGTTGGTTAATTTCTCACGGGTATGACGAAACGACAACTATCGTGAAACAAGATGCGAAATTTTTTATCCGCCATCATGGGGTATCTGGTGAACAATAGACCTCATGCTCACTCGATTGGCGTCAACCTGTTTTATGTTATCTATACATTGCGTCGTTTCGCGTAAATCTGTAACACGCATCTCAATCTGAAGCACCGATGAATGTCGAGTAGCCAAAGCGAAATAGCGATAATTTAGCCAATGCGTTGCGTAATAAAAACAGTATTTTGTAAAAACGTTGGCTGCTTTTGTTGTGCATTTTGTTTGACCTCAATAACTGTTAGCCTTGACTTTGAGAACGTTCATTTAAATCATTATACGTAGGTATGTAGAGTGTAACAATACTTTTTTAGTTTAACTACTAGTGCTTGATAGTTCTAAGGGTTACATTTAAGGGTTTTTTGATGAAAGTAAAGCAATGTCTCACTCTTGGTTTGGTCTTGCGTAGGTTGTGTGCAGAAAAACTCAGTGACTTATTGTTTTCTAACGGATTTTTTTATTTATTCATTTATTTTAGATATTTACTTTCTTTCTTCATACTTCTACTTCCGTTAAGCAGACAAGATATTTATTGTAATTACACCTACACTTACAATTACGCTGATAAAGAACTTTCGTCGATCCTATCTTCTCTCTCTTCGTCGAATCTCTGAATTTGAAGGGAAGCAGAATAGACTTACAAAATCTTAGATCCTATACTCTTCTTCTTTTTCTTCGATGAACCCTGGTGTCAGAGTTTGTCAACCGCCGAATACAAGTAGCAGGCTAACGACCGCCATCATAGACAGGAACAGGGACCGAAGGCTTAGATAACCACCTTGCTTTTTCGGACAATCAGGTGGCTGAACCTGCAATGTCCTAACCAGACTAGAAACAAATTCATAAAGTGATAACTACCAGCTCTGTGAGTGACCCGACCGGGAATTGAACCCGGAACCTTCTGCATCGCAGGCAGTCGTACTAACCACTGCGCCACATCGTCTGTCGATCCTTTACTTATTTATAGCGAATACGTATCTCGTCCAAGCTTTTCCGCGTTGTTTATCAGTCAGAGGGGTCACTCGGAGACAATTGATTCATCGAGACGCGACAAACGCCGCGCTGTCCGGCGAAGAAATGTATTCTGAAATATTTAACATCTAGACATTAGCTCAAAGGGGTCAGTGGAATAATTTGACATCTGATACTAGCTATCGTCCAGTCGAGCGATAAAAATATGAAGTTTTGCGAGACGATAATAATATGTGAACGAACAAAGATAGTAAACTAAAATTGGAAAATAGAGACTGAGATTGATTAACTGCAAAGTTACAGTTTCTTATTCACTTCGGCAAATAGTACCTACCTATAACTTTTTTTAATTCTTACCTACTCTCCCCTCTATGATATTTCTAATTAGTTCTTTTGAGGGTAGAAGGAAGCCTATCTTTTTAACAAATCATACCCATTTTAAAGATGTAGATGATAGGACTCAATATCACTAACTGCGCTTTGGAATGCTTACTCCACACAATGAATTTAATGACTTGAGTGTTCTTCAAATCCTGAAATATCACTATTACTAAGTTGTAAAAACTAACAATGAGAATAATTTGTTGGCAACTCAATTGGTGATCCTGTTTACCACGATCACTGCACTAGCGCGTTTGTAAGTATATCCACATAGGTAATGTAATGAATTCATCGCTTGTTGTTGTGTTTGTAGTTCTGACATCATCTCCGCAATTCTGCGTGCATTACAACACTACAAAGATGGCACTTTATAACCGTTTTAGCCTAAACCGCTACTTCATTGACAGGTCAAATGATTATATTTTGTATGAAATTATAGAAATATGACGTCTTAATTCAATATTTTGGATGAGTCAAAACAATAACTTTTAATTTTGGTGTTTATAAATTCTATCTTTTAATATTTTGGCAAACGATGAATGAAGTCTGTAATATTTTGGACAATTGTTTTAACCCTTCAACTGCGTACAAAAAAAGATGGCGGCGATATAACTTTTGTATTTTATTTATGACCCTGTCAAGTAGCGAATAAGGTTGAAATCCCATAAATATGACAGAAGACATTCGATAAAATTAATATAAAACATAACGTTTCATTCATGGATGGATTATATTACGATATGTATTAATACATCCTATGTACATATATAAATATATATCACGGGTAGGCAGATGGTAAACGTGGCTATAAAAAACGCCACGTGTTTCAAAAGATTGAGGGTCATCTTAGAAGACTGTGTATTATCAATTCGCCATAGAGACGCGCATTGGTAGCCTGTCGCTTAAAATTGCTTGCAGAAGGTATATCTCAAGCCTCAATTAATCCCTTAGTACCCGCTTACGACCTAATGTGCATTAACTAAACAATTTGTACTTAGGTACATTTCGCATATTTCGAAGGTCACAATGTGCCATTAGTAACGGCGTGTTATCGTAAATGCATATAAATGATTATCGCACTAGTGAAATTTATACTGGTACCAACAATACAACTTGAGATAACGCGAAAATACGTACAAAATAGGTACATGAGACATTCTATAGTTAGTAACTAAATAGATTTAAGTACTTGTTTACTTACCGATAAAAATATCGGCATTTATTCATGATTTACTGCTGAAATGTTTTCATAAAACCAATGTGCAAAATAGCACAGAGGTTTTAAAAACAAAGTATTTTATTACAGTTTCTAAGATTAGAGCAACGGCAACGTGGGAGTATAACAAACGTGTTACTTTATAAACAAACTAAGTTAGAAAATAGATATTTAGAAATTTGGATACCATGGGAAAATAAATTTTGCTCAGCAAAGTTTGATAAGTACAAGCAAACTATCAACGAGAGTAACAGCTTTGTAATAATGATTATGTCGATTGCCATTCAGTATTACAACAAACTTCCAAATACTTCCAATAGGCTTTTTTGTTACCATTACCAGTAGCTACTACCAGCTTGTTGCTTGTACTGTTTACATTTACGCCACACCACGACTTTTTGTCGGAATGTAGGTACCTACTCTTAAAAACAAATGCTTTAGTAAAAGCATTCTAGGCGCTGTGGCGAAGGTAAAATTGAAGCATTGGACGTGGGTAGGTATAGTGCGGTGCTATAATATGATATGATATGATATAAAAGTTAGTCTTTGACGACGGACGAAATAACATTGTTTGTCTCTGTGCTCTCGAATTTTAATCAAATAAGCGTAAATTAGTGATTATTTTTACAAATAAATATATAATAGTGATTTGGAACTGATATAATAAAACAGACGATAATAAATTTGAAGAATTTAGTGCTAAAAAGGACAATAATGTGCATATTTGTGCCGGCGTTATAAGTGATTCGGCGGGCACGTCATCGATCATACGACCTACTGCGGATCAGCATACAAGCGATTAACACCGTTAAGTGCGCGCGCGACAGGTCGGAATCCTAGTTACACCACACCAAAGCCGGTTTACTGACGCAGGAGGCAAAGAGTAAAGAAGCACAGAAAGTTTGTAAGAACATTTTAATTTCACCTACAAATTGTTATCCTCCCGGAGGATTAAGTGACTACAATGCCGGGAAATATGAGTTGCCCAATATGTAAGATACATACATCGGTAATGGAAAGGTTGCAATGTAATAAATGTAGGAGATACTTTCACTATGGCTGTTTAGGAATGCCTAAAGAAATGTTCGACGCTAAAAGGGACGACCTGGATCTCACGTGGAAATGTCCGAATTGCATCATAGGTATTCCGGCAGTTCAAAATGCACCTTCAATAAGCACCTTCAATAAACAAAACACCCAGCCTACAGATAAGACATCCCGATGCTCAGCTACCTACCTATATTAATACCAACACACGTGTATATTACAATCAAAGTCAGGAGCATATTGGCTCTGACATTAATGACAGTCAAAATACATCCCTGCATGGCGGATTTGAGAACGTCACGGTAACACGTCCGAATAAGCCTAGAAGAAGTAGTCGGGAATATAACATAGCAGCAAACCTATATGCGGAGGATTCATATTTTTTAGACAGCATTCGAGAGGTCATTCGTGAACAATTCCAAGAACATGGATATGTATCAAATTTAATAAGTAGATCAGTAGCACAAGGTATTAGAGATGCCTTACTAGATCCGATTTCAAAACTAGAGGAAAGGGTAGTATTGTTAGAAAATGAGTTAAAGGAGATAAAGCAGCAAAGAGAACCGCAAGTGAAAGAACAGAGCAGTAATGAGTCGGAGAAAGTAGCAGAAAGGCAGAAGAATTTAAGCAATACCCCAATGACAACGACGTCTGCGCAACGGGTTGAGAATAGGACTCCAGAACGCATTGAAAGTCCTAAAACGCTTTCCAATGAGAAGGAAACTTATTCAGTAATCTTGAATAAGTCGTCAACTAACACAACAGAGCCTCAAATGAAGACAAAAGGCACAGAGAAGGAAAACCAAGAGAAGTTGATAAAATCCCGTAGTACACAGCAAAGAATTACGCGCGGAAGTGCATCTCCAGGTACAACAACGTTGGAAGCGGCGGAAAAACATAAGTATCTACATTTGTTTAACCTGAAGGTTGGAACTACAATAGACCAAGTAAAAGAACATTTGAGTCGCATATGCAACAACAGCACCTGCACAGTAGAAATGTTGAAAGCCCGCGGAAACTATGCTTCTTTTAAATTAGGCGTTCCTTCGGCATCGGCAGATTTGATTATGGCTCCAGATAATTGGGCAAAAAATATATGCATCAAGCCATGGCGGCAGAATTTTCGTACCAAACCAAGCACGCAGAAACAATAATAATAAAAAAGATTTAGCAAGCAGACAGAGGATTAGTGAAGTAGAGATATACTATCAGAATGTTGCAGGTCTCCGGACTAAGCTACCAGAATTTAGCAAGAATGTAATGACAACAACAGCGGCATTGGTTGCGGTCACAGAGAGTGGTTTGAATGACTCTCATCACGACGGAGAATTGGTGCCTTCAGGTTACACGGTGATACGTTGTGATCGCACAGATGGGCGTAAGCAGGGCGGGGCCATGTTAATAGCAACTCCGACCTTAAGTTTGCAGGCGGTACCATTGCCTGGCAATCCCAATTTGGATGCGGCTGCATTTGAGGTGGTGTGTGCAAATGTGTTACGTCATGACAGATACCTTTTTACAATTTGCGTTGTATACATTCCACCTGGTAGCGCAGATAGCGAATACTTGAATTTATTTCACATACTTGAGCAAATTTATACTAAGCATCATGATATTATATTGCTAGGTGACTTAAATTTGTATTCAACGACCATAGAAATTCAATGTTATTATGAGTATTTCGTGACTTTCTGTGAGTTTCAGCAACATAATTTTGTCTTGAATCAGAATCAGAGAAGTCTGGATGTTGTTTTGGCTAACTTGGAAGCGTATGAAATTGTGGTACATCCGGGGCAGGATGGTCTCGTTGAAGCTGACAGACATCACCCACCCTTGAGTATTGTAATGCGAAGGTTAAAACCGTTACCTAAAAACGTTGCAGCTGCGGTCGCGGCTCCTCGGTCACAGATACCTACGAATAAATATCCAAAGTGGAATTTTCGTAAGTGTGACTTTGCTCGGTTGTACACACTATTTGCAAATTGTGACTGGAGTGTGCTCTATGCAACTAAGGATGTGTTGGGGATGCCTTGGCTTTTCTATATCAGAAATTAAATGATTTTATATGTGCGTGCGCTCCAAAAGGTAACAAAGGAAGGTGACGCTTACTGTTATCCTGAATGGTATAATGATATAATTAGTGATATTAAGAATAAGGCTAAATGGCATAAGTTATACAAAACTACTAACTCGCCAGAAGACTATAAAAACTTTTCGCAATTTCGTGGTTTGGCCAAATTCAAGATATCAATTGCATATGATGAGTACAATGATAGGTTACAAAAGCAATTTATTGCCGACCCTAAGTCTTTTTGGACTTATATGTCTAATAAGAGACGACGAAGGAATAAGCCACGAATAAAAAAAGACGGGGTTATCCTTGAAAATAATCAATGTGCTCAAGAATTTGCGAGGCATTTCCACTCGGTTTATGATACAAGAAAGCCGAAGCTAGATGCAAATGCAGCAACTACAATAGGGGATGGGGCAGCCAGAGTTCATATTGATGAGATATCTCCCAAAGACGTGGAAATCGCCCTTAAGCGACTTAAAGCTAAACATTCTGTGGGGCCAGATGGCATACCTCCATTTGTGATTAAAGACTGCGCACCGGTGCTGATACGTCCATTGCACCACATATTCAACCTTTGCTTGGGAAATGCGGTGTATCCAGAGGAGTGGAAACTCACTCGAGTTATACCGGTACCAAAGGGAGGCTCAGGTGAGGATGTTGGTGAGTACAGACCGGTAGCAGTACTGTCTACTATTGCCAAAGTATTTGAGTCCGTATTATATGCATCTATATTTCCTCAAATAAGTGCCCAACTTGCGGATGTCCAACATGGTTTTAGGCCAGGTCGCAGCACGGATTCCAATCTCATGTGCTTCATGCAACACGCAGCCACAACCCTTGATGCACGTATAGGAGGCCAATTGGATATTGCCTATTTCGACTTTCGGAAGGCATTTGATACGGTCGACAACGACATCCTTTTGGAAAAGTTTGCGAGGATGGGTTTTTCGCCGAAACTATTGCACTTTTTTGCGGATTACTTATCAGATCGTAGACAGTTTGTGGAATTTGAGGGTCACGTCTCAGCTGAGTATAGGACTTTGTCCGGAGTAAGTCAAGGCAGCAATTTGGGTCCTCTGGAATTCATTATAATGATTAACGATCTTACTTCCGAGGTTCAAGATGCAATATGTCTTCTCTTTGCAGACGATCTCAAATTGTTTTTGGCTATCAACGATGCGTCAGACGTGGCACGACTTCAAAGCGACATTGACCGAGTGGTGCGGTGGAGTATTGAGAATAAATTGTTTTTCAATGCATCCAAATGTCACGTAATGTCTTGTACTCGAGCAGTAAGACCACTTGACACTAAGTACCATCTTGACGGGCAGGAGCTTCTTCGAGTAACTTCTGCTCGAGATTTGGGCGTTATGGTGTCAGAGGATCTTTGCTATCGTAAGCATGTGGTTGATATTTGTAAAAAGGCATATAGGAATCTTGGTTTTGTTTTGAGGCAAAGCAAAGACTTTCAGAATTTGACAACTATAAGAACGTTATATAACGCGTTAGTAAGGAGTCGGTTAGAGAGTGCATGATATGGAGTCCGCACGAAGCCAAATACTCTGACATGATAGAAAAGATTCAGAACAAATTCGTCCGGTTTCTTTACTGGAAGGCATATGGTATTTACCCTTTCTTTCCGCACATGTATCCGACACTGTTTATTTTGGGTATGACCGGCTACCAAAAACTTGAATTAAGACGTCATCTGACAGTGGTCGTATATATTTTTAAGGTGGTTAGAGGTATTTTAAATAATCCGCAGATACTGGAAAATGTTTTATGGTCTATTCCAAATCCACGACTGCGTCAAGGGCCAAGAAACCATACTTTTCTGATTCCTCCCAGTAGAACTAATATTCTAAAGTATTCGCCATTAAATACCGCATTAAGGATTCTAAACGAAGTTGCGAAAGTAACTGATATATATAGTTGTACGTTGACGAAATTCATAGAAGTCACAATTTGTTACTTAAGCTATAATAAGATTAACTAAATACATTGTTGCATTGGGTTTATCCTGTAATAATAATGTGTGTAATTTTGATTAATAAATAATAATAATAAATAATAAATTTAATTTTTAAATTGCTTTATGTACTTTTTGAAGGAGGAAGTGATAGTTATGTCAAGGAAAAGGCGGAAGATAGGAAACAAATTAATGATGGTTACTCCACTGACAAGAGAAATGAGCGGTTAAATACACTTAATAGAGAAGAGCGAGGAACTTTCTTACTACTGAGTTAATGCAGATATTGGTTCTTTTGTGCAAAATTCCTTCACAAAATATTAGCGGGCGCCCAATAATCTCTCTATTTTGTGATTCCATTCTATAACGTTTCAGAATGCCTATTTTCAGTTTCTCTTCTCACCGATACTATTATAAGTTTTACTACTATTATACGTATTGACAGCAGCCCACATAATTATGTAGGTATCTTCATTCATTATCTAAAAAAATATTCATAGCAATTTTATCATAACATACTTAAGTAGCCGCTGTTTTGCCCGTGACCTAGCATTAAGTATAATAAGTTCACTGCATTATGCGAAACCCTAGTAAACAGTAACAACGAGTGTTAATGAGATTCTGACTCCAATGTCGCATGCAACACAACGGCCATTTTTTACTGCATAAGTTAAGTATACCCACCTATATAGGTATATGTAAGTAGATTTGGTGGGGAGTAAAGTAATTTTCCTTAAAGCGCTTATTTTGGTCGTACTAGGTAGGTAGGTATTTTGTTACTCGAATTGTTCCTATATGTGATGAATAGGCGAGATCCTTTATTAGCACCGGAGGGCCTGTCTCTATCCCTGCCTACCTATCTGACGAACACCAGAAGCACGGCAAAATTTTAAGGTTTCGAAAATGTTTGTTTAGCAAAAGTTGTTTCGAATGATGTGCCGCTTCTGTTGGCTCATAAACTTCCCTTAAAATACGCTTACTTTCGAAGCTTCTTGAGCCTTCTTCAATTGCCTTGAAGAGACCCAGATAAAAATATTGCAAAATGGCTTCACCGGTAAAGTTCCCTAGCAGTGGCATCTGGCATTGCGAAAGATGAGGCGCCTCGCCGCCTGCGCACGCTTTACTCCCAATACGAACACGACTATGCAGATAGAACCCTGTTGCACCTCATAAGCATTCTCTCCGCTTCTAAGGACGACAGTATTCTGTACATCACTGGGTCAGTCAGATTGTTATGTCAAGACACTGCATCGGGTAGGTAATAAACAATCTATGCGACGAACTACAAATTCGTTGTAAAGTTCAACTCAAAATTCGTTCAAATACCTACACGAAAACACTGTTCATATAGTAGCTTACCTTCGTACAATCTATGAGAATTAAATGGGCAGTAAACTTGCTATTTGCTACAAAAACATTACCCTACTAATAGCTTTTTGCTGTCGGATAATTTTACCCTATAATAATAAAACATGCAATATAAACAAGGTAGGTACTAGTTAGTACGGTTGGGTTCACGATTGGCTTGCAGTTGGCATTTGACGGGCATGCTCAACCTTCATAAAGTTCAGCTGCCTTGCCAGTACCTTTAACACTCCAGGTGTGAAATGTGACTGACTTTACAAAGCAAATGTGAGCCATTTCTTTCTACATTGTAAGTGAGGACTTAAGAAATAAAAATAACACTTGTACAGTTCAGGGACTTTTGGCCGAAAATGGCAAACACCAGCGTTTGGCAAATTGAAGATTTGATACCTCTTTTGTACTTATACATTTTGGCTTGTGTTTCCTTAAAAGTATTTCGAATATAAGGTACGGAATTCGGAATGACTAACAAGGTACATAAGGACCTACCTAGTGGTCTAACCGGTTCTGTGTGTGTGTCACATTAAAACAGGTCACAGTGTAGTTATATTATTTGTACGTGACTCTAAAAATAACTGCGAGCCCAAATCTTTTGACCTCCGGCACTGCAAATGGCATGGTATAGGGTAAACAACTTTACGAAGGAAAAGTTAATGATTTAGTTACCAAAAATATTGGAACTTTTAAGAAATAACACACTTTTTCCCCAAATCCTTTGTAATAAAGTTTGTACACGTGTACGTTTGTTACCGTTTTACTGCAAGCTCAGACAACTTGACAGATCTGGATGGCGTTTGGTACTTATACATAAAATGAATGACATACAGGCTGTTGGGGAAAGATAGCACTTCTTTACACGGGAAAATTATAATGCAGCTGCGGATGATATAATACTAATAACAGTCCACTGCTGGACATAGGCCAGTGGCTGTGCAAAGTGTTGTTTAGATATTCACATAGAAAAGCTACTGCCCATTCCCTAGAATCTAGATCCATCCCTTAGTCGCCTTTACGACACCCACGGGTAGAAACGTTGGTGCTGCTATTTTAAGCCGGCACCACACAGCAAATGAAACCGCGAAGCGAAATCTACTTAGTGTACAGAATAATATGTCGCTGTACTGAGAGCATTGTTCAAAAACCGCGTAATACTTACAAATTATTAAATTGATCATCGCGGCACGACCGACAAGCCTATCGGTCGGTCGGTTGGTCAACAATACGATTGCGTGGATGTTATTACATAGTAGGCCCACCAGCAACCAACCGCCAGCTACCGACTAGGGCACAAGCTTCACAGAGTAGACGTGGGACGTAAGATGGCATCAGTCAAACAAGTGAACGTCGGAGACGTGAAACCGTTTCCATATAAAAAGGGGCAAATAGAAGAGACAAAGCTATACACGTGAGATGCGCGTCGTATCGATAACGACTGATGATAGCTTGTTTAACAGATGTCATGTCGCGCGTCTATTCTGTGGAGCTTGCTCCTAGAGAAACGCGAATTAGTTCAGTCAGCAGGGCGTGTCGTGGTCACAGTTACTTGATGGTTCAAACTTCAATTCCTGGTCGATCAGATACCTATTTTCTCTGGTGAAAATATACACATCGACGGTGGAAAGGTAAAAGGGGCCAAGCGACACTAAGGCAATTTTACAGGAGAGCGTTTTAAAGTTTAAAAAATCGGAAAAAAAATCATAACTTGGTAAAAAGATGTTATTTAAAAAAAATGGAAAATTACTTTTTTATAATTATCAAACCGCATATTTTAAGGGTTATTCGAATGTTCTATCGTTTATATTAATTGAAATAAATGTCGGTTGAGACAAATTGACTCCAAATCTGGGCGAGGTAAAAGGGTCTAATGGTCATAGTAAATTTTAACGAAACTGAGTAAAAAGGTTCAAGTTTCTTCATTTCTGATATGAGAATGTGTAAAAACGCATTACTACACAAGTAATTATAAAACCGCGCTAGGTATAAAGGGTTAATTTCTGATGTTAGTTAATTTAAAATGAGGTAAAAAGATATTAATACTGTCAAGTTCATATATTGATGAAGGAAAAAAGTATGAACGTGCTAGCTATAAATGATGAGGGCCAGGTAAAGCGACTTAGTTTGAAACATAACGAAAAGTTAAATGAAGTAAAACGAACTATATCCTTTAAACTTGAAATAAAAAACAAGGAACAAAGAATGAAGTCATCAGGTTTAGATATTTAAATACAAGAAAAATGGTTTAATTGCGTTACTTCAAAAAGAAAGAAGGGGGTTAAGCGCCGTTTTATTGAATGAAAACAGTAAATTGCCATTTAGGTCCAAAGATTGGAAGGAGTCACGAAACATGTGTAGTTAAAATTAAACTAAATAATTCAGTTTGTATCCATAATCAAAGTTTTATTAGGAATGTTAGCCAGTAATTAACATAATTGTATTATTTTCTTAATTAGAGATTAATAATCAACATTAACTCTGCCACAACTAAAAGCTAAAAATTGAGATCAATCTCATGACTTATTATTAGTTATTAATTCATAAAAGTAGGGTATCGCCACCGAAGCAATCGTCCTCATGTTGATCTCTCTGGCCGGTTTTGGCCATGACGACTACTTCTACTCCTGATCAAGTTGGCGCTGATGCGCCCGTAGGTGGCTATTGTAGCCAATTTTGGCAGTAAACTCCCGTGCACAGTGTGGGCACGTGAGTTTGCCATTGATATAATTGTAGTTAATGGCGGCAGGAGCACGGGCCTTCAATTCATCGCCTTAAGCGTCAAGGTTTGTTATAAGCTGCTCCTCAAAGTCGCGAATTCGGCTCTTTACAAGACCGCGCCATTCTGGCCGTTGTACTGCAAAACCTCAAATTGAGAGGGCTCGATGTTGCGTCTTTTCATGTGTCTCTTCTGAACATCTTTAAAAAGAAGGAGTTGACCGCCATGCTTTCGCTTGCTTGCCCTTATCTAGCTCAGAATAGAAGATGCGCTTCGCCACTCGCGCATCCTGCATCCGGGATACGTGACCGCACCACCGAAGCTGTCGACATATTAAGTAGGTGCTTCAATGCCACTAACATTGGCTCGTCTTAGGACTTCGGTGTTGCGCACTCGGTCGGACCATCTGATCTTTATGATGGTGCGAAGGCATTTGAGGTGGAAACGATCCAAAGTGCGTATGTGGTGACGATACACACACCAGGTTTCGGAAGAGTACAAAAGCTTTGACAGCACCATCGCCATATATACAGATATTTTGGTGGCGAGTTTAAGGTCGTGCGAGCAGAAAACCTTGGAACGCGGCTTCCCAAATGCTGCAGCTTCAGCACTGATTCTGCTATTGATCTCAGCATCAAGGTCACACTTAGCTGTTATAGTGTTCCCCAGATATCGAAACTTGCCAACCTGTTTCAACATATCTTCACCAAGCTTAATTGTCAGTGTCTCACGACCTGTGTATGGACATCACTTCCGTATTTTTGACTATGATCTATAGGCCGAATTGCAGCATGCTTGGTGAAAAACGGTCATCAGTTGTTGCAGGCCTTCTGGGAATCTGCAAGGAAGCACAGGTCATCGGCATTCATAATTTTAGTAATAAGTGCATGCGAGACTTTGGTGCGCGCCTTAAGTCTAGCCAAATCAAAAAGACTGCCATCTGTGCGGAAGCGGATGCAGACTCCTTCGGAGACAGTATTTAGGACCTGCTTGACTACTACCGCAAAGTATAAGGCTGACAGTTTGGGCGCTAGAACGCACCCACAGGAAGAAACTAGACTGTTTATCGTTTGCAGCACTGCATATAGTTATGCAGGAGTCTCAGAAGGGGCACAAACTTCTCCGTGCACCCTAGTTTTCCTAGCACCATCCAGAGAGCTTCACGAGGTACACTGACGATCGCTTTCTCTAGGTCAACAAAGCAGAGGTACAACTGACGATCCTGTTCTCTTCTTTTTTCTTGCAGTTGACGAACCGAGAAAATAGCTTCACATGTGCCTCGGTCAGGTCGGACCAGCCAAATTGGGTTTCGGGCAGAATCTTTTGTAAGTCTTTCAAGCGGTTTAATATGACTCTTGCAAAGGCCATTCCGGGGACTGATAATAACGAAATACCGCAGTATGAGTTGCAGTCAGAAGGGTTACCTTTGTACTTGTAGAGGGCACTAATGCGAGACACTTTAAAATCATCCGGGGCTCGCTCCTCCTCCTACATTCGAACAAAAAGTTTCCATGCCAACGAGTGCAGCTCCGCACCGCCATATTTAAGTATTTCACCTGGTATAAGGTCAACGCCGTGTGATGCCGACTTAAAATAGCATCACCCCAATTCTACCCGTCGGTGTCGTAAAAAGCCACTAAGGGATAATTATCAATGGAATGGGTAGCAGCGTTCCCTGTGCATGAAACAACTGCGCTCGCCAATCCGCCTGCCAAGCGTGGTGAGTATGGCAATACCCGCCAATACGGGGGAGGCCCATGTCCAGCAGTGGACTGTTGTGGCTGTAAAGGTGAGGTCAATGACAATCGCCCGCTTATTACGCTGCTGTCTGAGTTGAGGTAATAAACCGATGTGATGCAGGTTAGCTGATCAATCTACGTTAAGCAGATCGTTAAAATGTTCAGCCCATCGTTTGAGCACATCGTCTTTGCTAGTCAAGAGTTGCGATCCATCCAGAGAACTCAAAGGCACTTTTGCTCGGGTTACCTGTCAGTTTACTCCTCCGTAGAACTCCCCTAGCTGGTTTGTATTGGCAAGCAACTGCATCTGACAAGCTTTTTCCTGCCACCACTTGTCTTTTATTTGCCAAAAGAGGCTATGTAATTTTCTTCTGCCGCTACACTTCCACCTCTCCGATGATGCTGTCGCAGGAGCTCTCGAGCTGCTTTGAGAACTCCGTCAATTTCATCGAACTAATTTTCACTACGCCGGTCCTTTGTACCTTAAGTAGCGAAAGCGGCTTCTATGAGATGACATGACATGACAGAGCTCGCCAACCAAGTAGCATTGGCATCAACTGTCTCATTTGTTAGCAACAGCTTTTCAGTTAAAATTTCAGTATACTTTTCTCTCATCTCGCGATCTATCAGCCTATCCACGTTCAAAAACGCAGGCTTTTTTATTATAAATCTTCGAGGTCAAGGAAAGCGGAGTCGCATTTTAGTGACAAAGTCGGTGGTCAGTCGTACAGTGAGCACCGCGCATGACGCGGGTAATTTGGACTTAACTGATGTCTCTTTGCCGCATAATAGCATAATTGATCAAATGCCAGTGTTTGGATCGGTGCATCCACGTTGTCTTGTGCTTAGCGGCAAGTCTTAACATAGTGTTCGATATCGCTAGGTCGTATTGAGCACAGAGACTGAGTAGCAACTGACCATTGCTGTTCATGTTGCCGACTCCGTGTCGCCCCAGTACTCCAGGCCAAGTCTCATAGTCCCGACCAACTCTTGCATTGAAATTGCCCAGCAATAGGATCTGCTCTCTGGCGTTTATGCTGTCAAGGCATTGAGATATAAATAGATAGAATTTGTCCTTCATGTCATCAGACTTGTCTAGCATTGGATCATAGATACTGATGACATTAAGGTAATTGTCTTTATCCAAGTGAAGGCGCAGAGTGGTAAAGCGGTCCGAGATGTCGCTTTACTAAATGCTTTTTGATGGTAAATCCTACCCATGAACGTCGAGGTTCGGATACGGATGTACCTTTCCAGAAGAAAGTGTAGCCCCCTCCATCTTTCACTAGTTCTCCTTCATCGTCAAGATGTGTTTCGCTGAGTGCAGCCACATACACGTTGTAGCGTTCAAATTCCCTAGCTACTATAGCGGTTTTACGTTCAGCACAGGCGTTGCCATCTCTATCAATGAGTGATTTCACGTTCTACGCATCAAATTTCATAATAGATGGTATAGAGTTTATAATATGATGCGATGGCAGCCGTGGTTACTACCATATTATTCCAGTTAGGGACGAGCATTCTTTTAGGGAACCTTTTCTAGCCCCCTCCTTGGCTGAGCAAAGAAAGCAGTGCTTCCCTAAATAGGGCTGCTTTGTCAACCCAGGTGCTGCCGAATTCGCATTGTCGTCCCGATTTTTCAATGCAAAAGCGACCACGGCGTGTACTCACACCCCTGGGACCGCCTGCGTGCAGACATCAGACAAAGCCTAGCTTGCACCACGATAGACTTCTCTACTTCAACCCATCGCCGCAGGACTTAGCGTCATCGGAGTCCATTATTCGGAAGCGGTCAGTTGCGCAGGATATATTACGATGCGCAGACGTTCGCGCAAACGCAGGCGCACACACTTAGTCCTTCCCCTCCCCGGTTCAGTGGAACGGAAAACCGCTACGATTGAAGGATAGGTCGGATGCAGTGTCTGGCTGATATTAACTTCCCGCGCCCTCTACCGTCGCCCTAGGCCATCCACCTTGCTTTGCTGAGTCGCCGGGTCCGCCAAACCCATTCGCACTTTCTGCATTGGGTTGGCATTCTTGCCGAAACAGTCTTTGTTTGTTATGCAGGAGGGAACTGCTTCTGTCCTCCCCCTCCCTGATTCAGTGGAACGAAGAACCGCTACGACTGAAGGAGAGGTCGGATGGTGTATCTGGCCGACAGAAACCCCACGCGCCCTATACCGTCGCCCTAGGCCATCCACATTTCCTTGCTGAGTCGCCGAATCCACTAAGCCCATTTGCACTATTTGCATTGGATTGCTATTCTCGCCGAAACAGACTTTGATTTTTAAGCAGGAAGGAGTTGCTTTTGTGAGATCTAGATGAGATTAGGAATACGAGTGGGGAGGAATGTGGTGAGATTGGGACAGGAACACAGGTAGTGGGATACTACTGACCGGAAGGTATTCAAAGACAGTAGAAGCTCAAGCGAGGTCGTACCCGTATACCACAACTCAGCTTTCGATCCATGAACTAAGATGGGTACCCCTGTCTAAATAAATAGTATTAATCATCCTCATGTGTAATAGAAAATAGGATCCCTAAATCTTCTAAAAAGAATATTTTTGGTAATTTAATGAATATTTCACCTATCAGTCCTTTGGTTTTGATTGGGGATACCGACTGACTGAGAATTTGCCCGAGCGCGCGCCGATTGACGATGGGGCGCGGGCACAGATACGGCTTCAGAATCAAAAATGTCTGGGGTCCATTAGGATAGGACCCAAATATATACGGTTTATCCGACTGCACTGTTTAATTTACTATAAATTTTTGATGCTTTAAATAAACATTGTTTTCAAATATGATTCAAGAAAAAAGTCTTATGTACAATAGAATATAAACTCGTAGGCATTAAATACCTAGAGTTATAATAAACGACACGAAGTAAAAGGTGCCAACAATAATTGTTTGTAAAATAGAAAAATAGATAAAGGGTTTAACAGTTGTATAAACTATCAGTAAAGTACTGTAAAACGACTTAATCAAAATTACTTCTATGATTTTGATGACGTAATAAAGGCCTAACGAACAATATAATCAATAAGGAGTACGGGGTAAAAGGGTCTAAGTTACACGGCTGCTTATTACAAATCGAGGTAAAAGGGTATAAGAGACATTATTGCTTTTTACAGATCGAGGTAAAAGGGTCCAAGCGACACAAATGCTTATTATAGGACGAAGTAAAAGGGTTTAAGCGACACGGTGGGTAATTATAGTTTGAAGTAAAAGGTTTAAGTGATCTAGATGCTAATTACTGATTGAGGTAGAAGGTTTCAAAAGCAAATATTTTTTAATAGGGTGTGGTAAAATGGTTAAACGACATCATCATTTTATCTGAAATAGCGTATAAGGGTTTAAATACGTTGCATAGAAAAAATGGAATGAGGTTAAACGATTGAAAGAGTCTGTCTTTGAAAAGTGAAGATAGAAATAACGACTCAAGTGAAAAATTATTAAACTCAGTTGGGTTCAACCTATAAGAACCAATAATTTTAGTTTCTGCGAGGGCACTCAAGCGACATTTTTCACTAAAATACAGGGGGTACTAAGCGACACAAAAGTGCTCCGATTTAAGCCAAACCCAGCTCAAAAAACGCAGAAAAATTCGCTGATTCCGAATATGTATATAAGTCATTTTACCCCAAAGTGTCGCTTAGCCCCTTTTACCTTTCCACCGTCGACATATTGAATTAAATGTTTTTATCGTTTGTGTACTGAATTCCTTTTTCCTTTTTCTGACCCATTTTTTAAATATTATTTTATTGGCGTAATTTTTTTCCACCTTTAATTTGTCACTTTTTCAATACTTTGATGAATATTAGATACCTCGTAGGCCCACCAGCTGCCAGCTACCGGATAGAAAAACGCAAATTAATTCAGTCGCGGTCACAGAGTTTACTAGCTTCATTTCCTGGACGTTGAGGTATTATTATGATGAATCTAAAATACTGCAGGTCTGTTCAACCCCACAAAATTCCTCGGTTTTCTGATTGAGTCATCATAATCATCTCTCGGTCATTATTCAAAATTCAAACGTGTGGGTAATGTACCCAAATCACGTCTAGATAAGTTTTTCGAAAGCCATTTCGGTTATACGTTGCCTGGCTGACGTGAAATCTCTTAGGTACCTAATTAGCTACTGGTTGAGTGTACTTTATGAAAATGTCTTTAATAAAAACAAATATCTATACCAAAAAACGGAAAATAAAATATGTACGTAGGTGGTCTGAAATTTTCTATCTTCGATATTTTCTTTAAAGACAAAATTGATGAAAGAATTTGTTATTTCAAAGCTTATTCTAGCTTGTCTTTCAAAGCTTATTCGAAATGCAGCACAAAGAAACCTAGCATCAAAACTTGTGTCAGTAGATCTAGATAAGTACAAAGTCGGAACAATAGGTAGAGCTTGATATTTGGTCTGAAACATTGTGATATCTTTAATCAAATGAATCTAATTGACAGGCGGAGAACGCACTCGAATTTTGCCTTTTCAATATTGTAGCCAATGGAAAATACACAGATAAGTTGGTTAATATGAAATAATAAATCTTCTGGATACATACCTACATACATATTTACTGGTCACCTTGAGTATCTTCAAAGATACAGTGATCAATTGACCGGCAGGTAGGGCTGCTTATCTATCTATATCTACCGACAGGTGGTTAAATATAGATATTAATATAAAGTGACACTTCTTTATATATTTTGGCTACTATAGAGCGCTCAAGCATTTCAGCCAAGTGTCATTGGCTAATCACATGAATTAATTAAATAATTATATATTTATCGTTGTCAGCCAATCTTAGGTGCAATCATCGGCACCTATAGCTAATTTAAGAGACAAACATATTAATACATATAATACATACATACACACACACACATCACGAGCACTATACATAATGCTTATTCTTAACAACTGGATGGCATGGAGTAATTCGAGGTGGTCTTGATAGGACAACAAAATTTAACACCATCACCCCATAGCATCACCCCACATCTTTCCTGTTGGTGTCGTAAGAAGGAACTAGGGGATTTGAGAGTAGATGTGTATTGCAATTTAGGCAACAGGCTGACATCTTGTCACTGGAGATACTCAGTCTTCTGGATGACTCAAAAACTTTTGTCACACGTGGTGTAAATGGTACTTTTTGCAGCCGTTTACGCTCTGCCTACCGCGCATTCGATTGGATAAGGGCGTGATATATGTATTTATGTAGGTATGTTAGTATTCTCAATGACATAATAACTCGAAATGACCTACTAGCCAGTGCATCTCAAGTATCATCTTTATTATATTGCTAAAAACGTCATGTGGATGTGGCTATAACGATCAAGAGTAAAGACGGTTATGCATGTTATGTTTTCTTGCTCCATTGACACAGTAGCCGATAGTGAGACGGACTTGCGATATTGTAAAATGTAAATAGACATGTAGGGCTGGCCGCAACACAACATTCTTAGTAGGTACCAAATTTATTTTAAAATAGTGTTTTAGTGTTGAAACTCAACTGAAGTTCAGTTGTAGATTTTTAGTTTTAAACGTTTTGGTAGGAGACATAACAACTTGCACGAAAAATATTTGATATCATAATTATGTAAAAACTGATCTAAACTATAATTCCGTGATTGAATTACCGCAGGCGAATTTCGTTTTTCTTTGTCTGTTCTTTAAGTTGGTGCTCGCCCGCAAAACCACTGTACATAAGTATAATCAAATAGAGCAACCAACAATCACGTTGGCACCTTTGAAACAAAACCGGAAAAACAGCCACGCATAACAATACGCACTTCCTTGACTTGCGTCAAGCACAACCATACCGTACCTGTACGCACGGTCCAGCATTCCATGAAAAGTGACAGTTGACAACCATGGCTGCGCGCGCGCCTGTCAAACTGGCCCCGCCACTTTCGCGACTCGTCTCGATCACGCGCAAACGCAAGGTTACGTCACTGCGCATCTGACTGCGCGCTGATGACAATGGTCTTGAGCTGGCCTGATACTTTGACCCAGAACTGATATGTTTGGTAAACAGGTTGTTGTATCTGTACCTAATTTGATCAATTATTTAGGGCATGGATGTTTGTGTGCTTTGGAGAATTCGTTTAGCTCTAACCTGTTTCTCGGTACTAGAAATTGGTGTTGGGGAAATACTATGAACTATTTGTCATGCAAATGCTCCTGTTGCGTGGTACCAACATTACGGTGGCATTAGTAGAACCTTAAATAAAATGTGATGTACGAAGGTTAGGAGCCATAGAGAGAGAGAGGAAAGGAGAGACCACTAAACAAGTACTTTTCAGATCAAAGAGTTAAACCGCACTTGCTTACTCCTACTACTCCGTAGCGGTTATCATTCCACACTAACAAGATAAGTGATAGCTTCCGGTCCATAAAAAACGTTTTATTTTACGACTGTACGTCATTTAGAATCAGTGAGCTGTAGGTAAAACGTCGTTAAGAGTATTTAGGAAAGTATCACAGTCATTAAGAGATATTTCATAACAGGAAAAATTAAAAATACTTCTAGATACCTGCCTACAATGAAAAATGGTGACGACACAATAATGTTTAGTTTTAGTAAACTGTGAATTAAATTAGAGTATCGAATATTAGATACTCGTATTACCAATAAACATATTCGTTGGAGTTGGACTGTTACGCAAATGGAAATTCAGAAGGACATCCAAGTAATTGGTACAGCTGTTAGGATGTATTCATGTATGACGTCCTGTTTCTGTTGTTTGATAGAACAGTAGGTATGACAAGTCGTAATAACTATTTATAATATTATTTAGTTTGGTATGTAGGTCAAAGCTTACAAGGTGTTTTCGGATAGTTAAGTTTGACACAACAAAGTTTTACGCACAAGACAAATTGTTATAAAATTCGAAAAAGTAATACACTATAGTCTGACAAAGTTCTGGAACTGAAGTTCACGCAAGTTATGTTTATTTGTGGCATTTCCGATTCGTATCATGTTATAGGTATGATACCTAGGATGAAATAAAACTGAGACTGATCTAACTGCAAAGCAGTTTTTGCATTAGTTATATTTTTCGCATAAAATGAATTTAAAATGAGTTGAAATGTGAAACGCATTATAGTTTTTATGGTAGTAAATACCTTGAAGCTCGAATTTGATCCAAACATAGGTACAGAGTTCCACGAAACAACTGCGCATGCGCTGCAATTTGATATTCATTTTGTAAAAGGCTAAGCTTAGGCATATAAATATGGAAAATGTGAAAATAAGATAGTTACAAATATTCCACTATATTTTAAATTGCTTTTCACACCATAGTGGGAAAAAAACTGTTTTTGTTTAAGAATCGATAAATTCCGAAATTACTGAGGCATTTAAAAAAGTTCTTTCATCATTTGTATAATGATTCAGTATTAAGCTACTTTTACCGCGGGAATATGCCTTTTTTTCACCGGAAACCACTGGTTTGAAGTATAAAATCAATAGGACAATGAAAGAAAAGATTTATCCCAGCCATACCTATCATGACTTCGAGTAGGGAATCTAGCTCAGTACATAAAATCTTATAGCGGCAATGAATCGTTTGAATACTGACTGCAAAATCAGGTCTTTACCCCAATACTGGGTTTAGCCATCTATTGTACCGGATTAAACGGTCATTCCGGGCCCGAAGCAGATTTCTCGATGATTGCTGCTTGAACTAAGCCAACTGCATTGAATACAAAAACAAGACACGGTACCACAAATACGAATATGCTTACAGAAGGGTTCTATCACTATGGCGCCCTGTGTCAGTTGCAAACCATGGTTGCAAATTGATGCGGCGACTAATTTGGTCGAAAAACTTGATCGGGGAAAACGGAGAATCATGTGGTGCGCTCGGCTACTATAGCAGTCACAAGAATCGGAAATTCAGATAGAAATCCGTTTACAGTTGAGTAGGTTTTCTATTCTGATTTTTGCAGAAAGGTTTAATGGATGTACCATAGTTTTTTTGAAGCTATGCTCGTCATTTCTCCGGCCTCACATTGTTGTTCGTGCTTTATATATCTACACGATTGCCCTGATCGAAGTTCACCTACTTTTCTAATGGTCACGGGTAGCGGTCGAATTATTGCCGATGATAAATGAATGATACCACTACTGTTGCGATTCATTGCTGTTCATAATTCTTTGATCTTTCAATGTGATACGAGAACCTATATTGTTAGAATGAGTCTTTGCTAGGCTATAAATCACAGTTTTTATGGTTCAAAGCGTTTACAGTTCTTTCTTGTCAAAGAGTACACAGCTATATTTCTTCTTAGTACGTTCTCAATTAAAATATTAGCTATCTGGGAACAACATAATGTTGAACGCATAGTTTGATAGGTAAATTCATGAATATGCCAATGATTATTTTGAAGGTGAAAAATTCTCTAGCTGAAATTAAATATCTTTTACAACATTCTACGCGAAAAAAGAAGAAAAGATCCCTAAAATACATAACGGCCTCGGTTAAGTCCAACCAGTCCCATAATTTTGGATTACAGGAATATTATATCAAAGATTTTTGACATATCCAGGAGACGCTTTTGTCATATTCAATAGATACAGTTCGAAATTCCACGTAGGTAACAGTAATAGAAAGATTTTGTGAATTTTAAAGCTGTGCTCTTTCAACTGGTTTTTTGTTTGAACTTTTCAGCTGTTTTTATATTAAAAATGTGTTTTGTTGAATTTTGTGTATAGCAATGGCTGAGCAAGTTTAATCTGAAATAGTTTACGATACTGTTTTATGCAGGTCTGTTGCGAAATCAAACGGTTGTGGTTTACGACTTCAATTTTACTTTCAAATGTTTGATATGAATTTTATACAGTCTACAACATGCTAAGTTTGATAAATTTGCACCATGTTTTGGATTTTTTCAATAGGGGTAAAGGTTCTCTTGCCTTTTTCTGCTGCAAATTGCAAATCAATTCATAAAGAGGTATTAAATTACTGAGGTCTTGTTTTTGGATCGGGTGGTAACTAAATATTTCTTACTAGATTGAAGACGATTGTCTCCTCGCTTTCGGGAATTAGATGGTGGTCCAGAGTAACGTAGGAGTATGATGCCGTCTTCCAATTTTTATATCGTTTGGGACAATGAGTTGACGAATTATCTGATTAACCCTGGGGTCTGACATTTTTAACCGCCTGCAAAATACTCCGACATCGTTGGTTGTTTAATTATGTGGTAATTTGTTGAAATATAATACGGAACAACATGTAAACGTAAACCATGCTAATAAGCTAGCACTCAACAGACTGATCAATAGCAAGTTGTGGTTGTCTATATGGTAACTATAATATATGTTTTTTTCTGGTCTATATATGTTTTTTTTTCATAGAAATGGGCCAAAACCGCGTTCCAGGCAACCTTGCCCGCAGGGCCGCGACAATCGTCTCGTAATAGCGCGCGAGTGGGCGCATCTTTCTCTCCGCCCCGCCGCCGCCCAACAACACAGCCCAAACAACTCGCGCGCACACTCCCGCGTTTACACGTACCCTTTCATCTTCGCACATTCGAAGATCGAATTTCCGCGGCTACTTTAATCGGTTTCCTTTGATTCTTTTGAAAGCTTTTGCTGAAGTGTTGTGGTAGATCAGTGCGGTTTTATGCCATTGTTTATGTTTACAAAAATTAGTTCTTTTTCGGATTCGTACGGACTTTCTATGACTACGAGTCGTGTCAGTGGTATATTATGTGAATTACAACACGTGAAACTATTAGTACTGTGATTTTCTTGTGATTTAGTTAAAAGTACCTACAAAATGAGGTATTTTCAGTTCTGTGCTGTTATGTTCGGAAGGTAATTATTTAAAACTCTGTGCTTCGGTTTAAAACTGTTGGATATTTTAAAAAGAATTATGTTTTCTATGTAAGTGGTCAAATTCAGAATGCGGGCATGGCATGTCATTATGTTTGCCATCGTGCATGCTAATTATAATGATCTTTAGTATTGTTATTACCATTTGATCCACAAGGTTACTTGATTATGAACATGATAGAGATAGTATTCATTTTAAATCATGTTTGACATGAGCAAACATTGAGAAATGGACAACATAGAACACAAATCCAAACAAACGCACCGCATGATTTTTCCGGTGCCGTTTTTTTGACGTAGGGAGCATACAAAATACCATTAAAATTTGTACATACATGCAGTGACATACGTCACCGTATCAATTGAAATTGACTCGCTCGGTTAGTACATTTTGTATGGAAAGACCATTTTTTTTGCATATTTCGACTTATATGTTCCTTTGGGAAAAATGTTCAGATTAATGGGCCGGTTCATTCCTTACAATTTTATACATCTTCATTTTGTAATCATCTAAGATTTTAAACTTTATAGCCCATTTTCTTAGCAAAAATCAGCTAGCTCTGATAAATAGCATACCAACCAAACACACGATGTTCGGAATTACTAGACAACTATGTTTTGCAATATTTTTAACCTGCCGACCTAAGAACGCGTTCATGATGACTGTATGCAAACCTGACCTACACCTACACGAAATAAAATGTGCACTATTGCAAAATGGTAACCAGTTATCTGGCTATCAGATTTTATGAGACGCGTCTGTAACAGCTTAAACACAAAAGAACATATAGTTTTCTCTTGTTTATACTTTTTTTATAAAGATTGTTGCTACAATTGAATTGATTGTTGAATAGTGACTCAAAAACAGAAGTTCAAAAACAGAAGTTCTAACAGATATATTTGATACGAATAGCGCAAGTAAGTAATAGGCATTGATTAATATGCAAGTGTAATTCTGTACCATAAAAAGATTAATAAATAAACATCCTGGACATATCACACGATGCCCGATGATCTAGCCATAAACTAAGCAAAGCCTTTATAATGGGAACTAGATAGCTGATATAAATACTTGTATACCATATAAAGGTGGTACTCACGAACCGCGTGGTCCTGTCTCCGACCTTGGTCAGCTGACCGGTACGGAACCGGTTCAAGTTATGTAAACGGTTATGTCGGGCCAGCCAAGTAGAAATTACTCGATTATCGAATATAACAAAAACAAAGCGCATCTATGGTTAATGAACTGCTACATGTGTTCATAATTCATAATATGATTGCTAAAAGAGCAATTGTTGGTAATTTTAACAAAAACTGTTCAAGCTAAATTCTTGTAAAACTTCTGTATTAAAAGGAAAGTCATCATTAAGTAGTAACACCGGAACATTATAGGAAAGACAGTTGTAGTTGATTTCCTGTTATGGGTTTTTTTATCAATCATTTTTATTTACAAAAATGTTTTAAATAAAAAACCGGTAATAAGTTTTACGAAGTCAAATATATTTGAAGAGTTGTTTGTCAAAATTCTAATTTTGCACCTTAGTTTTGCACCAAGTTTGACATTGATAAATTGTTGAAGTTATTTTTAAAGAAGGAACTTCACTCGTTAGGTAGGTATTTAAAATATGTCAATGACACTTGTTTGTACTATATTTTAAAGATGTGATGTACGGGTAGGTATGAAGGTGAAAAGTTGACTGTAAAATCGTACACAAGCTCGGTCATAAATCATAATTTTGGTAGGTAGTTTGACAGCTAATATTAAACTTTCCCAACGTAAGCGTTACGCAGAGCAAAAATACATTTATAGGTACAAAGTTACATGTGTTTCTACCCTTACTTGTACGGAACGTCACGGTTATACCATTTCAAATAAAACATTGTGATAATTACGTTCAGATATACATTTTGAATAACTTTGGTAGAGAGTACAAAAGCCGCTTCACAGCCTCCAATGTAACAGCGACCTTAAGTACCAGTAGTTATTTAGCATATTTTATTTTCGCAGTGGCGTACTTAACCGGCGACCGCAGTCGAGAGCAACTTCGGGAGTTGTCAGTGAGGCAACTTAGTGTTTGATTTGAACGTTTTTGCCCTCGTTCCCTTAATGACTTCACCCCTCCCTCCCCTCTCAACATGATAGCTACGGGGGCCAGCTACGGCGTAGAAATATGTAGCACTTTGCTACGATTTAAGGCGAAATCAGTCCCAAAAAGTAAGTCCCTTTCCTTTTCGCTGCGTTAGAGAGAAACAGACGATGACGCTTCGAACGAGAAATCTGGACATTTTTTGTAAGATAAAATGATACATAGAGATATTTGAAAATGTAAGCCCATAGATTCATTATAAATTCAAAAAGGAAGTAGAGGACACAGAATAAAATAATAAATATTGAATAACAATGAAATCGTTCATGTTTTCAGCCAAAAAAACGGAAAATTCGAGCTTACTTTGCGATTTTTTCCTATCGAGGCAACTTTATCAAATCGTGTTTTAGGTCCCATAGTTTTGTAGAATATATCTTGAAATAATCATAAAAATAATTACTTATTATTTTATGGAAATTTCAAGAAATGGCATTGAAAATTCCGAACGCTTTCGCGGACGTTTCTGAGCTGATTTCGCCTTAAGGAAAAATATCAATAAAGAAGGTTCCGTTAGAAGCTTTTCGTTTTTACGTAGATAAATTATAATACTATCTGAAAATTAGCAGCCCCAGATCTTTAGCTGGTTAGATTATACCGTATATAATGTAGAAGAGAAAACCATAATGTCATGTGGAAAATTTTCTGATGACTTAGGAGGTTCTCCATTGCAGTGGAAGCATTAATAGGGGACGTTTTATTGGCGTTTAGCTCATTTTACAGATGGTTATTTATATTTATTACGGGGCATTTGCGTATTTAGTACAAGTATGATTGGATGGACGTCTGCCTTGATGTCGTTAAGGCTATCAGGCAGTTTGTTGCTTGTTGTATAGTTGACGAGCTTCCTGTAAAACTAAACGACCGGTCTGGTAGCCTAGTTCACTGAGTAACTGTATTATTATTAAGTTTTATGGTCATTTAAGGGTGCGGTTACATTTACTACACCTTAATTAAAGTAGTCCCGATGTAGAAATTATAGAAGGTAATTTTCATTACAGTATTAGACTTAATAAAACTTTTGACACATTCGCCCGCATTTTTCACATGTTTCAAAGGTTCAAGTCTATGCAGTGTTCTATCGTATTGCATGCTAGTTACATTTTCAACACACAGCAGAACATATAAATCTTAAAATGTAAAAATATGATTTAAAAATATTTTAAAGCTTAAGTTTTTTCTTATCTTTTCCAGGCACGTAGGCGCAGCTCTATATTTCTGCTTTGGGTGAGTTTAAAAAGTCAATATTTTCCGTCCAGTTGGCTCGCTAATTACCGCAAAATGTGACTCTGCGTTTTACCAAGTGCTCAATGTCTAGCAACTTCGTCGATGGGACTTTTCGAGTTCTCGAGGATGCTTCAGTGCGGAAAACAAAACTGAAAAAGAAACACTATCTAGTTGGTAGAATATTTCTTTCGTGAAACTATTAATTAAAAGATTCATAAATTAAATACCTAATGAGAAAATGAAAAAATCCACTAGCCACCGCTGGGACTTGAACCCGGGACTGTGGATCACCGTTCCACCGCTCTATCAACTGAGCTACGGGCACCTAGCGGAACCTGGTGAATTTCTCAACCTCTTGATGCTCGTCTCAAAGCAACGATTAAGCGACATCTAGTAGTAGTTTTTTACAACTAAATTAAAATTATTATTAAAATGTTTTTTTTTTGAAATGCGAAATGAAATGTGAAAATGAAATTAAATATAATTATTAAAATATTCGACCAAAAAAGTAAATATCTCTGGGGAAATTAGGGTCACCTGGGTATTGGATCTATTCGTGGTAAGCTTTGTATATTTTCAAATCCGTTATTTTCTCATCGCTCCACGCACGCATTCAGAATTCTTGGCATTGTTACAAAATGCGTAGAAATCAAGTCATTATCATACAAACACCTATAGATAGGTCTGTATTAACATGCTTTCATAGCGACAGTCAACGTTTCTATCCGTATCAAATACTTCACAGTTGGTAGATGTGATGGGTTGATTAAAAGCGACTCAATACTCACTCCAACTCTCTATAGAGACAATCGTAATCATAAGCATATTTTTCAATACCTTGGCTTTGTACCAACATACTTACTAATTGGTTTACAAGCGCTGTCAATATCGTGGTGATTTACGATCCCGATTCCTGTTGACACAATTATTACGAACATGTAATGTGATGCTTGAGGCGAAAACAAACAATTTGAATGCCAAAAAGGGTAGCTTTTATGAAAACGAAAATAAAACCTTTGGATTCAATTTGAGCACGCGATGAAAGATTATAACTACCTATGTCTCCTTCTGCACCTTACGTGCGCGTTGTCGTTTTGATTTTGTTTTTATGTGGTTGTCTTTAAGGTCTTTAAGTTAATTTGATGAATTTATCAAGTGAAAAAGTAGTTGCCAAATAGGAGTTGTATTGTGTGTGCCTGACCTTAATAATAAAAAAAAATAGTAATTGGCAGGTCTCCTCGAAGACCATGAAGTCAGTAGGAAAGAAAACATAGGCCTGGAAACGACAAAAAATTCGACTTCCCGTTCAAAATCACAATCGGCTGATTGAGTTTACTATGAAAAGGAAAAAAAATATGTCTCCTGAAATATTTTCATAAGGGAAATTGTTTGTTTTCATTGTTTGAGACAGTAGCTTAAGATTTGTCCTTTACACCCTGTATAAAGCGACAGATATTGTAACCGACGTACATGACATAGACAAACGATTGATCAATTTATAGTTTATTGATCTTAGTAGATCAGGTAATCCGCTATATTGATGTGGGGTGAGAGTGAGGCACACATAACAATTGTTGTTGTAATAAACTCATCATGTGAACGGCCTGGATCCACTTGATCGATTTCTTTCTATAACAATGGGTAATCTAGCTGTACAGGAAAATTATACAGAGTGTAAAAAAATAAACTGCAAATATTTTAAGGGGTGAACCAGCCCGTGAAACTGAACAACTTTCCCTAAGGAACATAGGTCGAAATATGAAAAAAAATGTTGGTCCCCATACAAAATGTACCTGTTGACCAAGTCAATTTGTATGGGAGGTCCAAATTTTGTTTTCATATTTCGACTTATGTTCCTTGGAGAAAGTTGTTCAGTTTCATTGGCTGGTTCACCCCTTAAAATATTTGCAGTTGATTTTTTTACACCTTATATTTAAAGGTCAGCTAATTATTTTGAAATATCGGTGCATTAATCTAATGAACACATCTTATTATTGTTATGTTGTACTTTTTACTAGAACAACAACACTTTCAGTGGGTGATGTAAGGGGAATAAATTTGGTTTTCTAAGTTATTGGCTGTAGTGCAGTGAACCAATCAGTTAGTTGTAGTTAAATAAATATGACCGTAACATGGTAAGTCATAGATATTACGTCAAAGGATACAGACAGATACATAGATACGCTAACATCACAAGCGCAAAAATGCGTCAAAACAAGCAGACGTATTAAAAAACAAAAACCCGACTGCGGCAATTTCAAAGTAGTATCTTGCGATAAAAATCCACCATCTTGAATTTATGAAATTTAAAATTAAACAGTGTCACTCGCGTTGCTGAGACGAATCTAACGACACCTCATATGTCAAAATCCAACTATCCGTTTGGGCTGTGGCCCGTGAAAAATAATTTTCTTGTCCACATACATACATACTCTCGAAAAACATGACCCTCCTAAGGCAGTCGGGTATTAATGGTGACACGCGTCATACCCATCAATTGAATCCCAACATCGTTTCCATACAGCACCGATGAAAGTGAAGTAAAACCGCCGCAAATTGCTCCCATGCCATTTTTCTCGAAAGCCAGCCATTACATGTCTCAGTGCACTTTGAAAATACATGCTTATGGCTCACTGGCGGCTTTCTAGGCAACAAGCTGAGCGAACCAAATTACAATAACAAGTAGATGTGTTAAAAGACAAAAAACCCGACTGCGGTAATTTTAAAATAGTATAAATCCGCCATCTTGAATCTATAACTTTTTAATATACCCAGTGTCACTTGCGCTGCTGAGACGAATCTAACGACACCTCATATGTCAAAATCCAACTATCCGTTTGGGCTCTAGCCCGTGAAAAAGAATTTTCTTGTCTACATACATACATACATACATAAATACATACATGCACGCACACATACATACAAATATACATACATACATACTCTCGAAAAACATAACCCTCCTTCTGAGGCAGTCGGGTAAATACTAGCCTCTTATCGCCTTGTTGGTCATCAGCTAGTCATCAATCATATTTGGACTTGATTGTGTCAAATGTACACTGAATGTAATTCCATACCTTACGTGCGTACATGTGTATTGTTGGTGTGGCAAAATAATAGCGTAGTTACTAAGTCAAAGCTGCCAAATATTAATGAAAGGAAGTTAGATCTTTAACTCGCTGTTAAATATTATTTTAAAATCATAGTCAAGTGTTTCAAGAAATACAAACCGCAACAACGAAAATATTTTTGACATACCTACCTATTACGTTGAGAAAAGGTTTAACATATTACTTTTTTCAGTGGATTCTAAAGTGCAGATAATATTTTATATCGTTTTACTTTTGATAGGCCTAAAACTTGGTACGTGTATGATAGCTAATGTTTTTGTTTAAAAATACTGTTATTCATCGTGGTACACTCGTAACATTCATGAAAAATCACCCAGTAACAAATGGTAGTAGTAAATCTATCAAAAACTCAATGCAGCATGTCGAACGTTTTGTTCGATGTATGTATACAAACCTACCTTTATATAACTGTAGACTAGATATCGCGTCCTACCATTCGCAGTGGCAGGTTTTACATACACAAAATTCTTATGCTTTTACAATTTAACCAGCTAGTCCAATATAGACAGACTAGTATGTTGTGCGACCGGGCTATAGCTTCCCACATTTTTTAAATCTGTTCTGGTTATTTAATTACAGTAGTGTCTCATAACGAGCCAAGGAGCGCACTAAACGTCGTGCCCCATTGTGACGTAACGTGGGCACGTAACGCACGTTTGGCATACGTCAGATGGCGTGCCGCGCACTGTTCCGCTTCCGAAGATGCGCACACGTCGCGAAGTGTGCCAAACCGTGTGAAAATATTACATCCAGATGTCTGAGGCCGGGGCTCCGAAGTACAGCGGGGTAGTGGCGACGCGAAAGCGTTCCTGGAACCGAGCAGAGCAGGTACCTAAGTACCTAGATCGCACAGCGCTCTATACGGATGTAAAAAAACAACTGCAAATATATTAAGGTCGAACCAGCCCATAAGCTGATCAACTTTTCCCAAGAAACACGTCGTCGTAACATAAAAAAAAGAAATGATCCCCTAACAAATGCACCAGCCGAACAAGTCTATTTGTATGGGAGGCCCAATTTTTTTATATTTCAACCTATGTTCCTTGGCGAAAGTTGTTCAGTTTTATGGAGTGATTCACTCCTTAAAATATTTACAGTTGTTTTTTTACACCTTATATGAAAAATGTCGCATTGTATGCAGACGTGCAGACACCGCTTGACTCTACAACACTGGCGAAATCACAATGAAAACGCCACAAAACAAGAAATTGAATTGACTAGAGTGACCGTCGTTGCCCGCCTCCGTCCCGCTGTACTTCGGAGCCCCGGTCTCAGTGCGTTGCTCGCGTGCTCATAAGACGTGATAATTTGTAACGCTGCTATGCGATATTATTCGTAATGCTTGTGGGCAAAGTTGTCTGTGTCTCCAGCGTCTTTAAAGTTTCAAAACGAGTTACATATTTTAAGGACCTAAACAAATTCCTCGAAATCATTACAACTCTACCTTATTAAATGTTTTATATACGTTTAATATGGCAGAAAGTGAAGTTGTCTAGTTTTAGTACCCAAAACGGTAGCCAATTTGCTCAGAGACAAAAGCAATCATCATGTTTAGCGGAGCTAAACGCATACTTCCTAGATATACAGAGGCACAAAGAATTATAGTAAAACATTTTTGGCCTTAGAAGATTTTTAAGTTCTGAATCCAAATAATGTAAGGTAGCTTAGTCTTAAAATGGGGTGATTAGAAACTATATACAATATATTTTTGTCTATTACCAAAAATAATATTCTGTATAGATTTGCCACGGCAGACTCTTTATGACTGCAGTAAACCACATCAATTTCGATTTCATGGTGACGTAAAAAACTATTAAAGTTTTATACACTCGCCAATTATTCGCCATTATGTAGATGTAAATAAAATGCTATTTTTGTGGCATGGTAATGGATTTTTATTTCTATTAGAAAATGTATTGTATGTCAATCTAACTACATAAGCAGGACTAGCTCTCTGAACGCCGTCTCATAGGCGTAGTTACGTTTTCCCGTGGAAGTTTTCATACAGTGAACGTTAGTTTAGGATCGGTTGTCAGTGTTTTCATATGCGGAAGGTTCAGTCGCAGAATATTATGATGAGGTCAATTTACGTATAAAAATTATGTCACATTTTTGTGAATTAACCTTCTGAAGGTGGGATTAGAATACTAAGCGTTAGAAATATTATAATTGGGGAGTCCCCCTCCTCTAGATTAAGCCAGTTTCCGTCAAGCTGGTCTAATAATTTGACGGTCAGTCAGATGTACCCAGCCAGCCCAGGGTATAATCCCACATATCAGCGCGAACGATATTCCAAATAATCTATTTTCATAAGTATTGAAACCGACCTTTCCTTTTATTAGTAAGTACCTATGTTAGACACTAAAGATAGTGTGTGTGTATCGAATCGATGTAGTGTATCTGTATCTTCACGAGACGCTCTACGAGACAAATCTTTCACAGAGCAGTTAGCGCGCGACGTGGCGCTTAATCAAACCGAGCGTAGACGTGTACTAATGCCACCTCATATTGTCGCCTATCAACATGTGTTGCTACAGGGTGGAGGAAATTATCAAATGAATTGTTTAGTATTCGCAAATTATTCGTAACAAGCTAATTATACCCACAAGTTCAGTAGTATTTTGGCCAAAATCCTAATTCTGCTATCGTACAGCGACATATCGAATCGATGTAGTGTATGAGACAAATCTTTCACAGAGCAGTTAGCGCGCGACGTGGCGCTTAATCAAACCGAGCGTAGACGTGTACTAATGCCACCTCATATTGTCGCCTATCAACATGTGTTGCTACAGGATGGAGAAATTATCAAATGAATTGTTTAGTATTCGCAAATTATTTGTACCAAGCTAAAGGTTGGTGCAAGCTGTTTTATGACCACACAAAATTATGATGCTAAAGAATTTGGCAAAGTTTTATGACCGACCTCTTGCCTGAGGTCAACCCTCTTTGGGTAGGTATGCTTTTGTATAGAAAAGCCTAACTTCAAACACATCAGCGGCAGTTGTCTAAAATATAAATACACACACCCATATAACATCTAGGTAAGTAGGTATTGCTACATTCAAGTAAACTAAAACAAACTTCATCATTTGATAATTCAACTGTATATTCATTATTGTTGTGTTTTCTATTAATTCGTATACTTTAATTATCAATCAACCTGTACATGTATTTCTCTAAATACACGCGGATAGTTATCGATACCGATACCGCTAATATGATGCGAGCGTCACGGGGCATTATGGTGACGGCGCCGACACCTGTAGCGTCTTGTGACTAGCAGGGACGGAGCCAGGGAAAACTAGTGTGTACCGGGGGGCTGGGGAGTCTATTGGGAGATAAAAATTGCTGTGGTTTGTTACTACTCTAAGTAAGTAAATAAACTTTTTGGTTTTCATAACGAAGGGACCTGAAAAGATGGCTTTAATCGAAATGCTGCTATAATACTCCTATTACTTAAATCATTTAACAGAGTCCTGTTTTTCTAAGTTTTGTAAGTTGTTTTTTGTTTTATCCCCTATGTGACAATCATCAAATAATGTCATATATAGACCCAACGGACTCACCGTGGACCCACCACACTAGTATTACAGATACTTACCTATGGCACACGCATCGCCAAGCGTAAGCCTCGCCTTATAATTATTGCGGAATATCTCAAAGTGATGGCCCGCTAATTAGTTCAAATAGATTGATAAAATTGACCCACCAATATTCCTCCTCAAGTCCACACGCTTCGCTTAACGCGTCTTGGTAGTGATTCCTGCGGGAGCTGTCTTGTTGTAATCGCTCGCTAATTTGATCAGACTGTGGTATCTACGTCATACTGAATTGTTTATTATGTTTATTTTGGGGTATGATTTAAGAAGACAGTGATAAAATGGTAAAATTATTGCGGGAGATAGTCTAGAGAAATTTTTTTTTTCAAATAGATTGATTAAATGGACCCACCAATATTCTACCTGAATACCTCCCTGTGCCTCACGCTTCGCCAAACGCGTCTTGGTAATGATTCCTGCGGGAGCTGTCTCGTAGTAATCGCTCGCTAATATGATCAGACTGTGGTATCTACGTAATACTGAATTGTTTATTCCGTTTATTTTGGGGTATGATTAAAGAAGACAGTGATAAAACGGTAAAATTATTGCGGGAGATACTCTACAGAAATATTATTTTTTCAAATGGATTGATAAAATGGACCCACCAATATTCTACCTGAATACCTCCCTGGGCTTCACGCTTCGCCAAACGCGTCTTGGTAATGATTCCTGTGGGAGCTGTCACGTTGTAATCGCTCGCTAATTTGATCAGACTGTGGTATCTACGTCATACTGAATTGTTTATTTTTGGGTATGATTGAAGAAGACAGTAGTGATTAAACGGTAGGTAAAATTATTGCCGGAAATCTCTCACAGTGATGGCTCGCTAATTTGTTCAAATGGATTGATTAAATAATTCGACCCACCAATATTCTACCTGAATACCTCCCTGGGCTTCACGCTTCGCCAAACGCGTCTTGGTAATGATTCCTGCGGGAGCTGTCTTGTTGTAATCGCTCGCTAATATGATCAGACTGTGGTATCTACGTAATACTGAATTGTTTATTCCGTTTATTTTGGGGTATGATTAAAGAAGACAGTGATAAAACGGTAAAATTATTGCGGGAGATACTCTACAGAAATATTATTTTTTCAAATGGATTGATAAAATGGACCCACCAATATTCTACCTGAATACCTCCTGGGCTTCACGCTTCGCCAAACGCGTCTTGGTAATGATTCCTGTAGAGCTGTCACGTTGTAATCGCTCGCTAATTTGATCAGACTGTGGTATCTACGTCATACTGAATTGTTTATTTTTGGGTATGATTGAAGAAGACAGTAGTGATTAAACGGTAGGTAAAATTATTGCCGGAAATCTCTCACAGTGATGGCTCGCTAATTTGTTCAAATGGATTGATTAAATGGACCCACCAATATTCTACCTGAATACCTTCCTGGGCTTCATGCTTCGCCAAACGTCTTGGTAATGATTCCTGTGGGAGCTGTCTCGTTGTAATCGCTCGCTAATTTGATCAGACTGTGGTATCTACGTCATACTGAATTGTTTATTCTGTTTATTTTGGGGTATGATTTGAGAAGACGGTGATAAAACTGTAAATATAAATAGACACCTTTTTACTGCTTCTATTTTAGTTCATAGTTAGTTATATTTATAAAATATTATATTATAATGTAAAAACTCAACAATGTCAGAGCCCTGCTATTATATATTCTGTGCTGCTACTTGTAGTGGAAGGTTAAAAAACTCTGAAACTAGGTTTCATTTGGTCGTTTGACGACTCAGTGTCCCACTCGAAGAAAGAAAGAAAAAATGTAGGAACTGAAAATTGTTAATAGCAGTGTAGCGAATGAGTAGGTATCTATTATTTTTAAAGGATATTACTAAAAGGCCAAGGTAAGTAATCGTGTCATATGACTCGATCGGTATTCCAGCGTCTCTTTCAGTCCCGTTCGCAGCTGAAAGCTTTCCATGTTTTATGTGCAATTACGAAGAAACAATTGTTACATACCTAAGTTTCAAAGTAATTCCCATTTCATTTCCGCGATAGGAATCTCATGCGCACCAAAGCTAGTGGAAAATAGAAGTCGCGTGTTCGCGTAAACTATAGTTTACAGAGGTGTGAATACATACAAGCATATACCTACCTATTATCCGTCATGCGTGCACATACTATACATGCCGTGTCAGCGCACAATACAGGCTATTTACAAAAACATCTCGACTGTTCATTGTTGACAATGTGGGTTAGTAGACAACTGACTTGCAACAAAAAAACTGACTTGTTTGGCGCGGTCTGGGTGAAGTCTGTACAGTATTTAAATTGCACTTAGGTTAAACATTTGTTAGAAAAAAAACAGTACATGCCATTATGTTTAAGTTACGTATATGAAATTTATCGCCCAATCTTGTCTCAGGCGCTAATAGCTTAGCTCAAATAGGTAATGTCCTTTCTTTGGCGATTCCGTCAATGTACGCAAGTCGTGCCGTGTAGTACGGATTTCGAAGTAGGCAGGTATTTAGTTTTCTAAGTGCGTTCGTTCCACTCGCCTCGATCTAGAGAAAGCCTTTGCGAAAAACAAATCGTCAATTTCCTGTAAAATACTACGAAGACAGATTTAGTCACGTAAACACTGTGCACGTTTCTTTAGTTGCTGTATAAATACGCCTCTAGGTCAAGAACTTGTGTTTGGCTTGTAGCCAACACTATCCTATCTACATCTACAACCGGAATCTCTATCGTGGCGCTAACTGATATTACTATTATTGCAACTCAGTGACAATAATCTTTTATTACATTTTTGAATAACGTAATAGTTCACAAATTAACATAGGCCACAAAAAAAATTTAATATTTTTTACAGTCTTTTATTTAAAACTAGCTGTTGCCCGCGAACTTCGTTTCGCCAAGAGAAATGTATGGTATAGACAATACAGAAATTTTCGTATCTCGAAAGGTTCTCCCTAATCTATCTTCTATACATCTAATAAAATCGTAACTGGTCGGGGTCACAGGAACCTCTTATAGATTTCAGAAAACACCTCTATACCGCGTTTTAGAAAACCTCATCTCCATAGAAAAGCGACATCTATTGAAAAATGTTTTACCCCAAATCATTTGTTCGCGATAATCTTCGAAAATATAGTACGTGTGTACATTAGACTCTTTGTGGTGTGTAGCTACTAGCCCTGGTCAACACCTAGGATACTTTTTACCACGGGAAAAACGCTTATTCCTACGTGAAAAACGATTAAAATATTGTTCTGTGACTGTCAAAAAGGAGAAACCTCTTTTCAAAACCTCTATATTTTTTATTGTTTTTGATTGATTTTGACAAATTGAAAAGACATCAGTTTTGACGTTCATTGCCAAACACCAGTTTTATTTACATGTCTTCAGTGAGAGCATAGTATTCTTTGCATGTCTTTATTTGATAAAAATATCGTATTGAAATACTTTGTTATGCAACAATGAATCCTAAATGTAAGTAAATTACACTCATTTATTAGAATAAGGCGCATGTGAATTGGCGAGAGCTGTGCAATATTTTACATGCACGCTGCTCCCCACTCCCAGGATGAAATTATCCGATTTTACGACAATCTGAATAGAATTTGGGATGATACCACTAATAAGCATCACACAGTTTATGATTATTTGCCATAACCCTATCAGCCACAACCGTCCGCCGCTGGACATGAGCCACCACACTTTGCTTGCAGCGCAGTTCAAGATGTTGCATTACAAGGAACGTTGCTGCCCGTTCTTTAGTTGCTTTTTGACACTAACAGGTAGAATGGGGGTGATGCTATTCTATATAGGCATCACACGACACAATAATTTATTATTTTTATGTGTACCTATCTTAAGATTATCTCTCTTTTTCAGAGAAATTCTTCCCTGTCTCATGGGCCTTACTTAGCCCAACTTACTTAAGTAAGGAGAGGCCATTGTAAGACTCAGTAGTCACGGAGGTAGTCAAGAGCTTCCTGGCAATGCGACACGTATTGAGTATTGCGGCTTTTTGTGAAGTGTGATAAAGGTGAGGATGGATTTTTAAAATTTTTTGGCTGTTATGTAGAGTTTTAGGAATAATATCAGTAGAGGATAATACTATTGGTACAATGTGAACCGTTTGAGCTCTCCACTGGGTTCTAATTTCGATTATGTGCAAATACGAAGCATGAATTTGCTGCCGTTCTTTAGTTGCTTTTACGACACTAGGGTAGAATGGGGTGATGCTATTCTATACAGGCATCACACGACACAATAATTTATTATTTTTATGTGTACCTATCTTAAGATTATCTCTTTTTTCAGAGGAATTCTTCCTGTTTCATGGGCCTTAGCCAAGTAAGGAGAGGCCATTGTAAGACTCAGTAGTCACGGAGGTAGTCAAGAACTTCCTGGCAATGCGACATGTATTGAGTATTGCGGCTTTTTGTGAAGTGTGATAAAGGTTAGGATGGATTTTGAGGATTTTTTGGCTGTTATGTAGAGTTTTAGGAATAATACCAGTAGAGGATAATACTATTGGCTTGGAGGAAAGCTGGGGTAGGGAGACGCTATACGAAGCACTTCCCCTCTGTCACGGCCTTTGCCCACGGGGGCTTACCTTACTACAAAAACCAGTTGCTGTCAGATTATTTCCTGGAACGATTCCAGTCGCGCATGTCAAATGAGCTCCGATAAAAGCGGAATTGTAGAGCTAATAATGCCTAAAAAATATAAAAATACCAATTTACAACAGAACAATATCACTTTTCATCTGAAAGTATTCCTCCAGTACAATATCACTAAATAATATATAAAATAAGCGATTGAAAATTGTACATAAGTGTTGCCAGTAAGTCGTACAAAATGACTGATTTGGAGTTTTTTTTAGGTGGATCTATAATAAAATAATTGTATTTTGTTCCTTTTGTTATTATTTTGTGTCGAACAATAGTGTTCATCATAGTATCGTTTATTTTTCAAATGAAGATTATAATATTCCACCATAAAATGGGTAACAATTAACGATCTTAGTTTACCGATGCCTTTATTAACAGTAAATAGCTTGCTAAGTAAGATTAGAATGTTAGTTTGGGATTGTTCTACTTATTCAATGATGTTCATTTCCAGTCGATATTCAATGAAAAAACGATAATTTTAACTTGAAGTATCGAGCCACACTGAACAAGCTAGTGCAGTGACCCAAGTAATAAAAACGTCGATACTTTTTCTATCGCCATAGTTTCAAATCTATATAATGTAAAGACGGTCTGTACCGAAAACTTTAGGCATGATCAGATTATGAAATTGAACAACTTTTACAATGAATTTTGGGAAAACCTGATTTTGTTCGAGTTTCATTGAAAATTAATATCAGTCTCAGCTGATCGGGTGACATCGGCTATCAGCCGATGTGTCGCAGTGGCTAGTCCGACTGCCTGCGACGCAGAAAGTTCCGGGTTCAATTCCTTTCGCTCACAGTTGATATTTATCACTTTGTGAATATGTTCCTAGACTGGCCAGAACACCACAGGCTAAACCACCTGATTGTCCGAGAAGCAAGATGGTTCCGTGCTTTGGAGCCATGTTCAGCCGTCGCTCCCGGTTGCTGTCTATGGTCACTTAGACGGCTGTCGTTACACAACCATGTCAGAGGCCTGCAGTAGGTGGTTGACAAACTCTGGCACCAGGGATCGTCAGGTCATTGGACGACTTGGTGTGCTATAAATTGGTTAAACTTAAGTGCGACATTTTAATTTTAATTATTATGTATATAAAAAGGATTTCGCACTTAACTACTTCTTTCTTTACTTACATCGCGATTTCACGACCGTTTCGGTCCAGTCGGTGGTCATTTATCAGGCAGAGTGCTCAGACAAAACACGAATATTTGAAAATTTACTTTACAAATATTTGTGTCCGGTGGAATCGATTTCCACCCACGAGCCTCAGCGTAGAAGACAGGGGTATTAACCACTACGTCATCGGGATATGATTTGTTGATTTTTAGTAAATTCCCTTACATAATATCCTTGATACTTAATTATCAGTAAATAGTACCTAGGTATTGCATTGATTGTACCTACATAATTGTATTATCTGGTCTTTGGAGAAAGAAATTAATATTTTGGTCTCTCTCTCTCTTCGTGTGGAACATCGAGTCGTTCAACGACCCGATGAACCCTGGTGTCAGAGTTTTTCAACCGCCTACTGCAGTAGCAGGCCTCTGACATGGTTGTGTAACGAACGCCATCATAGACAGCAACCGGTTCCGACGGCTTGTCGTGCCCATCCGAAGCACGGAACCATCTTACTTGCGGACAATCAGGTGGTTTAGCCTGCAATGTCCTAACCAGACTGGGAACAAATTCACAAAGTGGTAAAAATCAACTTGAGTGACCCCACAATTGAACCGGAACCTTTGCGTGGCAGGCAGTCATACTAACCACTGCGCCACATCGGCTGTCATGTAATATTTTGGTTAATTTAGGGTACCTTATGCAATATTTAAAATGATGTTATTGCGCCAATATTTCTATTTACTAAAAATCCTATTCTTGTGAACTAAGTTGCTTTTGAAAATACAATAATATGACACAATTTTGAGTAGACTGTTGTAATTAATCGAAAGGTCAAGTATCGATATTGTCGATTCAAACCCTAGCTTGATTTGACAGCTTTACCTCTCCCCCCGCAAAAAACGACAGAAATATTTGTATAGAGTAAAGTAACTATAACGACTCCCCCGGGGCCGGAACGGGACGGAAGATGGGACGGAAGATGCTCGAAGACTATTGGTACAATGTGAACCGTTTGAGCTCTCCATTGGGTTCTATTTTCGATTATGTGCAAATACGAAGCACGAATTTGCTGCTGCCCGTTCGTTAGTTGCTTTTTACGTCACCAACAGGTAGAATGGGGGTGATGCTATTCTATATAGGCATCATAATAAATAAATAATAACACAAGCTCAAAGTATGTAGAACCTAACGAGTACTGGACGCGTCTTCGATGTAGAGGAACCTAGCCTGTGGCAGGCTTGCAGATCGGATCTGGTAATTTCGGACAGCTGCATTTTGTCACCTATTACTTTTGCAATAATCTCAGTTAACCTTTCATCCTTGGTTTCAGCGACCCCATGGAACAAGAGGACCTTTCTTCTCAGGAGCAGGAGAAGCAGTGGCATTCTTGAGATGGATCTCAAACTGTCCTATGTGGAGTAGAGACTCCCAAGAGAGTAGAGGTCAAACTCCAAATATAGTGAGAAGTGGTTGCAGTGTTGAAATCTTAATTACGGTTAGTGATGATAAGCCACTTAATTACTTAGTGCTTTAATAATGTAAATACAAACGCAGTAAGTATTATTTATTGATTAAAATATGTAGAGCTAAATTAGTGAGTATTATTGTCGACTACCTACCTGTGTAGTACCATCTTTTGTGATTCATATTTCGTAGTGTTAGTAAGTAGGTACTTAAGCTACTTTTTCTTATTTAAAGAAAATTAATTAAGCATTACTTTTTTGTTAGTGTTGTAAGTAATTATTTTCTGTTTATTTTATTACGGTATTTTAAAATGGAGTTGTACTAATTATATTGGTAATCCGGTTACGTATACCTACTCGACAACCCCAAACAGAAGACCATGGCGCAGAAAAATTTGGAGAGCAGACCCCCACCCCACCTTATGTGAGGCAGTGCAAAGAAGTCATTCTACCTGTAGTGTGAACCGATGGGAGGCTAAAACGAACGTAACGTCCGTTTCATCTGCCGTAGATCGTGCATACATCTATCACTTCAAAACTTATCGATGTATTTTGATGTTTAAAATGGTTGCACACAAATGTCTTGATCAACATCGATGATAGATAAGTTATGATAACTTTTATTAGCTCTGGACTGTTGGCACACAAGCATCCCTTGGCGAGACGAAGTTCGCGGGCACCAGCTAGTCATAAAATATGATCAGGACGTTTATCTGCCACAATACCAAACATCAAAAAATATTGCAAACTTTTAGAGTGATTCATGCACAATTAGTTATTCTACACACAGAGACTTGATTGACTTCATCATCATCTTCTTCTTCATTGAGGTCGGTCATTTAGACTAACAGATTACATTTTCAAAAATAGATAGTGTGATATTGATATTGATTGTTTAGTACTTATTTTACTACCCGCCCATTATTTTTAAGATTCCGTACCCAAAGTGTACCCTATTACTGAGACTTCGTTTTGCTGTTTGTTAGTCACATTCCGTAATAGTTATACAGCTAAAATTTAAAAAATTACTGATGTTTTATTTTGTTGCCATTGCGGCTCCCATACAAGAAACTTGATTTTTATGGCATTTTTATTCATAATGGTACCGGTCACGCACGTGTGTTATTTATTATGTTCTTATTTTCTTGCTTTGTCTCATGGTTAGTATTTTATGCGTGATTGGTAGATTAGGGCAAGTAGATGATGGTGATGGCTATGACGATGACGATGATGATGGAATAACCTGGAGGAACTGACTGACTACTGCCGATTTGTGGTTACTTGTGTATGAAGGGCACATCCCACCCCCTCCTGTTTCGAAACAGAGATACAAAAAAAAATCAATCCGTCTTATAGCTTTGGAAAAAATGGTTAAATGACATAGATAAAAACCACAAAAAGTTTCATTCACGCCTGTCATTTATTTTCTGAATTTGAAATACATGTGAAAGGAGCATAAAAAACCGCCTGCTATATGAAGTCGGATACAAGTATCGCAACGGTTTATGAGCTCTGACCTTGAATGCGCAGTATTCATCATGGTATAATAAGATACTCCGCCTGGTATTCCGTTCCGAGACTCGTGGACCACGTGACCAACACATGTCTACGTCATCATGCTTGTGGGTTACCAGAACTACCCACTCTTATGATGTTTTTTGTAAATCATTTATGATACTCTTAACTAATAAATACAATTGAAGTGTTGTTGTAAAGTTTAAGTTAATACACACGTAAATCTAAATTATAAAATTATTAAGAAATATTTTAGGTCACTTTTCTGAGATTGAATTTACCCCATAACGTATTTTATTGAAATAAAATGGCAATACTAAGTGACGTTGTCTTGTGTTTCTCTGGGAAGGAAAGACCATGTTTTATTAGACTATGGTATTCATATTTTGGGTCTGTTTGGCGGGGGACTGAGGCGCGACGCGGGAGCAGTGTTGCCAGTGCCGTATGTTCAAAAGTAACTTACACTCTTTGAAAAAGTTACGTTTTGAAGAAAAAAGTTACGCCACAATTTTTTTTCATAAAAGTATATTTTTTCGCGTGGGTAGTATAGATACAATGTTTATTTTTTTCATTGTTATTTAGGTGTTTTTTCACGTGCTAAGTATAGATACAATGGTTTTCATTATTTTTTTCATTGTTGTTTAGGTGAATCTTTCATCAGCCGATGTTTCGGTTCATGACACTGAGAACCGTAAATCTAAAATAGAAAATTGAATGCAAGTTACTATCTACATAGTATTTCAGTCTGTTCTGTAATATTATAAACAATGAATTTTCTTTTTCACGAAATGTTACGTAAAAGTAACGCCCGTGACTAGGTTACGCCAAGGTTACGCTTAGGGCTGAAAAGTTACGTAAAACGTAACAAAAGTTACGTTCTGGCAACGCTGCGCGGGAGGTAGCGCGCCAACGCAGTCTATTGGTTTGATCAGTTCCCGCGCTTCGGCTGACGTCTCGCGTCCCTGAAGTACACTTGCGCACAGTTACTTTTTTGTCGAATATTTATTTTGTTGATTTTTGTTATCTGTTCATTTTTGTTTATTAAATCTTTTGTTTTTATTGTTGTTTTGTTGTGCGGTGTTGGTAAAAATGCCAAAGAAAAAAATATTGACCCGGCAGGCCAGAAAAATGGTGTATGATGTAAACAATCATATAAAATAAATAAATAATAAAAAAAAAAAAAAAAAAATGTTTATTTCATTCTTACAATTTTAAGTTAAAGCTAGGCATCGGAACCTCCTTTTAAGCATAACAATGCCTGTGCCAGGAGGATCCACTCTTCCGTAGGTATTTTTAAACTATAGGTAAGAACGATTTTCTTTAAAAATTAACTAAAGACAGAACAGAAAAAACTAAAAATATACAGTAAAAACCAAATAAAATAGGTAAGTAATTAAAGTTAGATAGGATAATCTAACTTTGTGTGTGTGTGTGTGTGTTTGTGTATGTGTGTGTGTGTGTGTGTATGTGTGTGTGTGTGGGTGTGTGTTTATGTATGTCATTGTGGTGCGCGTTTTAGTAGGTTCTCCGTGTCTAGGTAAGATTTAGGCAATAACCAGTCGTTAAGCAGCTTTTTACAATTGTGTAATAGATGTTTGTGTATATCAACTCTTTATTTAGTTTGTTGTATGCACAGCAGACAGTTTATATATTGCCTGTTCGCAAACACCTTTTTGTTCGGACACTGGAGCTACGTCAGGTTTCTCCTTTTTCACTTTTGACTTAGAATCGTATGGCAATGTTTTATGTAGTTTCAAAACCGATTGAATTATATAAACCTAACCGATAAAAGATTGCTGATCTGGTATAGGGATTCAGTGGAAAATCTTCTCTTTTAAATACATCACTTTTATCAATGCACGCTGTGCTCTTTCGACTGCGAGAAAACGCGTTTTGCTGCTCCCCATGCAGGTATGCAGTAGATCAGAACTGATTGTGCTAAGGCTGTGTAGATTTCGTTTATTAGGTTTCTTGTATATTTTTGTTCCAGCGCTATATCTCGGTAACACATGTCTTAGGGTCTTGAAGATCCAGATTAATTTGCGCAGTCTACTTGCTACATATTCTAAATGTGGGTACCAAGACAGATTCTGGTCAAGCAACACACCAAGATATTTAGTGTGGACAGTTCTGTCGATGGTTGGGCAGTCGCAGTTTAATGTTTATCACAGAATTTTAATGCTGAAATCGCTGGGCAACTGAGTCCGGTTATAAATGCTAAAACAAATGTAGTTCGTTTTGCTGGTATTTAGCGTGAGGAGATTATTTCTTAGCCATCTAGCTACCCCTATCAAACCCTGCTCTGCATTCTCTGGAGTTTCGACCAGGACTGTCCAGTGAAGACAATGGCAGTGTCATCGTAACAGAACAGTTTGCGTGTTTTAGATCCATACTGCAAAGGTCGTTTATATAAATAAGGAAGAGTGTCGGACCCAACACGCTTCCTGCGGAACGCCAATGTCACCTCCACCTCCTCACCGGTGTACTGATCAAGTCGACTCTCTGTGTTCTCTTAGTCAGGTAACTTTTGAAAAGTTGAAGGCTACTCCTCTAATTCCAATCTTTTCGAGTTTGTGTACAAGTATGGGGAAAGAAACCGTGTCGAAGGCTTTTTTAGGTCGAGGAAAACCGAGGCACATTTAATATTGCATCCATTTTTTGGCAACAAATGTACTGAGTTCAGTTACGTCCTCGGTTGACCTCCCCTCCTAAAGCCAAATTGTGATGCAGATAACAGGTCATATTTATTGATATAATTCAATCTAACATTCAGTAGTTTTTAAGCAGTTTGGCTATGACCGGTAATACTGAGATTGGCCTGTAATTACTTATGTCGTCTCTGTCCCACCCTTGTACACAGGCGTAATAATAGACTGTTTCAGTACTGCTGGGAAAACACCTCTATCCATACTAAGATTTGCAATGTGTGTAATAATAGGTACAACTTCATGCCTAGCCAGTTTCAGGAAGCTTGTTGGAATATTGTCCCAGCCGGGGGCACTATCCGATTTTAGACCCATTAGCAGTCTATCCACCTCATCATCATCTGTGTGGAGCAGCACAAGAGAGTTTGGTTGAGCAGGGATATTTTATGAAAAATTATATTATTAGTAGGACCTTATAATTTAAACTTTTAAACTAACCTAAGCGACTATTTTTAATACGCACTGATGTTCGTTGCGTATGGCTTTAATATTGTAAAAAATTTGGGTATACACATTTTTGTGCGCGAGTTTACACCTGCGCAAACATCCCCTCCACTTTGGCCGAGCGCTCATAAACCGTTGCGACACTCGTACTGTTAAATATGTCTTTCAAAAATTTATGGGAGGTATTTTTTTAAATCAATTCATTAAAGTGTTTCTGCCTCGAGATATTTGCTTTTGAAGGAAACATTTTCTCCTCCCAAAGTAGGTATAAACGCTAAATATTTGAAAAAAATGTGGAACAATTTCTCAATCTGAAGTTACTTTAAAAACTATATTGGATACTGAACCACTCAAGTTTTAAAAAAATAAAAGATTTTCAATTTTTGTTTGGTAACCATACACCTACAAATAAACCAGGAACAAAATTAATTTCTTAGGTAGGTAATGTTGATTAACCTGATTATAAGTAGCGTTATTCGAACAGGCCATATTTGACAGCTGTCAAAATCATGTTAATGCTATGACATAAGGTCTATTTTTCTTTGTTGACATGTTTCTAGTATGGGTTTGGCAGCTGTCAAATATTGGCCTATTCGAATGACGAAACCCTATTTGTGGGCGTGTCTGACACGTTCGGGCAGTTTTATTTTGCTATATTATTATGTTGGTATACCTGTTCGAATCTCGAGTCCAATGTGGATGTAAAAAACAACTGCAAATATAGTAAGGGTGAACCAGTTCAAGAAACTAAACAAATTTCCCCAAGGATCATATGAAAAAACCTGCCTATTAACGCTCATACAATTTTAAAGGGTGAATCAGTCCATGAAACTGAACAACTTTCACTAAGAACATAGGTCGAAATAAGAAAATAAATTGTACCTCCTATACAAAATGTTGGCCGCTGGGTCAGTTTGGCACGGGAGGGTCAATTTTCATTTCTACCTATGTTCCTTGGGAAAAATTTCAGTTTCATTGACTGGTTTACTGTAATAATTTTAGTTGTTTTTTCATCTCAAACTCGTTGGTACCTACTTACTTAACCTCTCTACGCAACGCATAATCGATTTCCGTGCAAACTTACTATTTGAAGTATAGTGGCGACCCCCCCTTTTAGGGGTTGATTTTTTAAATATTATTATGTTGGTATACGTGTTCAAATTTTGAGTCCAATATGGATGTAAAAAAACAACTGCAAATATAGTAAGGGGTGAAATAGTTCAAGAAACTAAACAAATTTTTAATTTTCCCAAGGAACATATGAAAAAAAACCTGCCTTTTCACTCTCATACAAATTTTTAAGGGGTGAACCAGTCCATGAAACTGAATAACTTTCCCTTAGGAACATAGGTAAAAATATGAAAAAAAAAATTGCACCTCCCATACAAAATGTGTTGGCCGGCCGGGTCAGTTTGTACGGTAGGGTCAATTTTTTTTTCATTTTTCTACCTATGTTCCTTGGGGAAAGTTGTTAAGTTTCATGGTTTAGTTCACTCCTTGTAATAATTTCAGTTGTTTTTTTTTCATCTTATACTCGTAGCGTAGGTACTTAACTTTTTCCTTTACCGCAACGCAAAATCGGTTTACGTGCAAACTTATTTCAAGTATAGTGGCAACCCACCCTTTAAGGGGTTGTTTTTTTTTAGCCTATAACCAGGTCGGTAACTTTCCCAACATTTTGGTATAATTTGCATCAAAATCGGTTCAGTAGTTTTTGCGTGATGCTTTCACATACAAACAGATAAACAAATAAACAGATAAACAGACAAACATCTAAACAGAAAAAACTGCTGAAACGTGTTCTGTTATCAATTTTAAGTATCACCAAACAGTTTTTTTTTGAAAATCTTCTATGTACAGACTTTCGACCCTCTACAACTTTATTATATGTATATAGAAGATAGCTTTCACTTTAATTGCTTATTTTTTTTTTCATTGTTGCTTCATGTTTATGAAATCCCATCAAAAACATTTACTTGTAAAAAGAACCAAGTCTCGCCTCTCAGTTCATCTACTGTAAAAAGTTGTGAGATATCCACATGATGCCAAGTCGGTTATTGATTTATTCTAGGACTACTTCAGGGAACTTTCATCTTAAGCAATTGCGTATTTAGGTAACAGACATCATCTTACAGTAACTATATCGATATTTAAAAACTTTTATATTTACAATAACTAGAATGACCCGGCTATCGCACTAGACCATCGTATCTCACAAGAGAATAGTGTGCGATTGCCACATTGGCATCATGTGGATATCTCACAACTTTTTACAGTAGATGAACTGAGAGGCGAGACTTGGTTCTTTTTACAAGTAAATGTTTTTGATGGGATCTCATTTCTTTTTGTAGATGTCTTCCTCTTATTCTTGTCTGGAACTACTTCTTGCGCCTCAGCTACAAAGTTCCTCAAAGCCCATCCGCAAAGTTAACTTTGTAATCCTATACGGGGTGTTAGGGACGGTGTAACGAAAACTTTGCAGGCATGATCAGACCATCAAACTGAACAACTTTTACTATGGAGCCAATGGTGGGAAACGAAAAAAATTTTCTGCTTCCCATACAAAATTCGATCAGCTGACTGACTTTGTATGGGAGGTCGGAATTTTTTCGTTTCCCACCATTAACTCCATAGTGGTATTCAGTTTGAGTCTAATCGCCTGCAAGATTTACACCGTCCCTAACACCTAACTATATTGTATGGAAATACAAAGTTAGTTATGCAGTTTACACCAATTTGTAAAATGTTATATTTTCCCATTCATACACTAAATACAAGGTGTATTCTAAGTTTCAGCTCCTCAGTCTGCTAAAGTACCTTAGAATTTTGATGATCGGTCAGTCAGTCAGTCAGTCAGTCAGTCAGTCAGTCAGGCAGAAAATTAAGAAACTTTGACTAACTATAACTTCAAACTACTGGTCCAATTTAAATGAAATTTGAAATGTATCGTGTCTATGCAGTGCTTGATAAGATATTTTAAAATGAGGGTTCTTAACTTATCGACATGGGAGTTATGGGGGGGTCAAAAATGACCCGAACTGGTTCGAGAAAAGGATGGTACGGCCGTGCCGCTTTCAGCTCGACTTGGTGGGGGCACTGCCGTGCCCCCAGATAAACACAACGTTCCTAAACTGAGAGTCAGTATTAAAGTTTACAAAGGTGAAAAAAGTAATTCAATCTTCTAGCGGTATTAGGAAACAAATGATATAAATTATTATTTGTATAAACGACTACGGATATATAAGTAAAGTCACCCCGGTAGGTAAGTAAAATACGTCAGGCACCAAAACATACAGGTCTTTTGTTATGGAAATTATTTATGGAAATTATACGTAATTATAAGACAGGTAATATATTATATTGGCATTAATTATCATAATATTTAAAACCATATGTTCAAATATTTGTTCGTTTTCGTAGAATTTATAACAAAAACATTACGACCTACTTAGGTATATAATATGGGTGTCTTAATAGGATAGGTATATCTCAATAATAGGTATAATGAAAGATAACGAACAACGGTGAATATTCAACTAAATCTATCCGAATTATTTTACGCTGCGCTATTTGGTAAATAAAATCACGAAAAAGATTCTAAATAATATTAGTAACATTTTGCTACTGTTTTTCCAAATCTCTAAATCTTAAACGAAATATGACTCATATTGTTTCGAATGTAATTCCTGTAGGTATACCAATTCGCCTTTTTTTCTGAATATCCTTAAACATATTTAGATAAAGTCCTTTCTCCTCAAACGGATACGGTACGGATGCTATTGGTAAATTCACTCCACGTACGCTAGTAATGTACCGCGGCCTTGACAATGCGATTAAAGCGGATATGCGCTTTTTCCATTCGGCCATCGCTGCACTGAGCTGTCGCTTCTTTTTCCATCAAAAAAGAAATATGACACACATTGTTTCGTATGTAGTTATACATCATCATCATCTTCCTGCCCTTATCCCAATTACTTGGGGTCGGCGCAACACGCTTTGTTGAACACAACATCGTGTTGCAAAGGATTTATGTAGTTATACAATTTCTTAAAACGTATTTAGATAAAATCCTTTCTCCTCTAACGGATACGGATGCTCTTGCTAAATTCACTACACGTACGCTAGTAATGTACCGCGGCCTTGACAATGCGAATAAGCGGATATGCGCTTTTCCCTCTCGGCCATCGCTGCGACGAGCTTTCGCTTTTCTCCCATTTGTTGACATTTATTTTACTTGCAAATAAATGGTTTAGAATAGCATCACCCCAATTCTTGAATCAAACACTTGCACAGCGCTCGTCATTCAGCCTGCCAAGCGTGGTGAGTATTTTCAATACCCCCCTTATGTCCAACATTGGACTGTTGTGGCTATAGCAAATAAAAAATACGACACGTATTGTTTTGTACGTAATATTTAAAAGACATAAGAGTACCAGAAATTAATATGCCTTTGTATGATAATATGTTTGATAATAATTTTGATACTAGCTTAGAGAGCATTAACTTTTACTTTATTCTGTCCCATTTTTAATTCATAGTGCCACATTTTTAGTTTATTTAATCAATGTATTCCTACACTTACTTTATTTTCAAAAACTCAGTATACAATAAGTTATTAGCGTTTATCAATAGTATTATTATGGATACAGAAACTTTCCTAGACCACAAATTGACCGATCTACTACCTATTAAGTACATAGGTAGGTATCTATAGTCCGTACGGGATCTGGAATTCGAAAGCGAAGACAATATAAGACACGTGGCTGCCATCAGATCGCGCGCAGACAGTAGTTACCTACGTATGTACAAATTCTTTTACTGTTGCTCTGATAAACTTTCTCACACGACATAAGCAAGTAACTAGTACTGTCATAAAAACATGACAAATGTTAGATGAAATGCATGTCATATGCATGGCAGTATTAAAACATCCATTACTTAACCATTATACAAACAGTGAGTATGGTATATGTATATTGTACGTAATGTAATATAGCGTAACATATGGAACTACTCGTATTATGTACGAGAAAGTGTGACAAGGAGATAATATTGCAGTGCAATTGCAATAAATGTAATATTACCTACATACATAGATACAGATTGGATGACATATTGTAAGGCGCTTTACACACGTAACGTCCGTTTCGACGTTATTTTTGCGCTGCGTAACGCATGCGTTGGGGCAATACGAATGTCGACCTTATTCTCATACTTTGGTTTATGTCAAATTGTTTGACAAATGCTTCGAGAATTCGAAATTCGAAATATTGTTGTGCGATATTTTTGCGCTGCCGGATGCGTCCGTCAATCCGTTTTACATAAAACGTATTTGCATAAAAATATGGTGGGAAATCGTAGTTTTGAAACGCAACGGATAGCACGATAAAAACGTGCCAACGGACGTTGTGTGTGTTTTTCGCCTCAGATATAAGAACTACTCTAATAATTATTAATAATATTAATAATTAGGACCCTATAATTTATTTACTAAAAATACTTATACTTACGTTTTACAGCAAGAACTGCTTTAATCGCTGCAAGCTTGAAGATAAAAAGTTAGAAAGAAGAAGAAGTTAGTTATTGTTTAGTTTTCGTATAAAATGGGCGCGCGGTGCTGGCAACACTGCTCTGTCATTGTCACGTCCTCTGCCGTCGCCCGCATCGTGGATGCGAATTTTAATTATAAATGGTGTAATTTAGTGCTTTCGGTTTTCTCGTGTGGTCTTCCCTGTTCGGTGGGGAAGTGAACCAAGTGATTTTGGTTCCGGCGCTTTGATTGAGAGTCACGCACCGCCGGCAAAATATAACCTCACTTTTCGTTGGCTCGCGTCGTGGCTGCCGATAGCTACGTATTTTAATTATAAATGATTGGAGGCCAACGGGGCCGATTTCTCATTCGGAGAGAGGAGTTCGAGAACGAGCGGATGTTCCAGTGCTGAGTTTAGGTTATTCCTATTCTGTGCCCTCAATATATTATTTAATCACCTGCTTCCTATACTTAAACTCATCAAAGAAACGGCGTCATCGTTGCTCGGTAAGCAATTGTTGCTGTAGATTTTGGAAACAAGAATTTCTCGGCCGGAAACTTTCCGGAACAAAATTCTCTCATTAAATTTATTTTATTTAGCTATAGTAAAGAGCACTACGAATCGTAGTCAAATGTTGTTCCGAGGCTGATCGACCATTTAGTTTTAGATTTTAAGATAACTTTAATTTGCTTCCACTGCGCTAAGATCAGCTTCGGAATCAAACATTTTTGGTAGCAGAGCGTGGTTGCTTTATTGCAACATAGTTAGCCGTAATTTAGTATTAAGCGTGTTTTTATATTACCCACATATTTTATTAATTTTGGAAAATATTGTTTCGGTTTTTTTGTGACTGTATTGTTTGCCTAGTGAACGGTACCTTATCAGTAAGGTCTAGGCCAGTCAACTAACATTTATTTTGTGGTATTTGTTTATTGGTTTTCGTTTTTATTAAGTCGAGTGTGTAAAAGTTGGTACCATGGCTCCCTCGATCGCCAGGTATAAGGCTGCTATAAAGACAGAATTAAGGTGGTTTACTACCACAGCGGCAATGATCGGCCGCGAGGACCGGGAGGACGCGCTCTTGAAAAGTGCACTACAGGCAGATGAACGGGTTCGGTTGTGTCGGAACACCTCACAGAGTGCCTCATGCTCCTTGGAGACTCCTAACCCTGAAGATCAGGAGCTGGTTGAGGGCGATGTAAGCCAGTGCTTGGAGCTGGCACAGGACATTGAGCAGGCAGCTGCGGACATATCTAGGCGACGTGACGGAAAGGAAAGCCATTCCGTGGTAAAGTGGGACAAGGATTACAGGTGCCTCTTCCGCCTGTTACGGTTCCAGTCTTTGCAGGCGATTACGCCGACTGGCCGGCGTTTGAGGACCTGTATAGCAGTGTGGTCCACACACGGACGGACATAACGCCGGCGTACAAGATGGCTCAGCTGATGTCCAGGCTACATGGAGAGCTCATGAATTGCTGACGCATTTGGCTGTCTCGGATAGCAATTATGAGGTGGCGTGGAAGATCCTTACCGACCGGTATCGGAACAAGCGCCTGATTGTAGACAGGCTGTTAGACCAGTGGCTGTCAATACCAACCATAACGCGAGGTACGGACCTCCGCGAGAAAATCTTCCACCCAGTCAGTGTCGCGGTCAGCGCACTAGAGCGACAGGGTTTGCCAGTGGCGGGCTACGGTTATATCTTGGTCCACACAGTGCTTCGCCGCCTGCCGAGCGAAATGGTCGCTCGATTCGAGCAGCTCCATGGGGCAAGTCCTCGGACCACCTCCCGACCTACGAGGATCTGAAGTCGTTCCTCGAGGCCGAAAGCAGGCGAGTGGACGTCCAGGCTGGTGAAGCCCCTCGCAAGGAGACCTCTGCCCCTCGCCACCCGGAACGGCCGGGTGCACCGGCGCGAGGAGGCAACAGTGGGCAACCCAGGCGGTACAACACCGCATTGGAATCAGGGTGTGCCTACTGCGGGAGACAGGCCACGGGGTGGCAGCGTGTCAGGAGTTTGCTGCGCAGCGGGTTCAGAGGAGACGGGGTGTGGCACAGCAGAGGCGTTGGTGTTTTCGGTGCCTGGGGCCGCATCAGGTGCGAGTGCCCTTCAAGCACCAACTGTAGGTACTGCCAGGGTGCACACCATCCGCTGCTCTGCATGAATCGCTCCGGAGGCGCCGGGGCAGCGCTGGATCGGATCAGCGAAGGGCCTGCCCACCAAGGGAGGGAGCAACGCTCCCACCCCCTCAAGGAGGAGCCCACCTCCGCATCGGTCACAGGGACAGGCAGGGGACGTCAACAGACGGAGCCCACTTACCCAAGGACGTGGGGACGATCCCCACCACGGCAGCAGGTGCCGGATTGGGGAGAGCGGCACAGGAACGTGGCCAGGACACCCATCCCAGGTACGGGATCAACGGGCGGGTGTCAGGGGGCACTAGGCAGCCACCAGGGTACATGCAGTATTCTGCGGGCTTGAGCCACCTGGTTGGGTCTCAAGACCCACGCATGCCTCCGCCTATGCCTGAGTACCCGCGGCCCCCGCGGGACGCCGCCTCACCGCGTTTAGATTCCCGCTAGGTAATCGCCGCCTACTCATCAGCTTCGGCTCCCCGTCCAATCACGGTACTTTTGCCAACGGCTAAGATTTGGGTATGGGGATACGGTGGCCGGACCATTCAAGTAAGAGCCCTACTGGATACAGGGGCTCAGGGATGTATTGTATCGAGTAAGCTGGTGAGTAGGCTAGGCCTAAATGTACGGCCAAGTGAGGATGAAGCTGTAGGCATCGGGGGCCTAAATGTGCCTGACATTCGGGGTCAGACGAACTTTGAGTTCGCATTAGGTAGCACATGTACAGGGTCAGCTATCAAGTCTCAGCCGTGGTGCTGGATGAAGTGGTTGGGAAACTCCCTCAGGTTAGGTTACCACCAACGGTACGAGGGTTAACCACAGGGTTGGAGTTAGCTGATCCTGATTTTGATACTCCTGGTACGGTGGACGTACTTCTCGGGTCAGACGTCCTCGGGAGATTATGGTGCGGTAGGAAGAAGGTACTCCAGGAAACTGGTTTGGTGGCCGTAGATACCACAGGGGTATGTTGTTTTCGGCCCAGTTTGGAGACCTCAGGACCTACCAGAAGGGATCCGGTCCTCTATGGTAGTGTGCTGTCAGAGGTGCTGCAGAGGTTTTGGGAGTCTGAAGAGCCGCACGGCGGACAGACGGAAGCCAGAGGATGACGAGTGCGAGTTGTTCTATCAATACAACACTGCGAGATGCCCGTCAGGCAGATTCGTGACCAGGCTACCTTTTCTCCCAAACCGCCCCGCTTTAGGTAGTTCGCGACAGCTCGCGGAACGGAGACTACTCGGAATGGAGCGGAAGATGAGGCGAGACCCAGCACTTCGGCAGAAGTATATAAATTCATGCGGGAATATATTCAATTGGGCCACATGTCGGTGTCCAGCCTGGATTGGAGGTGTGTCGAGCATTATTACATTCCACACCTGGCTGTCTTGAAGTCACCTGAGGCGAAAATACGGGTGGTGTTTGACGGTTCTGCTCCTACCTCGAATGGTGTGTCTGTGAACCAATGTTTGCACGCGGTCCTAAATTGAACCGGGACATTGTGGACATTCTCACAGACTTTCGGTTACACCAGGTAGCGTTCGTCGCAGACGTCAAAATGATGTTTCGCCAAACCATGATACATCCGGATGACCGTCGGTATCAGCTGATTTTGTGGCGTGAGAGCCCAGATGAGCCGATGGTCACATACGAACTTAACACGGTGACGTATGGACTTAAGCCAAGTCCGTATTTGGCAGTACGTACGCTGCGAGAGTTGGCCGCACAGGAAAGGGTAAGATATCCTCGAGCCGCAGCAGTACTGGATCGCGACGTCTACGTGGACGATATCTGCACGGGTGCTGATAGCGTGGAGCAGGCGCTAATTCTACGAGACGAGTTGATCGCGATCATGGGTTCAGGAGGTTACGAGTTGCGGAAATGGTTGTCCAGTTGCCCAGAGCTCCTGGCCGGTTTGCCAGGCGAGTTCCATCAGGACCCGCACCTCTTTGAGAACCCGGACAATCCAAACACGTTGGGCATCCTCGGGGTGCAATATAGCCAACGCATGACGTATTCACGTACAAGATCGAGCCCGACCTTTTGGAGAAAACTTGGACTAAGCGGTCGGTACTGTCGACAATCGCTAGAACGTTCGATCCTAGCGGATGGATCGCCCCGGTTACGTTCATGGCGAAGTGCTTTTACAAAGGTTGTGGCTAGCCAACTTAGGATGGGACGACCAACTCTCCGGAGAGTTGTTGAAGGATTGGCTCAAGTTTGTGACCACCTTACCAGGGATTGTGCACATCGCGATACCCCGCAAGTTAGTCCCATCGGTGGGATGTAAGGCTACCCTACATGGGTTTTGTGACGCCTCGGAGCGCAAGGACAGCAAGTTCAACGGGAACTGTGCACGTGCGTCTGGTTATGGCCAAAAGTAAGGTGGCACCAGTCAGAACTAGATGGACCATCCCCAAATTGGAATTGGCAGGGGCAGCTCTTCTAGCGCGCTTGCTAAATCATGTAACCTGCAATCTGCGTGGTACCATCAACTTGGATGAAACGGTGTACGCGTGGACTGACAGTCGGATAGTTCTGTGCTGGTTGCAGTCGTCGGTACATACACTTGAGGTTTTCGTGGCAAATCGGGTGTCACAGATTACGGGGTCGGAAACTCCGTTAGTGTGGAGGCACGTACCGGGAGAATGGAACCCAGCGGACTGCGCTTCGCGCGGGTGCAGGGCACCTGATTTGGTGAGTCACCCACTGTGGTGGGGACCTCAATGGCTGACTGAGTCGCCGCAGGAATGGCCATTCAACGAGTGCAGGGCGCCGCTTGGGCCACCTGATCGAGGTTTGCGAGTGAACGTGGGGCAACTCGTACCGAAGCCTAACCCAGCTTTCTTGCTGGAACGGTATAGCTCCTCGACAAACTTCTTGGGGTGACAGGTTGGATCAAGCGGTTCGTGAACAACTGCAGGAAGCCTCAAGCAGAACGGAACTTTACACCTGTCCTCTCGCCTGCGGGCGGAATGCGGCTCTATGCTCATTGGTTAGAGTCGTCCAGGCGGAACATTTTGAAGAGGAGGTCAGGCTGCTCAGGGATGGACGTGGAAAGCTGAAGGGAGGAATTGTGCGCCTCAACCCATTCCTGGATGAGCAAGGTATGCTCAGGGTTGGAGGCAGACTTCGGAACGCTAGCCTGCCCTTTTCGGCTCGGCATCCACTGTTACTTCCAAGAAGGGGACCCTTAGTTGAGCTCTTAGTCAGGGATCGTCATGAGAAAAACTCGCACGCGGGCTGTAATGCGCTATTGGCCATCCTACAGCGCGAGTTCTGGATCTTATCGGGACGACGAACGGTACGTAGCGTTGTGTTTAGGTGCTTGCCTTGTTACCGCTTGAAGGCAGCCACAATGCAGCCACAGATGGGAGATCCCCCGGACCGGGTGACGGAGGCCTGGACGTTTGCAGGTGTGGGAACGGATTTTGCAGGCCCTTTCATGGTAAAGGCATCACGCCTACGGAACGCAAAGTCTATCAAGGCGTACTTGTGCGTGTTCGTGTGCCTAGCCACCAAGGCCGTCCACTTGGAGCTCGTGGCCGACCTATCTACGGAGGCCTTTTGGCAGCGCTGGAGAGATTTACGTCGCGACGAGGGCGACCAGCGCTGATCAGGTCGGATTGTGGTACCAACTTTAAGGTGCTGATCGGTGTATGAAATTGTAACGTTCTTAAGGGAGAACGAAGAAGCCATCAGCACGGGCCTCTCGTCAGGGCATTACCTGGGTGTTCGATCCACCAGCGTGCCCTCACTGGGGTGGTATTTTTGAAGCGGTTGTAAAGTCCGCTAAGACGCATTTGTTGCGCGTTGTAGGGTTAACAATTTTGACTTTCGAGGCTGGCGACCGTGTTTTGTAAAATTGAGGCTGTACTCAATTCGTCGCTTTGTGTCCGCTCAGCTCAGACCCAAATGATTTAGAGGCCCTGACGCCAGGGCATTTCTTAATTGGCCGCCCAAACGCCTTGCCGGCATATCCCTATACGGAGGTGAATAGCAATCGTTTGTCGCGTTATCAGTAGTTGCAGCAAATGACTCAAAACTTTTGGAAGCGTTGGTCGCTTGAGTACTTGCACATTCTGCAGCAACGCCTTAAGTGGACGGACAGGACTGAACCCCTGCATTGGGGATCTCGTTCTGGTTAAGGATGCCAACCTACCGCCACTGCGTTGGCGCCGGGGCATTCTCAACCTGTTTCCGGGTAGTGATGGCACTCCTCGAGTTGCAGAAGTTCAGGTGGGGATTCAGTCCTTAAGCGAGCAGTAGCTACATTATCACGCCTGCCATGCATAGAGCGGACCGATGGGTCGGTCCGGGGCGGGTGAATGTTTAGTTTTCGTATAAAATGGGCGCGCGTGCTGGCGCACTGCTCTGTCATTGTCACGTCCTCTGCCGTCGCCCGCATCGTGGATGCGAATTTTAATTATAAATGGTGTAATTTAGTGCTTTCGGTTTTCTCGTGTGGTTTTCCCTGTTCGGTGGGAAGTGAACCAAGTGATTTTGTTCCGGCGCTTTGATTGAGAGTCACGCACCGCCGGCAAAATATAACCTCACTTTTCGTTGGCTCGCGTCGTGGCTGCCGATAGCTACGTATTTTAATTATAAATGATTGAGGTAACGGGGCCGATTTCTCATTCGGAGAAATCTTTTAGTTATTTTGTGTTAAAAACATTATGTGATGTCGAACTGTGAACTATAGTGCAAATTGGAGAGGAGTTCGAGAACGAGCGGATGTTCCAGTGCCGTGAGTTTAGGTTATTCCCTATTCCTGTGCTCCTCACAATATCCTGAATACCTGATTCCTGTCATACTTAAACTCACAAAGAAACGGCGTCATCGTTCGCTCGGTAAGCAATTCGTTGCTGGGCCCTGTTTAAGTAGATTTTGGAAACAAGAATTTCTCGGCCGGAAACTTTCCGGAACAAAATTCTCTCATTAAATTTATTTTATTTAGCTATAGTAAAGAGCACTACGAATCGTAGTCAAATGTTGTTCCGAGGCTGATCGACCATTTAGTTTTAGATTTTAAGATAACTTTAATTTGCTTCCACTGCGCTAAGATCAGCTTCGGAATCAAACAGTTATAATAATTTTTTGAGTATCCTACCTAATCATTATCATCATGAAATATTCAGAATGACAGAATGTTATTATTATGTTGGAACGGAACTATGTTAATACTCACTAAGAATAATTAAGAATACGTCGTGAGTCCCCGCACGCAGCATTACGAGTGGGTAATGTAAATTGCAATTTGGTCGTTTTCTCCAAATTTCTAGGTTCTCGTGACATCGATAGAGATCCGTGGTACACTTGCGCAGGCGCATGAAACTGGGTACCTTTAGAAACCATATCGTTTAGCATTCGTCGCACGGCGCATACAGCTGAGCAGACTTGTACACGGGTTATTAACTGTCGACGTACTTGTGACCCACTGTACTGTGGCACAAATTAGGGGGACAACGCGCGGGGCGCCTTAACAGATGGCTCACTTAGTACTAGCACCGATTGAGAAGCTTACTGACTTTAACTAGAAATAACGAAAATCTAATGGGAGGTCAAGAAAACTAAGAAGATGGTTGCCACGAACGTCATATTTTTTGGATGAAATTAGGCTTAAAATAATATGACGTTCTTGTACCTATATGATTTTGCTATTTTAATATCAATATCAGTCGCAACTGTGGCTATGTAACAAGTGACGACCCCAAAAATCCTGAATAGGGTCGAGTGACCCTTCTGTATACTCTCTATTTTGTGACTGTGGCATGGACAATTTGATGCACTTGCAGGGTCGTGTTCTAGCGATTAAGAACATAATCACTTTCCTGTGGATTGAAAGCTTAACCTCTTTTCTACCATACAATCTGCTTAACTCTAATTAGGAATATTATTTCTCACGGAGCTTCTTTTAGGGTTATCTAAATTCTCGTGTTCTGGATCAAAATAGTAGAAAAAAATTGCTATCGTCGACTGGGAATTGAGCCGTACCGTACCATTGCTCCGCCAATTGCAATTAAGCTACCGGCGCCTGGTTGTCCTTGACGAATTTCTCATTTTCAATTATAATTTCTCCATTTTGCCACGGATGCAAAATTCATCAGCTCAGCATAAATGTGACTAACCATTTTAATTTGCTTACATGAAGAACGATAATGAGTTTGTTTCGGATTAGTTTTGAGCATGTATTTACCAAAGAGTGTGCAAAACGATTAGTCATTTTAACGTGGGTGGATGAGTTTCTGTAAAGGCGTTCAAAATTAAGCTCAAGGAGAAAAACAATTTGTCATACATTTCAGAATTGATAACTAGGGACCAATTTGTACCTGAGTGTGATAAAATGAATTCTCGTCTCTTACGAAGTTCGGGCAAATTCATGGTAAAAACATTTAGCGCAATGTAAAACAGGATTTTAAATTACGTGTCACACGTTCTTCCTAATGCAATGTGAAGGATTTGTTAACAAATACATTCTGCGGTTTGATTCGGCATCCTCGAGCTAGGCCGAAGTCAGCTTTGTGTAAAAATATAAAATCAAAGCGAAACAAAATACAAACACACGTTGCATCCATTGTCTAGTTTCGTGTGTTGTTCACCCAATGTCAACCATTCAACACTCTAATGACCATTTCGGCACGTTCACTCTTTTGTCCACTTTTATAGGTCCACTATGAGGAACTAACCCCGGAACAAATGAGATTGTTTTGATTTACAATAGGTACGTAGGACGTAGGTAATAGCGCTTGGCGTACTTAGATACCTTTGCTGATACTGAAATCAATTTTATTACCAATCGATTAGCAAGTGTAAAATTATTATCGCTGGCGAGTAATAAATAATTTTCGACTTAAAGATTGCAATTTTCCAAAGTAGAAAACATCAAACGAAATGACTTGGAAAATTCAATTTATGACGGAATGCAATTTGAACAGAAGTTTAATTTTGATGGAAACAAAACGCAACTGCGGTGAAGGGAGCAAAAAAAACCCTCTCTGCGTTTTAAAACAGTCGCTGAAAAGTGGGAATGAGCTCCGTGAAAGAACTTCATTTCCGCCGCGACTTTCTCAATACATTTCATTTAAATACACTTCGCTGAAACGGCGAGGGAGGTTTAATTCCGTTGCTGCTCATGTGGGAACCGACAAGCAAATGCTTTCAGTCCACCCATCAATCTAAACTCAAGTGATCGTATGTTTATAATGATAACTTTTATTCCTACACGCGATGAGTGGTTTATAAAGATAACTTTTATTCCTACACGAGGTACGATGATACTACTGATTATAGAAGAAATACGTCATAGAAACAGTCAAATGCCTCAAAATTGTACCTAACTATTGTATGGCACGTGTAAAGACAGCCTTGTATCAGAACTTAAACATAGTTTTCAAACATTTTTTGGCCACAGTAAAACAATTTTTAAAATATTCTACAAATCTTATTGAAAACCATTTTTTTCACCTTCATCTATACTTTTATTTCAGACCAGTTGTTGTACTTGAATATCTACACTGTAGGTTATTAAGTCAGGTTTCCTACATTCACCTATTTATTCATAAGTATTTTTAAATCCGTCATAGTACAACAATCTTGTTCCGGCGGACCGGCCCACGGCAATTTAGCTATTAAACCCAACCGACAGACAGACCTTCATAAGTACTTTAATTTTCTGAACAATTTATTTATTAACATATTGATTAGTTGATTTATACATTCACTTCAAGCGTAACGAATTTAAGGTGAGGTTCAACACTCATTATGTTTTACGAGGTTTTGACCTAATTTGAAAATCAAGCCTTGCAAAATAGGTACTTAGACATATTTCTATTTCCCAAGTTCTAATATGAATGCATTTGCAAACCAGATACAACAAGTTTAAATGGCGGAATTAATTTACTTTGTGTGAGGTTTATCTTTTATCATAATTACTGGCTTTGAGATTAAGCAAGCAATAGAAAAGCCACAGTTTAAAGATATTGATTACAAACGTAAAGCGGATATAGGTACGTCAAAAATTCATGAACAATCTTTAGATTACGGCTGAATAGGTTTTGCGTATCTGTGGGATAAATACTACAACATAGATGGAAAATCTTTGAAGTCAAATTCATACTAATCGGAACATCTCGCCTGTTCCTTAGCACGTGTATATCTATCTCAACACTAATTTGACCACAAGGCCACTAAAGTTGAAATAAAAATGTTTTACGACCCATAATATACGTTTTAAAAGCTTTCAGGATGTTCTTTTATTATGTGTTTTAAATATTACGTCTTATTTATAAGGATAATGCTTTCTGTTTCGTGCATAATTCATACAATTATTCTTAACTCCACGTGCATATGTACAGATAGTACCCCAGTGAATTTTATGGATAAATAAGTTATTGTTTGTCTCGTGCTTCTACTGCTGTAGCAATAGCCTAACTATTTTTATAGAAGATCGACCACAATTCATAAAGTACAGACTTTTCCACTACCTTATGTTTAGGTTGAACTGTATAATCCAGGGTTCTTGTAAGAGCCAACATTGTATTGTATTGTGACGTAAAAAGTGGCCCATTTCACACACACAGATGATTTTCCTCGTTATTGTTTTGATAGAGCACACTATAAGCACGCTAGGTAGCTATCTTTTATTCAGTATACCAGGTGTGAGCTTGATACTGTTTTCTTTTCAAGGAATGGACCTTCATGAAACCTTACAACTTCTTCAAGAACATATTACGTAACGTAGGTATAAACAAAACTTGGGCCTCCCAAACATGACTCCAAAGGCAAAAGCATAGTTTTATATCATTGTCCTGTATCTTGTGAAAAACACCTATCAATATAAATCTTATAAAATTGATACGATTGATTGCGCCCTTTGTCTAACCAACAATAGGCGATTGAGAACTTACTTAATAATTGTCTGAGTGTCAATTTATAATATTATTAAAACAAGTAATTGGCTTTAATGACATTTTTTATTACTTAGCTTGTAACTCAATATACTTGTTGTATTTAATCGCCTTAATATTCCATTCGATATAGTTAGGTACCTATAAGCCAAACAATACTACGTTAAGAAGTATTTTTGTATGTACCTCAGCTGAAATGAAAGTAGCTAAATATATGATTGCATGTTTCATGTGCTTACGTATACGTCCAGCCTCTACATTGTTTCGGAAAATCTTTTGTTCGCTTTCCTGTTCTTTTCTTAGTAATAACTTCAAATCAACCTTTTGTTTCATAATGTTAAACTCGCCTGTAACATTCTCGTTCTAACGTTTAAATAGCGTTTTGTTTTTACCTCACGACGGTGTGGTTGATATTGCTGGTTGATTTGTTGAGGAAATAAGATTTATTCATAACAGTAAATTTTACGGTGTTCAATATAATTAGGGAACTAGTTTATGGACCATCTATCAGGGATATTTGTTAAGCCACTGAGCCGAAGGTGCATTTTATGGTAAGCCTTTATTCCCTAAGTGCTACTTATATTGCCGTATGACGGTTATATTTATTGCATCACAGAATAGATTGGGTCGATCGGGGTGTTGACATCACGCTGCAACTGCACCGATATGCAGGCGCGCGTGGCAGGGTAGTGTGGGCTGCTCGATTGCGCATCTGTTGCAATTGCTATCGGTATACTCGATAGCTTGATCGACTGATGACAAGGATGGATAAAATAAGGAATGAGTATATTAGAGGGAGTTTAAAAGTAGCCAGTGACAGAAAAAATGAGAGGGAATCGTTTATCTTGGTATAGACAAGTAATGAGGAGAGACGAAGAGCATGTAACGAAGAAAGTAATGAATATGAATGTGGATGGACGCAGAAGAAAAGGAAGGCCTAATAAAGTTTGGATGGATTGTATAAAAGACGATTTGAAAAATTTTACTGGTGATAAAGATGAATGGAAGAAAAAGACATGTTGCGCCGACCTAAATAAATTGGGATAAGGGCAGATGATGATGGTTACTAAGCTGCACAACCTAAAATTACCGTCTTGACTCATTTTCACTCTTTCACGCACAAATTGAGAATCAAAATAATGAAAAATTCGTCGATAATTGGAAGACGACTGCATCACTAGCAATCGCGGCAACGCGTAGGTAGGTAATGATGCTCCGACGGTGATGATGCACCAGCGCTGGTAATGAGCGCTGTGATGTCGCGCCGATGCACCGGTAATGAGCGCCTTCTGCGCCCGCGCCGGTAATGAGCGTCTGCTGCGCCCGCGCCGTGAAATGATAGACTGCGCAGACGCATGGCCACTTGCAAATCATTTCCAGCCTGCTAGGACTGCCGCGTAACCTGTCGAGGAAAAGAATATTGCATTTGTGATGCGACAACGCAAGCATAAAGGTAGGTACTTAATATTAATGGATATATAGGGTTAAATTTTACTAGTGGCCGATAGCAAAACTCAAAACAGCCGGTGATAAGAACAACTTTCCAAGGAAAGTAGACAGAAATTAGCAAAAGATTTAGACCTCCCAAATCAAATCAGCTGATCGGCAATTTTGTATGGTACTAATTTATTTTTTCATATTTGACCTGTTACTTGGGAAAGAGTTTCTTATCACCAGCCATTCTGAGTTTCGCTATTGATCACCAGTAAAATTCACTCAGTATAGTTACTTATTTTTAAACGTGCCAAGTTAAATAAAGAGAGAAGTTTAAACATGAACAGATTCATAGCCCCCACACCAATAAAGATTACCAGGGTCGAGATGTCATGGACGTTATGGAAAAATACAAAAACATACACACAAAACTTAATTTCAGAAACAAATTTCTAAAATTGTTATTTGCTTATCTGCCACAGCCGGAGATGAACAGGGCTTTAAGATAGTAGGCCGAGGCACTAACATTGCGCCATATCAGTCGTCGTATAAGTTTCAATAAGCAACTAATTCTCTCTCATTTTCTCAGCTATACATAGCTGTGTAAAATTGTATTACAAATCTTTATTATGAACTCCGTATTGCGCTGTGTATGAAGTCATAATAATAAAATATGAGAAAAAAACATACTCGCTGTTCTAGCACAGCGATTGAAATTGGGATGTAGGTGAAATAAAATAAAATAGAAGTTACATTTATCTTTCACTTATTTCTTTTTTTATTCAAAGCTCATATTCTTATTAGATCACTTATTTATATGTCAAATTGCATCATCTTACAAACGATTTTATATGACATCTCTATAATCGACGAGTATCGAGTATTAAGTATCGAGTATTGAGTATTTTTCAAGCATTATAATGTCGAAGTGTTTTATTTTATACCAATTCTTACATTAGGCCATTATCTAATGCATTCCTTCTACATTTAAATCTAAACAATGGATGCCAGTGGCATAACTTGTACGCATATCGACACTGCATGCAGTCAGTGATAAAAACTGAAATATAGTTATACCAAACATTCTTAAGTACCTACCTTTTGCCCACAGAGTAATTCGTTCTATTATTTCAGTTCAGTATTTTTAACATATTTACCTAAAGTATATTGTAAAATCATTGTAAACATTGCAAGAAAAATAAAATTTCAATTTGAATTGGCGTTGAATATCTTCTAGTCCCTTCTAGGAAATGTGACTCTACATTTCATAAATAATATGTTTTCCGTTTTTCTTAATTTTGCTTGACAACTATCTTCTTCAAAGCGTTACAGTCTTGACAGAGTGGACGTGTCGTCAGTTAAAGGTTGGTGGCACGCTTCACTATCCGTCGCTACTCTTCTCGCACCGCTTTTCTTAGCACTCATAGAGTGACCACTAATAGTAATGACTACTATAGTCAACCAAAAATAATTCATTCATAACAATTTTTAGAATTAGTAGCTTTTTTACTGCCCCCATTAGTTACTTACCTACTTACCTACCGACATGGCGTGTTTTGGATCAAGGCTGGTGAAAACACATTAGTGGGATGAAAGCATTTTTGTTCGTTCACAAAGATGTGGCGGTTCTACGCCGCCCGCAACGGATTACGGCTGCTGGTTGTTTTTCTTGTAAGCCTCCACCCCTTTCAGCTTGCGATGAACTAAAACAATGTTAAGGGCGTTACGCTGTTTTATTTAAGGTCATTTATTGGCCGTGTGGTGCAGGCATAGAACAGCATCACCCCTTATCTTTCCCGTGTGTGTCGTAAGAAGCTACTAAGGAATTTGAGAGCTGATGTGTATTGCAGTTATAAGCAACAGGCTGACAACCTGTCACTGTTGTGATACACAGCCTTAATCTAAATTACTCAAACATTTGTCAGACATGGTTTAAATTCCGTTTTTACAGTTGTTTACGGCTTACCCTGCAAGGGGTGTAGGCGTGAAATATGCATTTATTCTTTTTCTGTTACTTGTTAGTAAATTAAATATGCAAAGGAACCGTCGTATGCGACAGATAAGTCACGCCAATCACGACTGTCCTCGGAATTAGGAACGTCAGATTGAAAGCAAACTGTGCGTTATCTAGTGTTTACTCTTGTTATCAGAAGCATGGAGTTCTCACCTGACCCTATGCAACTTATCTGTATATCTAAATCACTGATGATTTCTGGGAGTTTATGGATTTTCCTAATGATTTGTTTGCTGTAGAATGTTGGAAGAATATTTTGTAGTTCAACCAGTCACGTTTGTCTTAGACACAAAAGGTACGTACATATCGTATTGGTACACAGTCTTCTGAATGACTATCAAACTTTTGTCAGATGTGGTGTAAATGTAGATATAGGCGTGGTTTATGAATGTAGGTATGTGAAATATATTAATTAATTAAACGTAATAATGTAGGTATGGTCTAGATTGATAGATTGCTAGATTTACAAGTTTGCAACACGTGTAAGTTAATAGCGATGTTTGTACGTCACATTTGACATACATAGCGCATCTTTCTGACTCAACGTCTGCTAGTAGGTAAATGTATTATTATTAAATGATAATCGAACTCAACGATAAGCAGTTGCTGAAGCATGAAATTAAAAAAAATATTTTTTTGACACATACCTAGGTAACTCTATGCATAGGCGAGACGAAGTTCGCGGGCACCAGCTAGTTGGGAATATTATTTCTCACGGTGTTTCTTTTAGGGTATTCTAAAGTCTCGAGTTCTGGATCAAAACAGAAAAAAAATCGCTAGTGTCGACTGGGACTTGAGCCCGGGACCATGGGGTACCGTACCGTTGCTCTGCCAATCGCAATTGAGCTACCGGCGCCTGGTCGACCCTGACGAATTTTTCGTTTTCAATTATAGTTTTTCCATTTAGCCAAGCATATGCAAAATTCATCAGCTCAGCATAAATGTGACTAACCCTTTTAATTTGCTTACATGAAGAACGATAATGAGTTTGTTTCGGATTGGTTTTGAGCATTATTTACCAAAGAGTGTGCAAAACGATTAGTCATTTTAATTAACTCGTGATTGAATTACTCGTATCTATGCAAGAATTTCGATTGTATGTATCGAATCAATAGACCCGTGGGTGGATGAGTTTCTGTAAAGGCGTTCAAAATTAAGCTCAAGGAGAAAAACGATTTGTCATACATTTCAGAATTGAGGACCAATTTGTACCTGAGTATGATGAAACAAAATCGCGTCTCTTACCAAATTCGGGAAAATTCATGGTAAAAACATTTAGCGCAATGTAAAACAGGATTTGGAAATTAGTGTCACACCTTCTTCCTAATGCAATGTGAAGGATTTGTTAACAAATAAATGCTGTGGTTTGATTCGGCATCCTCGAGCTAGGCCGAAGTCAGCTTTGTGTAAAATATAAAATCAAAGCGAAACACAATACAAACACACGTTGCATCTATTGTCTAGTTTCGTGTGTTGTTCACCCAATGTCAACCATTCAACACTCTAATGACCATTTCGAGCAGTTTTGGCACGTTCACTCTTTTGTCCACTTTTGTAGGTCCACTATGAGGAACTAACCCCGGAACAAATGAGATTGTTTTGATTTACAATAGGTAGGTACATAGCTGAAACTACGTATGTACTGAAATCAATTATATTACCAATCGATTAGCAAGTGTAGAATTTATTATCGCTGCCGAGTAATAAATAATTTTCGACTTAAAGATTGCAATTTTCCAAAGCAGAAAACATCAAACGAAATGACTTGGAAAATTCAATTTATGACGGAATGCAATTTAAACAGAAGTTTAATTTTGATGGAAACAAAACGCAACTGCGGTGAAGTGAAGGGAGCAAAAAAAATCCTCTCTGCGTTTTAAAACAGTCGCTGAAAAGTGGGAATGAGCTCCGTGAAAGAACTTCATTTCCGCCGCGACTTTCTCAATACATTTCATTTAAATACACTTCGCTGAAACGGCGAGGGAGGTTTAATTCCGTTGCTGCTCATGTGGGAACCGACAAGCAAATGCTTTCAGTCCACCCATCAATCTAAACTCAAGTGATTGTATGTTTATAAAGCGATGAGTGGTTTATAAAGATAACTTTTATTCTTACACGAGGTACGTGATTTTGCGGTATTGAGACGGTACGATACGATTAAAGAAGAAATATGTCATAGAAACTGTCAAATGCCTCAAAATTGTACCATGATTGTTCCTACCTATTTTATGGCACGTGTAAGGATAGCCTTGTATCAGAACTTAAACATTGTTTTCAAACATTCTTTGAACATAGTTAAAAGCATTTTCAATTATTCTACAAATCTTACTAGAAACCTTTTTTTTTCACCTTCATCTATACTTTTATTTCAGACCAGTTGTTGTACTTGAGTATCTGCACTGTAGGTTATCAAGTCAGGTTTCCTACATTCACCTATTTATTCATAAGTATTTTTAAATACGTCATAGTACAACAATCTTGTTCCGGCGGCGGACCGGCCCACGGCAATTTAGCTATTAAACCCAACCGACAGACAGACCTTCTATGAAGTACTTTAATTTTCTGAACAATTTATTTATTAACATATTGATTAGTTGATTTATTTACATTCACTTCAAGCGTAACGAATTTAAGGTGAGGTTCAACACTCATTATGTTTTACGAGGTTTTGACCTAATTTGAAAATCAAGCCGTGCAAAATAGGTACTTAGACATATTTCTATTTCCCAAGTTCTAATATGAATGCATTTGCAAACCAGATGCAACAAGTTTAAAATGGCGGAATTCATTTACTTTGTGTGAGGTTTATCTTTTATCATACTTACTGGCTTTGAGATTGAGCAAGCAACAGAAAAGCCACAGTTTAAAGATATGGATTACAAACAAATACATGAACAATCTGTAGATTTCGGCTAAAGAGGTTTTGCGTATTTGTGGGATAAATACCACAACACAGAAGGAAAATCTTTGAAGTCAAATTCATACTAATCGGAACATCTCGCCTGTTCCTTGGAGCGTGTAGGTATATCTCAACACTAATTTTGACCACAAGGCCACTAAAGTTGAAATAAAAATGTTTTACGACCCATAATATACGTTTTAAAAGCTTTCAGGATGTTCTTTTATTATGTGTTTTGAATATTATGTCTAATGTATAAGCATAATTCATACAATTATTCTTAACTCCACGTGCATACTTCCCAGTGAATTTTATGGATAGGTAAATAAGTTATTATTTGTCTCATGCTTCTACTGCTGTAGCAATATCCCAACTAATGTTTAGACCACAATTCATAAAGTACAGACTTTTCTACTACCTAATGTTTAGGTTGAACTGTATAATCCAGGGTTCTTGTTAGAGCCAACATTGTATTGTATTGTGACGTAAAAAGTGCCCCATTTCACACACAGATGATTTTCCTCGTTATTGTTTTGATAGAGCACACTATAAGCACGTTAGGTAGCTATCTTTTATTCAGTATACCAGGTGTGAGCTTAGATACTGTTTTCTTTTCAAGGAATGGACCTGCTTCCATGAAACCTTACAACTTCTTCAAGGAACATATTACGTAACGTAGGTATAAACAAAACTTGGGCCTCCCAAACATGACTCCAAAGGCTTGGCTTGGCTGAGCTCCTACTTCCTGTATGTACCAAAGTAACTATATGTACCAAAATAATAATTATCCTTAAACCCTGTGAGAGCAGGCAGACAGACAGAAATGCGATAAATCACAGTGGCTGGTTTATAACGAGCAAGTAAAAAAGCATAGTTTTATATCATTGTCCTGTATATTGTGAAAAACACCTATCAATATAAATCTTATAAAATTGATACGATTGATTGCGCCCTTTGTCTAACCAACAATAGGCGATTGAGAACTTACTTAATAATTGTCTGAGTGTCAATTTATAATATTATTAAAACAAGTAATTGGCTTTAATGACATTTCTTATTACTTAGCTTGTAATAACTCAATATACTTGTTGCATTAATCGCCTTAATATTCCATTCGATATGGTTAAGTTCACAACAGGATAAGTAAAACAATACTACATTAATAAGTACTTTTGTATGTACCTCAGCTGAAATGAAAGTAGCTAAATATACGATTGCATGTTTCATGTGCTTACGTATACGTCCAGCCTCTACATTGTTTCGGAAAATCTTTTGTTCGCTTTCCTGTTCTTTTCTTAGTAATAACTTCAAATCAACCTTTTGTTTCATAATGTTAAACTCGCCTGTAACATTCTCGTTCTAACGCTTAAATAGCGTTTTGTTTTACCTCACGACGGTGTAGTTGATATTGCTGGTTGATTTGTTGAGGAAATAAATTTATTCCTAACAGTAAATTTTACGGTGTTCAATATAATTAGGGAAGTAGTTTATAGACCATCTATCAGGGATATTCGTTAAGCCACTGAGCCGAAGGTGCATTTTTGGTAGTAGTGCTTTATTCCCTAAGTGCTACTTATATGCCGTATGACGTGATATTGCATCACAGAATAGATTGGGTCGATCGGGGTGTTGACATCACCGCTGCAACTGCACCGATATGCAGGCGCGCGCGGCAGGGTAGTGTGGGCTGCTCGATTGCGCATCTGTTGCAATTGCTATCGATATACTCGATAGCTTGATCGACTGATGACAAGGATGGATAAAATAAGGAATGAGTATATTAGAGGGAGTTTGAAAGTAGCCAGTGACAGAAAAAATGAGAGGGAATCGTTTATCTTGGTATAGACAAGTAATGAGGAGAGACGAAGAGCATGTAACGAAGAAAGTAATGAATATGAATGTGGATGGACGCAGAAGAAAAGGAAGGCCTAATAAAGTTTGGATGGATTGTATAAAAGACGATTTGAAAAATTTTACTGGTGATAAAGATGAATGGAAGAAAAAGACATGTTGCGCCGACCCTAAATAAATTGGGATAAGGGGCAGATGATGATGGTTACTAAAGCTGCACAACCTAAAATTACCGTCTTGACTCATTTTTCACTCTTTCACGCACAAATTGAGAATCAAAATAATGAAAAATTCGTCGATAATTGGAAGACGACTCCATCACTAGTAACGGCGGCAACGCGTAGGTAGGTAATGATCCTCCGACGGTGATGATGCACCAGCACTGGTAATGTCGCGCCGATGCGCCGGTAATGAGGGCCTTCTGCGCCCGCGCCGGTAATGAGCGCCCGCTGCGCCTGCGCCGTGAAATGATAGACTGCGCAGACGCACAGCCACTTGCAAATCATTTCCAGACGGCTAGGACTGCCGCGTAACCTGTCGAGTAAAAGAATATTGCGTTCGTGATGTGACAACGCAAGCATAAAGGTAGGTACTTAATATTAATGGATATATAGGGTTAAATTTTACTAGTGGCCGATAGCAAAAACTCAGAAACAGCTGGTGATAAGGAACAACTTTTCCCAAGGAAAGTAGACAGAAATTAGCAAAAAGATTTAGACCTCCCAAATCAAATCAGCTGATCGGCAATTTTGTATGGTACTAATTTATTTTTTCATATTTTGACCTATGTTACTTGGGGAAAGAGTTTCCTTATCACCAGCCGGTTCTGAGTTTTCGCTATTGGTCACCAGTAAAATTTCACTCAGTATAGTTACTTATTTTTAAACGTGCCAAGTTAAATAAAGAGAGAAGTTTAAACATGAACAGATTCATAGCCCCCACACCAATAAAGATTACCAGGGTCGAGATGTCATGGACGTTATGGAAAAATACAAAAACATACACACAAAACTTAATTTCAGAAACAAATTTCTAAAATTGTTATTTGCTTATCTGCCACAGCCGGAGATGAACCCCGGGGCTTTAAGATAGTAGGCCGAGGCACTAACATTGCGCCATATCGGTCGTCAAATAAGTTTTAATAAGTAACTAATTCTCTCTCATTTTCTCAGCTTTACATAGCAGTGTAAGATTGGATTACAAATCTTTATTATGAACGCCGTATTACGCTGTGTATGAAGTCGTAATAATAAAATATGAGAAAAAACATACTTATTTTTCTAGCACAGCGATTGAAATAGGGATGTACCTGTATGAAATAAAATAAAATAGAAGTTACATTTATCTTTCACTTATTTCTTTTTTTATTCAAAGCTCATATTCTTATTAGATTATTTATTTATATGTCAAATTGCTTTGATCTTACAAACGATTTTATATGACATCTCTATAATCGACGAGTATCGAGTATTAAGTATCGAGTATTGAGTATTTTTCAAGCATTATAATGTCGAAGTGTTTTATTTTATACCAATTCTTACATTAGGCCATTATCTAATGCATTCCTTCTACATTTAAATCTAAACAATGGATACCAGTGGCATAACTTGTACGCATATCGACACTGCAGTCAGTGATAAAAACTGAAATATAGTTATACCAAACATTCTTGAAGTACCTACCTTTTTGCCCACCAGAGTAATTCGTTCTATTATTTCAGTTCAGTATTTTTTAACATATTTACCTAAAGTATATTGTAAAATCATTGTAAACATTGCAAGAAAAATAAAATTTCAATTTGAATTGGCGTTGAATATCTTCTAGTCCCTTCTAGGAATTGTGACTCTACATTTCATAAATAATGTGTTCTCCGTTTTTCTTAATTTTGCTTGACAACTACAAATCTGTATCTTCTTCAAAGGCGTTACACTTTTCACAGACTGGACATGGTCGTCAGTTAAAGGCACGTTTTACTATCCGTCGCTCGCTACTCTTCTCGCACTGCCGCTTTTCTTAGCACTCATAAAGAGTGACCATTAATAGTAATGACCACTATAGTCAACCAAAAATAATTCATTCATATTATATTTTAAGATTAGTAGCTTTTTTACTGCCTCCATTAGTTACACCTACCGACATGGCGTGTTTTGGATCAAGGCTGGTGAAAACACATTAGTGGGATGAAAGCATTTTTGTTTGTTCACAAAGATGTGGCGGTTCTACGCCGCCCGCTACGGATTACGGCGGGCTGCTGGTTGTTTTTCTTGTAAGCCTCCACCCCTTTCAGCTTGCGATGAACTAAAACAATGTTAAGGGCGTTACGCTGTTTTATTTAAGGTCATTTATTGACCGTGTGGTGTAGGCATAGAATAGCATCACCCCTTATCTTTCCCGTGGGTGTTGTAAGAAGCTACTAAGGGATTTGAGAGCTGATGTGTATTGCAGTCATAAGCAACAGGCTGACAACCTCTCACTGTCGTGATACAAAGCCTTAGTCTAAATGACTCAAACTTTCGTCAGACGCGGTGTAAATTCCGTTCTTACAGTTGTTTACGGCTTACCCTGCAAGGGATGTAGGCGGGAAATATACATTTATTCTTTTTCAGTTTCTTGTTAGTAAATTAAATATGCAAAAAAGGAACCACGTCGTATGCGACAGATAAGTCACGCCAATCACGACTGTCCTCGGAATTAGGAACGTCAGATTGAAAGCAAAACTGTGCGTTATCTAGTGTTTACTCTTGTTATCAGAAGCATGGAGTTCTCACGCCTGACCCACTATGCAACTTATCTGTATGTTATCTAAATCACTGATGATTTCTGGGAGTTTATGGATTTTCCTAATGATTTGTTTGCTGTAGAATGTTGGAAGGATATTTGTAGTTCAACTAGTCACGTTTGTCTTAGACACAATAGGTACGTACATATCGTATTGGTACACAGTCTTCTGAATGACTATCAAACTTTTGTCAGACGTGGTGTAAATGTAGATATAGGCGTGATTTATGAATGTAGGTATGTAAAATATATTTTATAATGAAAATTAATAATGTAGGTATGTTCTAGATTGATAGAATGCTAGATTTACAAGTTTGCAACACGTGTAAGTTAATATATAGCGAAGCGATGTTTGAACGTCACATTTGACATAGATAGCGCATCTTTCTGACTCAACGTATGGTAGTAGGTAAACGAATCATTATTAAATGATCATCAAACTCAATGATTAGCAGTTGCCGAAGCATGAAATTAAAAAAATATTACAGCAAGTATAGCACGTTTAAAAATGAATTGCTAACCATATTTTTAAACGAGCGCCAAATTACGCGCAGTTTTTGACTTACAAGTAATATGACAAATATGACGAAAAAACTTTTACGTTGTTTTCAAAATCCTTTATCTGCGTGTGTGTCTTGACAGCGTCAATAATGTTGCCAATTCGGAATCCATTTATTATCTGCGCAAGCTATACCTTTTTTCCTAGTTAAGTGGCCTTTCACTGATATTGTCATCATGATCAAGTCCTTCATACTTCAGTGTCCTGACGGGTAAAAAAATACTCATTCAATGAAAGTGCAAAAAAAAATAGAAAGATAAAGAAAAACTAGAAAGAAAATCGCAGTCACACTATCAAAATATTCCTGACCGCGCACTCGGGTCTCAGAAAGGTTGAACGCTCGTGTAGATCATATTATCTACGACAAATATATTCAAATGCAGTGGAGCTATTGAACTGCAGAGGTCGTGAGGGTATTGGGCATGCGACACTAGCCTTATGTTGGGAAACTATCAAGTAAAGTACCTATTCGGACAAAACAAGGCACTAATAAACATTTCACAAGAATCAGTATTAAAATGAAAAATTGTGTCTAGAGATGACAAATACAATAAAAGGGTGCTCCTTGATTGAAAAAAAATACATCAAATTAACTAAACGGCACTTACCTTAACTACCTACCTATATGAAATAAAATAAAAATACAATTGAAGAAAAATTTTCCTGTTCTTAAACAGCAAATATTGGTGCAGCGAATACGATACTTTGCATTGCAAAAATCTAGCACAGTGATGAATGCAATTCGAAACCTAAAGACTCAGCAAAGTAGACAAATATAGCTTCGTAGTTACCTGAGAATATGACCGACTAAAGTAGCTAAATCAATTTTATAGTTTTGATATAAATATATAGGGTGAAATTTTACTATTGACCGATAGCATAACTCAGAACCAGCTGGTGGTAAGGAACGATTATCCCCAAGAAACATAGGTCGAAATATGAAAAAAAAATTGTGAACCTCCTATACAAAATTGCCGATTAGCTGATTTGAGTTACTATGGGAGGTCCAGTTTTTTTATATATTTCGATCTATGTTCCTTGGGGAAAGTAATTCCTTATCATCAGCCGGTTCTGAGTTTTCACTGTCGGTCACTAGTAAGTAAAATAGATACAACTATACTTTAGATTATTGACAACTATTGTTAGAAAGAAACCAGGATTTTTGTCCCACCGACAAACAGCTACAAAATCGTCTCGCCGCCGCTCCTTGGTGCGGCATGTCTACCGGAGAGGCTGGGCCGTCACTTGCGGTACCAGTAACGCGCGTTTTACGTTGTATCATTATATTTACCTTTAAAATCACGTTTCCCGTTATCAGAGATTGCAATTAAAAAATCTGCCCAAAATCTTGATAAAACGATCACTTTATTGTGCAAACCTAACAGAAAACATTATCATTAATTAGGTATATATCATATTCCTCACTGATTATGAGCTAGTTATACTAATGTAAAAGTAATCTGGGATGCAATAATCCTATAATGGTTTACTGTAAGATTTTGGTGGCAGAGTTCTTATCAATTTATGGATAGAGAGCGCAAAGTGTTTATCATTTTCAAAGGAAAAATCTGCAAAAGAAAAGGGTAGAATCCCCCATGAAGAGCATTTAAAACTGGTTAGATAGAAGTGCAGCGTATTAGGAAACAAACGTCGTCCACGCGTCGTTTGAAGCTTGTTCTAACTGCCTAGGTAGGTACATTGCGAAACGATAGTTAGCTTTTCCGTCTTTTAGCAACGAACTCAGGTATTTTGTGGACGCCGTAGTTTCTAGGTTATTGCTTGTTCGACAAAACTCTATGTATTCAACTTAGAAATGACTATAATCAATAAAAATATAGTTCATAAGTCGATACACGCATGTTATCTATGAAAGAAGTAGGTAGGTAACTACCTACTTTATTTTTGCAGCTTATGTAGAGGTTATCAATTTGGATAAGCATTGTTATTGTTTTGTACAACGAGGAAATATATGAGGCATATTATAATTGGGAGACCTACAGCTTTTTTTGTCTGCGCTAGATTTGGTGAATAAACAAAATGAAAATGCTGCTATAGGCGCGTGGAAGATAGATATACAAGATCATATTTACAACAAAGTGTCTGAAGAGATTCGTAGAATTAACTTTAAAGATAAAACGCTTTAGCTATATGTCTTTCAGATAAGATGCTAGCCACTCGCAAAATTGTCTTGATCTTTGACTTTCATTTTCTACTTATTCCGTTAAATAGACAGACAGATAGAAATTGAGCTAAACATTTACAATATTTAACGAAATCTTACTTAGTATTTTAAGTTTTCAAAGTAGTTGGACCAAGAAATGATACTGAAAGTCAAAACGCATGAAAGAAAATTGCCTAGTGCATGCATCTTCTACAGCAGCATCCGTTGTTTGTTTCAGAGTAAGCGGGTGGGCACGCGCGCGGTGGCGACGACGCCGGTGGTGGTGGTGGCGCAGCGGGCCGAGCGCGCGCGACGCTAAGCGCTCGCCGACGCCCGCGCCCGCACCCGCGCCCGCGTCAGACCATGCGCGAGCGCGCAGTCCGCACGCGCCGCGCCGCCCGACCGCGCGCACCATGCTCAACATGAAACTGAAGGAGCGCCTCGCGCTCACCCTCAGCGCGTTCCTGGTCATCTTCACGCTGATGCTGGTGGTGGACCTGCAGATGGACTACGGCATCTCGGGGCACCGCGCGCCGGCGCCGCTGCACGGCCGCGTGCGGGTGGGCGACGACGCCGACAAGGGCCGCTCCGCGTACATCGAGTTCCGGAAGCGGTTCCTGCAGAAAAGGTGAGGTGTAGTGATCTGTGGTGCTCCTTCGTAAGTGCTGTGTTCAAGTGATCAAAGGATATGCTCATTATCGCCGGTGTTTATGTCAGGAATACTGCAAATGGTGAGTAATAGCGTAGAGACGACACTTTATACAAACAAATGTTATTCTTAAAGTTTTAAATATTTAATAGATACACACATGAATCTGTTGTTATCAAGAAAATGTCAAGGAACGGTCCACATACTCATAATAACACACTGAGGATAAATTAAAATTATCTTATCAAAAATTCAAGCGACGACCCTTTGATAGCGCTCGAACACGATACCAAATAATAATACACATAGACGATAATGACTTCTTAAAGACTAACAACTGTTAACTACTTCTTAATCACTTTATAATTAAATCTGTACTTTAATTTGATAGTTATAACTTGATGGAAATGTTTCGATCGTCGAGAATGTCGCTACGCTTGTTTACAGGCTGTTTACATACTTTAACTCTTTACGTTTAATCGTCTCTAGTCAAAAATATTTGCTAAACGTGTAGAGCTCTAGATACATAGTGTTTATTAGGTACCTACTTAATGAAATTTTTCTAATGCTTACATAATATTTGCCATTTTATTACTATATGTAGAATCTTGATTATGCAGTTTATTCCTTCGTGTGTAAGGCGACTGATGTTGGACGCCTAATGTATGGTTATTTGACAGATTTTGTAGGTATTATATACGAATATTATACGGCATATTATAAAAAAATATGTAAAGTTACATTTAATGAAGTCCAAAAATATTCACGGTGTGTAATGTATTATTATTTCAAAGAAAAGTTGTTCAGTTTTGTGAGTAATACACGCCCCAAAATAAAAATAAATAAATATCCTAGACATTACATACACTCAACATGATCTAGCCAAAAACTAAGCAAAGGTTGTACTAAAAATATTTAAACTTAATTAGGTATATTGAGCTCTATACGGCATATGAAAAAATAACTGCAAATATTATAAGGAATGAATCCATTAAACAGAAAAACTGAAATATATAAAAGGAAATTTGGCCAACCCAATTACCCATACAAACTGACCCAGCCGGCCAACACATTTTGTACGGGTGGTGGAAATTTAAAAGGGAAGTTGTTCATTTTCATGGACTGGTTCACGTCAAATAATGTGCACAATTTTTTTACACCTTATATTTAACCTTTAGATTTTTAAGTGTGTAGGGTATGTAGGAAAGTTTGTCAATATTACCTATGTCTTAGCAAATATATTAGACTTAACTATATTTAACCTATCGCTTATCAGTGCGTTATCAGTCCCTATAGGTAGGTACAACGTGTGTGCTTGTCCGTTTGATTATGTATTCGATGATAACACCACCTCACAAGATGAACTAGATGTCCGATTATTATGTAGGTACACGAATCAATTGATAATTTGAAGTAAGTAAAATCTAATTAAAAATCACTTTAATCAAAATCATTAGCCCACCTATTCTAGGGTCAATCAGTAAGTAGTTAGGTACCACAGTTCAGTCGACATTAATGTTTTTTCAGCGTTCTTCACTAAGTTTTAAAAAAATGTTGTAGAGTAGGCAGAGCGTAAGCGGCTGTAAAAATATAATTATTTAATTAAATTATATGGTATTTTATTGTTATCTTCTGCGTCTTAAAATTTATAAATTGAAACTTTTCACTTTATTAGTTGTAAACATTTGACTTACGGCAGCGGTAAGGCGTCATTTTGACAGCTGTCAAATACGGCCTATTAGAACGGCTGCAGGTACTTGTAGTTGAATATAGGTAGATAATTTGCCAAGTCAAGTCATACCACTAGAAATGTGATAGGTCATGCAGTAGAGCATAGTAAGGCAACATAATACATACTACCTTATAGGAAATGTAATGTATTAATTAAGTTAGAAGCATCTAGATTTCCAGTAATACGGATTATGTAAATACGAGTAGTATGAAAATTATGACATCATAATAATAAAGAATATCTGAATTCTTTAGACGAGATGTAAACATGTGCCTATTTGTCACGATGAGTCAAAATATGTAATCTCTTAGTAATTTCTTAAACAAATGCAGTAAGACATAGGTAAATAGTTGATTTAACAGTTTTTCCTTTACTTTTCTTTATAAGAATTTTCCAGTTTATCCATTGTACTTAGGTACTGATAGTAGGTATTACCTACACTGATTGTTTACCTATCTCATACACGTCACATAAGTAGGTATATGTTAGGTATTCGGTCAGGATGTGACGTTTGGTTTAAAGATATTATCATAGATCAATGATGAGAATGGTACAAATGATCACAGAAATACACACTGCGTAGTGCGTAGCATAAATATTATAATGTCATCTTTGTTGGAGTTGAAATGACAGAAATAATATTAAGTTATTTCATGGTCACGCAAAAAAAATGGAGGAAAACGCGAATTTGGAGTATTATGGGGAAAAGCTCATGCATTTATGAATTTTTAAAAAAGCCAATGTCACTCGCGCTGCTGAGATGAATCTAACGACATCTCACGTGTCAAAATCCGAAGCTGCTTGGGCTCTAGTCCGTGAAAACAAATTTCTTGTCTACATACATACATACCTACTCACGAAAAACATAACTTTCCTTCTGAGGCAGTCGGGTAAAAATACACCATGTCCAAACTTTACATAATATTTGCTATAAATAATAGAAATACTAATTTAGGTGCTTTCACACTTGAGATTATCGCGATAATAAAACTTTTTATCAGAGATTAATCCACAGTTTGGATAAGTGGTAATAAATCGATACATAAGTAGCCTTTTAGGCAAAACAAATTTTATCAGTTCACAAAAACTAACTTATTTATTACATTCGACATTTTCATACCTAACTATTAGAGTAAGTCCAAAGTATTTTGTTTTGTCTCCAAGCAACCGGTTTACCGCGGCTCACTTACCTTTGGCTAAATTAAGCAAGTAATCTCAATGATAATTACCAATTGTACCTATCGATAACACTTTGAAGTGTTTAAAAACTTCTTATAATAACCATAACCATAACAGCTACAACAGTTCACTGCTGGACATGGGCCTCCCCTTCTCGGGGGATACTGCTACTATGTCCCGGCACATACTCACCACGCATGGCAGGCGGATTGGCGAGCGCAGTGCAAGATGTTTTATTCACAAGGGACGCTGCCCTAAGTCGCTTTTTACGCCACCCACGGGTAGAGTTGGGGTGATGCTATTTTAAGCCGGCATCACCGGGTTATATAATATTTAGTTAAATAAGATGATACCCTACACCGACTCTATCTAATATTTTTTCCCACGGTAAATCTATAACAACATAGTTATATCTACACCTACGTCAGTGCATAATCATTATGTCTATAGGCCTTGTTAACCTGTGCTTGTATGATTGTTAAAACATTCATGATTTTCTTAGAAAAATACTTAAAATAATAACATATTTTTTTTACAAAACAATTGTCTAAAAAGTCGAATGATTTTATACTAAGTCATTTAAGCTGAAACGATAATTTTACCGAAGACGAAAGGTTCAGATTGCATTTTATCATCTTTTCCAATCATCAGCTATGGATGTGTCCATACGACAACCTTTTAGGATAGGCCTTGCATATTTACACCCAAGAGTCTATATATTTATATCCTATAAGACTTGTGTTTTTGAAGAATTAATGAACGATTTTAGAAAATCTGACAAATAGTTTCAGTGAAGAAAATTTATTAAGGGTGTGAACCACCCCATAAGACTGAACAACTTTCTCCAAGGAAGTCGCAATAAGAAAAAAAATAGATCTCTCATTAAAAATGTACCAGCCAAGCGAGTCAATATGTATGAGAAGTCCAAACTTTTTTCATTTTTCGAGCTATTTTTATTGCTGTTAATTTTTTAACACCTTATATTAAAGATTGGGTGAAACTTGAAAAATAATACGTCTGCGTCAATAAAAAAATCTTCATGATTTAGAAAATACGATAGTTGTGTTGTAGTTACATTAGCTTGTTGTCGACCTAGTAGATGCTGTTATCTAAGTACGTTATATGTCTTAATCTTGTCTTAATTGTTTATTTCTAGTAATAAAAATCTTAGTTGCTTACTGGCTGGATAAATACAGATTGGTAGAATGGGTAGGATCATGTTTTTGTAGATCTTGTTATTTTCCGATATTAAGAATTTCCGTGATGATATACAATAATTATGGGAATTTTAGTAATTATTACGCCAAATGAAAATATAAAAAAAGATAAGAAAGAAGATTATGATACCTAATTATAAGAAAATACATTTTTCCACTCACTTGTGGAAATTCACGTAGCGTATTTTCGAAATGTGTGAAATATGACAGCTAGCGTTGAAAATATTCAAACAAACTATAAAATATTAAAACGGGGTTCATACCACGACAATATTATTTTAGCTATGTAGATGAATATCTCGTTTTATTATTTTAGTCATTATGCGTGACCACGAAAGTTTAAAGCATGTCATATTCAAACAAATCTAAAATCGAGAATCTTCGCTCCTTTCTTTATTTTCAAGTGGGACTCCAAGTCGTCTAGCGACCCGATGAACCCTGTCAGAGATTTTTAACCGTCTACTACAAGTAGCTGGCCTCTGACATGGTTGTGTAAGGACTACCGCCTAAATGATCATAGACAACGGATTAGCGTGCCCTCCGAAGCACAGAACCATCTTGCTTTTCGGATAATCAGCCTGCAATGTCCTAACCAGACTTAGAACAAATTTAGTAAGCGATAAATATCAACTTTGTGAGTAACCCCAACTGGAATTGAACCCGGAACCTGCGCCATGGGCAGTCGTACTAACCACTGCGCCATATCGACTATCGTCCTAGTCACAGCTCTTCGCCATTGCGCTGAGACTGAGACCAGTGATCTGAAAGTATGCCAATAACCTGACTATCAATATGTTGGACCACAAGTTTGTCAAAATTTATATTTAAGGAAAATAGAAATAAACTGTCTTTTAGCGTTTTGTACATTGAATATTAAAGAGTTTACAACATCGACAAACAGCTGTACTAACAAGCTATAATAACACTCAATTTAATTGTAAGTACTTAGTACTAGTAGTTAATTAGAGAAATATTTAACGCTAAGCGCTTTTAGCAGATTTACCTCTTTCAGTTCTTTACTAAGCAATTTGACTTTAATATTTTTGCTCTTTTTGAGAAACTATCATTTAATTAATTTGCAAAAATAAGCAGTCTTCTACCAGCTGGCTTATTATAGGCACCGAAAAGAGATATTGGTATCTCTCTCGCGAGAAGACTTCAAACGTATGAAAACGTATGGATATTATAAAAACAAGTCAAGATTTTTGGCATATAGGTCAAAAATAAGGGAAACGGTGCGCGGGCACTTATACAGATGGCTCGTTCAGAACTATAGCGACGATTATGACGCTAACTGACGTTACCTTAACTCAAGGTAGCCAAGAAGGTGGTTGCCACGAACGTCATATTTCTTGGATTAAAATAGGCTTAGATTAATATGTTATTCTTGTATCAGATCTGCTGTTTTGATATTCTTATACTTTGAGATTTTCGACCCTGGCTGGCAAGTGACAATTGCAAAAATCCTAAATAAGGTCGAGTGAACCTTCTGAAAACTCTCTATTTTTTGTAGAGGTGTAGAAAAAATCGAATTCGCGGTGCATACCATAAGCATGTTCGTACCAATAAGTATACAAACAGTTGAGTGTGTCGGTAATTGCTCTATTGTCCCGGATCGCATCGATTTCTTTGTTTTAGCAACAATTACACATATCGGCTTACTATTTGCAGATTGAAACAACTCAATGAACTTTTATTTCATGTACAGTACGTAATATGTATGGTAGAAATATTTACAAGAAGTAGCGAGCGATGACATGTGTGTGATCAAATTCAATACAAACAAAATGACTGACGTATTTTCTACGAGATTTCTGAATTAATTTTTCATCATCTTTAGACTAATCTATATAGATTATGTCTCATGGGAAAAATACTTCATAGACTTGTTTGGGTAACTTTTGAATTTGGTTTCTTACAGACTGTACCTACCAGACTGTAAATAAAGTTGTAACGCAAAATTTTATTTAATTTTACGTAATGCGATGACGATTTCTTTGCATTGTAGGTTTCCTACGTCAAGTTAAAGTTGACACAGATTGACCCAAATGGAAATGATATAGTTTTATTTTGTTTAAAATTCTCAACTACGAAAACTTTTTTATGCACATACGTGAAGACCTTTTTACGTAGGTACTTATTGTAAATTATTAAAAATTCCTGGAACAGGTTTTTCTTTATCACTCATCCTTATTCTCCAATGTCATTCAGAATGTACGAAAGTGCCGTTATATTTTTATTTTAATCATAGTTTCACACTTTTTGCCGTGTAATGCCGGCTTGGAATAGCATCACCCCAGTTCTACACGTGGGTGTCGTATAAAACTACTAAGGGAAAATAATCTAGGAAATGGGCTGCAGCGTTCCCTGTAAATGCAACATCTCGCACTGCGCTCGCCAATCCGCCTGCCAAGCGTGTTGAGTATGGGAATGCCCCCCGATAGGGGTACACCCATGTCCTGCAATGGACTTTTGTTGCTATTATGGTATTAAATACAATTTAGCCGTTACTTCCAAATACTTCCAAGCAAAGGAAATCTGAACCCTCCCCTCCTCCCCACTCAATAGCCGTTCCTTTATTCTAGCACAATAAGGAGTACACGGAAACTCACAATAGAACTGAAATAGCTATGACTTTAATTAGAAATTTAATTAGTTGTAAAATGAAATTTTAATTAATTGGAATGCTTCTTTAGATGTTTTGTATGGACGCACGGTATAGAAAATGTCCGGGTAGAGAAAATCTTTATCGTTAATTTACTTCTTATGTATATAGTATTTTATTATATTTGGGGAGCTAACCGCTACTTTCTCAATATAATAAATTGATAGATATTTTTAAGATGTATCTTGGAAGTAAGTGGTAACATGCAAATTTTCTCCACATCCTCAATATCAACAACTGCTTGGGTGTCAAAGTGAATAATGGTACATACAGTAGGGCCGTTCAAACAGGCCATATTTAACAGCAGCCAAATCAAGTTAATGTTGTGACATAAGGTTCTCTTTTTTTAACATATCCTCCAGTTTGGGTGTGATAGCTGCCCAATATGGCCTATTTTAATCGCCGTACTATAAGCGGTTAATACGCATCACATGATTTTCGAATGTTTTGCGGGTTTCGGGTTTTGACGGCAGTGGCTTGTGTTGCATACAAAAGCGAATCAGAGCATCAAATTGCGGCTGTCACAGAATGTCATTGGATTACAATATCATGCGCCGCGTGTCAGATTTACTTAAGGCTAGAAAACAAGGTCTGTACAACTAAATATAAACCGTGTAATTTATGTAAACACTATACAAACATGAGTTATAATTTAATATTAGTTGTAACAAAAGCAGTTAGGTGACGGATATCTGCTAATCTGTTTTCTAGACATGAAAAATACTACCTATTTTTATCTGCGAATTGTTTTGCAACGTCTTGTACAATGTATACCTATAGGCATTTTATGTACTGTGGTCTTGTACACATAATTATTAATTAATCAATTTTATCACTAAATCATGTCCATGCCTACATCCGTCAGACAAAAGCATTCCCAGTGTAAAAAGTTCCATAATAACACAATGGGTGTTAGCAGTTATGTGATAATGACAGATTGTCCTTCGCTTGAATAACAAGAATGTTATCCGCGTCATATTCTTTGATAGAGATATTTCAGCCATTTCAAACATGGCTGTTTTCACACGCATATTATGGCACTATCAGAAGCACATCATTCGTTTAGGGCAGTGGCTCTTAGCTGGCGGTGCGCGGACCACTCAAGCCCTGGAAGCATTCTCTCTTTTCGTGTGGGACACCGAGTCGTTCAACGACCCGATGAACCCTGATGGCAGAGTTTTTCAACCGCCTACTGCAAGTTGCAGGCCTCTGACATGGTTGTGTAACGACCGCCATCATAGATAGCAACCGGGACCGACGGTTTAACGTGCCCATCCGAACCACGGAACCATCTTACTTGCGGACAATCAGGTGGTTCAGCCTGCAATGTCCTAACCAGACTGGGAACAAATTCACAAAGTGATAAATATCAACTTTGTAGTGACCCCACCGGGAATTGAACCCGGAACCTTTGCGTGGCAGACAGGCATACTAACCACTGCGCCATATCGGCTGTCATGTCATTAGTAATTAATAAAATTTTCCACCGCAGGCAGGATTTGAACCTGCGACTTTTGGCATCTGTACTGTCGACGCCTCTACCGACGTGTTAGTGACCAAGATACGTACTTGCTTAATTAGCAGGCTAGGATAGAACCGCAGTAGCCCAGTCATTGATTTAACAATTCAGTATATTCTTTTATAATAATCCTTTCGCCTCTAAATCGATAAATAAGTTTACGAGTGGAAGATAGCTTTATTGTTATGGTTGGTTTATATAGTAATTAAATTATTATTTGAGACGGGATAGCTCTCAACGGCTACTTTTGTTTCTTGTTATTGAAAATACCTGCAAATTCAATAGAAAACCATTATTGTTTGGAAATTAATTGTATTGTTCATTTCCATTTCAGTCTTAATTTTGGAGTGGCTTAAGCTTTTTACTTTTGATTCTGAGTTAGAAGAATTAAGAACTTATTTAATGGGTAAATTGAAAAATTACTTAAAACTAAGTATAAAAGTTTCATTTGTTTTCAGTTGTTGAAACAAAATGAAACGTCCGTTTGTGCGTCTTTTGTTCGATTTTCCACCTTATATCCGTCGACGAAGCGCTGTGCTTTGCCGTTTGACATAAATCGTATTCGTATGAAGAAAGGGTGGAGAGTCGAATGAATGACGCACAAACGTTTCTTTCTTACATTTGGGTAAAAGTTTTATGTTCAGACCGCTAGACCATAAGGTATTAATTTTAGTTTGGAATTAAATTTATTGTGGCCACGCGCTCGTTATGGCAACGATGATGTATAATATTGCGCCGTAGCGTTTATGAGATAAACTGCCCTCTACGACTCCGAGCGTGCTACGTCGTAGCATTCAACGTAGCACGGAGATAGCAGTATACATGTTACAGGCAAAACCCTTAACTAGTCAATAACGTTATTGACTGGAAAAACCAGTCAATTACGATATTGCCTAAGGGCTTCAGTCAATACCCTTATTGACTGGTTTTATCTACTAAAAGCAGTCAATAACGATATTGACTGACGTGCCCAGTCAAAACCCTTAATAGTTTAAAGCAGTGCGGTGCGGAGAGTTTCGGTGTGCGATGCGGCGGGTAGCACTGAATTACGGTGAGTTTATGTGCTTTGCGGCGGAAACAGGTGCGGTGCGGGGAGTTTCGGTGTGCAATGCGGCGGGTAACACTGAATTGCGGTGAGTTTATGTGCTATGCGGCGGAAAGCAGTGCGGTGCGGGGAGTTTCGGTGTGTAATGCGGCGGGTAGAACTGAATTGCGGTGAGTTTATGTGCTATGCGGCGGAAAACAGTGCGGTGCGGGGAGTTTCGGTGTACAATGCGGCGGGTAATACTGAATTGCGGTGAGTTTATGTGCTATGCGGCGGAAAACAGTGCGGTGCGGGGAGTTTCGGTGTGCAATGCGGCGGGTTGCACTGAATTGCGGTGAGTTTATGTGCTATGCGGCGGAAAGCAGTGTGGTGCTGGGAGTTTCGGTGTGCAATGCGACGGGTAGCACTGAATTGCGGTGAGTTTATGTGCTATGCGGCGGAAAGCTGTGCGGTGCGGTGAGATTATGAGCGATACGGCGAGTAGCACTGATTTGCGGTGAGATTATGAGCGATGCGGTGGGTAACAGTGCGTTGCGGTGAGTTTAGATGCGATGCGGCGGGTAGCAGTACGGTGCGGTAAGCTACGGTGCGATGCGGCGGGTAGGAGTGGTTACTGCATAGTAACCGTCAGGATCGATATTATTTAAAAAAAAAGATAGGAGAAAAAGGAGGTGGAATGGGGATAATCAGGTCGTGAGGCGATTGCGCACGCTCACTGAAATGCATCTTATAGAAGATAGAAGATGGAGGCAGTCAGGGTGAAAGTCTACTGTTTCGCTCGCCGGTGGCACTGAGCCCGAGTCCTCGAGTAACCACCGGGTGGTCTATGACTTCTGGGAGGGGAGGCCACGTATATGCTAAGGTCAACATAAGTGAAGAGCCGTCTACGACTTGGGGATGTCCTATGGAATAACAACCGGCGAGCGAGACAGTAGACTTCCACTCTGGCTGTGACCATCTAACGGTCCTGATGGTGTTCTAAGACCAGCCAGGACATACCTATTAAGGGTTTTGACTAGGCACGTCAGTCAATATCGTTATTGACTAATTTTATTAGATAAAATCAGTCAATAAGGGTTTTGACTGAGTACCTTAGGCAATAACGTTATTGACTGGTTTTGCCAGTCATTAACGTTATTGACTGGTTAAGGGTTTTGACTGTAACATACATACTTACATACATAATATCACGCCTATAGTAAGTAGTGGTCCTGTTTACGTTGCAGGATAGGCAGAACGGCCATTTACTACTAGTCTGACAAAAGTTTGAAAATCATTCAGAAGACTGTGTGTCACCATTGTGTCGGGTTACTATAGCAGTATAGGAGCTTTATCAATTTGTTTATTCTAAAATTAAGACTTTTTTTCTTATAAGTAAGGTTAGTTTTCTTAACTGCATGTTTAATATACTACCCTCTACGACTCCGAGAGTTCTACGTCGTAGTATTCATCGTAGCACGGAGATAGCAGTATTAATAGGAGTTAAGGCGAGGAACACACGCAATGTCGGTTTGTGCGTCGTTCATTCGATTATCCACCATACCTGCATATGAATACGGTTTGTGTCAAACGGCATCGCACAACGCTGCGTTGTCTGTCAAATCGTTTGACGATAAACCGCATTCGTATAAAAATAAGGTGGAAAATCAGACAAACGACCTGCAGACACCTTCGTGCTGTGTTCCTCATATAACATAAGTATATGTCAATTTATTTGTCCTAAAACTATGACTTTTCTTTATAAGGTATGGATTGTTTTCTTAACCGCATGATTATGAGATATACAGTTACTGCCCTCTACGACACCGAGATTGCTACGTCGTAGCATTCATCGTAGCACAGGGTTAACAGTAGCAGCTTATAAATATTATACGGGTCTTTCTTTGACTTAGGGCAGGTCTCTAACATTTAAAAGCTATTCTTCTGCTAGCCAGCTGCCATCTATACATTGTTGTTTGTTTGTAAGCAGCGTATTTTGTCAAGAAACTAAGCAAACTTAAAAGCAAAAAGAATTTTGTCATAGACCTAAACAAGTGTAGGGTTTTAATCAAATACCTAGGTTAATGATTAAATTTTTTATTTTATTTTGTCGTATACCGGTTTTTGATCAAAACCAGATTTTATCAAAAACCTGCGACATATATCCTTCATTGCATAAAAATACAAGGAATACAGCGTAAGCAAGGGCGAGGCGTTACAAGTAAAGCAAAATTGTAATTATGTTTGTTTGTCGACAGCAATGGCAGCAACGGGTCTCGCGAGTACGAGCAGTCGGCGCCGAGCGAGACGAGCGGCGCCGACGCCGAGCAGCGCACCCCCGCGCCCCCCGCAGACACCTTCGACGACCTGCAGCGCATCCTGCACGCACAGGTATACATGCAACACGAGCAGCGCACCCCCGCGCCCCCCGCAGACACCTTCGACGACCTGCAGCGCATCCTGCACGCACAGGTATACCTATGTTCATCCAAGGAATGGACAGCAGCGTTCCCTGAGAACGCATAACATATGGCACGGCACTGCAGTTACCATTTCACCTGTCAAGCATTGTGAATATGGCCAGTTCCCCCTGACAGGGGGAGGCCCATGTCCTGCAGACTATATTTATTAATAGGTATCAATTGCTTAATCTTAGCTCGATTAATGTCTCGATCATCCCTTTGATTTCTTCTCCTTGTTTGGAAAAGATCGCTCACAGTGATAAGGCCTTTAAGCGCTTTTAGTTTAAGTTTTTATTTTGTATTTGTTTTTAACTGTGTTTAATTTTGTACTTACGCAGATCCAGGGAAAGGACGACAGCGGCGTCATCGTTCCTCCAACCAGAGACCTGAACGTGCTCCGGCCTGAGAACCCTTCGATAGGGGATATGGAGGACCTGGAACCAACGTGAGTATTGACTTGACAATACATATTTTGTCGAAGAAACTCCTTCTATTGTCGTATAGATAGGACACCAAGTGGACTTGTAATAGGTCCTACAAACTTGGATCTACGGAAAAGACGACTGCCTACCAAATATGCTTCGATAGTTCGTCCTCTATGCGAGTAAACCACGACTGAACCATTTAATTTGAAAGCTTTCTCCTTATACATGTCACCCTATCTCGTATAGTTTCGGAAATATTCGCGTTGTCTACCGTACCCTGTTACAAACGTACCTAGTCTACCCTACTTACAAAGTTTTTGTGTTGCACGCTGATACGTTATACATCAAGGCTTAACGAAGCAAAACAAAGCACCCTACAGGGAAATAATTAAAAAGTGATTGACACGAATTCTTGGAATAAAACAGCAGTTGTTCTGCACGCTTTATGAGAGCGCATTACGCATTATGTAAATGGAATAATAGAAATATTCACCCCGTTAAGAAATATTAATTAAAACTGTTCCGCGAAAAACGACGCAAAAGGACATTACAAGGAAAATTTCCCGAAGTTGCCGACAGCTGACATCCACAAGTAGGATTTATGTAGCGCTCCGCCAGTCGCCAAATTAAATTGTTAGTTACTTTCCCGTTATTGCTGCAATTAAACTTTGATAACGCGAGCGTCGCCGCAGACAACTGTACTAAGTCCCGAGTAATCGCCATTTGGAAGGAACAGCTTTTGTGATAAATTCGAAGGCTTAATGTTCTGTGTCGATATTATGACTAAAATTGCGAAGTGGAGATGTTGAAGGCCGAAAGCGAGGGCGGCTTTCATCCGCGCCGCGGTCTGACGCCGGCCGCTGAAGTATGCATCAAATTCAAACAGGTTGGTTGCGCCCGCTCTCTAGCGGTCGACTTAATTTCTCCAAAGCAAATGTTAGGCGGCCTCGCAGGAAACTACGAGAAAAATGAATAGACCTTCACTTACTGCCCCCGCTTCGATATGTATTTCATTTTATGCTAGACTATAAAAAAAGGATCATAAGATTATACTCTCCTACGGGCGACCAATTCAGTACAGCCGAGAGAAGCGACCTTTCCTTTATCTTGTGAGGCAAATTTCACAAGGCATCTTATTTAAAATCCAGTTACGGGGCCCGCCGAGATAGGCGCGGGTCTACGACAATAAAACTAAATGGAATGAATTCATGAAGGCTTTCCCGAGCGTCGCCGCGATGATATGATGGCGAAATTCATGTATCATATTAGAGGAAGGGTTTCTTTGATACATGGATAATTTGAGCGTATTCTTTCAGAAATTGCCTTATCCACATAAATGTGTTGAGATGAGCGTGCTTTGTTCTCTTAGATGGTCTTGCTCGCTACAAATTTGTTTTTGTTCGGTTAAACGAGTCGGCGCTAGATCGGTGCCATTTAAGATTCTAAGCGTTCATTTGTCCCAGACCGGAACAATCGGACTTGAATTCCCAGCTTGCACGAGCACAATTCACACCGAAAGAGAGTCAATAAATTTTATAGTAGCTGGCGGCTTGATTTCTAAATGCAGGTTATCGGAGCATGCCACAAATCGGGAACGTTACACGTAGGCTCCTTAGTATTCAGTTCGGTGGTGCGCCGTGTCGCCTGAGTCTCGCTGGAGCCTCTAGTAGGCGAATCACGTCCACTTATGTGTTCCACGCAGCCAAAACCAACACGCCGACGGTGGAAAATCTTCCATGTAAATCTCGACGTTAACGACCAGGTTTAGGAGTATGTGGTAAAATTGTGAAGAAGATGTTCGATGGAGGTGTTTGCCATATTTCGTGGCGCGGTGTTTCGGATTCGTGGCACGTCGCGAGCAGGATTCACGTGCATCACTAGGAAACATTACTATAATTAATTGCGTTGGTTTTCTTGCCAATTGTGTACACACGATTGTCCTAATTGATTTATGTTGAAGGTCATGTATCTATCTATAAGTAAAGTAAAGTAGCCTAACCTATTGACAAACTTTAATGATGACGATAGGTATTAGGTTGTACAAATACATAACATGATACACGTAAATTATTTTGTATAATATTTACTTTTATAGCCATACTAAGTAGATAATATTTGACAACTGTGTAAATGATTTATTAAGTTTTTGTTTTTACGGACTTTTCCTAATATGTAAAGTTTGACATAGCGTCACGTAGGTATGTAAACTACCACGCATACAATACATATCAGTCCCCGTAAGTAGCCGCAGCGCAAGGTAATCATTTATCAATAAATAGAGTTCTATTTCGTTAAAATATGTCATATAATTAAGGTCGCTATTATAGTTTTTGATACGAACAATGCTAACTTCCTCTTAGCCTAGCGACCATTGATGTAATTTTCAATTACGTTTGCAGATATCTAAAACGAAGCTTTAGTCGCAAGTCTTCTATAATGCGTTCACATCATGATAGGTTACCAGAATTCATCCATCTGATCGTTGGACTACTCGGTATCGCACACGAAAAGAAAAAGATTAAGCTCGAGAAACGTGGTTACGAGCCCACTTCTCTGCCACTGAACTACTGTTAATAGGTAAGAAGAAGGTCCTATACCACTTTTGACACATTTAATGTTCTTGTTGCAGTGTGAACGCTTCAAACCTGGAGAAGTTCCAGCTGAAGATAGCGCAGCATGAGCTCTATGAAGAGGGGGAGCCGCTAGTGGACGCCGTGCTTAAGGACATGGTCACACTGCCCATCATACATGCAGGTGTTTATTATTTTATTATATTTTATGAATTCATTCGTTTATGAGTGGTAGCGGCTAAGAATTCTGCCAACCCTATTCTACTCAGGGTGATTCGAAAAAGGCAAAGTAGAGTTTTTGACCAATATCTGTCGACCATGATCAACTGTATGGTGGCAGTAATACCACCAACAATAGCATTCCCAAAGAGGATTCATGGCAGGCAGGCGACCGGTCGTAAAATTAAGCTAAATTCTTTTGCTACATGATGTACTATTCAAACAAAACATGTTGCCAAGTAATTGGGATAAGGACAGGAAGATAATGTTGATTCGTGTATGAACGACCGATCCCTAGATCCGTTATAGGTAGCGCGCATGAGCTATTCTTTTACAAATCTTACTTGTATGGAAATTTATGCAGCACAATCGCAAAACATTAATATCGAAATGTATCCTTCTAAACGCATTCCATCCCAAAGCTGGCTGGCGTATAAAATAGCGATGTCTAGCCAACGGGGTACCGGACAGCCGGACACGCTTGTCGTCACGCAATGGATAAAGTCAAGTCGACTAAAAAGTAGTAGTAGTAGCCAAATGTGACACAACTTACAATTTGAAAACTAGGAAAGTGGATAAACACTTGAATGAATATGGATGTCAGAAGAAATAGAATGGAATTTGTTACTCACTCTTCTTTGCAAGTGAAGCCCATAAATTAACATTCCTATATTTTTCAGTTTAGTCGTGATTCTCATTGATTGATAAAGTAGCTAAAACATAAATTGAAAGAACTAGTTCTCAATAACAAGTTTTCTAACGAAAAGAGTCAAATTGAAACCAATAGTACGTTTACAACCGAACCGTCACAACCTTTAAGAATTAATTGTTTGTCGCAAACGTTATTTTCGGTTGAATGCCTTGGGATTCGTACTATTTTTACAAGATTGGTAACATAATACAGTTTCACTTAGAACGCCATTAGGGAAATAAAACGTTCTATTTTTGAAAACGCCTTCGCTTCAATCAGTTCACCTTTTTGTTAGTCTGTCGATTCATTAATTTAAATAAGTAATTTATCGTGAACTGTTTCTAATGATTATCGATCTACGCAACCGTGCGTTGAAACCCTGTCTCAATTAAAGTGTGGGTAATAAAATATTCAGAGCTCAGTTTATCGGACTTAGAAAAGCAATTACCAACGAGAAGTGGACAGGGGCCTTCATCTGACAGCTTCTAAATTATTTTAGTTTAATTTTATAACGCATTTTGAACACACTCGAAACTATTTTATTGCTTCTACAACAATATCACAAAACTATATATGACGTGTAAATTACTTGTCATGTGAAAGCAGTTTTTGAGATTTGATTCTAAAGTGGTCAGGGATCAGGATTACGAATAGATTGGTTTCAGTTTAAATTTTCTTTTCAACTGGGGACGAAACCAAGGGCCAGGACTCAGACCGCATTCAATTATAGAGCCACTCGCTCTGTAGAGAAATAGTGTAAATTCCAGCCCTGGCTTCGCTAGTGGCCACCTGTGCCCTGCGCCTATACTTAGCTTAGCTTAAGGCTACGTATGTATATTAAATGAAGTCGGGTCTGCAATCAGAAGCGGGCTGTGGTCGGACAATAGTGCCACAACAATCTCACCCTTTATTCCAATTGGACCTGAATATTTAAACCACTTAAATGGATTTCATTGTTGAAGCCAACTTTATCACAGAGCCCGAGTAGTACCTGCCTTATTTGTAAGGGCAATTCAATACGAACGGATATTGCTAATCAAATCTGAATTGCTAAACGTTAGATTGTGGGACATGAATCAAAAGTCTGATTTATTAATACGTAATATGATTGGTTTATTATATCTGGCTCGATAAAGATATTGCCATATTTGTGCTGGACCCAGTACCTAATAGAATTGCCCTACCCTATGCTGGTTCTTATTAGTAGGTATAGCAGTCAACCTCAGGCTGGGTTACACAGTTTTTACTTTGGGCCGCTCTTAAACCGCTTGCATAAGACTTACATTGGCTATTTGTGTGTATAACCGAACGTGAGCATGACTGTGCCTTTATTGTGTACTTTTTAGCTTCGTAAATTGTTATTGTATGCTATAATATTATTTTCTTTTACTTGGCAGAGCAAAAGGAAGGCGGTACACAGCTGAAACTCATCATCGACTACCCCAACGGAATCCAAGCGTTGTTCAAGCCTATGAGGTGAGCATCTGATACAATACTTTTTCATGTAAACTACAGAACAATGAACTGAAGTTACTTAGGTATGTGCATAACCTTAAAAGATAGATAAAACCTTAATCTTCTACTCAAATCTAGAGATTCTTCTACTCAAGATACGCCTTGAAAGTTCAGTAACCTTGAAAGATAGGTACTGAAAATAATTCTTCTACTCAAACCAAGATAGGTACGCAGTAAAAGTAACCTTAACGAAGATCCAATTTACATCACATCGTCGCCATAAATCGTCTCGATCCGATAAAAAAATCATACCCAACTACCTAAGCACATGTAAGACGGTTTTCACTAACATCGCATGATTTTGCGGTATTTTGCCGGTCCGGATTTATTACATAGCATTGAACACATAACTTGCATCGCATCGTAAGCTGTCAAAACTCTCTTACCATGTTTAACAGATTCTTACGATGCAATTTCGTAATTATGTACGATCTCCTGATCACCGTTACGGCTGGCACACGACGCTGCATCGCCGCCGTGTGACTAGCTATTTGCATGCTGGCTGTCTTCTTCTTCTACGATCCAAAAACCTACTCGATGAACGATGGCTGTCAAAAACCACAGTATCGTGCGGCACGTGTGCCATCCTTATTAGTACCTACCTACCTAACCGCACCGAAGGGAAGGGTTCTTCCTATCGACTATCGAGAGCATGTCGTGATTTAGTGCCCCCCGGCGACTGATCCCGCACGATATGTCGCCTGGATAACCCCACGAGTCTATAATTTTGCAACTCTCGTCCTGACCGGTGCAAAACTTTAAAGGTTACACTACGTCTTACCCACGTCTCAGGGAATAGTGGTTCGTGTTTTATGGTAATGTAGATTTTCTGAGGTTTATCTCGGGGCACCTATGTTACGATTTATTATTTGGAGTAAAATAAGTTAACTCTTTAACGGTAATGATTTTATTCAAACAAAATATTTTTGAATAAGTAGTCATGAAACAACATAAACATGTGACAGTTCAAAATAAGTACCTACGTTTCTAGTATTATCGCTTTGGAAATAGATACTCAAAATTGAATCCGTCTCTCCCTTACCTTAACTTATTCCCTGAAGACTCGAAAAGACTGACGAAAATAATGCCAATATGAACGAGTTTTCGATAGATACAACAAAAGAGAAAGTGTTAAGGCAGAACTGACGATCCGCGACGTTTCGTCTCGCAATGCAAATCTTCAGGGAACGCCTCGCTACGATGCTATTACCTTTAGGGAACGCCTTCGACGATGCGATACTCCCCCAAGTAGGTTTCTGATGTCTTTTGTCTTGACGAACATTTTGTTTGATCCGCCCGTCATTCCATCACTTGAAGCTTTTTGCACAAAATAGAGAGTTAACAGAAGGTTCACTCAGCCCTATTTCGGATTGTCGCGATTGGCACTTGTTGCAGAGCCAGGGTTGTAACTGTCAAAAATCTCTAAACGTATAAAAATACCAAAACAGCAAAATCTGTTATAGAACGTCATATGATTCTGAGCCAATTTTATATCCAAGAAATATGATGTTCGTGTCAACCTTATAAGTTAGCTTGACTTGACTTGAGTAGTTACTAGTTACCTTGACTTCCCCTGAGCTTCCGGTTATTTCCAGTTTTCGTTAGCCCCAAGCTCCACAGAGAGGACATAGGACATGCCCTACGACGCTTGACGTTTGATATCGCGACGCTTTGGCGACGCTTGGAAACGGTTTCCATATAAAATGTATGAAAATATTGACAAAGCACACAAGCGTCGCCAAAGCGTCGCATCTATGACAGCTAGCGTCAAAAATTAAGAAGAATGTTTGACGATTACTTGTCTGTCAACTGTCATTCTTACGTCCTATGCCCTTCGTCTTTTTGGTGGAGTTTGCGCCTTAGGAGACGTCAAAATCGTCGATGCTCAATACTCATTTCGATTGAAACGTATTCGTTTAAAAGTTGGTTATTGTAATTAGCTGATCTACCAGTTATCTACTAGGGATCTCTTTCACTGGAAATCATAACATCTGTATCAGTTGATCTCTTTAATGGGTAACACGAGATGCTCTTGTTCTGCATATACTTAACATAGGTACATAGGATAGCTCGATTCTACGACATTTTGCTAATAGGTAGGCACCTAATTAGATTTAGATCATTTAAATTTTGGACTTGAAAGATTTCAAGTATACCTATTTCTTTTATAAATTAAGTTTATCTTTGTGAGTAAATGAACGCTGAAGAAATAAATGCAAGTAAGTATTTTGAAATCGGTATTCAAGATTTAGTAAGAGAAAAGAAGATTCTATAAACAGTTTGTTCTAACAGTTATATTAGGTAGGTATACGAACAACTTTAAACTCCAGTCTCTCATAATACCGTACTTACGCAAGTTAGAAAACACACCTTACGTATTCAGAAAAGAAGAAAACATTCAATCTAACAATGGCACTAGTAGGTACAACTAAAAGAACTTACTTCCACTTCAATAACACTTGTAGTTGCGAACAAGCCGCTAAGCCGATGGAGGAAAAAGTTCCGGAAGTTTCGTCAATGGAACCAACAACGCACAACATACTCTAACACGCTCTAACTCTACTTGGGGTGACAAAGTCCGCGCCACTCGGTCTGAGCCTGCCCTACTCTCAACTACACTTCAACAAGTTTTGTAAGAATAAGGATGCAAAAAAGAAGCGTGTAGACTTTTGTCCCTCCCCCGCAGATTAATTATTTTTTTCTCGTAATACGTTACAATTTTGGAAACATTGTGCGTTTATACGCAGCTTTTTATTTATTTTTTCACACGATTTGGTGTTATCAATCAACTTCTAATAGCACGATATGTTTCTTTTACAATTATCAAAAGAAATATTGGTTAAAATGTTTAATAATTTATTTTATCACCGTTTCCAATTCTACTCAGCAGAATATTTGGAAACTGCACTCGATCGCGAAAGTGTAAGATGGGACATGACGAGATAAAGCACGCCTTCTCGGGCTCCGCTACCATACTACGCTATCTATCATCAAATCGCACGGTGATCGAGATATTACATGCTCGTACGTAAGCCACTGCTTCACTTTTATCATAATTATCACATAACTCGGCAAATTTGGAAATGCTTAAAATTGAAAATAAGGTAACTAATAAGACTGTAAATTTTAAAATGAAGTTGATCTTAAAAGCATTCCACGTAATTAGAATACTGATATACGATAAGATAATTAAATATCTAAGCTAGACACTCCATTAACAAGTTCTTCGTAAATTAGTCCGCGAGGCATTAAACTGACGAAAGTGGCGATGAAAAAGAAATTTTGGATCTAACGAAGTGCGAAATGAAATGATACTCGAGACTCGATCCTTAAAGCTCAAGGCGAAAATTGAAACCGAGTGACATAAATCCATAAAGAGCAATATCAAATATCGGCCCTTGATGGAGACCCTTGTCCTCCTCGATCAAATTTATTACAGAGATACCTTAAAAGAAACATAACTTACATTTGTCAGCGGTAATGGAGGTACGTACTCCCGAGTGTAATGACTCGAATGTGGCTCTTTATCAATTTCATGGGAACAAAACGATTAAAGCGGACATAGCGGGTCTTAAATCGTGAATCTGGTTAGATAGCGCGATCCCGGTAATATACGGCAGCGAGTGCCACTCGATTTATTGTCTCTGCTCGGTCCGTAAGTGGGATAGTTTTTAAAAAGAATTGACTTTACATTCCGATTTAGTGGTGGAACAAGCGAGAGCCTGTGCTTCTTGGATTTTCTCCAGGTAGCTAGTAATAGAAAGTGCACTCAGTTTTAAATGTAATTCTACGAAGTTACTTCATTTTAATGTTTTTTACATTCAATGTTTGTTCACAGGTTTCCACGAGATGTTCAAACACTTCCAAATCATTTCTACTTTTCTGATTACGAGCGACACAATGCTGAAATTGCTGCTTTTCATCTAGATAGGTAAGTAGTAGATATTTAAGTTAAGTAATTTATTAGCAAAGGTAACTCAAATGAGTAAAAATGGGGTCCTTACCGCGATACTTTTTTGCGTCAGTATGTGCGAAAGTTTGAAGATTTCGGATTTTCGGCCTTCCCAATAACGTACAGAAATTAAAAATATGCTTATTTTTCAGGATATTAGGGTTCCGTCGCGCGATGCCCGTAGTGGGGCGCGTGCTGAATATGACGACGGAGATCTATGACGTCACGGAGGGTGACATCCTGAAGACCTTCTTCGTGTCGCCGGCAAACAACTTCTGCTTCCACGGCAAATGCTCCTACTACTGCGACACCGGCCACGCCATCTGCGGCAACCCTGACATGCTGGAGGGAAGCTTCGCCGCGTTCCTGCCCGCAGCCGACCTGGCTGAACGGAAGGTAGGTGATCTTTGTATGCTAGAACAACTTCTGCTTCCACGGCAAATGCTCCTACTGCGGCAACCGTCATGCTGGAGGGAAGCTTCGCCGCGTTCCTGCCCGCAGCCGACCTGGCTGAACGGAGGTAGGTGATCTTTGTATGCTAGAACAACTTCTGCTTTCACGGCAATTGCTCCTACTACTGCGGCAACCCCGTCATGCTGGAGGGAAGCTTCGCCGCGTTCCTGCCCGCAGCCGACCTGGCTGAACGGAAGGTAGGTGATCTTTGTATGCTAGAACAACTTCTGCTTTCACGGCAATTGCTCCTACTACTGCGGCAACCCCGACATGCTGGAGGGAAGCTTCGCCGCGTTCCTGCCCGCAGCCGACCTGGCTGAACGGAAGGTAGGTGAACAACTTCTGCTTCCACGGCAAAGCTCCTACTACTGCGACACCGGCCACGCCATCTGCGGCAACCCTGACATGCTGGAGGGAAGCTTCGCCGCGTTCCTGCCCGCAGCCGACCTGGCTGAACGGAAGGTAGGTTATTCATTTATCAAAAATAAAAATATATTTGACTTATTTATGTTGTACACGTTTAAATGCGGAAGTTTGGATTGTCTAAGTATGACATTAAAAATATCCACCAAAGTAGTCATATTTTATACCATTTGAACTATTATCAATTTTCGATCATAATGTTTGCAGGTGTGGCGACATCCTTGGAGAAGATCATATCACAAGAGAAGAAAAGCTCAATGGGAGTTACAGTCTGATTATTGCGAAGGGGTAAGTTTTTTAAAAGAGTTTTTTATCGGGTTTAGTCAGGGAATCCTATTTTTCAATAATCATGCTTCTTCTTTGTCGATTCATGACTTCGAAACGTGTCAATTCTGACGTTTTTCTATTCTTTACTAGCTCCTTGCAAACTCCTTCTTATTGTAAGTACCAAGTTAAAATCTAATTAATGTTATTGGTATTTTCAGGTGCGAGTGACTCCTCCCTACGACTCCGGCCGGCGGTTGCTTGATCTGATGGACATGTCAATCTTCGACTTCCTCACTGGTAACATGGACAGGCATCACTACGAAACCTTTAAGTATGTACTAGATTTGTTTTGGAAATATCGAGAAATTTTATATCCGGAGAAAGTACGTTGTTCGCTCGAAAGCTATAGTTGTATTCCTAACAAAGATATCATTTTTCTTCCAGAATGTTCGGCAATGAGTCGTTTACGCTGCACCTGGATCAAGGTCGTGCGTTCGGCAAGGCCTTCCATGACGAGCTGAGCATCCTCGCACCACTCCTGCAGTGCTGTGTCGTGCGGCACACCACAGTTAGCACGCTGCTCAAGTAAGTATTGAATTCACTAAATGGCATATATATGCATATAAATAAAAAATAGGCATATGTTTTCATTTTTTCTTTAGATGTGCAACAGAATCTTTTACGAGTACAATTATTTTTTTCCCCACAGGTTCCATAACCACACCCCACTGTCAAAAGCCCTGAGAGACTCCATGAAGGCGGACCCAGTAAACCCAGTCCTATGGGAGCCTCACCTAGAAGCCCTCGACCGGCGGGTGACCATCGTCCTGAACGCCATCCGCAAGTGCGTGGAGAAGGGCGAAGTCGGCAACGAAATCGACAACGTATGACCACCGCCTCTGGGCTATGAATAGAACTCAAGACTCGATAGTTCCTTAAGCCCGGGCAGGTCAGATTCTGAGACGGTCACAAGTTGAGAGGTAGAATGTCACAAATAATGGAGTGGCCAGCTCAGATGCTGATCTTTCTCGGTCGAATGCAGTTGAAGCAGTGAAAATGTGGTGTGAAAACGTCAGGGTTGTGATGTTGTGTACTGACAATCGCTGCAGCTCAAGTGATATCATGTGATAGTCGTGGTGAAGGGGTGGTGCAATGAAATGACTCACTAGTCGAACTCTCTCATATTTTATAATGTTTATATGACGTGACGTGACTTAAGACAATCTTAGTGTAAGTAGCAGTTGTAATCAATGCAACGTAATGAATGAGTTATATAAATTGTCATCTTTGGTCCTACTGTAAGACTTTTAGATATAAGCCGTGTTATTACAAAAGGTTCTGATAATACAATCTTTAAAATCACATTTATTTTCTATATGATGTGACGATGTCCAACGGATTAGGTACACAGTGCCTTTTCTTTTTTGTAATAACACGGAAAAATTTAGTGCCAAAGATCGTCCAAATATTGATATCTATCAGCATAATCTTAAAATCATTCCACTTGGTTTTTATTATGAGCCATTGTATGCCAAATGATGTAATACAAAAATGGTTTTTGTTAAATGTGGATCTGCCTTAGAGCGTGGTAAAATTATAGGTACCTAAGTATTCCTTAATGTCTTGTTGTGTATATCTGATATAATATTTTAGATAAAATCTGATAATTACCTATATAATAGATAGCAAATAGTGCAATCAATCTGTACATAATATACGTGAATGCTGGTTTACTTTATTTTTAAGAGAGACTTATATTTAAGCTTACTCTTGCTAGTTTTATTTAATACTTTTTATCTGTTACCATGGCTCGAAGCTCTAGAAGGCACATATCGTAGGTAAGCGAAAAGACGAATAAAATGCTAGAGGTTTCAGTCGCCGTGCTAGAGTTTCAAACCCGGGTGAAGCAGCGTTTACACAAACAGATTTATCGGGCGTGGTTCGGCATACATTGTTGGTTATTATACAGGTGGAATTACAGTAAAATCAAGATATCGAGCAATGTAAACCTACCGCATCCGGCACGCTGAATCATGAAATCTGATATAGTTAGCCTTTTTCTAAAGCTTTTTCTTGATTTATAAAATGGCGGCTGAAACCACTCTTGTTCTATTCGTCCATGGTAAGCGTTTTTGTCTGTGAGATATCTAGACAGATATATCACAGAATACGTCTGATTTTATTTTGTAAGAATTTATGTAAAACTTGTGCTCGTATTTGAGGCTACATTAGGCAATGCAATCAGTCTACTTACTGATAATTTATGGTACAATCATCTTACTTAGTAATTTCTTATTCTTCTTTATAACTTTTGCCATATCAATAAAATACATATCATTAGATCTTACGCCATCATGACACGATTTTTCTCGAGACTTTGATCTCACGGCGTATTTATTTATTCTATGATTATTTATTTCAGGATATTTCGATTCCCGGATTGCGGAAATATGATGCCTTTTGCCTTCTTAGTTTAAACCCGCAGCTGCTTTTAGGTTGATTAAAAAGTCTCTTAGTTAATTCGAGTGATGCCGGGCCTGGCGGTTCCTCGCCTATATTTATTGAATCCATCGGTAATACACAGGAGATAACTTTTAGTGACCGATCCATTGGCGGGAATATATCTTCGTAAACATTCTACTTATATTTTTTATTTTTTCTTATCTTTTTGTTTACATGACGTAGAAATTTTACTTTTGCAACCAGCTTATTCACCCGCTGATATATTGGCCACTAGAAATACTTTAGTATATTTTATATGACTGTGTTTGTATAAGGGTCGACTTGCCAAAGAAGTACCTAAAACTACGATGTAAAGTTGTTGTATAGCTAGACGCGTGGTTCTGTTGGTTGTTTATATGAATTAAAAGTTAAAGTTGTTTCAAGGGATACTGTTGTTTTTCATTTATATCTTTCTATTCTTCACAGATTTCTCATTAACATATTTTGTACATTTCCTGTAAGAAAACAATGTCACTGTTATTATAAGTTCAAATGCCGATGTAACACAAAAACATAATAAGTAATATCAGTAGTAGTAGTCAGTAGTAAGTAATATCAGTAGTACCTATATCAACCTACCCATTTAACGGATCTAGGGTAAGTCCGGGATATATGCCCAACTAATTTTATTATTTTCATATCTTTTTGTCTAAAAATAATAAGCACATGATTTTCATAAATATCCAAACTTTGGACCATTGCTTATTGATTTTGAATGGTTTTTTGAAAACAATGCTATTACTGATCTGTATATTCCAAGTTAAAAATTAAACTGCAAACCGGGATAGATGCCTCACATGCCGTATATTTGCCCCAGAGCGATTTATTTGATGGGGATATATGCCTTTGGTGGGGATATATGCCCTTGGCAAGAAAATAGATATTTTGAACATCCTACTAATATTATAAAGGCGGATGTTTGTATGTGTGTTTGTTACGACATCACGCTAAAACGGCTGATTAGATTGACATGAAATTTTGCACAAGTATAGAAGACTATCTGGAATAACACATAGGCTACTTTTTACCACGGGGAATTGTCTTATTCCTACGGGATCACGCATATTCCGATATTTTTGCAAAGGTGGCGTGACTGAGCCGATTCGCGTTTTAAACGTTTTCGCCGAAAACTAACAGCGACATCTCTTGGCGAGTAATGCTTTCTTCCCGCGTAATAATAGGTTGCAGCGGGTGAAACCGCTGACGGGCAGCTAGTATAAACATACATTTCTTAGTACATATTTATTATTTTAGCAAACAAACAACAACAAAACTGCGTTGTCGCCTTGGCTGGCTGCATCGTCTCTGGTTGGCCGCGTTGCCTCCTCGGCTGGCTGCTTTGTATCTGGTTGGCTGTATTGTCTCCTTGGCTGGCTGCTTTGTATCTGGTTGGCTGTATTGTCTCCTTGGCTGGCTGTATCGTCTCTGGTTGGCCGCGTTGTCTCCTTGGCTGGCTGTTTTGTATCTGGTTGGCTGTATTGTCTCCTTGGCTGGCTGCATTGTCTCTGGTTGGCTGTATTGTCTCCTTGGCTGGCTGCTTTGTCTGTGGTAGGCTGCGTTGTCTTCTTGGCTGGCTGCTTTGTATCTGGTTGGCTGTATTGTCGCCTTGGCTGGCTGCATCGTCTTTGGTTGGCCGCGTTGTCTCCTTGGATGGCTGTTTTGTATCTGGTTGGCTGTATTGTTTCCCTGACTGGCTGCATTGTCTCCGTGACCTGCTGCTTTGTATCTGGTTGGCTGTATTGTCGCCTTGGCTGGTTGCTTTGTATCTGGTTGGCTGTATTGTCGCCTTGGCTGGCTGCATCGTCTCTGATTGGTCGCGTTATCTCCTTGGATGGCTGTATTGTCTCCCTGACTGGCTGCTTTGTCTCTGGTTGGCTGCATTGTCTTCGTGACCGGCTGCTTTGTATCTGGTTGGCTGTATTGTCTCCTTGGCTGGCTGCTTTGACTCTGGTTGACCGTGATGTCTCCTTGGCTGGCTGCTTTGTCTCTGGTTGGCTGTGTTGTCTCTTTGGCTGGCTGCGTTGTCTCCTTGGCTGGCTCGTCGTTTCTGGTTGGCTGCGTCGTATTTGGTTGGCTGCGTTTTCTCTTTTGGCTATTGGCTGCTTTGATTGTCTGATTGACTGCGTTGTCTCTTTGGCTAGCTGCATCATCTCTTGAGCTGGCTGCGTCGTCTCTTTGCTGGCTGCATCGTCACTCAGGCTGGCTGCATCCTCGGACCAAGCAATAATTCGCGGTTGCGTCAGTTTACGCTTATATTTGCTGGGCATTTCAATCTGAAATATAAGACAAACATTAAAATTAGGCCAGGGATATGTGCCCTTAGGGCCACATATCCCAAAATATCGGGGCACATATACTTTTCACGGGATATTTGCCCTTGTCACAAATAAATATAAATACCAATATTTTATTTAAAATTGCCTTATTAACAAACTACATACCTAGTCCTTGTACGTAAAAGAAAGTGCACTTACCTGGTAAATCCAAAGTTATTGAAGGCCAAAATTCGTCCCTAAAGTAAAATTCTGACTGTTTGTCACGTCGCCGTCTAAAACACTCCTACGCATATAAGCACGCGCCAACGCTTTATGGCAGACTGAAGAGGGGAGGGTGCGAAATTGTATAATAGAGTCATTTTTTGTGTGTGTGTTTTACTTTTCACACAACTGTACTGAGGCACATATCCCGCTTGGGCGTATATCCCGGACTTACCCTACGTAAACTAGCTTAACATAAAGTTTCTAAAAATAATCCGTATAAGTTTATCCCTTGCATTAGTAAATATACCACCTACTTGTTAGAACATAAATAAGTTGGATATTTTTTCAGTAGCTAGGAAGGCGTTAAAAAGGGTTTTTTATACATTTTGCAATATCGGTATCTAACCAGATATAAACATTCCAAATTATAAAGACGTAAAAGTAAACGAATTTCGTGGGTCAGTTTCCGCGAAGAAGACGGTGTCGTATAAAGGTCACATCACATAAACCCACAAACACAAAGATACGCGCGTCCGCCATAAAAACTGGAATATGAATACTGCGGATATTCGCTATAACATTTTATAGCTTGAAGCCCGTTTTGTTGCTTATTAAATGCCTTGCTAGTTTCACCTCCACTGTAAAATACAGCGTTCACTGTAAAATAACCGTTTAACTATACCTATAAGTTTTATAAAACGTGCCAACTTCATAGGTAATTTAATAAAAGTTTTTACTCGGATATTGTTTCTTCATCAGTATTCAAAACAAATGAAAATAGTTCGGTGTTTTCAAATAAGTCTTATATCTTGAATTTCTTTGACATACTTAGTGTTTCGAAACAACTTGTAGGTATCCCACCAAAAACATTCTGTAAAAAAGTAGCTAAGTCTCGATGGAGCTGCTTGTTTATCTCTAAAAAGTTATGAAATCTAGACAAAGTCATGCCAATTGCTATTTCTTTATTATCAAAGTTAAAGTTATACGACTGACTATTGTTCAAATATATTTTTTTGTTAGATATGTTACCGGCCAAACCCGATTTTAGGATTAACTAGTTTTTCCTAGGCCAAAGTAGTTTGTCCTACATGCGATTGGATAAACCGGTATAGACTAGGCTAAACCGGTCCGTCCGATGGCCGATAGGAGAAACTAGTTAATCCTAGGCTGAACTAGTTCAGCCTAAAATTAATGAATACGCTTCAGGACAAACTGGTTTGGCTTAGTTAAAAATTATTAAGGCTACAGTGACGGAGCTCTAGAGGGTAGAGGGAGGGTAACGTCGGACATCCTGGAGACATCGGACACTCTAGAGGGTGGGGTGTAGCATCGGACATCCCGAAGGCTCGGACGCCCTGGAGGGACGCTCTACAGTGATGTAGCTCTAGATAGAACGTAAAGGGTATAATCGCACACCCTGGAGGCATCAAACAACTGTGAGGATCGATTGCCCTGGAGGGTGCGGGATAGCGTCGGACACCCTGAAGGCTCAGACACCTTATAGGCCCTGATGCGGGCACTTGCAATGTCGCTGTCGCCGATAGCTCTCACGAGCTGTCACATCACAGGTGTCGTTGCTCTGTGGGAGCCCAGCCCACGGCAGGCAGCGTCCGAGCTTTTAGGGTGTCCGACGCTACCTCGCATCATCCAGTGTGTTCGAGCCTTACAGGTGTTTGATGCCTCCAGGGTGTACGTAGTGCCTCACTGTAGGGCGTCCTTCCAGGGCTTCCGAGTTTTCAGAGTGTCCAATGCTACACCCCACCCTCTAGGGTGTTCGAGTCTCTAGGGTTTCCGATGTCTCCAGGATGTCCAACATTACCCTTTACCCTCTAGAGCTCCGTCACTGTAGCCTTAACCATTTTTAACTAAGCCAAACCAGTTTATAGTTTATCCTGAAGTGTACTTATTAATTTTAGGCTCAACTAGTTCAGCCTAGGATCAACTAGTTTCTCCTATCGGCCATCGGACGGACCGGTTTAGCCTAGTCTATACCGGTTTATCCAATCGCATGTAGGATAAACTACTTTGACCTAGGAAAAACTAGTTTAACCTAAAATCGGGTTTGGCCGGTAACAGATATACCAAAATTTAAATTCCTGTTATATACATATGCAGCAAGCAAGAGTAAAGTTTAAGCTCCCGTAGCTTGTTCAATCTATCAGTTAGTTTCTGCAGTTTAGTCAGTCGCCAACTCACCAACTCGCCAACCACTCGCCACTGAAGTGTAGATGTTCCGTGTTTACATCTGCTACCTGCCAGGCATACGGCTAGTTACTTTCCTGAGTTTTGCTACCTGCTACATGCCAGGCATCCGGCTAGTTACTAGCCTGAGTTCGACACCGACTTTGTACGATCACAGTTTCTGATACACGATGTTGGTACAAGCTGCTGACAGTTACGTGAAGCCAACTGTGTGCTGACGAAGAAATCTTATCTAGTACGTAGTCATTTCTAATACGTAGAAACTTTTGTTAAAATTAAGTAGGGAGCAGTGTATTTGGGACAGAGAGACGTTCGTAAAAGTTGCGAGAATTTATGTAAAATACAAACTTTTGTTACGCCGACCCCAAGTAATTGGAAAAGGGCAGGAAGATGATGATAAACTTTTGTTTTACTGTGATAGTAGTAGCAAACATTTTTACGAATTGATTTGCCACCATGGAATCACTTTGGTTTTTCTTCGACCAGTATAATTTTCCTCCACTTGGTATTTACGCCAGCTAACACATTAACTCGACTCGATGTTTCAATTTTTCTCAATCAAGTGTTCCATTGGCTTCACACTGAGAGGGCGTGGGGGCTAATCTATAACAACAATAGGGTAATGGTTGTGTAGGTATGATGTATGGTCGGATGGTATACAAGTCACTTCCAGCGCAGCGGGTCGTTAGTAATGTCGGTGAGCCAGTGGACAATGCAAGCGCTAAGTCAATGCGTGTTCTGCGTAATTGTTGGATTGTACTATCAGCAAAACATCATCCTTCCCATTTTAGGGTATCGACTGAATCTGCCCGTAATGTCAAAATCCCCTAAAAATTACACGTTTTATAACTTTAGAAATTAGAATCTGTGGCACAAATTAGAGAGTTCACAGAAGGTTCACTCGGCCCCATTTCGGTTTTTCACGATTGGCAGTTTGTATGTTTTATTATTATTTCTACCTATGTTTTTGGAGACAGTTGTTAAGTTTCATGGACTGATTCACCCTTAAAATATTTGCACTTGGTGTTTACTAAGCCAGCTAACACATTAACTTGGCTCGATGTTTCAATTTTTCTCAATCAAGTGTTCTATTGGCTTCACACTGAGAGGGCGTGGGGGCTAATTTATAACAACAATAGGATAATGGTTGGGGTTGTGTAGGTATGATGTATGGTCGGATGGTATACAAGTCACTTCCAGCGGGTCGTTAGTAATGTCGGTGAGCCGGTGGACAATGCAAGCGCTAAGTCAATGCGTGTTGTGCGTAATTGTTGGCTTATACTGGGTGTAACAAAAGAAACATAACGAGCAAAGCAGAGGTCAGAAACTGAACAACTTTCTATAACAATAATCTAGGTATGATGTATGGTCGTATGGTATACAAGTCACTTCCAGCGGGTCGTTAGTAATGTCGGTGAGCCGGTGGACAATGCAAGCGCTAAGTCAATGCGTGTTGTGCGTAATTGTTGGTTTGTACTATCAGCAAAACATCATCCTACCCATTCCCTCTCTCTCTCTCTCTCTCTTCGTGTGGGACACCGGGTCGTTCAACGACATGATAAACTCTGGTGTCAGAGTTTTTCAACCGCCTACTGCAAGTAGTAGACCTCTGACATGGTTGTGTAACGACCGCCATCATAGACAGCAACCGGGACCGGCGGCTTAACGTGCCCATCCGACGCATGGAACAATCTTGCTTTTCGGACAATCAGGTGGTTCAGCCTGCAATATCCTAACCAGACTGGGATCAAATTCACACAATGATAAATACCAACTTTGTGAGTGACCCCACCGGGAATTGAACACGGAACCTTCCGCGTGGCAGGCAGTCATACTAACCACTCCGCCACATCGGGTATCGACTGAAACTGGATATGCATACTTTTTGTAATAAGAACCAATACAGGATGACACTAAAGGAAGATACAGGCCTTAGTTTAAATTGAACAGCAACAAACCTCTACGACGGCTGGTTTAGATACACCTACATGCAACTTCACTGCATTATATTGCTCAAAACGGTATATTTTCCGTAATTATGTTCTGGAATATCCTACGCTCTTATTTAAGACTAAGCGATAAGGGGTTCAATTTACACTTTTCATTCTTAGCTTGTTTTAAAAACAGTTTACGTTGATCCCTAATAGGGGGTAGGGTGCGTTGCTGCTCTCTCTCTATCTTTCTTCGTGTGGGACACCGAGTTGTTCAACGACCCGATGAACGTTGGTGCTAATAGTAAGAGTATCATATGGTGAAGGTGTTAGGATGGTGTAGAATACTTATTGTAAAACAAGTGAAACCTCGGGCGGAAAGCTAGTTGTACAATAATACCATTCATCTGAAGTACGTAGGTACCTACGTCTTTTGTTTAACAAAGTACCGATTGGATATAGAAGGAACTCTTTGGTCAGTGACTTAGTTGTAGCCGGACCTCAAGGAATCCAACGTTGTTGTTACAAACTCTAGAGTCTGGAGTAACTTTGTAGACTAACAAACATTATGTAGATTGCATGTCCGATTCGGTCTTCGATAGTTGATGACCAAAATCTATACTTATTCGTAGATATGAACTATATACGACATTATGTAGTTTCTTAGAGCAGTAAATAATAACTAAAATGTTACATTTTACTTTCATGAAAAATATTTACGATTTATGAAATCGTTCCTCGTTCCTCGTAGACATTTTCGTAGCAGGTCTACGCCGCGCCGTAGCAATACAATGCCGGTTTTCCTTAAAGCACATAATGAAGATGTGTGCCCTGTAGAGTGCTATTGCCGTGTAGGGGTAGGTGATAAATCGTCCAAAAACAATAGTGCATAGGCCTGGCCGCTGTTCGTCGCGCCATCGACACACATAAATCAGTGTTCCAGCGCCGCGCCGTATTGTATGGACCGCGCCTCTGCTGCATACCGCATAGCAACTCGAATACCAAAAATACTAAACGCTGCTACCTGAAATGTTGCTAATTGTAATACCGAAGCTTGGATAACGGTTATTGTTTTATCCAATCGACGTCGCAAACCTGAAGACAAACCTATAACTATAAAATATCTGCTGCCTGTCAAGGAACGTTGACTAGGTACTGTTAAACGTCTTTGCAATACATACCATTATTTTACTATTAAAAAAACTAGTCTTAGTTTGTCACACACACCAAATCACACAGAGCAGCGTGCCCCGATCAGTTAACTGTGACAGTCAAATTGGAAAGCCCCTTTTTTACGCCATAAATAATTGTCGGAGTCGATTTGTAGATTTATGGTTATTAAAGATACGTGGCTCAGATACGCATGCCACAGATTCATTTGCATGGAAATTGGGACCTTGCTGCCCTTTCCTGCACTATACAGATATAATAAATCATACATAGTGTGCTGTGTGGCATCGGCTTAGAATAGCATCATCCCATATCTTTCCTGGATGTGAGAGTTGATGGGTTTTGCAATTTTAGGCGACAGGCGACCTGTCACTACGGTGATACACAGTCTTCTGAATGACCCTCAAACTTTTGCCAGACGTGGTGTAAATGGCCGTTTTTAGGGTTTCGTAGTCTACTAGAAACCCTTATAGTTTCGGTAAGTCTGTTGTCTGTCTGTCATAACTCCGTCAGTTTTTATGCTATCGACATCAAATTTGGTGTGAAGATAGATCGTGTTGACCCAAATTTAGAAATGTTAAGAAAAAAATATTTTAAATGTTTTTTGGACCCCCTCCCATACAAGTGAAAGGGGGCAAAAAAAATTATTTCTCTTGTAATAGGTATTGAGTAGGGTATCGTTGAATAGGTATTTTAAAACTAAGGGGAGGTTTCTTAGAAACAAAGTCACTAAAATGTTTCTGTCTCGAGATATTTGCTTTTAAAAGGGGCGTTTTTGAGCCATAATTTGTTCCAGCTGTAACTCCTAAAGTATAAACGATAAAAATTTGAAAATATATGGAATATACTTCTCAATTTGAAGTTACCATGAAAACTATAACGTATACTGTACCACGAGAAATTTCAGAAAAATAAAAGTTTTTCTATTTGCGGTTGGTAATCATACAGCTGCAAACAAACCAGCAACAAAATTAACTTTGTAACGCTGAATAACTTGATATTTAAACATTGACTACGAAACCCTAGTTGTGGGCATGTCTGACACGCTCTTGGCCGGTTTTTTACAGCCGTTTACGCAACGCGTACCCCACAAGGGATATAGGCGTGATATAATGTATGTTTGTATAGTGTGTGTTCATAGTCAGGCTCTAGTGTCTACCCTATTTGTTACTAGGCTACACCTACTCAAATTAAACTGTTATTAGAAAACACCAACTGTAATATTTAACAATTATAAATGATGATACAAACATAAAATCAAAAAACCAATAAACTAAATTCGATTTAAGTCCTTAGTCCTATTGCAAATTTTCAATTTGCCTGAAGTATAGTGTACATGTTCAAAGCACAAATTAGGGAAACGGCAAGCAGGGCGCTTTTACAGATGGCTCACTCAGTACGCTTACTGACTTTAATGTCAGAGGAACTCGAGGTAACTAACGTCACCACGAACGTCATTTTTCTGGAATTATAAGTGGCTCAAAATCACATGACGTTCTTGTATCAGATTTTGCTTGTTTCTTTGACAGTACGTTGGCTGTGTAACATAACAAGTGACAATCGCAAAAATCCTGAATAGGGTCGAGTAAACCTTCTGTACACTCTCTATTTTGTGCCTAAAGCTTATTGTTCACTTTTCTCTGTACAGATAAGCTATTGCAAATCTTCAATTTGGATGAAGTCTTTTTGCTTTGTGTACACATGTTCATAGTATCAGAATGCTCAAGACGCAAATTCATAGCGTCGCATATAAATTGGAAACAGTATGGACGGACATTTACATATTTTCGTGGTCAAAATGTAAATTTCGTATTTGCAATGATACAGAAACAATATAATGCAAAAAGAATTTGAAACAAAATTGCTTGTAGCTGTTTTTGTTTTGTCTTGCAACTGTGTTCAAATTCATATTTTTTAGCTCGTATATCTCTTGAATTTTGCTGCACGGAGACTGACACTCAAAATTATATCAATTTATGAGAGCTCACCGAACTTCAGCACCAAGTCTGTCTCGAAGAGCGTTCCGTCTTCATTCTGAAGATATTCTGCAATATAAATTATGCAGCTGACCTGGCATAACTTGGGAGTAGTCTGATCAAAGGTGGGTTTCAGTGTTTGATTTTCATTGGCAAATGGGGTTGGCCGGCGTTTGCCAATCCCCACGCGCCGCCGCACTCCTCACACAATTTGCCTGATTATATCTCGATACCAGCCGGCCGACTCAAGACAGTTAATTAAATTAACCATTCAAAGACATTAGTGAAACTAGATCACTCTTAATAATTTGAAAATGTTGTCATTTTATACATTTGGTTGTTTGTGATGAAAATACATACTAAAATCAGCCAACCAGTTGAAAAACTCTGACACCAGGGTTCATCGGGTCGTTGAATGACTCGGTGTCCCACACGAAAAGAAGGAGCCGATTACTGTGATTCCTGAATACTTTAGTTCTTATTTCATCAAAGTCAGTCCAGATTTTCAGAGACAAAGCGTTGTAAAATCACACTACGCTTTTTCAAAATACTTACTCGTACAGGCGATCGTGTGAATCGTGCATCGTGACGTCACCATCTTGGAACCTTGATTGGCGAGGTTCGATTTTTATTTGTTTTGACCATACCTTAGATTCATGCTATTGTCGGTGAAGAAAGTTTGGAAAACCGTAGATACCTAGTTGATTATAGAATCTCTGGAAATATTAGCCTGATTTTGATAAACTAAAACAAAAATATTCAGAAATAACTGAAGATTAGCTTGTGATAAGGTGGGTGAATCTTTGAGAGGTCAGAATTTGCGGTCACACGTTAATTGTTTCAAAGTTATAAGATTTACAGAGTTTAACTAATTTTCATATGAAAGAATGTTTAATTGGCTATCTGGAAAGTTAAATTCCATCCACAATATATAAAATATATTTAACTAAAACTTGATTTGAAACCTGAAATCGGGGGTAAAATACGCGTTCTTCGCGTGTCAGCTGTTCCAAAATTCAAACACGTGTAGAATTTTATCTAGCTGGACATGATGGAATATTTTACCTATTAAAATAATCCTTATATAATGTAGATTTGTAATAAATTATAAATAGTACAATATTTAACTGTGTTCACCGATAAAACTGTCGTTTTATGTTGGTCACACGTTTTTGTGTTTTCTGACCGCGTGGTCTTAAACGACTCGTATGTTGCAACTAAGAGAACTATTAGCTAGGTCTTGTTTCCTCCTTCTGCCAGGAACTCTTCGTCATCTCAGGAGAGGAAACAAGTGGCTCCTTGCACTCCCAAAATAAAATAGGAGGTTTTCAGTTTTCAGGTCATATTTTTATACTTGCGTCAGGTCCTTTTCCTGGGCATGTTTTCTAAGTGAAAGAGGTATTACAAAGAAATTATTCTTTGAACATAATGTCACATATTTCATTGAGATTTAAGATTTGTTTACAAATTTTGATCATATTTAATGGTTTACGAATAAGTCACAAAAAACATAAAATTCGGTCCTTTGACTGGCGCCATTTGACTGGCATTTTCTCCAGTCAATGGACATTTCTTACCAGTCAAAGGACACATGTTATTTAATTGATTAGTTTTGTACTCTTTGTGCATACTTTCGTGTTTTGTGGCGTGTCTACAGAGATGATCATAGCACCACCCCATGTCAGCCCAGTTTCTGTGGATATTGGTGGTGCCCAATGGTCGTGGATATTAAGGGTTTCTAGGAGGTGAGCAGCACCGTTTGCCGTGTTGATAGTCTGAGTCACTCATCAATTATTATGTGTTTGGTTAGTTGCTTAGGCTGGCTGCGTTATGTCTCAGGCTGATTGAATTGTCTCTCAGGGTGAATGTGTCATCTTTTAAGCTGGCATCGTCGTATCTCAGGCTGGCTGTGTCGTGTTACATGCTCATTGCATCGTCTTTCAGACTGACTACACTGTGTCTCCGGTTTATTGTGTCATGTCTCAGGCTGCCTAGTGTTGTCTTGGACTGGCTGCATCATATCTTAATCTGATTACATCGCCTCTAAGGCTGACCACGTCGAATCTTTAGATTAGACTGACTGCGTCGTGTCTCAGGCTCATTGCGTCATGTCTCAGGCTGACCGCGCTATGTCTCGGGCTGATTGCATCGTCTCTTAAGCTGTATGTGTCGTCTTTCAAGCTGACTTCGTCGTGTCTTAGGCTGGCCGCGTCGTGTCTTGGGCTGATTGCATCGTCTCTCAGACTGACTACGTCGTGTCTCAGACAGCCTAGTAGTCACTTGGGCTGGCTTCATTTTGGTGCTCGTTGTACCTACTAATGTATGGCTTTTACCTATCTAGAGCTGCACAACTTTAGTCAAATCACCATAGTTACAGAATTACACGTGTGTTTGCTAGCAAGACGTTTCTTCATGTATAACTGATTGACTATACACTGCATTATTACGATGAAATTTCTGCATTTGATTGCTCTAGTTTTGCACAAAACCTACAGCCATTATACGCTTCATTGTGTTTCAGCTGTCTCCTTCATGTCTCAAGCTGGCTAATTCTTGTCTCAGGCTAGCCTCGTTATGTCTCACTGACTGCGCTGTGTCACAGGATGCCTAGTAGTCACTTAAAATGGCTGCTTCTTATCACAAGCGCACATTATTTTGTTTTTTTTTTCTGCAATTCTGGCTGCATCGTTTCTCAAGCTGTTCGCATCTTAACTCAGGCTGGCCGCGTCGTGTCTCAGACTGACCGCGTCGTATCTCAGGCTGACCGTGTCATGACTCATTCAGACTGACTGCGTTGCATTACAGGTACAGGCCACTCGGGCTGGCGTCTTGTCTCAGACTGATGGCTTCGTGGCTGTGGCTGTCTGCGTGATTTCTAAGGCTGTCCACATCGTATCTCGGGCTGGCCGTGTCATGTAGCAGGCTAGCCGTGTCATATCTCAGGATGATTACATCGTCTCTCTGGCTCACTGCTTTGCCTCTCAGGCTGCCTATTGGTCTCTTAGGCTGGCGGCGCCATATCTCAAGCTGGCTCGTCATGTTTCAGGTAGCCTCGTGGTGTCTCTGTTGCGTGCCTGATTGACAGCGGCGTCTTTTATTTCAATTCTAGTTAGTTAACCCTCGGCGTGCCTGGTGAAAAAAAGTTACATGGCAAGCCTGGTGGGTCTGTGAGACCCTGATTTAATTAATTTTTTTCTCCAAAAATCGTTATCAATTAGTACTATTTATGATTTTACAACAAAATAAACATGTTTTTTAGGATTTCAAATAACATACATGTTAGAATCAACCATGTGCTTTAAGAGAATGTATGAGTGAACTTTTACCTCCTAACGGACGTAGCAGGCGGAGGGCCTCAATTAGCTCACTACAGTATGGAAATGAGAGCGGTTGCGCGCGAAATTAACGGAATTTTTAAGTTAACTTTTACTTGTTAACTGAGGTAGTGGGCGGAGGGCCTCAATTAGTTCACGATGGTCAGCTACTGAGAGCGGTTGTGCGTGAAATTCAAAATACAATGAATTATTACAGTTTAATGGCTGCGATGGGTCTCACAGACCCACCAGGCACGCCGAGGGTTAAAAGCAAATTTTAAGAGTTTCAGCTCATTTTGTCCTTTGACTGGCGCAAAATGTCCCGTTGACTGGCACCTCAAATTTCAAAATTGAATTTTGATGAAACGAGTGGTTCGATTTAAGTGATTTTTTACTAATAACTTCGAATTAAGGTCCTTATAATTATGCAATATTAAAATAACCATAAAACGAAAATATAAAATTCGCCAGTCAAGGGACCCGAAGAACGGTTTTCAAATATTGACCCAGGTGCATGCCTACTTTAGGAATTAAAGTTGTGTCAAGGGTACGGGTTTTTTTCGCGTTGTACACTTTTCTTAAAAATGTAGGCTGCTTGTAGGCTGTCAAATATATTTTATAAAAATTCATTCGTATACGTAATAAATTGTAAAACATTTATTTATGTAAAACAATAAGGTAGATATTACAAGGTTGCAGATACAAATGCATAAAAGGTATCACTGAATGTTGCCTTTACGGGCATGTACATGCGGACAGATAGGCATATAAAAAAAAAACATCAAACATGTGTAAAAATATAAAAACTCATACCTATGAAATAAATAAATTTGAAGTAAAATCAAGTACAATAAAACAATGTCAACACATACGTCAGTAACTTGTACTCAATGAAAAATGGACGACAGAAGTCAATTTGACTTAGGCCAAATATGGCCCGGATGCACTTTTTTGCACAAACAATGAATACTTAGTTTAATCATATTTGGGCTGTTTAAAATCAAATGACATAGTAAGACAAAATATGTTTGTAGAGTATGAATCCCTGTATGGATTTATGTGCTGGGTATTCCAAAGAATTAATTATTTTAGGACTAGTATGGAGTGCAGTGCGACCGCTCACCGTATGTGACTCCCTGAATATTTGACAACGGTTGAAAGCCTTTGCCAGACGGCATATAACGCAATAATAAAACTTCATGCAGCTATTGTTGTAGGTAGCTGTTCATACACTATTTTATCTACACTCTACACGAAAAACTATGAAAAATAATTAAAACCCTCGCACTGCACTATGACGATTGCAAGCCTATCTACTGAACCACCAACTGAACGACTTTTGTACATAAGTAACTTTTTAACTAAACGTTAAAATGGAGGCTCATAAAAACTGAACAACTTTTAAAATTAAAAAGCATTTATCGGTAAATATTAATTCGAAAATGATTTGAAGCAAAGATTTAATAATAAATAAGTCCTCATAATTTCAAGTGTCGTCCCGCCCGGGTGACGTTTGTTTTTTTTATTTGACTTACTGTTGACTCAGGAAATAAAAAAGCGGCATATTCTCTTTTTTTTAATACTAGACATTACGTTCCAATACGATTCAAATTTTAGTATGGAAATTATTTTTTAAAACTGTATATTTCTTAATGCAGTTCATTACGTACCTGCTTTCGATTCTGTAACACGAATATTACGAAATTTGTGTAGATAAAGTATGTTTGTAGAGTATGAATTTCTGTATGGCTTTATGTGCTGGGTATTGTAAAGAATTAATTATTTTAGGACTAGTATGGAGTGCAGCGCGACCGCTCACCGTATGTGACTCCCTGAATATTTGACAACGGTTGAAAGCCTTTGCCAGACGGCATATAACGCAATAATAAAACTTCATGCAGCTATTATTGTAGGCAGCTGTTCATACACTATTTTATCTACACTCTACACGAAAAACTATGAAAAATAATTCAAACCTCCGCACTGCACTATGACGATTGCAAGCCTATCTACTGAACCACCAACTGAACGACTTTTGTACATAAGTAACTTTTTAACTAAACGTTAAAATGGAGGCTCATAAAAACTGAACAACTTTTAAAATTAAAAAGCAGTTATCGGTAAATTTTTATTTGAAAATGATTTGAAGCAAAGATTTAATAATAAATAAGTCTGTAGATCCTTGTGCCGTTTCCATGTTGATAGTAGGTGTAAGGTAGGTACTCACAGATGGATGGTACAATAAGAAGTCCTTTTCACGATTCAACACCAAACAGTTTATTAACTAGCACAGGCAGAGCAAAGCATAACAGTTCAGAAGGAGTAAGCGATAGGTAAGATAGCTTAATAGTATAGCGATACAATATACAAGCGCACGCGGCGTACGTAAGAATTGCAAGCGAGCGACACAGGCTTGTCGTCTGAGTGTGGAAGGCAGACTGGCCGCCGGCGAGCCGCGCGGGCGCAGGGCGACCGCGGGGTTGGCGCGGGGGATGCGCACAGTCATGGCGGACAAAGGATTCTAATATTTTGCGCGTCTCCATTGCACATCCGTTATTATTATAATAGATACGATATCGGATTAGTGTTTCTGTACTAGTATTTATAGATGTAAGTAATAGGTTAAGTATGGTGTATTAAGTAATAATATTCTAAGTATATTTGTATGTAATAAATAAAATAATATATATGTAAATATATTATCTATATGTGTATATATGTAAATGATATGTGGTGTGGCCACCACATCACTCCCCCCCAGAGCTTTGCTAGGATTTAAAATAATTTGGAAACCGGACTCTGCGACCTGATCGAGTGACGGTGATTGGAGTTGGACTATCGGGTTCGCCGGTAGTCTGTGGTGTTCTGGAAGGGGTAGCTGTGTCTTTGGGTAAGTTTATAGGTGGTTGAGGCTAGGTTAGGTTCGGGTCAGCAAGCAGATAGGCCGGCTTTAAGCGGTCTATTGAAACTGTGACAGTTTTACCCTTTACCATGATTTTATAAGTTTTATCATTACGCTCGATCACTTGAAACGGGCCAGTATATGGTGGCTGTAATGAGCCTCGCACTGAGTCGTCCCGTAGAAATACGTGACTCGAGGTTAAGAGATCCCGGAATATGAAAGATGTATTATTATTTCGGTGACGAGAAGCTGGTGCTGGGCGAATACGTGCTGCAAATAGTCTCAATCGGGTGATAAGCTCCGTAATGTCCGTGGAGTGGATAGGAGTCTCATCAAAGAATTCGCCCGGGAGACGTAATGGTTCGCCGTAAACCAACTCGGCTGAAGACGCCTGTAAATCGTCTTTAAAAGCTGATCTTATTCCGAGCATGACAAGGGGTAATGTCTCTACCCAATTGTAGTCCGCGTGACACATGATTGCCGCCTTTAACTGACGGTGGAATCGCTCCACTAGCCCATTACACGCTGGATGGTAAGCGGTTGTGCGACGGTGTTTAAATCCTATCATTTTTCCTAAATATTGAAAAAGTGATGATTCAAATTGCCGTCCACGGTCGACGATATCCTTTGGGCATCCAAATCTGGAGATCCATGATATTAATGCTTTGCCGACCGTTTCCGCTGTGATATCTGCCATCGGTGTGACCTCAGGCCAGCGAGTGAAGCGATCCACCACCGTGAGGCAATAACGAAAGCCTTGGGATGGAGGAAGGGGGCCAACGATATCCACGTGGATGAAGGCAAACCTTGCGCGAGGTAAGTCGAAGGTGCCCAATGGAGCTGATACGTGGCGGTTAACCTTGGCGTTGGCAACTTATGCACTTCCTTGCCCATTCGACAGTTTTTCCTCATGCCAGGCCAAACAAATCTCTCGGCTACCAACTGGTGGTTGCCTTGGCTCCTGGATGGCTTAGGCTGTGGAGGCTGTCAAAAACTTGCTTTCTGAAGGGTGGCGTCACAAATGGTCTAGGGGACGGGGTACTCACGTCACAGTAAAGTTCAGTGTTACTGCCGGGGAGTTTGAGCTTCTCTAAACGGAGTGATGATTCACCATTTAAATATATAGCTAATAATTCTCGATCATAGGGCGAGTACTTTTGCTGTGTGGGACTGAACTTCCTTGAAAAGAAGGCAAGTGGTTGCCATTGTCCGTCTTTAAATTGCTGCAAAACTGCACCCATAGCAAGGTCGGATGCGTCTGTTACCAGCGCAAGCTTTGCTGTACAATCTGGGTGTGCGAGTAGTGCAGCATTAGATAAGCTCTCCTTACACTGCTCAAAGGCAGTGAGAGTATCACCCTTGATATCGACGGGATGGGATGCTTTAACCGAACCAGTCAGTAAGGCATTAAGCGGGGCTTGTGTTATAGCAGCGTTTGGCAAAAAACGCCTATAAAAGTTAATCATGCCCAGGAAGCGCCTTAATGCCTGACTGTTTTAGGGATCGGGAATTCCTTGATCGCCTGCACTTTGGTATCAAGAGGTTCAGTGCCAGCTTCTGAGATTCTGTACCTAGAAAGGTAACCTCACTCACTCCGAACACACATTTAGAAGTGTTGATGAGGATGCCATAGTCCTTCATGCGGCTGAAAAGAAGTTGAAGGTGCTGTTCGTGCTGCTCCTCGTCTTGTGAGAACACAGAAAATCGTCTAGGTAGCAATAAACAAAATCAAAGCCTAGTCATCTCATCGACGAATCTTTGAAAGGTTTGCCCTGCGTTTCTTAACCCAAACGTCATATAGGGAATTCGAATAATCCGAATGGGGTGCTGATGGCTGTTTTCTGAATATCGTCGGTGTGGACAGGGATTTGATTATAGGCCTTTACAAGATCAATCGTGCTGAATATTTTGCAACCAGATATGCTATGCGCGAAATCGTGGATGTGGCGGATGGGATAGCGGTCTGGTATAGTCCGTGCATTTAACATCCTATAATCGCCGCAAGGGCGCCAGCCATTGTCCTTTTGGGAGCCAAATGTAAGGTGAAGCCCAAGGACTCTCTGACGGGCGCGCTGTGCTTGGCGAGCATCAGGTCAAATTCAGCTTTCGCGATTTTAGCTTATCGGGTGCAAGACGGCGGGGAGTGCAATATATGGGTGGTCAGGGTCGTTCTAATGTGGTGAACGGTGTTGTGCATTGGGTACGCAAAATGCCTGAGGGCGTGTGATTTCGGGAACACTCAAAAGTTGATGAAACCTGTGTCGCCGCCTGTTAAAATTTTTACAGAGCATACATCATTATTAGCAACGGAAGCATTAGCAGTTAAGGTAGTGGTATTATCAACTAATTTTTGGTTACGACAGTCTACCATCAGGTTATAAAAGAGAAAGTCAACGCCAATGATGGCTTTAGTGACATTAGCTACAGTGAAACGCCATGGAAAGTTGCGTCTTAAGCCTAAATTTAAATTAAGCTCGATATAACCATAAGTTTCTATTGCGGTTCCGTTGGCTGCACACAATTGGAAGTCCGTTTTGGCACGTCGCTCACGTAACGCAGAACGAGGGTAGACGCAGAGATCGCTGCCGGTGTCCACCAGGAACTGGGTCTTCGAGCTGCGGTCGTGAACGAAGAGGCGACCTTTGGAGGTGGGGCAATCGTCAGCCGCCATTAGCGACTGCCCTTCATGTTTCCGCCTTCTTGTAGTCGCATGGCTGGATGCATTGGTTGGCCCTGGGTCCAAACTTGGAATGATACCAGCAAACTGGATACTTGCGATAGCTGGAGTGAGAACGGGACCTAGGGCGTGAAGATGATCTCGTACGGCGATGCTGACGACCTTGACGGGCGCTGGGCCTGCTACGATCTTGAAGTTGCATCGACATCTTCTCAACCATGTTTCTTAGTTCGGCGATTTCGCTTGTGATATCCTAAAAGGTGGCGAGACAGCTGACGTCGACGCTACGTTGTGAGGTAAAGCGATGTCTTGAGTTGGTCTGCGAGGTCCGACAAGTGCTCCAGGTCTTGAGAACGCTGAGACACCAAACCGCCTGGATGGTATTGGGCAGTCGGTTGCGCCATAAGGTGAGTATGAAGTCCTCAGGTACATCAGGTCCTGCCAGATCCTGTAGATGGCGTAAGAATTCAAGGTTTGCGATCACCAAGTACCTCATTGCTGAGCAGTTGCTTGATCTTCTTTTCTTTTGAAGCCGAAAGTCGCTGAATGAGCTTGCTCTTAATTTTCTTATAACGGCCTGTAGTTGGTGGATTCGTGATGATGTCTTTCACTGCCTTAGCGTGGTTCATATCTAAGTTGTTGATCACATAGGTGAATTTTATAGCATCATCATCAATGCCCAATAAAGTGAATTGGCTTTCTAAAAGAGCAAACCAGATTTCAGGCTCATCAGGTGAAAACGGTGGTACTTTAAGTTGCATCCGATGTGTCGCACTATGTTCGTCGTCCGACGGAACAATGGGCACGCGCGATTTTCTCTTCTTGCGGCGTGGGTTTTGTTCACGTTATCGGATTTGACCGTGTCGGCGCTTGGAGCGAGCTATCTTCCTCAGTATTTTTCGTTTTAGGTTTCTTGGTAGGGTCACCAGTTGTAGATCCTTGTGCCGTTTCCATGTTGATAGTAGGTGTAAGGTAGGTACTCACAGATGGATGGTACAATAAGAAGTCCTTTTCACGATTCAACACCAAACAGTTTATTAACTAGCACAGGCAGAGCAAAGCATAACAGTTCAGAAGGAGTAAGCGATAGGTAAGATAGCTTAATAGTATAGCGATACAATATACAAGCGCACGCGGCGTACGTAAGAATTGCAAGCGAGCGACACAGGCTTGTCGTCTGAGTGTGGAAGGCAGACTGGCGCCGGCGAGCCGCGCGGGCTGGGCGACCGCGGGGTTGGCGCGGTGCGCACAGTCATGGCGGACAAAGGATTCTAATATTTTGCGCGTCTCCATTGCATCCGTTATTATTATAATAGATACGATATCGGATTAGTGTTTCTGTACTAGTATTTATAGATGTAAGTAATAGGTTAAGTATGGTGTATTAAGTAATAATATTCTAAGTATATTTGTATGTAATAAATAAAATAATATATATGTAAATATATTATCTATATGTGTATATATGTAAATGATATGTGGTGTGGCCACCACAAGTCGTCATAATTTCAAGTGTCGTCCCGCCCGGGTGACATTTGTTTTTTTTTCTTTGACTTACTGTTGACTCAGGAAATAAAAAAGCGGCATATTCGTTTCGTTTTTTTGAAATACTAGACATTACGTTCCGTTACGATTCAAATTTTTGTATGGTTATTATTTTTTAAAACTGTATATTTCTTAATGCAGTTCATTACGTACCTGCTTTTGATTCTGTAAAACGGATATTACGAAATGATTGTAGATAAAGTATGTTTGTAGAGTATGAATCCCTGTATGGCTTTATGTGCTGGGTATTCTAAAGAATTAATTATTTTAGTACTAGTATGGGCTGCAGCGCGACCGCTCACCGTATGTGACTCCCTGAATATTTGACAACGGGTGAAAGCCTTTGCCGGACGGCATATAACGCAATAATAAAACTTCATGCAGCTATTGTTGTAGGTAGCTGTTCATACACTATTTTATCTACACTCTACACGAAAAACTATGAAAAATAATTCAAACCTCCGCACTGCACTATGACGATTGCAAGCCTATCTACTGAACCACCAACTGAACGACTTTTGTACATAAGTAACTTTTTAACTAAACGTTAAAATGGAGGCTCATAAAAACTGAACAACTTTTAAAATTAAAAAGCATTTATCGGTAAATATTAATTCGAAAATGATTTGAAGCAAAGATTTAATAATAAATAAGTCCTCATAATTTCAAGTGTCGTCCCGCCCGGGTGACGTTTGTTTTTTTATTTGACTTACTGTTGACTCAGGAAATAAAAAAGCGGCATATTCTTTCTTTTTAATACTAGACATTACGTTCCATTACGATTCAAATTTTAGTATGGAAATTATTTTTTAAAACTGTATATTTCTTAATGCAGTTCATTACGTACCTGCTTTCGATTCTGTAAAACGAATATTACGAAATGAGTGTAGATAAAGTATGTTTGTAGAGTATGAATCCCTGTATGGATTTATGTGCTGGGTATTCTAAAGAATTAATTATTTTAGGACTAGTATGGGCTGCAGCGCCACCGCTTACCGTATGTGACTCCCTGAATATTTGACAACGGGTGAAAGCCTTTGCCGGACGGCATATAACGCAATAATAAAACTTCATCCAGCTATTATTGTAGGTAGCTGTTTATATTCCACAAGAAAATAAAACTCGTAAATAAAGATCCCAATTTAAAATTATCTATGACATCAGAAAACTGTGCAGACTTACAATCACTTATAAAATAGTGTTATTATAATGTACTATTTCTATACAGTCAAACCATTTTAAGAGTATTAGGAATAGGTAAAAATTTTCACAACACAACTAACTAAACATGTATAAAATTTCAAAAGTTTTCATTATCCAATACAACAATATTTTCATACAACGCGCAATTCTTATAATACAAGTAGGAAACCAAAAATTGGGAATTGAATGGCTCATTACTTCAGTGCTCCTAAACACAGCCAATCTCGGCGGCCATTCTTTGACCAAAAGTAGTACTTATCAAACTAAATACGCCTTCCGTCGCTTAGACTATAAATACGTACCAACCTATTTTAATTTGGGATTTTACAAGATTACAATTCTCCTCCGCACGTACTTGCCTAATTGGCTTACAACTTTGTACTTAAATGTAACAGATCAAGACATTATCAAGGTATCAATTACAATGCTATTTTGATTTCACAAATTCAATAGTGTTGATTTACATCTAAATTTGTAGGTATCTAGCGTTTCTATTTTCTATTGCCTGGTTTAGAATAATTCATGGGACGTGATCTGATCTGAGCTCCCACTATCCCATATCAGACTAATTGCCTGCGTCCGTCCGTCTGTCCGTCCGTCCGTCGGTGTCAAGTGCCTGCTAGCAAATCTAAACAAGTTATTTTGAACCCACATAAGCGTTAATAGTGTTTAGCTATTTGAAAGTGCTTCGTTTAATTTAAAAGCTCGAGATTTTGTGTCTTTTAATAAAACATATAAATCATACTCACTCTGCTTATTTAATACATTAAAATTTGTGTTATCAAAAGTCATAACAAGTTGTTCTTAAATGAACATAAGTGATTGCTCAAAACCTATAGTAAATATATCGTATAAGTGCGAGAACAGTAAGAGCAAAGAAGTTATCAGCTTCTTTCTCTTTTACTTGATTTTGAATTTTCTTTTCAATTTTCCTTTCAGTTTGTATTTGTAACAAATCAATTCGCCACAAAATATGGCAAAACATACGCCAAGCATGGCTAACAAACCGTAAAAACAAGCTGCTAAAGTTGCCATGCCAAGTGGCTGGGCTTCCTTTGCTGTCTGATCTGTGGCGCTATGGAGCCTCCACTCGCGTTGGTAGTCGTCTCTGATCTTCTCTATTAATCCAACCGCAGCGATGTTATGCGTGATGTCGTTCACCTCTGGAGCCGCCGGCCAGCCCGCGCGCATCTGCAGACACACTCCAGCACGAGATACAGGATCCTTCAATACTTGCAAAGTCTTACCAAACCATTTAACTAACATTATGTCGGTCACCAAAAGAAATCTTTTGCCTTCTGCAACTTCTTCAATGTAGATAGGTATGTCTGCCAATGAAAGAATTTGATAGCTTTCTGCTCTCGGCGTGTCTTTGTAGTAGTTTCGAAAGACTTCAACGCCCCCGTACCCGGGTAGCTGGTCTACTGCTTCTTCGAAAGTATTTAGTGGAGGTTCTAAAATTTTACTTTGTAAGCCATCAACAAGATCGCCTTGATAACCAATTCTTACGATCATACAAAACCATATCCACATAACAAACATACTGTTCACTAACCAGCATTTTGTCATAAACTGAACTTCTTGACCAAGAAACATAATAAAAGCCATGAAGAATATTCCTCTCTTCCTTTCAGGTTTGCAGAGTGCATATCGGCGGATTATTTTAGTTGCCAAAACAAATACAACAAAAGACAAAACAATAAATGGAGAAATATCTGAGAAGAAAGGCAGCAGTACTTTAGCCCATGCATAAATTTCACGTTGATTAGGACCACACCAATATACGTCTAAAGTTTGATAGACATATGAAAACTGAGCTCTAGGATATCTTAAATCAGTTATTAAGATTGCTGGCGCAAATACATCGGCGATCCCATTTACGAGATCTCCAAAGGATCCCGTTCCGTTACCATTTATAAAAGTTCCAATACCACCATGATCCTTCGAACATGCTACATCAATTGACGCATTTAATTTTTCTATGACTAAATTAAGTGCTTGTCCGTCAATTCCACTTATTGATAAAACAGTGTCATTATCTTTTTCCAGCAAAAGATAAGGAAGAAAATGAAGGAGTGTTACTCTGACTGGACAACCATAGAAGTTTCTGAACTTTCTTGGAAAGAACCCTTCACTGACGTTTAAGGGTACAGCAGTGTAATTGTCGCATTCGCCAATTCTGTATGGGTAATATGTCCATAGCTGGACTTTGTTGGTTTTATTTTCGGTGTTCAATATAACTATATTTCCAATTTCATTTCTCCATGCAGTTTCTGTAGCTTGATTTAATTTATTTTCATCGCAAGCTTCATCCATTATGATAAGTATTACACGAAGGGGTATAACAACATATTTCTTTATACTCACAGCAATATATTCAAAATCTTGTGGTGTACTGGCGATAAATACGGTTTGCGTAACACGACTGGTAAAGAAAAGGTCATATACGATGTTTGAGCTTTTATCGCCAAAAGAGGCTGTTACGACAGAACCTTTATACTTATTAGTAAAATCGTTTTCTTCAATAGCATCGCCTTCTCTCCACAAAACTAATGTGATATGTTCAGGCTCATATTCAGTATGTGCTATGTCCAATGCAGTTTGTATCAGATTAAACATTACGGCACTTCTTGCCCTTATGGAAACCACTGTGTCAATTAAATTGAAAATTCCCTTTGCATTAACATTTGTAGATATTCCTGTATCTGCATTGTCACAGATATTTTCATTATAACTTACGTTAACTTTAGAATAAAAGTTATCATCTGTTTTGTCTTCGAAACTTAAATCTTCACATGAAGATCTATAAATAAACACGAAAAGAAAAAGTAATATTGTCACAACCACTACAAACTTTTGTATCATTTTAATACGTATTTTTATGGTCTACTTCATTTCACGATTTGAAGTTATCATAGTAAGTATAAATGATATGTGACACAAAAGTATTGTGCCCGAATCGTCGACTTTGTTTATAATTATAAGTAATACTGTGAAATATATGAAGTTTTACATTATGGAAATCAAATAAGTACCTATAATTACGTAGTAATAATGGATGAAGCACTACTCATGCAAGTTTGCATTTGGATATTGTAGAGCAAATAAATAATTACAGTGTAGCGTTAGAACGTCACCTCCTCTTGAATTATCTACCCATCAATATTATATACCTTTCCACCGTAACTTGTAATTGAAATTATACCAAAGAAATCATTCTTTTACCAGTGTGAGGAAATCAAACATTTATTTCCTACTCTCATGTTCTAAGCTATCCATGCTATCCCATTAACATATATATTAGGTAATGTACATTTGTGAAATATGGGACTCAGGGTTATATCTAAAATAAAACATTTTCATATTATTTATTTACCTGACAATTTATAAAATTGCATTTCAAACACGACAATACATATTTAAGGAATTAAACGAGAGGTAGTATAAAGTAAGTTAATAATAATCTTTTAATTTCGATAACAGATAGTAACAACAAGTGGTATGGACCTACACTGATTTTCTAAACAGAGCTATTAAGAGCAATCAGTATAACTCAAAGTTTATTTAACATACCTACTGTTTATCATTATTACATGATAATATTAACTGCTGATATTTCTATTAATATTACATAAAGCTTAATAACTTTCAGGGTAGTAACTGACATTCAAATAACAGAGAAAATAAATTAATATAAAAGAGTCTTAAGTCTAAATAATATATTCTAGCGTCACCTAACATTACCTTAAAATTATAACATAGTCTATGAGTTTGTGAAAAGATAAAAATAGTGCATATTAACACTTAACATTTCATAATTGTGAAGACACATTTGGTTTGTAATATTTTAAGTGTGTAACATTCAAAGATGTGAGAACGAGAACAAATAGGTTCCTCCTTAGCACTGATCGGTTTTACTGCCCGTAATTTACTTACTCTTTTTTTAGCTGGTTACATAAAAAGTTTATAAATAAAAAAGTAGATTGTACATTATCGACTAGTAACTAATGCCATTAATGCGTATGTTATTTAATATGACAAGTAAAATAAATTTAATGATAACTTACAGACGCTGATGGATGATATACATTTTAATTTCTTTATTCTTTAGTATTCAAACTATTTCAAATTTGTACAAAATACCGTAATTTTGGAAGTGAAAACAAATTAAGTATTAAAAATGTGATAAAAAGGTACGTTTGGTAAAATTAGGTATTTATTTTGAGTAGGTGTTGCTTTAGTTATAAAATACCTTTTATCATAGCCGTTAGTAAATTCAATCAGCGCTATCTAGCGAGAGAACGGATAACTATTAAGAGATGGTTGCGTTGCTTAGTACGGTAGAGGTCACGGTGCAAGTTCTCAACACCCCACACAGATGGCGCTAACCACTTAGCCTCCTCGCTGTGTGAACACGGCATCGAGCAGCAGGACGGCACCGTTGATGATGGCAAGGGACGCCTTCGCCAACTGTTTCTTCGACCATTCGTCGCTTTTTCCTTGGAAACTGTAAATTTAATAAACCCGCAATGTTTAAAATAGGTACGACATTAATTTCAATACAGGCCGTGTGGTGCCGGCATGGCCATGTGGTGCCGGCAGAGTAGAATAGCACCACCCCCTCTCTTTCCGTGGGGGTCGTAAGAGGCGATCGAGGGATAAACCCGACCCAAACAGCCAGGGTCAACCGTATGGTGGCGGTTAATCCACCACAAAAGCATTCCCAAGGAGGGTTGACGCCTGGTAGGCGGCCGGTCGTAAAATTAAGCCAAATCCTTTGCAACACGATTTTGTGTTCAACAAAACGTGTTGCGCCGACCCCAAGTAATTGGGATAAGGGCAGGAAGATGATGATTAATTTCAGTACAAAAAGACTCAGTTTTGATTTTTAGCGACAGACCCACATAGGTACCTACCTACTTGTGTATTATTTAGATAAGTTTTGCTTCATTCCTTGAAAATACAGGAATGTACAGAACAATAAGGGAGTGATGTAAACATGCTATAAATAAAGACCATCAAAAGTGTCCCAGTTGTCATAAGGACTGCCTTCAGTAACGCCACGGGTAACTATCCATTCATGCTCCCTAAATGCAAGGCCCAACTGTAGCAGTTGCAGTGCACTAGATTTTGCAGAAAGTACTACATATTTAGGTGTGGAGGTTGACCAGCACTTGAGATGGGACAAACATATTGAAAACCTTTGCAAAAAAGTTAGAAGTTTGGGTTACGTGTACTGTCAACTTAGGAATATCTTAACAGAAGAACTTTTAATCAAAATATACTTAGCGTTGACCCAATCACTTATACTTTATGGCATAATAGCTTGGGGTTCTTGTGGTACTACTTATATGAAAAAACTAGAGGTAGCCCAAAAACTTAATTTAAAAATCATAAAAAAGAAACCACGGATGTTCCCTACGGATTTACTGTACCGGATCTCAAATGTGTTATGCCCTCGTAATCTTTATTTATGGCAAGTTGGCATGTTTTTTTCGAAAAATATCGCAGACTTTCCTTTGAATGAGCCATTACGTAATAAACGCGAACACACCAAACGCAAATACAAAGTTCCCTTTCGTTCTACTAACTTCACCACTAACCATTACACAAGTATAGCACCGCGATTCTATCATCTTCTTCCTAGTTACATAGCAATAAATTTGGATCCAGTTCTTTTAATAACTCCTTCAACTTTTAAAAATTTAAAAGTAAAATTAATGTCTTACCTTGTCGCACTAAACAGAAACGACCATAAGCGCTTATGGGGAAACTTGAAATTATAGAACCTGCATGTGTCTAATTATTTTTATTGTTTAAGTCTATATTTTATATTATTATCTATGTAGTTTATTTTCATTTCTTTAAATACATTGCCTTGCATGTTATGATTATTATAATACTTTACTTCATAAAAAAAACTCGTATTGTTCAGACTGCCAGTCGAAAACAAATTAAACCATTATTTATAATGTAAAAAAAAAGAGTAGTTAGCCCTAGCGCAGGCCTTGGCCTTTTTGGGCTGCTATATTTAAGACACCGAATAACAAATATACGAGTGCTTTTTTCTACATTTATATTATCTACGGTGTAAATGAAACGCTTTTTTTTTTAATAAATACAAATACAAATACTGCAGTGATTTCTATAACTCGGAAAAACCGGCCAAATGCTAGTCGGACGGACGCGTATGACAGGTACGTTTCAAAGGGTGCTGTAGCCAAGTTTGAGCCAAGTCACCACAATATAGAAATAAAACTTACTCTTTGATAAGTACTGCTCCAGAGGCTACGAAAAGGGCACAACCAATCAACGAGTAGAAGATGTCGATGCGCTTGTGAGACGGATGCTGCAGTACGTATCCTGTAACGAGGTGAGAAAACCTTGTAAATTGTTTTTTTTTTTTTTTATTTATGATGGGCTTACTCTTGACCCCAATCTCACCCTACAGCAGAGATGGGATCTACGGTGGAGCGAGCTTGCCCAGAAGATGCCTATTCACTCTAGACTTAAAGAGATTCAGGTTATATGCATCGGAAATACAGACGCAGGCAGGAATTCCATTCCTAGCCGTGCGCATAATGAAAGATGATTTGAAGCGCTTAGTGCGTAATGTGGGTATATCAACTAAGAACGGATGGTAGCCGGCCGTGCGTCTGGATGTCCGATAGAAGAAAGGAGACGGTGGTATGAGCTCATGCAGCTCACGCGCACACTCTCCGAAGTACAATGTAGAAGACCGATAGGCAAGCAACCTTGCGGCGGTGAGCCAGGCTGTGAAGCTTGGTCGCCACCAGTTTTATCGCCTATTAATCTCTTGGCTCTGCGTTCCACCGAATCCAGTGCAGCAAGTTGGTATTTAGCCGAGCCATCCCAAAGGTGACAGCAGTACTCCATGCAAGATCGGACTTGAGCTTTATAAAGAGTTAGAAGCTGTTCAGGCGTGAAGTACCGCTTGACTTTATTCAGGACGCCCAACTTTCTAGCTGCAATTTGAGCCTTGGACTCGATGGTGGTGCCGAAGTTGAGGTCAGAGGACAACTCCATGCCAAGGAGTTGAAGAGTGTTGGTCACTGGAACAGATGTACCCCGAAGTAGGAGAAAAGGTGAAAGGACTCCTTTTGCGGAGAAAAGACACGCCTGCGTTTTGAAGCATTAAAGCTGACGAGATTGTCTTCGCCCCACTGGGAGACGTTACTTAAAGTCAGGCTAGTACTCTTAATGATAGCCTTTCTCAATCTTTGGATTTCATCACCACTTGATACTTCGCAGAATGATATTTCTCTGTGAAAGTACTGTCATCTGCTTACCCAACAATTCCTGAAGATAGAAGGTCATTGATGTGCAGCAGGAAAAGCGTCGAGAGTACAGACCCTGAGGAACTCCGGCGTCAATAGCCTTGAGGTCAGAGGAGCACCCGTGGAACGCCCTCGGCGGAAGCCATATTGACAATCACTGAGAAGATCATTGTCTTCGAGGTACGAAAGCAGTTTGCAGTTCAGAACTCTTTCCATAACCTTACAGAGTACGGAAGTGATGGCGATCGGTCGATTGTTTTCATTAATAAGTTTTTAATGTTGCTGTATCGAGCATCTAGCTCGACCGAGGTCTAGCTGTAGTAGGTACTGATGGTACAGACTTAAATACCAGTAGATATACTAGCAGTCAGTCCAATAAAATCCCAAACTACTCACCAGTCGCGGCCCCGGTGAAGATGACATGATAAGGTAGCCGACGAACTGCCGGTCACCAGCGTACCGGTTCTCACGTCTATGCTAAAGTTTGTGGGCGAAGAGGGCCACTCTCATTGTGTTCGTGCTTCGCGTTTGGTCTACTCTACATGAGGTAGCCTACGAACGTGCTGGTCACCAGCATGCCTGTTTTACGTCTCTGAAGTTGTGGTCGTGGAGCGCGACACTCGTTGTGTTTGTGCTTTGTGTTTGGTGTACTCACCAGCAGCGGCTCCGGCGAAGATGATGAGATAGTCTACAAACGTGCCGGTCACCAGCATGCCGGTTTTCACGTCTCTGTTGAAGTTGTGGGCGTGGAGGGCCACACTTATTGTGTTCGTGCTTCGGGTTTGGTCTACTCACCAGCCGCGGCTCCGGCGAATATGATGAGGTAGCCGACGAACGTGCCGGTCACCAGCATGCTGGTTTTCACTTCTCTGTTGAAGCTATGAACGTGGAGGTACACACTCATTGTGTTCTTGCTTCGGGTTTGATGTACTCACCAGCCGCGCCGCGGCTCCAGCGAAGATGATGAGGTAGCCGACGAACGTGCTAGTCACCAGCATGCTGGTTTCCGGGTCCGTATTGAAGCTGTGGACGTGGAGGGCCACACTCATTGTGTTGGTGCTTCGAGTTTGATGTACTCACCAGCAGCGGCTCCGGCGAAGATAATGAGGTACCCGACGAACGTGCCGGTCACCAGCATGCTGATATTCACGTCGGTGTTGAAGCTGTGGACGTGGAGGGCCACACACGCGCAAGTCAGCGCCTGGAATATTGCAAAAATTACATAATTAGTTTGATTTGTTGTTTTACTAAAGGTACTACTCTACAAATAACACATTTGATCACAAAACAGAGATTTTACAAAAGGTTCACTCCGTCCTATTCCGGATTTTCGCGATTGGCACTTGTTACAGAGCAAGAGTTGCTTTGCTACTGTCAAAATATCGAAGTATAAAAATATCAAAACAGCAAAATCTGTTATAGAACGTCAAATTATTCTGAGCCAATTTTAAATCCAAGAAATATGACGTTCGTGTCAACCACCTTCTTAGTTACCTTTACTTCCCCTGAGGTTCCGGTTATTTCCAGATCAGTAACCGTCAAAATCTGTAAATCTGTAAAGGCGCCCCACGCGCCGTTTCCCTAATTTGTGGTTTTACCTATCTTTATATGTTGGCTTAGATTTACAATATTTGTTTCGCCATTTTACCAATATAAAGATAAGATGATTTGTCCAGTAATTATAAGTAGGTACCTAAATTTGTTTATGAACTAGCTAAACCCATATAGATATGTAACCATCAATCGTCAATTGGAATTGACCCTGAGTAACCGTCATACTTACCTACATAACATTAGGTATTTTAAGGCTACGCATATTACAATATCTAGGTACTTAAATTAGGAAGTAGCATCCTACTCACAAGCCTACTCACAGCTAAAATCCTTACAATGCGGTCAGTAAGGTGGGTGACGTAATGGATCATACACAACACAATCGTTTATAGGCTGACATGACGCGATTTTACACCGACGGCGGGTGGTTGGGTGATGTCAGAGTTATAAGCAGGCGCCGAGAGGCCAGCGGAGCGGCAACTTGGAAAAGCGAGGACACACCAATTGCTGATATATGTACAAGTACTTTCCAAAAAGGATTGTTGGTGTACCTACTAAAATAAGGCATTTTTTCGTTATATGTTTATATAGTCTGACATGACGCGTTTTTAAACCGACGGCGGGTGGTTGGGTGATGTCAGAGTTATAATAAGCAGTGAGAGGCCAGCGGAGCAGCAACTTGGAAAAGCGAGGACACTCCAATTGCTGGTGTATGTACAAGTACTTTCCAGGAAAAAATGTTGGTACCTATACCTACTAAAATAAGGCAATTTTCGTTTATATAGTCCGACATGACACGTTTTTAAACCGACGGCGTGTGGTTGGGTGATGTCAGAGTTATAAGAAGGCGCCAAGAGGCCAGCGGAGCAGCAACTTGGAAAAGCGAGGACACGCATTGCTGATATATGTACAAGTACTTTCCAGGAAAAAAATGTCAGTATACTAAAAAGGCAATGCTATAAAACAAACTTAATAATTAATAAAGGTTATTTCATAGTTTTTTTTATATTTTAACGACTAACCTTGTTAATTTAAGATATTGCATCGAAACGTCGAGACTCTATAAGCCTCGACTTAAATTAACAAGGTTAGTCGTTAAAATAATAAATGTGAGTTAACCTTGTTCATTAAATATTTCATAGTTTATTGGACATAATATACAATGCAATTATACGACTATTTCCGTAGAAGAATTGTTCATAATCAAGAGTAGAATCGAACTGCAACGTTTACGTTAATTTTGAGAAATCCGTAAGATTTTCTTAAATCCTATGGCCACTGTCATTTTACTACACATTCTGCTAAGCTTAAAATAAAAACTGCGCAAATATTTAAAAAATATTGGATTTAAGCGGGTTGCTTTGATGTAATATCTATTGGGATATTATAAATGATAAATTGCATATCAAATAAATAATCGCCTATCAATACATATTCATCATTTATATATTTTTTTACATCAAATATCTTACTTCACTACAAATAAACTAAATGTTTAACAAAACATAAACTGCAGATAATTCGAAATTTTACATCAATATGACATAACTTTTTTCCTCATAATGCAATACAGATAAATTTATTTTTGTACAATAATACTACATACATAGCATGAATACTGACTGCACAGCAAATTTTCCATATTTCATAGCAAAATAACTATCCCAGTCGCATATTAACCAGTAAACATACGTAAGTAAACATAAGTTTATTATGTCCGTTAGGTATAGCCTAACCTAACCTGGCGCTTTCCGCTTTTCGTGCCAGGTTAGGTTAGGTTAGGTTAGAACTTTGACCACAGCGCACGAGCCGAGCGAGCGGAGCGAGCGTGCCGCGGCAGCGGCCGGTGATGTGCCAGAAACGACACGCTCGCTATGCGCGTCATCAATTTAAAATATGATTATCGATGTGTATGATTAACGATGATGGTTCATCTCTAATAAAAACTGCTGTAAATAATATAAAAATAGAAGCTATATTTAAAAGAAAAAGAGTTAACAGGTATAATGTGAATTAAGATTATTAGCTGTGCATTGATGACAAAGCTTTTGCTTTAGGAAAAATCGCTGTACGCTGCGAAAATAAATTGTAGTGTGTTTAGTGATATTTTGAGTTGAATATTAAGCTGTGCAATCAGTAATTTTGATGGGAATTTGTAATCTTATTGCATAGAAAAAGGATATTTTTTGATTTGCGTTTAAATACTACCCATATCTATTTATTTTTAATTTTATATGAAATTGATTTATTTTAACAAACGTGTGTCAGGATTGAATCAGTTTTCAAAGTCAAAATAATAACGAGTAGACAATGGAAGAGAAAATGCTGTTTTCTTATTTATTTTTGACTCTACATGAAGTATTCTATAAGAAAACAGGGGAACAAGTTTGAATGAAAAGGCTAAAAACAGGCATCACTCGAATATCCTCTTAAAAAAAACTGGATGGTTACTCAGACTTTACACAAACTAAAAAAATGGCTTTTCAGATTATCCTAAGCAAATTCTTCTTGATGGATCTCTTTTAGTAGGTATATTTTTTATGTGAATCCAGATTCAAAAACGAACTCAGTCCCGCTGGCAGGCCCTTCTAAATGAAACAGTTTAATATAAGTAGGTTGGCAATTTGTTAACCTACACTTTGTATTACAAAATTAGTAGATATAACACTGTGCATCCTTGATACCGTTGGTTTGGTTCACGCGACGCGAATATTCATCGCATCATTTGTGACGCATTTTCACTGTGTTTACTATTGTGTTCGAGTCTCGGATGATTTCATTGTGTAATAATTAATTTTATTCTGCTTACTTAGTCCTATTAGTAAGGTCATCGTCATTGTCTGCAAAAGATAGTAGGTATCTATGATGTACACAAGAGTAGATAAACTGTGGATGACTTAATCACGCAATATTTTAATGTATCTTTGATATTTTTTTTCTATTTCTTACAGTCTAGTATGGTATGGTATCTTATTGAGGTTAGTTACAAAGTAGTACAGTCGGAGTCAAAAGAGCATACCTAGGACCACCTCAAATGGTTCAAAATATCTCTGAAACTGCATTACTTTTGTAAATTATTTCTTTTGTTTTCTATGCAGCTAGTTAAGCTCTATTCACAACCGAAAAAATAATTTACAAAAGTAATGTAGTTTCAGAGATATTTTGAACCATTTGAGGCGGTCCTAGGTATGCTCTTTTGACCCCGACTGTACATAGTACATGTAAGTAGTTTAACAAGTCAATCATTTTTAGATAACTAACTAATAAACTCAGTGGTAGGTAGATTTCTCATGCTTACATTGTGCATGAGAAATGTTCGTGCATACTCAGTCGAAGGAATCACAACAAATGGGTGGGGTACTTACTGGGTAGTGTATGCTGTTGTCGGTATATCTATTTGGATACTATGAATTGGCCTCCTCCCTAATGCTGACCTAGTAAAAGCACGGTGCCCTACCTTTGTAGCAATGATTGACAGCAGGGTGTAAAAATCACAGGGCACGACTTGGGTACCACGGTTCGTTCAGTCAGGGAAGAATTTTACTTTTTTTTAGGTATTTTGAGTAGGTATTCCAAAACAATGAGTCAAATATTACAGCATTAATTCCATTGCTCTGTGTCATGTAGATTATTTAAGGGATACATTCATTCAGGGGTTTAATCCCTGGATGAATTTCGCAATCGCATTGCAACATCTAGCATACTAGTGGAGGCCCATGTTCAGCAGTGGACTTTATTGTGGCTGTTATAGTAGTAGTAGTAGTAGGTATGTAGATTATTGCGGACGGAGGCAACGCGAATAAAAATTAACCAAAAGTAAAAAAACAAGCCATAAATCAAAACTCAGTTACCTAATTATTAATTCCACGTGTCTGTTATATGAACTTCCAATTATATCTACCTAGTTAAGTAGCTATAGGTGTGTAATGTTAGTCTATTAACACGGTTCCAATAGCGACCATCGGTCATCACTATAAATATATTATGACACTATTATAGGAACAAACAACCCATTAAAATTGGTATGCCAACTGAGTAATAGGTGTAATAAAGGCCCCTGATAAAACAAATGCTATATCTAATTTACCTTTAACCTGATTTGTAATTTTTCTGTGTATTTAAATTGAAACATTTGTACTTATTTAAAAAACAGTAAAATTGTGATTTAAAATAAAATTCTAGTCATATCGGAGGAACCTAGTGTAAACATACGTAATTTGATCGATAAACTAACATTTACACTTAATTTATATTTAATTGTCATAGGTAGGTATTTGACAAAAAACTCAATTTTGTTGGTAGATATGACATCATGACATGATCGACCAAGATTACCCGTCAAGTTCATCAAAAATATTGTGCCATTACATTTGAAAATAAAGATTGCTGGTAGGTTTATAAACCAAGCGTCGTTGTCGCTGCGGTCTTGTAGAAAAACCCGACCGCATCCCATACAAACCCTGAGCTTCTCAGCGCGCTGTCAACGTGACGGCGACGCGGCGGCGTCGTTGACGCTGACGCCCGGTCTTTCTGGTATCCCCATACAAACCCATACAAACCAGTCATTTGACAGCGACAACGACGCTGCCGCGACGCCGCGACGCTTGGAAAATAAGGGTACCACGGCAACGGACATAATCAGAACGAAGTTCCTACTTATTCGTCTTATGTCCTTTCTGCGCAATTATCCTAACACATGCGTTACGCAGCGCTAAAATAGCGCAGTGATTTCCGCCTTACATACAAGTAAGGTCTTAACACCTACTTACTGACCTAGTAAGTAGGCTCAGAAAGTCCTAGGTAAAGTGACAGATATAGTACGACAGTCAAGTTTCACCTTCTTATATCCAGCTGTATGTATATGGCACAGGCTATCCTCATCAAGGCGAGCTGGCAATGGCCTGGATCCACGATGGACTGGCTCTCTGGACAATACGCAGTGCTAATGGCGTCATTTCTTTATAAACAAATAAATAACATGAACCTTGGCTACCTGTCCGAATATAGTATTTATTTACGCTATCACGATAAGGACATGTTATCCTAGTTTATCTTTTATCAGATAGAGTAATATAGTAAAAGAAATATTTATCAATCAGGCAATAAATAGTTTAAGATAGAATTTCAAGAAGGTCGTATTATAGATACCTAACACTCGTTGCTACACTCATAAAAATAAAATAAGATAAGAAAATTCCTTGCATTTTTTTACTGACGCGTAAGCAATCTTTTATTTTCGTTATAATTATATGGATCGATGGGCCCTTTTAGCAAATTGATATGAGCAAAGTCTTCACTATCATTCATTATATTAGTCATTATTTTATTACATTAACATCCGTTTATTGTGAAATCCTCCTGTGTAAATGTTATTCCTGCGAATTAAAATAACATCTAGTTACTGATTCATATTAATGTGCTTCTATTTCCTCAATAAAATGCCGAATAAAATAATTATTTTTTCGCTAACGGAGGCCAGGGCCAGGTGAAGCTCTGATTCATATCATGTGGTTTGACCTTAATGGAGCCCTCAGTATAAATCGCAATCTGGTTTACCAAGGCAACCGTGATCTTAGTCATGGTTTTATACTACTTATGTCACGTCGGAAACATAAATTGAAGCATGTAAAAAACATTTGGTATCCCGTCAAACAAAATCCAAAATAGGCTAATGTTATTTTACCTAAATCGCACTAAAGTAGGAGTAAATTTCGGGTGGGCACAGTAATAATAATCACATCACACGTCCTGTATCGCAAATGTGAAATGTGATAGTAGTACGTACCTATCTATTTTTTATACATCGTAACATTCTCCTTCACGAATCTAGACTAGGCCAGGAATCTCAACAGATACAAACAAACCTAGCCTCGGAGTACTCATCAAAGATCAGCTCGTGGGTGGGCTACTAGTGCTACTTGTTTAATTTATACCTACCTATACGAACCTACCTACAGTGCACCTATTTATAGAACTTCTTTGGAATTTAAAGGTGCTTTACACTGCATGTTGGAAATGAAAAAATCGACATTGTGCGACTTGGGTGGGATACCTATTTGTCAACTAATAGGTGATGAAAGTCAGCGATTCTTGACTTGACGCAATTTTCAATTTCAGCACACTATGTAGGTACAAGCATCTTCACAGAAAATGTACAGAATGTTTAAATCGAGTAAAATCGTTTTCCTGCTTATCCTGTCTGTTACCTAAATATAGACATTGTTAAAAGCAGTTCTGTTTATAAAGCCGATGTCATTCACTGGGTCACACGCATTTCCGCGCCCTGTTTTATAATTAATTTGATAATTATAGTACCAATGTAGTTTTATTTATGAAGTCAGTAGAGCTAAACTTTAAAAACTGAAAAGTTCAAACAACTTGACTCGGTCGAGGAGTAATCAAATAAAATATACAAGAAAGTAAATAGAAATAAAGTCAGTGCAACATAACAAAAAAACCTGGATAAGACTGGAACCTATTAATTTCTATGAAATAAACAAAGCAAGGAATTCGAAATAATTCTGACCAAGTTTTGGTAAAAAAAAGGCCATAGTATCAGCAAATAATGTGTAGATATTGGTTGGTTTGGTGCGCGTATCTATCAGTATATTCGGTCACCCCACTCATGGCCAAGCTCGCGTGATAAGGGGTTATAAAACAGACACAATATAAAACAAACAGAGATGGCTCGCATACCGACTGATTAGCCAAGATTATTGCCAATTAGTGCTTGTGGCTCTTGTTATACTTTGACGATTACTATGTTTCTTGGTCATAAACCTAAAGCGAAAGAACCGCAGATGCCAGATAAAATATTGTACTTTGATACTTGTTAATTTGCTTTATACGAAGGATGTAAAAGAACAGGTATTTGATTGTAAGTGAAAGCGGTTGGTCAGGCAAGTACCTACCTACATTAGATACATACCTACCTAGATATAAAAAGAAAACATTTTACGTTAGTGTAGGTATCTACTGCTTAAAAAAGAATCATAAACCGTCATCCTTCGGTAGGAGATGCTGTATTACTATTTACATACAAAAAAACGTGATGTTAAAGCGATGAAATTCCTTTTAGTAGTGTAAATTCGTTTTTCTGACGATTATACCAGATTCATATTATGGGTTTAGTACGACATCAAAACAACAACACACCTGTTGCTGGCGGTTGGTAGTCGGTAGGCAGGACAGGAACGAAACCGGAACAACCAATAGGAAAGCAGTGCGAGTTTCACATCGGACCTTAAGCGGCAGGTGGGACAGCGAAAAGGGGTCCAACAGGTCAACATTTCATTCACCGATTATTATTTTGGGAGCAGTAACAAAAAATGTGCTACAACTACAACATGGTCCGTTTCGATTAAAGGATGTTATGGGTTTGTGTGGGGTTTCATGATATAATATTTTTGTTCTTGTAATATAAAGAATGCAAATGAACGAAGTGCATTGAATTTAATTTTAATGAAGGTATAATTTAATTTCTTTTTATAATTGAAACTCATAAACGAGAGAAGGAGAAGGTTCAAATGAATTAAACTAAATGGAATCATACAAGTGTAATAGGTAATGAAACTCATAATAACTATGTAACTGTCTCTCGTACCTAACCCATAATTTGTCTAATAGAAATAAATTAATTGAAAGAACTTCTTTCGGTTCCTCTTGACCGGCCAAGATAAAAACGCCTTAAAAGGGCACAACAAACCCATAAAAGAAAGATTGTCGAAGTCATTGACCCAAGCTACGCCCTTACGCCCTCACGCTACAACTTGGATCACGCCACAAATAAACAAGCGTAAACAGTGACTCAACCATGAATGAATCAGGTTTTTTTTTTCATTACGATTCAGCAGTAAACAAAAAACACTAGGTACATATTGATTCCGAATCTTCCCAATAAAATATTGCTATTTTCAAACTCTTCATCTTTTACCAGTAACCATAGTTTTCTCATCAATCACGCGGAACAGCACGGCATTGTTTACTTTTATTTTCTCTGTAAGTTAAAACATTTTTGTAAATTAAAAAACTATTCGCTCACCAGCTCCAAGAACTTGACGATCGACAATCTGCTAACGGCCATTTTGATGCACTTTTTTTGAAAATAGAATAAGTTTACACTGCGATGTGGAGGCGAGCGAGCGCGGCAAATCCAAACTAAAGACTGCGTTACAAGCTTGCCTTACGCGTACCCACGCTTACGAGGTGACATCATCTTTAACTGTGGCCATAAAGTCCATTTCTGCAGGATATTCTGAACAACAACCACACGATTAATCTCAAGGACTTTTTGCTATTTGAGCCTTACTACCTATCTTTATGTTAAGATATTATAGGTGCATCATAATAATATGGTGGAAAGTCTGCCTTAGAGAAGACACTAAATTTCAAAATCCACACTTGCTCGGGATTGTTACGAAATTCTGGAACAAAGACCAAGTTGTCTTTGACCTAAGGTGTGAATTTTTGATCTATATGGGCGCTTTCTCAAAGTTTAACTCTTCTAATGGAACGCAAGCGTAAAGAAAAAGCTTTGTCTGTTCTATTTTCGAAATTAATGAACAGTAGGCAGCATTCTTGGAATAGAGCATCTACGGATGTTAGTAGTGGGATACGATTAACCCTGGTGTCAGAAGAGTTATTCAACCTAGTGTTGAGTTGAACAAAAAAATAACTTTTCTTACACCGACTAACATACTCCATTTACTTTTCATTCATTGAGGCATAAAGTTACATGCTGTGTGGTTAGCCTGGCCAGCAGTGCCTTAATTTTTATTTTTTTATCCCGCCCGAACTGCGTTTAGAGTAGGAACACAAATTGTTATAAAAAAGAGAAAATTTTGCACTAAAAATTTTCTCTTTTTTAAGTTTGAATTAGAATATGACTTTCATAAAGAGAATCTTGTAAAATCCTATACTGAGAAACAACTGAGAAATAAATACTTTGACATAAAGTATGGTGTTTTCACAGGGGGTGGTCCTGTTTCCGTAAAGATGACGTCACTACAACCAATATCTACGTCGCCCTCGCCGTCACTATAGTCGAGGGTACTAATCTTACTCAGGACGATATGGATCAATGAATACAATGGCAAAACGCGGAAATGAGCTGACGAATTTTTAAAAAGGTATAATTTACAAAAAGCTTTTCTTTTTACAAGGTCAACTCGAACGTGAACTTTCTACACAGTTTTCTAAGTGTTGAAAACGTTAATACTTAATAGCTGCGTACCTACCTACAGTTCTGGTGTTTGATTTCTTAAGTATTTAAGGACATTGGAGATTTTACGCAAAAATATCATTAATTCCATAAAATTTTAAGTGACCAACAAAACAAGTTGTTTGTTTGCTCATTCATTAACCAAATTAAATGAATTCTAAGTCAATGAAGTCATATTCATAATCAACCAGATAACATAATATCTGAGGTCAACTTGTATGGCAGTGAACGATTCACACTACTTTGTTATTGATTGAGATTACGCATAGAATAACACACATCCGACATAATACTTATTTATAGTAGGCAGAGCAGACAACGCCTATGATACATAAAAAATGTTTGTAAGGATTTTCCTTGTGACTTTGATGGTCAGTAGTAACAAGTTTTCATACAAGTGATTTCTAGAGACAAGTTTTCATACAAAAGTATTTCCCTGATTTCTTTCCGAATAATGCATATTATTAAGTATGTACTTACCTACAGATTAAAATATTTTTTATTCGATGTGGTAGTACTGTTCAGGGCCATATAATTAAAAAGAAAAATATGTAACATAACATGTAAATGAAAGGGCGAAAAACAGACATTTCTAGGCTATCCTTCCTCTTCATAATACTGGATCCTAGATTCCAACAATAACTACGTACCTACATTTCCGTGGTGTAAAGTACCTGAATTCGTACTTGAAAATCGCGCATCGTTATATTCTTCCATGATATAGCAAAACGCAAAGTAACATTTAATAAAATTCTAATTTTATTATATTAGTCAGGATGTAAAAACAAAACAATGGTAAATTAATGGTTTTCCATGGGCCTACGTAATTATAACTCCCATAGGCGTGTCGCCCACGCGATGTCACGGCGTCATTATTATATTTTGTTTGTTAATTTATTCCCCAAAACTTATAGCATCATTAGACATCGTCAAAAAAAGATTAAATCAAAAAATATTATGTACTCGTAATAAAATAAGGTGCCTACTGAACCTTTATCTATTTTAATACTCGCTTTCCTCTTACTTGCGAAATAACTTGAGTAGTTTTTTTTTTCAACGAAATGCCAGTTAAGAAAGCTAGTATCTAAGAGAGAGTAGGATACATTTGGGTTTACTTATGGCTGTTTAGTTTATACAGATCTACATCGTCGTTTACTATAGGTACCTACTATTAGCAGCATCTCCGAAATCCAGTTAATAGATCGATGGAATATTTTATTGCCATAACGTTATTGATAGTAAATAACCAACACGATCGATCCCTTGTATAACTCAAGGTGTTGCTGATAGTACCTATCCTACCCAGCAGAGTATTAGTTAAACAAAACGTAGATTAGTAAATTCCAACACATAGCGTATCTTTTTAGCTCAACGGATACGATTAACTAATAGGTCGTATTTATTCAATCATGTATGTTACGTATTACCTGCCTACATCTTGTATATTTCGTAGTTAAGAACTTATGTATAACTTTGTTGGATCCCAGATATTTTATGAACTTGGAAAAATGTATTGATGTAATTTTGTATTGTATGAAATACTAGCTTTCTGTCCCGCGGTTTCACCCGCGTCTTAGTGCGTCTTCTAATCAGTGAATAATTATTTAAGGTGTGTTATCAAATTAGGCAATACATAAAATAATTAATCAACAAATAATTAATAAAAATCAAATTAGTCAACAAAATAATCAATAAATTAATTTTAATAATATTCCTTGTTTTTGACCATGACTTGGACTTGAAAATGGGTTCGATAAAGTATTTAAAAGCTGTTTCCAATATCTTGTATGGGAGGTCGAAAGTTTTTTTTCGTTTTTCAACATTGGTCCTATAGAGAAAATTGTTCATTACGATGCCATAAACAACGTCTCCAATATATTGCATTTCGCTTAACACTATAATAAGGCTCAGCAAGGCAACATCCTAGCAGTCTAGTCTGTAAAATAGTAAAACACGACAAATATCAAACGCGGTAACAACAATGTTACTTTAGACAATTACCATCATTACAGTGATGATCGACGACTCTATTTCGAGCGGACAATAATTGCTCACCAATTAACACAGTTCTCGGTTGAGTGAATGACTACTAAATACCATCTAGAAGCTAACGAATTCTTTGCTCCTAGAGTAGGTTAATAGGAATAAAATAACTATGTTACACCGATCATTAGAAAGATTTTGTCATTTTAGAAATCGGCTACAAATTAAATAAGTGGTACATATGAAATACTTATTATTGTCATGTGTTGTTTCCTGGATGTAGTGGTGCCAAATTCTGTTGCATGAGTTTACTATCGCGGTACTTTGAATCAAACTGCGAATCTTTGAGAGCAATGTCAAATCTGTCCTTCTATATGGCTGCGAGATGTGGAAGGTCACAAAAGTGCTATCCAATAAACCATCCTCCGCATCTTCTGGCCGGATACTAGGTATAACCAATGAAGAACTACTGGGAAATTACGTCGCAGAAACCAATCAACAACGAAATTTTTCGGAGTTGGATAGGGCACTGATTAAGAAGATCGGAGGACAACATATCAAATATAGCACTAAACTGGAACCCGACGACTGGCCGTAGAAGGCAAGGCCGCCCTGCCATTACCTGGAGAAGATCTATCCTGTCCGAATTAAAATCTGCCGGAACAACTTATACAGGGGTCTAAGGAAATTCCCAAATTAGAAATGTCTGGAGGAAATTTGTTGAGGCCCTATGCTTCACGAGGAGTTAAAGGATCAATCATCATCATCATCATCATCATCGCATAACTTGACTGCATGAGGAGAATAGATAGACAGAAATATCTGGACGAAAAAACTGAGCTTCGATTTACGCCTATATTTTATCCAAAAAAACTAAGTGCGCATAAACGTTTCCTTACCAAGCGGAAGTGGCCATAACATTGAACAGCATCAGGTTACGGAAACGGATATTCAGTTCGGTGCGCCTTTCTTACGTACACTGCCCTCTGTTAGGAATTGATTGAACTTACTACTCAACACGTTAACCTCCGTTCCTTGCTTGGTATTGTGTAGTCAGTACGTAACAGTTGACTCAGTATGATCTTGGCTGTGTAGATGGCGTTGATACCAATTTTATTTGCCTTGTATTGTTGATTTTTGATATTACAGCTGACTTGCCTTGTCTACCTCTAACAGAAAAAAATGGCCAAGAGCGCGTCAGACACGTCCACAAATAGGGTTTCGTAGTCAACGTTTAAATAACAAGTTTTTCAGCGTTAAAAAGTTAAATTTTGTTGCTAGTTTGTTTTCATACCAACCGCAAATTGAAAACATTTTATTAATCTGAAATCTTTAGTGGTACACTATTCGTTATAGTTTTCATGGTAACTGCAGGCTGAGAACTATATTCCATATTTTTTTGAAAATTTTTAGCTTTGGGAATTACAGCTAGAACAAATTATGGCTCGCAAACGCCCCTTTTAAAAGCAAACATCTCGAGACAGAAACATTTTAGTGACCTTGTTTCAAAAAACCTCCCCCGTCCCCTTAATTCTAAAAAAACCTATTCAAAGATACCCTACTCCTTCGAGCATTTCCGTCCGTCCCGTCGGGGGAGACGCCATACGAAGCACTTCCCCTCTGTCACGGCCTTTGCCCACGGGGGCTTTTCTTATTACAAAAACCAGTTGCTGTCAGATTATTTCCTAGAACGAGTCCAGTCGCGCATGTCAAATGAGCTCCGATAAAAAGCCGAATTGTAAAGCTAATAATGCCTAAAAAAATATGTAAAAATAGCAATTAACAACAAAACAATATCACTTTTCATCTGAAAGCATTCCTCCAGTACAATATCACTAAATAATATTTAAAATAAGCAATTGAAAATTGTACATAAGTGTTGCCAGTAAGTCGTACAAAATGACTGATTTGGAGTTTTTTTTAGGTGGATCTACAATAAAATAATTGTATTTTGTTCCTTTTGTTATTATTTTGTGTCGAACAATAGTGTTCATCATAGTACCGTTTATTTTTCAAAAAAAGATTATAATTTTGCACCATACAATGGGTAACAATTAACGATCTTAGTTTATCGATGCCTTTATTAACAGTTAATAGCTTGCTAAGTAAGATTAGAATGTTAGTTTGGGATTGTTCTACTTATTCAATGATGTTCATTTCCAGTCGATATGTAATGAAAAAACGATAATTTTAACTTGAAGTATCGAGCCACACTGAACCCAAGCTAGTGCAGTGATCCAACTAATACAAAACGTCGATACTTTTTCAATCGCCATAGTTTCAAACCTATACTATGTAAAGACGGTCTGTACCGAAAACTTTGCAGGCATGATCAAATTATGAAATTGAACAACTTTTACTATGGATTTTGGGAAATCCTGATTTTGTTCGAGATTCATTGAAAATTAATGTCAGTCTCAGCTGATCGGGTGACATCGGATGTCAGCCGATGTGTCGCAGTGGCTAGTCCGACTGCCTGCGACGCAGAAGGTTCCGGGTTCTATTCCTTTCGCTCACAAAGTTAACATTTTATCTCTTTGTGAATATGTTCCTAGACTGGTCAGGACACCACACAGGCTGAACCACCTGATTGTCCGAAAGCAAGATGGTTCCGTGCTCTGGAGCCACGTTTAGCCGTCGGTCCGGTTGCGTCTTTCCGTTTCCGTGTTCAGTAGAGCCTCCAATCGACACGGGTTTGTAAGCGTTACAAACCCGTGTCGATTTGGAGGCATTGCCTCGTACTGAACACAGAAACGGAAAGACGCGTCCCGGTTGCTTCTTGCAGTAGGTGGTTGACAAACTCTGGTACGTTTACCAGGGTTCATTAAGTCGTTGGACGACTTGGTGTACTATAAATTGGTTACACTCAAGTGCGACATTTTAACTTTAATTATTATGTATATAAAAAGGATTTCGCACTTACCTGCTTCTTATTACATCGCGATTTCACGACCGTTTCGGTCCAGTCGGTGGTCCTTTATCAGGCAGAGTACTCAGACAAAACACGAATATTTGGAAATTTACTTTAAAAATATTTGTGTCCGGTAGAAATCGAACCCACGCGCCTCGGCGTAGAAGACAGGGGTACTAACCACTACGTCATCGGGACAGTCGAAGTATGTGTAGTCGAAGTATGTATGATTTGTTGTATAGGTGGTTTTTTAGTAAATTCCCTTACATAATATCCTATGATACTTAATTATCAGTAAATAGTAGGTATTGCATTGATTGTACCAACATAATTGTATTATCTGGTCTTTGGAGTAAGAAATTAATATTTTGGTTAATTTAGGGAACCTTATGCAATATTAAAAATGATGTTATTGCGCCAATATTTCTATTTACTAAAAATCCTATTCTTCTTCTTGTAAACTAAGTTGCTTTTAAAAATGCAATAATATGACACAATTTTGAGTAGACTATTATAATTAATCGAAAGGTCAAGTATCGATATTGTCGATTCCAGCACTAGCTTGATTTGACAGCTTTACCTCTCCCCCCGCAAAAAATGACAGAAATATTTGTATAGCGTAAAGTAGCTATACCCACTCCCCCGGGGCCGGAACGGGACGGAAATGCTCGAAGCCCTACTCAAAATTAAAAGAGAAAGATTTTTTTTACTACCACTACCCTTTCACTTGTGCGGGAGGAGGTCCAAAAAACAATTAATATATTTTTTCTTAACAATTCTATATTTGGGTCAACACCGTTTATCGTCTTACCAAATTTTATGTTGATAGGTCTAAAACTGACGAAGATACGAGGGCGCGGCATACAAAAGACAGACAGACGCAGACTTGACGAAATGATAAATTTCTAGTGGACTACGAAACTCTAAAAACCAGGGTAATAGTTGGTGTTAAATTAGAATGATGTAGAAATTGAATAAAACATTTCATTCTCTGACAGTTGAGTGAGTTTATTACCTATCACTGGGAACACGTTTAACACTGTGGCTTGCTCTTGCGCGAGCTGGTGTCGTCGCGGTGAGCCGAGCAGATGGCGAGGATCGCGTCTATGATGAGCAGCGCGGTCTCTGCTAGCGCGCACCCGGATCACTGGGAAGGGAACACGTTCAACACTGTGGCTTGCTCTTGCGCGAGCTGGTGTCGTCGCGGTGAGCCGAGCAGATGGCGAGGATCGCGTCTATGATGAGCAGCGCGGTCTCTGCTAGCGCGCACCCGGATCACTGGGAAGGGAACACGTTCAACACTGTGGCTTGCTCTTGCGCGAGCTGGTGTCGTCGCGGTGAGCCGAGCAGATGGCGAGGATCGCGTCTATGATGAGCAGCGCGGTCTCTGCTAGCGCGCACCCGGATCACTGGGAAGGGAACACGTTCAACACTGTGGCTTGCTCTTGCGGGAGCTGGTGTCGTCGCGGTGAGCCGAGCAGACGGCGAGGATCGCGTCTATGATGAGCAGCGCGGTCTCTGCTAGCGCGCACCCGGATCACTGGGAAGGGAACACGTTTAACACTGTGGCTTGCTCTTGCGGGAGCTGGTGTCGTCGCGGTGAGCCGAGCAGATGGCGAGGATGATGAGCAGCGCGGTCTCTGCTAGCGCGCACCCGGATCACTGGGAAGGGAACACGTTCAACACTGTGGCTTGCTCTTGCGGGAGCTGGTGTCGTCGCGGTGAGCTGAGCAGATGGCGAGGATCGCGTCTATGATGAGCAGCGCGGTCTCTGCTAGCGCGCACCCGGATCACTGGGAAGGGAACACGTTCAACACTGTGGCTTGCTCTTGCGGGAGCTGGTGTCGTCGCGGTGAGCTGAGCAGATGGCGAGGATCGCGTCTATGATGAGCAGCGCGGTCTCGCTAGCGCGCACCCGGATCACTGGGAAGGGAACACGTTCAACACTGTGGCTTGCTCTTGCGGGAGCTGGTGTCGTCGCGGTGAGCTGAGCAGATGGCGAGGATCGCGTCTATGATGAGCAGCGCGGTCTCCGCTAGCGCGCACCCGGATCACTGGGAAGGGAACACGTTCAACACTGTGGCTTGCTCTTGCGGGAGCTGGTGTCGTCGCGGTGAGCCGAGCAGATGGCGAGGATCGCGTCTATGATGAGCAGCGCGGTCTCTGCTAGCGCGCACGCGGCTGCTGCCTGCGGAAAAATAGAACGAACTTTCAAATTGCCTTCCTCCTTTCTTCTTCTTTTTCATCGAGTCAATAAGCAACAACCAAATTCTGTTGAACCAGTATTCGGCCACAGTGATTGATTACTTTGGAGTTAGCCTCCACTGGACTAAAGCCTGCATAGTGCTAGTGCTAGGGCAGTTATGGCAGGAGAGAAGGTGGTCCTTGCTTTGATTTACAGCTCCACCTTAATTGGTTGGCACAGCACATTCCGAAACCATCATGAAGTTTAATACCAAATTCTTCCTGAAGTTTGTTCCTGTTCCTTTCTCCTATAGAGGCTTTCCAAAAGTTGACACTAGACTGCCGTTTGGGGAATCATTGAACGCCGACCACTACTCCTAGCCTCCTAGGCAATGTTACAATACCGGGCGGGAATGGCGAATCATCCATACCTGTGCATATATCCGGCGCATCCTGTGTCATGAACCTACCCGCAGCCCCCGAACAAAGCTGCTCCGGACGCCTACCACCAGTCCTGGGCAATGCTATACCGGGGAAGAACGGGGAATCATCCACACCTGTGCATATGTCCGGCGCATGCTGTGGGGCACGTCCTTCCAGCAGCGCAGCGTCATGTACCCGCAGCCCCCGAACAGAGCTGCTCCTGACGCCGACCACCAGTCCTAGGCAATGCTACATACCGGGCGGGGAATGGGGAATCATTCTCACCTGTGCATATGTCCGGCGCATGCTGTGGGGCACGTCCTTCCAGCATCGCAGCGTCATGTACCCGCAGCCCCCGAACAGAGCTGCTCCTGACGCTGACCACCAGTCCTAGGCAATGCTACCATACCGGGCGGGGAATCATCCACACCTGTGCATATGTCCGGCGCATGCTGTGGGGCACGTCCTTCCAGCATCGCAGCGTCATGTACCCGCAGCCCCCGAACAGAGCTGCTCCGGACGCTGACCACCATGCGTCCACATACGCGTCTGCCACTGCTGACACTATTTCTCCTGGAAATACAGAACGTTATTCGTTGCTTCTAAAGAATGAACTTAAGTGAAAGCTCATGGTCATGACATGACCATCCAACCAACCATCCTTACCTACTAGTTCTAGCTGATAGAGTCATGCATGTCACATGGAAATTACTTATTTACATTGATTCCTTCAACACTACTTCTACAGATGGTCAACAAAAATTATGAAACCATAAAAAGCTTTATAGGAAGCATATATGCGTTCGAGTTAGCAAGCAACCTAATTCTAGCTTTATCCAAAACTATTTAATACTAATAAGTTGATACCTGTAATCGAATAATCAGTTGATCACCCTCTCTTACAGTAGGCACGTGATGGTATGAATGAAAGATACACAAACATTACCATTGACCTACTGGCAAGTACGCCATAAAGCCGCATTTATACTATCAGCCTCTTCCAGTCTACTAAAAAACACCTGACTCATACGCTGTCATAAACAGTCACCTGAATCATATGCTGGCTTCATCGTCAAACTCTTCGGAGTCCAAATAAGCGAGCGTGAGATCGAAGAACATTACAATTGCCGTCAGCAGAGACGCTCCACCGAGGAGCAGTGCAGCCGTGGGATCGCCTGTTCTAGGGATCACCGAGTCTCGCAGCCTGGCTGAGAGGATCATGCAGCCGCAAACACCGTACAGAGCCAAGCCTATTATACCGTAGTATATGTCTTGGACGAGATCCAGCGGGGCAAATAGCATCTCTCCTACAACGTTTTAGCGCATTAGTATTTGATAGCAAAACATCTTGAACGGTAAAAAATACATATAAAAACATTACAGTAAAAGAAATAAAGTTGTTTTGTAGTTCCATCTAAATAAAAATATCTAAACGCTAGAGTACTTTGTTGCTTAGTATAAATGCGACTTTAAATTCGAACTAATAAAGAGATACTCTACAAATCTCTTACCGACAATTTCCCCTGAGAAAACAATGACGAAGCCGACGTAAGTGCCGGAGCATAACATAAAGCAAGGAATGTCAGTGAGGTCGAAGCTGTAGTGATGAAGCGTCAGGCACGCCACCGCCAGCGTCTGCAAGCGAGGGAGCGAGTCAAGGACGGATCTCTCCTATTTCATTGTTTCCCATCGATCGAAATCAATATTCTATCAAACGGAAATAACCGAATCATAGATACAGGTATACAATCCCTGTTGTATTTGCGAGCTCAAACTATTATAATACGTGCGAACTTTGGCATTACACAACACAAAATATCATTGGATTTATTCATTCCCAGAAGACGCATCGTGAGCCGTGAAATAATCATAACTTTAATAAACTCTTGCTTTTATTCCTTCGTCATAAACTAGGCGCTAAAGTTGGAAATTCTGGTGTAGGCAAGGAGTAGGCATAGTAACGAAAATCACTTCAAAACCTTCAAACCTACGAATATCACACTTTAGTAGAGCGACTTACCAACTCCAAAAATTTTATCATACACGTTGGTATTAACATTTTCACTTCCTTTTAATAATTAATTACGGCTACAAATAGCTAAGTAAATACAATTTACAATAAATTAAAAATATCAACAAAATTTTTGCATCTCAACCAAAGTTGACAGTTTTCATCTGTGACAGATTATGGCGGCAAATGAAAAAGTTTTTACTGCCATCTGCATAAAATATCAAATAAACACAGCATGGTTGCATTGTCGTTCTTTGAATCAAATAATAGATGTACAATTTTGGAATCATCCCTAAATCAAAAAAGTGAGTAAATTAAAAAACGCTAGTTCCGTGACTGAGTACGCAAAGTTCAAGGGCGCTCGTGGCGTAAACTTATTTAGGTGCAATACTTTTCATTTTGATACAGCACAATCTCAATCACAATCGATTGCAACCATGTGTAAATGATGAACACGGGCAACCTTCAAGCTTTCTTTCACGACGTTTTGTAGAATAATTTGCTCTAAGTATTAACCATGTGGGTGGAACTCGTCTACTGACGACAGGTAATAATTGCGATAAACTACACATTTCCTCCCAAAATATTAACTAAATAATGTAGGTAAGTATGTTTCCAATCATAAAGTTTTATTGGAAACAATTTAGATTGTTTTTATTGTCTATCTAAATAAAACCACGACAACAACAGAGGAACCGTCACCAAGGGACCATAATTTTGTTGGCGCTTTTATTTTGCCGACCATGAAGCATTTGATGAGATATTCCATTTTTGATGCTTCATTTGACCGCCAGATTAAATTTCTGACCCAAAGGCCTGAAACTCCATCGTAGGACGTTGACGAAATAAAATTTACATGTAAATTAAGCATCGAATAGCTTGTTTTAAGCGGTCGTTTCAGTTATCAACACTTTAGTATGCTTACAAAACAAATAAGATACTAAGAGTTGTTTAATGAATTACGGTGGCCGATCGTGCATCGATGTCCTACGCAAATAGCCCAGTACGGCTAGCTTTACGTGTTTCAAAAATATTAAAGTCGATGATTTTTTGCTAATAGTTTCTGAACCATTCATAGATCTCAATTTATTAATTTGTGCCATTTTAGGCATAAGGAAACATACTTTCGTTATCAGCGGAAAAGCGACTCAAACAAGGATTTTACACGGTGCTAACTGTCACAGAGACAATACTGGTAAACATTCTAATATTTTTCTGTAGGTACCTACATACTTAAAAAATCATTTAATTAATGAGCTGCCATACTTTGAATCGAAAATTTACGGGAGTGTAAAAAATGGCACAAAATTAAATATGTGCTTTATAGACACAAATTGAACAATCGTACAAAAAATAAGCGACTTTAGAATTTTTGTAAGTTACACCCTCAAATAATGCCAGCCGTACCGGTTCCGGGTGCAATTCCTAAACAAATGTGATATTTTATTGTTTTGTTAAAAACTGTTAAGTGTCTATTACTTACTAAGAACAATGCATTTAATCATCAAGAAATGCACTGTACAAACAAGTGGATTGGAAGCTTAGAATTGGCACATCTTTTGTGTGGTGTGGTGTTAGTTAGAACGACTGAATCTCTGGATTGAATACTCAAAGGAACCATTCAATTACATTCGACCGATTCATATCCATTGAACTGCGCCTTATAGTTTCTAATCGTAACTGAATCTAAGTAATTGGCTAGTTCATTCATGCAAGCAAAGTATAAAAGTTCAAAATGTTTAGTTTAATGCATTTTTCAAACGAGATTACGAGGAAAAAGAACAAAAGTTCAATTTCATAGACTGCTCGCGGGAGAATTTTTATTATGTAACACCCGGTATCTGAAGATTAGCAGCAACTTCTAAAACGTTTTTAGGAATTCCAAGCTGTAAAATGTCACTATTGGAAGTTGAAGGCTGTCGTGGCTCTGAAGGCACGCAGCTTCGGTCGGTTTACGTGAAACGGAGCGGATCAACGCAGAAGTCTGAGGCTGGCAGGTTGGCCAATAGGGGCGGAACACTGGGGCCACAAAGTAATATTGGCGGGCACCCAATGCAGAGAGACGGCTACAAGGAAACGACACTACGCTCACACACACACTACACGTCGTCTTTACGCGCGATCTTGAACCGTTTCGTACCGGTTAGTAGCGAGTGTCAACAGCATTCGGTGCGGGCGGACGGCAAAATTACGACTACAAGTGCAAATATTTTTGTATAGTGTGTTATAGTGTAAGTTTTATATAAAGTAAGTAATGTACCTAAGTGTGTTTAACCCAAGTACCTACAGCATTTCAGAAATTCAGAAATAAAAGGTGTAGAGCGTAGGTATAAAATGGTCGGAAATAGGGTGAGCTGTCCTTCTGTAAATTCTCTATTTTGTGCTGGGGCGCTGCGCTGGCGCAACCAGCCGGCTAGTGTCTGGGATAAGTGATTGCTGAACATAAAATATCCCTAAATAACAGTCATCGATCGGGCTAGACAAATTACTCTGCAAATATCTATTTGCACGTCAACACTGTGCCGGTTGATATCTTAATAAGTGAGTTTATTTTAAAGCAGAAGCTTTTTATATAGATAAAAGGATTTGTAACTTTCAAATATAAATGTAAAGACACTCTACTTTAAACTGTAGATATGACGCGATTCCGCTACATATTAAAGTATAGGGCTATAACGACTGTTCATCAAGGCCGAGGCACGTGCGATCTTCACCTTCCTTATTTAAGCACCTATTCACGTTGTGGTGGATCAGTGTTGCCAGATGATGGTCAGCCTTTCTCCCCAAATCTGGACCCGAAATCCCAAAAAAAAACCCCCAAAAGCATGAAAAACCGGCAAATTAAAAATTAATGGATGCCAAAAATTTAGTTCAGCGTTTGGTGTGTTCCCAAATTATCATCAAAATCACCCCAAAAACGGAAATCACAAAATTTCATCAAATTGAAAATATCGGTAAAAAAAGAGAAAGATTATTCTCATCAACATTCCCTTAAATTGCCTCGAAATTACGAAAATCAATGCAAAAATTACGTCATGGAGAGCAAAATCCCCTTGTCCACTATTCCCCCAAAGATATTTTCCCCCCATTTTTCTCCCAAATTTGGGGGGATTCCCCCCAATCTGGTAACACTGTGGTGGATAGAACAACGTCTCGCATGGAAAGGCGTGTCCTTTTCACGCGTTATGCCGTTTAGTGCTGGCAGTTTAGTAAGCGGTAATGATCGTGAACTCGGTGCGAACGGAACGGAACAGATTGTGTAGGTCAGGCACCTGTAGCGAGATTGAGAATACCACAGATATTTTGGATAGCACTCGTTGAATCGATAAAAAACTTAGCTCTGCCTTTATTTTGAAAAATAGTTTCTAATACCTATTAAGTATAGCTGTTCTATTAACAGACTTGTTATCTGTATCTGTTTATGAAGATAGGTTCTACTGTTTTCATTTAACAAAACAAGATGGTTCCGTGCTTCGGAGGGCACATTAAACCGGGACCGCAACGCGACGTTGCGGTCCCGGTTGCTGTCTATGATTACTTAGACTGCGGTCCTACTTGTAGGAGACGGTTGAAAAACTCTGACACCACGTTTCATCGGTTTGTTGGACGACTCGGTGTCCCACTCGAAAAGAAGATCGCATAGAAAGCTTTTATCGTAGCAAACCTAACAGAGGAGCCATTACACTTATGCGCTGTCTTTACAACACCAAAAGGAAGTTTTATACGCTCATTAAAAAGTTTAATGTAGAGGCTAATTATCATTACCCTAAGTAAGTTCCTGCCAACATGTACAGGACATTTTACTCATACTTCATCTCAACGTTACAGCACTACCTGAGTTATAGTTAATATTGTTACAAGTATTTTAGGAAAACTTACTATATTTTCCAAGTCACAGGCAGTGGATAAATTGTATTGTATACCTAACACGGCAAGTGTTTTACAAAGGTATTCTTTTACTAGTAGTCCAACAGAAGATCTGTCTACCTGCTTTTAAATGAACTATAAATTTTATTTACGACCTTTTCAGGACAAAAGAATACAGTAAATATTGTATTTCAATATCATAAAACGGTTTTATGATAGTCCGAAGGCAAAATTTTAGATTGAGCAATTCAATTCTCACGTAAATAGTTATCTAGATGAACTATGAACTACGAAATATCAATGGATAGATACCCTAGATTTTTTCAAGATCTCTTTTCATTCAAGTCAAGTTGGCGGATCATGTTTCTAGATACGATTCTTTTGCTACCAAAATTGTTTACACATGGTCTTCTTCTTTTCCGTCGATTCCTCATGACTGAGGGTCGTGACCACCGTAAGTCGCACTATTCTGAAGGGCTCTCCATGTTAGCCGATCTTCTGCTAAATGTATAGACCCTTGGAGATTAAGGCGGGTCATTGCTACTATAGCGTCGGTCCAGCGAGATGGTATTCTACCTCTGCTCCTCCTCCCTTCCACGTGGCCAACGAGTATCAACTTTTCTAAGCTGTCAGGTTCTCGCCGGGCCAGGTGTCCAAAAAAGCCGAGAGTTCTTCTCAGGCAGATGGTAGATAGGCGAGTTGTTATGTTAAGCTCTTCCAAAATAGACACGTTGGTGCGATGCGCAGTCCAGGGAATGCCCAACATCTTACGCCAACACCACATTTCGAACGCGTCTATTTTTCCTTTATGCGAGCTTTCCAGGTCCAGGTTTCAGACGCGTACAGGAAGATGGAGAAGACTAGAGTTCGCATAAGACGTACTTTCGTGCTGCGTTTGATGTTACGATTTCTCCAAATCTTCTCCAGGCGCTTAACAGCTGATTTGGCCATCTGAGCTCGTCGCACGACCTCCTTCACACAGTCCCCACTGTTGCAGATGAGTGACCCCAGGTACACAAACTCCTGTACCGTGTCTAGGTCACGTAACTCAAGGAATCTGGGCGGTTTTCCTGCGCGATCAACAAACATAAGCTTGGTCTTGCTACGATTGATGAGGAGTCCGTATTCCACACTAACGCTCTCAATTTTGTGCAGCAGCTCGGCTAGTTCAGTCTCATTTGTGCCAATTATGGTGGTGTCATCAGCAAAACGAAGGTTGTTTATTAGGTGACCGCCTATTCGAACGCCTCCCTCCCAATCCTCCAGCACGCGACGCATGATGTGTTCCCCTACAAGATTAAATAACTGTGGAGATAGTATGCATCCTTGCCTTACGCCTCGTTCTAATCGGAAGGGTTGCGATTCGGCATCTTCCAACCTGACTTTAGATCTGCCGTCTAAGTAAAGGTTCTGCACTAGAAATACCAGGTGTTGAGGTAGACCCATTTCTAACATTACCTCAAACATTTTCGGCCAACTGATGCAGTCGAAAGCCTTTGCGTAATCGATGAAGCAGAGCGCCATCGGTACGTTAAATTCTCTGCTCTTTTCTATGAGTTGCCTTATGTTGAGTATTTGCTCACGCGTGCCTCTACCTTTCACAAAGCCAGCTTGTTCTTTCGCTATCTGTTTGCGTATAAAGTTCTCGAGTCTTCTATTGATGATGTGAAGAAGGACTTTGCCTGCATGAGAAATGAGAGAAATGGTCCGATAGTTTCCGCATTTGAGCGTGGATCCTTTCTTATGTAGAGGAATGATGGTCGATTCAGTCCAGTCCTCAGGCCAACTACCTGTTCTCCAGACTTTGAGGCATATTGAGTGCATAATTTTTATGCCATCTGTTCCTAGGCGTTTTAACATTTGCGCAGTAAGACCATCACCACCACTAGCTTTGTTCTTAAGTTTAGCGATTGCAGACTCAACTTCGTGCAATAATATATCGGGCTCTCTCACTGAGTAGTCTAGCCTATCACTAGTAGAGTCTTCTTCGTTTACGCTGTAAAGCTTTTGGCAGTAATCTCTCCACCTTTCCAGCACAAGTTCTCTATCCGTGATTGGTTTACCTTTATCATCCTCTATAGACCAGCTTTTCGGTTTAAATTCCCTAGCTAGAAATTTCACTTTTTGAAACATATCCTTAGTATGCGCAGAGTAAGCATGCCTTTCAATATCTTCACACACCAAGTCTATGAAGTTGTTCCTGTCTTCTCTGCACAACCGTTGGACACGCGTGTTAAGTTGGGAATACTGTTCGCGATCTTCATTGGAGGATAAACCCTGCGTCTTCAAGGCTTTTCTTTCCACAACAGCTTTCCAGGTATTAACGCTCATCCAATCAGATTTAGGTCCTACTGATGTTACATCTTCGGAGATAGCTTTTGCCGTGTCTAAAACTACCGATTTGAAGCTGTTCCAGGAGGTATTGGCTGTTTCAGGGGTCAATTTCCAAATGGGACAGCCGGGACATTACCAAATCTTCAAATGGTTTTACTGCACTTTCCGGCAGAGTGATGACACGCGTAGTTGAGAGTGCTTGACAACCTTTAATCGGGCTTTGAATTCCGCTGCCAGAAGTTGATGGTCACTGCCGCAATCAGCGCCAGGCCGAGTTTTTGTGGACAAAATTGATGATCTCCACCTCCTACCGATAATGACGTAGTCAATCTGATTCCGATGCCCATTAGGGGATGTCCAGGTGTACAATCGCCGGGGTGTTGTTCGAACCATGAATTCATTATTGTTAAACCAAATTCAGTGCAGAAATCCAATAGTTTCCCGCGATCATTTCGTAAACCGAGGCCATGCTTTCCCACAACCTCTCTTAGATGATCGTCCTGCCTAGTACATCCAATTTTGGCATTAAAATCCCAAGCAATATAGTTATTTCTTTACTTGGTATTTCGCGGTATAACTTCTCTAGATCACCGTAAAACTGTTGGATTTTCTCTTCAGATGAGGTTGACGTTGGTGCATAGACCTGTATGAGAAGAATTGATGTGGATGGGCCGCAAGCTTGAGGGTAACAATTCTATCGCTGATGGCGTTATAGCCTATGATCTTATTACGCAGCTGCTTAGACACAATGAATCCCACACCGCTGAAGATGTTTTCTGGACTACCGGCATTGATCCTTAACAAGCCACTTGGTGATATGGAGTGGCCATTTTCCTTTATATGAGTTTCACTCAGACCTAACACGTCCAAACCGTATCTCGCCATTTCCCCTTCAATTATTTCCGCCTTTCCCGCTTTCAGCATCCCACACACATTCCAGGTGCCAATTTTAAGAGCAGTGTCCTTCATGGTCAGTCGACTTGCTTGAGGTGGTATTGGTCCTGCAGTAGTCCAATTTCTACAAGCGGCCTGCGGACGCACACGCTTGGAGCCGGTAGCCAATTTCACACCAGAGACCGGAACCGTCCTGGCGCCGGGGTCAGCCGGGTGGCATGACAAGTCACATCTCAAGGTCGTACTACTCATGGTGGTTTTCTTGGGATAATAGTAACGGTAGATTCCATGCCTTTCCGTACCAGTCTTTTGAGGGTATTTAGTCCCCAGGGCTACTGTGGCCGAGGTATCAGGTTATCATTTCCGCCGCCTGAGATTCGGCGTTGTTACTCGTTTAGCACCACCCAGGGGACACGTGCAGGGCAGTGGAAGGTATCTCCTGCGGACGCGAGCAACCATCATCCCCCTCAAATTACACATGGTACCTACCTATTAATACCTACATACAGACTCTACTTAATTATTATTATACTCTTTATTGCATCAAATACACAGAAACATATTTAACAAAATTTGTGGCAAGGGCGAGCTTATCTCTTAAAAAAGATCTCTTCTAGCCCACCCATGTCTTGTGAGAGAGTTTACACTTTTGGGGCAAAAAGGCAATATAAAATAAAAATAAAATTGAAAAAAATGAAACAGCTAGGCGTAGATTTAATAGCCCTGGGGCTGAAATCGTAGGGACAGTTAGAAATAAAAGTAAGACTCTACTTGTGTAACTACGTATATACTCGATTTTAAAGGATATCGGCCATTTGATTACGAACCTTTAACGAACAGGAAATAAATACACAGAAACACCTATTAAGCCTATGAGCTTAATTTGACCCTAGTTGAGTGTTTCACAGTATTGTTACGGTAAAGTTCAGGCTGCTTTAGAAATTCGACCTATTTATTGTCATGACCGCAGACTCAAAGCTTGTCAGGGGGGTGTGGTCTGCTGAACAATGATTAACAGGTATTAGACCTGAGACCACTTAATTTAAGCTACTGCTATGGCGGCTGTTGTTGGTGTTTACGGAAATGCTACGGAAGTACCTTTTGTTAGTATTTTGAAGTTGTAAGTGATGTGAAGACATGAAAGAATAGTGAGCCAGCTCTATTTTTGGTTAGTTTAGTGCTCAAAAAGTGTTAAATCTTCCCAAGCCAACCCAAATGATGATGATTGTTCATCATTGCATACTTATGTTCGATTTGATATCCAATGTAAATAATGTTGACTACTGTACTGTTACTACTAAACGGTTGGTTGCTTTTCACAGAGACGCAATTCAGTTAAACACTAGTCTATAAAAGTCATTCCCAGCCTGCTCTAATTACCATTCAATACTTCCCTAGTACTTTACGTAGCCGAGATGATCTGGGTGTAGCCGATGCACCGCCGATGGCAGATTCGACGCAAGGTGAGGCAACCGAGAAAGGGCAAACCAGAGCACTATAAAATCGGCACATCTCCTTCGGTTGTATTCAGAAAACAAGTGAACATTGAACTGTTTACTACAATACAATCGCTATGATGTTCGCCGCTTCGGTAAGTCTAGGACATTTTGAATATTGACAAGATTCTAAAGCAGGAATCAGTTTTTTGTTAGATTCCTAAGGGTAGTATAAAACTTACACTTCCCTATTTTAAAAAGAAAATTTTACCGTATTCAATCAATCATTTTGTCAAAATGATTTTTCAGTTTACAACCCGTTTCTAAAACAGAGTAACTTTCCTATCTTACAACACTTTTTAAAAATCTTTTTCAGTCAAGTTTGCTCCTGGCCCTGATAGCCCTGGGTTCTTGCGGTCGCCTGGAGCCCCAGTACTTGCCCCCTCGTCCTGGGGGCGGCGGTGGCGGTTCTGGGGGCGCCGGATCGTTTGGTGGCGGCGCGGGCTCTTTCGGCGGCGGCAGTGGCGGTAGCGGTGGGGGCGCTAACATTCCTATCCTGAAATATGAGAACGTCAACAACGGTGATGGCAACTACAGATTCAGGTAGTTTTTGACAATTATTACTTGCACCACTCCTCCTGGAATGCAGTTTTTTTTTGTGGCTACACCTGTATCAGTTACTATTTTCCGTACCTACATACTTAGCTACCATCATGTTATCTGATAATGTTTCAGTTACGAGACTGGAAATGGCATCTCAGCCCACGAGAGCGGGTCTCCACGTGCCCCAGGTCCCGAGGGTCCGGCCGTGACGTCAGAGGGCGGGTACTCGTACCGCGCGCCCGACGGACAGCAGATCTCGCTCACGTACACGGCCGACGAGAACGGCTTCCATCCCGTTGGCGCCCATCTTCCCACACCACCACCCATTCCTGAGGAGATCCTCAAGTCCATTGAATTCAACAAGCGCAATCCATCCTCGTAAGTTATGAGCTTTTGTTATAGCGTGGGAACAAAGCTAGCGAAACAATAAGTATCACCTTTACCGGGTCGCATCAAGATGCACCTATTGGCCTAGCCACTGTGGTGCACTTCAACTAGTACTTTTAGTATTGTTCGTGGGTGCTTTCAACATAGGCGAATTTTTTTCCCACCTTAATTTTGAAATACAAGAAGATTTTTTTGCTTTAAAGTGATCATTGCCATTTTGACTACTCATCCTAGGTTATAACGTCCTTCTCTCCCTTAAGGAAGTCAATCAAGTTATCTGTAAACCTAGTGCTTGCGACACTTTCTCTTTTGTTTCGCTTCTAAGATGTTAAATGTTTTTATTACAGGGAAGGAGCCTACAACCCCGGCAACTCAGGTGGCGGCGGCGGTGCCGGCGGTTACCACTACTAACTTCAATGATCTCAAACACCCCACGACGAAAGTAACCCTGAACTACTGAATCGCAGACCGAAAGAGGCTAGAAGTGTTTCGGATAGACTTACAAAATAAGCAAAGATTAAAGATTTAAGAGAAACAGGTGAATGAAAAATACTTTTTATCAACCTACCTATTTAGTGGGTAATGGTAATGGTAACTTTTGTGATTATACAGAAAGGAGAAACGATCAAAAGATTGATGGATTGTTTAATGTGAACTGTAATTTAGTAGTTTAGAATACAACGACTGCAAGGCGACGTTAAATGGACCTCACCAGACTGTGATACCACAAACGAATAAGCACTACTGTAAAGTTTAAGTTATTTAATAAATTAATTATGCGAGCAATGTAAATACAAGATGAATAAACGTACTTAATTGAATTAATATAGTTGTGTATTATTTTTGGAATTTTTGCATTTTCCACTGCAGGCAAGATTTGAACCTGCGACCTTCGTCACATGTACTGCCGACGCCACTATCAATTGGGCCACCACACCACGGTTCGATCCTAGCCAGCATGAAGCAATGAAAATGAAAAATGAAAAGCATGTTAGGACTATTACACAAACAGGACAAATTTTTGCAACAGAAGTGGTTGTGTGCATCGTCTTAGTTAGTCTATTCGGGTATCTAGTCAAAAGCTGAATGTCCTGTTTTCAAAAAGATGTTTATTTAATTTTTACAAAATGTACAAACCTCGTGAATGTACATCGAGGGTAGAGTCAAGAGATTCAGACTTTCGAACAGCAAGTATATTTTGTGTATAAATTGGCGAATTTGCTTCATGAATATGTCAAAGGTATGTCACACAAAAGACATCCACGAAGTTCTAACGATGTAACATTGTTGATACACTGGTCTGTGTCAAGTCGCTCATGCAGCTTCTACGATGGATTCAAAAATCTTGTGATAATTTTGGTGAAAAACACACGTAAGAAACACTTCAAATGGATAATACTTGTGTTTTTTGCCTTTAATAAACCCGAAACCAGTCCCCTTTTTAGTCGCAAATTATACCTACCTAGAGTCGAATAATATACGAAAAATATTCGATGAAACGTATCGAAACGTTTTGTTTTCTATCGGAAAGTATTCGATAAAAAACAAATTCCTACTTTCTTCAGATTATAATGATGGAGTAAGTATAAGCACAATAAATGGCACGAAAATCGAGATAAGCTCCTGATTTTTGTGAATCTGTGGAGCGACAGATAGATCTCCTTATTTCTCAAACCTGTGTCAAAACTACTGCCTACGAAAACAACTTTACCAGTCCTCGGCTGTCCTTACTGATGTAAGGTAGCTTTACCGGCAGTCATACGCGGATAACCAGTTCAGAAAAAAATACGCCGGTAAATTAAATCGAAAACGTCATAATATCCATAGGACAAACAAAATTACAGTTTCAAAACTACCTTCGTTGTTTAGATTGACTTGTACACAGTTTTAGTCGTAGGCGGCGTACTAGCGACGATTTTTGCTCTAACTGAGTTTAATTGGAATTATGCGAAATCTCAGCGGAATTCATATACGGGGTGTTAGGGACGGTGTAACGAAAATTTGCAGTGCTAGAGATGAAACAACTTTACTATGGAGTTAATGGGAAACGAAAAAAAATTTCCGACCTCCCATACAAAGTCAGTCAGCTGATCGTGAATTTTGTATGGGAGGCCGGAAAATTTTTTTCGTTTCCCACCATTGGCTCCATAGTAAAAGTTGTTCAGTTTCATGGTCTGAGCACGCCTGCAAAGTTTTCGTTACACCGTCCCTAACACCCTGTATATAAGGTTACATTTAATTAAGTACAAATCTCGGGTGTGATTTACCCATAAAACTGAACAACTTTTGTTGGAAACTTTTCTTCAAAATATGAAAAAAAATTGGCGTCCCTTACTAAGTGACACACTTTTTCTACATTTTTCTATGGGAGGTCCAAATTTTATTTTTCATATTTTGAAAAAAAGTTTCTAACAAAAGTTGTTTAGTTTTGTGAGTAGATCACACCCTCAAGAGATTTGTACTTAATTAAATGTAACCCTATATACTTTTAGATTTTTGACAGTATCAACCCTGGCTATGTAACAAATGACAATCGCGTAAATTCTAAAAAAGGTTGGAACCTTCTGTAAACTCTCTATTTTGGGGCTGTAAGGTTGTCAAAAATGTACCTACTTAAAACTCGAATTTAATTATCATTCTTTTAAATAAAATTTAGGAAAAAGATGTTTGACTCAAAGATTAAACATAGTACTTTTATGCACATCGTGCATCACCATGACAATGACAAGCCATGTGTTAGGTATTAGTTAACGAACAACGTTAAAATATTCTTACTCCATGTTTTCTAAAGGATCATGCCGTGGATTAGGCCCACTACCCCCGCCGCCCCCATTTCAGTCATTTAGGAACCCTTACTTTAAAATCTTGAAATACGCACCGTACCATAAATTCGCATTTTATGAAAAGTTAATATGATTTGTGCGGTCGTTTGCTCTCAACAACAACGGGCTATCCTGAGGGAGAAATTAGAAGAAAATAAAAGTAATATTATTCTCCCAAGATCTTCTTCATTTCCCGTGTCATAAAAACATCCGCTCGATTTGACTTCTTTCTCAGTCAAAGTCTGAGTAACGTCATCATATGGAGGTCATTAGGCCTAACATGCCAGGCAAGACATATATCACTTATCGAATGATAAAATTTATCGATTTCGATAAATTTATCGTGGACTGTAACATGCGCGCCACGAGAGACAATTTTATCGCAGTTTCTCGTCCTTATCACGACGATATGTCAAATGAGTTTTGAAAAACCACCCATACACAAATTGAACGAATGAAACAAAAATTGAACGAATGAAAAACACAGTCGCTCTCTTTCACAACTATGAGTATTGAAAGGGATAGACTGTTTTTTTTTTTAAAAAGATTGCCGAAGTATTTTATTTTGAAAAGGGCCTTTTTATTAAAATTTTTTTTTTTTTTTACTTAGTCTGTTCAGTGTCCCAGTGCAGGGCAAAGGCAAACTAAAATTTATTATGTATAATTAAACTGGTTAAATTGGATGTAGCTTCGGCTACGGAGTCGTCAGGCGAGATACAGAGTGGGCTGTAGCGTCAGACGCTATGAAGGCGTCGGACGCTATATGGAACAAGCTACAATAAGAGGGCCAGCGGCGAGCACTACGGGGGCGTCGGACGCTATGGATGGTGAGGGGGCGTCGGACGCTATGAAATGTGAGGGGTAGTGTTCGACGCTACGGAGGCGTTGGACGTTATAGACAGTGGGGTGTAGCGTCGGACACCCTGAAAGGAGTGGGGAAGCGTTGAACGCCCTGGAAAGAGGTGGGTAGCGGACGCCCTGGGGAGCGGGGGATAGCGTCGGACACCCTGGAGAATGGGAGGTAGACCCTGGATGGCGGCAGGTAACGTTGGTCACCCTGGAGGATGGGGGGTTGCCTCGGATGCCCTGAAAAGCAGGGGGTAGCGTCGGACGCAACGGAGGTGACGGATGCTGTGGAGGCGTCGGACGCTATGAAAACATCGTACGCTTTAAAGGATGGGGAGTATTATCAAACATCATTGATGCTTGAGGCACTATGGAGGCGTTGGACGCTATCGAGAATGGTTGGTAACGTCGGACGCTATGAAGGCGTTGGACGCTACGTAAGACAAGGTAAGTCGTGGGATGATTGTGTATCAAACATGTGACTGATTTTCGGTTTAAGCTTATCAAAATTCATTTTTCAATAAGAGTACGAAAATACAGCTATTTTTGCTCTACGACGCTCCGTTTTCGAGATAATTGCACTTTTAGTTTGCATTCGTTTTTTATATTAGAAATCGTTACTTTATTGAGATATGATGCTACAGAGGCGTAGGACGCTACGGAGGCGTTGGACGTTATGGACGTGTCGGTCGATACGGAGGCGTCGGACGCTACGGAGGCGACAGACGCTATGGAAACGTCGGACTTTATGGAAACATTGAACGCTGTAGATGATCGGAGGTTTTATCAGACGCTATGGAGGCTTTAGGCACTATGGAGGCGTCGGACGCTATGAAGGCGTTGGACGCTATGTGAGATAGGGTAAGTCGTGGGATGATTGTGTTCCGAAAAAGAGACTGATTTTAGGTTTAAGATAATCAAACAAAAAAGTTTCAATAAGAGTACGAAAATAGAGCTATTTTTGTTCTACGACGCTCCGTTTTCAAGATAATTGCACTTTTAGTTTGCATTCGTTTTTTATATTAGAAATCGTTACTTTGTTGAGATATGATGCTACGCAATCGTAAGACGGTACGCAGGCGTTGGACGTTATGGACGTATATGACGATACGAAGGCGTCGGACGCTACGGAGGCGACAGACGCTATGGAAACGTCGGACTTTATGGAAACATTGAACGCTGTAGATGATCGTTTGTTTGATAATCTTAAAAAACAAATCAGGCGCATATTCGGTTTACAATCATCCTATGACTTATCCTGTCTCACATAGCGTCGAACGCCTCCATAGCCTCTAATGTCTCCATAGCGCCCAACGACTCTATACCACCTGACGCCTTCATAGCGTCTCTACAGAGTTCAATACTCCCTATCCTCTACAGAGTTCAATGTCTCCATAAAGACTGACGTTTCTATAGCGTCCATCGCCTCCGTAGCGTCCGACGCCTCCATATCGTCCGACACGGCCATACGGTCAAACCCCTCCGTAGTGTCCAACGCCTGCGTAGCATCATATCTCAATAAAGTAACGATTTCTAATATAAAAAACGAATGCAAACTAAAAGTGCAATTATCTCGAAAACGGAGCGTCGTAGAGCAAAAATAGCTGTATTTTCGTACTCTTATTGAAAAATGAATTTTGATAAGCTTAAACCGAAAATCAGTCGCCTGTTTGATACACAATCATTCCACGACTTACCTTGTCTTACGTAGCGTCCAACGCCTTCATGGCGTCCAACGTTACCAATTCTCGATAGCGTCCAACGCCTTCATAGTGCCTGAAGCATCAATGATGTTTGACTCCCCATCCTTTAAAGCGTACGATGTTTTCATAGCGTCCGACGCCTCCATAGCATCCGTCACCTCCGTTGCGTCCGACCCTACCCATTGCTTAACAGGGCGTCCGAGGCAACCCCCAATCCTCCAGGGTGACCATCGTTACCTGCCGCCATCCAGGGTCTACCCCCATTCTCCAGGGTGTCCGACGCTATCCCCCGCTCCCCAGGGCGTCCGCTACCCACCTCTTTCCAGGGCGTCCAACGCTTCCCCACACCCTTCAGGGTGAAACCCATCCCCACCCTTTATAGCATCTGAAGCTAGCCCCCAAACACAGCGTCCTTCACTATCTCCACCACTCATAGCGTCCGACGCCTTCATAGTGTCCAACACTACAGCTAACCCTCTATAGCGTCCGACGCCTCCGTAGCGTCCGACGCTACACTCAATTTAGCCGGTTAAATCGTATTTAAATCAATAAAATACGGCACCGCCATTTTATCCTTTGCTATCGTCGACTCGAATGATGGACGATAAAATTCGAGTAATTTAACTCATTAAAAAAATAAAATTCGTTAACGAATGGCGCGCATGTTACGACTTGTCGATAAATTTTAAAATTGTCGATTTTTGACAAAGGGACGTGATAAATATGTGCGCGCATGTTACCGACAGTCGATAAATGATATATGTCGTCGAATCACGATAAACGGGCGTGATAAAATTTTATCGTGCCTGGCATGTTAGGCGTACTGTACGCCTAACATGCCAGGCAAGACATATATCACTTATCGAATGACAAAATTTATCGATTTCGATAAATTTATCGTGGATTGTAACATGCGCGCCACGAGAGACAATTTTATCGCAGTTTCTCGTCCTTATCACGACGATATGTCAAATGAGTTTTGAAAAACCACCCATACACAAATTGAACGAATGAAACAAAAATTGAACGAATGAAAAACAGTCGTTCTCTTTCACAACTATGAGGAAAGGGATAGACTGTTTTCTTTTTTAAAGAGATTGCCGAAGTATATTATTTTGCAAAAGGCCTTTTTATAAATTTTTTTTTTTTTTTTACTTAGCCTGTTCAGTGTCCCAGTGCAGGGCAAAGCCAAACTAAAATTAAATATGTATAATTAAACTGGTTAAATTGGATGTAGCTTTGGCTACGGAGTCGTCAGGCGAGATACAGAGTGTAGCGTCAGACGCTATGAAGGCGTCGGACGCTATATGGAACAAGCTACAATAAAAGGGTCAGCGGCGAACACTACGGGGCGTCGGACGCTAAAGATGGTGAGGAGGGGGAGGTAGCGTGGGACGCTATGGATGGGAGGGGGGGAGGTAGCGTCGGACGCTATGAAAGGTGAGGGTAGTGTTGGACGCTACGGAGGCGTCGGACGTCATAGACAGTGGGTGTAGCGTCGGACACCCTGAAAGGAGTGGGAAAGTGTTGGACGCCCTGGAAAGAGGTAGCGGACGCCCTGGGAAGCGTGGGGCGTGGGACAACCTGGAGAATGGAGGGGTAGACCCTGGATGGCGGCAGGTAACGTTGGTCACCCTCGGACGCTCTGAAAAGCAGGGGGTAGCGTCGGACGCAACGGAGTTGACGAATGCTGTGGAGGCGTCGGACGCTATGAAAACATCGTACGCTTTAAAGGATGGGGAGTATTATCAAACATCATTGATGCTTCAGGCACTATGGAGGCGTTGGACGCTATCGAGAATGGTTAGTAGCGTCAGACGCTATGAAGGCGTTGGACGCTACGTAAGACAAGGTAAGTCGTGGGATGATTGTGTATCAAACAGGGGACTGATTTTCGGTTTAAGCTTATCAAAATTCATTTTTCAATTAGAGTACGAAAATACAGCTATTTTTGCTCTACGAAGCTCCGTTTTCGAGATAATTGCACTTTTAGTTTGCATTCGTTTTTTATATTAGAAATCGTTACTTTATTGAGATATGATGCTACAGAGGCATAGGACGCTACGGAGGCGTTGGACGCTATACACGTGTGTGACGATACCGAGGCGTCGGACGCTACGGAGGCCACAGACGCTATGGAAACGTCGGACTTTATGGAAACATTGAACGCTGTAGATGATCGGGGGTTTTATCAGACGCTATGGAGGCTTTAGGCACTATGGAGGCGTCGGACGCTATGAAGGCGTTGGACGCTAAGTAAGACAAGGTAGGTCGGGATGATTGTGTATCAAACAGGACTGATTTTCGGTTGAAGCTTATCAAAATTCAGTTTTCAATAAGAGTACTAAAATAGAGCTATTTTTGCTCTATGACGCTCCGTTTTCGAGATAATTGCACTTTTAGTTTGCATTCGGTTTTTTATATTAGAAATCGTTACTTTATTGAGATATGATGCTACGCAGGCGTTGGACGCTACGGAGGCGTTGGACCTTATGGACGTGTCGGACGATACGGAAGCGTCGGACGCTACGGAGGCGATGGACGCTATGGAAACGTCAGTCTTTATGGAGACATTGAACTCTGTGCAGGATAGGGAGTATAGAACTCTGTAGAGACGCTATGGAGGCGTCAGGTGATATAGAGACATTCGACGCTATGGAGGCGTTCGATGCTATGTGAGACAGGGTAAGTCAAGGGATGATTGTAAACTGAATATGGGCCTGATTTGTTTTTTAAGATTATCAAGCAAACGATCATCTACAGTGTTCAATGTTTCCATAAAGTCCGACGTTTCCATAGCGTCTGTCGCCTCTGTAGCGTCCGACGCCTCCGTATCGTCCGACACGTCCATAACGTCCAACGCCTCCGTAACGTCCACCGCCTGCGTAGCATCATATCTCAACAAAGTAACGATTTCTAATATAAAAAACGAATGCAAACTAAAAGTGCAATTATCTCGAAAACGGTGCGTCGTAGAGCAAAAAATATTTATTTTCGTACTCTTATTGAAACTTTAATGTTTGATTATCTTAAACCTAAAATCAGTCCCTTATTCGGAACACAATCATCCCACGACTTACCCTGTCTCACATAGCGTCCAACGCCTTCATAGCGTCCGACGCCTCCATAGTGCCTAAAGCCTCCATAGCGTCTGATAAAACCCCCGATCATCTACAACGTTCAATGTTTCCATAAAGTCCGACGTTTCCATAGCGTCTGTCGCCTCCGTAGCGTCCGACGCCTCGGTATCGACACACACGTATAGCGTCCAACGCCTCCGTAGCGTCCTACGCCTCTGTAGCACCATATCTCAATAAAGTAACGATTTCTAATATAAAAAACGAATGCAAACTAAAAGTGCAATTATCTCGAAAACGGAGCGTCGTAGAGCAAAAATAGCTGTATTTTCGTACTCTTATTGAAAACTGAATTTTGATAAGCTTAAACCGAAAATCAGTCCCCTGCTTGATACACAATCATCCCACGACTTACCTTGTCTTACGTAGCGTCCAACGCCTTTATAGCGTCCTACGTTACCAACCATTCTCGATAGCGTCCAACGCCTCCATAGTGCCTGAAGCATCAATGATATTTGATAATATTCCCAATCCTTTAAAGCGTAAGATATTTTCATAGCGTCCGACGCCTCCACAGCATCCGTCACCCCCGTTGCGTCCGACGCTACTCCCTGCTTTTCACGGCGTCCGAGGCAACCCCCCATCCTCCAGGGTGACCAACGTTACCTGTCGCCATCCAGGGTCTAACCCCCATTCTCCAGGGTGTCCGACGCTAACCCCCGCTCCCCAGGGCGTCCGACGCTATCCCCCGCTCCCCAGGGCGTCCGCTACCCACCTTTTTCCAGGGCGTCCAACGCTTCCCTACACCCTTCAGGGTTAAACCCATCCCCACCCTTTATAGCATCTGAAGCTAGCCCCCAAATTTCACAGCGTCCTTCACTATCTCCACCACTCATAGCGTCCGACGCCTTCATGGTGTCCAACACTACAGCTTACCCTCTATAGTGTCCGACGCCTTCGTAGCGTCCGACGCTACACTCAATTTAGCCGGTTAAATCGAAATTAAATCAATAAAATACGGCACCGCCATTTTATCCTTTGCTATCGTCGACTCGAAAGATGGACGATAAAATTCGAGTAATTTAACTCATTAAAAAAATGAAATTTTATAACAAATGGCGCGCATGTTACGACTTGTCGATAAATTTTAAAATTGTCGATTTTTGACAGAGCGACGTGATAAATATGTGCGCGCATGTTACCGACAGTCGATAAATGATATATGTCGTCGAATCACGATAAACGGGCGTGATAAAATTTTATCGTGCCTGGCATGTTAGGCGTACTGATGTCAAATCATTACCATTTTTCTCGCGAGAAGAATTTATGAATAAGATTTTAAATGTCATAATATTAGGGACTCTTCAAAATAATCTTTTTCTGAAGCTGGTATGAAATATCAGCGTCAAAATAAGTCTGTGAAAGATGTCACGTCAGTTCGTGACTTGTTCGTGACTGACATGTTATTTTTATATTGACAATCTAAAGCCGAGCTAAAGCCAAATTATTTTTCAGAAAAATACAATAGTAAGTAAACTGTCTGTTTATTTGAAGATAATATTGGTTGGTTGGCGCAATTGATCGACCAGATCCATCATAATTTCTCCTAACACGGTTAAAGTCTTTTGGAACGGACTAACTGTAAGTGCACTTTTGATGTAATTCTGAGGCCTGCTAGCAGTAGGTAGTAGGCGGCTTAAAAACTCTGACACCAGGGTTAATTGGGTCCTTCGTCGACTCGGTGTCCCACTCGAAAAGAAGAAGAAGATGGGATTTCAAGCTGGAGTATACTGAACTAAATCTGCTTGTAAAAATAAAATCATACAGCAAAAGGATTTGGCTATGTTTTATGGCCGGCCGCCCGTCTGAAGTCAACCTCTTTGGGAATAGGTACTACTACTGTAGGTGGTATCATCGCGGCCATGCGGTTGACCAAGGGTTGACCATAGTCGATAGATATTCAATCGAGGTCCATAACTCTGCGTTGCGTTTTACGAATCCCTGAGGTGGACTAGGTGGCAGTATTATTAGACGCTACCACACGGACTTTCCCTTTCAATTAATTAATTATTGCTTGTCTTTAAGGTATCCTGATTGGAGTGAGTGAGCTGGTTTTGTTGGTTGCTGGCCAGCAGGGAGGTGCAAAGAAGGGCACTGCAGCAAGACCAGCAGAGTATATCCTCGAAAATACAGGATGTGGATTAACTGCAAATATGGCAGGAATCAGCCATGATGACTGAACAACTTAGGAACATAGGGGAAAAATGAAAAAATTTGGGCCTCCCATACAAATTGACTCGGCCGGCTGGTACATTTTGTATGGGAGGTCTAAAATTTTTTTTCATATTTCGACCTATGTTCCTTGGGGAAAGTTGTTGAGTTTCATGGGCTGGTTCACCCCTTAAAATATTTGCAGTTGATTTTTTTACACCTTATATATGAAATTAATTTGTAAGGACGAATATAACATACAAATGTGTTACAACAATCCTTATTGTATTTGTATATACTTGCTTGTTATTATTATAATAAAAAAAACTAGAAAAAACATGTTTTATTTCTATTACCAATGTGCGAGTCGACAAAGTACCCGATAAGTAGGTCAACAAGGTTTTAATAAGAAGTTTCAAAGTAAAGAAAAACAGAAAGCGCCATCTTATGGTTTAGATAGTAAAATATCAGATGGAATAGAGACTAGATCAAAGACTAGATTAGAGCACCTTTTTCTTCGCGTAGCGCCATCTATGGGTTCTTCACGTAACTAAAATTATTCCGCCATCTTTGACATACAAAACTTATTTCTGTACTTTTAGCATTACTTTTAAACTAAATTATCCAAGATCTCCTTCAGCCTAGATCTTTTATTTTAAACAGTGCAATTAGATAATTAGTTAAGTTATTGTTAAAGTATTGTGTCTTCATGGTACGCTAACGTTTGGATGCGTTAAACATGAGACTGGTTTGTATGGCAAAAAATCAAGATCCTTTTTAGCGTTTATACTTTAGAAGTTACATACATACATCACGCCTTTATCCCTTGCGGGGTAGGCAGAGCGTCAACGACCGTAAAAGTACGGTCGTTATCGCCACGTCTGACACATATTTGAGGGCCGTTTAAGCTATTGTCGTGTATCGCTATAGTGACAGGTTGTCAGCCTGTCGCCTAAAATTGCAATACACATGATACCCTCGAGTCCTTTAGTCGCTTCTTACGACACCCACAGGAAAGAAATGGGGTGATGCTATTCTAAGCCGGCATCACACGGCCAAGAAGAAGTTACAGCTGGAACAAATTATGGGTCAAAAACGCTCCTTTTAAAAGCAATTAGTGACTTTGTTTCAAAGAAACCACCCTTTAGTTTTAAAGACCTTCAACGATACCCTACTTAATAAAACAGGAAAAGCAAATTTTTTTTGCCCCCCTTTCACTTGTATGGGAGGGGGTCCAAAAAACATTTAATATAATTTTTTCTCAACATTTCCATATTTGGGTCAAAACGATCTATCTTTTCACCAAATTTCATGACGAAAGCTCTAAAACTGACGAAGATATGAGGGCGCGGCATACAGACAGACAGACAGACCGACTTGACGAAATGATAAGGGTTTCTAGTAGACAACGAAACCCTAAAAATAATGATACCAACTTCATACCACTAGTGACGTACTTTAGTTCGAATTTTTAAATTCAGGTGAGGTGATTCATTCAAACCTCATACTCAGGTCACTCAAATTTAATTATTGATACCCTACATCTACTAAATTTTTTGACATCCAATCAAAATTTATGAAAAACAAAATCAAAAATGTGTCACTTAGTATGGGAGACCCAATTTTTTTATTTTCATATTTTGAATAAAAGTTTCTAGTAAATGTTATTCAGTTTTGTGAGTAGAACACGACCTTAAAATTATTGTACTTATATGTAACCGAATACCTATACTTAGTGATTTGATTATTATGAATATGAACAATGAACATGTCATTAAATGAGTGATTGAATGAAATCTTTTTAGCACATCACTATTTATTTTTCCGAATAAAGCTAGCTATGTCTCATAACATTATTTCTAATCAAAAATTATTTGGATAATTTGAGCACACTTGACTATTACTCACATCACTGACACTTAAAATTTTCGATTTTTATACCTATTGAAAAAAGAAATACTCCTTATTTTTTTAAGCACGTGTTTTGTTGATTTTCAAATAATTCCTTATCCAAAACTTACTTGACACTGCTTTCATTGGGACTAAACTACACAAATTAGTTTCAGCGAAAATCTACTGTAGATTATCTGAACAGCACACTGATGCTGGCTAGGCATTGTTCTAACGAGTGTCTTACAACAATTTCAGCTCAGTAAATGGAATAAAATGCACAAATTTTCTTTTCCGCCACAGGACAAAGCAAATTATCAAAATAAACAATTGAGACAAACTCAAACAATTCAAAATAGATTGGGACCAGAAATGTTTCATTCACTTTGTATTTGCATTGGAACAAACTGGTTTAAGATGGTTACGTCTGCTTTCAAGTAAAACTTAAAAACGAAATCTAATAATAGGTACTTCAACAAAAACCGAAATCTTTGAATGATGGTACTATAAATATGACAATCTATCGATAACCTGAACAAAACAGCTAATTCAGGCGTAAGGCGGGGCGCGCGTGTGCGATCTCTCCATCGCAGACGAACAGGGCGGCCTGTTCACAACATTCTATTCATCCTAAAAGGAATGCTCTTTCAATAGTCTTCACGCCGCATTCTCCATAAAAGATGACTGATATCTGCCCAAGGCGAACACATTGGAAGGGCAATATCAAACCATATAAAGAGATCCAAAAACCAAACGAGATCATTCTTGAAACAGCTTTGCAAATCTAAGCTACATTCGCAGAACAATTCTTAAAAATGATTGCTCTGAAGGTTGTTATCAAATGTCAATCTCTATTGTATTTTTATAATAGTTTTTTTCTGTGTGGCTCATCGAATCTTCTTGATATTTGATTACAGATTGCATCTGCTTTCGCTCTGCTAGCAGCAGTTTCAGCGCGGCACAACCCTTACTTCGACCAACTTCAGGCAGCTTCAGGTTTCGGGCGAACCAACGGTAACTTTGGAGGTTACAGTGGCGGCAGCAGTTATAACGGTGGTGCTCGTATACCCATCCTTAGCTACGAAAACGTCAACGATGGAAATGGCAACTACAGATACAGGTACAGGATAAAAGTTATTTTGCTGCAAACTTTAAAGCAAATAAGAGTGTAACAACAGTTATCTTGACGCCTGCACAATCTAACTTCTTGACCTTTAGCTTTAACTTTTATTGTCGCGTTGATTGGCAAAGTTTCTCTGTTTTATTTTATTACTCAGATTAGAAACATTCCTTCGTTATCAGATGGATTAGGATTTACTAGTTCAGCGGATCATTTACTACTATTAATATGAGAAGTAAAATGTCTAACAAGTTACCATAGTTAAATCATACCATCTAATTTTCCGTGGCTGAAAGTTCAAGTGAAAACGCTTAACCGACACTTTTAGTAACTTTTAATCGCGATAACTACAGCGATTATTTCATCAAATTTGTAGGGTCTAATTTGAAGTTCAAAATAATATTACTATGTAAAAGTAATTTTAGGAAAATGGATGGATATTTATAATGTGCGTACCTATTTATTGATTGAATGAAAAATGCTTGACAGCACTACATGTCATTGATGTCATATATCTAAAGTCTTATAACTCGAAAATTCATAGGATTGATTGTTTTGTATTTAGACATTTTCACAGGACTGAATTTGTATGGTAGCATCTCGTTACTTTATTGATTCGTAAAGTGAAAGAAGCCTAAGAATACCTATTGAATCCCTTATTATAAAAGCTTTCAATTTCTTGTTTTAATTTGTGTTTAAGAGCCTATGAACATGTCTGTCAAACTTTGTGAGTCATTCAGAAGATTGTGTATCGTGACAGGTTGTCAGCTTGTCGTCTAAGATTGCAATACACATCAACTCTAATTTCCTTTAGTCGCTTTTTAGGACCACTTACGGGAAAGATATGTGAAGGTGAATGCTATTCTCAGCAGGCACCACACAGCTATACGTTCATATTTTTTCTTATCTTTATAGCTACGAGACTGGCAACGGTATTTCCGCCCGAGAAAGTGGGTCTCCCCGTGCTCCGGGACCCGAAGGCCTGGCCGTGACGTCAGAGGGAGGGTACTCGTACCGCGCGCCCGACGGACAGCAGATCTCGCTCACGTACACGGCCGACGAGAACGGCTTCCACCCCGTCGGCAGCCACCTGCCCACGCCGCCACCCATCCCGGACGCCATCTTGAGGTCGCTCCAGCTCAACAGGCAGGGCTCTTCCTTGTAAGTTGACCCATTTATCGTTGAAACTTTGGTTGGAACTAACTTTGAACGAGCGACCTGTCGGACTCCCGATGATGGTGCACTTATTGGATCGAAACGTCGAGTTTCTATAAGCCTCGACTTAAACAACAAGATCATTCGTTTTACTACATAAAATATGGAACTAACTTGTTGTGTAAACTTTGCAAAATTAGACAGAATCTGTTGTAATCATTCCTGTGAAGTAAAATTTCACCTATTTTGTTTCAGTGACAACAGCGGCGCCTACAACAGCGGTCGCTACAACAATAACAACTACAACAACGGTGGATACCATTACTGAAGAAACATCCAATTTTTTTCACGGATCTCGAAATAATATATTATACCTAATGATGGAAACTAATATATTTTGAATATCAATCCCTGAATTTTATTTTTTCTTCATACAAAAGCACAGAACCCAAAAATTAGTAATCTTGATCTTTGTATTTGATAAAAAATACTAGCTAAGTAATGCAGCAGAAATTCAGCATCATTTTGACACGTACTGCGTAGTCTGGATATAGATTTGTGGTCTCCTCAATTTCTCCAAGACCTCATATTCAGATCTTGGCCATACTTTTCCGGGTCCACTTTTTAGAAAATTTATTCTCTAATTCAGTTCAAGCTTTTTTGAGTAATCGGCGGACTAACTATAATAAATCCCCGAAGAGTTACATAACATAACATAAACATAAATATACTTTATTGCACATAAAACATGAAATGGACAAACAGAAATAAAACAAAGAGTACAATGCAGGCAGTCTTATAGCTAAGTAGCTATTTCTACCAGACAACCTTAAGGTAGAGGAAAAATTGATTTAAATGGCGGGATAGTGCTATTACGTAGTATCCAAATACAACTTATTGATACATATACATAAATAAATACATAACATTAATAAACTACCATATACCATAATTATAATAAACTAATACATACATTAATAATATGAGATAGAAAATATGCATTGTTCATTCAGTTTAACTAGATAGGTAAGGGAAACAAGAACAGTTTTATGAGTATAAAGAAATAGAAGAAATTAAAAAGAATTATTTTTCAAGCCTTTACATTTATTTACATTTACTTTACTTTACTTTACATTTACGTTACCTCTATTTTGAAACCAATTACTAAAACCAAATAAAGAAAATCGGTTGTAATATGAAAAAACAATTGGTGTTCCCGGTCAACTTGACCCGGCCGGCCAATATTTATCTACAGGAGGTCTAGATATTTTTTTATATGTCGACTAGGTATGTTCCCTATAAAAGTTGTTCAGTTTCATGAACTAAATCAGAAAAATAAAATATTCGTACTTATTATTTTACAATTCATATGTAAAAGGAATATCATACATATACCTACGTAGGTACCTATGCCCTAAATGTATTTTTTTCCTAATGAAAATATATTTTGTCCTTAGAATATAGGAAATAGGTATATCACAGACGAAACACCTGAATATATAATAACTACGTATAATAAACTCAGCTCCTCTTTCGATTCATCATCATATCACATCACATTAATCTATCGCAAGATATCTCCTCCACGTTATGCCACAAGGCTCGATCATTACGGCCACTCGAATAGGCCATATTTGACAGCTGTCAAAATGAAGTTAATGCTATGGTCTATGACATAAGGTCTATTTTCCTTTGAAATGTTTTCTAGTGAGGGTTTGACAGCTGTCAAAAATGGCATAGTCGTTCGACCGTACTTTAGATACAGTACCTACGACCTTCAGACACATGGTTAAATATGAATCAAATTAAATTCCTTACGGCTGTAGGCTTTCCAAAATTATAATTAGACTTTTAATCAATCGGTAGAAATTACAAGTTAAAAATACCCAAGGTTGCGAGTTGAGGAACTGTGTTGTGAGAATTTCATCAAACAAGTTGAAATTTTGTGTTAAATGTCGCTATGCTACACGTAATTAAGAAAGCCCATCTAGGTACTTTGTAATAATAATAGCAAATTTATAAAAGTAACAAGTAGGTTTTTATGTACCTACACAGCACATTAAATCCCTCCTCAAAATAATGATACGATACGACCAAAATACGACGTATCTAATTAATCAGGATCCTACTTCTAGTACAAAGCAGGCGATTGTCAAAAATGTATTTTATTCATTCAATAGCATAGGAACCTACTACTCAAAGAATTCTTAATTAATATTGTCTTATATCATTTTTTGTACGCATTTTATGTATTTCAGTAAGATAAGCTACGGCGTAGCGGCACGAAAGTGCTACGTAGAAAGATCGATATAATATTTTCTGTAGATCATTCTCCGTAGCTATAACTGCCGTATTACAAAAAAAACTGTAGGGATCTGCTTAGAACGATGGCTGATCGAAGTCTGCGATTTTACCATTTGCCGGCTTTGGGACATACTAATCCTAGGATTTTGGCCGAACAACCTCTACGATTTTGCAATATGCCGGTTATTGGTCAAAAACCTAGGATTTTGGCCAATAACCGGTACTACCATGGTACTGCGACATATACCTTTACCTACTTAATAGGTGATAATCAGTTAAATAAGATACTTTTCATGCGTTATTCAAATTGTCTTACTATGAGCAGACTATGTTTTCATACATTATATTACCTTAATTGCATACGTCACGTCGCGTCAATGCTAAATTAATGAATTACAAACATTTGTTTGACAGACTGTGTTAAAAATGAAAGTTGTATTCTTTTTTGCAGATTCGTTAGTTGAACATGATATTGACGTTATAGTTTGTACTTGGAGCACAGAAATACGAATCGTGTCACAGTATCAAAAAAAACGAAATCAATTTGGGACACTCGCTCATATCACGGAATAACTTTTCTACTTAGATACCTAAATTAAATAAAATGTTATATTTAGTACAATTGTCTTTATTTATTTCACTATGCATTCATTTAATAAATAGCTGTCTGTACACGTAATTCTAACATTGATTGAACATTTTAATAACATCTAGAACATTTTAGTACTGGTATCCGGCACGCCCAGGGTTGTATGATCCATCGTCACTGAAAAAAAAAAAAACAAATATTTTAAAGTAGGTTTATATTCTAATTTTTTCGAATTGTTTCCAAATTGTCACCAACAGATTTGTATCCAAACTTGTATGAACTTTTTGAACTTATTTTCTAGTGTGAGTTGGCAGCCCTGCTGCGGCTTTTCAGTTGCGAATTTTTTCTTGTATCGAAGAGTTCATGTGATTTTTGTAAAGCGCTTTTTCTCGGAAATATAATACATTGAAACCGACTCCGAGTTTTAGTGGTTTAGTTAAGCACACGAAACAACCAGTCGGCCACAGATATTATTCTATTTTATTTGACGTTTTAAGAAATCCAGTACCTGATTTCACATGTTACCTGTATCCTTCGCGGGGTATGCAGAACTTAAATGACCGTAAAAAACGGTAGAATCGCCAATGCACTAGGTATTCTTCTCAATATTTTGTTCAATTGATAACTAACGGACACCAATGATGGTCAATGGAGACATTTATAAAGTTAGAGTTTATATGAAGACATTTATAAATAGGTATGTAACAAGAAAAAAAAATTACTTGGAAGGATGTTGCCTGTTGTACTCGAGAGACCTCAAGATGGCGTCCGGGATGGGCGGCGGCGTGGGCAGGTGGCTGCCGACGGGGTGGAAGCCGTTCTCGTCGGCCGTGTACGTGAGCGAGATCTGCTGTCCGTCGGGCGCGCGGTACGAGTACCCGCCCTCTGACGTCACGGCCGGACCCTCGGGCCCTGGACCTTGTGGCAGGCGGATTAAAACACACTTACTTAGAAGGATGCTGTCTGTTGTACTCGAGAGACCTCAAGATGGCGTCCGGGATGGGCGGCGGCGTGGGCAGATGGCTGCCGACGGGATGGAAGCCGTTCTCATCAGCTGTGTACGTGAGCGAGATCTGCTGTCCGTCGGGGGCGCGGTACGAGTACCCGCCCTCTGACGTCACGGCCGGACCCTCGGGCCTTGGATCTTGTGGCAGTCGGGTTACAACACACTTACTTGGAAGGATGTTGCCTGTTGTACTCGAGGGACCTCAAGATGGCGTCCGGGATGGGCGGCGGCGTGGGCAGGTGGCTGCCGACGGGGTGGAAGCCGTTCTCGTCAGCCGTGTACGTGAGCGAGATCTGCTGTCCGTCGGGCGCGCGGTACGAGTACCCGCCCTCTGACGTCACGGCCGGACCCTCGGGCCCTGGGGCACGTGGAGACCCGCTCTCGTGCGCTGAGATGCCGTTGGCGTCGTAGCTGGTGGAAACGGAAAAGTTATCGTTCAAATAAAAGCATCGAAATTGATCTTACAGATCAGTCTATGCTGGTTATACGCGTAGAGCCTAATAGGCAAATTGCTGCAAACGGTACAAATTACTGATATCTGTAGCTTAGTCTCATTTATTTTCACCACTGATAAAAAAAAATACAAAAGTAAACGATTGCTTTATCATTTCTTTTATTTTTATCCCAAGGTTTCAAAATAAACTCCAAATAAACTTTCTTCATAAATAAGTCACATAATTCCCCCACATTAACCCCGAGAGACAAACTTTATTTCGTGTTTTATGGTGCAGACTGTCAAGTGGACAATATTTTTATAAAACGGGCTATCTCCTGGGAACTCCAGTATTTCACAGCGTTTTTCCAAAGCTCAAGAGACACAGACAAGACAGTTTCCGTTACAGTCCGCCGGCTTGCGAAACCGGAAGGTCCCGGGCTCGATTTCCGGACAAGACCAGCGTAGAAAATCCAACTTGCAAATGTTGCTATTTCTGATAAACTAGGTGATCTAGATTTTCTGTCCTCATTTTCAGCAAGTAACATTGTTAGCAAGTATCTAGAAGCATTTTGAAAGTCACTTGTAGGTACGTATAGGTAGGTAGATATTTGAATGGAGATGGCAGTGGCACTATACAGATAGGACAGATAGGTAGCTACCTGTAGTACTGGAACGGCGCAGAATTCACCATAATATGTCTGCTAAACGGATCTGGAACTGGCACTGGTATAAGCACTGGACTGCGAGTACGCCAGCTGGTCCAGCCGACTTGCTGACGCCGCACTCACAATCACAGTAATAAGAACTGCCTAAAAAGGTGTAATTATAGGGAGATACCTGAATCTGTAGTTCCCGTCTCCGTTATTGACGTGGTTATCGTAGCGAAACGGCGTCGCAAGCACCCCATTTCGGCTGAAAGAGCTGGCACTGGAGCTGGCGCTGGCACTGGCACTGGCACTGGAATATGCACTGGACTGCGAGTACGCCAGCTGGTCCAGCCGACCTGCTGACGCTGCGCCCACCAGGGTCACAGTAATGAGTACTGCCTAAAAAGGTGAAATTATAGAGAGATACCTGAATCTGTAGTTCCCGTCTCCATTATTGACCTGGTTGTCGTAGCGAAACGGCGTCGCAAGCACCCCATTTCGGCTGAAGGAGCTGGCACTGGAGCTGGCACTGGCACTGGCGCTGGCGCTGGAGTAAGCACTGGACTGCGAGTACGCCAGCTGGTCCAGCCGACCTGCTGACGCTGCCCCCACCAGTTTCACAGTAACAAGTACTGCCTGAATAGGTGTAATTATAGGGAGATACCTGAATCTGTAGTTCCCGTCTCCAATGTTGACAACATTGCTGAAGCAATCACTGAACTGCGAGTACATCAGCTGGACAGCCGACCTGCTGACGCTGCGCCCATCACGGTCACAGTAACAAGTACTGCCTAAAAAAGTGTAATTATAGAGACATACTTGAATCTGTAGTTCCCATCTCCATTATTGACCTGGTTGTCGTAGCGGAATGGTGTTGCAAGCACCCCATTTCGGCTGAAGGAGCTGGCACTAGAACTGGCGCTGGCACTGGGCGCTAGAGTAAGCACTGGACTGCGAGTATGCCAGCTGGTCCAGCCGACCTGCTGACGCAGCGTCCATCGGGGTTGCAGTAACAAGTACTGCCTGAATAGGTGTAATTATAGGGAGATACCTGAATCTGTAGTTCCCGTCTCCGTTATTGACGTGGTTTTCGTAGCGGAACGGCGTCGCAAGCACCCCATTTCGGCTGAAGGAGCTGGCACTGGAGCTGGCGCTGGCACTGGCACTGGCGCTGGAGTAAGCACTGGACTGCGAGTACGCCAGCTGGTCCAGCCGACCTGCTGACGCTGCGACCACCAGGGTAGCAGTAAGAAGTAGTGCCTGGAGGGGATAAAAATCTGTTTATTGTACCTGCTTATTTTAAAGGGAAGCTTCAAAATTCGCAGTCAATCAGTTTAGCGAAGTCCGTATACTCCGAGCCACTTAATTTAGTTACTCGTAGAGTGTTTCCGTCTAAATTTAATGAAATGTATTTTTGCTCTCCGTACATTCATGAAACATTTTCAAACAAGTAAAATTCATTACTGAAATTTCACCTTTCAAAATGCTATATTTTGAGTGTTCATACAGAGTAGAAATAAGTTTACAAATTTATGAAAATGTGAAATGAGAAAAGTTGTCCTCTTGGCACAAGTCAAAAATAAGTAGAGCACATTTCCATACGTTCAATACTTCTATTTTTCTTTATGAACATGAAAATGTGAAAATTATTTCAATTTTTCTCTATGAAATGCAATTGAGTCCTTACCAGCATCATCTATTAATAACTAGATCGTAGGAGTAGACAACACAAAGGCAAAATTGTTTTTGAGAGTGGTGTATGGGGTGTGGAGGTTTTATAGTACACCGTCACGGCTGCCCTTTGCGGGTTGCCTCACACCGAACGTATTGTTGATGTGCCAGAGCTGGGGCGAACGGTGAGATATGAGGATAATAGCTTAATAGGCTAGCCTATTAGTCTAGACCTATGCTAAATTATATGGAACATTTTTTATTTTACTCTGACATGCAAATTGAGCTGCCTTTTTCTGGATATTTTCTCGCGCTGCTAAGAAGATAGGTAAATGTCTCGATCGATGTTGAAAATTACGGATTGTTACTTATTTATCTTATCACATAGTTAGGGGAGAGGGGGGCAGCTTTGTACAGAATTTACAAAACAGGTTGTAACTATCAAAATGGATAACTTTCTTTATATTTTTGTGCATGGTGTATTGGGTAGCTTATCTGGGAAGATAAAAACTATATTAATGTTTAAATAGCGTTACACGAAAATGTGCTACGCCGGTTTTTCCACAAGCGCGGAAAGCGTTAAAAGCTGCCCCATCCCGGGGCAGATTTGAACAAGCATGGGGCACTTTTGAACAAGTAGTTTATAACTGTTTCTCCTTGATATTTTTAACATCGAAGTATGCATATTTCTTGCATTTTTATTATGTTTGACTTTAGTTTCAGATATAACTTACTTGCGTGAAAAACGCTTAAGATTTTTTCGATATAATTTTTGACCACATAAGACTCAGTATTTTTTGATCTAATAAAGATTTTTGAACGAAATTACTAAGAAACAAAACAATTAGACGTAGCTAAACGATTATAAATATTATCAATCCCTTATTTAAACTTAATTTTAAAAATATTTTTTTAGTTGCAACTTTGTATGTTCAAATATGCCCCACAAAATTTATTCAAAGCTGCCCCAAGCATACTTTATGCCTTTCTTCATTAGAATTTATAAGAAAGTATTTACTCTATAATTTAAATAATAACTGAAATGGACGGAGAAATAAACACAAATTAGGATAAAAATACGTGTGAATCCACCAAAACTAAGAATAACCAGAAAAACCCTTACAACTTTTGCAAAATATGTACATCGGACACATCAAAAAACAAAAACAGCCAATAACATCCGCGTTTTTTGTTGACTTTGTAAAATTGACGATGACAGGGATGCTGACAGTTGTGAACATTAAACTAAAGCTATTTCCATTGCTATTGCATAAAACACGCAGGCAGTATTTAGCTTGTTCATAGCTGCCCCTGTGCAAAGCCGCCCCCCTCTCCCCTACCTATTAGTTTATCGTTTTTAATTGATGTTAAAGGATGGGTGCTTTGGACATTTCGAGTTAGCTTCTCAGTAACTATACAGGGTTATTTTTTTATCACCCAGGAAAATTTGCAGGGTGATTCTTCTCATGATTCTGAACAACTTTTACTATGGGGCCACACGCGAAAGCTGAAAAAATTTTTTTGTTCTTTATACAGTTTTTGCCGAGTAGACCTATTCATACCTGTATGAATTTTTCAATGGAACATCCAATTTTTTTTTTGCGAATTTGCAGGGAGCCCCGTAGTAAAAGTTGTTTAGAATTATAAGTTGAACCACCCTGCAAATTTTCCTGGGTGGTAAAAAAATAACCCTGTATTAAAAGTGCTGCTGAGAATTACACTCTTCGTGCGTGAGGCGTGTAATTCTGAACGGGACGCCTCTGTCGATGTAGCGATGCGGTGTGAGACGTCCCGGTTCCACTCGATGGGTGTGTTGAAGAAAGTCGAAGGCGGTTCGGACTGCAGACTCGCGAATGGTCGACACAAGCGAAACCCTGTCCTGTACTTGAAACTATAATGGGAGGCTGTTAGCCACTTGAAACTATAGACGTGGGGCTTCGCTGTGGACCCGCGGACAGCGCGGTCGCTGTATGGCGGTACGGAACGATGCGGAAGCGCGACGCGGCTGACGGCGGCTGTTTCCACGGCGACGGGACGGCGGGCGAGAGACGAGGGCGACGGACGATGATATTCACACGACGAGGTCGATGGGGGCGAGGAATAAAACCACTGTATGCGGTGAAAGGCTTCCTCCTCGCTGGGGCTTCAGGCAGAGCTTCTTCTGTAGTTGCCGCTTCGGTGGCTCTTCTGAGAATGCGCGCCGACTCGGTGCAGTCGGCCCTATATTTATACAAAATCCGCCATTTTGCGGGGCTAGGGGTGCGCGGGGGGACCGCGCGCGGTAGGGAGGACGAACGCGGGGAGGTGCGCGGCGTGCGGGGGGAAGCTCTGTCGTCTGCCTTTGCGATTCGGTTTCTATTTATTTACTATCAAACCTGTTTACAATATCTGTTTTCTTATTGGAATCCTATTTGATACCTATTAGAATCTAACTAGAAGTTCTACCTATCTTATTAGAACTTACAATCCAATAAGAATCTAATTACCTGTCGAACGGGACTAATCTTGAAACCAGTCAGAATCCAATAAGATTAGCTTCTATGAGCTAGGTGCGTGTTTCGGAGTGCATGTTCTATGTCTGTATTCTGTTATCTGTTAAGTGCAAGTGTGCTTGCATTACGTTACTATGAAACTAACTATCCGTGTGCTGTGTGGCCTAACTGTGTACCTATCATTGAAACACAGTAAGGGGCGATGATTTATTAGGTTTTCCTACAGAAACCTACCTATTAACACGCTACTTAGCTATCTATTACAATCTGTTATCTATTTACCTATTATCTATCCTATTATAATAGCACCGACCTGTACAATACAAAATGCGAAGAACGAACGTACTATCTATCTACCTATTCTGTTTTACCTATTAGCTATACAATACAAAGAACGAGCTGTTATCTATGACTGTAGCACCGACCTATCTATTTACAATGTTATTTACTATCTATAATCGAACCTATTCTATGTAGCATCGACCTATTTACCTACTATTTACATAGAGTGACCGCAACTATCCTATAAACGTTATATAAACATAAGAAATCAGCTGTATCTATACCTATCGAACAAAATGTACGAAACTGTTATCTATCGCTATGAGACCTTATCGATATGCCTAACCTATCCTTTGTGAGCTATGTACATGGAAGGCCGGCTGTCCCGCACATTACTCCCGCCGTGCGCCGTCTGCTGCCGCTCCAGACGACGCATCTCGTCCGTGGGGCGGGTCAGCCGGCGCCTCGGTGATGATGACCAGCTTGTTGGTCGGTGGTCGTGCTCGGTCGTCGCGGGATGCCCCCTGTCGGTGATGCCCGCCGTCCTCGTGGTGCCGTCCGTTGCGGGTAGGCAGTGCTGTCGGTGTCGCGTGGCCCGGTGTCGTGGGTGCGTGCTCTCCACGACGAGTGCGGGGTCGATGCCCTGCCGCGGGGCGCCTGCTGTGACGCTCCGCCGGTTGCAAAGGTGCTCCCGCCGGTGTAGTGCAGGCTCCCGCCGGTGCTGTAGTGCGGGTGCTCGCCGGTGCGGTGGTGCGGGCGCTCGCCGATCCTGTAGTGCGGGCGCTCGCCGATCCTGTAGTACGGGCGCTCGCCTGTCCTGTAGTGCGGGCGCTCGTCGATGCTGTAGTGCGGGCGCTCGCCTGTCCTGTAGTGCGGGCGCTCGCCGATGCGATAGCGCAGGCTCCCGCCGGTGCTGTGTTGCGGGTTCCTGCCGGTGCGATGTGGACTCCCGCCGGTGCTGTCGGTGGGTGCGGTCGTCCTTTGCGATGTTGGCCATGCGATTTCTGTTGACGGCGGCTTGGGGCGCGATGTGCGGTTTCTGTTTTCTGTTTAGCGGTCGATGTCGATGCTTTGCGCACGCTGTCGTACGGTGTGCCGTGCGCGTAGTCGCTCTCCTGTCGTTGCTGTGCGACGGCGAGGGACTCGATGGCGCTGTTTCGTCGGTGCTGTCCGTTCTTCCTGTCTGTGGCTGCTGCTGTGCGGTGCGGCTGGGCGCGCTGTCTCGTGCCGTGTAGAACCCAGCCGAGCGGCGTCATGGATGCGACCGGCTGCCCCTTTTCTCCTGTGCGTGTGTCGGTCGTGCGCAGCAACTCCCAGTTGTCCTGGCCGATGAGGATGGTTGGCACGCCGGTTTTACTTAGCTGTGGGAGCAGGTCGGTGAGGTGGTCGCATCCCTCGAAGTCCTGTTTCGTGACGCGCTGTGACGGGAAATTCGTGTTGCTGTAGGTGTGGGCGTCGATTCTGGCGGTGCCCACGTCGGTGCGCAGCTCGATTTCGACGTATTGCGATTTTTCGTCTGCTATGTCGCTAGCGAGGGCCTGTATGCGTAGCGGTTCGATGGGCCCTTTCGCGCCGATCTTCTTTGCCACGGCGGTGTCGATTATTGTGGTCGTTGACCCGTCGTCCAGCAGTGCGAATGTTTTCGCCGATCCGTGCGGTCCGACGGCGGTGATTGGGACGATCTTCAACAATCCGTGGCGGTTCGTAGCGGTGCGCGCGTGGCTTGCGATTTCCCGTCGACGATCGGTGGCGGTCGCGTTTCGTATGAAATGCAGCAGCGGGTGGTGCAGTTTGGTGCACCCGTCGGTGTCGCAGGGCTGTCCGGTGCAACGATGTTTCTTGTTTCTTCGCCGAAGGCAGCGGTAGCATAAGTTTCTTGCCTTGGCGGTGGCCCAGCGGTCGTCTACGGTGAGCTGTGTAAACTGGGCGCACTTCCCTGCGCTGTGCTGTTTTTTGCCGCATACGATGCATGTTTGCGGTGCGGTGGCGGCAAACTGTCGTTCGTCGGTGCTGTGCTTGGCGCTAGCGGGGGCGCGTCGCTTCGGTGCTGTTTCTTCTTGCGGCGCGCGCTGTGTTGTCGTGTTGACGTACTGTTGCTGTTGGCGGCGCGGGGGACGATGCTTGCTGTTTCTATCGGTGGATTCCCGCGCGGCGTCTTCTCCCGCCGGTGTTGGAGTACACGGCGGCGGCGGTGCGATGGCTGCTCTCCCGGTAGCGAGCGGTAGAGATGGAGGGCAGTTTTCCTGTTGTGATTCGGTGCTGTGGGGCTGCGGCGATTGTGGCAGCGCAGCGTGGGCCGGCTCCCCGGTGGCGAACGGAGGTGGAAGCGCGGCGAACGGTGGGTGGCGGCGTGCCCGATGAGGCGGCACGTCGCTGGCTGGCTCCTCGGAAGCGGACGGTGGTAGGAGCGCAGCGTCCGATGGGTGATGTCGCGGCTGTGTCGGCGACGCGGTGTGGGCCGGCTCCCCGGTGGCGAACGAAGGTGGGAGCGCGGCGTGCCATGGCGTGCGGCGTGTCCGATGCGGCGACACGTCGCTAGCTGGCTCCTCGGAAGCGGACGGAGGTAGGAGCGCAGCGTCCGATGGGTTGCGGCGAGCCCGGTGAGGCGGCACGTCGCTAGCCGGCTTCTCGAAGACGAACGAAGGTAGAAGCGCGGCGTCCGATGATTTGCGGCAAGCCCGGTGAGGCGGCATGTCGCTAGCTGGCTCCACGGAAGCGAACGGTGATTGGAGCGCAGCATCCGATGAGTAGCGGCGCGGCTGTTGTAGCGGCGCGTCGCTGGCCGGCTCCTCGGAGGCGAACGGAGGTTGGAGCGCGGCATACGTGCTGCGGCGTACCCGATGAGACGGCACGTCGCTGGCTGGCCCCACGGAAGCGGAAGATGATTGAGGCGCAGCCTGGGCCGGCTTCCCGATGGCGGACGATGTTGGAAGCGCGGTGACGAACGGCGAACTGCGGCGTGTCCGATGCGGCGACACGTCGCGAGCTGGCTCCACGGAAGCGGACGGTGGTTGGAGCGCAGCATCCGATGGGTAGCGGCGCGGCTGTTGTAGCGGCGCGTCGCTGGCCGGCTCCTCGGAGGCGAACGGAGGTAGGAGCGCGGCGTACGGTGGCGTGCTGCGGCGTACCCGATGAGGCGGCACGTCGCTGGCTGGCCCCACGGAAGCGGACGATGGTTGAGGCACAGCCTGGGCCGGCTTCCCGAAGGCGAACGATGTTGGAAGCGCGGCGTCGAACGGCGAACGATGGCGCAGCTGTGGCGCGGCGGTGGCCGGCTCCCCGGTAGCGGACGGTGATGGGAGCGCGGCGACGGACGATGGCGAACGATTGCGCAACTGTGGCGCAGCGGTGGTGGCCGGCTCCCCGGAAGCGGACGGTGATGGGAGCGCGGCGGCGGACGATGAGTCGCGGCGCGGTTGTAGCGCGGCGGCGGCCGGCTCTCCGGTAGCGGACGGATGTGAGAGCTCGGCGTACGGTGAGTCGCGGCGCGGTTGTAGCGCGGCGGCGGCCGGCTCTCCGGTAGCGGACGGATGCGAGAGCTCGGCGTACGGTGAGTCGCGGCGCGGCTGTGGCGCGGCGGATGCCGGCTCCCCGGTAGCGGACGGTGGTGGGAGCACGGCGTACGAACGGTCGCGACGCGGTGGCAGCGGCGGAGGGGCCGCGCTATACGGTGGCGGACGATCGCGTCGCGGAGGCAGCGGCATAGGGGCCGCGCAGATCGGTAGCGGAGGGTCGCGTCGCGTAGGCAGCGGCATAGGGGCCGCGCAGATCGATGACGGCGGATCGCGGCGCGAGTGCAGCGGCGTAGGGGCCGCGCAGTATGGTAGCGGACGGTCGCAGCTCGCGGGCTGCGTGGACGGAGGCGCACGACTCGGTAACGGCGGACTGCGGCGCGGGGGTACCGGCGGCGGCAGCGTCGTGCGGTCGGTTGAGTCGCGGTCACGGTGCGGTAGAGGCGCGGCGCGGCTGTCCTGTGTGCGGCGCGCGACGACCGTCGACTCGGCTGTGTGCTCCCACTGTAGCTGTAGATCCCCTTCGATGCTGTAGGTAGACTCGCTGCTCGATGAACGTGGCGATGTGCAGCGGCTATCGTTGATGTCTTCCATCAGTGCGAGGTGGCGTTCGATGAGCGAAGTCAACTCGAGTATTCGAAGCTCCGATGCGTGCAGCTTGGCTCGAACATCTTCTTCAGTTTCGGTGTTTGCAGAAATTTCGGTCGAGTCTGCAAAACCAATCAGCGATCGGTGGGCGTGGCTTACTTCTGTCATGGCTTCCGTGTTGACTTGCTTCGCGGTTGGTTCCGGTGTATTTCCCTCGCTGGATAGGTATCGAGTTGGGAACCGTTCCAGTAGGTCGGGTTCGACGAGGGGGGGGAGCGCCCCCTCGGGGATCTTGACGTCACGATGCGCTGGCGACACGATGTCTAGCCGAGCGTTGTGGCCGGGCGCAGCCTCCGGTGCGGTGGACGATGCGATGACGATGCGGGCTGGGCCGGCGGTGACGGTGGCGGCGAGGGGCGCGGCAGTAACCCGCTCGCCACCCTGTACTGTATGCGACGCATTCAGCTGTGCGATGGGCGCTCGATCGCTAGGCGACGGAGCTCTCGACGTGTCGATGAATTCTTCTCTCGGCCTCTGGCTGTACGACGATGACGATGAACGATGAAATCTTGCGTCTTCCATTCTTGAATCTTCTCTCTTCAAACACGCTGGCTACGACGATATCCGGCTGCCGAAGGACCAAAATGAACGGGACGCCTCTGTCGATGTAGCGATGCGGTGTGAGACGTCCCGGTTCCACTCGATGGGTGTGTTGAAGAAAGTCGAAGGCGGTTCGGACTGCAGACTCGCGAATGGTCGACACAAGCGAAACCCTGTCCTGTACTTGAAACTATAATGGGAGGCTGTTAGCCACTTGAAACTATAGACGTGGGGCTTCGCTGTGGACCCGCGGACAGCGCGGCGGTCGCTGTATGACGGTACGGTAACGATGCGGAAGCGCGACGCGGCTGACGGCGGCTGTTTCCACGGCGACGGGACGGCGGGCGAGAGACGAGGGCGACGGACGATGATATTCACACGACGAGGTCGATGGGGGCGAGGAATAAAACCACTGTATGCGGTGAAAGGCTTCCTCCTCGCTGGGGCTTCAGGCAGAGCTTCTTCTGTAGTTGCCGCTTCGGTGGCTCTTCTGAGAATGCGCGCCGACTCGGTGCAGTCGGCCCTATATTTATACAAAATCCGCCATTTTGCGGGGCTAGGGGTGCGCGGGGGGACCGCGCGCGGTAGGGAGGACGAACGCGGGGAGGTGCGCGGCGTGCGGGGGGAAGCTCTGTCGTCTGCCTTTGCGATTCGGTTTCTATTTATTTACTATCAAACCTGTTTACAATATCTGTTTTCTTATTGGAATCCTATTTGATACCTATTAGAATCTAACTAGAAGTTCTACCTATCTTATTAGAACTTACAATCCAATAAGAATCTAATTACCTGTCGAACGGGACTAATCTTATTGGAAACCAGTCAGAATCCAATAAGATTAGCTTCTATGAGCTAGGTGCGTGTTTCGGAGTGCATGTTCTATGTCTGTATTCTGTTATCTGTTAAGTGCAAGTGTGCTTGCATTACGTTACTATGAAACTAACTATCCGTGTGCTGTGTGGCTAACTGTGTACCTATCATTGAAACACAGTAAGGGGCGATGATTTATTAGGTTTTCCTACAGAAACCTACCTATTAACACGCTACTTAGCTATCTATTACAATCTGTTATCTATTTACCTATTATCTATCCTATTATAATAGCACCGACCTGTACAATACAAAAATGCGAAGAACGAACGTACTATCTATCTACCTATTCTGTTTTACCTATTAGCTATACAATACAAAGAACGAGCTGTTATCTATGACTGTAGCACCGACCTATCTATTTACAATGTTATTTACTATCTATAATCGAACCTATTCTATGTAGCATCGACCTATTTACCTACTATTTACATAGAGTGACCGCAACTATCCTATAAACGTTATATAAACATAAGAAATCAGCTGTATCTATACCTATCGAACAAAATGTACGAAACTGTTATCTATCGCTATGAGACCTTATCGATATGCCTAACCTATCCTTTGTGAGCTATGTACATGGAAGGCCGGCTGTCCCGCACAAATTCAGACCGCCTAATGTATGGCTAACACTGATTTGACAACTGTCATCAATCAATCGTAATGTAAGTATCATTATTTTTATTCTGTCACTGTTTTAACATTTCCTTGATAGTACTAGGTGTAATAAAAGTACTAACTAGGTGAATGAAATACGTGAAATTTGTATGTCAAAGACATTGGATGTAAAATTTTGGTCTCGAAGTTAAGAACAACAGGCGTTGGTAGAGAGTAGTAGAGCTAAGAGAAAAATTCGTATATGTATCACTATATAATCTGTAGGTAGGTAGTAGGTATATCTATACCTAATAGGCATAGGATGCATTTAGACAATGAGACTGAACAACTTCTCATAAGAAAATAAGGTTTTTAGGAGACGTAAATATATTTTTTATCTACACTCAGTTCGTAATATTCGTTTTACAGAATCGAAAGTACGAACGTAATGAACTGCATTACGAATATACAGCCTTTAAAAAAAAACTTTCATACTACTGGCAGCTACATAAGTAACTCGATTTCTAGTATTTGAAAAAAAATTAAACGAATTGACCCGCGTACCAAATTGTAATCTGTTCCAATTTGACACTGGCCATCAGTAAGTCGAATGAAAAAAAACAAGTGTCACCCGCGGCGGGGCGACATTTGAAATTATGAAGACTTATTTATTATTAAATCTTTGCTTCAAATCATTTTTCGAATTAAAATTCACCGATAAATGCTATTTAATTTCAAAAGTTGTTCAGTTATTATGAACCTCCATTTTAACGTTTAGTTAAAAAGTTACTTATGTACAAAAGTCGTTCAGTTGGTGGTACAGTAGATAGGCTTGCAATCGCAGTGCGGAGGTTTGAATTATTTTTCATAGTTTTTCTTGTAGAGTGTAGATAAAATAGTGTATGCAACTGCAAATAATTAGGCTTTAGAATGCTCGTGTCAAACTATTATCACACTCGGCTGCGCCTCGTGTAATAAACAGACACTCTCATCCTAAAGCCTCTCATTATTAGGCAGTTGCATAAACTACTATTACCTCCCATACAAAATGACTATGGGATACCTAAGCCAAATTTTCTTTACGTCTCTTCGAATATTTTCTTATGGGAAGATGTTCACTTTCATAGTCTGAAATAATGCTATCAGTATCTGATGAGCTGCGCCTAACACCCTGTATAAGAAAAACAATATAAGTGTCGTGGTGGAAGAACATCTATTACAGGGCACTGAAGCCATTGACCCCCAAACGTGCAGTTTGGTCTATACTGAGTGTTTTCCCACTACAGACTCTCACCCTCTCACGAGTTTATGGAGTTTCCCTGTACAGCTTTATTCGCACAATACGAGTATTGTGGCGGTAATAAATTCGATTAGGTACCCACATTTCTGCACAGGAAAATTGCCGAGTTTTATTTTTCTTATTTGTCGAAGATGCAAGGCGTAAAAATGACAGATATTTATGCCGTATCTCTTTTCAGGCTGTGGTAAGATAAGATAAGATAAATCTTTATTCAATAAACTTAAATGTTAATAGGTAAACATATACAAAATAATTATGCTCTATTATGGTAGATCGCAAGAATGAATAGATAGAAGACTGATAGAATAGAAATGGTTCTTTCTACAAGTCTTTCATCACTGAATTAAGTAGGAATATTACAATCGCTACATTATTTACTTCGACGACGCCAATACGATACGATCCTATCATCCTAGTCAAAGTCACCAATCTATTTAGAATCTAGTTCCGACGTAGACAAAGGAGGCAGACTACGCACTACCATCAAATAAATACATATGCATACTTATTTATACACATCCTTAAGACTTAAGACAAAAGCCATCACACTAGCTGCCATCATACAAGTCTATGCCGTCCATGCTCGGCTGGTAAACAATATGTTAGATCTATTTTAGGAACTATTAAACAATACACTTCTGTTACACATTGATATCAAACAGGGTGATATTCATAGGGTGAAGGTAACCTCTAAACCGTGAAATTGTCACATGATGACGCCAGCCAAGGTAATATTAACGTAGGCTACTTGATACGTTTTCAAGTTCAAGGCTTATTTAAGTACCTACTTACCTTCTCAACAGCCACAAATTACCCACATTAATAACTTTAATTAGGTTAAACTTTTCAAGATTTTTGTGAAATTCCTACCTAAATTCTGTTGTGAAACTAGACTTTCCTGCACGATAAGTAAACCTCACATTAAAATTTGTTGTCTTCAAATCTAAAATGTACATTCTTCAAAAACCCTAAGTTACAACTTAGCACAGTAGTGGGAGCTCGCAGGCGTTTGATCGTTGATGTAGTGCCGTAGTACGCTCATACGCTCGCCTCGGCCGAGCACCACACCGTATAGGCATTCGGCACTCTGCCAGCGCCATCAACATAAAACACTTCAAACAATATTGCTAATCGCAAACACGCAGGCGGTAGTGGAAGTTTTCGCAGCGCCGCACAGTCTGTCTGACGCACGAAATTCGTACCATAGGATATGTTAAGTTTAGATCGGGCTTATAGGTTTTCTGGATAAAAAACAACGCTAAAAAATTACAAGCCGGCGTATGTTGGCCACAGACACAGAATGGATGGATTCACCGACAATACCACAAACCCAAAAGCTTCTGTACGTTTTTTCTAAGTTGTAGATCCACAAAGAGAATTAATCAAAAAGTCCTTCATGGACCTAGTGCAAATTTTAAAATGAAATCTGGTAGCCGCGCTAGTTTTTAAAAGTGTACTAGCTTACAGTAGGTACTATTATGTCCATTTTATCTTTTTTTACATCCTGAATCGTAGCTATTGATAAACATTTCTCTATGCTCTACAGCGTGTTGTTTCAAGTGTAAGCACAAATACACACTGAAATGGATGTATCAATATTTTTCGTAGCTACACCCACAATTGTTATTTCAGTCCAGACTTGTGTGCGCCAATTTTCTAACGTAAATTTCAATGTTGTTGTGTACATTTTGTAGAGCTTTTTTGTAGAGCGTATTTGGTGCATAGAATTTGACATCAGGTGTGTAAAAAACGCAACCTGTGAAATGAATAACTGTTACTTACGTCGTATGTATTTAAACACTGCACTGTTGTTTCCTATTTGTACAGCTGATATAACTACTATCATAGGCATATTTTGTAAGTCTAAGCCTACTGCTTACATAGATTTGGAATGACATTGAAATACCTCGCAGAAGGATATGTAAATACAACCAAGATTTTTTCCAATTTAAAGTCAATCAGTAACCATTGGATCATTATTTAAGGTGACAATTGTAAAGTGGATTTTAAACACATTATATTAAATACAGACGCCTGTGTGGACTCTGTATCTCTAGAAATACTGTCTGTAAACATAGACGCGTAGTAGTGATAAAACTTACACCTATCTACAAGCTCTTTGGATCTGGGCCAAAGAAACAATCAGCCAGCCATATAAAACACGAATTCGTTTTTATGATCAAATTATTGACTGTTTTGATACATGATTTTTATATTACTGCTGCCTTTTCGTCTGTTTCAAGAACAAAATGCGTACATACATACACTTATCATGCGTATATCCCTTGAGGGGTAAGAAGAGCGTATACGGCTGTATAGAACGGTCATTTACCTACACCACTTCTGACAAAAGCTTCAGAGTGCTTCAGAATACTGTATCATCATAGCGACAGGATGTCAACCAGTCGCCTAAAATTGCAATACTCATCAACCCTCAAATTCATCAGTTGCTTCTTACGACATCCAATGAAAAGATATGGGGTGATGCTGTTTTAAGCAGTCTTCACGCGGTCTGCAATTTCAAACAACATCAAGAACAAACCCTGACAGTAACACAAATATTTCGGAGATCAACCGAGAACCTTGCAGACATTCCTTCAACCTAACCTATCACCTGTGGCGCTGTAGATTAAAAAAGCTTTTACAAAACACAATTGGCATTATTGTAAGTGTACAAAATTGTAGCCCATTCCATTTGCCTTGACATGTCAACACTGCAAGCAACAAGCTGAACTATGAGGATTCCCACACCTCACTAGCTTATCGATCAACTATAAAAGCTTGCTCACCAAACTAATAATATAATAGATACTCGTAGTCTCGTCGTCACAGAAAGTTATGAAAAATTCTCTTAGGATTTTTTTGTCCCTTGTTACATAAATAATTGTTACTTGTAATGTCGAAAATCTCAAAGTACAAGAAAATCAAAACATAAAATCTGATACAATAACGTAATATGATTCCGAGTCAATTCCAAGAAATATGACGTTCGTAGCAGGCAACCGACTTACGTACGTACCCGAATTATTCACCTGAAACCTAAAAGCTTAAGAGCCTCGTTTTTCCACCCACTACACACGAGCTTGTGAAATCCCAATTGGTCACGTCGAACGTAAACATACGATGCACCAACGACCTTGGTTAGGTAATCCGTGAGATGCGTCTATAGTACGGCGGTGATGAGGCAACGCGCGTCAAATCGCGGCGGCGCGCGGCATTCCTCCGCGCCGCGAACCGTTACGGCACCCGGACGCAGCAGCGCCTGCGCCGACGCCCGCCCCGCGCCGCCGCGCTTGCACAACCGAACGCATTCGCCGTGTTATTGTGTTATGTAATGTTGATGCATCGGCGGGACTACACGGAGTGGTTTCTGGCTCTGGAAGAACCCTATACAAATTCGTATTTTGTCTCTTGAATCTTATCTTTGCGATGAACTAGGAACATAACTAGTATTCATACATAGTCTAAATCATTTGGTGTATCTTAATCTATGTAGACGTATATGACAAAAAAGCATGCGAACAGTATTTTTTTTTATGCATCAGCCATAATTAATTAAAACTGTTGCTACGGCGTAGCATTGCTACGACACAAAGTAAATAATAGGGCTACGAAAGAATTGTCACGTAAAAAATTTTTACTTGTCATTGGGAGTGTGAGCTTGTGTGCTTAGATGCGGTAATATAGGGGAATCTCTTCTTTCGGAAAGCGGGTAGTGTGTGCCTCACGTGCGTGCGCGCGCGCAGAAGAGGGTCTGCGCGCGCCGACCTCGCGCGACCTTGACAATGTCGTCGGCGCCGCCGGCGACTACGCCACAACGACCAATTTCAGCCTATCCAGGACCTTTTTGAACTTATATCTTTTTCATCCAAGGGTTGGGATGCAAAATTATGCGATGGAATATTTATTTTACTGTTCGAATATGACATAAAGCTTTTTCACCGTAGTTGTCATAATACGTTCATTCGAACCTTGATTTGGCAAGGCAGCATGTAAGTGAAGACTGATTTAATGACGATGAAGAGAGATAATAGCTACTAGGACACAAAATAGGAGGACGGCGCGCAGGGCGCCTTTACAGATGGCTCACTTGCTACTAGCGACATTTTTGACGCTTACTGGAATGAACCGGAATTTATAATTTTGTGTTGCGACATATTTTGATAATATAATTGGAATTTCCCCCAAATCAAGATCAGAGTCAGTGTTGCTCAACTATGCTGCGTCCAATGATATTATATGTAGGTTATAGGCTGCGTCAGACAACTTAATGTCGTATCCGCTTAGCAATGTCACCACATACGCAGTCTCCTTCGTTCGTGTGGTAGCGGCCACCCCTAGTCCACTCAGAGTGTTTCGAAAAAGGCGTAGAGTTTTTGATTCTGGCTGAATATTTGTCAACTAGGGTGAAATGCATAGTGGCGATGATACCACCTACAATTAGCATTCGCAAGGAGGGTTGACGTCAGGCAGGCGTCGGTCATAAAACATTACAGTATCCTTTGCTACGTGATTTTGTGCTCAAACAAAACATGTTGCTAATTTAGGATAAGGGCAGGGAGATGCGTCTTCTTTCATGTGGAACATCGAGTCAATGGAATCGACGAAAGATTTGATGAACTCCGGTGACAGAGTTTTTAAACCGCCTGCCATAACGTACCTAAGCTCACAGTTGCATAATGTGGTCGTTTATACGTACGATTTTACTTGTCAGGTATTTTCTATACAAAGTATTCTTTTTTATAACTCTGTTTAACTCACGTAATAGACATTTTTCAAATATTAACATACCCAGCTACCTGTACCGTAGTTATAGATACTGCTACGGGAAGTGATAGATAATCAAAGGACTAACATCCACTTAGTATTTGTGCAGAACCAATAGGAAGAGAATTTATTAGAAATATGTATCTAGTTAGCTACCTACAAACCATCTTTCACTTCCACGAAATGCAGATTCTACCACTACCACCGGGTAATCGGGTATTCCCGTTAAAGCAATAACATGGACATGCATTACGTCACGATCAGACGGGTACTCCACTATGAGCTCATAAATTTTGGCCTGGGTTGCGTTCTATCTACTGTAAGTTATTAGGCAAGAAACACACGTTACGCCCGTATGTACGTTATTTTTGTGTAGCGCTATCGCATGCGTTAGAAAAATGAGATTTTGCACATTATTTCATTCAAATACGGGAGAAACGGTTTGACAGGTCCATCCGCTAGCGCTGCGCATCACACAACGCTGCGTTGACGGATAGATACTTACATCTGTCAAACCGTTTTACATAAACCCCATATTTAAAATGTGCATTGTCCTAATACCTGCGATAGCGGTGCGCAAAAATAACGCAAAGACGGACGTTACGTGTGTTTCTAGTCTTAAGTTCCAAGCGGACCGGTACCGTTAATAGATTTGTAAGTCGGCATAATGCTCAAATTAGTCATCGTTCGTCACGGTTTCGACCACCCGGAAGAAAAGTGCATTGGATGAACTGAGTAAAACTTATTCCTAACTGTACTTATTAAAATCATAATAATTTATTATATAACGATGCTTTCAGACACGTTTGCACACTTGATTCATCTAAATAGCTACAAATGTAAACACATGCAGTGGTTTTCTCCAGCATATAAACAAATCTAGTTAGCAATGATCCAGGAAACTGGTAGTGCTGTCAAAACAGTTTTCCAAGCACGCACCTTGGCCCGACGGGAAGGCGTCTCAGCCAGATAGGCCAGCCATCCGCACAGACAGATGAAGATAACCCACTATCACACGGCCCAGATCCTCCGATACCATCTACACTACACTTCCTTACTACCTTGCACCTCACTATCGTAAACTCATAACTAAATCGAAGCTGCATCAGCAATTTCACAATCTAAATGTAAATTCTAAACTAATTCCATAGCGTGTTAACTTGATAACAAGAGGATCAGCGGATATCGAGCTTCTGTTACCAAATTGAGTGATAGGTAATTTAAATACATTTACAGTCGATCACAGTGTGGCTTCCTGTCTCTAACAATGACGTGTACATCCTAAGCCTAAGGCCCGGAATACGCTAGTTAGGAGGCGTATCCGATTTAATATTGTTCCAAGTTTTGGACAGCCCGCAGGCGACATTTAAATTTAACTTGAAAACTAGTTTCAAGATTTGGTATGCAAATAGGTCTGTCTGATTCAGCCTGGATATGTGAGAAAGGATATCACCACTTTAGCCATTTGCATGATATTATACAAAGTTATGTAAGTCTCAGAATCAAAAACATTCTTGTTTCCATAAACTCGTGGAGCGATGCAACTTCCTAGGTTGTAGGTAGTTAGACTTGCTTATAAGCTCCTAGAGAATTCCTGACCTTGCTTGAACAATGTAAACTGTGCTTTGTGAGATTCCAGGCACATGCTTTCTTGTATTCATAGAGACATGAAGGTATTGTATTAAAATACAAAGATACAAGCTACAATGTAGCATCGTGAGGAACAAGCAAGAAGTCTTAGAAGAACAACAAGAAAAACGACGAAAAATTGCCTATTTTTCAGGCCACGAAATTCTAAAGGTTGATAAACATTTTCAGTTAAGAAATTTTACAATCAAACATAGGTCTTCTACGCAAGCGGTTATTTTCCATTCCATCCAAAACTCAGTTCCGATCCATAAGGTAAATGTGGAGGCCCTCGTCCACGTCTCGTGTTGATATCAATCATAGCATAATAGCCACCGTCTCCCCACTAAGTGGTGTATGGCTGTTCCGATACTGGATCGTTCTGCGCGCACGCAAGGATCGGAAGCCGGCGATCACGATGTTAGCATTCCACGACACGCCATGCGCCATGGTGAAACACCCATCAATAGCTGTTAGTAGTGGGGAAAGATATACTGCATTTTGATAGACCGCTGCATACGATGCAGAAATTTGAAGGGGTAAAGACCAGCCTAGGTATTTTTGAGCTACCTACCAAAAAGTACAACAATATTTTATTTACTTAGTTTAATGTTGTTTTCTATTTCGTCAAGAAATGTAGTATCGTGATTTTGCTGTTGATTTTTTATTCTCTTTTGAAATTATTTCTGCAAATTCATTTAACTACCTACAGATGTTCTACAGGTACAAGTAGGTACACTGTAAGATCCTACTAATATTATAAAGGCGGATGTTTGTGTGTGTGTTTGTTACGACATCACGCAAAAACGGCTGATTAGATTGACATGAAACTTTGCAGAAATATAAAAGGGCATCTGGAATAACACATAGGATACTTTTTACCACGGAAAAATGTCTCATTCCAACGGGATCACGCATTTTCCAATATTCTTGAAATAGGTGGCGTGACTGAGCCGATTCGCGTTTTAAACGTTTTCGCCGAAAACTAACAGCGACATCTCTCGGCGAATAATGCTTTTTTCCCGCGGAATAATAGGTTGCAGCGGGTGAAACCGCTGACGGGCAGCTAGTCCTACTAATATTATAAAGGCGGATGTTTGTGTGTGTGTTTGTTACGACATCACGCAAAAACGGCTGATTAGATTGACATGAAACTTTGCAGAAATATAAAAGGGCATCTGGAATAACACATAGGATACTTTTTACCACGGAAAAATGTCTCATTCCAACGGGATCACGCATTTTCCAATATTCTTGAAATAGGTGGCGTGACTGAGCCGATTCGCGTTTTAAACGTTTTCGCCGAAAACTAACAGCGACATCTCTCGGCGAATAATGCTTTTTTCCCGCGGAATAATAGGTTGCAGCGGGTGAAACCGCTGACGGGCAGCTAGTAAGAGATAAAAATAAGCTTTTCAATAAAATATTGAAAAGGCTGTATTGAAACTTGAACTTTTCAAACTGAAATAAAATTTTAAACTTAGGTATTCGTTGTACGTTCCCGCAAACACTTATTTTGCACGTGATTGATACGTGTTTCAAGTCCAAATTGAAGCATGGTAATGAAATGATATTGCTCTGGAACGAAGATCAAAGCTCGAAAAGAATTTCATTGAATATTCGCGAATACCTAGAGGAATAAACTACGAGCAAGAAACAATCATTGTTATATTATAACTCGATTTTTATAACTGTGCGTTTGGAGCTGTCAAAATATGTATGAAACTGACAGTTATATCTGTCAAACTCATACATTTTGACAGTTCCAAACGCACAGATAAAAAAAATCGAGTTATAGATATGCGTTCTTCTCTGTTTAAGTTTCTCCTAGAATACTTTGCATGCTAAGTACCTCGTGTTTTTTTTATAATTTGTTGATAATTATACCCACCTAAGATAATTTATGAGCCAATACACTTAATTGTTTTCTGTAGGCTTTAAGATGTATCTCGCGGTCTAGAAGACTTCAGTCGTGTAAAACCGTATGGATTCTTCTTCTACCGACTGACTTACATAGATTTAAAAAAAAAAAACAAGTAAATATAGTATATAGGCAATTTTTACTTCAGGTGTAGAGAATATCGAAGTCGCGATGCATAGCATAAGCCCTCAGGTAAATGTTACGAGTTGACATCCCCTACCATACCCACCCACCCTCATCAAATAAGTTTGACATGACAACACGACATGAGACGACCGATATTGAGATGATAAAATAGCAAACGATATTAGATAGGTTGTTTGACAGGTATTTGACGTAGTTGTAATAAAAAATAATACAACTTAGACAGGGGTTACCTACTTTCCTTTTTCAGGAGCGGGCGCGATTCATTACCTACCTCACATTTCCTACGTGTTAGCCTTTTCAGCCACGAGATAATTGAAAAATTCATCTGCGTCGGCCGGACTTCAACCAGGAACGGTGCCTTCACACTTGACAGGACCTTACCTTTATAGCCACAACAGACCACTGCTGGACATGGGCCTCCCTCGTTTCGGGGGGTTTTACCATAGATACTCACCACGCTTGGCAGGCGGATTGGCGAGCGCAGTGCAAGATGTTTAATTTACAGGGAACGCTGCTGCCCATTCCCTGGATTATTATCCCTTAGTCGCTTTTTACGACACCCACGTGTAGAATTGGGGTGATGCTATTCTAAGCCGGCATCACACGGACATTGACAGGACAATTGAGAATAATACCTCGATAAAGCACTGGGGTGCATAAAAATCCCAATACATCTCTATCTTGCTTGTATATCTGTAGCAGAAGCTTACCACTATAATGAGGTGTTCTCCAGACCAATAGTAGCATTATAGTCTTGCTTGTACGTCTGTAGGTATGTCAGTCGGCAGCGGAAGCGTTCTGGAATGCGTGTCTCCGTCTCCATGGCGCCTCACAGAATCGGGACACATGCCGACACACATTATCAACCTCAACTTAATGAATTTTAACAAACTACTAGAATAATTAGTCTAGTTTGTTATGATTATGGGACTTGGGATTTTTCGTTGAGCTACTGCTTGGAACTCAAATAAATAGGAAGTTGTACTTTACTGTGCACTGTGACACCTTCTGTAAGAACCTACTATAGTTTTAATCAACTCAACTCAAAAAATGAAAAGAACACGTATGGTTACGATTTGCGCATCCATAACTGAATACCTATCTTGACTATAGAATAGTATCTATCGACGTAAAGAGCAATTATGTATTTTGACATGGGAATAAAGGCCAATCCCTCTGTTATGGATTACTAATGAAATTAAGACTGATAGGTTTCTGCAATTAGCTAATGAAGTATAGTTCTGTACTCGCGAACTTTTGCCCCAACGTCCATTGTGAGTCAGTTTTGACTTTGTATCTTTGTCCACTGCCTCTCATTTCATTAACCGTAGCACAGCTCCTAAGATGAAAGTAAAAAGCATTCTTAGTTTATCTGCATTATGAGGTTTTCCTACTATTTCAGTAACTAGTCCTATTCTGTGCTGTAACTAGTCCTATATGACGAAATACTCATTCTAGTAGCTTAAATAGTGCCTACCTACCAAAGATTTTTTTTTTTTAGCTGTGATAGAACGGAATATTATATAACGTATTATTATAATTCACTTTTTATTTTATTATAAACAGCGCTTTCTTGTCGTTGTCTCCGCAGAAACAAAGCTTTAATATTTCACGCATATTGAAAAGCTGGACCCATTCGCACTGTTGCGCTTTCAACACTGCTTAATTTCTTTTGCTGCTTTTATTTACCAGTACCTGAGATCTGGTTGTTTTTACAGTAGCAATGAATATCGTGCAGTACAGAAAGTGCACCAGTGAAGACACAGCCGGAGACGATTTATAGTAATCACGATCTCGCTGATGATGACTCAGCCTCACTATACAACTAAAGCCTCAATAAATATCTGCATCCGATTAAGCTTGAATACTATGCGGTTAAGTCATGATTCACTGGCATAAAGAAAAGAGCAATATTTTTTTCTACAAGATTTACCCAGGAAAGAACGAGATGCCTAATCAAAAACCACCCAATGAGTCACCCTATCTTAGAATTTTACGCCTCATCCATAGGCGATTAAATAGTCGTTAGTGCGTGGTGATGCCCTCAAAGACGAAATAGTAATAGGTAAAGCCTTTAATTTCGTTATCGGTTCGTTGCCTGACAAAGGCGCGGTTGTCAAATGACGAGACCACTTTTACACCGCAGCGTAACAAATTGGTAGAGTCGTCAGTGTCGTCACCGTCACCTGTTTGCGATATTCCGGGTAGGTACCCACAACTGTGCATTCGAGTGCCGAATGGAACTACAGCAAAGCACAGTACCTACATGTGTAAGCTAGGCTTTTACCTTTGTATTACCCTATATATTTGCCCTACTACTGTGATTATTGAGACCGATTTGTTAGAAACTTAAGGATGTTACATCTCCAGAAGAGATTTATAGATATCTTGTTATTTTTTTTTTATTTTGTTGTTTTATTATTAACTACATAGACAATTATGTTTTACGTACTAATTTGACACTTTACATGGAACTTTCTTTGTGCTCGAGATTTTGACGTTCTGAAAATGTAAATTTTTCTGAATTCAGCATATAGTTTATATATATAAGTCTATGGAATTCAGCCAGATCTTACGTTGATACAGTTCGCGTTTGGCTGCTGGAAATGTTACCTTGTGCTTAGCGAGTAGATTTCTTATTAGCGCTACGCTGCCCTAAAAAACCGCCCTCGAACACGAGTCATCGAGCATTGAGCAGGCAGGTGGCAGAGTGGACTCGTCATCTGTGGGACTCCGAAATCTTCAATTACCCCACTCCACTACTCTCTAGCGATGGATCAGGGATCCCTAGGTCATTGAAGATTCTGTTCTAGCACCAGTTACACTGCGGTGTAAGGCCACCCTCGAACGTGAGTCATTGATCGAGCATTGAGCAGGCAGGTGGTAGAGTGGACACGTCATCTGTGGGGCTCCGACTCCCGCAAATACCCCGCGTCAGTCCAATACTCTCTAGCGATGAATCGGATATCTCTAGGTCACTGAGGATTCTGTTCTAGCACAAGTTACGCTGCGGTGTAAGGCCACCCCCGAACGTGAGTCATTGATCGAGCATTGAGCAGGCAGGTGGTAGAGTGGACACGTCATCTGTGGGGCTCCGACACCCGCAATTACCCCGCGTCACTCCACTGCTCTCGAGTGATGGATCGGGGGTCGAGGTCACGAGGTCACTGGCGATTTGGTTCTATTAGCATTGCGAGGATTTTGCTATGCCTACTCTTAACAAGCTTAGGAAATTGGAGAAAAGACCCAGGCGTACCTAAATAGTAACGAGAACCGGCAACTATCTCATACAGTCTCAACCATAAGTAGTACTGCTTAATGTCTGTGCAAAAGTACCTACTAATAATTGATGTTGGTAAACAACTGATAAAATCAAGGAGCCATTTATTTGCCATTCAGACTAAAATTACGTCAGGTACCTACTTGGTATCATCTTAGAGGATATCGTGACTTGTTTTATTGAATAACAGCAGGGTTCCCACTTGATAACTCATAGTAGCTATTTTTTGTGTACCTTCGGCTATTTTCTTACATCATTTGTCGTATGGGAACATTCATTATTTCACTCCTTTGGTTTACACTGCAACCACTCGTTCTCAAGGGCCTTGCCCCACTTTCCCTGTCGTTATGCATAATCAATTATTCATAAATTTACCTGAAAAAAGTAACCACTAGTTGCGCTGCCACGTAAGTAGGTAAGCACATACCTACTTACAAATAGCGTAACCAAGATTTATGTGCGTTTTATTCGCCTGATTTATTGCTGGCATTTACGAATCGATTTTATCCCTCCTTGTAGTGACAGGATACCAAATATACCGGGAGTAACGGAAAGGGTATAACAAGCCGAAAGGAGGTCAAGGTACTCATGAAACTGAACAACTTTTCCCATGGAACATGGGTCGAAATATGAAAAAAAAAATTGGACCTCTCATAGTAAATAAATTAGCTGATCGGCAATTTTGTATGGGAGGCCCAAATTTTTCACATTTCGACCCATGTTCCATGGAAAAGTTGTTCAGTTTCATGAGTACCTTGACCTCCTTTCGGCTTGTTATACCCTTTCTGTTACTCCCGGTATTTTTTATCGAAGTATAAACTCAAGAAGACTGACTGTCATCAACGCACAGCCTAAACTACTGGACCGATCCGGCTGTAATTTGGCATGAAGATAGCCACTATAATGTAGGCATCCGCTAAGGAAGGATTTTTCGAAATTCAACCCCTAAGGGGGTAAAACGGGGGATGGAAGTTTGTATGAAACTTTTTATTCCTTTGATATATTTGCTTCAAATTTCGTATTTAGGAAGAACTTCAAAAATAATGAATGACGTGTTTTAACATTTTCCAATTTTTAACCCCTTAGGGGGTAAGAAAGGGGATGAAAGTATTATATTTACGCGCAGGTCGCACCTTTGAAGCTACAGTTTTGAAATTTGGCACCCTTATTTTCAATAAACAGTTGATATTATTTTGATTTAGGAGTATTTAAAATTCATCCCCCGATGGGTTGACATAGGGGATGAAAATTACGCATTGTCGTAAAAACCAAACCCTTGGAGCTAGAAGCTTGAAATTTGGCATGTGTATTCCTTAACCAACGCAAGCATTCACTAAGAAAGGATTTTTTGAAATTCAATCTAAGGGGGTAAAACGGGGGATGAAAGTTTGTATGAAACTTTTTATTCCTTTGATATATTTGCTTCAAATTTCGTACTTAGGAAGAACTTCAAAAATAATGAACGACGTGTTTTAACATTATCCAATTTTTAGCCCCTGAGGGGGTAAAAAAGGGGATGAAAGTATTATATTTAAGAGCAGGCCGCACCTTTAAAGCTGCAGTTTTGAAATTTAGCACCCTTATTTTTAATAAAAAGTTGATATTATTTTGATTTAGAAGTATTCAAAATTCATCCCCCGATGGGTTGGCATAGGGGATGAAAATTACGCATTGTCCTAAAAACCAAACACTTGAAGCTAGAAGCGTGAAATTTGGCATGTGTATTCCTTAAGCAACGTAAGCATACACTAAGAAAAGATTTTTTGAAATACAGCCCCTATGGGGGTAAAACGGGGGGTTAAAGTTTGAATGAAAATTTTTATTCCCTTGATATATTTGCTTCAAATTTCGTATTTAAGAGGAACTTTAAAAATTATAAATGTGTCTTAGCGTTTTTCAATTTTAAACCCCTGAGGGGTGAGAAAGGGGATGAAAGTATTGTATTTATGCGCATGCCGCACCCTTCAAGCTACAGGTTTAAAATTTGGCACCCATATTTATAATAAACATTTGATATTATTTTGATTTAGGAGAATACAAAATTAATCCCCCGATGGGTTGACATAGGGGATGAAATTTACGCATTGTCATAAAAAGCAAACCCTTTGAGCTAGAAGCGTGAAATGTGGCATGTGTATTTCTTAAGCAACGTAGGCATCCACTAAGAAAGTTTTTTTTTTAATTCTACCCCTAAGGGGGTAAAACGGGAGATAAATGTTTTTATTCCCTTGATATATTTTTTCAAATTTGGGAGAGGGAGAGGGAGAGGGAGAGGGAGAGGGAGAGGGAGAGGGAGGAGAGGGAGGAGAGGGAGAGGGGAGGGAGAGGAGAGGGAGAGGAGAGGAGAGGGGAGAGGGGAGAGGGAGAGGGAGAGGGAGAGGAGGAGAGGAGGAGAGGGAGAGGAGAGAGGAGAGGAGGGAGGAGAGGGAGAGGGAGAGGGAGAGGGAGAGGGAGGGAGGGAGAGGGAGAGAGGGAGAGGGAGGAGAGGAGAGGGAGAGGGAGAGGGAGGGAGAGGGAGAGGAGAGGGAGAGGGAGAGGAGAGGAGAGGGAGAGGGAGAGGGAGGAGGAGGAGAGGGGAGAGGGAGAGGAGAGGGAGGGAGAGGGAGAGGAGGAGGGAGAGGGGAGAGGAGAGGGAGAGGAGAGGGAGGAGAGAGGGGAGAGGGGAGAGGGAGAGGGAGAGGAGAGGGAGAGGAGGAGGAGAGGGAGAGGGAGAGGAGAGGGAGAGGAGAGGAGAGGGAGAGGGGAGAGGGGAGAGGAGAGGGAGAGGGAGAGGGAGAGGGAGAGGGAGAGGGGAGAGGAGAGGGGAGAGGAGAGGAGGGAGAGGGAGAGGAGGGGAGAGGGAGGAGGGAGAGGGGAGAGGGAGGGAGGGGAGGGAGAGAGGGAGGGAGAGGGAGAGGGAGAGGGAGAGGGAGAGGGAGAGGGAGAGGGAGAGGGAGAGGGAGAGGGAGAGGGAGAGGTGACAATCTGTGCCACGTCAGCCATCTTTTATGTTTAGCCCTAATAGAGAAAGCAAAGGGGATAACATGTTTGTATTTAAGTGCAACAAATCACAGAGCGCAAAATACTTGGGTATCTTTGTTATTTTTTATGAGTAGGTCCGCGGGCGAAGCCGCGGGTTTTAGCTAGTTATATTTAAGTGTAGAAACTAGAAACTCAACAGTATAGCTCAGTGATTGAACTCAGATTTCAGAAGAAAAAGTCTTAAAAAATGGATGTCATATCTCATGTATATTAAACAAAAATTCTGCCGCGTATAAATTACACTTACGCAATTATTATTAGCCCGATACGTTTAATAGAGAAAAATACATACCTACCTATAGGTACATACATAACGCGTGGTTTCAAGTAGTGCAGTAGATCGTTCGTTATTCATAAAATCTGTTCGAGCTTTACGCTTACCTTCTCTTGTGATTTTATTCCCCCATAAATAATCTTGTGCGGATAAACTCTCCGTGTTCCATCTTCATAAAAGAGCATTTACACCTAATCTCAGTTGAGCACAGGACATTGTTACCTTGACCTCATTTTTTTTTTTTTTTTTTTTTTTTTTTTTATTTATGATGGGCTTACTCTTGACCCCAATCTTACCTAGAGCAGAGATGGGATCTACGGTGGAGCGAGCTTGCCCAGAAGATGCCTATTCACTCTAGACTTAAAGAGATTCAGGTTATATGCACTCGGAAATACAGACGCAGGCAGGGAATTCCATTCTTTAGCCGTGCGCATAATGAAAGATGATTTGAAGCGCTTAGTGCGTAATGTGGTATATCAACTAAGAACGGATGGTAGCCGGCCGTGCGTCTGGATGTCCGATAGAAGAAAGGAGACGGTGGTATGAGCTCATGCAGCTCACGCGCACACTCCGAAGTACAATCTGTAGAAGACCGATAGGCAAGCAACCTTGCGGCGGTGAGCCAGGCTGTGAAGCTTGGTCGCCACCAGTTTTATCGCCTATTAATCTCTTGGCTCTGCGTTCCACCGAATCCAGTGCAGCAAGTTGGTATTTAGCCGAGCCATCCCAAAGGTGACAGCAGTACTCCATGCAAGATCGGACTTGAGCTTTATAAAGAGTTAGAAGCTGTTCAGGCGTGAAGTACCGCTTGACTTTATTCAGGACGCCTTTCTAGCTGCAATTTGAGCCTTGGACTCGATGGTGGTGCCGAAGTTGAGGTCAGAGGACAACTCCATGCCAAGGAGTTGAAGAGTGTTGGTCACTGGAACAGATGTACCCCGAAAAGTAGGAGAAAAGGTGAAAGGAATCCTTTTGCGGAGAAAAGACACGCCTGCGTTTTTGAAGCATTGAAGCTGACGAGATTGTCTTCGCCCCACTGGGAGACGTTACTTAACGTCAGGCTCGTACGCTCAATCATAGCCTTTCTCAATCTTTGGATTTCATCACCACTGGCTCCTGCGCCGGACAGATATTTCTCGGTGACAGTACTGTCATCTGCGTACCCAACAATTCCTGAAGATAGAAGGTCATTGATGTGCAGCAGGAAAAGCGTCGCGAGAGTACAGACCTGAGGAACTCCGGCGTCAATAGCCTTGAGGTCAGAGGAGCAGCCGTCTATGACCACTCGGATCGACCGTTCACTCAGGAAGTCAGCCACCCAGCTACAGAAGCCAGTGGGTATGCCGTACGCTGGAAGCTTGCTCAACAGACTCGCATGCCACACCTATCGAAGGCCTTTGAAATGTCCAGCGACACTGCTATTGCTTCGGCGTGGTTTTCAATGGCCTCGCCCCAGCAATGCGTTACGTATTTTTTGTGCACTGTGATCTCAGACATCAAAGAATCACAGTGAGGTAAGGTGGGTGGATATTTCGAGCCAGCGTCTATACGAGAGTTGCTCGCAAACAGATCGGCAAATAAATTTGCTTTCTCTGCCGCGGTGTGGGCAAGCGACCCATCAGGTTTCTGCATTGGAGGTAGTGAGGGACAGCAGTTGGATTCGACTGATTTCGAAAGGACCAGAACTGCTTACTACCCGGTGGGTGTGATGCAAGCTTGCCCCAATACGGCTAATATGGTCGAACCTAGCTTTTCGTCACCCGTTTGCAATACCTGGCGGCGGCATTATATGCTCTCTTCTTTGCTCGCACTCTTCTCGCTCGCACTTTTCGATCACGAGCTTTTACCCAAGCTTGGTAAGCGGACTGTTTACGAGCCTCAGCTCGAGCACAGTCCGCATTGAACCTCATTCTCTTGGACATTATTACCCCCTAATATATTAGACGATTACGGGTTTATCTCATTGGTCCCTGAACTAGCATAAAGGAAAGCATCGTTCTTAAATTCTTAAATCCTTTATTGTAGGTAGGTATATAAACCTTATGATACGATGTAAGAATCATTCGTATCATTCTAGCTGAAAATTCAAAAAAATAAAAACTCTGTAATCCCAGTTCTGAGTATCGAGTATGTCTATTCGTGAAACTTTAAACTAGGTTATCAGCTTATAAGCCCATAATTGAGCTACACATTTGTCGGAAATAGTGACAATACTTACCTACCTGTGACTTACCTATGTCATAGTAGTATTTATATTGAACTACTGCTGCTTACATAAATACCTACGTCAGAATACAGTAGCTAACACATGTCTCGTAAATTATTCAATCGCTCAAGTTACGACTGCCTCCCTGAATGGCTCCCCCGATCGATTCATTCTCCGTAAAGCATCAGGTGCCCACGATTGAGAGGTATTGGTGGCTTATTGGTCACGTGGTCCCAACCTCACGTGCTTGGGTCACCTGCCCTTCTACTACACCGCAAGACATTCAGAGATAGTATTTTTATCTTGAGCAATAATACTTTAGTCCACGTTGAGCGAGCTTACGTACCTAGGTAGGATATCGGTTTCAGATTTTTCGATTAACTAGATAGCAGCTAGGTAAGGTATAAATAAACAGTGTGGTTGCGTAAATATTATAGCTACGAGTACCTACTAAGCTAGTAGTTGAAGAGCTTTTGTGAATGAATGACGTAGATGAACTGAAACTAACTAAAACTGAAAAAGAAGATATAAGGTATGTTGGCAGAATTAGGTACCGTGAAAAAACGGGAAATATTTCTACAATGTTGTCGGCGACCGACGTCACGTCGAAACTTTTGTACATACTTGAACTTACGATGATTAATAAAGCCATTTGGCACTCATGTAAATAATAAAACAATGACTATAGGATAAGTTTTTATGTTTTGTATTCTTTAGTTTTAAGGTCTTTTATTTACCCATTTTTCCCTGTATTAATCAAATCATTCAATAAAGTTTCATGTTGGTTCTTATCATCTAAGTAAACTATGTAACATAATAAAGGCTAAACGCCCAAAATACCATGTAAGATAAATAGGCAAAATCTTATAGTTATTATTTTTGGTATCTTTTCACTTTTTGACTAAGCTCAATTAGTAGGGTACGCAGCGAGGGAGTATCCGCTGCCGCTGATTGGCGTATTTTGTTAAGTAGGCGTAGATAATATTGTTAGTATGATGTTTGCATGTCATCTTGTTGTGCTATTACACCTATTCATGTGATAACGTTAGATTGGCCTTATGCCTTAGTATAATACCTGTAAATTGCATAGTTTTCGTACTGTTGGTTTAAGAACTATTCATGCTCAGACTTTATGCTTGTAAATCTAGATTTTCTGTAAGACCTAAGCCCTCTGCCTATAGATTCTGTAGTATTTCATGGCCATAGCTAAGATATAGGTAGCCTTACCTCTAAGTTTTATACCTAAGTTCCTTTTCGCTCCATATCTCCGTCATTTCTTATTAGATTTCGCTGAAACTTGGAATAAACACTCAGATACAATAGTTCTAGACATTTTCAACGTAATTTGCTACCTACAATGTAAAGCGAAGGTTTTATGGCCACTTTTCTGTTCAGGATTTTGCATTATATAAATACCTCGATATCTCGATAAGTACTCATCCGATTGGCTTCAAACTTGTTTAAACCTAACTTTTTACCTAGACTTAGACATATCTAGCTTATTAAAACATAGATTTAGTCAGAAATTAGACCTCTCATTTTCGGTTTGAAATTACGTAAAGCAAAATTGTAAATTTCATTTTCTCGGTATTTCAATGTATGAAGGTTGTGTTTCTTACATTATTTTGTACATTATTATGCAATTCTTATTAGAATCCTATCAGAATCTTGTTAGAAAATCATTTTCTTATTGGAAATCTGTAAAATGTGTAGTAGCAAAACAAATAAAGTTTCAAGTTCGAAAGCGCTCGCAACACCCCCGCACCTCACCGCGGTACCCCCGCGTAACGCCCCTCTCACCCCTAGCCCCGCGAAATGGGCGTTTTAGTATAAATATGGCCGCGATTGGCCTACAAAATCAGTTCGCCATTGGAGTTCGCCACGAGATCCCGAAGAGGAAGCAAGTTGCTAGCGCTCGACAACTAGTTCTACCTCAAGAAGTCTTTTTTCTTCACACTCCCCCTACCCCCTGGAGCTGCGGTTCTACGACCTGGGTCGGAGTGCGCTGCGCCGTCGACTGGAACGTGACGTCGTCGGTGTGAGGCTGGGCTGGGCCGTAGATCGGCGGCCTTGAAGAAGAAGGCAAGGGCGATCAGGGGCTCTCCGCAGAAGCGGCTGAGGCTAGTTTCCCCCTGATCGCAGGGCAGGTGGTACCCACGGGTACAGTTCAGCTGCACTATCGGGGCTTCCCGTATCCCCGATACGAGGCGAGGCTCCCATAGTGTAGCATTGGTGGGGTCACTGCCTGGAGTGACTGCCATTCGTCACACGCATAAAGAATCCCCCTCCTCGGTACTGACCGGCTGGATAGGTACAGGGGGGGCGTTCTTTACAAATGTATAATCATTTTATCTATGTATTTTGCTAGAGGTAGAGGACCGCAGAATGAACAGAAAATCAAATCAATCACTTTGTGAGAACAAAAGTCAAGAAGACCTAATTTTAAATTACCGAGATGAATTGACCGGAGAATGTACTGGATCAAAATCAGCATGGCCAATATAAGGTCCTATTAAATTCACTGCAAATATTTTAGGAGCAGATCAAATAAAATACTTATACCTAAGCATGTATTAGGCAAATTTTAAAAAAATCTACACGCTTGGTTCCGAGAAAATTGCATTTAACTAAAAAAAAAACAAACGAAAAAAGTGCAACCTGTTTGTCCTAGAAACACACCACTAAAACGCTACTTCGATGAATTTAATTTACGCGCCAAAAGAAGGTGCTGTGATTGGTTGATTGTTAGTGTGCGTGCCGTGTAAATGAATCCTGTCTACGTGGCGGAACGTCAGTTGGGTCATTCAAAGGATGTTCACGTAATTAATTAAAAAGTTTGAAAATGAAAAAAAAAATCTAGCGTGTCGATTATTTTTTAAATGCCTTAGACGTTTTTCTTATACATATTTACGCATGCCCTTAAAATATTTGCAGTGAATTTAATAGGACCTTATATACGTAAAGTAATGTCCACTTTTGGTGACGGGTGATCCTTCTTCATTTGCAGTTTTGGGCCACTAGCCCATCCATCCATCGATCAGACGTAACATACTAACAGATTTATCCAATTCAATCAAGCATAGGAAGTAGGTAGTGGTCCTAAATGTTTTGAGTTTCAAACTTTAATGAAATTCTTGCGACGTTTCCAAACCAAAAGCCTTGAGACTAGAGTTTATATGGCCATACTAGATACCTATAAGAGCAGGGAAAAACTGAGGACAAAAAAGAAGACGGTGGACAAAAGCAAAAATGTACGAAATGTACTTGAAAGAAGTTTACAATTTGATAAGAAGAAATTCAGTGTTTACAAGAAGTCTACAAGAAGTACTGTCTACCTACCTATAACCAACTAGTTATAACTGGATTCGTGGGTTGTTTGCACGCGCGAGAATAGTTGAGGCACGTTCGTAAGAGGGACATCGCATCGTCTTCTTCCAATCACGTGGACGATAGATTTGCTTTCCGTATTTATAGCTATCAAATAGTTTGTCGGAAAACTTGAGAAGCTCGCAAGTTGCGTCTAGAAATATGAGATACCTACGTCATATTGGCTGGATGATTGCGATTCATTGACAAAAAATCGTACTTCTGACCGTTGACCTGTATAAGTACCTATTTAAATGATTTGGACTTTTCTGTGATATCAAAACCTGTTGCATGTCTTTTGAATATCCAAACCTTTTACAACAGACTCACTTAAAGATTCTACTTAAAAAACCTAAACATCAACGCTAGTTACCAACTTGTTATTATTCTGTGACATCAAACTTAGAAACGTCAAGAAAACTTCCTGTACCGAACTGAAAGTCCATTTCATGAATGAAGTTGGAATGACCTGCCACTCAGGCTCTTATCACACAAGCGGTTTGTGAGCGGCGGCGGATGCGCAGCGAATTCGCCGCGGACGCGCGACGTATTAAAGGCGATATTTGAATCAAAACGTTGCAAATCTACCGCGCCGCCGCCTCCACGATGATTTCGCTGCGCATCCCGCACGACGAATTCGCTGTGCATCCGCCTCCGCCCCCAAACCGCTTGTGCGATAAGAACCTCAACGGTACGCATGAGTGCAAGTTAAATATAAGCTGTTACAGTTAAATTTATAGCCAAGCGAACTTAGGTACTTCTATGGCTTTAAATAGGATTGCTTTGATGGAAGACTGTATAATGGTTCCCAGAAACCAATAATGCTGTTAAAGAGCAGCAGATTCGAAATAACATCTAAGTACAGAGGCAATTATAGGTTTGAGTGACATATAACTTTAAGTTTTGTTAAAGACTAGCGGCACGTTCTCCCGCGACAAAAAGGCATTTTTCCGTCATGTGTTAGGTATACATATAAACCTTCCTTTTGACTTCCTTTTTCATTCTATCTATAACAAAAAACCGCATCAAAATCCGTTGAAGGAAGCGAACCAAAATCGGAGAAGTTAGCGGATTCCGCGACAGACAGAGAAACGCAAAAGCTACTATGTATTGATTGATATTGAAAACTTATAAAATGAAAGTCAGTGTAACTTATGAATGACCCATAACTGTAGGTAGTTCATATCTAACTGTAAACTGTTCTTGGCAATGACCCTCCCATTGTTCTAGTGAGTAGGATACGACTACTGAAACTGAAAGGTAAACATTGATTGCTATCAATGAAAGGTAAATATTGCCTTGCTAGGAGAAGGCTCTTTTCTTTGCGCAAACGCATAATAGCAATGTTGCCATTATAGACGAAAAAGAACAGCAGCAAGCTCTTGTCAAAAAAGGATCACACACGCAACGTCTGTTATTGCGCTATTTTAGCGCAACGCTAACGCATGCGTCTGTCAGATGCCTAATGCATGTAGGATGATGAAGCATGTCATGTCAGATGCATAGGTACACATTTCAAATTCCCTTTACAGAGTTTTATTTACAACTGAATCTACTACGAAATTTCATCAAGTGCCGACAATCGCAAATATGAACTACCTTTTATTCAATAAAATTTATAAAATGGAAGTGTAACTTATGAATGACCCATAATATCTAACTGTAAACCATTCTTGGCAATGACCCTCCCATTGTTCTTGCAAGTAGGATACGACTACTGAAACTGAAAGGTAAACATTGATAGCAGCCGAAGACTCTTTTCTTTGCGCACACGCACGTTGCCATTATAGACGAAAAAGAACAGCAGCAAGCTCTTGTCAAAAAAGGATCACACACGCAACCTCCGTTATTGCGCTATTTTAGCATGCGTGTGTCAGATTCATGATGCATGTAAGATGATGATGCCTGTCATGTCAGATGCATCGAATTCCCCATACTAAAAACTGCCATGTGCCGCCATGAAAATAACGCAACGCAAAGCCAGTTTCTGCACTAGGTGCTCTGTTTCAATGCAAATTTATTCATCAGACAATCAGACAGACACATGCGTTATCTATCGCTGCGCTAAAGAAGCAGCAACGGAAGTTACGTGTGGTTCCCGCCAATGAAGTTGGTATGCTATCAAACCTCGGCGCGATGCGGCGGCAGCACGTGTTCAGCAAACTGGTGAATTCCACGTGATAGAAAACTGGCTTTACTGTAAAGCATTTCATATGTGTAAATAATTCTTAACTCTAGACAAAGCAAAGGGCGATGGATACTGAACTGAGTCACTGGCGAATCTATTATATACTTGTCTGTACTCTTTTCCTTTAGCCGAGAATTGAACAAATCCAGAATAATAAAACAAAACTTTCAGTCTCTTTAAAGACAATTTTACAAAAATCGATCTTTATCGAGATGAAACTGCTGCGGTATATTCAAAAGTGGTGTTATTATTTGTGAAAAAAGCTTCATCCTAACGATGTGGCGAGTGCTGGCAACCCCAAGTGAGGGTGTCCGGGCGAACTCGCATCATATCGGACCATTAAAACTTTAACGGGTTATAACGGAATAAATTGAACCGTGTACCAATTCCAAATATCTGTATTCGAAAATGAAAATTCTTTCTAATGGCTTCGACAGAAAGTAGGCACTATAGGAATTGGCAATAACAAAAAGCCATACCTTTCTTGTTTCAGTCTTCCAGTGATTCAAACGTACGGCCGGGGGTTCGAAAGAGCATACCTAAGACCTCCTCATATGCCTTTTTATTCCCAAGGTACTAATGTTTTTTACTTTTATAAAAATACGAGTTTAAGTAGCTAGCAACCGTACAAAAGTTTCATAATTTTTACACGTAATAGATATTAAAAATTAACCCTCATGAGGTATAATTTATTGGAGTAATAAATGGTATCATTGCATGTCTGTTCTGTAGGTACTCTTTCAATATAAATTAAAATTTAAAAGATATTGCATGGCATGATACAGTTAAATTTTGAACTACCTACTTGTACTTTCACTTATTAATTTTTCAATTTTATGTCCTCATACTTATTTTATTAGTTTTACTCTGTATTCAACAAATAAAAGTCCAATTGCACTTGCGTATTATTTCAGACGCGGAGTTGCAGTACCTAAACATACGATGTGATGCGTAAAGATATAAAGTACCTATAATTATTTACCTACCTCGTGCGCGACAAGACTTCAGACGTGTCAAATGTTTTGGATTTTATAATAAAATGTGAAGAATATTGACATAAAGGTGTAAAAAAATCGAAGTCACGGTTGTTTAAATTTGACGTATGAAACTTTTCTTGGGGAGTTGTCATTTTAATTCAAACTATCAAGTCCACGACTGAACGAACAATGATATACATACATACCTATGTGTGCGACTATGACTCTAGGGAAACTATCAGAAGTAACAGCGAAAATTACAAAAAATAATCATGACGATGTAAAACTTATGTTTTGCTTATTAATACCACAGATTAATACTATAAAACAACTGAGTATAAAAACACTAATGTTATGAACAAAAAAAACAAGCGCTTCAAACAATAAACTCGTCTAATGGATTTCTTTACTTGTTTCTGTAACTTTTTAAGTGCTTCTCTATGATACGGTATGTTGTACCTGTTAATTGGATATTAATAACTAAACTATCAAATTATATCAGATTTTCTACATTATTTCTTCGTTTCCTAACATTTCTTTTAACATGTGTTTAGGGTTTCGTAGTCTACTAGAAACCCTTATCATTTCGGTAAGTCTGTCTGTCTGTCTGTCTGTCTGTTTGCCGCGCCCCCATAACTTCGTCAGTTTTAGAGATATCGACATCAAATTTGGTGTGAAGATAGGTCATGTTGACCCAAACTTAGAAATGTTGAGAAAAAAATATTTTAATTGTGTTTTGAACCCCCTTCTCATACATGTGAAAGGGGGGCAAAATTTTTTTTTCTTCTGTACCTAATATTGAGTAGGGTATCGTTGAATAGGTCTTTTAAAACTAAGGGGAGGTTTTTTTGAAACAAAGACTCTAAAATGATTCTGACTCGAGATATTTGCTTTTAAAAGTGGCGTTTTTGTGCCATAATTTGTTCCAGCTGTAACTTCTAAAGTATGCATGCTAAAACTTACACCATACAGCTGTAAATAAACCAGGAACAAAATTAACTTTGTAACGCCGAAAAACCTGATATTTAAACGTTGACTACGAAACCCTATTTGTGAGCGTGTCTGACACGCTCCTGGCCGCTTTTTTATGAAAAAATTAATACCCATATTATATTATTATTGTAATATTATTATTTATTAGAAATATTTTACATTTTGTACCATTCTTGATGCCAAAAAACCTTAGAAAGGTTTGTATTGGCACTGCACATTCTTCAGTTATACTGCTGGTTATAAGTACGTAGGAAGAGACAAACCTAAAAATATAGCCCGAGGCAGAATAATATCATAGGTAGTAAGTAGGTTGGAAACTAAAGAAAATCGTATAATACTTACTTCACCTGCACACTATCATCGTAGTAAAAAATAAGCAGGTATGTGATCCCCAGCACATCAAATCAACTACCAAAAACCAACCACCAACTACAATTAAGAGACCAACTTATACTGGACTTTCATAAAAATACTAGGCAAATCTATTATAACTTGAACCCTTAAACGAGCAGGTTTTGTGCTGACGATTCAAATTTGTATTATAATAAAACAATTATCTGTAATCTGTACAAGTAATAAAAAGTCATTTGATACAAAATTAAATTGCCAAGCTTGAGTTTTCGAAATAATCCTTGCTCTACGCGCACCGTGCAACTGTTCTCACAGCAGGCACCACGGCGAGCGCACATTAGTCTGTGCAACAATGTTTTGTAAACTATTTCTGCCCGGTTTTTTGAAACATGATACCTGCTCGTACAATCGCACTCATTATCTGCCATTAAACCTGATTTCCATTGCAGTTTTTTTTTCACATATTTTAAGTAGGTATCGCCAGCATCCAATTCAAGCTTTTCTTTCGTGATATTACAGATGGATTTAAATCGTAAGCATCTGTCTATGGGATATGAAAATGAACGAGTTAATTCTTTTATGTCATATTCATTTTTTTTCGCTCTATTGCGAAAAACACACGTAACGTAATTTTGTGCGTTATTTTTGCGCTGCGCAACGCATGCGAATTCCGACCTCATTCACATATACTATATCACGGCTATAACTATCTTACTGAAACATACATATTAGGTTAATGCCAAACTGTTTGACAGACGCATTCATCGACGCAGCGTTGTGTTTGACATAAAACGTAAAATAAGTATTATAGTAAGTATAAAAAATAAGGTGGAATATTGCATTGTCCTAGCGCATGCGATAGCACTTCGCAAAATAACGCACAAACGTTATCAACGTGTGTTTTTCGCCTAAAGTTTAGGCATGTTTGTTTCGATCTGTGGCACTTCTAGAGTAGCTACGGGAAATTCAGTCGTTGAAATTTAGTTTTGTCACAGAATAGACAATAGTATGTAGTATAGTACTACATACAGAACGGACACTCACCCCCCCGCACCAGCGCCGCTTACCCGCCCCCGCCTGCGAAATGTCAAAAAATTAGTAAAGACTTAAGTAAACCAAAGTGCTAGGTATGGCGCTGGACTTGTTGCATGTTCGTTTCATCCAAGAAGGTTTCATCGTAGTTTCTTGTATTAGACTGAAACGAAGGAGGTGCCATATTCATATCTATAAAAAAAGGCGCGAACATTGAACTGAGTTCGCCTTAGAGTCTCGGATGGATATCTTTCATAATAAAATTATTGGAAAAATTTAAATTAGCAGCAACTAGGTAGTAGGTACGTACATTATTTATTTATTACATCCTCTTTGTTAGATACTGTACGTAGTCATCAGGTGTATCAAAACAAAACGAATGTCAACCCTGCACTCACACGCCTGTCGTCACGCACACATACACAAGTAAAAATGACAGTTGTCTATAACGAGCCCGTTGTATAGGAGTGTCCGAGGTGTGGTTTTGTTCAAAACTTGACAACCCCAATAGAAAATTCCATAACCGGGTCTTTCTTCAGCACCAGAGAAATCACTGTCTTGGCCCAAAATTTGCACATCTTGCTATTATAGAGGAACAGTATTTTTTATATGGTTAGTACGGCTATTACTGCGATTGGAGAAGCAATAAAAAATATAGGGATATTACGCTTTGTTATAAAAATACATATGCCCCCAAATTGACGCTCTCTGGCGTGTCAAAGCTGACTTGCTACATTCATGGGTTTATATTTCGATAACTATTTATGATACGATTTGTGACGATGTTCACAGACCTTTTATATGTTCTAGTTTAACTACAATTAATATTTAACCATACTTATAACAGTTTAGCAGTTACAGAATAAAATGTCTCTGTCCGCGTAAAATCCTGGGATTCTCTGGCGCGTAAAAACATCGCACATCACTAGGCTTTGTAGGTACGCTGTCGGCATCCCGGCCACTCAAAAGAGTCAGTAACGCCGCAGCAGCGGAGGTGTGCACTCGTGACTCGATGTTACATTTTGATTCATCGAGGGTATTGATCAGTCATAATGTTGTGATTTTGTTATAGAAACGTAGCTTTTTGGGTGCTGAGCTGGTTGTGTAATTACGATTATATTCGCTTTTACGGTTTAAGGGTTATTCAAAATAATCACTACTTTTTGCTTTCTCTGGCATTGATTTCTCTGGCGAAAATGCCAGAGAAGTCAAAAAAATTGCCCGAATTGTACAATTGTGATCTGTGTCGAGCCTGCGAGCATACAACAGCTACGCTAGCCTGCCCCGTGGCTAGGTCTGTGGCCGCTTCTGCTCACAGCGCTGCGAGCAGACAACAACCACGCTAGCCTGCTAGGTTGCTAGATCTGTGGCCTCTTCTACACGCAGCGCTGCGAGCAAACAGCAGCCACGCTAGCCTGCACTGTGGCTAGATCTGTTGCCGCTTCTGCTCACAGCGCTGCGAGCGGACAACAGCCACGCTGGCCTGCTCGGTGGCTAGGTCTGTGGCGAGCCTGCGAACAGACAACAGCCACGCTAGCTTGCCCGGTGGCTATGTCTGTGGCCCGCTACACGCACCAGCGCTGCGAGCAGACAGCAGCCACGCTAGACTGCCCGGTGGCTAGGTCTTTGGCAAGCCTGCGAGCAGACAACCTTCATGCAAGCAGCTCGGTGGCTAGGTCTGTGGCCGCTTCTCTCGCAGCGCTGCGAGCAGACAACCAGCCAGCTAGCCTGCCGATGAAAGCTGGAGGTCTGTTGCACTGTAGCTGCTGCAGGCGCTGCTGAAGACAACAGCATCGCTAGCCTGCCCGGTGGCTAGGTCCGTGGCGAGCGCCTGCAAACAGACAGCTTCAAGGCTTAAACCACTACACCGTGGAAGCACAAAATGCAGAGTTTACAGAAGGTTTACTCGGCCCTATTTCGGATTTTCGCGATTGGCACTTGTTACATAGCTAGCGGGTTACTACTGTCAAAATCTCAAAGTATAAAAATATCAAAATGAAAATACCAAAATCTGCTAAAGAGCGTCATATGATTTTGGGCTAATTTTAAATACAAGAAATATGACGTTCGTGTCAACCACCTTCTTAGGTACCTTGACTTCCCCTGAAATTCCGGTTATTTCCAGTTACAAATACAAATACAAATACAAAATCATTTATTCAATGTTGGATACAAAAAATATCACTTATTGATAGTCATTACAAAAATGATGATAAGTCATTGTAAAAAAAAGAAAATTGAATGACACAATTTTCTTTTTCTTATATTTTTGCGGTCCTAGTATAGACGCGCTCAGGCAGGATAAAATAAAAATAAAGGCACTGCCTCAGGGCTGCCAGGCTAACCACACGGCATGTAAATAGAATTAAATTCAGATAACATAAAACAAAAAGTTACATGCTTATAATTAGCCGGACCCCTGGACAGAAAACCCAAAACCTGCCCAGAAGTGCTCTATTCTAAATTTACAATCGATTAGACCCTATGCTACTCTAGCTAAGTTTTAAAAATAAATAAACAGTAAAAAGCCAAAAACGGCTGAATCAATAATGAAATAATAATAAATTACAGTAGATAATTCTAACTGATTCGTCTGTGAAATTTATTTTAAATATTGGAAAACTACTCCCATGAGATTTATCTTGCATATAATCTGAAATATCATAATAACCTTTCTTGTACAGTTTTTGTTTTATTACTGGTTTAAATTTATTTAATGGTAAGTCTTGAATATGTTTTGAAGCTTGTTATAAAAGCGTATACAATTTGCCTTAAACGATTTGCTTACTTTACTAAGCCTACTTATGTGCGCAGCTAGTTTGTCTTTATTTCTAGTATTAAAATTATGTCGATCAAAATTTTTCTTGAAAGTGTCAATATTGGCTTTAACATACACTAAATTTTCATAAATATATTGTGACACTAATGTTAATATGTTGATTTCTTTAAATTTTTCCCTTAAGGAGTCTCGAGGCTCTAATTTATAAATTGCTCGAACAGCCCGTTTTTGCAGAACAAACATGTTTTTACATCCGCAGCATGGCCCCAATAATAAACCATAAGACATTAAGCAGTGGAAGTCACTCAAGTAAACAAGTCTGGCAGTATCTACAACAGAGAGATATCTTATCTTTATAAATGCGTATTCTTCTGAACTCAGTATCTTCGACAATTTCTAAATAAGTGTCCCCCAAAGGAGAGAGGCGTCCAAAGTTATACCTAATAAAACTGTTGAGTCGGCAGGTTCAACTTTTCATCCTTTACCTTAATAATTGTGGAGCTCGGTTTGACGTTTGGTAATACAAATTTTACACATTTAGTTTTCTTTTCATTCAATAGCAGGTTATTTACCGTAAATCAATTAACTACTTCGATTATAGCGTTGTTCACGTCGTCATAGTTGAGTTGTTGCCTCTTTACTCTAAAAAGTAATGAGGTATCGTCGGCGAACAAAACTATATCATGTTTTTCTTTAACAAGATAAGGTAAATCATTAATGTATACAACAAACAGGAAAGGACCAAGAATCGACCTTGTGGGACGCCCATGCTTATGTTAGATCCTGATGATCTTTCACCATTGACCTCAACCTTTTGGATCCTGTTGTTCAGATATCATTCCAAAATACTAAGAACCTGATCTTTTACGCAGTAGTGACTTAGCTTCCTGACAAAGTTTCATGATGGACACAATCAAACGCTGGACAAATCACAAAATACACCTATTGCATCTTGAGATTCCTCCCAGGCATCGATTATGGTTGATGAGGTCAACACCTGCGTGAGTAGTAGAACGACCCCGTGTGAAACCAAATTGCTAAATGCATCAAGTTATTACGATAAAAATGTCCTTGTAATTGATTTAGAATAACTTTTTCAAAAATTTTACTAAGTGTTGGTAGAATAGATATAGGTCTAAAATTAGTGGGGTTAGTAGTACTACCGGCTTTAAACAGCGGAATAACTTTGCTATGCTTCATCAAGTCAGGAAACTCGCCACTGTCAACACATTCATTAAATATACATGCTAGACATAGGGCGATACAATCAATTATAGAACTTATAATCTTAACAGAAAGACCGTGAAGATCTGAAGTCTTTTTCATTTGTAAAGTTTTAAATACTTTGATAATTTCTATATGACTGACATGGCGGAATCTAAAATACTTGTCACAAAGGCCTACATTTTTTTTCAGAACAGATTCAGCGAGATCAGGGCATGAATTTAATGATTTGGTAGTCAAAACTGGAATATCGGTAAAAAAGTTTTCAAAAGCCTGAGCTGCTTCTGAATTTGTATTTTTTATTTCATTATTTATCATGAGTTTAAAATTTTCGGTACGTCGTTTAGATTTCCAGTTTCGTTATTGACAAATTTCCAAGTGGTTTTATTACGTTGGTGCTATTTTAATATTATTTTTTTATGAAGTTAGACTTAGCTACTGTACAAACCTGCTTAAAAGTTTTGAATAACGTTTTACATATTTTTTGTATGATATTTTCTCTGTAACGATTTAACCTACTTTCGTTTACCGGTACACATGTAATATCTTGTTTAGGTGCCTTTTGAATGTTAATTTTGAAAGTAGCTAGCTGACCAGTATGGTCAGAGCTTAATTTGTTTATAACAGACGCGTCTTCGGCTTTAATATTTGTAAAAATATTATCTATGCATCTGGCTGAAGTGGCCGTGATTCTTGTAGGCACCGAAATAAGATGTACGAGATTGTAACATAAAAATAGTGATTGAAACCTCTTACTGATACTAGAGTTTTCAAGAATATTTACATTTAAAGTTAAAGTCAGTAAGCGTCAAAATCGTCGCTAGTACTGAGTGAGCCATCTGTATAGGCGCCCCGAGCGCCGTTTTCCTAATTTGTGGTGGAAGCGTTAAGATAGTTGTCACCTCTCGAATGTGACTTGGACCCAAACTGAGATCATGCTCAGTAATAAACCAATGCGCGATTCATTATCTCTAAGCATGCAAGTGGGTAAGTAGGGCATGCTCTTCACACCATTATTCGAGTCGAGCTATTGTTCAATTGATAACAAAACATTGTGACTTAAAATAATTGTAAGCATACGCAAAACATGGCGCTTACGAAATTTTTACTCCAATTGACTTGATCTGAGGTTAGGATTCATGTCCTAATCTATCTACTTATTAGTCCCTTCTGGAAAAATCAGGATTAAGATAGCGCGTCTAAAACGTTAATAAAATATTGGTATTTACCTACATATTCTGTGCTTTAGATAGATAAGTCGAATGGATCTGTTAGTATGCCGGTGGTGACGACGAAAAAATGATCTAAAAAAAGACATTTGATTTTACATAATTTCGACCACGTACTTAAGGCAAGGCCGATTATCAAAAACACATATTTTGGATAAGATAAGAGTCTGTGCAAAATTGCACTTATGACGACACGACAAAGCCATTACTTGCTCATATTACATGCGACATACATTCAAGGGTTATTGATAGTGTTTATTTATCGCCTGTTGATTCATGGGAGCCTAGTACCCTAGTGGCCCTCAAGAAGACATTTACTCATGATGCATAAATACATGAAGCAACAGATTGCAGAACGTTATAAAACGAGCTAAGGAGGATTAACAAGGGCTTTAATTGGCAAAGTTTTAGAATAAAATTCAGGTTTCTGAGAAGCTGATAATTGGTAGGGAAAGGTCAGATTACGCGGGGATTACAGAAAACATTTTTTTTGTTACATAATATCAAGTTAAATTTAGGTAGATAGGAGAAAGCTTACATCACATTCTAATATAAATTGTGCAAATTAAATTTGCCTCAGTGGCTTTCGCTGAAAGGCTTGATTGCGAAGCACTTTTATCTTCAACGCGCGCAAAATTGCCCGCTCAAAATAAATATGTCGGAATATTATGCGTGATGGAAGAAAGTGGAATCGTGACATCTGTCAGCAGCTGAGAAGATCAGCCTCTCGGAGAAACCGGCTTTCTACCTCCGGTTATTGTATCAGCGATGCACTTATTATTTTAGACTAGCTGCCCGTCAGCGGTTTCACCCGCTGCAACCTATTATTCCGCAAAAAAGCATTACTCGCCAAGAGATGTCGCTGTTAGTTTTCGGCGAAAACGTTTAAAACGCGAATCGGCTCAGTCATGCCACCTTTGCAAAAATATTGGAATATGCGTGATCCCACAGGAATAAGGCATATTCCCGTGGTAAAAAGTAGCCTATGTGTTATTCTAGATACTCTTCTATATTTGTGCAAAATTTCATGTCAATCTAATCAGCCGTTTTAGCGTGATGTCGTAACAAACACACACACAAACATCCGCCTTTATAATATTAGTAGGATAGTAGGATTGCATCGGCTTACGATTACACGATCAACGCCGGCTCAGATCGAAGTATTGAAAACCCGTTTCACGACAAAAATGCGATATCTTGGGATATAAGTTTGTGTGTAAACAGAAAAGGTATGTGTAACGAATTATGCAACGACGCGAATATGTTACAGACATTATTGCACCAGATTATATTTTTTGAACAAGAAAGGAAAACTTTAACAAAGGGCAAGATGAAACAAGCCTAATTATTAAAAACCCCGACTGCAGTCATTCCAATGATTTTACTTTAAAAATCCGTCATTTAGTCCTTATAGAATTTTAACATAAACAAACATTGCCACTCGCGCTGCTGAGACGAATCTAACGACACGTCAACATCTGTAGCCCGTGAAAAAGAATTAAGATACTTGTCCACACACATACTCACATACCGACATACACAGTATACATACATACTCTCGAAATACATAAACCCCTTTCTGAGGCATCAGGCAGTCGGGTAAAAAGCTTTTGTATGCTAATCGTAAATTCTTTGTTGAACAATATTTTGGTAAAAGTTCTCTTAACAATACATTTCCATGTTGTGTTGATAAAGTTATAATAAATAAAGGTTGTTGGTATAGGAATTATTTATCGCAACTCGGTATTCAAAAGAAAACGTTGTTTTTCTATCCAACATTTAGCGGGTGCAATTTTTCAATCTTATTAAATAGATCCCAAACTAAAATAACTCATATTTAATTATTTTTTTGTTTTGTTAGTGACAAAACTCTAAGCTAAACGCATTGTTTATTTACGTTACATACATGTGTTATGTAACTGTGTCTAACTATAGGTACTTATTTCAAAAATAACTTGTAAGTAGGTAGGTATAAGCTAGCTAGCAGCCTTCAAAGTAAAATTACCACGCTCATGTGAATGTAAATGCGTTCCGTGTTTATGACTCGTTACGCCAGTGAAAACAACTGAATAATACGACACTTACCTTGAAAGGTTAAGTTCATATACACTTTCTAATAAAAAGTACAATAAGGGCTTAAAATTCCGAACTTTTATTGAGTGATGTTAACTCTCTCCTTCGCAGCTAATATAAAGTTAAGTCATCAAGATAATCCTGATAAAAATACGACTTAATAAATTAAAATTAAGTACCAAATAGAAAGTGATTTATACCTAAGTAATTCAAAAGAAAAAGTGCGTCCTTCACTGGACATTAATAGATATGAACGCCGTATTTTGACCTAAATATTTAATTTTATATTCAAGTAGAGATATTTTTAGGGATGTGATTTAAATGGAGTTAAATTTTGTTCGTCGAACATATTGTTTTCCAATCAAAGTATTTTCAATGATCGAGAATTGCTTCTGAAAAGTTTCGAATTAAAAATTCTAAAAATGTTTAGTGATTAAAAACTCCCGGCTCATAAAAGATGGTATTAAAATTTGTTTTGCATAGTTTTCGATTTGACGTCAATGTTTGAATTAAAAAGCTTTGTGCTATTAAATAAGTATGTGACCTACATTTACGGGAGAATAAATTGTACAAGGGACAGTGTATAATATTTTTATCGGGTTCAATGCAATACAAAACAAAATGTATCCATAATATTCAATCTACTTACCTACTATACAATATTTTTTTTCAATAAAAGAACAAAGTTGACGTTGACAAAGTAACCTAAACAAACAAACACTACACTATTATTTATTGTTTTTTTTCTGACGCTCCCGGTCGCAAGATCCGTATCAGGTAGAGATCTAAGCAACACCTGCGAGCGCCTTCTATACCGGATGTTAGTTAGAGGGTTGTATACAGGGTCTCTGCAATGGTGAGAATACACCCTTATGAATAAGCTGAACATGGGTAGATAGGTATAAAAAATGTTAACGTAAACAAAAGCTAACAGGCAGCTTCAAAGGTTTATTTTTATTTTAAGTGCTGTATCAAAGATGAGGTTCTTGGAGCCTTTTTCAATCCAGTATAAGGCTAGGCTGGTGTTAGTTAGTAAATTCAGAATTAAGTAATCCAGGCTAAACCATAATCTAAATGAATGCGTAAACCATTTTACCTTATTTGGGAGTCTAACTAACGATGATTGAGCGAAAAGTTTTGCGATGTAATAACTCCTCCTGTGTGGAGCGTCCTATATAGGACCCCTAATGTATGGTTAACACTGACTTAACAACTGTCATCACAGACTAATAAAATAATAAAGTAAAAAACATTTTAATACATTTTATTTAAGGTTTGAGCTTAGCGAGGTGACCTGACGGCTGACACCTACCTAACACATACCCATACATTTCCACGTTTATCCGATATAAAAAAACTAGGTATATTAAATAGGTGCTTGTGCTTTTTCAGACATCTTCCAACAGGCATTTAGAATATGGACTTATTTCAATATTTGATGATGACCCGACCGAGTCAGCCTTCAAGGCAGGCTATAAATTTTACATGAAGATGTCGGATCGTAAAACAAAATGTCAAATAATTTGTATGGATCATTCACAATAAAATATTCATCGGCATATGGAGAAAATGCCGCACTGCCTCAAATGTTCGTGGTGCTATGGAGGTATCTATTGAATCGTTCAAAATGATAGAATATTTATGAAGTCAATCAAAACTTCATCGTGATCGTTACAAGAGGAAGTTATCAAATCCAAATAAGAATTCGATTCGCACACGCTATCGGTAGCACCGGATGAAATGCACTCAAATTCGTTTGTTTTGTGCATTTTGGTGAAATCTCCTAATCTTACGAGCGATGCATTCGAGGTGCGGAAACGCCTGCAGCAAGACGACAGCCCGATTCACGAATCACAAATAAACGCCGCCCCCTCTTCGGAACGAATCGAATGAATCGGAATCATTCGTGTGTAGACCGCGGAGCGCACCGCACGCGCCGCACCGCGCCACAAACTTTGCCGAGACTTGACAACTCGTGAATAAAGTGCTTTGAAGTTAAACACTTTCTTTTCATCGAACTGACTGTTCTGTTTTGTGTTGTTTGTTTTGTGACTTTGCACATTGGAGGTGTTTGGTTTATTTTCGATACGGCCGTCTGTTTACGGTGAGTACCTGTTGAATATTTAATCTGTGCATGGGAGCAGGTCTACGGTGCAGCTGATTTACGCGACGAAGAGATCGCGGACTGCATTCTGCCGAAGGTCGCCGGTTCGGTTTCTATGCCGCTTTTTGTTAGGTCAAAAAGGTTTATTTAAAACCACTTTGAGTCAAGGTAATTTTACACATCAATCACGTTATTAATTAAGTACCTTTTGTTGTTAATTGATTTTCTGGTTTGGGCCTGTTACGTAAATTACCGTGTAGAATCATATCAGCGACATCAAATTGGTAAAATCTTTGACTTTGTAAAGAGTTTTTAAATGAATTCAACGTAAACCGCAACGTAGTCTGCCAATTGTTTTCAGCATCACAACACCTGCACTTGACTTTGTAGATTTTTCCCGATTCTCGAAATGTAAGGTTTTTATAAGTGATTTTCATAAACCTAAATAATTGCTGATGCTTAACCTACATACCCTTACTCCTAATAAACCCGTAATGATGCCGAAGATAATTAAAAAACCAATTCTTGACATTCAATTTGCATTAGTAACAGCTAAACTTTACGGTCACAAAAATCAGTGTTCGTTGATGTCTTTTCTATGGACAGAATAATTATTAGGCAAAAAACACACGTAACGTCCGTTTATGCGTTATTTTTGCGCAGCGTTATTCATTGCGTTTAAAAATACATTTTTCATGCAAATGCAGTTTATGTTTAACATACCTATCATACGTATTTATTGTAATCGATTTTTGACAGACGTATCCGCTAGCGAAAAATTATCTATCGTACAAAGCTGTGTCAAACAATTTGTATAAGAACAATTCATATTGTCCCCCAACGTACCTATGCGTTCCGCAGCGCAAAAGTAACGCACAAATGGACTTTACGTGTGTGTGTTTCTTACCTTATATTTTAGTTCACGTAGTTTTAAAAGCTATTCTTCATAAGTCTTATTCTTCCTCCATTCACAATGGATATCGGTATAAAATAAAATGTGAAAACATTAGTGCTGATACGTGCTGAAAGTATGTAAGTATTCGTGCAAGTATTTTGAAAACTGCAAAGATGAAATAGAATAGCAATAGAACTTGCTGCGGAAAAATCAAACATTTATTGTAAGTGTGCGAAGTATAACTAAAATTCCAGATCTATCCGTTTCTATCCGATCCTATCCGTTCAAATTGGATACAATTGACAATACGTGTACTTTGATAGCAAGTTCGTAAACAATCCTGTCCGCGATGTGACAATTTAAAGTAAATATTATTTGACCTGTATGTATGTATGTTTGTATGTATGTATGTGGCATAAATTTCGTCTGTTCCCTCATTTACACACATAATTACCCGACTGCCTCAGAAGGCGGGTTATGTTTTTCGAGAGTATGTATGTATATGGACAAGTAAATTCTTTTTCACGGGCTACATCCGAAACGGCTGGTCGGATTTCTACAAAATATGAGGTGTCGTTAGATTCGTCTCAGCAGTGCAATTGACACTGGGTAAATTCTTTCATGTAATCTTTGACATTACCGCAGTCGGGTTTTTGTTTTTTGATGATTATGCTTGTTTGTTTATTAATCCACATTTGTCGTTGTTTGCGTTGGTGGTAATCCTTGGCCCTTTTATCGGTGGGCCCTTCACCAATAACATTAAATATCGCCTACCTATAAAGTTATTAATTTAATTGGGCTTAAACTCAGATAGGTATAATCACAGTATATTGAAGAAAATTTAATTAAATTACCATTTAACACGTTGACGTTATTTCTACAGTAATTGCTAGAGCTTAACAGGTTGTCAATTAAAATAAAGACCAAAATATTAACGCGCCTACATATTTACCAAAATGTAAATTTTCTACAGTTTTGTTTAAAATAGATACTACTATTCCTTTGCCTTTTTCTTCTTTCTTATTGAAATGTTCAACATTACAAACAAAAATTCTAAATACATCTGTAAAGTTGATTGATTTTGTTTTGTTTTGTTGCAATATATTTTTTATTGCTAACTACGAAAACTGTCTGCTTAATTGACTGGTCCAACACGTTTTGTCATAAATCATTTACTGACAATGTGATTCCTTGACATTATCTATTATTTATGAGTTACTTTTTTAGACAATTATAAAGTACTTTATCAGAAATTGATTATTTTGCAGCATGTACAGACTCAGTTTTCCTCCTAATTGAATGTTGAATGACGAAAAAGGTACAAACACAAATAATAAAATTGTATAAGATATGACAACTGGTGACAGAAAAAAAACTTTGATGTCATATTCAATCAATCCGAATTTGCGAAATTCAGCGACTACTTACGTGTAGGTAGATAAATGAGTTACGACTATAACTAACTAAATTATGGACACAAATGTAAAACATTCTACTGGTACTTTATTACGAACTTTGGTTACCTGCTGCTTCTACAATTTCTAACTCGTGCAAATATTTACAGAATTAGGTATTTAATTACTAACTTTGCTATGCAATTACCAACTATTACTACTGCTTCGTTTCAGCACGCCCTCAAGCTCTTTGGAGTACCTTTGGATATCTACAGTTTGTTTCACTATGGTTTAGTACAATGGTTTTATTAGTTTTCGCTGACGACGGATATTGTTTTATCTAATATCATTCATTATCTATATATTGTTATTATTATAACTATTTTACATACATACATATTTCACGCCTGTATCCCTAGGGTATGCAGACCATAAATATGACATAAATGACATTAAAAATTGTCAGCCTTTCGCCTGAAATTGCAATACAGATCAACTGCCCTTACTCGCTTCTTACGACACCCAGGGGAGAGATATGGGGTGATGCTATACTGAGCCGGCACCACAACCGGGGTTAACTGCAGGCTCAAGAACGGTTGTTTTCGTATTGGATCTCGTTGTTTATAAACAGCACCGTTTCCTCTTTATGCGTGTTCGTGCAATCTCGCTCGCCGGCCCAATCCTGGTGTAAACAAGTATATGTGTTAAAAAAGCAAAAAAAAACGCCTGCGGTAATTTTAAAGTAGTATTTTGCTCTAAAAATCCGCCATCTTGAATCTATCTTTTTTAATATACCCAGTGTAATTAATAGCCAGTGTCACTCGCGCTGCTGAGTGAGACAAATCTAACGACACCTCATATGTCAAAATCCAACTATCCGTTTGGGCTGTAGCCCGTAAAAAAGAATTTTCTTGTCCACATACAAACATACATACATACTCTCGAAAAACATAACCCTCCTTCTGAGGCAGTCGGGTAACAAGTGACAATCGCTTTCAGATCTGCGATTGTTGTCGCTACACAGCCAGCACCGGTGCCGGCGCATCTCCCGTTGCTAGCTTGAAACGTGTGTGTAATCTGTGGTACAATACGTTCCCGCGAATAGCACGACCTGTGGTAAACAATGTGTGGTATGAACGTACTCTAGACTGTCAATGCTACCTGAGTAAGCGGGCTTAGCATCTCGATTGGCATAGCTTTTTGGAAAATTCTACGTCCGTGATGCTGATGTCAGTATCGACAACAGATTACGCGTCCTAAAGTGCAGTTATTTTCCAGTTTGGAAAGCAATTTTCCATATCTACCTGCCATGCATTTCCTCTTATCTCGAACATTTGATGAGTTTGCATGATCATATTAATAATCAATACATTGTAAACGTTTACATCGACACTTCTGACACAACAAAGCGTATCGAACCTGCGCACGCGACGACACATGCTAAGAAGGCGCTACCGTTACCGCGCGCAACACTTCCCACCAAAACTGTGACAATCGATATTAGGAATCGATTACAGATTCATCACATGCCACATTTGTACTTCATCGTTTTAAGTCCCATAGCAGTTCTCACTAGTACCTACCGCACGATTTTCCGGTATTTTCCGGTTACAATTATTTGACGAAAAGTGTCTTGAAAGCCTAATAGAACCAAATATGCTGAGACGAAACGAATGTGCTGCATATTGTGTCACACGTGTCGTCGTCACAGGTTGTCATTTTATATGATAGCTGACATGATACGCAAGATATTGCGGTGCATTTCAGAATCATCAATCTGAGGGAAAATCCGTACGTCACAAAACGCATAAAATTAACTTTAGGATTTCAGGTAAGCCCCAAACTTACAAAATGTTACTCAAGTAAGTTATACACCTTTTGGATATACCGTTACAATTACATTACATATACAGTTTTGTAAATTACCGCTTAATGTGCTAAATCCGTGTACTTACTTTTACTTATTAATATCGTTACGAAAAAAAGGGAATAGCTACGGACTTATACATGTTTTGACACTCTTTTTGCAAGGCTACGTAAAAAGTAATAAGTGGTAAAAATATTCAAATCATTAGCAATGGATATGGATTTAAATTATAATTTTTATTATTGAGAAACTTTTCCAAATTATTCTTAGACTGCAACCTTACAAGTTGACACGAAATATCAAAATTATAATCTCAGCTCAGCCTTTGACTTCTTCTTTTTCTTCTTGTGGGACACCAAGTCGTCCAATGATTCGATGAACTCGGTGGCTCAGCTATGTTCATCACATGAAAATCAACTCGGTGGTTGCAGCCGAACAATGGATCACACATGAATCAACTTCGTATTGATTCTCCACATCGCACATAAGAATGGCTTTCAGTATAAGTACATTAGATGCAGTCGTATATTATTGCAAAATGTTTAATTTCATTTTATCACAACATACGGGTTTTATATTGACTGAAGAAATTCCTATTACTAATCATAATGAATGAATTTCATAATCTAAGTATGTACCTAGTCACTGTCACTGTTACAGCTGCTGAAAGAAAAACCTAATGATAACAAACTTAGTATCATTTCCTACGGATGTCTGCAAAATATAGTAAAACAGGTATAAGGTACCTATAAGGGAGCCTACCAAATATTGCTATGTTCAGTTAAATGGTCTTGTCAATATTCGGAGGGAAGTCCCTGACATCCTACAACTTACTTATTAAAGACTCAGTTGCAATTCTCATACATAGCATAACACCCATAACCCTAATGAACTGTTTTATCTGAACGGCTCCATGTGCTTTTCCCACTGTGTACATGCCACGATGTAGACAGACAATGGCTGCCTCGCTACAATAATGCTGCGCCGGCGCACGGTACAGCAAGACTGTATCACGCACAAGGCCGGGCAGAAACTGGGGCCATTATGGGAATTCCATGCCATTTCACAATGCTTTCTAGTTCCAGTAACAAATAATATCTCAATCCACACGTGGTTTAACGATTATTATAATATACACGTACAGTCTACATCAATTATTATGGGAACATCTTTGACCTTATAATGCCAAAACAATTAGTGCCAATGACTTGCCATTTTCATATAGGTATAACATAACTTTATTAGTGTCTCATGCTTTTGCCCTTTTCCTCGTACCGTAAGTACTGCGTGGGCATTATTTTCATAGCTCATGAATGTTATCTTCATTGGCTCTTTAACATTTTAAACAGAATAGTGATTGACTAGTTGGTTTATGTTTATTATTGGCATAAACAAACCTGTATCGACTGCCACAAGAAAGGTCGGTGCGAGATGCAAAGGCGAACGGCTGCGGCTTATAAATGACAATGACCATGCCACTACAAAAGCTACTTCTTTTAGCTACTTCAATGACACTGGAGCCGAAAGCCTCAGGCAAAATTATCAGGTGCAGGTAATGTCTTATGAAAGTTTAATTTGTTTTCTTTTGAAAGTTAATGTACTTAGCTAATAAGAGTATTGTAATTCGAATTAGTTTACATTGGCTATGAAAGACAGAAATAAATAAAACCAAACGTAAAAAAAAAACTTACACCCATAAAATAAGATTTATTTAACATGGCTTCCTTCTGGAAATGACTTATTTCTAAGCTAAGAGTACGTACCTAGATACTTACTTACCTTCTTCATTGAAAGAAAACTGAGGTCTTGAAACTGGACACAAATGCCATGTTCGGTACTTTCTGATGAATACAGCCTAAAGCGAAATCGTGGGCAGATTGTCTGAGCATGCGCACCTGCTCGCTAATGGGAACCCACCTCGCTCAATCGATCAACCATCATCAGACTTTTATGGCGCTTGATCAATGGTGAAATTGAAACCGAATTCGAATGCCGTCAAATTAAAGACGTCTTCTTTAACACTCCGCCATTACTCCACTTTTTGCGGACCCAAATAGATTCTGGTACGTTTCGATTTGTTGCTCATTGAATTACCTTCCGAGAAGAACCATCTAAAAGTGTGATTTAGGTCATGTACGCTTTCTGGAATCGTTTAAACTTGATAAAAGAGATGCACAAACCGATGAATGAGAACATTCGCCCCTCAACCTTTCCTGGGAATCAAATTGATCATTGTCAATCAAAAGCGCCATTGCAACAAAATCGGATCGTACGAATAAAGTAAAAGTCAAGGGTTTTCCTTTCAATTGACCGCACCAGTTGTGTTTAACTACTTTCACCCCGAGTCCTGGTTGTCGTGAGTCGTGCACCGCCCTTCATATGTAAATGGCCTCGTTATCACAGATAACCAATATTTGTTTCTTGTTTATTAGTATCTCGGCCGACAGATCGCGGACCATTTCAATAATGGCCTCAATTTACAACCGGAGCGAAACAATTCAGAACTCGGTCCAATTCATTAAAGATTCGATTTTATTAACACATGGAACATTTCCAATAACGAGAATTTCTTTTAACTTCAATCAATTAATTAATACAACTGTTTGTAAAACCTCGTAAACCGATACAGCTTCAAAGTGACATGTGAAAGCAGCTTGGTGGAGCACACGACGAACCTACTTCCTTTAATTCGTTTTAGTTAACATTAAAGGCTACCCAATACAAATAAACTAATACCACCATCCACGTCAAGTTCCGTATTGACGGAGCATCGATCCCAGAGAATGGAATAACATCTTTGAATCTAGTGCTTCTCTGAATTAAATCAATCTGTGCTGGAAAAGGCATTTACCGAGATGTCGTTTTTATTGTGCGCTTTGCCGGCGGCGCGGTTGTGCTGCTGCGATCGCGTGGTTTTTCCCAGTCTGTCCCCTGCCTGGCTCCCACGCCCGCCTTCCGTCTTCACCTCATGGACATACAATAGCTACTTTATTGCCTATTTTTTCCCAACTCCGTTGTTTACATTAATCGTTCACGTTCATCAAGACATTCCTGGAAGAGAAACTTGTCTTTTTCTTACGTTTTGAAGAATCGAGATAGCTTCCGTGTAATGTGTTTTATGCGATGCCAATACCAGTCCTTGGAGACGCCAACCTGATCCTATTCTGATCTGTAGTGCTGCTTTGATGTTAAGCTGAATAAACTGAAAATATGATTCTAGCGGTGTAACTTGATTGAAGGTTTCCTGTGTAGGTTTCCTCGTTTCCTGGTTTTGATTGATCATTCGCACCTTTTACCGATAATTGGCAGTTGCGGCAGTAATCGTAAACAAACCGGCGGCGGCGGTACGCTGCGTCTGAGCCGCCGCCGCGCCTCTGCAGAAGGGAAGTCAAATCTTCACACTGGGAACTGTGCCATGTTTGAGCACTAAAAGTGACAGCCGGCCGCGTTAGCGTTATTTATTGGCCTTTTTAAAGAGCCCTACCCATCACCACGTCTCGTACCTGCTAGACGATGCAAATTGGCCAGAAAACAAGCGCAACAAAGGTAAATGCTTACCTAACTCTATGGATTATAATTTTGAGCGTAATGCTATGATAAAATCGGCGGGTAACGAGCGGACATTGACATCGAGAGGTACTACGTTCCGGTGCACGGTTGGCTTTAATTGGTGCGGAGTTATCGGGCACATCTGCACATCTCGCGTTTGGAGGTGCGTTACCGCTGCGTAACCGTGCGGGGGATACGACCTTACCGCCGGAGATTACCGTTGGCCGCTGTCATTTTTTCTTTATTTAATTCCGCGAAGTGCCGTAACGGTGTCGCGGGCATTTGTTTTGGTTCAGCACGCAGCGAGCAGCGAGCGGCCGATACTGCACCGCGCACAGCTCGATGTTATTATTATGTCATACGGTCAGTGTAGTAAGGTACATCGGGGGTGTAAGGCCCCCAGTCTTCGAAGGCCCAAACGCAGAAAACCGTTTAAAATACGTTCGGTTGGCGCCAAATTCATAGCAAGCGTAAAATGAACCAATTGAAACGCAGGGACGCGGGAGCGGGCCGCGTGCGACCGCTATTTTGCCAGTGACGGCTGGTTGTTCGGTGACTTCGGGCACGGCCAGTGTTTTTGCTATTTTGCGCTCCCACTAAACGGTAGTTTTCAATAGTTAATACTGCAATTTATTAGTAGATTATTGTTGAATGTGTTTATTTATTTATCATTCCATTGATATTCGTGTAGGTATGTCTGGTTTTAACGCTATTTTATTCATAAATTGTGAATACGGGTTACAAGGCCCCAATTGGTTAGGAAGGCCCCACAGGGTTGTTGCTTGGGCCTTACAAGCCCTGTTGGGGGCCTTTCTACACTGTTGCTGTCTTATAAGGCCCATACATTTTTGGAATTTAAATTAACTTTACATCCACTTATGTTATTAATAAAAATAAATTTTGACACCACATTTTATTTTGGGCCTTGCAACCCGCAATCAGGCTATCCAACCAAATACCGGTAATAAGGCCCAATGTATGAAAATTTAAAATCAAGTAATTTTAAAAATAAATACATTTCTAAGCTAAACAAAATACTTTTGGGATTAATGGAATTTTTGCACTTAGCTCCTGAAATTTCGATTGCCAGGCTGTTTTCTTCCTCACTGAGAAAGCGAAGACTTTTTGAAAAATATTGATGATTTCACAACTTTTTGCTTTTATTTAGGTTCAATAATAAGTAAACATTCATATAAGTACCTATAAGTGTACCTTTTTTTGGAATTAACGCTTACTTTAACTCCAAACGTGATAAAATTGGCAGGGGCCTTATAACACATGCCCAGTTTAGGAAGGCCAAAAATCGATGTTTTAAAAACTTATCAAAATCGTAACTTTTTATTGTCAAAATCATAAAAAAATCATATAGGTCAATTAGTAGTAAATTTTGTTATACGTCGCAAACGTTGTTTTACCTGAGGGTGATAAAATAAAGGTTTTATTTCGGTTTGTTGTTAGGTGGGCCTTATTACCCGGGTCTACCTTACAATAAGAATCACAATGTCAACTCTGCTTCGTTTCTCAGATTTTATCATGTCCGGCTGGCAATCATAGATGCATGGTGCATTCGCCCAATCATGAGGCTAATATGACATGACTCATCAATTGTAATTGAAGTTTATCGAGTTTATCAACCATCTCCTATGCATTTTGGACCTACATAGGAACAGCTTAAGCGATTACAGCGCTATCGCTAATGGAGTTTGGACAGGTGTCCATTATGTATTGTATCAATATGTAACAGTTAGGTATCTATCAAGGATATTTAAATCCCATTATACTATCGAATCGATACCTAGTGAATTCGTAGAAATTGGATAAGTGGTTATATACAGGGTGTTAGGGACGGTGTAACGAAAACTTTGCAGGCATGATCAGACCATCAAACTGAACAACTTTTACTATGGAGCCAATAGTGGGAAACGAAAAAAAATTTTCGACCTCCCATACAAAATTCACGATAAGCTGACTGACTTTGTATGGGAGGTCGGGAATTTTTCGTTTCCTGTTATAAATAGTAAAGTTGTTCAGTTTCATGGTCTGAGCACGCCTGCAAAGTTTTCGTTACACCGTCCCTAACACCCCGTATAACTGAACCCGTTTCCATAGACGATAAGTTACTTTGATGCTAATGGCAATCATAATTAATTAGCAAATTAATTACCTATGTTCTATGTCTCAAAGCCGGTTTGATCAATGCAATGTGACTTAAACATTCCAAATTTCACATCAATTAAGTATCTATGTAAAAAACGTTACACCTATCTCCGGCCTTCAGCGCTTTCTCATCAGCCGCAACTCCAGTTATAAATAAAAAGTTATAAGCAATTCGCAAACGCATAATCACATAATCATAACACAGGACCGGGCGAGCGAATGAAAGTGACAACCGGCGACGAAAGTGACTCGCTAGATTTATTTACACTTGTTCGAAATAGATGTGAGCACTAAAACTGGTGTCCACTTTACATCTGAGGGCGGCGAGTTCGCGGTCCGCCGCTATTTATATCGCCAGAGGCGCAGGTCCGCCTCCTTCTACGGCAAACTAGAACCGCAATTACTGCGTGTTTTGCGCATTGAGACACTTCTATCCGATTTCATTGTTGGAAGTGAATCGATGACCAGTTTTTCTCCGAACCTCCCTTTTATGTTTCCTCGTAGGCTGCGAGTCGTAAGTGCAGTTTTTGCACGCGGTCGTCGAACTAAGACTGTGTTGGTAAACACGGAGAATGAAAAGTTGAGTGTATTTGTTGGCGTTACGGGATTTCGCCCTCAACAAACAATGAGGGTTCGGGGAATTGCAACCCGGCGTATAGAAGCGGGGAATCAGATTTCTTGGCTGTGACTCGTCACCCGCGATTGAATCAATAAGCTGGACGTCCGACCGGGTCGGCATCAAAACAAAACCGTAAATGGAGCAGCTGTGTGCAGGCCAATTGACTCTGTTGTGGATGACGGCTGACGGCGACGGCCAAATTGAATGATACCATCGGATGTCGCGGGAAGGGATGCGTCGTAAAAAGAAAGCATCCGTCCAAATTGGTTAAACCGTAACACAAACATGGGAGTCATACTATACGACGTAACAAACTTATTAAACAAACAGACATGGGAAAAATTTCAAGAATGTTGATTGCGTCGCGTATCGAATATCGACGATTTAAAAGTAAAACCTAGTGTGGGGTCGTTATCAAAAGCGGACGAGAGAGAAATGGAATGTCCCGTGCGCTGTTGGGATGATTTCGATTTCCTTTTATAGAAAGTAAGATTATTCGATAGGTGGATAGTGCAGTACGTTAACAAGCCGGCCGAGGAGGGCTTGGGACGGACCGGTCGTCACCGGATAAAATGGCTGTAATAATACTGCCATGCCGATAGGGCCCGATTTAGCATACATTGCTGTTTATAGTATGGGCGTCATTACAATAAAATGAAGATAACCAGCGATGTACGTCAAATAATTGTCACAGCAGTGTAAAAGAGCAGCCGGCACCGCTAATTAGACCTGACTTATTGCGTGAGCCTAAACGCTTGGCATTCGCTTGTAGTTTATCTTAATACGGCGCCTAATTTGTCGTTACCCGGCTACCATCGGGAAGCGTGAACGTGTAAACTGCCATGAATGTTTGAAAGCTAAACAATTTGCATATACAATACACTACAATACTCGTTAGTATTACCTATAGCAGCTCATAATATCAGGGGCGATAGTTCGAACGCTCAAATAAGCTTCCCTCCCAAACAAATGCATACAAACAGTTGATAATGAATGTTGTACCTACTTAGTTACCTATATGTTCAAAATGTTCGCAACTACGCTCAAATGGCAGTTAAAATTTTACGTCGAGGTCGAGTTCAGGAACATTTCTTGAATGTGACGGTTTTCTCGTCCGTAATGCGATTTTATGGTGTAAGAAGAAGAAAAGGGTTACGAATTTACGATCCTAATTATGTAGCTTAGTTCAGTTTTTACGCTGAACTAGTGAAAGATCCTAATTAACCTAGAAGACGGGCTGTCAGCTTATTGCGAAATTAAATTCAAAAATTAATGAAACAAGTAACCTCAGTCACTCAACCTCATCATCGATAAAAAGTCAAAGAAATATGTCACACAACATTTCCCATAATCCGGATCCAATCAGACGCTCAAGAGCGAAACTGCAGCATTTCGTCACCCTCTAGGTGCATAATGTCCATTTTGCAAAATGTACAGTGGTGAAAAAATTACCAGTTTGCATAATGTCCAGTTTGCATAATGACCAGTTTGCTAAATGTCCAGTTTGCAAAATGTCCAGTATGACTTCAAAATTTCCAGTTTGCAAATCTGTTTGCAGTTTGGACTTATTGCAAACTGGACATTTTGCAAACTGGACATTATGCAAACTGGACATTTTTCCACCACTGGACATTTTGCAAAATGGACGTTATGCACCTAAAGGTTCGTCACATTTCGTATAATCTCGCGATTTGAAATTGGAAATTATGTAAACACCTATTTAACAGTGATTCCAGGATTTGTCTGTAATCCAACGGGCTTGGTTTGGTTCGTCAGTAGCTTGTCACAAACCGTTGCTGAACCCGATCTAAAGGGTAATTATATTACGATAGGCTGAATAGGGCTTACCACACATTAGGGAGTTAATTTAATTGATTAGTTATTGATTAGCAGTTGGATAACAGGTGCGTGAACGATCCTTAATTAGTAGAAGTATGCCGAATTTGTTTTCGGCGTTTTGTACTTTTTAGGGTTTCGTAGTCTACTAGAAACCCTTATAGTTTCGTCATGTCTGTCTGTCTGTCTGTCTGTCTGTCTGTCTGTCTGTCTGTAGGCCGCGCCCTCATATCTTCGTCAGTTTTAGAGCTATCGTCATGAAATTTGGTCAGAAAATAGATCGTGTTGACCCAAATATAGAAATGTTAAGAAAAAATATATTAAATGCTTTTGGACCCTCCCATACAAGTGAATGGGGGCAAAAAAATTTCTGTAATATTGAGTAGGGTATCGTTGAAAAGGTCTTTTAAAACTAAAGGGAGGTTCCTTTGAAATAAAGTCACTAAAATGTTTCTGTCACGAGATATTTGCTTTTAAAAAGGGCATTTTTGACCCATACTTTGTTCCAGCTGTAACTTCTAAAGTATAAACGTTAAAAATTTGAAATAAATATAGAATATAGCTTACAATCTGAAGTTACAATGAAAACTATAACAGATATTGTACCCTTGAAGGTTTCAGAAGAAATTGAGTTTTTCTATTTGCGGTTGGTCATCATACTGCTGCAAACAAACCAGCAACAAAATTAAGTTTGTAATGCTGAAAAACCTGATATTTAAACGTTGACTACGAAACCCTATTTGTGGGCGTGTCTGACACGCTCTTGGCCGGTTTTTTTACTAAAGCCATCAGTATCAACAACAAGACTGTTCTAGGTGCAAGAAACAGGCTAACTTGGTACATAGATGATTCTACCCTAATTTCTAGTAATTTCCCTGTACAATCGTAACCAGTTCAATATGAACGTACGTACGAATTTCCACTGAGAATTCCTTTAATCAGTCGTGTCTCTTCCCACAGCCAGTGTGTTGAGCTGCTGGACTAGAACACACAAACCGACATAGTCATTTCACTTTACTTACACGTGCCTTGTTGACCGTGTCAAATCTCCGTGGAATTGAAACTTCTCAAGATAAAGCGGGTTTTGTAGTGCATGATTTTGATTAGGTTTAGGATTGATACAGATAAAATGATATAAATAAAAAAGAAATTGCTTGGAGGACCATTTTTGCTTATTGTTCTTCTAGAAGCTGTCTTACGGAGCTGAAAAGGATTACCTACACGAGGCACGAGAATTAGGTATCCGTAACTTTATTTGATACTTTTTTTTACCTTCCAACTAAGTTACAAGCCACATAGTCACGTAAAATAGGACCTCCGGTCACGTTCGAAGAGACACAGGGGACATAGGGGAAGAGCGCATTGGCAAGCAATATTGCGCAGGTATGGCAAGGTGTATGTAGGTAGAAAACATAGGGAAACTTATTAGAATTAACAAGTGACGAATCCAGGAAATTGAGACACAAATTCAGAGTTTGTTTTGGTTAAGAACCGTGATAGAGCATTTTAAATTTGGTTGTGGTTTACCTAATGATATACCTGTTGCGATATAATAATGACTGCATCAATTTATACTGGTCTTGTATCTAAGTTTCGATCTAAGTAGGTATACGAAGTAGATTAAGACATTTGATACTTTGGTCATAATTATCTCTAAAGATGATACATTACTGACGAAACAATAATTTTATGCATTACAAAGGTTGCTGCAATTTAGATATCTGTGGACTGTGTGTTACTTCTAACATTATTGCTGAGTCCGCACCTGGCTGCAATACAGGGTCAGTAAATTGCAATAAAACCACCGTGGTCTCAGGGGGGTAATTTCTCAGTTTCCCCTGCCTTCCTCCCTGCATCCTGGCAGCACCAGACAGAGGAGGTGAACACACTGTAATTGCTTATTCATCAGAGAGGGACGCACAATATTTATTGACCATGGACGAGCCAAGAATGGCACGTAACGTTACACCATTCGTAATATTGTGCTTTACGGAATACCGAAGCATTTCGTGTTTCGGGTCATGTCTTACGTATATTACAGAAGTATCAAAACTTAACTATAATTCTATAACTTACTACACTCTACCTATAAACACATGCACGACCGAACTATCTTAAACGATGTGCCCGACATGTACCTACATCGTTTAAGATAATTCAGGAATTTGAGTAAATGCATCCGAGATTTTCTCGCACTTTGTTATATCTTCGCAGTTGTATTCAATTAATCATGCTGATGCTCGGGAATAGACAGTCAATATCACTAAATAACAATATTATTTGCATTCTTATTTACATAGTATGTACACGAATCAGTGTCAGTGACAACGTGCATAGCTGTGAAATTCCAGCAGAGTTGCGAGTATATTGGCACAAGAATGGCCACCACATAGCTTCTCCTGCGCGCCGCGCGGCGTCGGCATGCGGCATGCCTGCCACTCCTGCCAAGCTACTGTATGTGACAGCGTCGCATGGGGTTTCTAAAGCTTCTTTGCTGTGGACACGGCCATCGTCGTGCAGCTGTGAAATTACTGACATGCTAGCAAAAGTACACTAGCGTACCTTTTTACTAGTGACCGATATGAAGCTGTTATAAAAGCTTAAACGATACGATTAGTTTTAAAGATTTTGATGCCATGTTCAGCAAGTTTATCTCGGTACCTATTAGCAGATAGATAGTTAGAACTAATAACACGGCCGCATCAACCTCAAAAATATGTTGTCCTATTTCGGTGATTGATACCAAACTATTGGCTGTCATAGTTTCCAACTTTTATTGTTGTCATTTCTGTCTTTGTTACTACTATAGAAGAGGAACCCTCGTCAAGTCACGAGCGCCGCCGATAGCTACACAAGTGATGATTATTCCACGCTCGCACACTGCGCCCGCTTTTCCGCACACGGGCTTCAATTTGACAATTGACGTGTCAGAATATTCCATTTTAGTATGACTAACGCATACGATAAAATCGCCTTGAAAGTCCTTTGTGTACATCGTTTTAAACACCCACATTGTGCATGGGTTTGATCGTGTTGGAAAAATATACGTGACATGTTCTGGTGCAAAAACAATTGCTATTAAAATATTTGTTCTATTCGCAAGAACTGATCTCATTCTTAGTCTAAAGTAGTCTAACAGTTAGGTGAATTGTGTAACCAAGTTAACAGAAAAGTTTTATTTATGGTAACAATCAATTATACACAGAACAAAGAGCATCATTTTCCCAAAGTTACTTAACCTAGGTGACCGACAGTTTCTAAAGGCAGTCTCATTGGCCGTTATTTATTATCTCACGATTGCTTCTGACCGATTGTCCGTAGTACGAGTGCAAACAATCAGCAATTGTCCACGGGCAGAAAGACCGCGATCATAATGTTGAATAAAGACATCGTTCGCGTTTCTCGCAGTAAAAGTAGGAGCTAACAATGGATTGAACGCCTATTTGTCCAATTCCGTGCTTTCCCTTTTTGGTCGGCCGCTGATCTTGGCTGTAATGAATCGCATTCCAGATGCTCACTGGCCTACCTTCCTGATATGGTCTACGCTAAAATACCGTATTTGGAAAGAACAGGATACGACTATATTTGTTCACTTTTTTACAGCTTCTATGTAGTAAACAAACCTATACCTATTTAGATACTTTCTATTAGGACCTTAAAATTTATTTGACATTATTTTATATTACTATCTTGTCAATACATTAGAGCGAAAAATATCCGACAACTAAGTAAGTATACTTATCTGTACTTATAATGTAATGATCATATTCTTACGCATAACATTTCTATGACAGCATTACAAAATACATATTTGATCACCCAATAAATCGTCCCATTTATCATGCGAAGATTACTGCTATTGATGTGGTGGATCTTCAACGTCTGCTGGATCAATTCTAATGCCAAATCGAAGTGATATGAATTCAAACGATCACCTCTTACGTAGGTAGGTCCTTGCGTTCTTCAGTAAGGTTTTGTGCTATAAATAGCTACGAGCAGATAACTGCATTAAAAGACCCATAGGTAAGATTGAATTCATCTGACTGGCTAAACTAACTTGGTAGTGGAACCTACCCAAAAGCTTTGTAATTTTTGAGGATACTACTCTAAACGCTATCAAATTAAAACTTAGAATTAGAATGTATAGTTATTTATAGGTGTGATATAGATTAACTTTTATCCGATACACTGTTTGAAGATTTTTCTCTGAAGATAAATCATAATACTTATATAAATCACGTGTATAATGTGCTCAATTAAAAATATTTGCATCTACATGTCTCTTCAATACCCTGCTAAAAAGCAATATACTTATACTTAATAGATATAGTATAAAAAGTTCTTTCATTCATAATGTGAAATATAAATTGAGTTTTATTTATTTTGTTTCAGATAGTTAAAAGCTCATTCACAGATGTTGTGCCTAACTCGTTTCATTAGTGTTTATGGATTGATGCCAAAACAAAAAGCTAACTTTTTCTACATTTGCGTCAAAGTGCTAATAATAAAAATTTGTGAAGGCTAAACATTAGTAGGTACTTCACTTGTAGGAAAGTACATACAAAACATAGTAAATTATACAGTAATTTTGAATTTTGGTCAAAACCACTTCATTAGGCCGTTGTTTCCAACCATCTGCCTCATCTATTACGAAGTTAATGAGTAAATTGATTCGCTACCGACTGAACATACCAGATAATTTATTAAATTAACTTGTATTTCATAATAACAACAATAACAATAACCACATTTCTTATTAAGCTGATACATAGATTATTAATTAAATATTTACACCAGTTCCTACCTACCTACCTATACATAACGTAGATTCAAGTAGCCTGACCTTTTACCTAATTATTATAATATTGGACATCAATAACATTTCCTATCTAGGTAGAGTGGACATGATAAAAGGAATAACCTTCTTATGCTAAGTCAAATGCAATCTACTGGTGTGTGTAAACATAAACAAATCTACTTAGTTAAAATCCGTTGCGTGTGGATGTGAGCGAAGTGCGCGACCGGCGGCGCAGGCGCAGTGTACGGCGGCGGCGGCGGCGCTTGCGCAACGTGATTGACGGCAATCACGGCTTCGAGATTTGCAACGCCTAGCCTAGACTGCCTATACAAGATGTTATAGAAATAGCTCAAATCCTCTCGTGGATTCATTTATAAAGCCACCACCATACATACAACCTTACACAGACACCTACCTACCACCACACCCCATTTCATAGTTACTAAGGAAAATGATTGTTCTGGCTCGAGCAAATTTGTAGAGAAATATCTCAAACCCTCTCGTGGATTAACGAAGCTGGACATCTTCGATTTTCCGCCACTACCATACATTTAAGCATATCCAGACACCTACTGAAATTATACTGTTCTGCCTCGAGCTTTGTTCGGTTCGGAATACGGTTTTTATTTGTGATATTCAAAAAGCCGTTTAATATGTGAACATTGGTTCATGAGATATTTCCTAACACCCTGTACTTTACATGCTAAGTACATAAATATTATAGGTGTTCTAGGTTGGTGCAGGAACGCCACGCTAATGTGCAAGATATTTACGCCGGAGCCGAAGCTACTGCAAAAACATACTTACCATGCCACCAGTCGTAATGTGTCTATCAAGCTGTAGATACACGCGAATAAGCATACCTAGCCTAGCACATAGTATAACTGAGTTATTTAACTTTTGAAACACTTTTGAAGACCTAAGTAAATAAACATCTTTCGAAATCATGCACTAATCAAGTAATGATCCAGACTATGCTTTATACAAACATATATCACGCCTATATCTCTCACGGGGTAGGCAATTTTGTTGGCAAGCACTGCTTAAGTATAATCTTTGTTTATATGAATATCGCACTAAATGGTCAGCCACAATTATTTCCGGGACGGAGCCGCTCCCCCAAAGGTCACGGGCAGACATAGACCTCGACTCAGCCGCTTTTTTACACTCACAGTTTTCGAGACCATACCTCATTCGCGGTTCGCACAGACATAAAGAAAAAGAAAAGTCTTAGGTGAACACAAGGTGGAGCCAGATAAAGACGAGTGGGTGGACAAGACGGATCTGCAACGGGTGACACTGGGTGTTACTCAGTGGAAGACCAGCAAAACTGCACGACATGAAATGGGAAGAGAATTATGGCAAATACAAATTATAACACGACGGAAATATAGAACGCAGGTGTCTACATACTTATTTATTTTGTCTTTTAAAATTACGGAAAGCTTTATCCCAGGAAGGATGTGAACCTACATGTACTAAAACATTGTTCGAGAAGACATAAAGGAAATAAAGTCACTTGAACGGAAGAAGGATATCGAACGGACGTGACATGTCATCGTTTGAACAGTCAATCATCAAACAAATGCGATTACCCAAACAATGGATAATAGCGTCGCACAAAGCGATTACGAAATTTGTTGAAGAAAGTACACGCCTACGGGTAAATCAGCACACTGACGAAAATTTGAAATTAAAATAACTTCGAACATTAATTAGGTACACTCGTGTCTGTTACAGCTACTTTGAAAGAAAGCAAATGTGGTGAAGAGGTAAAGTTAAATTGTCTGTCAAGGGAGCGACGCGGAAGCAAAACGTGACGTCCTGTCTTTACTAATCGGTCCATAGCCTTACTTAACGATGCAAACGAGAGTGAAAACAGCTACCGGAGCGGGCCGCGACGATCATGCAATATTATATTATTACGAACACGCCTGCACTTCGACGCTGATTCCTATCAAAACAAAAACAGTTGTAGCACGCGATAACACGCGAATAACCTTCAAAAAACTTCACCTTTTGCAAATCATCCTGAGAAGCTTAGGCGAATTGATGCCAAGATGATGGATGGACGGAGTGCGATGACCGAAAGTATTTACTCTTTTTGCTTTGTAGTACAACCTCACGATTTGCTCGAACCACTGATTCTTTGTAGTTTTAATAAACAGACTTATTCTCAGTAACACATTTTTTTTTATTATTAGATCCGAATTTATTACTTTATTGATCGGTAGGTATCTATACAATAGTTCTCTCATTCAACTTTTTGTAACAGCATACCAGTTTTTACCTTAGGTTTTTACCTACTACTACTAGGTATGTCAAATTATTATTGTAGTACCACCGTCACTTTGGCGGATGAATAGATGACATAATAAGTAGGTGTCCTCGATGTGGCAAGTAAAAGTGAAGAGTGCTGTAATCGTCCGGCCCTTGCAGGATCTTGCCTCATAGCTCGCATTTTCTATGCAAATTGTTGCGACTTGTGTATACGTTTATAATTTTTGTACATACTTTGTAGGTAAGACTACTTATTTAAAAGTGGTATCAAAAATTTCTGCGGCGATGTCATATTATAGATCCTATCCCAAATCCCATAAATACATATCGCGACCGAAGTACGTACCTACGTTCATAGGTGATTCTCACAACCATTTGCGGCCATGCAAACTCTTAAAATTGTTATTTTTGTTGGCATTATTCATAATTCTCATGATTTCTATAATTATTTATTTTATTTTGGTCATTATTTGGCCAGTTGTATTATACCTCTACGACGCCTGGTTTTTGTATCTTCCGAAAAGCTCTCTCATGCGATAAATGATCCAAGTTCATTTATATTCATATCTTCTGTACTTATAATGCTATGTACAGCACATTAGTTTATTCAATTTATCTCTCAGAGGCGAGATGAATCAAAGATTGAAACATTAACCTCATGATTACACACTTCCTGATTACAAATAATTATTGGTAGGTAATGTAAAGATTTTATCTACAAACAAATAATTTTGTTTTATCTCGTATCTACGAGTATCACACCATGCATAAAACAAAAAAGTACTGTTATTTTGTATTTGTTTGTTTGTGTGGATTGAATTCCCAAGTCTTGTGACTTTTGCGTAACTATTTGTTTATACTCGGTCAGATAGTAACTTTTTCTTTGCGAATCTATCAACAATATTTTTCAGAGTAGGTAGCTTCCATATCATAAGCGGCTTTGTCTGTGGGTATGTGAAATCCTGACAAATTGCAATTGCAGAGATACAGAAATCCTATCAAGCATTTTATTGATATGTTTGTGGGTTGGTACCATACTCGTAATGTATTATTTATAACCTACTAGTGACACTGATTCTTATTAAAAGTAAAGGTCAACTAAATGCCGTAGCACACTTACCCACACAGACGCTACCTACCAATCGAAGCGCGCGTTTTACGCCCTTTTAATTGAAAACTATGTTAAACATAACCATTAAAATGCTCAATCAACTCGCACGGGAAACGGGCTAGTTAAAATAAATGGCATGACCTTTTGAGAAGATATCGTGTTGCAAACAGTAGATGTGCAATCGGCCAATCAGTCAGAGATTTCACTAAAAGGATTCAGTTTTCAGCGCTGACGCAGCTTTTTAGCAAAACTGAGCTTTCAGAGAGATTAAAGCCAAAACGCCGCTAAATATAATTTGTTACATCAATACAATATGCTCTTATTGAACCAAACTTTACGCATACAAAAAAGACGACATTATTATTACAAAATAACACACTCGAAAATGGATGATAAATGTTTCTTATTTTCCAGAAATAGCCATTGTCGAATGCTTTTATCGCACATTTTCATGCACACATTTCAGTTTCAGACAACTAAGAGCCTCATATTTTCAGGGCTTATGTTTTCACTTTTCATAAAACCGGAAGTTCCGGCATACTTGCTCGTGTAGCACGGAAATAATCCCTGTTTCGAACACGCGCCAAAAACTTTTCAGAACTACTTTTATGGAGGTATTTCTATTACTTGATTTTCACTTCTAGCAACTCCTTAGTAGGTACTTTAGCACGGTAGATTTTACTTTTAAAAGAAACTCTTGAGTTTTTTTGATAAATCAACTTTTGTGGCTGATACAGGGTTATCTAAAGCCGAACTTAGATTCGACGTGATAAGTCGATTTACTGCGGTTTTGCCTCTCATCTATAAAACGTTCAATCCGGCATATACCAACGTGTTAGTGTAAGCATTAAGTATAAGTGTGTATGGAGTAGTGGCGCCAGGTGACATTCTTGCGGCAGGCGACTCGTGCGCAGGCGCAGGCGGGCGGAGCACTGGAGCAACTTTCATGAATAAACTGACTAGTTCTAGAATTATAGTTTAGCGAAGTTGAAACGAAACGAAACGTCGGGTAAATAGCTTAGGTATTTACCTAAAAAACTATCGCGACAAGACACCATAAGGTATGTGTGAAACTAATCGCGATTGCTAAAAAGCTAATCGAAAAGAGGAAGAAGCTAAGGTCCTGATGGTTGGTTTAGCAAATAATTTTAATATTCCTTCCTTGTTTAGTTTTCCTTGGAGTTAGGATGTTCAAAGCAGCAGCCATATATCTTCGTGCTTTTAATAAAATCTGCATTGAAATAGCTACTGAGAGCAAGAATAGTTCTGTTTCAAAAATACTACCTATGGATGGACTTTCCTTTCGTAGCTACTAGAAAGGAACTCAGAGAAGTAGGTTCACTAATATTTGCGAACACACGTTTTGTTCATTCATTTCGTAAACCTAAAAATAGAGGAAAAAATAGTACAGCAGAGAGAAAACATTTTTCAGTGTATATTTTTATTGAACGTTTCGTTTTTCTTTCTGCAGTTTCTATTTCAGGAAAACTGACCTTTCGCAACGAGTAACAGGTGATCGAAACAACGTGATATTTTGTTTACAAAATGATTTATTCGATACTTACGAATATCAAATTGAAATTGGCAATAGGACCATTTCTTAGTTTGTCGTTATATTTTCCCTGTTCTTAAACCAGTTTTGTTTAAATTAATTTTGGGGTCGGTAAAATGTGTTTTCTTCCTTTTGCAAAACAATATACAAGTGAGGGATTTATAACTAATCTCGGGGCTTTATAAAGTAACCGGATCCCTCGTAAGTATTTTTACGAGGCTTAATACTGTGTGAGCTATAAAACGAGCAACGAGCCTCCTTTACACCACCCTCTCACGACTCAAAACAATCGCGTAAAACTTTATGCAACAACAACTTAAGTTTTACGATTATGTCTAAATTAAAAAAAGGAAAAGAATCAACTTTCTCGCGAATATTAAAAGTAAAATTACAGTGTGTGATTATGGCAGAGGGTCTCACGCCTCGCTGAATGTATTGATACAAAATATTGAGCTTTTATACCTAATTCAACCGGGGTCATGATTTTACCGGGTCAAAGATTAATTAATTTATTCATCAAGCGATAAGAAAAGCTCTTTTTCTCATAAATTGAGTTCTTGACGAAATGTTTGAATACCAATATTTTACAAAAATACTTTATCCTTTATTTGTTGTGAAGTATTCGCCTCTATCTACAAACAACGTTAATAAAATCTCATTAGAGTCAGTGGAAAAATTCTAAATATTAACAAAATTATCCATAAATCTTCATTATCACGCAAAACAACAATAAGCACGGGTCAGTTGTGTTAATTTGATAAATTCTCTTTCGCATCATTTACAATATATCGACGTAACAAATAAATGTTAACATAATCATTTGAACGAGTGAACTTTGGATTTTGTTTTGATCATACCGAAACACGGTTAGTAAAACTATTATAGGACAAGTAGGTAGGTAGGTGTACTAAGATTCTTAGTACCTAGATGTACTAAGAATCTAGGAATCTTATCAGCCACTTTGAGCGCCGCAATAAACTAGATTAGTTAGCAGGAGAATAGTCAAAGATTGCGTACCTACCAAACCAACATAGGTACGTTAACGTCGGCCCCGTACTTATTTGGGAAAGGGGTAGGAAGATGATGATGGATGATACGTTAAGAAAATATGTTGGGATTATTAAAGCGCTTACGGTGCTATATTAATCTCATACATGAAAATATGAAGTTGAAAAAAAATTCAACCGGGAATCCAACCCAGGCCCGGGGGGACCGTCCCACTGCTCTGCCACTGAGCTATAAACTGCTTGCCAATTTTCTCTTTCTCTTGTTGCTCATCTCGAAGCGATGATCTAGCGACATCTAGGTAGTAAAACGTATTTATAACTTCAGTACGCTGAAGTTTTTTCAATTTCTTATTTTCATTTAAGTATACGTTTTAAGAAAGTTGAAGTTGTTCAATCTTTTAATTTTCTCAAGTCAATTCGTACCTACTTTGATACCCAGTATCAATCAATGACATATCAACAACCTCTGCACTGATATAAAAGTTTATCATTCAATTAACCCGGAGTGAGGACACTGCCTTTTTAAAAGACGTAGTAGGTATATACACGACAGCAAATAGTGAAGAATTATGACATACAAGTTTAAAGTAAATCGGAGTCGCGCGATCGCATGCCTAAGGGGTCTGTCAGATCGTTTGTCATATTGGTATCTCAGCCAGCCACCCTTAAAAACAGCCGATGTGGCGCAGTGGTTAGTATGCCTGCCTGCCACGCAAAGGTTCCGGGTTCAATTCCCGGTGGGGTCACTCACAAAGTTGATATTTATCACTTTGTGAATTTGTTCCCAGTCTGGTTAGGACATTGCAGGCTGAACCACCTGATTGTCCGCAAGTAAGATGGTTCCGTGATTCGGATGGGCACGTTAAGCCGTCGATCCCGGTTGCTGTCTATGATGGCGGTCGTTACACCATGTCAGAGGCCTGCTACTTGCAGTAGGCGGTTGAAAAACTCTGACACCAGGGTTCATCGGGTCGTTGAACGACTCGGTGCCCCACACGAAAAAAGAAAAAAACCCTTTAAAACACTGAATGCGTGTGTATTTACCGTTTCTTGTTATCTGAAAGAAGCGCGTGTCCCACCCAGCGCGCTCCTCCCGATGACGTCGTTGCGTGATACTGACAATAAATTAATTAAAATTAAAAACACAATCGATAAACAGGGAAGCTCGTAGCAGTGACAGCCCGTCAGTTCGCTCGTAGTAATGGCAGCAACTGGGTCGCCCAGACTGAGACTGCTGTTCACCAGTTTTAGAAACGAAAACATACCAAGTGTGCGCTGGAGTCGGAAGGAGATCAGGAAGCCGAGGAATAGGGAGAAAGAGGACAGTGCTAATGGAAGGTACATACCGCTTTTTTGTAGACAAAAATTACCTGTCATTGACATCGTCATAGGTTGTCATAACATGTGTCGTGTAAAAGTGTTGAGATACGCGCGCGTATCATATCATAGGTTCGGATTCTTAGAATATGACATCAAAGATTTTATCCACGCGAGTTGTCATATTCTACACCACTGAAAATTTTATAACATTCTTGGAATATTTTATTATAGTTACCTAATCATAAAATGAATTGGACATCATTGGTTGTCATATTATTCCATACATACTACTACTACCTATTTAAAATAACATGACAAAACTACTTAGGTAAGTACTAGGAAATAAGTAAAACTTGAGTTATAATTTTGTATCATACATACCTACCTATGGTAGAAGTATTGTAGCGATGTTTTCTTTGTATGAGAAGATGATGTAAGAAAATAAAATGTAGTTAGTAAGTAGTTTACAGTGATTGTGAGTAATTACTAGCGATTCATCCACATGTCTTACAGTTATGTCAATAAACACATTCCTTCACTCCTTATTTGAAGCTATCACAATAATTTATCATACTGGGCCCGAAGCCTGCTAAATAAAAATCGTTTGAGTTGAGTGTCGATGGCATGTCAGTTGGATGGTTTTGGGTATTCTAATTTCTTAGTCGTAACAATTTTTTTGTATGGAAAATCCCAGTGTCAATACATAGAATGATAGTTGAGCGTCGCTGGCAACAATGTAAATCCTCCTGAAATAATTTCTTAAATTATTTTGTTCAGTTTTCATGGTCTGAATGCGCCCTATCAGGATTCGGAGAGCTGTCCCTTACACCATGTATAACGTTATGTATGCAAGTTCTAAGTAGTCCTTAACCTATATTAATGTTAACTAATTACCATTAAGTCAAGGTATAGGTATCCAATGTTTATTCAATAGGAAACATTGGTTAAAGTGTTTTCATCAAACGACGATAAGAAAATGATAAACTACATTAAAACGTAATATAATTTACATTAAAAACTTGACAACATTAAAACCACAATGCTTAGAACACATTAGAATTTCATTCCACTAGCACATTTATTAGCAAAATATTCATAACACTAAAAGCTTGAATTAACCACATTTTTATCTAGGTACTTAAGTACTATGAATAATCTACTATTCGCACGACAGCTTTTATTGTTCCACGTCAAAAATATCGTTTTCTCAATGTTCATGAATTTGTAGAGCCCTTTTATTTCTTGAGTGTGTAGGTAAATTATAACTAGAACTACTTACGCGATCATAAAATAGGTACTACCTACATTTTCTTGTATACTTAGGCCAACATCATCTACTAATCTACTATAGATCCGCAAAGCTACGTGTCCTGCTACTGCGGCTATGCTAGATACGTTAGTTTCGCAATAGCTACGCTTACTAACGAACTGTACATTGTTAGGTACTTCATCTGTAGGTACACTTGTACAGCGTGTGATATGATATATCTACCTACTAAGCTGTATGTTCTGTAGTATACTGGGAAACGTATAAACAAACAAACAACACAACGAGCGAGTCAACGCCAGCATCCAGCAGCGATGCGTATTATTCGGTTTTATCGACACGGATTTGCACACAATGTTACTAAACACCGGTGCATGTCTTGCGTTCACGCCCCAAGCCTGGGAAAGATTACACTGTTACCAGTACTTTACACGCTTGAGTTACTTTAAAACATAGAAGTACAACTCGTTTTTTGTCTTATGACTTCGCAATTTTATTGTCTGCCTAGGCTTAATTGGTGTTGGCACACTTTTTGCCGTTCTGTCAATGCTATCGAAAATTCCGCATTTTGATTGGGAGCATCAACCTATTTCGCATTCACGTAGCAATTTGCGCTTCGGTATTCGATCAAACGGCAAATAAAAAGCCTAGAAGAGACGGCGTCCGCAGCTTTTTACAATGTCGCGTCGCGTCGCGGAATGGCAGGTGTTTTCTAAGAAACGGAAACGCGATAGATCGAACGAACATAGATTGCAATCTCGAAAGACGATCTAAGAAAAAATGCTGGATAACGATATTGTTGATGCGGTGTTATATTTAGATTATAATTCGCGTGTGCATCAACAATATCAACATTGTATGGTAGAACTAGCGACCCGTTAGCGGTTTCACCCGTTGCATCTCGTGTTTCCTCTGAAAAAGGACATTCTACCGATATTTTTTTAGTTTATTCATTTAAACCTTCCTCTTGAATCACTCTATCTCTCAAAATCCGTTGCGTGGTTTAGCAGTAGTTAGGAATTTCTCGACAGGCAGACAGAGAAACGCAAAAAGCGACTAGGTTACTTGAAATGATCTGTCACTTAATTGGAAAACGGATTAAGTGATACAGCCGTTCTACAGCGGGCATGCTGCACGCCAAGCTACGCGGAACGTATATGATACCTGGAACGAATTGAATACATACAACAACACACGCTACCGCTATACTACAGCTTATGAAACATTGCGAGGAATGGAGAGGGACGTTACGACAGTCATAATAGAACGGCTTTTGCATAGTGCAAGTGGCAGGCTGGAGTGACTACCTACCTCTTTGTCCCTGACACAATCGCATGTGCGGAGGCTGCAGTTTACCACTAATGAATGAATTGACACTCGCTTATTGGCTCGCCACCGTATTGGTGCTGTGATGCTCGACTGCATTCGTTCACTCCGCCGCTTTGTCCTGCCACGGTTGACAGCTAATCTCACCCAACCAGATGCTCATTTTTGAAGAGAAACACTTCATTTTGTATTGGTGTGGAGTGGTGACTTTATGGATTTGAATTCGCAGCAAGGACCATTAGTTAAGTCTGCTCTATTTAGTATGCTTTATAGGTAATGCTATTAGAGTTTTGTGTTAACGTTAAAAGACATTGCCCAAAGTGGACCAAATAGCGACCAGCAATGAAACATAGTGCATAACCGAAAAATCATAGCCAACAGCTTATTGCTAAAATAAAAGACGGCAATCATGGAATCAATCAAACACTTTAATCAGTCTATTACTTCCTGAACAGCTATTACCACCGGTGTTACTCAGGGTGTCGTTTTATCCCCTTTTCTTTTGTACGGGCGTTGAACCAAGTAGCGACTCGAAGTGAGACATAGTGCATAATGTTCCTAAGACTAATACTAGTCTGAAACCCAAACCACATCAAAATCCGTCGCTGGAGTCTTGAGAAAAATGACATTATATTTCAGGTTTTCCATTAACGAAAAATCATTGCCAACAAAAACTTATTTCTATAATAAGAGATGGTAGTCATTGAATCAAATAACCATTTAAATCAGTCTATTGCCTGCTGAACGAACAGCTATTACCACTGGTGTTACTCAGGGTGTCGTTCTGTCCCCTTTTCTTTTGTACGGGCGTTGAACCAAGTAGCGACCCGAAGTGAGACATAGTGCATAATGTTCCTAAGACTAATACTAGTCGAGCCCAAACCATCAAAATCCGTCGCTGGAGTCTTGAGAAAAATGACATTATATTTCAGGTTTTACATTAACGAAAAATCATTGTAACAAAACTTATTTCTATAATAAGAGATGACAGTCATTGAATCAATCAACCATTTAAATCAGTCTATTGCCTGCTGAACGAACAGCTATTACCACTGGTGTTACTCAGGGTGTCGTTCTATCCCTTTTCTTTTTGTACGGGCGTTGACCAAATAGCGACCCGCATTGAGACATAGTGCATCATGTTCCTAAGACTAATAGTCTGAAACCCAAACCACATCAAAATCCGTCGTTGGAGTCTTGAGAAAAATTACATGATATTTCTATAATAACAGAAGGTAGTCATTGAATCAATCAACCACTTTAATCAGTCTATTACTTCCTGACAGCTATTACCACCGGTGTCACTCAGGGTGTCGTTTTATCCTTTTCTTTTGTACGGGCGTTGACCAAATAGCGACCAGCATTGAAACATAGTGCATAATGTTCCTAAGACATATACTAGTCTAAACAAACCACATCAAAATCCGTCGCTGGAGTCTGGAGAAAAAGACATTATATTGACAAGACAAAACCTGAAATATAATGTAATTTTCTCAAGACTTCGGCGACAGATTGATAATTTAGTTTCAGGCTAATCTTAGTCTTAAGAACATTGTGCACTATGTTTCAATGCGGAGTCATGTTAATTCAACGCCCGTCTAGAAAGAACAAAACGGCACCTATAACTACCAGTGGTAATATTCATCAGGTAAAGACTGATTTAAGTGAACGATTGATTCATCGCCGTCTTTAATTTTAGTAATTAGTTTTGGCTATGATTTTGGTTCATCGAAAAACTGTAATGCAATGTCATTTTTCTCAAGACTACAACGACGATTTGTTAATTTGAGTTTCAACTAGTATAAACATGATGCACTGCTAATGCGGAATATACTAATTCAACGCCCGTCTAGAAGATAGAACAAAACGACACCCTGAGTAACACAAGTGGTAATAGCTGTTCGTTCGGCAGGAATAGACTTTGATAAATGGTTGATGTTCAATGACTACCATCTCTTATTATAGAAATAAGTTTTTGTTGCAAATGATTTTTCTTTGACAGGAAACCTGAAATATAATGTCATTTCTCAAGACTCAGCGACGGATTTTGATGTGGTTTGGGTTTCAGACTAGTATCAGTCTTAGGAACGTTATGCACTATGTCTCAATGCGGGTCGCTATTTGGTTCAACGCCCGTACAAAGAAAAGGGATAAAACGACACCCTGAGTGACACCGGTGGTAATAACTGTTCAGGAAGTAATAGACTGGTTAAAGTGGTTGATTGATTCAATGACTACCATCTCTTATTATAGAAATAAGTTATTTGATGGCTTTGATTTTCGTAAATGGAAAACCTGAAATATAATGTCATTTTCTCAAGATTCCAGCAACGGATTTTGTTGTGGTTTGGGTTTCAGCTAGTATTAGTCTTCGGAACATTATGCACTATGTCTCAATGCGGGTCACTATTTGGTTCAACACGAGTACAAAAGAAAAAGGGATAAAACGACACCCTGAGTAACACCCGTGGCAATAGCTGTTCAGGAAGTAATAGACTGATTAAAGTGGTTGATTGATTCAATGATTACCGTTTTTAATTTAGAAATAAGCTGTTGGCTATGATTTTCGTTAATGGAAAACTTGAAATATTATGTCATTTATCTCAAGACTCCAGCGACGGATTTTGATGTGGTTTGGGTTTCAGACTAGTATTAGTCTTAGGAACATTATGCACTATATCCCTATGCGGGTCTCTGTTTGGTCCAAGGTCCATACAGAAATGGGCAATCTCCTTTACAACCAAGTCCACTAGAACACATAAATTTAGAGCAACCTCGATCTTCACTTAGCGCCTAACAATGTAGTATCTAACGATTTAATGGCGTCTTGACGCGTCGGTAAATTAGCCAATATCAATAAAAGCCAATCTTTTACAATGTATGCTGTGTACGTGAAGGCTGTTTCGGCCTAGGCCTAGTTCGGTCCACTTTCTGCAGTTTGCTGTTTGTGTGCCAGCTGCAATGCAATGCTGCGCAGCGAGATTCTAGGCGGTACATCACACAGATATTAGTAGAAAGTCCCGACGAATCATGTCTCTAGGACACGAGGAACTTAGCTTTTGAAATATAGGGAGAAATCGCGCCACTGTGCTACCGTTCACTCAGCCAGCCACATTTATTATTGCTAGGGCCGCATAGTTCCGCGTCTTACAAATTAAATGAAGTCTCAAGCACATACGTCATACATACTTACCTATAGGTACATCGGTGGGGACCTAATGGAAAACAGAACTTACAACTCCTTCATACAGAATTATAGTTTGCTATTACGGAAAAAACACCTTCTACGACGCAACATATTTTGAAACGGTTGCCCCATTTGTTACAGCGTGTGTAGGTAGATACGCCATTTAAATTTACTACGGATATATTAACCACTTTATTTACTACTGGCCTTTATCTCACAGGTGCTTATTAATTTATTAATTTGCAATATGTTTAAATCAAACCTACAGGAGACATAAATCCGACACGAAAGTGCTTCGGTAACGGGACATCAAAGAAATTGGCCAATAATATCACGTTTATAACGAGGGAGGGATTACCTTGATGTCCCCTTATTTACTGGCTGGATCCGCCACTGGCTTTACGAGAAATATGACATCTACCTTCGTAGCAGACTAACTATTAATTTGACAAAGAGTCGATCTCCCTTCGTCTCACTTTAAGACCATGCCATGCAGGATTTGTCCACACATGAGTTATAGTGTAAATAGGCATAGCAGTATTTTCATCAATGTATGTACTTACAGCTTTAAAAGATAAATAACTACAAAAAATCCCGGTACAAGCATAGGGGTGATTCGGATATACTTATACCTAGCCCTGATTATTAAGAGATTTCAATTTGGTCTTTTGACGTCACGTCAGTGTTTGAACCTTGGGTTAACCCTACAGGATTTTGTTTATGTGTAACGCAAAAATGATGTGTTCCTTTTAATAAAGTTCAGTAATATCAGTATTAATAGAGTGTTTCTTTTCAGGTGCAGTGTTGAGAGTACCTCTTGGGTCGCGCGCGGGTCTGCACGCCCGCTATAATGTGACCGGCGCAGCAGCGTCTCTTCCCAAGGTGAGCTCTCTCTCTCTCTCTTTCTCTTACCATACACTAGCTCTATATTCTAGCAGTGTTGAGAGTACTGCTTAGGTCTTCACGCCCGCTATAATGAACCCGGTGCAGCAGCGTCTCTTCCAAAGGTGAGCTCCTCTCTCTCTTACCAAAAACTAGGTCTATGGTTGACGCGTGCACACGTGCGAAGAGGATAGATACATCGTCATTAAAAAAAAGTTCGGGACGAATTGAGAACCTCCTCCTCTTTTGTTTTTTCGTCGGTTAACAATCATGTCTTAGTCTAATAAGTACCTAGATACAACCTGCCGCCTTGACTAATTAATATTGTAGAGCGTGCATTTAGTCGAGTTGTGCAGAACACTCATCGTCTTTTCTAATACTTATCTTTAGGGATACATCATCTAGGTTTCGGTAGTTTATAGGTGGGTACTAGATACGTATAAAATTATGACTCTAAAATATCAAACTTAAACGCACAAAGAACGCAGGTCTATAAGTATGTTTAAAAAACTATTTTCATGGCAAATTATTACAAATCGTACTTGTCCAAATGTTAGGTATGAACTTACAGTTATCAATATACCTAACTGACATCATTCTAATCATGAACAGTGCGTAGAGTCGGCACTTTTATTTTATTTTACACATGTATGTGATAGGGACTATCGTCACGTTTTGCGTAAAAAATAACGATATTTGAAACGTACTTGAAAATTCATTGACTCTACATCTTACGCACAATCTCTTGCATAATTTACTCGGACCTTTTTAAATAAACATCTCTTGAACGGACTTAAATCATGAGCTCACAAAAGACGAATACAAACACAAATCAGCAAAATCGTTTAGCGGCGACCAGATAAGGCCATTACTAAAACAAGACCTCGGGCTTGTTGCGACGGGTAACAACCTTTACTGCATACAGTGTACTGCATAATTTGTGAGGCAATATACGTACGATCTTTGGTACTAGGTTGGTGCCCGCGACAAACGGCTTTTGGTAGACAGAAAAATATACAAGCGCTTGACATTACAACTACCTTGCCTACGTACTCCTAAAACCCAAACTGGAGGGCGCTCGCATTCAAACTTTATGATGTGCGGTCAGACTGAAGTTCCACTTAAGGGGGGAGCTCCTATGAAGCGAGCTGAAAACGAGCTACGTTTTCCTATATATTACATAATCTAGGACACGTCATTATAAGAAAAAAATTGAATTTTGTTCTACAAAATGGGGAAAAACTTCCTGAAACCCAAAATCGAAGTTTATCCCAAAATACTAAGAAATAAAATGTGAAGTTACCTCTATTTTTCACTGTTATCATGACCATGCTACCATATTGTACAAATGTTTTGCGTCAATGGTTATTGAAAATTATTAAACTTTATATGATTATTACTCACTATTCAATGTTGAACTCATCACAGATGCAACTTTTTGATAAACCTACACCATTATCAAGTAATCTTGCGACAAACTTACTGTTTGGATTCATTCCAAGGAATCAATGGTTGATAAAAGGTATTTGTTTTGATACGTTTCCCCTGCAGTCAAAACTGACGTGGAATGGGTCATAGATAAACGTAATATGAGGCAGACCCACCAAACTGTTCATTTGTACCCATTTGCACCACATTTTGAGGAAATAATTCTATTATAGCAAGAAATTTGTCGTAAGTTAACTTATTTTCCAATTTTTATTATGGCATTTTGCCCAATGATATAACAATTATGCCAATGTCAGTACTACTTTCATTCATTGGGGCGCAAGATAAAAACGAGGTAGGTAGTCGTACTAAAAAAAGTTACAAATCAACCAATAAAACCGAAAGGAGGTCAAGTTACTCATGAAACTGAACAACTTTCCCAAGAAACAATATGTCGAAAAATAAAAAATGATTTTTAACTCCCATACAAATGCACTAGCCGAGCGATTTAGTTTGTATGGGAAGCCCATTTTTATATTTAGTCATATGTTCTTGAGAAAAGTTGTTCAGTTTCATAGACAATTCACCCTTTAAAATATTGTTTGTAAAGAAGGCCTTGTATGCCACAAATGGAATGTCAATCATGTTTAAACTTGCATTTATACCGTGATCACACATGCGACTTTTTGTCGCGCGACACACGTATTACCTACTTGTTCCTTTGCACATGTGTGAAAGGGACTACAAATAAGTCGCCGGCCAAAGTCTCTTTAGTTTAAACGCGCGGTTACTGATAATTTTGGGAAGGTCGAATTGGGTTACGAATTTATTGAGTAGGTACCTATTTGATGACGTTATGGTAACCCTGAATCCTTGGTATAACCTGATTTATAAAGGGACCCGAAATGGCAACATTATTGTTGACATCTTGCTCAAAAGACATGTAACATGAAAAAGACGCAAACAATAATGTTCCCATTTCGGGTCCCATTCTTCTACGAATCAGCTTATAATACCGAAATATACCATAAATTGTATTGTAAAGATTTAGAAATTTTCTCGGTTAGTTAAAAGTGAACGCCTCGCCTATCTAGCTGCACAATACTCCGCACGTGCCGCATTAAATTTAATTAAGTTCAAATATTGAAGTGACCCTCTTCTACCTACAAACTGAACAACTTTTATAAAACAAAAATAATACTTTTACAACATTTTTATGTAGGTTTTTTTCATATTTCGACCTTTGCTGTTCCTTATGCCCGCCTTGCATTTTTGCTATCAGTTATGTACTAGTATCTCAACCTATGTTTTAATTGTTTTTTCGTTTGCGAGATCTAGTCGCCGACACTTTGAACCTTTAAGAATAATATAGCGCTTATATGAGGTGAAATTTTACTAGTGACCGATAGCGAAAACTCAGAACCGGCTAGTGATAAGGAACAACTTTCCCCAAGGAACATAGGTCGAAATACAAAATAATTTTTGGACCTCCCATACAAAATTGCCGATCAGCAGATTTGAGTTACTATGGGAGGTGCGTGCATTAAAAACTCCAATACATTGAACCTTTCTGTCAGAGTTTTTCAGCAGCAACTAGTAGGCCTCTGACATAGTTTTGTAAAAGGTGCCATTTAAATAATCAATCATGCTTATTCTGACAAAGACTTAAGTGCTTAAAGTGCCTTCTAAAGCACGAAACTATCTTTTCCGGATAATCAGGTGGTTTAGGTTGTAACCTAACCAAAGGCGGTTTTTTTACTGGTAAGTTTTAAATAACTGGACGCTGGCAAAAGTGTCTTCATATTATATGAATAAACTGATTGACCATAGTCGTCCATCAATAAAAAAAAACTTTTTGTCAAAGTTCGCGCGAAGTGCGTATAATGATACTGGCCACTTGCACTTTCGGAAAACTTTTTCTTCCAAGAGTTTCTTAGTAAAATGTAAGTATGATCGATCACATTATAAAGGTTTATTTTGGATGAATTTATTCTTTTCGTTTACTGAATGTGAAGAAATATCAAGCAAACTAACAGTTCAATGTAAGGACGTCATTATTCATCACCATTCAACATGCAACGTTTTCTATACAATAACCTACAAAGAATAATCCGCAAATAGTTTGATATGCTGCTGATAGTACGTACCTACCTAAATTTTCTAAGATTGTTGGAATGGTGAGTGACACCTCTGTAAAACTACTCATTGACCAGCTCGGACACGACTTCCGAATATTATTTGAATTTCGAACCTTCCGGTAGAGGAGGGGGCGGTAGGAGCCTCTCGAATCCCGCCCTTCCGTGGTACCTGTTAATACGCAATTTAAGTTTAGAAGCCTTGACGTCACATATTGCATACGGCGTACAGACGACCGTGAGACCGGGAGTGATGTATTCCTGTCATTCACGAACGAAAACCGTCGCCAGACGCCGCTTCCTTCCTTCCAAAAATATCCAATATTCCAAATGCGTCGTCGGTCTCGGTGCGATGCGTGTGATTTCATATTCGCACGCTCATTAGCCCCGATCGACTGCGGACCGTACTCCGCGGTTATTAGAGCACGAAATGAACGGGCCCTTACAACTCCTACAATTTCCTGATCGACTCGCGCCGGAGATTCTTGTCTCATCTAGCTTCAAGCCAAGTATTAATAGAGGACAAAATCCCAACAACTTTGTATAAGTAAGAAATACATCAGAAACAAAGTTCCCAACAAAATATGTTCCCATGAAATTGCCAGAAACATTCGTTGAAAACGCGTAGGTAACCTACCTATTCATTGAATATTTTTGGGGAACATTTGTGTATTTAATTTACTTATGCAATGTTGCGGAACTTTGTCCCAGAAATAAAATGAACACCCGTCTTCAGGCGTTTAGTTACAATGACAAGCCACAGAAACAACACGCGTTGTCAGTGTTCTGAAAATTAGATTGCCCTAAAAGCTCGTACTGCGTCATCAAGTTAATTTATGATATGGAGACGCGTCACGAAACCATTTGGGCCGGCAAAACTGAAAACATGCCATTTAATGAAGCTCTTAAAAAATCAGGGGCAATTTGCATATACGACGACGACGGGTGCGCCTCTGGGAGTAAAAAATTAAAGGACATGAATGAGCACTTTTTATTTATAAATACTCCATGTCGGAAGGTTGTGAGAATACTCATGTCTTCACCTCAAATGCTTGGAAATTCCGATGGTCTTCTTGTTTATGAACTCGGATTTAGTTTCGTGTCGAATGATTGTTGATAGATTTCCGTCTGCCAGAGTTTGGTTTAACATTTAAAGAAACAGAAACGATAGTGAAACGTCTCTGGCACACGTTACTCAGTCAGTAGGTCGTCACACCGGCCGGCGAGGCGCGACATACTTGCCTGCCACCGGCTAAATGCGCTTCCGAAACACACTAATCATAATCGGAGAAGCAGCAGGTGGCAAGCGTACGTGCTTCGAGGCACCGCGTTGGCAGCAGAAGTTTTCCGACATTTCACATCAAGGAAATGAAAATGCGCTAGACTAGAGACAGAGTTTCGAAAAAATCATTATCAGCCACCTGCAGCAGAGACCTTATGATTATGACCTATACAGGGAGTAACAGAAAGGGTATAAATATGGAACATGGGTCAAAATATAAAAAAAAAATTTGGACCTCCCATAGTAAATCAGTTAGCTGATCAGCGATTTTGTATGGGAGGTCCAAATTTTTTTTTCATATTTCGACCCATGTTCCATTGGGAAAGTTGTTCAGTTTCATGAGTACCTTCACCTCATTTCGGCTTGTGATATTAAGTATATTACTCTCGGTATAATTTTATATCTGAGAGGATTTTAAAATGTAGCTCCAGTTATGAATGAATCCACCAAGCTTAGATAGAATCATGTGATTGAGCTTAAAATTACAAATTGAAACAGTTTACAACTCGCAAAAGTAGAGAAACTGCAATAAAGAGTCACTCACTACGACATGTTTTTATTGCAAAGCAAATCCAATAATAACTAAACTGTCATCGAGATTAATAGCGCTGGCGCCGAAATAGGAAACAGCTCGCAGCTACTGTTAAGAATTAATTTACACGCCTTCAATAATAGACACTACTGAAATAGTGTTCCGTTTGACATAAAATAGAAGTCGCGTTAATTCTTACTAAGCGTCAAAAGATCCTCGAGAGCGAGAAGCTACTTAAGCATAATCCTTAAGACGGTGGTTATCTAAATCACCACGGAATTGGAAGTGCTTATTGTTTATGTCGACACGGCCGTTAAAGCTCGTAGGGAGCTATTCTCATTAGTATTTATTAGATGATACCCACCTGTCGTTGGTTGACTTAATGTGCCATAGATCAAGAAAGAGAGAGACCTCCAGCACCGGTTCGATCGCCGCGCGTGCCCCGGCACCGGCCAACAGATTAACACCGAAACAGTTTTTAACGGTGATTTAGAGGTGTCAAATGCCGACATTTTAAACGAACAGTGGGAATCACGCTCGGGGAAACAAAAGAAGCGATTACATTAAAAGCTTTCAAGCTGATTGTTGGGCTGGTTTAAAATAAGCCTTTGTTCCGTATTCTCATTTAAAATATTGTTCTGTTATCCGTTATTTGAACATAATCGAAGTGTTTACAGAGTAGGCATCCTGCTCACAGTACGACGGTCTCGTCGTGTCCTCGGGCGTAGTTACCTAATATGCAAATTTGGCCAATATCGTGGTTTGCCAGTTAGCGGCGAACACTTTCTCGCCGCCCATTACCATTACCATACAATGGACATTAATGGCCATAAGCTGCCATAGTCTGGCTACTTCTGCCTCGGCATTATAAACGCGAAATCATCTACCCAATGTTCAACCGTAAAAATCGATTTCTGCTCGATTACTCGAATCCTGTCCGGTTAACGAGTGCATCCGGTGTTTGGTATTACGGATGCTGGTGCAGTCAAAACACCGCACATCAATCAGTTTAAGTATTGGAAACAACCGATGTTTTGACTATAAATTGTGGGATGTGTTAATTAAACCAAATTGCTTTATTTACTTAAACATTTGCATCTGGTCCGCCTTTTATCTAGCCGTCTAGCAGCTGCAGATGACTCACGTCCACATCGTTTAAATATTGTCATAAACTAACTTTCGCTACCTGTTATTTTTATAAACTTGTTCTATGCATTATGATATGAGTATTATTCTTATCCCACCAAAAAAGCGTTCCCAATTCGTCTCGTCCTCACATTAAAGCGTCAAACGCGACGTAACACACCTGTCGGCCCTTAAGGGCGGGATGTAGACCAAGCGTGACTTTAGAAAGTTAGGATACTCCCTGCGCCCTTCTCACGATGTTGTCAATTCACGCACACGTATTAATTAAAGGAAGTGTTCCTGTGTAAACACAGGGAACCAAATTGATCGCTTCCTTCGTAGTAATTTATATTAGGGCAAGCAAGTTTTATGTAGAAGCACCGGTCAAACGATTTAGTATAGAGATCTGGAGGGTAGAGTGCAAGATAATGTGGAGTAAGTAATGTGAGTCACCTAGCAACTAAAATGGAACCTAATTATAATTAACGGTGCCCTTATCTCAAACGCTTTAGTGAGCATTTAAACCGATTGTGGGTACCGGAATGTTCTGAGAAGCACTCGACTCGAGTTCTGACTGGAAAGCTATTTGTGTGCAAGTGCAACCCTGGTCTGGTCGCACGCACCTCTGTTCCGCACCAGCCGCCGCCGCCGCGCGCATGCGTGTCAAGGTAGGGTTCAACATTCGAGGATTCGGTAGGTACGTGCAGATAATAATACATGCGGCGGAATACCCGACGCGCGTCTGTTTTGTGTAAACAGAATGATCTCATTACGTCAGACCGTCAGACGCAGTCTCGAAACTGAAAGCTGGGTGAAGAGCTTTCAAGATGCGTGCGTTCAAAAATCTCGCTACATCGTGTTTCAATACTTTCTACTGATGTGCTAAGCCGCGTCGGTTCACTTGATTCAAGCACCGATTGAAACACGGTCAGGCGCAGTTGGGGCGCTTCCGCGTGCGCGTGCGCCGCGAGATCATTGCCAGATGCCGCCGATAGATCGCGACGGGGTCAACAGCCACTGCCCTTGTTTTGCGCACCAATTTATTGACTCAAGTGCTCCACTCCACAATGTTCCATTCCATATTTCAGTAGGGTCAAGGCACTTGTAAACAAGACAATTGAATACTTGCATTGTTTTCTGATGCAACATGTTACTGCCACTTGTTGTGTAACTGATCAATTAATTTCCATAAATGAGGCGATATCAGCCCATTAATAAGCAGAATCAAAACACAGTCATCATGGGTTTAAAGACAGATAAGTTTTATTGAGGAAACAATTACTGTGCGCACGAGTGAGCGACGCGCGACTCTTTGATGTAACGCAGCGTAAACAAGTGTGGAGGAAACTTCCTTGATCTCCGTCAGGCAGAAACCCTAAAAAAAGTCTAAAGCTCGTTTTGGCTCCACAATTAGATGGGAATAACACGGATTATGCCATTTGAAATGTTAATTAACATGGAACACCACAAAGCAATTTTGATCACTAAAGCTAAATTCCGTCAAACTTCATCCCAATTACCCAATATCTAAGGTACATCCAAATCTTCGAAGCTCTTTATGGAGTCTAACTTCTGTAAAACGGGACTCTACCAACGACAGTATAATCCAAACAGCTTTGTGTTACCAGCACCGCCTCAAGTGTTCTGAGAAGTATGACATAACTTGTGTTTTGTTGGAAGTTTCAGTTTTGCAGTAATAAAGCGTGAAATTGGCCTTTGGTTGCGTGCGGGCGTAAGTAACTGCCGACTGCCGCGCGCCGGACGAGGCGGTTTCCCCATGCCATGCTCAGACCATCATATCACGAGATCGGCACGCGTGCTTGGCAGTTGGCATTATGCTTAGTCAGTCAATTTACTGTCTGTGTTTTGATTGTCAGAATTAGGTGTTTTTCCGTTCGCTGAAACTGAAACTTGTCGTGGTGTAGAATGTAGAGTCATCTAACAATACGACGCAACTTTATTAGTTTCTCAGAGGTTGAAGTTTCTATCTGCAAAACTAGGTTTTCAATTCATTTCGCAGCACGTTAAATCCCAGATAGTCTTCTAACTTTTTTAATACCGCGAGATTGGCGGATAAGGGATGTAGAGCAAATGAAATCTTATTCCATAAGTCCTTCAATTATGCTCGCCGCGAGTGTGCTAGTTCTTTCTTGTGCAAAAAGGGGAGTCGAAGAAGCCGATAAAGCTGCGAAGATGGCCGCCTCAATGCAGAAAACACCTGACTTTTCATTTTTTCCTATTAGCTACGTTCGAAGACTAATTAAAGAAAGAAACCTGGCTATCATGAGCAAGACTATTTGGCATCCTAAAGGAGAACACACACAAATGGTTACCAGATTTAGCTGCAATCAAAGAGCTCTTTAAAGTAACCAAAACAGGATTTCACCTGACCCAAATATTGACTGGGCATGGTTTTCATGTGAGTACTACACAGATTTAAAATCATAGATACAGACAGATGCCCTGTGATGAAAACAAAATACAAACAATAGACAATCTTAAAAGACTGTCCGCGTTATTCAGCCGCCTGCTCAAATCACGAGGTACTTTGTCAAATGCTAAAGATAAATCCATATGTAATAAAGAACTTATTACCAAAGAATCTACCATAACCTCATTTAATAACTTTGTCAAATATATAATAAATACATTAAAAGAATATAATTCATCTTGAACATAATCAATCAACATACTTAATCAGTAATCAACCATAGATACTTCCATCAACATAGTTTCTACCTTTTAGAGTGTCACTTAAGTACTTATAAGATAATAAATCATAATTAAATTACGTTCCTATTTACCCTAATATTAGCTATTTTAAAACTTATGTTAGTTCGTAGATTGCTCATCAACTGTCTAGTCGCAGGTTAAACCAGGCCGCCCGTACCCATTAGCGAGGACCTGGTTGACCATTAGTCAACATAGATCTATATGTGTAATAAAGAAATATGTTTATGCACAATAAATTCCCCCTGAAGGTGGGTTAACCTTCAGCGGAAAAAAAAAATTAGGATTACCCAACTAGGCTAAGCTGGTTTCCATACTGCGAAAGATTGACTGATATAGCAATTTTCCCACTACTTTGTACTTGCTGCAAAAAATATTACCTATGTTAGAGTTTCTGAAAAGGAACAACCAAAGACGGTTAAAAGGGACAAGCCCTGTTCTTGTAGGTACAAACCGTTTGGGAATTCATGGTTCGGTTAGGCAAAGGTGGTCAAACCATGAAAAACCACTAACGATCGGAGCAAGCAAAGGAAATTGTCGGCGCCTGCGCACCTCCGCGTGACAAAAATGTCGTCGAACCTGCGCTTGCGACACTGAGAAATTCTAAATCGAGTGACGCCCGTGTTTATATGCAAAAAGAAACATCCGCTCGTCATTATGTCGCTCTTCCGAATGTAACGTGTAATTTGTCTTTCACTTTCTCGTTTTACTTACAACGAAAATAAAAAACTAGGCAGCTCTACCATTTAGGGATTTATTAACATTCCACCACGAGACTGATTTTAGGCAGTACTACTTTATCCATCTCTTTCTTACCAGTCCGACAAGACAGAGATGAGGAAATGTTGGTTTTAAAAGTCACGTAATGCCAGTACAATTAATTTGACATCCATTACTCGTTACATTCAATAACGGGGTCGAAATGTATACTTAAGTATAATTTAAGCTTAAAAGTGAAGGCGAAGGAATTGTGCCTACATACTTATGTATTTATTTACTAACTAAGATTATAGCCAAGGTGCTTTCACTTTCTCAAATGATAAAGGGTCTCAAGGCCGTACAGCAATGGTATTTGGAACATGTCAAAGTATCTCTTCATCATCGTAATGTGTCGAGATAAAAAGCTTCGGCGCCCACTTTCTGTTTAATAACCTGCCAGCACAATAACCGCTGATTATCTAATTTATTTCAATGATTAAAATTGAAAGTCATTACGATGATGGTCTGATTGGTTTGTGTATCAATGGCCATTGTATGACTGAGTACAGTACTTAATAGACTAGATGTACGCAGTTTGCGGCATCTGGCGAACTAATGGGTGAGACCCAGCCTTGAACTAGTTGACATCATGCTGATGCTGCGTTCGCACTGGAAGATCCATCTCCTTGAATGTAAATCAATGTTGTTTGCAATTGAAGCGTCTTTCCTTATGGTCGATATGACTTTGAACGCCCATTGTTTTTCCCATTGCTGGCAGATCACCAAATCATTCCACTTCCGCGGTCAAGTATGACACTCGTACGTGAAGCTTAGACCGCAACCGTGTTAATGGTTGGGTAGCTATTATTTTCTTCAAATTTACCTTAACACCGATGACAAATTATCGCCTAATGAACTGACCTGCATTGTATTTTAATTACATAGTCAGTAGCTACATTTACTAAGTACTTTAGTCATCTTTGAATCACCTACTTATACTTAAAAGATACTCCAGTCATAAAGCTGAAGATCGAATCTAACTGAAATCTTTCTGTTGTCAACAGGCGTTTGCAATGTGGTACTTGTGGACCGCGATACTGGTGGCGTCGTGCGCACTGGTGGCGGCGGAGGGCGGAGCGGAGGCGCCAGCGCGGGCGCCGGTGCCGGTGCCGGCCACCACGCGCGCGCCCAACACCCTCGACCGGCTGGCGGCCGAGCAGGCCTGGCGCGTCTGGCTGCAGAGCCCCGAGAGCGGCAACCCCAACGCCCCACCGCGACGCATCACCACCAAGTCACTCTTCATCACGCCTCTCGTCTGCCCCAAAGGACAGAGGCTCGATAGCAACGCGTGTGTACAGGTAAAGACCTCCACCATATTGACGATAACACGGCACTCCAATAATATCCCTAACCCTGTTAGGACCTAAGCCAAGTTCATAGACATTGATCAGATTGATTTCCACACAATCGATAGAAAAGCTGCAACAATTAAAGTAATTACATAGTAATGGACCTTTGGTAGCGTGTGATCTTGACCATGAGCCAATGACCTTTCAACACTTTAAAGGAAACTTGGCAAATCCGCAATTTCTTCTGCAGTTGCAGAATTTCTTCTGTCCGTAAAGGGAAAATGAAATTTTATTGATTAATTAACAATACCGTGCCAAGTGCCTACAATAACTTCAAGGATGTAAAACTGTTCTCTCAGTCTGGCACATTGCCTTCATCTGTGTGATTCAGTTTCTTGTTGGTCTCTTTGTAGTTTTAAAGCAAAGGCTTCGTGTGGCTTTCTATTGACCCTTAATATGTTTTGTTCCAGTCGGTGACTGTAAACAAAGACGAGCACGAGCGCATCCTGCTGGAGCAGTTGAACGCGCTGTTCACGTCAGCCCCTAGTGGAGATGTGGTGTACGACTATGGAGACGACGAGCCCGGCCCGCTGCAGCTGTCCATACCGATCGCACTCGACCCGCTCGCAGAGCGGTTACAGGCTGAGCCATCAGCACAGGTACGAAACAATCCCAGCAAAGACGAAGACGAGAATACCCCTTAACAAGTCTAGGATACTTATAAAAAACTTTTGGTTAAGAGGCTAACCATTTTTTTCTGTTTTGCAGGCTCAAGAGCATCAACCTACTTACGCGAAACCTGACAAGAAGGACGATGCCAAACCTGACGCAGGAGCGGGCCTCGTCGCAGAGCTGGAGCTACTCCAACTGCAGCACTCGCAGAATAACGACTCATCGGCCGAAGCCACCGACATTCTCAACCATAACGTATTGCAATCTATTGACAAGCCCAAACGCGACAGCCCGGTAACCAACTCAACAGAAGTTGAGGCTAACGGCAGCGACGAAGGACAGAAAGAAGTAGTTTACGGACACGTCAACATTGATCCGATATTATTGTACGATACTAAGACCGAAACCGAACCGACAACGACAGAAGCTGACACTGAACCCACCACCACGACTGATGCACAAAACATCGAAATGACGACAACAGTTTCCAATAGCAATGCTAATCTAAATAACGAACCTACTGAAAGCTCCGTAGACAAACCTAAAAACAACACTAAATCTGATGAAATAACTACTTTGAAGAAAGATGGTGATCGAACCAAACTAAATCCAGAAACTGATTATGCTGACATCGGCGAAGCTATAAAATTAATAAGCAGATACGCAGAGGTGACGACCGACGATAACTTTGGCAAAGACCAGAAGAAATTCACAGTAAAAGATGACAGTATTCTTGGAACCCGCACAAAGCTCCAATACCGTCGCAAACCTAAACCTGCTGAAGTCTCTCATGAACCTGGGCCACCTTATGTACCATCCGACCATGCGAAGGATAAAATGCCAGCATTTCCAAAAAAGGATGTGTACTACAGGTATCCGTGGCCGTCCCAGCATTCTCCGACTCCGCCACCCGACTACCCTTTCCGCCACATACAGGACTACTGGCCAGGTCGCAACCAGATTGGAGGAGTGTACAACACAGCACATGAAAACCCAAGACGACATCATCACATGTTCCCTCACAATTACTATAGGTCTCACAACATGCCGTACGCGAACTACCCAGGGCCGTATCCAGGACAGCAAGAGGGTTTTCCAGGTCAACCCCAGCCGTACCCTCACAGGTTTGGTCCACACCACGTTCGACCAATGAGGTCTCATGGGACTAATCAGGACCTCTACACGCTCCTAGGGTTAAGACACTGGTTCAGCAGTGAAGACACGTCGAAAAGATAGTTTGAATACCCGAAAATTAGACAATTCGATGTTACCCGACGATATATGGAAGCTATGGAAAATCTAAGCATAGTGTGGCTAGCGACTAAAACTACATGATCCTAAAGATCCTTGCAATGCAATGTGACATATCAGGAAAATGCGGCAGCTAACTTGACTTCATAGCTTTCAATATATTAACTTATTTATTTCAAAGCCAAATACTACAGTCATAGTTAAGTTACTTGTAGATTTCGTTAGAGGTTTAAGTTTTTGTAAATACGCCTATTTAAGTGTTTTATTTGCTATTGGAAGCTGTTCAAATAGTATTATCGTTGTTTACGTGGTGTTAAGTGTAAATTGTTTCCATGTGTTATATAAACTTCTGCCTAATCACTAATTTATGTTTATGCAATTGATGTATTGATGTATATTTTAATATTATTATTTGAATTGTACCTAGACGTTCTATAGTTCGATATTTTAATTATATGGTTCTATTATGAATCGAAAATAAATATCGGACAGACCGATATAAAGGCACTGGCTTGCCAAAGCAAACCTAATAATTAACAGTAATAATAATGTTTTAATAAAGGGCCATCCACATGCATCCACACCGTGACATGAACCGCCTCGATATGTGTGGGTGGATAGGCCTCCAATATTATTATTATTATTATTATTAAATGTGTGTAGATACAGAAAGTAGATATATTTTGTTTGTATTATTAGATGAGGACAATAACCAAATTGTAATATCGGACATACAAAACCCACCTAAAAGAAATATGTAATTTAAACAAACTTTAAAATTATGCAGTAGACATATGCATACTTTTAACCTGAACTTGCCTGAAAACCTCGAAAAAACACGCAATGTAATAATATTTTTTACAATACCGAATACCTCTGAAAATATACTAATTTACTCCTGAATTCGTCACTGGTCGTTGTTAATGGTTCCAATATCAAGAATGCGAACTTTAAAATGTTTTATCCCACCAAAGTTTAGTTTAAGTGATTGATTAGTTTGTCAAGTATCATTGTAATATGTAGTGAGTAGAAAAGTTGATGTATTATCTAGCAAAGTATTTATGATAATCAGAACTGTAAACATATCTAGCGTTCGAATTTAACTTTCAAGGCATTTACTATATTTTAACCCTTTATGAAATTGGATAAATTAAATAGATTTTTTACTTACCTATTTGTTGAAATTAACAGTCAATATTATGCAATTTACTCCCCAGTGTACTGTAATATTAAAGTACAAAAATATGGCCTGATCTGACTTATATGCCTGTTCAATAAAATATTTTGTTATAAATACTCACATAAATATTTGTATTTATCAGAATTTAATTAAAACGAGTATTGTTATTCTTCCTGCAAATATGCTTGAATTTTACTGTACAAATAGATTAAGAAAATAATTAAAATGTCTTATTTCTCATTGCTGTATGATGAATTAAAAGATCATAAAATTGTCAATGCCAGTATTTTATTGTAAATATGAATATGAATGTGTTACATTAAAATGAAAGGAAATCAATACCTGTTTAATTTTTACTTCTCAAATAAGACCCAAATGTTCGATGCAAGATATTTTATTGAAAAAATCATCTGTCAACATTTTAAATTAATAAACCCAAGTCAAATACTAACTTGAAAAATAAAATAATCCCTGTACTTGCATATACTGCATTCAATTCACACGAAAATCGGGTAACGCAAATTCATGACAATCACATAATTTCACATGAAGTGAAACAAAATCAAAAATATAGCAACATAAATGTTTCCTTACTTGCGAGTAATTTGTACAAAATATCACAATAATAGAATACTTAGTATTATTGAGAAGCTATACACACCACACACTATACATACTCCACTCTATGAACCATGATGAATGAGAAAGTCTACACTAAAATTGTAATGAAAATTCTTACAGAGTATTTTCTTTACTATAAGCAAAAATACACAACTAATATACACATCTAAGAGTAATCCCACTGAACTGAAGTATATGCAAGCAAGGACAGTGTTTGTCATAGGGTAGTTCACAAAATAAAACTGACAGACTCAAGATTATTGAGCTTTGTTCTGAATGAAATCCCTATATTGGCCCTGGCATTTTGATCTTACTTAAAAAACTTAACATTGGTACTTTTTGTCTTTTGAGAGGATATCAACTGATAGACTTAAAGAAAGTAAGTACAAATAGACATGATTACCAATTCAAACGATGTTCATCAGATGCTGGGCAGGGACTTCATCTGAACTCGTAGATCTGGATGCTGTGTTCTGGAACATGGCTTAAAGTAAGTGACTGATACCTGAAACAAAAACAAACAAGATATTTCAATAAGTAATTCCTGTAGTAAAAGGAACTAATTTTATTGTCCTTCTTTTTTTTTTGGATATAGCTAAAATAAAACAGAGAATGAAAGTATGTAATAGTAAATTAGGACTTGGCTAGTGACCAATAGCAAAAAACTCAGAACCTGCTGAAACACTTTTCCTTAGAAACATAGAGTAGAAAAATGAAAAGAACTTTGGACCTTTCATACAAAATAGTATGTGACATTTGTGCTTACTATACCTGCAGAGTATAGAGTAAAAATTAACATTAAAATTGTTTAAACAAATTATATTTACCATTCTGAGCTTCGATGGTAGTAATAGCCTTCTATTGTGGCAGCAGACTTATGGAAGCATATGTAGTAGAAACCCGCAAAAGAAGCACCATTTATGTCTTTGATTGTGTGATCCGGAACAAGGAAATGTTCTTTCCATCTCATAAAAACATAATCTGCTTTTTCTAAGGAGTCGTAGTCAAATGAGTCTGAATTGAATGTCTTCAAATACGGCACAAACAAATCGAATTTACTCTGGAATAAAAACAATGAAGTTAATAAAATTGTTTACAGTAGGCATTTCATTGTGCTACATATTGCTTTAACAAACAGCTAGGTAGGTATCTAAACAGTTTCTGATTAGAATGTACTTACATTCATGTCAAACTCAAACTCTTCCTTACAGATTTCTACCTATTGGAACCTTTGCTGGGTAACATATTTCAACTCATTTTGTCTGTTATTATGAATTACAAATCTATTTTTTTGCTTTCTTACCCAATGTTTTCTGTCAACATCTTCATCAGCATCCCATTTTCGTGTGAGGAAGGGATATTTGGCCGATATAATTTCTCCATCAAAAAATGTAGTCAGTGTAGGGAACTCTTCTGTGAGTCCCTTTATTTTTAAATAGCCACATAGATATGAATTTTCTTCATCTACATGCTGTAAAGAAAGGAAAAATTATATAATTAATCAAAAGGTACAACCACAGCACCTGTTGTAATGGTGCATTCGAAAGTGCCGCATGTAAGATATGCAATTATCCAATATGACTAAAATGATCATGCTACAGTTCATTGGAGGCGAGTTTGTGCAATAAAAGTTGCCGAAACACAAAGCAATTAATGCGTCCGCCAATATTGCGTACTTACTTTGTTTTTGTTACTAACCTGCAAAACCACTTCGACTTCGTAAGAGTTCCCCTTGGATTTTTGATGCCCTTGGAATTTGGATCCGTTGTAGAGCAGGGATTTCGTTACCCCCGGCTGCTTGGAGTTCGCAGGAGGCGGTGGAGTTATATCAACTTTTACTGGCATTATTTTTCCATCAACAACGGTGACCCAGCTTGTACGACGATATTGACAGACAGCTGCGAATCTTCTATCTGATGCCTGTTGGTTGACTTGACAGTTCCTCTTCTTTCCAGTAACTTCTATGAATAAAAACACGGAAAATATATGTCGCTCAAATTGAACCGATACTTTGCAATAAATCTAATTCGATGACGAGTCAATTTTTGATTTTTGTAGTAATTTAGGCTAAAATTTTGTGAAAAAGGAAGTGAAAGTTTCGTGAATGTTTGACTGCTTTGACGTAAAAGAATTCATTCATTCATTAAGTCCTTGTCTATGGTGCAAATATAGAGCTGCGCTTCACTGATCCGATCATATCACTTCAAACGAAATGAGTCATGCAGTCGAATGATCGATAAAGTTCGTCTGAAAAGGCCCTTTGAAGTCTATGCCACGCTTGTCTATATTGTCTATGGCATAATGGCAGGATTTCGTCGTTTCGCTGATTTCGTTGACCGATTAATTTGTAATAAAAATTGTTTTGTTTTGTGATATAATTAGAAGTTATGTTAGAATACATCTTCTAACAAAATGTGTTCACGTATCATATCAAACAGTTCCTGTGAAAGTGCTCCCTATACCTACGTTTTGTGATCTACAAGCAATAGTAGTGATATTTTCCCACATATAATTATGGTTAACTGACGTTAGTCTGTGCATCCTCAATTATGGCAGACCCAGGCTATTACCACAGTGATTATATTCGACACCCTGTTCTGTTTGAGCTGGGAGTCAAGTACGGAATCAAGACGGAATGTATTCCAGAAATAGCTTTGCCATCCAAGTTGGAGGAGCTCAAGGATGTCATACGTAGGGAGATACGTAAGGAACTCAAAATAAAGGAAGGTGCGGAGAAGCTGCGCGAAGTGGCCACCGACCGGAGATCGCTCTCTGATGTCGCTAACATAGTGAAGAAGGCGAATATCAAACTCAATGAGCTCAAGTCAGATTTACAGGAGCTGGAGTCGCAGCTCATCCTGTCGCGCGGCCAGTCCACTCCCACCTCGCCTGAAGACTTATCCTATGATGAGGAGATCATCCTGGCATCAGAGGCAGCTCAGCAACAAAGGCAGCTTGGTGAGGCTACAGCAGACAGAAAGTTGGCCTCACTTGAAAAACAACTAAACATTGAATTAAAAGTGAAACAAGGAGCTGAGAATATGATACAAAGTATAAGCAGTAGTAATCAGTCTCGAGACAAAAAGCTTCTGGCTGAAGCTCATCAGATGTTGGCTGATTCTAAAGACAAAATTGAGTATTTGAAACTGAGGATTTCTAAACTCAGCAAGCAGCAAAAAGGTGAGAATGCAGGTGCCAATGGAGATGGCAGAAGTGCAGATATGACTGGTGTAGAACCACTCCTTGACGAAAGAATTGCAGAATTAAGAAACAGGCTCCGGATTGAGGCAGCTGTTGTTGAAGGGTCTAAGAACGCAATAAGACTCTTACAGAGTGATAAGAAAGTAACAGATAAAAAAGCACTGCAGGAGGCTCAAACAAGTCTTCATGAGTCCACACAGAAATTGGACTTGTTGCGTAGATCATTAGACATGCGCCGTCAGGAGCTACCTGCAGAAAGTTCTGCATTTGTTGAGCTGGGTAACGAGCTAAGAAGTGCTGGCTCTAGTCCAGGGTACACAAGCCTCACTGGAAGCAGTGGATCAAGAGCTCAATTTTTATCTCCTGCACCATTAATCAGTCCATGTGTTCAAGTGACTGGCACTTTGGAAGTGAGGCTCATGGGTTGCCAAGACTTGCTGGAAGATGTGCCTGGCCGCAGTCGCAGGGATCCTCTAGCTAGCCCCTCAGATTTGAAGTCATTTGTGAAGGGTGTTACGAGGAACTCTATGAAGTATACATACAGCATCAAAGATGACACTAGCAATGAAATTATGGCAGTATTGAAACTAGACAACCACACTGTTGCACAGACCAGTTGGAAACCTTGCTCTCAGCAGGCTTGGGACCAAAGGTAGGATTTTGTCCTTGTTTAAATTATGGTCATAAATTATTATTGGATGAGTTTACATTTCTTATCAGATATTTTTTTCTATCAAAAGCTATCATCAGTTTTCATTTAGTTTCTAGCATGTACTAAAAGATTAAAACTTTCTTTTTATTATTCCTATCAATCATCTTTTATCTCTCTACTAATTTAGAGCATTTTTAATGAGGTTATCTCTGACCCAATTATATTGTTTTCTATTTTGATACACATGTTAATTAAACAAATATGTCTACTTTTTTAAGATAAGAATCCTGTCTTCCTTATTTCTTAAGGATACAATATTATCAATCACACTTCTTAGATTTTATAATCTTTATGATTCCGTTTAGTGTTAGTCATATTATCTTATCAATGGCTGAGCATATTTGTAGTGTGAGTAAACTAGTTCACACCGAGTCATAATTGCCTTACCCATGTAGGTGATGCTAATAGAGCTGTTCTATAGCATGCATTCATGTTTTCCAGGTTCACCATCAGACTGGACAAGTCCAGGGAGCTGGAGATTGGTATCCACTGGAAGGACTGGAGAGGGTTGTGTGCTGTCAAATTCTTGAGGCTTGAAGAATTCATTGATGACATCCGACATGGCATGGCCTTGGAGCTAGAACCTAAAGGGCTACTGTTCGCAGAAATCAAGTTTTTGAACCCAATCATATCAAGAAAACCAAAACTTCAGAGACAGAAGAAAATCTTTAAACAACAAGGCAAAAATATACCCAGAACTTCATATGGAGAAATGCATATTCCAGCTGTTGTATTGGGAAGGCTTTTAAAACGGTCTTCACCTTCAATCCAAAATATCCAAACAGCACATATGAATGCAACCTCACATCACCAATTTGAATCTACTCCCTATGAACAAAAAGAGATTGAAAACCCAGATGTAACTCTAGGTGGCATGGCTGGAATTCGACCCCTGGGTTTGCCCTCTACTCCTGTGGCCACTCAGCCACCTGTCCCTCCGCCTAAACCAACCCTGCCATTAAAACCACCTCCAAATGTTTCTACACTGAGGATGGAGAAGGAACTTCAAGAGGCCTTCGCATTTTTAGATGAATCCTACCAAAGGGATACCAATTATGTACCTAAAGAACTTCAAACCCCCTCATGTGACACACCTTTAGTAGAATATCCCCCATCACCATCACCAAAATTGGTTCTAGATTTTCCCAGTAACAATGACCAGATAGTGGAGGTGACCAGCAATATGAGGATATCATCATCAAGATCGTCATCTGTTATTGATACTGTGGGAAAGGAAGATTCAAGAAGGCAGTCTGGGGAGATGTCTATGGATAGCTTTAGGTTGCTCAGTGTTCTAGGAAGAGGGCACTTTGGAAAAGTTATTCTGTCACAGTACAAACCTACAAATGAATATTTCGCAATTAAAGCTTTAAAGAAAGGTGATATAATAGCTAGAGATGAAGTGGATTCACTGTTATCAGAGAAGAGAATTTTCGAGGTAGCTAATGCCATCAGGCATCCATTTTTGGTGAACTTGTTTGCCTGTTTCCAAACTGAACAACATGTTTGCTTTGTGATGGAATATGCAGCTGGAGGCGACCTCATGATGCACATACACGCCGATGTGTTCACTGAACCCAGGGCAGTATTTTATGCAGCTTGTGTAGTATTAGGTTTACAGTATTTACATGAGAACAACATTATTTATAGAGATTTAAAGTTAGATAACTTACTCCTTGATACTGAAGGTTATGTGAAAATTGCCGATTTCGGCTTATGCAAAGAAGGAATGGGTTGGGGAGACCGAACTGGCACATTCTGCGGCACACCAGAGTTTCTGGCGCCCGAGGTCCTGACGGAAACTTCGTATACGCGGGCCGTGGACTGGTGGGGACTCGGAGTACTAATATTTGAAATGTTGGTCGGCGAGTCGCCTTTCCCAGGTGAAGATGAGGGTGAAGTGTTTGACTCAATTGTGAATGACGAAGTGCGTTACCCTAGAACTTTGTCACTGGAAGCTATTGCTTTGATGCGCCGTTTACTGAGAAAGAACCCTGAAAGGCGGCTCGGTTCTTCTGAAAGAGATGCCGAAGATGTGAAGAAACAGGCGTTTTTCTTTAGTGTCGATTGGGAACAACTATTGCTACGTAAAGTAAAACCACCATTTGTGCCAACTATTAAAAACCTAGAAGATGTGAGCAACTTCGACAGTGAGTTTACGTCGGAGCAGGCCGTGCTCACGCCGCCCAAAGAGCCGCGGCCGCTCTCTGCCACCGACCACAAGCTGTTTGCAGACTTCACCTACATGGCAGATTGGTGCTAGGCACTGCTAGACTAGACAAAATTTGTGTCAAACTGCATTTTTATTATATGTATTCAAATAATAGATAATTTCTTAACATAATTATAAACAATAAACCCCAATGCCTTACAAAAATGTGTGAAATATTCTGTATTTTGATAAGTGTTATCTATCTCTAACAGCAGAGTGTCTAACTTATGAGATTCTCTTGTTAACTTGTATTTAATGCAGTTAAATGCAATATTTTATAATAATAATAAAATTATGTAATTTAATATCATAAGTTTTAAATAGTGGTAATGTTTATTTTTTTAAAACATCGTGTTATAGATATATAAAATTATTATGTAGTTATGAAATTGATTAACCTTAACTTAGAAAATAACAATAATTATTAAGTGAAGGCGTGTCAAATCATATTACGTTTTCAGTCAATTGTTTACTTCTTATTCAGTGAAATAAAGGTATCATGTAAACACAAAAACATTGTTTCCTTTGTACTAGTATTATTGCATTCATATGAATAAAACAAGCTATTAATCTTAAATTCTTATAATTATTACATTTTGCACATTCTGAGCACAACTGGAATTTTCAACTTGTAATTCATGATCTAATTAAAAAACAAAATTATGTATTTACAAGTCTTGCAACAAATGATTCTGTAATTTATATGATCTGAAAACAAGCAAACATTAAAAGCCTCATGTTCAGCACTCTCATACTTATCTCTCAAAATAATAATAATGATTAATTTATAAGGAAAATGACAAAACATCACATTATTTTCCAATTCTAATGACCAGAGGTTGGAACACTAGGAAAATATTATTTATTATGTGAATGGATATGCTCACTGATCTGGAAATTGCTGATGAGACTTAAAAGAAATTAACATTTAACTTAGAAAATAATTGTATCTACTGCTGCTGTTACATTAATAAATACTTTAGAAAAATATGTTTCTATACTTGCAGTGCTTGGCAAATTCCATGGCATGAACATATCCATATTTTTGTTACATTTTACCATTGTGTTCCAAACTCTTCTAATGACTAATACATACACAGAATAGTTACATATTGAATTTTATACTTACATAATTAATTAATTAAAACAGTGGAGTATTTTGTCTAAATTTCATTACATTTGTGGAAGAGAAAAATTAGGAAAAAGGGTTTTGTATGATACCCATTCATAATATCACCTATCCAAGTTCAGAAATAGCTGTTATTTAGGAGGCAGGTAGTTGAAGTTAGTTTGATGGAAAAGATCTAAATTTCTGACAAATCAGAATTAAAAAAATACCGATCCACACTACAAAATATTTATGTACACATTTCACACGGAGCTAAAAGTCTCAATAAAATATTAGCTTGACTTTAGGAGGGGAAGCTCACATACGCGAGCCTTTCTGTTGAAGCACCTTGGCACGGTCTGTGGGCTCTACATCATTGCTATTGCTACTGCCACACTCTCGACTCACAACACAAAGAAACTCTGCATGTTCATCATTGCCATAATTATACTGTGACCCAATATTGATCAGTTGCTCAAACTTCCAGCCGTCTGACATAGTCGACACCATCTGAGTGAGCTCCTCTTCATGGAACTGCAGAACTCTGTACACATGTTTCTTTGAGTCTTTCAGTGGCCTCCTTTCTCTTAGACATATTTTTTCCTTTACTAGTCTTATAAGTTCCGTAATATTGTAAAATTCTGCCTCCTCTAACACACCTTCCTCTGCAATATCATTGTTGATGACCAGTTTGCCGTGTCGGAGATAATTGAGCACTGGTGAGAAATACGTGGGATCTCTGTCTATTAGATAAGCGCCGGTTTCATCCTGCAAGGGAAACGATTCAATTAAATTTCAGACCTTGTAACAATGCCAGCAAAAAAGGAAAAACTCATTTGCATACAAAAAGACGATGAGAAATTCAACAAACCCTGTCCGAAATCAAGTCGCTGTCCTCTTGAACTAATCGATACAAAAATGAATTAGGATCTCTAGACAATGTTGTTTTAGTAGTTAGGAAATATGTTCCCCCGACGTTGAGCTTCACCCATTGTTTGCTACTCCGCCTTTCATTGTTGAATTTTTGAATATTTTCTTTTGGAGAATCGCCATTATCAATACGTTCCGCCATCGCGTACCACAGACAACTAGAGTTTTGACATTTCAAAGACAGTAGATTTGGTCATAGACAATTACAGACTAAATGAACGAATGAAAACATTTATTTGTATACTACACCAACGCTACTACACACAAAAAGAAACTAAAATATTAGCTTTTGTTGTAAATGGAACACTTTTTCCTCTGATTTGTTTTGTTTGTCTATGGTACGCTACCAAAAAAAGGTACTTTCTTTCATTTTCGTTTATTTGGGTCGCAGATTTTTGGAAATTCTCCCCAAAAACAGTGGAAGTTCAGAAAAACTTCGTTGGAAACAATACAACACACCAGTAAGATGATGTCTGTTTAGGAGTTGCTAGTACAGTGTGTCACAATGAGCGGCAATTTGGAGAACGATAGGTCGGTTACTGCTAGCAAAATGTATCCTATTGACTTGGCACAGAAGATTACTATTGTAAAGAGTGTGTCGAACACGGAGGTGAAGATGGCCCACCTTATCCCGGGCCAGCCGAAGACCACGGGCGCCGGCCAAATCATAACCCACGCCGGACCCGTGAGCATGATGCGTCCAGCAGCTATTCTCTCTCCTAGCGTCTCTTCTCAGGTGAATATTCCAACTAAATCGTTCTTATTACATCCCTTTCTTCCTTTCCCACAAGTTACAAGAGTAAATTCCAACAACAAGGCACTCAATATGGGCTAATAATACTGCCAACTTGTCATCCAAGCAAACCTTGAAAATGAGCATATTTAGCCACATCCTTGACTTATTTACATTGGTTTTGCTGTAAATAACATTGCCTTTACATGTACCTTGTGTAAGAATAACAATGAGACTAAGTTTTCGTTACTTTTACAAAATTGTTTTTCTTTTATTTCAGCCCCAGATGATTGTTAGTGGGTCGCCGCTCCTTCAAGGGACGCAGATCGTCAGCCAGAGTCAACAGATCCTTGGCCCCAACTCACAGATACTATCACAGTCGCAGATTATCAGCCCGAGTGGGCAAATTCTGAGCCCTGGTACTCAGATTATAAGTCAAGGGACTCAGCTTTCTGCTCAAGTGTCAAACTCTAGCTCAGGTTGTAATAATGTTCAAGTGACTGTACCATCTTCAATGAGTGGTCAGGTTTTGAGTGTTGGGGGGTTAGTTAGCAGTGGGCATGGGCTGGTCAGTGGAGCTGGCAACCTGGTGGTTAGCTCCTCTGTACGTACCCTGCCCCCTAGTGTTAGAGTACTGCCACCATTGACTCATCATACCAATAGGCCAGGTAAAGATCAAAATTTTTCATTGCATGGCTTGAAATCTTTGCTTCAAAAGTTCTAGCTGAAGGCATTTTTTAAACAAACAAAAAATAATTTCATTTTCATGCATGGCCAATGCAAAGCTTCATAATTTCTAGAACATTTACAGCTTTTCTTAACATGACTATCACACTTGTTATTTTTATCAAACCCACTTTTCCCTTTCCAACAGCAGTCCATGTGAACGTGAACGTGAGCTCGGGTGCCGGTGTGCTGGTGAGCAAAGGCGTCACGAGTCACGTGCCGCGCGGGCTGGCCGCCGGTGCTTCGCTTGCGGTCCGGCCAGTCACACCCAATGTCAACGCGAGTGCCTCTTCTAGTGGTCAGTATTATCATCTCTACTTTAAAGAAAATTCAATTCAATGTAACACTTGAAAAAGTATTTTTTGTAAATGAGTAAGCTTCATTTTCCCTGCAAGAATTTTGTACATCTACCACCACTAATACTACATCATAATAATAACAAATATAATTTATTATAATAAGTTGGTTCTTGCTACTTTAAAATAGGTACACAATCATTTTATCTTTTTCTCCTAAAAATCTAGTTGGCTTGTCCTACAAGAAGCATTATTATTTCATCAAATAACCCTCCTTCTGAGGCAGTCGGGTAAAAAGTGGTTTGTGTTGTTTCTAAGTTTACTTAAAAAACACTTTACAATGGCAGGTTCATGGAGTAAATCAATAAGCTTTATTTTGCCTGCAAGAATATTGTCACTGAAAACAACATTATATGTTGCTATTTTAAAATAGGTTCCTATTATTATACAATGTTTCTCCTGAAAATCTAGTTGTCTTTTCCTATAAGAACAAATTATTCCTCTATTAACTTATTCTAACAAAGAAGTGGCTGGTAACATTGTGACTATATTTTACTTACTAAATACTTTACTATGGCAGGTCCTTGTTGTAAATTAATAAGATTAATTTAGCCTGCAACAATATTCTACATCTACCACCACTGAATACTTTGTCATTGCTATTTTAAAAATGGTACCTACCTCAATTCAATTCAATAGCCTTTATTTCGAACAAACCTACCTATTATTAAACAATCTTTTCATCCAATTAATGTTTCTCCTGAAAATCTAGTTGGCTTTTCTTTTATGAAAAAGGTGCTTGTGATATTGTGACTATAGTTTACTTACAAAACACTACTATGTCAGGTCCTTGGAGTTCGGGTCGCGGTCGCGGCGCGCTCGTGTACGGCGCCCGCGCGCCCATGCCGCGCGCCGCCCCGCCCCGCGCGCCCTCCGCTCCCCCCGCTACCCCCTCCACCCCCGCGCAACCCCTCGCGATGACGCCCGCGACCGCAGCCGTGTCTACCCAGCCATCCCACGCGGGTATAGTGACTCTGCCGGCTACTACTGTGCTCACTTGTAAGTTATACCTTATTGGGTGAAAAAGTTTCAACAAATGAAGCTGCTTTCACCCGTCTGCGAGCTCCGCAGGCGTCTCACCCCGAGGAAGAAGAAGAAGAAGTTGTAACAAACATCTGGTTTATTAGATAAGCTTCTAAACCATATTTTTAATCATAAGTTATTTGTAATTCTGACAGTAATGTGATTCTTAGCTCTAGGCTTTTTTAGTAAACAGCATAGACTAAAAAAACGTGTATTTCAGTTTAATAATCTAATACGATTCCTGTTGTCCACGGTAAGCGTACTCCCGTTGAGGATGGAGCAAGGTGGGTCAGGCTGGGGTAATGTCAAAGCCTTGCCCCGTCCTACCACACCTTGCTTTGAAAGCGAAAATTACACGTACAAGTGATTTCCCTATCCACATAATGGAGACAATAGGAAGTAAAATCACGCGCTCATCAGGAACAACAGGAACACACGCCAAAAATATCAATACAGTATTTTAGTTGTGACTAAAGCAATTTGCATTGTTAAGAATCCAATGGTTTCAAAATCATGCATCTACAACAAACATTATTCTTCTGTACAGCAAGCGGCATAATCTCCGGTTCACTGCGCGCCGTGACGCCGACGCCGCGCGCTCTCACGCCCACTCCTGCGCCGGTGGTCGCGCCGAGGCCTCTGCCGCTGCTGCAGAGAAACTACCAGCCTGCTGCTAAGGTAATATTGCAGACTGTACAGCAAGCGGCATAATCTCCGGTTCGCTGCGCGCCGTGACGCCGACGCCGCGCGCTCTTACACCCACTCCTGCGCCGGTGGTCGCGCCGAGGCCTCTACCGCTCTTGCAGAGAAATTACCAGCCTGCCGCTAAGGTGATATTACAAATCTTTTTCTTTTGTCTCATCTTCTAACATTTCTATTTGACTGCCGCGCTCTCACGCCTACTCCTGCGCCGGTGGTCGCGCCGAGGCCTCTACCGCTGCTGCAGAGAAACTACCAGCCTGCCGCTAAGGTAATATTACAAATAATTTACAGCAAGCGGTATAATCTCCGATTCACTGCGCGCCGTGACGCCGACGCCGCGCGCTCTCACGCCCACTCCTGCGCCGGTGGTCGCGCCGAGGCCTCTGCCACTGTTGCAAAGAAACTACCAGCCTGCCGCTAAGGTAATATTACAATAATTTACAGCAAGCGGCATAATCTCCGGTTCACTGCGCGCCGTGACGCCGACGCCGCGCGCTCTCACGCCCACTCCTGCGCCGGTGGTCGCGCCGAGGCCTCTACCGCTGTTGCAGAGAAACTACCAGCCCGCCGCTAAGGTAATGTTACAGACTGTACAGCAAGCGGCATAATCTCCGGTTCTCTGCGCGCGGTGACGCCGACGCCGCGCGCTCTCACGCCCACTCCTGCGCCGGTGGTCGCGCCGAGGCCTCTACCGCTGTTGCAGAGAAACTACCAGCCTGCCGCTAAGGTAATATTACAAACTGTACAGCAAGCGGCATAATCTCCGGTTCTCTGCGCGCGGTGACGCCGACGCCGCGCGCTCTCACGCCCACTCCTGCGCCGGTGGTCGCGCCGAGGCCTCTGCCGCTCTTGCAGAGAAACTACCAGCCTGCCGCTAAGGTGATATTACAAATCTTTTTCTTTTGTCTCATCTTCTAACCATTTCCATTTGACTGCCGCGCCCTCACGCCGACTCCTGCGCCGGTGGTCGCGCCGAGGCCTCTACCGCTCTTGCAGAGAAATTACCAGCCTGCCGCTAAGGTCATTTTCTTTTATGTCTAAATCTTCTATAAATTATCCATTTGACTGCCCAACCCCCGGAAAATCACAACTTGCCTTGCTTGTTAATTAAAACTTTCTTCGACTTTCATCTCAAGTTAACAAATTTTCGTTATACATACTTCTAAAAATTCTGTTTACGTACATAACCATATACATACAGGAGGGTGTTAATTTAAATGCGTGCCATAGCTTCAGGGTAGGTTTAGTATCGATAAAGGATTTTTCAATAAAAGAAAGTTTTGACAAAATCAGAAACAAAACATTTTTTCGATATTTTATATGGCATCCTTAATCAATACTTAATCTACCCTGAAGCTATGGCACGCATTTAAATTAACACCCTGTATATGAACGAACCAGCATTCTAACATTATAATTTTGATTGTAACAGGTGGTAGGCGTGGCAAGCGTGGGCGTCCGCGGCGTAGTGGGCAACAGCGCGCCCACACAACTTTACTACGAAGTGCCGCGCGCCGCACATCCACAGCACACATTGCAGCACTCGCAAGGAATTCAACAACACTCCCAAGGAATTCAACACACGCAACAACACTCGCAGGGGATTCAGCACACGCAACAACATTCACAGGGGATTCAGCACTCTCAACAACATTCTCAAGGGGTTCAACACTCTCAACAACAAATACAACACTCTCAACAAGGAATACAACACTCTCAACAATCGATTCAACACACTCAACAACACGGCCAGGGGATTCAACAGCACAGCCAACCGGGGATTCAACATTCTAGACAACACACGCAGCCGGCCATACAGCATACGCAGCAACACGTGCCGCACTCGATGGGTGCGATACCGCGACCGATCACGCCCTACCACTCGCAATCCGTGCAAGGTAGGTTGATTGGTTTTTAATTACCTTGAATAGAAATAGCTGTAAGCTACTTTAAAGGTTCATTGGGAACATTTCTGGGACAAAGTTCCGAAACAATGCATAAATACAAAAGTTCCCCAATAAATGTTCCCAAAGAAGACGAATTTTAAACAATGTTTCGGAACAAAGTTGCCAACGAAAAAGCGTCTTTATTTCTTTGTTTCTGATGCAAAGTTCTTGAGACCTTTTATCGGTGGTCCCGTTTTCAATAACCTGACAGTTTTCTGAACTGGTTCACCTCTTATAAGATAAAACATAACATTACTTGCAAATTATTCACGTCGAAAGGTGAAATTATTTGCAGATTATATTATTTTCTACTGGGATACCGATACCGAATCGTCCAAGGACCCCATGAAATTTTCGCTTTCTACTTATTTAACATTACTAAGTGTTTACTTCCATGTTTTTCCTACACAGTGAGCGTAGTGAGTGCAGTGCAACCCCTGACAGACGCTCGTGCGGCGACGTTGTCCGCAGCCACCACGCCCGTGCAGCCGAGACCCACTATACTGAGGAAACGAGAGCCTGACGGGTATGTACTTACATACAATCACAGAAATATCTCTTATAAAATAATCAATTGCAACAGTTTTCTTTTATTTATAAAAATTGAATCTATATACCATGTCTCCTGCTCGTGTGCTTTCCAAACAAAACACAAAACATATTGCGGCATGGCCATTCATATTCTTATAATGACGCCGCAATGTATATCGATGTTATGTCTATAGTTTTGTTTTTTGTTTGGAATCACATGGAGACATATTTACATTTTCATATTAACCGTAGACAAAACTCAATCCTATATTTTTATCTATGGTTTCTATGAATGATCATCTGAAGCTACCTTTTTATGGTATGTTCGAATCACCTTTGTATCAATGTTTGTAATTAATTTGATTACCCATTCCCACAGCTCACCAACTAAGACCCCAAGCCTAGGCCCGCCGTACGGTCGCGAGGGCACCGGGTGGGAGGACGTGCCGGGCGGGGGAGGGGGGGAGGCCAGATCAGGCTCGGGGGGTTCCACCACTATATCAGCCGCGTCGTCACCAGCGAGGGACGAGGAGCCCGACCTGCCGCGGATAGAGGACGCCTCGCCCAGGAAGAAGCCACGGAAACAGCTGTAAGTCGAACTATATCACTTTATTTACATCAGGAAAAATAATTTCATTTTCATACAATTAAAGTTAAAACTTAACACTACTTGCAAATAATTAATACTTTCTAACGCGTCCCTGCGAGGCAAGGTACCCAAAGGCTGGTGTCGTTTCCTCTTTAGCTTAAATTTTAGTTTTTTCAGAACTTCCAAAATGACACTTCGCGCAAGATTTGAAACTTTCGCTGTCTGTACTAGAAACGCATACATTGGGTTACCGTGGCACGTCTGCCCTCGACGAAATTAAAGATTCAATATATCTTAGATTTTAAAGGTTATCTCAGTGTCAATTTATAGTTTTTAGGTTTCCACAGCACTATACCTCTATAATAGTTTTGGAACTTCAGGAGATCATGGGTCATAAATGTTTCAGGTTGACGAATGATGTACGCCAATGTCAAGAGTTCCAAGCGGAAGAAGCTCCGCCTACACCACCGCCCGTCCCACCGCCTAAACGTAAGTACAATAAATGTACCACAACTCGTACCATTGTTGCATTGTAGTTGTTGTTAGAAATGGCTCATGAATTTTCATGTAATATTTTTACACATTCTTTTTTGCTACAGAAAGAGGGCGATAAAATTTAGAATATAGTTGTTCTCAATCTGAAGTTACCATGAAAATTGTAACGGATACTGTACCACTCAAATTTTAAGAGAAATAAAAGTTTTTCAATTTGCAGTTGGCAATGAAACAACTACAAACCAACCAGCAACAAAATTAACTTTATAACGCTAGGAAAAAAGATATTTAAACGTTGACTATGAAATCCTATTAGTGGGATTGTCCGACACGTTCTTGGCCGGTTTTTTAATGCACTTGCTTGATTCCAGTCAATTTCACTTTTCGACACTGCATCATTCCTTACGATTCACTCTGCAACCTGGCCGTATTTTCTGTGTTAATTTCGGAGATAGCTAAATAATACTAACCAACTTTTTTCAACCCAGGTCCGCAACTAAGCTCAACGTACGTGTGCGGGTGGCGATCAACAGCGCTGCACTTCACACGGCCGGCCGACGTGAAGCGCCGCGAGCCGCGCGACAAGGACATCCTCGCCATCGCCAGCCAGAAGCACGCCCTGACTAGCGCAGACGGGTGGAAGGTGCATCATCTCACCGCGCAGATGGACGACCTGGTAATAACAATTCTTATATTATGGTAAAAGGCAACAGACTCAGTTGTCGCCAGTATTGAACGAAACAACACTGTTGGCACTGGTTTTCAGCCATTACCCTTCTCATATCAAGAAAAACAAACTTTTCATTTCTGAGGGTAAACACGAAATAAGGAAAATGCGTGTGTTGTGTAGTGTAAGGTATGTGAATGTGTGAAAAAGTAATGCATCAGAACACATACAGTCCACTGCTGGACACTTGTCCACATCCTCGCCATCGCCAGCCAGAAGCACGCCCTCACTAGCGCAGACGGGTGGAAGGTGCATCATCTCACCGCGCAGATGGACGACCTGGTAACGCATCATCAGCATCTTACATTATTCCACTGCTGAACATAGGCCGCATCCATCAACTGCGCTGCACTTCACGCGGCCGGCCGACGTGAAGCGCCGCGAGCCGCGCGACAAGGACATCCTCGCCATCGCCAGCCAGAAGCACGCCCTGACTAGTGCAGACGGGTGGAAGGTGCATCATCTCACTGCGCAGATGGACGACCTGGTAATTTATACAGTCCACTGCTGGATACAAGTCAACATCCTCGCCATCGCCAGCCAGAAGCACGCCCTGACTAGTGCAGACGGGTGGAAGGTGCATCATCTCACTGCGCAGATGGACGACCTGGTAATTTATACAGTCCACTGCTGGATACTAGTCCACATCCTCGCCATCGCCAGCCAGAAGCACGCCCTGACTAGTGCAGACGGGTGGAAGGTGCATCATCTCACTGCGCAGATGGACGACCTGGTAATTTATACAGTCCACTGCTGGATACTAGTCCCCAAGACTATAGTCCACATCCTCGCCATCGCCAGCCAGAAGCACGCCCTCACCAGCGCTGACGGGTGGAAGGTGCATCATCTCACCGCGCAGATGGACGACCTGGTAATTTATACAGTCCACTGCTGGATACTAGTCTACATCCTCGCCATCGCCAGCCAGAAGCACGCGCTCACTAGTGCAGACGGGTGGAAGGTGCATCATCTCACCGCGCAGATGGACGACCTGGTAATTTATACAGTCCACTGCTGGATACTAGTCTACATCCTCGCCATCGCCAGCCAGAAGCACGCGCTCACTAGTGCAGACGGGTGGAAGGTGCATCATCTCACGGCGCAGATGGACGACCTGGTAATTTATACAGTCCACTGCTGGATACACGTCCACATCCTCGCCATCGCCAGCCAGAAGCACGCGCTCACTAGTGCAGACGGGTGGAAGGTGCACCATCTAACTGCGCAGATGGACGACCTGGTAATTTATACAGTCCACTGCTGGATACTAGTCCCCAAGACTATAGTCCACATCCTCGCCATCGCCAGCCAGAAACACGCCCTGACTAGTGCAGACGGGTGGAAGGTGCACCATCTCACCGCGCAGATGGACGACCTGGTGACGACCTGGTAATTTATACAGTCCACTGCTGGATACTAGTCCCCAAGACTATAGTCCACATCCTCGCCATCGCCAGCCAGAAACACGCCCTGACTAGTGCAGACGGGTGGAAGGTGCACCATCTCACCGCGCAGATGGACGACCTGGTAATTTATACAGTCCACTGCTGGATACTAGTCCACATCCTCGCCATCGCCAGCCAGAAGCACGCGCTCACTAGTGCTGACGGGTGGAAGGTGCATCATCTCACTGCGCAGATGGACGACCTGGTAACGCATTAGCCCACATACAGCCCACTGCTGGACACTAGTCCACAGACAAGCCAGAAGCACGCGCTCACCAGTGCAGACGGGTGGAAGGTGCACCATCTCACCGCGCAGATGGACGACCTGGTAATTTATACAGTCCACTGCTGGATACAAGTCAACATCCTCGCCATCGCCAGCCAGAAGCACGCCCTGACTAGTGCAGACGGGTGGAAGGTGCACCATCTCACTGCGCAGATGGACGACCTGGTAACGCATCATCAGCATCTGATATTACTCCACTGCTGAACATATCATCCAGATTTTCCGGAAAATTCTGCGAAGTTACTCGCTCTGTTTTGACTCAGCGACCCGCTACATAGCACGTTCTGTACAGCTACTACCCATTTCACAGAAAGGGAATATAAATCGCGGCGGTTCCATGAGTGGGAGGGACAAAGCATGGTCGCCTGGTGTATGTAAGAGCCTTAGTGCGAGTGAGAAAGCATGACCTCGCCATTTATATTCCCTTGCTTTTGTGAAACTGGTAATACTCCCCGTCTAATAGCATCGGTCCTCAGCGTATCACTGAAACCTACACTATTTTTTGTTGACATATTTCTACCATAACCCAGGCGAATTATCTTGCTTAGAAGCGCTCCTGTACATATAGCCATTACTCAAAATCAACTGTCTAATTTGTCCTTATTTCGTCAACAGGTGTTACTAGAAACAGATGTGGGCAACCAGCTGAACTCAATACTGAAGACGGTGGAGGGCGCCGGAAGTAAGGCGCTCACTGCGCTACAACCGCACACGCACAATGTTCTAGAACTTATCAAGGTATGTGTGGAATAACATTCCATAAAAACCCTGACAATTTTTATTGTATCTTCTCTTAGGTTTACACTAAGCCGTGTCTCCTGTGACCTATGCAACGAAGCTACAGGCCACAATTCTGCAGGCGAAATTCGATGAACATTGCGTAGCCTGTTAGCCATTATGATCCCATTACTAAATCGGGCACTGCTCGTGTGTTTCCAAACAAAACACAGATCATCATTATACATTGCGACGTGGCCATTCATATTTCTATAATGACGCCGCAATTTATATTGATGATTCGAGTATGGTTTTGTATTTTGTTTGAAAAAAATAAATGAGCAGGAAACATGCCTTTTTACATTACAACATTTGTTGAGCGTCACACAAATTAACGTGTTATTTTTTAATTCACAGGGCAACATACAAAGGAGTAAAATAGTCTGCGAGGGCATCCAAGAGGCGCGCGAAGACATTCTACGAGTGTTCACGCACAGAAACTTCGTGTCGGACATCCTCACGCGGCAAGCCGACAAGCGCTGCTTCCGCAAACACCGCTCGCAGTCATAGCAGACGGCCTCCGCATAGCAGCCGGCCCAGAAACCTGGCAAGAAACCCAGGGACAAGCAGAAGCCCAAGGAGAAAAGCCCTCAGCCCTGTTGCTCTAAATCACTCAAATAGAGGATAAATGAACCGACAAGCCGGGTAACGGTGCTCCAGGAAAAGCGCAGTCGTAGACACTAGATACCCAGGGAAAACGGGGAAATTCTTGGCGAAACTAGAAGGAAGGAGTAAAAGGCGTCAATGCTGTTCGAAGTCACTAAATTAGAACTAAGAGGATAATAGATGAGATACAGGTTTTTTATTGATGGTTTCTCTGGATTGCAGTATTAGTGAATGGGACGACTTTTAGTTGATGTGGTGATTTTAGTGCTTTTTTAGGTATCTGAACTTTTCTAAGACTCTAAAAAGAGATGTAAGGGCTTTACTGTAACAGTTTGACGATCTCTGTTATGATGCCAAGCTTGTAATATGTGTGAATTGTCACAGTATAGTCCCTTCTAGGTAAGTGATTTGTAAATATGTACATTTACGTAATGAGAATTTTTAAAGAAGATTAATTCTAGAAGAATCCCGTGAATGCGTTGTGTTTAATTGGTGATTTATTTTAATAATTAAAATACATTATTTTTCTAAGACATAAGTTGTTTTTACTAAACCAATTACGGCATAAGAATACTGAATCCATGCAACAGTCAGTGATGCAATGAAAGAGTCTCGTCGTCCAAGATGAAGGTGGCATGTATCATGCTTAAGCTGTAACTACGTGTTTTATTAACGAAAGGGATTACAAATTGCGGCCAAAGATCATGCTTTCTCACTTACAAGGCTCTTGCATTGCATACACTGCTTCTCCCCTCCCACTAACGGAACCGCCGCGACGCCATTTATGATCCCATTCTTTATTGAAACAGGTAGTACACAGGGCCAAGCTTTTATATTACTAGGGCAGGGCAACCAATCATCATGATAGGAAGCGGCCCAAACTAAAGTACAGAAGACCCCGCTGCTCGCTCTCGCTTTGCTACAACACACAACCAAGACTCGGTCAATCTTAGTAGTTTTTACAGTAGGAACTTGGCAACACTACTCATAAAAAAAAAACAAAGTCAAAAAACTATATTCTAACCTCAAAACGTGTATTTTGTTTTATTTCTGTGAAAAATCTTTATAATTAACAATAAATTGTTAATCTAATAAAACAGTTACAATGGCTAGTAGCAGACTGGAAAGGATTGGGACGATATTTACAAGGTAAGAAATATATTTCGCAGAAAGTTGCAGGCAAACAGGCAACCTATATTTTCATGCATTATTTTCTTCTATTTTTAAAGTAAAAGAACCTAATTTTCTCCCCCGCGATTGGCTAAAATGTGGCGCGAAAACATTTCTTCCATTTTCATTTGATGGCGGGAAAAAATCAAAATTCTTTGCATTCATTCAATAGTTCAAGTTGCAAGACGGAAAGTTTATTTAGAAATAGTGAAAACATTTATTTGAAAGCTCTTGCAAACATGTCTGAGGTAAAGAAAACACCAAAATCTAAATTTGCAAATGAAATGAGTGAGTTCTTAAATGAATCCCAGCTTGAGAAAAGTGCACCAAAGAAGAGAGCACAGAAGCGGCAGAAAAACACTAATGATGAAGATGATGGGGATCTTTCCAAGTTGATGGAAATGTATCAAGCAAGTACAAGTTCAAAAAAGAAGAAGAATGAAGCAGATTTTGATTCTAAAGAATCAAAACAGAAGATATTAGAAGTTCTTGGCCAGCAAATGGAGTCAAGGTAGAGATTATTTTATTCCATTTGGCTAATTTGCTTTTTCCTTAATTTAATAGTCATATTTCAAATTGTATTATATTTTTAGGAAAACCATGAGTGCAGGTTTCCTGAGCAGCTTATTGGAAGTTATAAACCAGTCGGAGAGTGACTATGAAATGCTAAAAGAAAATGAACAAAAGTTAGAGCACTTTGCAAGTGTAATAATGAAATGCATAAAGCAGACTGGTGCTGCACAGAAGCAGAATCTAAAGGCTTTGAAGGATATTCATGGCATGTTCAAAAAAGAGTAAGTTTCTGTTTCTTATGATTTGTTTACTTTTAAATCATTTAGGGAAGGGCTAATACTAAATGTTTTTTTTTTTCAGGTTTGAGCAAATGGAGTCTACCTACAAGGCTGAAACCAACAAACTAGCTGATGAACTAGAAGCAGACATGAACAGATTGCAGCAGCAGCTTGTAGCAGAGACTAAACGGAAGCAATTTGAAAACCTCCGCAGAACTATTTTTCATGCTATACAGAATGACTTGTAGTGAAATAATTTGTTTAATTTTATGTGGCACTATTGTTTCTTTCTTATTTATAATTTATACTGCAGTCTGTAATTTTAGGTATATTTAAGAATTAATTAGCTAGTAACTTATAATTTTTAATTAAATTGAAGTGAAATATGCATGTATCTTTAAGAAATAAACTTTGAAATTAACAACTTTTATTTTTGTCATATGTAACAGACAGATATTAGGTAAATTCAATAGATAATACCCACCCAACTACCTACACTAGTATCTAAAATGTCCTGAAATACATAAGGATATAAGAAAGTTTTTCAGTTTCTAATAGTGCATATTATTTCACACCTGCAAAGAAAGTAAATATATTTTAAAATAATCTCACTGGTAGAAGCATTTTTGTAATGTAGGAACTACAACTTTGAAACTTAGGTAGGAACTACAACTTACCACAGAATGTTAGTTTGGTCCATCCATTTGCATTTTTGTAATGTACAAACTACAAGTTTTTAACTTAGGAACTACTACTTAGCACAGAAAGTTAATTTGGTTCACCCATTTAATTCATACTTTCATGCTTTATCAGTGCCATATATTTTCTTTCAGAGTGGAAGGGCTCATCACTCGCGGAGCCATGAAGCCCGACGACCGACCGCTCTGGTTCGACGTTTATAAGAAGTTCCCGCCGCTCACAGAACCCAAGTTCGCGCAGCCTAAACCCGAAATTAAACCTATCCGCCAGATTTTATATAACGAAGATGTTGTCAGAGCGTAAGTATGAACCTTTACGTGCATGCATACCTAGCACCTCCTAACAATACCTACGCAGTACGCACTTACCTAGGTGTTAGACTAACTTACCTACCCTACCTACCTACAACCAATCCTACCACAGAATATATAATAGTACTAGGGATCCTACAACGTTCTATGACTATTACGTTAAATTTTTTCTGCTCTGACCTTATCTTTTTTTAATTTTGTCTTCAGGAAATTCAATTCCCAGGGACATGGTTTTGGAGCCATCAACATGCTGAACCCGACTGGCGAAGCACCGATCAAGAAATTAGTGAACAGATACGAGAAGCTGAAATCCGAGGGAGTTCCTGAGAGCGAGCTTGTTCAAAAGTCTGTCGAAGCTGAGGGTCTTGAGAGGCAGCAACTGAGGCAGGAGAGACAAGACAAGGCGGAGACTCTAAGACCAAAGAATCCTGAATCCGCCACAGCGCAAGTTTTGGCTGAGGCAGATTTGAAGAATATTTTTAAAGACCAATAGATATTAACTATATGTTTAGTTTTAGTTTAGATTAATTAAATTGTTGTTATTAATAACTTTGTTTTCATTAATGCGAAATCGTCATCCGGTCCGGTGTAGTTCCGTTTCCTTAGAGTGTGGTGTTTCATTCACGAAATAGATAATATTTTGAGTCACGCATGTTTGCCCTACACACAGGTACCTCGACCTGCTTAATCAGAATCGCCATATCTTATCTTCTGAAGATAAGCTGCTATGAACACACCTATTGCTTCAGTATTCCGAGCATAGTGAGTGCGTCATTTTGCGAAAATAAATTGTTTTCTAACCAGTTTTAATTGAAAAACGTGGTGAAAGTGCATCAAAATGGCCAAGTCAAGATCTTTGTGGTTCTATCTTGCTGTTATCCTGGGTAAGTACCTACCGTAATTTAATGGCGTAAATAAGGTCTGCAAACAAAGGCAACCTACTCACTACTTATCAATTAATGTGTACTTACCTAGTTATTTAGTTACACCTACTGTCTTTATTAGTTTTATCTAGGTAGTACTTACATGCATAGGTACCTATCCCTGCTTGCCATACACAAATGGAAAACTTACGAAATATTCTACCGCAGGCAGGATTTGAGCCTGTCTTTTCTATACTGGAATCTAGCTACATAGTAGGTAAGATCGCTTAAGTGAGAGTTCCCGTTTTTTCCCGAGTTTGGCCCCGCCTTGGAAACGAATCTTTAGGCTATTCTTTCGCTATTCCGAGCCGGGGCCTTGCTACTTAAAAAAATGGCAGCCATTTCAAACTTTTTATTGGCAAAATTTTGTTATTTTGTAATAACTCAAAACTGGTAAGTGCTATAAATGAACATTGTATAGAAGAAATGTTACGCAAATTTCTGCACAACCTGCTCTAATAACTTTTGATAATCTAATAGTTTGCGAAAAACGCTTTAATACAAGCAGTTTTTCTAAAACTCACCAAATCTAAATATGAATTAAGTAGTGAAGTTGGATTAAGAATTACTTACTGTGTGGGTAGACCTTGCTACGGTATCCTGACTGATACTTAATAACAAGCTTTCTGCCCAGAGGTTTTACCCGCTAATATAATTTCAAGTAAACAAGCAAATTTTTTGCCAATTTACACCCTGAGTTTTACCACCTTATGAGATGATTTTCTTAAATTCCTTTCCTGGTGTTAATTCACCCAACAAAATAATTTGCGCAAAATTTCAAGAACCTAGGTCCAGTGGTATTGCCTGTGCATAGATTTACAATTTGTAAAAAAATTAAATTTGTTGTAGTTGCCACATTTTCATTTTTTGCAATCCCTGAGGCTGTTCTATAATAGTTCTGACCCAAGGTCCTGTTAGGATAGCAAAAGAAGCAAAATGTGGCAACAACGAACAAACTCTACTTTTTCATACAAATTGTATACCACGCACAGGCAATACTACTGACCTAGGACCCTGAAATTTTGCATAGAGGTTATTTGAATAATCTTAATTAATATCAAGAAAGGATTTCAAAAAATTCATCACCTAAGAAGGTAAAACAGAGGACGAAAATTTGTATAAAATTAACTTGTTTACTTCAAAATATATCAGCGGGTAAAACCGCTGGGCGGAAAGCTTGTTACTAAATATCAGGCAGGATATTGTAGCATGGTCTACCCACACAGCGAGTGACTCTTAATCCCCAACTTCACTACTTACTTTATACTTTCGAATTTGTGAGTTTTCAGCAAAAACTGCCATGTTGTGCTACGTTTTTCTCGCAAACTATTGGATTATGAAAAAGTTATTGATAACATTCATATGCAGAAATTTACGCTTAACATATCTTCCATACAATAGTTATTTGTAGCTCTTACCATTTTTGAATTATTACAAAATAACAAAATTTTGCCCAGTGAAACAATTTTGAAACGGTTGCCATTTTTTTTTTGTAAGTAGGCCAGCAAAGTCCCGGTTCGGCATAGGTAAAGAATAGCCTAAAGATTAGTTTCCAAAGCGAAACCGACCTGGAACACGCACGGGAACTCCCAAAATTTTTTTGTATAGAAATTCTAACCTACTAACACCTCTTCCATCTAGGCTACCGAGGCTAGGCTAAATCTTAGTCTGCGAAATTAAGCAAGACGCGTGACAGGGATAGTTTTAAGTCTAATTCTACTAGTAAAAGGAATGGAACCTGTCATCATTTATTATCAATAGCCACTATTCCTGTTGGATATGGTCGCCCTTTATTGCGTCTTTCGTGTATGCTCTGTACTACAAGAAAAAAACTAATATGATATATTATGCCCAAGACAGTGAGGTTGAAAACTTGTAATGTTGCTTTACCTACAGTGTATTTTGAAATTTTACTTGTTTCTATTTCAGTGATTCTGAGCACTCTGGCACATGAGGCTGAAGCCAGAAGAAAAATCCTCAGAGGAAGGAGGGTGATGACCAGGACATATAAACGTAAGTTGAATAGTTGATTGTCTAGTAATATTCATAAGCATTGCAGCTTTGTGAGTAAAACTTGCAGTGCTAAGTTTATCCCCATAACATAAGTGGCGATTCTCGCGTACGCATTCCTTGACTAAGAGTAACATTGCCTTTCTTGATGGTTACAGGAGGTCTCGCCGTGCCAGCGTGGGCGATCAGTCTGATGGCTGGTATCGGGATGCTAGTGATCGGCGGCTTGCTGTACGGGGTCATGAGGAAACTCGTCATCTCCGCGGAAACGGGATCGCTCAACACGTATCAGCCGGCATTACAGAACGAAGATGTTTAAAGTTCTCCAAGATGTTGTAATTGTAATTTTAAGGTTTGGTCCGATTCAGCGATTTATGTCACTTTTTGCCACGGTGTGCCTTTCTGATAATTTTATGTCACTTTTTATTGCCAATGGAACAGAAGAGTTACAATGCAGTGTTCTTTCTGCTAGTGATGTAATGGATTGTCACTTTAACTAAGAACTAAGGAAGGCAGAATCGAGGCCGTTTTCTATGTTAATATTTTGTTTTTAAGAGTTTATAATACCACCTATTTTTTGTTAATAAATTAAACGCTAAGTGACGACATAATTATTTTTATTCTTAAATACAATTTCCGATGGATTGTTACATGAAATTCATTAAAATGTCACTTAGGAAGTCGAAGAGAATGTAATTTTGAAGCCGAACGTCTGGAGACCTACGCTGCGTCGAGCTGATCACAGAGCGTAGCTCAGCTTATACTGGCTCTTGAGTAAATATTTTCGACGTCCAGCCTAACTTGATCTACGTATGCAGAGATCAGGATACGCTGGACGCAGGAATACTTGCCCAATGACCAACATAAGCTGGCGATGCATTTGCCCTAAATCTAGAATTCTCTACGGTGATACTTGTCGGGATCGAAGTAGGAGGTGACGACGACGCGGTTGCTGAACTTGCGTCCGGTGAGCGTCTGCTGCGCCTTCTGGCAATCAGCGATACTGTTGAACTCCACGAATACCTGAAAGGGAAAAAAAATGTGGATTAATATGCTTAGCTAAGCATCCTTTATATATTGATGAGATGTAGAAGACGAAACAATACAATGTCTTTTCTGACTGGGATACCCATTTCTTAGTAAAAAATATAGTCCCAAAAAGTGACATGAGATAATTGTCTCTTGTACTATTTATTAGCTACGGAATAAGTTCGCCAGAATCGGCAGCATCGTGTAGTATAAACCAATTTAATTTACTAAGAAATGGGGGAGATGCTGGGAAAGCCATTCATATCTTACCTTTCCACACCCAGGTACTTCAACTCCTTCAATGGGTCTTGGAATCTCTATACTGCGCACGCAACCATACTTGTTACATTCCTCCCTGAAACAGACATACAAGTGATTGATTAAAAATAGTAATTATTGCAAGTTTATAAAATTTTGTTGTAGGTAGGGTATCTTATGTGTTGCGTCTTTTACTGCTGGCCATACCTTGTTTGTTTTACCCTTTTACCTATCTACTTGCCTTCCTCACCACACCAAACATGCTTGATGTGCTCAATGAGGATCTTGTATTAGCAGGGAACACCTTTGCTCGTTACTTGGATACCCTAGTAAATTTTACCGGCGCCCGCGATTAGATAGGGTAATAAACCTTTTTATTGATCACATTGTTACATGTTATAATTTGAAAGCATACTCACTTGATATCTTCAAGAATATCTTCATATTCTTCTTCGTCGCGCAGCTCGTCAGGCGTGACCATGTTGAGCAGACACAGCACCTCGGTAGGAGGCCCAGCACCAGCCAGCGTCAGACCTGCCACTTGCAGTTGCACTGGCGCCGCTCCTGTCATTGCTACGAGAGAAATAACGATTAATACAAGTATTCAAAAGGAAGAAATTCTACAAAGCGATGTGTTAGTAAAAGCGTTCCGTACCCAACATACCTAGAGTGGAGTTCTTGGCACCGATACTGGCGCGCTGCACTATCAGCTTCTTGTCGCCCAGTTGCATGCCGTTCAGACCGGCGATTGCCTGAAAACATCAATCTACTAAGTATCTACATAATTAGTGTACATATCTGTAATCAAACTTGAAACATTCCTTATGTTGTAAAGTTCTACATGTTTCGTAATTACTTACCTGGTCCGTCATAGAAATGTCGACATATTCAGCAAATGCATAACCTTTGCTGAGTCCAGTAGATGAGTCTTTCACCAAATTGAAGGCCCGCAGTTGTCCAAAGGACATGAGAAGTTCCTTCACCTGTTGCACATTAAAATACGTAAGTGCGAGTCAACAGACAACACATGTATTTAAATAAATACTTTTATACACAATAGATAGATATTTTACTTGATCACATTTTCAAAACTTCTTTACAAATTATATTTGTTCCCTTTTAACTTTGGCAAATTGCAGCTTAGATAGTAATGAATGTTATCTGACCTGTGTCTAGCCGCATGTTAGAATCAGATGTGAATGGAGGAGACTTGCCTTGAGGTGCCGACGTCTCGTTCAAGTACAAGACGTAAGGTGAGAATGAGAGACAACAGTGACACGCGGGCCGCGAATGTGCCAAATCTATGCTAGGGAGGGGCAGAAAGCAAACTATCAGTGAGTTGTTTCAAATTATCGAGCGTGCGTATAACAGCGCACGCTCGCGCGGCATTGGGTACCTGAAAATACCTGAAACGGATCAAAAAACGACGCGTCTCACTGCGCTGGCTGCACCGAAGCCCTGTCAACTGTTGAATCTCGCCTGAAATGTTGCGCCTCCAAGGCCTAAGTACCTACGGGGAACTGGCTAAAGAAATGTCGTACACCGTGTACACCTAGCTGCGGTCTTTACCTAGAAATGCCACCTTTGTACACTATTTAGGTATTTTACAAAAACAAGTATCAGATGGATTGTGTTATGAAAACTTTTTGCAAAAAACATGATGATATAAAAGTTGTACAAAGGTGGATAGATGGAAGTACTGCAGTGTAATTGCAACTGAATAAATAAGTTGTATGGTGTTGCTTGCTTTGCCTGTATATGGGATGCTAGAAATACAAAAAATATTTGCTGTTTTATGGATATAATGTGAAGTCTGGGTACTGACCTGGAAACAATAATTTTGCAAAATCAAAACCAGATTTACAGAATATCAAAAATTCTAAATACTAGGTTTGACACACAAACATTAGAACTTCATGTAGCACTTGCTTTCAAGAAAAGTATGTGCTCAATGTTTGTGAAAAGCATTGGGGATTTGGCAATATTTTGTTGTTGATAAGATAAATTTTAAATGAAAGAGAAACTACTCATGAAACAATGTCTATAGAACAATTTAGTTTGGGCTTTTTGGTAAGTAAAGACTGTAAGCAAACCTAGCAACCAACAAATCAAGTTCTAATATAATAATTAATAAAATCTGTACAATGTTTCATGAGTATAAGTAGTTTCACCGTACAATACTGCTTGTTTCAAATGGTCATCATAACAGTTACCATCAAGGTTTTGAATCTGAATCTAAATCTCAAATACAAGATAATCACATTAGATTACTGAATATCTGAATCAAGCAATTGGTATTATTTTTATTTATAAAACTATGACTAGCAATGAAAATGAGTTCACTTACTTGATCCTCGTTTAGGTAATTGGGTAAACCCCCAATAAATATTTTGTGAGGAGAATCTGGAACTACTGTGCTAATTACTCCAGCTGAAATAAATATAATTACATTAGTATGGGTTGGTATGGAGAACTAGAATAATACGAAGAAAGATAAAGAATGTAATTACCAGGCACATTGATAGATGGGTTTTCTGTGCCAGGCATGGGTTGGTAGTCATGCGGACGTCGAATCTTCAAACTCTGTCCTTTGAAGTTAATCCCGTCAAAAGCCATAGCCTGTGTGGTCTCATCAATGGACCGGAACTCAAGGAATGCAAAGTTTTTGTCCAAATTGATCTGGCAGGCCAGGACCGGGTTGCCGGCAGCCTGCGCCAGACCGGACAAGTGCATTTGTTGGTTGAAGAACTCCATAGTTTCTTCTTCAGTCACTCCAAACGGTATATTGCCGACGTACAATCTACGAGCTTGGCGTGTAATAGTGGATCCGACAACCGGCACCGCGGCCTGTGGCGTGTCGGCGACGATGTTTGCGGGGATCTGACCCGCGGCCTGCATGGCCTTATACTGCAGCGGCGTAATGTGTTCGAAGCCTGGCGGCGGAACATCCCAGTAAAGCGAGGGCTTGCGTCTGCGAGACCTCTTCGACGGCGACCTGGATTTACTCCTCTTCTTTTCCCTCGGAGGGCGAGGTTGTTCACCTCGTTCGCCTCTCGAACGAGATCTTGACCGCCTTCGTTCTCTGTCTCTGGAACGAGATCTGCGTCGGCGGTCTGGAAATGTATTGACACGAAATTTAACTCCAATAATGCTGGGACAAAGAGTAATTGAATGTAAAAATTAAGAAGAGATCGTACTTACCCTTGTCTTCACCCATTTCACTTTATTTATCTTACAATTTACACGAAACGCAGCTAGGAAAAACGAAAATACCACAACCAAGATGGCGTCGACGTACAAGCCGCCTGCCGCAGCCGCATAGATTATTGCGCTTGTATGTCGTGAAAAAAGAGTTTACTAAAAAAACAGTATGTATCAGCGCTATACAAATCTCACATCTGTGCCGCTATCCTTTATTATTGGTCATTGCAAATTGTTTTCCTAATAAACGCATTTTTGACAGTTGCGCTTAAAACGTACACTGCGAATAATTTATATTTTTAAAATAAATTAGTCTTTTAAGCCAGGTATTCATTAGGGACAAAATCCCTGATACTTTGTATCATAGACAATGTTTATGGACAATGTCCCGAATGTGTACGCTACACATTGTTAAACACGTCCACATTAAATTCTTGATACTTTGTGTCATTACAAAGTTTAAATAAATACGCCTTTACAAATAAATTGCTGGTTCAGAAATAAAATTAATTTAAAATTCTTAGACGCTTCAAACGAATGCTTCAACAGTTTGTTTATAATTTAATCATATTCTAAAATACGTTTAGGAAATGACATTCACAGATCTAGTTTTGCTTAAAATTGTTATCAAGATGTTTTGAACGCAGCTGTCAAACTATAAGAAGGCTAAAATAAAAAGCCTCTAATCTAAAATGATTAGTTGCACAAAGATAGTGAACATAATTTAGACTCATTATAGTTTTCAAAGTGAAAGTTTCGAAGAGTCGTCGACTCGCCGTTTTACTAAATAAAATAATTTATTAGGTATCAATCAATGAAACGGTGGTGCCAGATGGTATTTAGTAATATTATAAACCAACTGTGATATTTACAATGGTAAGTTTCATTTAATATCTTTACTTGATTATTTATTTCATTTATATTGCATCCGGCTGAATGTTGGCTCAACGTTTTTGTATCCTGCTCATTATTTATTGATGCAATTTACTTATTTATTTTATTTTAGGATAACACACGAGGAAACGGATCTATAAAACATAGGACATCCCAGAATGTAGTCAGAAACAATGAATATGAACAAATAAAATCTGTTGATGAAAAACCAATTAAAGATGTGGTTACTGACTCTAAGACCATAGGGCTGGTGTTCCTATCTTTATTACTAGATCTTTTGGCCTTTACTATGATCCTTCCGCTGTTTCCATCTCTGTTAGACTATTATGACAGAGAGGAAGGCAAAGGGAATGGTCTGTATGCATCCCTGCTGAGAGGTGTGCAGGGCTTCCAGAGGCTGACAGGAGCACCAGACCAGTTCGCGTCAGTGCTGTTCGGTGGCGCACTTGGCTCCATGTACAGCTTTTTACAATTCCTGACCAGTCCTATTGCTGGAAGCCTGTCAGATGCTTATGGTAGAAAGCCTATGCTTTTGATTTGTTTGGTAAGTAATTTTTCGAAAATAATATTTATTTATTTAAAATGCTGACACAACTGTTGATTTTCTATGTAGATTAATGATCTAGTATTTTTTATAATGGAGCTATTGACCTGAATTCTATGTAAGTACTTATCAATAGCATCTTATCATATTTTTGGCTAGATATCTTATGCTTGACATATCAAGATAATTTAGTCTTGTTTATCTGTATGAACAAGATGTAACAGAAAAACCAAAATACAGGAATCTTATACAATATAAATATGCTAATGCTGAGTAGTATTATCCTTTATTTTATTACCTATATGATGTAATTTTAACAAAACCTCTCAAACCTATTAAAAAATTATTAAAAAGAAATAGGTATAGAACCAAATTTATTCCTTCTGGTACTGATAATGAATTTAAAGTGGGTACCTAGTTTAATGTTTATGTTTAAAGATACACTCATAAAAGATAAGTACATGCACTCTGAAATAATGCTCATTGCTTTTGATTCTAACAGCACAATTCCTAAGCTATTTTTAGCATTAATACTGAAAGGCAAAAGAAACAAGATGATGTATTGATTAATTTAGTCACTTTCGGGAAAAAAGAAGGATTAGGTTTCTAATCTCTATCTATTACACATTTTAAATTAAAGAATTTGATACACTTAATTACCTAAAATGAACAGGAAGTGTCCTGTTAGAATTGAGGCTTGCCTGCAGAGTTTCAATAATTTCAAAATAAAAGTGATCTAAAGTTCTATAGCAATACTAGTTCATAAAACTGAACAACTTTCTACAAAGAGTACATGTCGAAAAATTTGTTTTACATAGTTGTCTTTGTTTTCCAGTCCGGAATAGCGTTATCGCACGCACTATGGGGGTACGCGCGAACCTTCAGCATGTTCGTGTTGGCGCGTTTCGTCGGCGGACTGAGCAAGGCCAATGTCAGCCTTTGCATGGCCATCGTCACCGACGCCTCTAACGAGAAGAACAGGGCTCGAGGGATGGTCAGTATAGTCAAAGAATACTAACTACACATGTAGTCTCCTGTAACCTGCAGTATGTTGGTTCGTCGGCGGACTGAGCAAGGCCAATGTCAGCCTTTGCATGGCCATCGTCACCGACGCCTCTAACGAGAAGAACAGGGCTCGAGGGATGGTCAGTATAGTCTCCTGTAACATGCAGTATGTTGGTTCGTCGGCGGACTGAGCAAGGCCAATGTCAGCCTCTGCATGGCCATCGTCACCGACGCCTCTAACGAGAAGAACAGGGCTCGAGGGATGGTCAGTATAGTCAAAGAATACTAACTATACATGTAGTCTGCTATAACCTACAAACATGTTGGTTCGTCGGCGGACTGAGCAAGGCCAATGTCAGCCTTTGCATGGCCATCGTCACCGACGCCTCTAACGAGAAGAACAGGGCCCGAGGGATGGTCAGTTTAAGAATACTAACTATACATGTAGTCTCCTGTAACCTGCAGCGTGTTGGTTCGTCGGCGGCCTGAGCAAGGCCAATGTCAGCCGTTGCATGGCCATCGTCACCGACGCTACTAATGAGAAGAACAGTGTCGAGGCATAGGCAATAGACTCCCAAACTCCCAGGTTTTTTTAGGCCGTCAAAGGCGTGCCAGTGGTCGGCTGCCTAACGAAGCTCTGCGCGCTCGCTCGTGACGAATTGAAACAACTTGCTAGCAAGCAAACCACGTATACTTCGTCAGTAGCATGAAAACCCGCTCATCATTCGCGATTCTCATGCATGCTTGATTTGTTTATATCTATCGCATGAAAAGACTCGTTAGCTACGCTCACGATACGTATGCGTGCGTAATTTCTGCAAAACATATTTTGTTTGTGATATTTTATATACAAGGTGTTCCAATGTAAATACATTAAATTGGAGACGTTGTGTAGGCCATCGTACCGAATAATTTTCATTATAGCTGTTAATAAAACCCTGTTTAGAAGTAATTAGCAACTTAAATTTGTTAAATTTAATTATACACATTAGAACGGAGCTTTATTGAATATGACCTTATTTATGTCATGTTGCCGTCTTGAAAACTTTTGAAATTACCGCCACAACTGTTGCCAAGCCAACGGTTTTATGGTAATTTAGCTGCCAAGGCAACAGTTGTGGCGTAGACCAAGGTCAAATGTCATGTTCGTCAAAAACTGACACTACAGACTCTACTGGGTTCTCTGATTGGCCCTTTGTCTTTGCGTCTCTATGGGTGCTCTAAGTCAAAAGAAGTTTTTAGTTTGAGGCGGCAATAAAATAAAGTTGACTCATAGAAAGAGATCTTTTATCTTAAGTTTTCGTTTAAATTTAAAACATAGACATAGACAACCTATGTTCCAAACTTTTTCGAAGATTCAAATCCAACAAGTTAAAAATGCAAGGTTGCAATCTTGGATAAGGGGTAATACATAATGGGCGTAGTAAATGTAGGCATTTACTTTGTATGAAAATTTCAACTTCTTAATTGTTAAGAATTCGAACTTGGTGCCATAATGGAAATTGTTCAGTACAATGGTCTACACAACGTCTCCAATTTAATGTATTTCCATTTGAACACCTTGTATGTACTTATTATACTTCAGGTAGATCGGTTCCGGTTGCTATATCTTTTCGTCATTAGTATTTTAAAAAAGCGGCCAAGAGCGTGTCAGACACGCCCACAAATAGGGTTTCGTAGTCAACGTTTAAATATCAGGTTATCAGCATTACAAAGTTAATTTTGTTGCTGGTTTGTTTGCAGCTGTATGATTACCAACCGCAAATAGAAAAACTTTTTTTATTCTGAAATCTTTAGTGGTACAGTATCCGTTTTAGTTTTCGTGGTAACTTCAAATTGAGAAGTATATTCCATATTTTTTTTCAAATTTTTAGCGTTTATACTTTAGGAGTTACAGCTGGAACAAATTATGGCTCAAAAACGCCCCTTTTAAAAGCAAATATCTCGAGACAGAAACATTTTAGTGACTTTCTCTTAAAAAAACCTCCCCTTTTAAAAGACCTATTCAACGATACCCTACTCAATATTACAGTAGAAAAAAAAATTTTTTGCCCCCCTTTCACTTGTATGGAAATCCAAAAAATAATCAAAATAATTTTTTTCTCAACATTTCTAAATTTGGGTCAAGACGATCTATCTTCGCACCAAAATTGATGACGATAGCTCTAAAACTGACGGAGTTATGAGGGCGCGGCATAGCATACAGACACAGACAGACAGACAGACTTGACGAAACTATAAGGGTTTCTAGTAGACTACGAAACCCTAAAAAACATGCAAGACTCTCCGTCGTAAATAGTCTTGTTCTTATAGCTGGCTAAACGATGCGCAAATTTAATCAATATCCTTTTAATTACCTGTTTTGTTCAAGAAACAATTTCCCTGAACACGTAACTACTCACTGAAGCAAGGCCAATACAAATAATTAGCCTTTTCCTTCTAATTGAACAAGTGTTCTGCCGATCAACGGATACCTAGCTATTTCTAGATGTAGAGTTTTTAACTCATGTTTTATTAATGTCTCGTATTGTTAGCGTCTTACTGATAACATGTGTACCAAATAACCGTACATATATCACGCCTTTATCCCATGCGGGGTAGGCAGAGCGTTAACGGCAATTTACACCACGTCAAAGATTGAGAGTGTGTAGGTACCTATCATTATATTGAAAAGTACCTAATCACTTGCAATAAAATGCCATGACTGTTCTGTGTTCGTGTATGAGCCATAGATATCACGAATTCGTCATAAACACTGTCATTCATAATTACAGTACAACAGCGTTTGCCTGCAAGTATGTTTTAATGACCTCATATACAAAAGGCCAAATTATTATATGAATAACCTAATGAAGCCTGGTGCCCTAACCGTGAGACATGTGTAGGTATAGACCATTCGCAATCATAGTGTCATGAAATGACATGACCAGCCTAAGCGGGAGGCCAAGTTACACTGGTCGTAATACTTAGGTAGATACCCGCTCCTCCCGCTTAGGCTGGTCATGACACTATGATTTTGAATGGACTATATTGTGCCGGCGCCTTATCTTTATTCTTCATCGTGTCAGCAGAACATTCATAAATATTTTTTGAAGGCCAATATTTGGCATTCTTTTATTAATTCTGTGCCTTTGTACTTTCAGGCGCTCATTGGCCTGGCATTCTCAATAGGGTTCATAGCGGGGCCGTTAGCAGGAGCCTGGTTCGCGAAGACCAATGACCCTTCAGTGGGGGCGTGGGGGGAAAGAGCGGCTTTTTATGCCCTGGGGCTGTCCCTGGCGAATATACTCTTGGTCACTTTCTGCATACCAGAGACACTGCACAAGGTAACGGCTTTAATCTTAAAATAAACGATGGGATTCTGGATATTGTGTATAACATCCATATCTACATCTAGTTACTTCCTAATACGGGTACTATCCTTTTCACAAAAGAAAGGAAATATAAATGGCGGCCGGAGGTCATGCTTTCGCACTCGCACTAAGGCTCGTACTCTTACATACACCAGGCGTCCATGCTTTCTTCCTCCCACTTATGGAACCGCCGCCATTTATATTCCCTTTTTTTTGTGAAACGGGTACTAATAGAAATCTGTTTTCAAAATTATTATTTTTTACGACTAATAATCTGCCCAACTTAAAAAAGAAACATTTGTTTAACTTTTTGTGCGATAGCGTACATTATCGAGAATAATTGGCCATACCTACATACCTAACATTATGCCGTGGAAAGTTCTTATATCTAAGTGTTGGGTGATATTGTAGCACATTTTCTTACACTTTTACATTATTTCTAAAATTTGTAATAGACGTAGTGGTAAAATTTATTCTGGATTCTTTAAGTGGTACAATTTTTTTTTTCAGGACAAAAGAGCACCTCTATCGCTCTCTCTATCTAAAGCAGTGGACTTTGTCTCCCCTTGGCATCTTCTCAACTTCACTGCAGTTAAAAAGCTTTCCAAACACCAGAACAAAATATTGTCTAAGCTGGGGTTGATCTATTTTCTATATTTATTTATTTATTCGGGATTAGAATTTACTATAACATTCCTAACGCATCACGCTTTCGAGTATACGGCCATGCAGCAGGGGAAAATGTTCCTAGTCATTGGTAAGTATTATTTTTAATATAAGCTACTGACAACATAACATACTAGAAGAAGAAGAACAGCATAAGCTACTACCGAGTTCTACTTTTCTTACTAAATTCTAAGCTCGATGTAATTTCATTGTCAGTTAAAATTACGTTATTTCAGTACCTACACACAGTCATCTGCTTTCGCTATTTCATAAACTTTCAAGAACACATCACCGTAACCAAATCGTAACATAATATTTATGTATTGTTTTAATTTTTTTACTTGCTATTTTACATAAATATCGACTGTTCTTCGAATTAACTAAACGTCTCTATGTCCAATTGTTTTACTTTACTTTCCATGTTCTGTGTTACCTAATTAACAAGTGGCGCGTAAATGATATCATCTACGGTCTTACTAGGTATTTCTAAAACTTGTAGTAGGCACCTAAGAGAAATTGTCTTAGTTAGGTAAGATAAGATTTGAATCCTAACATGGAATACTAAACATGCATGCCTACCTTACTTTACCCTACTTTTTTTTTTCACCTTACCGAAGGCATATCATTAGTATGCCATTTGTAACCAAAAAAGTTAATATCAATATTTAGTGTTTGATTAAAACACCACGGTATTCGAAATAAATATCTTGTTGAAAAGTTTATACAAAATAGTAAACATTTGCATATCATTAGGTTTGATTTTGTCGAAAAGTAAAAGCGTGGTTCTTCGTAGGTCGTAGGATCATATCATGCATGCTCGTTTGTATTTTCAGTTACCGTATCTTTATGTTTTACGTTTCAGGTTTGATAATGGCAGTCCTGCAGGGCGGCGCAGCGCGGCGGCTGGGCGCGCGCGGGGCGGAGTGCGCAGCGCGGGGATCCCTGGCGCTCACCTCCCCGTCGTTCCTCTGCGTTGCACTCGCCGCTTTGCACAGTCCTCCGATGTTGTCACGGCTAGCGTGGCTGTGGACGGGACTAGTTCTCTATGCCTTGTGTAAGTCACTCATAGTCCATCTGTACTATACCCATTATCACATAAGCTACAATACAACTAGGGGATCCCTGGCGCTCGCCTCCCCCTCGTTCCTCTGCGTTGCACTCGCCGCTTTGCACAGCCCGCCGATGTTGTCACGGCTAGCGTGGCTGTGGACGGGACTAGTTCTCTATGCCTTGTGTAAGTCACACATCATAGTCCATCTGTACTACTATACCTATTATCATAATTATATTATAAGCTACAATACAGCGCGAGGGTCCCTGGCGCTCACCTCTCCCTCGTTCCTCTGCGTTGCACTCGCCGCTTTGCACAGCCCGCCGATGTTGTCGCGGCTAGCGTGGCTGTGGACGGGACTAGTTCTCTATGCCTTGTGTAAGTCACATATCATAGTCCATCTGTACTATACCTATTATCACATATTATAAGCTACAATACAGCGCGGGGAGCCCTGGCGCTCACCTCTTCCTCGTTCCTCTGCGTTGCACTCGCCGCTTTGCACAGCCCGCCGATGTTGTCACGGCTAGCGTGGCTGTGGACGGGCCTGGTTCTCTATGCCTTGTGTAAGTCACATACTATAGACCATCTGTACTATATCTTATTGAGCTTATAACATAGGTATCACATATTATAAGCTACAATACAGCGCGGGAAGCCCTGCCGCTTTGCACAGCCCGCCGATGTTGTCACGGCTAGCGTGGCTGTGGACGGGACTCGTTCTCTATGCCTTGTGTAAGTCACTCATAGTCCATCTGTACTATACCCATTATCACATATTATAAGCTACAATACAGCGCGGGGAGCCCTGGCGCTCACCTCCCCGTCGTTCCTCTGCGTTGCACTCGCCGCTTTGCACAGCCCGCCGATGTTGTCACGGCTAGCGTGGCTGTGGACGGGACTGGTTCTCTATGCCTTGTGTAAGTCACATATCATAGTCTGTACTATACCCATCATCACACATTATAAGCTACAATACAGTGAGGGGATCCCCGTCGTTCCTCTGCGTTGCACTCGCCGCTTTGCACAGCCCACCGATGTTGTCACGACTAGCGTGGCTGTGGACGGGACTAGTTCTCTATGCCTTGTGTAAGTCACAGATCATAGTGCAACTGTACTATACCCATTATGTCATAAGCTACAATACAGCGCGGGGATCTCTGGCGCTCACCTCCCCGTCGTTCCTCTGCGTTGCACTCGCCGCTTTGCACAGCCCACCGATGTTGTCACGGCTAGCGTGGCTGTGGACGGGACTGGTTCTCTATGCCTTGTGTAAGTCACATATCATAGTCTGTACTATACCCATTATCACATATTATAAGCTACAATACAGCGCGGGGATCCCTGGCGCTCACCTCTCCCTCGTTCCTCTGCGTTGCACTCGCCGCTTTGCACAGCCCGCCGATGTTGTCACGGCTAGCGTGGCTGTGGACGGGACTGGTTCTCTATGCCTTGTGTAAGTCACATATCATAGTCCATCTGTACTATAACTATTAGGGGAGAGTTGGCTATATTGTACCCCCTAATTTCTATCTTGTTTTGCGAGAAAACTATTAACGTTATACTTGTGATGTTTTGCTTTTTAGTTAGTTTAGTTAATTAATTCTGATGTGTCGGAATGGTTTTGAAATAAGTCAGTAGTTTCGTCACAAAATAGTTTACAAAAAAGTTGCTATCAGTACGATTTAGAGACCGGTACGTTAATTCGTACCATGAGGTTTTTATATCGTACTTGAAATTACAATACAAATTGTGAAAATAAAATATTGTGCAAATTTCTTAAAAAAGCTATTAGACAAAGGACAATGTTGTATTACCATCTCCACACTTTAAACAACTAACTACACCTCTCAGATCAGAGATCCATTATGTTAGGATTAGAACTGATATATCTTTGTAACAATCCTTTGGTACGATTTAGAAACTACGGATCGGTACGATTTTAAGAACGTTTATTTTACAAAAATATTTTTCATTTCAAAACCTCATGATTGCGTTGGTTCATTAAGTTGTCAAAAGGAAAATAACAAGGAATAATCTGATTAAATTGCAATTTTTAACAGCTTGACGTTCTTTGTAAAACTCTTAGGTTCCACACCTAAAAACAGTAACGGTCAACTAACCTATTTTATTTTATTGAATTTATAGTTTCATTTGTAGTGCTGTCACAAACCGACATAGTTTTTTGGGTGTTGTGAACTATCATTTAATGTTGCCAAAGTAAATAAAAACGTACGTTTAGTGGAAAATGTGTGGGTGGTACGATTAATCTACTGGTACAATATGTCCAACTCTCCCCTATCACATATTATAAGCTACAATACAGCGCGGGGATCCCTGGCGCTCACCTCTCCGTCGTTCCTCTGCGTTGCACTCGCCGCTTTGCACAGCCCGCCGATGTTGTCGCGGCTAGCGTGGCTGTGGACGGGACTGGTTCTCTATGCCTTGTGTAAGTCACATATAGTCCAACTGTACTATACCCATTCATTATCACATATTATAAGCTAAGCTACAATACACCTCCCCGTCGTTCCTCTGCGTTGCACTCGCCGCTTTGCACAGCCCACCGATGTTGTCGCGGCTAGCGTGGCTGTGGACGGGACTGGTTCTCTATGCCTTGTGTAAGTCACATATAGTCCAACTGTACTATACCCATTCATTACATCAGCATACATAAGCTTGAGCACTCACCTCTCCCTCCTCTGCGTTGCACTCGCCGCTTTGCACAGCCCACCGATGTTGTCGCGGCTAGCGTGGCTGTGGACGGGACTAGTTCTTTATGCCTTGTGTAAGTCATATTGTAGCTGTGTAGCTTTTTTGGCTTAGGTCCTTAGGTGCCAATCGATGAAAGAAAATTGTACGCCATAATATTAATATATTATTGAAGACGTAGTTACTGCTGGTTGAGACTCTCCATCTACGGAAACTTCTCAAAATATTGAACAAGTCTATTTATCTTATTTTCTTTTCTATTAAGTATTTCAGCACCAAACTTATCTTAGTTGGAGTACTTTGTTCCACTGCTGGGCAAATGTATAGTCTCGTCTCCTTTTATGTGGGTCTTTTTACTTTTACTTTGCATTACAGCAACGGCTTTCGCGGTATCGTGCATGACTTCGATGGCCGCCGCCCAAGCGCCAGAGGAAGCCCGCGGGGCTGTACTCGGCACGCTACGGTCTTTAGGAGCCCTCGCTCGCGGGCTGGGACCTTTGGTCGCCGCATCTGGTAACTACATCATTTTGTTATGTCATTTAGCCACCTATTTTTTCAATCGTAAACATTTTTCCGCCCTGGAATTTTGTTATATTTCCCCTTTTCATTCTGTCACTTTAACATTTTGCCTCTCTGATATTGTGCCACTATGACATTTTACTAACAAAATTTATTTTTTCTGTCCATGTTGAAACTTACCTACTTAGAAGCCTCAGTCTCAACGCATGACGCGAATGGTGACCGAGTAGAATCTGTGTAACGAAGAGAATACCTATTTATTTTTCAGTATACTGGTGTTTCGGCGCGGCGGTGACATATGCCATAGGTGGGGTGATGCTGGCTGTACCGGCCACCATGATCTACAGACTGAGGACGTGATCGTGACAGCTTTTACACTGTTACATACAATACAAGCAATAACTATTCCAGATCTCTTGTAATATGAGCAATAACTGGCCTATTCCAGATTTCAGGTTAGCGCACATAAAACGTAAAGTAATAAGATCACCTCGTATGTATTTTAAAGGTGCGTTTTCATTTGACAACATTTGTTTCGCGTCAATCACTTGGAATAGGCATATGTTGCCGATATATTATATTGTATCAGATACTAATAAATATGTTAGTTACATACCTATCCTATACAAAAAAGCGCCACTATTTTGTATTGCCCTTTATACAAACCATGCGATACACTCTAAAGTGAGCCGATGCCTGCAGCTTTCAAAGTGCATATTTTTCGGAATTACATGAATTTACGAGGCGATTTGACCCTACGGTTTATGTGCGATAGCCATTCACTAATACATTCCCAGTGACCCAATGTCTATACTTGTTGTGAGAAAATTGATTTATTTATCTAATAACTACAATTAATAAGTTCCATAGTCTCGCCAATGAAAATTTTTATTAAATTAGGGATTGTATTAGTGAAGTAGCAATCCGAGTTACCTATTAAAAGGTACCTCATATTCATTTTATACTTCTTTTTAACACAGTTATTAAGGCCTCAAATTAGAAGCGGGTATTCAAAAAGCAACTCACGCGATATTATTAGCAACATTGTTGTGCAACAAGGTACTGTCGTTGTCACACTCTACTTCTTGCGTAACAAATGTTACCAAGTGAATACCCGCCTCAGTTAAAACTAATCTGTATACCTACAGATTTGTCCCGTTAAATGGTAACTCGATAAATTTTAAACATTTCCACTATTTATTTTATATTAAAAGGTAAGATAGCCAAGAACTCTTTTTTATAAAGTATTAGTCGCCAATACGATCGAAAACTTCTGAACATTTCCACTATGTATTATCTACAACTCTTTATAAAAGTATTAATTTAAGTATTTTATGAAGTTTCTTTTTCAAACGATATTTTATTACGTATTTTTTATACATTTAGCAAGTAAATTATCAAAGTTACTGCAATAACTTCTTGCAAAGTTTTTATGTAACTAATGTATTTTGTAAACTTTCTTGTACAGCAATTTACAACTATTTATAAATCGAATAAATTTACAGTATTATTATCGCAATAAATTGTTTTATTTACTTTCAAACTTCCTGTGATTAGAAATTAACTGGTTATTCAGGACCATTACCTACCTAATAAATAATAATAACAAGTAATAAAAACTCGATTTATAGCGGAAACAAGGTACCTGTTTAACAGCGTGTTCTATAGGTACGTAATTACCTCTACAGTACGCGAACGAGTTCATGACCATGTTGAGGTCGATATCGAGAACTGTTGCCGAACAATTCAGTTCAGACTACTCATAGTTATTAGTTAATGGGTTGTTCCGGGTGAATTCAATTATTTTTGAGTTTTTGTAACACTGTTGTAAGCATCATGTCATGATGATTGGTTAAGCGTTGGGCTACCAGAGGCAATTTTAGGCAATTATATTTATAGTTTGGCCGATTTTTTAGGAGGCGTACGAAGATTAACCAATTTTTGCTTCTGTTTCAATTCTAGTCAATGTCTTTTTAGAAAGCCCAGAATAATAGACCGCTTGATACAAAGCGTTGTTAATAACAATAATAATAAGTTTGTTTTCTACACAAAACACAACAAAAACGACGACAAAATATCGATAACTTTGTGACGCACTTTTTTCCCATCACTCGACTGCGGGCGAATGCGGGTAGGTGGGTAAACGCGGGGCGCGCCGCCCCCGCGCGCCTCCTCATTCCCCGATGGTCAAGAACTCGATCGCGTACTGTAGGGGAGACCGAGGGGAATTGGATCAGAGGGGTGTTGGATCAGCTTTGTTTTCTAGAAAAGTAGAACGGTTAGCGAGCAGACTACAATGCAGGTGTCCTATTTCTGCCCCTTGTTGACCCCTTAGTTAGCGTTCCTGACCTATCGCGCGCCATTTTGTTTTTATTGGATCATCATCAAAAAAATCGACAAAAGTAAGTTTTCTGCTGTTTTTTGACAGTCTAATATTTTGGAGGTGCTTTTATATTTTCATTTAAGATTGATACGATATGAAACCTTACAAATTAAGGATTCAAATGGTACCACTGGTACGTCTTGGTTCTCTGTGGTTTTATCTCAGTTTTTTTTTTCAAACTGGCACGATTTTTCGTACTGAGGGGTGTTGGATCAGACCGATCCAACACACCTCGGTAAAATTTTGTATGGTTAATTTAATAGACGTACGTGAACACTACGCGTGTTGTGCCGGCCGGGTGTAAATTGGAAGCAGGGTTGTTGCGGATGCAGATTTTTTCACATCCGCGGATGCGGATGCGGATGCGGATTTCCGGGGACACACATCCGCGGATGCGGATGCGGATGTGTACAAAAACTTGAGTTTTGGGAGAAAAATTTGGTAGTACGTAGGTGGAGGCATAATTCAGTTCACACAAAAGCAACACTCACTTCACTTGACGTAATTGTTACCTACGTAAACAATTACAACGCAAAAATACAATAATTAAAGCAAAATACTTGATATTAAGAAGAAAACAAACGAGCACGTTAAATCTTGTCACTACACAACACAAAAACAAAAGTGAGGCGCGGGGCTTCCCCGGCGAATAACAGACACCGAAATTAAAATGATTGATTACTTATTGGTCAATTAGCACGAACGCGCGACACGCGCCAATCGCCGGACCCACCTCTTTCTTTTTTGTCCCGACCTGCTTCACATCCGCATTCGCATCAGCTCCGCATCAATTTTTGCGGATGCGGATGCGGATGCGGATGTCTAAATTGATGCGGATGTTCCGCGTATGCGGATGCGGATGCGAATATTCGCAACATCCCTGATTGGAAGCACCCGGACTCGGACTCGGACTCGGACTAGGAGTCCGACTCTCCGACTTTTACTTGCACTTTCGTTTTCACTTTCACTTTTACCAAATTTCAGCTTTCTAGCACTTCAGGTTGTATCCGAACATTTTGATAATCATTAGTGAGTGAGTGTGTCAGTGAGTAAAGAAATCGGCGTTTTTTTAGATATCCATAAATTAAAAAGTATTAAAGCTATGTAATTAAAAATTTGCATGTTTAATAAAGTTACTATCTACAAGATATCCTGAGGACTTGAACGATCTGGTATATCGAAAACTAAAGTTATGAGAGTTCAAAAAACGACTAAGCACTTCGAGGAAAGGTAGTTAATGCCCTCGCGTTCCGCTTGGCTCGTCTTGGAGGGGGCACTACCGTGCCCCTAGATAATTCTTCACACTTAATTATTTGGCCAATTTTTAGTAAATACACTTCAATTTTCAAGTAAGCCTTTATTGGAATGACATTAACATAAAATGATCCAACACCCCTCTGTACCTGATCCATCACCCCTCGGTATGAGGGTGTGCGTTACGCCAGCCAGAAATTGTCGAAATATTTTTTTTTCTCAGCCAATAATTAGTTCTCCTGCTTCTTCAATTGTTCTGCTGATTTTTAAATTTGTATCTCTTAAGGTTTTTTAGTTATTTGACAAAAACAGATTCGGCTGGCGTAACGTTACCCCAGCCAGATGTTTTGATATTGAAATAAATTTTAGGTAGATAATTAGTTCTCTATTAGTACTAAATGTTGCCGCAAAAATTGAATTTGTATCGTGTATGGTTCCGAAGATATTCAGGATCCCGCTGGGGTAACGTTTACGTGTTTGCTGTATCTCCGAAACGGTTTAGCGTATATCTATATATTTTTGTACACAACTGCTATGAATTAGTTGTAATTTGTTTGCTAATAAATGAAATCAAAATAATTAACCGTTAAGAAGTATTTTAATAATTTAAAAAAACACTAAAATGGGTCCTAGCTCTTTCACTATGAGCTCTAAAGAGTTACTTGAAATGTCATTTTGTAGCTTATAACTGCCTTTAAATGTATATAAAGTTTCACTAAAATCCTGTTAGTATTTATTATGTTATAATGGTTTTTAATTCAGTTCTTGCAACGATGCGCTCCGGAGATTTTTATTCGCCATTTTACCGAGCTTCTTGTGGTTTTCATAATAAAATATGATATCAACAATTAGTATTGTAGTTCAATATTCCACCTGTAAAATTTCAGCGTAATACATTTAGTAATTACAGAGATAATTAAAAAAAACACATTAATGAGTGCACGACCACGGCAAACCGACCAAGTATGGATGGTAACAAAAAAGCGGCCGCGTAATACATTATGCTTACCCTTTAAAATTTGTAGCATAATAATGCTACATGTTCGATACAGTCGCGTACAAAATTGAACTTTTGAGCCTTTAGTATAGTATATTAATTATCATTGAATGGATTAAGTTATGTTTTCCAAAACTGTTTAATTCATTACCTTTCTTATTTTAGCTGGTGTGATTAACTGATTAGGTCCAAAACGTAAGTACATTAATATTTATTTGAAATATATTGCCGTAAGTAATTTGCTTTTGACATTTAAAACATTTAGTTACTTAATACAAACACGATCCCGTTACAGTTTTGAAGTAATTTAGATAGAGATGGAAGACTCGGTACGGTACTTTACTTACTTACTTCGCGCTGCATTTGTGTTGGTGTTCTGCACTCTGCCACAGAATACATAATAGTACAGGTACAGAAAACGCACTCCGCCATAGCAATTCAACAAATATAAACCTTTACGCGCGATAATAAAGTACAATTTCCCTCGCGCCGGCTTTGGATGCCTACTTTTATATTAGCCTACTCATTGCGCGCGCAAGCAAAAATGAGCCGAATGGCTGCGCACGAGAGTTCATCTACCGCCGACCGCCTCTGAAGGTCACAGCCGGCGCGCTTGGTAGGGATGCAAATTTCGAGATTTAGATGAAAGTAGGTACCTACGAAAAGTGTACTGGGGTACATTTCTACACCCAAGTAAAACATAAATAAAATGTTTTGTGAAAATCAATGCACAAATATTAAAAACATATTAAAATTGCAAAATTTACGAATGAGGCAGGCAGGTGATTATCTTGTGAAGTAATGCGAACGTCATCGGAGCGCGTGCGGAGCGAGCGGCGCGTGGCAACCATTTGATTAGCCCCTTCGCGGTGGCCGCCGCTTGTACTTGCAACTTTATACCTACGCCGCGGAGTGCACCAGGCCTGACTCTGCACAGTTATGCATCGTGAGACGACATAATTGTAACGACAGTCAATAATTAATATTTATGTCAGCGCTCTTATAACGACAGTCAATAGTTGCGCGAATGTTGCTATAAGAAAAATGTTTAAGTACTTACCTTAATTAAATGTTTGACTCGCACTTGGCCGATTTTTCTTTGTAAGATTATAAGACTTGATACCTTGAGAACCTCTAAATAAAAAATTACAAATTGACATGATATTGTTTTTTTTTTCATTTCTGTACGTCACTGTACTTTACGTTTGAAAATATCCTATTTAATACAAAAGGTACGCTTAATGTACTACGTGGCCGCTTTTTTGTTACCATCTATACTTGGTCGGGTTGCCATGGTCGTGCACTAAAATATTTTTTTAATTATTTCTGTAATTACTTAATATATTACGCTGAAATTTTACATGTCGAATATTGAACTACAATACTAATTGTTGATATCATAATTTATTATGAAAACCACAAGAAGCTCGGTAAAATGGTGACTAAAAATCTCCGGAGCGCATCGTTGCAAGAACTGAATTAAAAACCATTATAACTTAATAAATACTAACAGGATTTTAGTGAAACTTTATATACATGTAAAGGCAGTTTTAAGCTACAAAATGACGTTTCAAGTAACTCTTTAGAGCTCATATTGAAAGAGCTAGGACCCATGTTAGTGTTTTTTTAAATTATTAAAATACTTCTTAACGGTTAATTATTTTGATTTTATTTATTAGCAAACAAATTACAACTAATTCATAGCAGTTGTGTACAAAAATATATAGATATACGCTAAACCGTTTCGGAGATACAGCAAACACGTAAACGTTACCCCAGCGGGATCCTGAATATCTTCGGAACCATAAACGATTCAAATTCAATTTTTGCGTCAACATTTAGTACTAATAGAGAACTAATTATCTACCTAAAATTTATTTCAATAAACCCTTTAATTATCAAAACATCTGGCTGGGGTAACGTTACGCCAGCCGAATCTGTTTTTGTCAAATAACTAAAAAACCTTAAGAGATACAAATTTAAAAATCAGCAGAACAATTGAAGAAGCAGGAGAACTAATTAGTGGCTGGGAAAAAAATTTTTTTTTCGACAGTTTCTGGCTGGCGTAACGCACACGGTATGAGGGGTGTTGGATCAAAATGACTTGCTCGACTAAAGTTGAGTTTTTATTAAAGGGTTTATACTTATATTTCTAACGTGTATATCATTTGAAAGCTAATGAAATTTGCTATCGATTGGTGTAAACAAAAATGATTTATCTTTACAGAATTTTGTGTTACGAAGCAAAATGTAAAAAATGATCCAACACCCCTCGGTCTCCCTTACCTACGTGTTATTATTTGTAGTTTTGGCTGTTGTTGTAAATTTTGACTACGGAACCCTAAAATGTAGTAAAAATTTTCATACACGACTCAAACACTATACAAGACACAATAACCTATTTACATAACAAACCTTTTTCACATAATAGACAATTTGTAATAGCCTTTGTTTACCTTATGGCCATGGCAACCGCGTTGCTAAGGGCAACCGTTTGTTTTGATTTCCAATATGTCAAAATATCTATTCCACTTTCACCTGCATTTGGTATACGTGCGCTTCCTCTATTTTGGCCTCAAAATGCCGTTATTTAGCAACAAATTCGCGCCGAGGACTATTCCCGTGAGGCGGCAAGACACGGCGGTGATCAAGAATGAGTTCGGAAGCGATTACGCGGCGAAAGAGCTGGCTCTGGACATCGGCCCGATTAAAATGAAACTAGGCGACTTCGAGATGTCCTACGAAGATGGACAGTGGATTCCAGGTACTTATCTATACGATTTGAATGCTCCTTTACATCACATTAGCCCACTGCTAGAAGTAGACCTCCCCTAGGTTACGCCAGCTCAATCTAAATTAGGACTGACTGGGTGCATAATCCTGCACTTCAGAGAACAATAACTTGACTTGGTCTGTGTAGCCAAAAAGCATAGCATAACAAAGTAAAGTAAGTACTGAACCTACGGGAAAACCACTGAAGCTAACTGAATCCTGGAATTCGGTATTATACCTATATTATATGTGATCCTACTATAAACAGCTGTTCATTCCAGCGTCAGGCAAAGCTGGCGCCGCGCACAAAGAGAACATCCGTCTAAAGAAAGAGCTGGAGCAACTTGAGGAAGAGAACAACATGTTGCGTCTCAAGTTCGAGATCCTGCTAGACATGATGACAGACAAGACAGTGGAAGCAGAACAGTACGAGATGCAGAGGGCCCAGAGTCTAGGGTCTTTGAAGACGAAGAAGAAACATCGGTGGTAGTTCAGATGTAATAATAAGTAATAATAAAGTAAGAGATCATTTTGTGTTTAAAACAAATACATGTAAAATAAAACCTAGGTATTCTGAATTGTTCTTTTTTCTCAAAAAGAACCACATATTGCGACTCAAGAACTAAGAAGAAACATCGGTGGTGGTGGTAATTTAAATTTAATAATGTAAGAAATGTGAAATGAAACCCATTTTGAATCGATAAAAATACGTGTGTAATAGTAATACTAACAGACACTTATAATAAGAATTATCACAAGTTCAAGTGGCACTTTATTCTTATCTCTAAGAAGTACATTTTCATACTTTTGTATTTTATTTTGTTATCTAATCTTAAACAGTACAGACATTTTCGTAAAGTTGACAGGGCAGAAAACCTGAATAGAAAAATGTTTATACATTTATTATCTAAATACGGATTCTAGACTCAAGACTGCATTACATACATGACTTCAAGACTGCATTACATGCTTGTTTCTCGAAAAGTAAACGTCCCACATTCAAAATCAAACCATGTCTCACACGCACTGGTTTTGGTGTGCAATTTGTTTGCCAAGTCCAATACTTCACATCAGTTACTCTAGAATCTCGAGCAACTCAGTATATTTTCCAAGCTTGCACAGAATATCATTAAAATTGTAGTCATATCCTCCGGATAAGCTCAGCGGTTTTTCGTATTTCTACCACTGCTTTCACAATTGTATTAGCATTTTTATCACTTCCAAGTTACCACGGAGTGGAACAGTTCCACAGTACATTTGCTAATCACCTCCCGCGTCAGGGCAGCGGTTCCTCGTGTGCCCGGTCTGGTGGCACAGGCTGCACTTCCTGGGTCCGCCCCCTCCACGCCCCGCGCCTCCCCCGCGTGTCGACCCCCCGCCGCGTCCCCCTCTACCACCCCCGCGGCCGCGACCGCGAGTTGTCGTTGTACTGCTGCTCATGCCCCACTCTGAAAAATTTAAGAGGCGTCAATTTTGTAGAGGCGTCGCCACGCCAGTACAGATGGCGAAGGTCGCTGGTTCAAATCCAGTCTTCGGTGAAAGTTTAGCAAGTTTTCCTAAATGTAAGAGGATTTTTATAAGTCTGATGGCTGTGAAACTTAGGGTTTAGCCTGTCAGTATGGATCCATCTTTTCCCATCGCTGAATCATTTTCTTTATGAGAAAGAGCGAAAGAGAATAGGATCATGAAACGGAAAGGGCGAATGAGTGCTGAGAAGTGTGGCATATAACCTGTGGCTAGTTTAAGGTATTGGTGCATCATACGCTTGGATCATACGTGACAAATAATAATGAGAACCCAAGTATGAAATAATATAGTACCTGTATTACTACCACCGCCGCTGCCGCCTTCGTCGGCCCATTGGAAGAATTTACACCGCGCGTTGAAATCTTTCGGACAGCTGTAGAACTCTCTGCCTTTGTTTGGACCCTCCTTGTGAACTGTTATCCTGAAAACCATATTTATTTAGACATTTAGGTCACCATCTTGTAAAATATTCCAGTAACATTTTTAGCAATTTAAAAGGGACTGTCTAAACAGTTATACCAAACAAGTTCGTCCAAATATAGAAACAATCTGTAGGCAAAATGGTGGTTACCTAATTGTGAGGAGGAAAGAATCAAGCCTGGTATAAATAAAAACTTTGGTGCAAGCAAGAAAGCGCCAATCAAATGGTTATAATAAATGCTTTCCTAATTTGCACGGTTTATATCATAATTAATTGATCCTAATGTTTTGAAATCTTGAAACTCCATGACTCCAGGACAACCGATGTGGCGCAGTGGTTGTACGAATGCCTGCCACGCAGAAGGTTCCGGGTTCAATTCCCGATGGGATCACTTACAAAATTGATATTTATCACTTTGTGAATTTATTCCCAGTCTGGTTAGAATATTGCACGCTGAACCACCTGATTGTCCGAAAAGAAAGATGGTCCCGTGCTTCGGGTGGGCACGTTAAGCCGTCGGTCTCGGTTGCTGTCTGTGATGGCGGTCGTTACACAACCAAGTCAGAGGCCTGACTTGCAGTAGGCGGTTGAAAAACTCTTGACACCAGGGTTCATCGGGTCGTTCAATGACTCAGTGTCCCACACGATGAGAGAGAAATGACTCCAGCATGAACTTAGATTAAGTAATTGCACTAACCTTTTACATTGTAATCCACAATCACACGACACGCTATCCCCATCCCCGCCTCTAGGCGGCGCAATGCCCCACCCCCTAGTTTGCCCCCCACTCCCACTCCCACCACCCCAACTGCCACTCTGCCCCCCACCACTATTGCCCCACCCCTGGTTGCCCCACCCGGCGGTGTTGCCAGCTTGACTGTTACCCCAAGAGCTGGCAGCATTGTCGGTACTTTGTGCGGTATCGACATTCTCAGGAGCCCATAGGAAGAAGTCACAGCCGCCATTTTCTTTCCCCACTGGGCATTTGTAGAACTTTTTGCCTGAAAAGTGTGGCATACTATTATATGAGAAACTGTAAAATCCTCATGCTTGTAAAAATAAAATTTGGTGAAATAAGGCATTCCAAATAACTTTAGCGTATTATGAAATTATATTGTACTAATTTTTAAGACCATAATAGCTATTTTCTAGATAACTGAACTCAGTAACGAGAAACCTTTTGTAAGCCACAAAAACATGTAGGTAGGGAAGTCCCAAAAAGAAAATGTTTTCTAAATCTTACCAAAATTAGCAGTTTGTTTCCTCACAGTCAGCAGTATCGCCGGCTGATTACATCCACATATCACATTATTATCTTCATTATCATTCCCAAACGAACCTCCTCGAGGCGCAGGCATTCTTGGCCCGGGGTTATTTTGTCTCCTATTTACATTGGGCGGGGGTAGAAATTGGCCGGGGTTATTTTGAGCTCTATTGACAGTTGGAGGTTGAAATTGCCTTGGCGGGTTGGTAGTATTAGTTGGTCTAGCCGGACGTGTATTGGCAGATTGGAAGGGATTCTGTCGCGTTGGAGCGACAGGTATGGTCGGATTACTATTACTATTTGATCTCGGGTTACTATTCTGTCTGCTGAATATAGTAGATTGGGTTGTACCGCCTTGTCTACTCTGTGTTTGTCCGGAGGTGTTTTTTACGCAGTTGATGTTGATATTCATAAGTTCGAGGAACATCATATCGCATCCGCCGATGCAGCCGACGTAGGGAGGCGGGTACAAGTGGCTGATTGAATTGTTGCGCCATTCGAATTTGATTTTCTTGAAGTTTGGGCCGCACTGAAAAAATTTAATAATAGTTCAAGCAAAGTACATATGTCTAAGAATGTATTTTATATTACAAATCGTTATCTTAGGACAAATTTGACTGTAATCGAGGTTCGAATTGGCTCCATTTCTTCACATACTGCTGTAGAGTCAGATATGTGACGTTTATTTTTCACAGATTCTGGTTACACCAGCTAGACAATATAAGAGTCTAGTTCTATAAAAGACCATTTTGGTAGTTACCAGCTTCTATTGCTACAGTACGCGAATGAGTTCATGACCATGTTGAGGAATGCGGTAGTGCTGTGACTAATTCATGTTGATGTCGATATCGAGAATTGTTGCCGAACAGTTCAGTTCAGACTACTCATAGTTATTAGTTAATGGGTTGTTTTTCCTACAATATTGAGTAGGTAGGGTATCGTTGAATAGGTCTTTATAAACTAAGGGCAGGTTTCTTTAAAACAAAGTAACTAAAATGTATATGTCTCGAGACATTTGCTTATTAAAGGCGCCTTTTTAGCCATAGTTTGTTCGAACTGTAACTTCACCGTTTGTGAATAATATTAAAGAAGTATTTATGGTTTCTACACAAAACACAACACAACGACAAAATATCGACAACTTTGTGACACACTTTTTTCCCATCACTCGACTGCGGGCGAATGCGGGTAGGTGGGTAACCGCGGGGCGCGCCGCCCCCGCGCGCCTCCTCATTCCCCGATGGCCAAGAACTCATTCGCGTACTGTAGTATTAGTATACTTAGTAGGACATTTGTAACAGGTATCATTTGCAGCGATTTGACTAGACTGCATTCTTACAACTCAGGTAGGAGGGGCACGACATAAACATTTCATCAGATTTCTTCATGGTAAAGGCATTTCAGTATTTACTAAGATACTTACAGTAGTACATGTATCAGGTAGAACTTGCAGCGTTTTGACTAGATTGGGGAACCACACGGCGTTTTTACAACTCGGGTAGGAGGGGCACGATATGAACATCTCATCTGAGTTCTTTTTCGTACGGACCACCATGTCGCCGCCACATTTCGGACATTTCAGTGCTGAAATAATAATAAAACAGGTTAAAGCTTATAACCTGAAAAAAAAAGCAATTAAAATTATAATATTAGTTAGGTACTTTTACAGATACTGAACTTTTGCAGATATGTCTGAAGAAACATGATAAACAAAAAGAAAGTAGGGTCACGCACCTTCAAGTTTTAGACAATATTGGTTTGCTAATTCGCTTAAAAATACGAAATAGGTTCGATCTGGCGCATAGTTTGAGACCGGAACATCGAATAGCAAGTTTTGAAACACTTCCAGTGTTGGGTATACAATTTATGGAAAACTTGCAAAATATTACCATTGCCGGCAGGATTTGAACCTGCGCCCTTCGGCATCTCTACTGCCGACACCACTACCAACTGTGTTATCATCGCGGTTCTATCCTAGCTTGCGAATATCCGGAACATCGACTTTACATATTTTCATTTGGTTGGATAAATATCGAATTGAATAATGGTAGGTATTATCTTTTGTTTGATTCCGAAGCTGATCTTAGCGCAGTGGAAGCAAATTAAAGTTATCTTAAAATCTAAAACTAAATGGTCGATCAGCCTCGGAACAACATTTGACTACGATTCGTAGTGCTCTTTACTATAGCTAAATAAAATAAATTTAATGAGAGAATTTTGTTCCGGAAAGTTTCCGGCCGAGAAATTCTTGTTTCCAAAGTCTACTTAAACAGGGCCTAGCAGCGAATTGCTTACCGTGCGAACCATGACGCCGCCGTTTCCTTGTAAGTCTAGTTTTGACAGGAAAAAAGGTATCAGGTTTTGGAGGAAGATTTTGGATTGGAATTTAGGTACTAGACTTACTGCACCGGACACCAGCTCGTGTGGCACTCCGTCCCGTCAATCAGTCGCAGATTCACAGCTTAGTTTTCACAAGCACTTGGGTTCACTATTGTTCATAGTTCGACATCAAATAATGTTTTTAACACAAATGACTAAAAGATTTCTCTCCGAATGAGAAATCGGCCCCGTTGGCCTCCAATCAAGAAAACAATTAAAAATATGTAGCTATCGGCAGCCACGACGCGAGCGAACGAAAGTGAGGTTATATTTTGCCGGCGGTCGCGTGACTCTCAATCAAAGCGCCGGAACCAAATCCACTTGGTTCACTTCCCCACCGAACAGGAAAACCACACGAGAAAACCGAAAGCACACTAAATTACACCATTTATAATTAAAATTCGCATCAACGATGCGAGCGCACGGCCACAGGACGAGACAATGACGAACAGTGTTGCCAGCGCCGCGCGCCCATTTGATACGAAACTAAACATTCACCCGCCCGGACCGACCCATCGGTCCGCTCTATGCATGGCAGGCGTGATAATGTAGCTACTGCTCGCTTAAGAACTGAATCCCCACCTGAACTTCTGCAACTCGAGGAGTGCCATCACTACCCGGAAACAGGTTGAGAATGCGCCCCGGCGCCAACGCAGTGGCGGTAGGTTGGCATCCTTAACCAGAACGAGATCCCCAATGCAGGGGTTCAGTCCTGTCCGTCCACTTAAGGCGTTGCTGCAGAATGTGCAAGTACTCAAGCGACCAACGCTTCCAAAAGTTTTGAGTCATTTGCTGCAACAACTGATAACGCGACAAACGATTGCTATTCACCTCCGTATAGGGATATTCCGGCAAGGCGTTAAGTGGGCGGCCAATTAAGAAATGCCCTGGCGTCAGGGCCTCTAAATCATTTGGGTCTGAGCTGAGCGGACACAAGGACGCGACGAGTACAGCCTCAATTTTACAAAACACGGTCGCCAGCTCCTCGAAAGTCAAAATTGTTAACCCTACAACGCGCAACAAATGCGTCTTAGCGGACTTTACAACCGCTTCAAAAATACCACCCCAGTGAGGGCACGCTGGTGGATCGAACACCCAGGCAATGCCCTGACAGAGGCCCGATGGCTTCTTCGTTCTCGTGAACGTTACAATTTCTTTCATACACCGATCAGCACCTTTGTTACCACAATCCGACCTGATCAGCGCTGGTCGCCCTCGTCGCGACGTAAATCTCTCCAGCGCTGCCAAAAGGCCTCCGTAGAAAGGTCGGCCACGAGCTCCAAGTGGACGGCCTTGGTGGCTAGGCACACGAACACGCACAAGTACGCCTTGATAGACTTTGCGTTCCGTAGGCGTGATGCCTATACCATATGGCCTGCGAAATCCGTTCCCACACCTGCAAACGTCCAGGCCTCCGTCACCCGGTCCGGTGGAAGATCTCCCATCTGTGGCTGCATTGTGGCTGCCTTCAAGCGGTAACAAGGCAAGCACCTAAACACAACGCTACGTACCGTTCGTCGTCCCGATAAGATCCAAAACTCGCGCTGTAGAATGGCCAATAGCGCATTACAGCCCGCGTGCGAGTTTTACTCATGACGATCCCTGACTAAGAGCTCAACTAAGGGTCCCCTTTGGAAGTAACAGTGGATGCCGAGCCGAAAAGGGCAGGCTAGCGTTCCGAAGTCTGCTCCAACCCTGAGCATACCTTGCTCATCCAGGAATGGGTTGAGGCGCACAATTCCTCCCTTCAGCTTTCCACGTCCATCCCTGAGCAGCCTGACCTCCTCTTCAAAATGTTCCGCCTGGACGACTCTAACTAATGAGCGTAGAGCCGCATTCCGTTCCGCAGGCGAGAGGACAGGTGTAAAGTTCCGTTCTGCTTGAGGCTTCCTGCAGTTGTTCACGAACCGTTTGATCCAACCTGTCACCCCAAGAAGTTTGTCGAGGAGCTATACCGTTCCAGCAAGAAAGCTGGGTTAGGCTTCGGTACGAGTTGCCCCACGTTCACTCGCAAACCTCGATCAGGTGGCCCAAGCGGCGCCCTGCACTCGTTGAATGGCCATTCCTGCGGCGACTCAGTTAGCCATTGAGGTCCCCACCACAGTGGGTGACTCACCAAATCAGGTGCCCTGCACCCGCGCGAAGCGCAGTCCGCTGGGTTCCATTCTCCCGGTACGTGCCTCCCACTAACGGAGTTTCCGACCCCGTAATCTGTGACACCCGATTTGCCACGAAAACCTCAAGTGTATGTACCGACGTCTGCAACCAGCACAGAACTATCCGACTGTCAGTCCACGCGTACACCGTTTCATCCAAGTTGATGGTACCACGCAGATTGCAGGTTACATGATTTAGCAAGCGCGCTAGAAGAGCTGCCCTGCCAATTCCAATTTGGGGATGGTCCATCTAGTTCTGACTGGTGCCACCTTACTTTGGCCATAACCAGACGCACGTGCACAGTTCCCGTTGAACTTGCTGTCCGAAGGTATACAGCTGCCGCGTACCTCGCTCCGAGGCGTCACAAAACCCATGTAGGGTAGCCTTACATCCCACCGATGGGACTAACTTGCGGGGTATCGCGATGTGCACAATCCCTGGTAAGGTGGTCACAAACTTGAGCCAATCCTTCAACAACTCTCCGGAGAGTTGGTCGTCCCATCCTAAGTTGGCTAGCCACAACCTTTGTAAAAGCACTTCGCCATGAACGTAACCGGGGCGATCCATCCGTTAGATCGAACGTTCTAGCGATTGTCGACAGTACCGACCGCTTAGTCCAAGTTTTCTCCAAAAGGTCGGGCTCGATCTTGTACGTGAATACGTCATGCGTTGGCCTATATTGCACCCCGAGGATGCCCAACGTATTTGGATTGTCCGGGTTCTCAAAGAGGTGCGGGTCCTGATGGAACTCGCCTGGCAAACCAGCCAGGAGCTCTGGGCAACTGGACAACCATTTCCGCAACTCGTAACCTCCTGAACCCATGATCGCGATCAGCTCGTCTCGTAGAATTAGCGCCTGCTCCACGCTATCAGCACCCGTGCAGATATCGTCCACGTAGACGTCGCGATCCAGTACTGCTGCGGCTCGAGGATATCTTACCCTTTCCTGTGCGGCCAACTCTCGCAGCGTACGTACTGCCAAATACGGACTTGGCTTAAGTCCATACGTCACCGTGTTTAGTTCGTATGTGACCATCGGCTCATCTGGGCTCTCACGCCACAAAATCAGCTGATACCGACGGTCATCCGGATGTATCATGGTTTGGCGAAACATCATTTTGACGTCTGCGACGAACGCTACCTGGTGTAACCGAAAGTCTGTGAGAATGTCCACAATGTCCCGGTTCAATTTAGGACCCGCGTGCAAACATTGGTTCACAGACACACCATTCGAGGTAGGAGCAGAACCGTCAAACACCACCCGTATTTTCGCCTCAGGTGACTTCAAGACAGCCAGGTGTGGAATGTAATAATGCTCGACACACCTCCAATCCAGGCTGGACACCGACATGTGGCCCAATTGAATATATTCCCGCATGAATTTATATACTTCTGCCGAAGTGCTGGGTCTCGCCTCATCTTCCGCTCCATTCCGAGTAGTCTCCGTTCCGCGAGCTGTCGCGAACTACCTAAAGCGGGGCGGTTTGGGAGAAAAGGTAGCCTGGTCACGAATCTGCCTGACGGGCATCTCGCAGTGTTGTATTGATAGAACAACTCGCACTCGTCATCCTCTGGCTTCCGTCTGTCCGCCGTGGGCGGCTCTTCAGACTCCCAAAACCTCTGCAGCACCTCTGACAGCACACTACCATAGAGGACCGTATCCCCTTCTGGTAGGTCCTGAGGTCTCCAAACTGGGCCGAAAACAACATACCCCCCTGTGGTATCTACGGCCACCAAACCAGCTTCCTGGAGTACCTTCTTCCTACCGCACCATAATCTCCCGAGGACGTCTGACCGAGAAGTACGTCCACCGTACCAGGAGTATCAAAATCAGGATCAGCTAACTCCAACCCTGTGGTTAACCCTCGTACCGTTGGTGGTAACCTAACCTGAGGGAGTTTCCCAACCACTTCATCCAGCACCACGGCTGAGACTTGATAGCTGACCCCTGTACATGTGCTACCTAATGCGAACTCAAAGTTCGTCTGACCCCGAATGTCAGGCACATTTAGGCCCCCGATGCCTACAGCTTCATCCTCACTTGGCCGTACATTTAGGCCTAGCCTACTCACCAGCTTACTCGATACAATACATCCCTGAGCCCCTGTATCCAGTAGGGCTCTTACTTGAATGGTCCGGCCACCGTATCCCCATACCCAAATCTTAGCCGTTGGCAAAAGTACCGTGATTGGACGGGGAGCCGCTGATGAGTAGGCGGCGATTACCTAGCGGGAATCTAAACGCGGTGAGGCGCGTCCCGCGGGGGTATCCCCTCGCTACCCAAACCTGTGTATGGGTCCCACTCCTGCTGGTAGGGAGGTCTGCCCATAAAGGCCATGGCTGGAGTTCTATAGTACCCCGACGGCAAACGTCCGTACCGAGGTTGCGCCTGTAGCCGCGGGTACTCAGGCATAGGCGGAGGCATGCGTGGGTCTTGAGACCCAACCAGGTGGCTCAAGCCCGCAGAATACTGCATGTACCCTGGTGGCTGCCTAGTGCTCCTGACACCCGCCCGTTGGATCCCGTACCTGGGATGGGTGTCCTTGACCATGTCCCTGTGCCGTTCTTCCCCAATCCGGCACCTGCTGCCGTGGTGGGGATCGTCCCCACGTCCTGTAAGTGGGCTCCGTCTGTTGACGTCCCCTGCCTGTCCCTGTGACCGATGCGGAGGTGGGCTCCTCCTTGAGGGGGTGGGGAGCGTTGCCCCCTTGTGGGCAGGCCCCTTCGCTGATCCGATCCAGCGCTGCCCCGGCGTCTCCGGAGCGATTCATGCAGAGCAGCGGATGGTGTGCACCCTGGCAGTACCTACAGTTGGTGCTTGAAGGGCACTCGCACCTGATGCGGCCCCAGGCACCGAAAACACCAACGCCTCTGCTGTGCCACACCCCGTCTCCTCTGAACCCGCTGCGCAGCAAACTCCTGACACGCTGCCACCCCGTGGCCTGTCTCCCAGCAGTAGGCACACCCTGATTCCAATGCGGTGTTGTACCGCCTGGGTTGCCTACTGTTGCCTCCTCGCGCCGGTGCACCCGGCCGTTCCGGGTGGCGAGGGGCAGAGATCTCTTGCGTGGGGCTTCACCAGCCTGGACGTCCACTCGCCTGCTTTCGGCCTCGAGGAACGACTTCAGATCCTCGTAGGTCGGGAGGTGGTCCGAGGACTTGCCCCATGGAGCTGCTCGAATCGAGCGACCATTTCGCTCGGCAGGCGGCGAAGCACGTGTGGACCAAGATATTAACGTACCCCGCCACGGGCAAACCCTGTCGCTCCAGTGCGCTGTCCGCGCCACTGACTGGGTGGAAGATTTCTCGCGGAGGTCCGTACCTCGCGTTATGGTTGGTATTGACAGCCACTGGTCTAACAGCCTGTCTACAATCAGGCGCTTGTTTCGATACCGGTCGGTAAGGATCTTCCACGCCACCTCATAATTGCTATCCGAGACAGCCAAATGCGTCAGCAATTCATGAGGCTCTCCATGTAGCCTGGACATCAGCTGAGCCATCTTGTACGCCGGCGTTATGTCCGTCCGTGTGTGGACCACACTGCTATACAGGTCCTCAAACGCCGGCCAGTCGGCGTAATCGCCTGCAAAGACTGGAACCGTAACAGGCGGAAGAGGCACCTGTAATCCTTGTCCCACTTTACCACGGAATGGCTTTTCCTTTCCGTCACGTCGCCTAGATATGTCCGCAGCTGCCTGCGCAATGTCCTGTGCCAGCTCCAAGCACTGGCTTACATCGCCCTCAACCAGCTCCTTATCTTCAGGGTTAGGAGCTTCCTCAAGGAGCATGAGGCACTCTGTGAGGTGTTCCGACACAACCCGAACCCGTTCATCTGCCTGTAGTGCACTTTTCAAGAGCGCGTCCTCCCGGTCCTCGCGGCCGATCATTGCCGCTGTGGTAGTAAACCACCTTAATTCTGTCTTTATAGCAGCCTTATACCTGGCGATCGAGGAGCCATGGTACCAACTTTTACACACTCGACTTAATAAAACGAAAACCAATAAACAAATACCACAAAATAAATGTTAGTTGACTGGCCTAGACCTTACCGATAAGGTACCGTTCACTAGGCAAACAATACAGTCACAAAAAAACCGAAACAATATTTTCCAAAATTAATAAAATATGTGGGTAATATAAAAACACGCTTAATACTAAATTACGGCTAACTATGTTGCAATAAAGCAACCACGCTCTGCTACCAAAAATGTTTGATTCCGAAGCTGATCTTAGCGCAGTGGAAGCAAATTAAAGTTATCTTAAAATCTAAAACTAAATGGTCGATCAGCCTCGGAACAACATTTGACTACGATTCGTAGTGCTCTTTACTATAGCTAAATAAAATAAATTTAATGAGAGAATTTTGTTCCGGAAAGTTTCCGGCCGAGAAAGATTTCTCTCCGAATGAGAAATCGGCCCCGTTGGCCTCCAATCAAGAAAACAATTAAAAATATGTAGCTATCGGCAGCCACGACGCGAGCGAACGAAAAGTGAGGTTATATTTTGCCGGCGGTCGCGTGACTCTCAATCAAAGCGCCGGAACCAAATCCACTTGGTTCACTTCCCCACCGAACAGGGAAAACCACACGAGAAAACCGAAAGCACACTAAATTACACCATTTATAATTAAAATTCGCATCAACGATGCGAGCGCACGGCCACAGGACGAGACAATGACGAACAGTGTTGCCAGCGCCGCGCGCCCATTTGATACGAAACTAAACATCTTTAGATAACTTACGTGAAGGCATATCGGGGCGCAAGGCGTCGACGCTGGGCGTGTATTCATTGGGACGTTCGCTGAACCGCTCCGCTAAGGCTGCGTCTATTTTGTTCGCCTCCGCAGTCACAGTTAGGTACACCTCCCGGTATATTGCAATCTGTCAAGTGTAAGAAAATTACAGAATAGAAATTCTTTGAACGTTCTCTGTTAAATTGTAGCACGCAAAAAAATACTAGAGCTACCATACTGCACTTTCACTTTATGCACTTTTTACAAACATGAATCTAATTCATTATTATCGATTATCATCAATTGTAGATTGTTAAAAGTCAATTGCGTCGTAGCCTTTAACTAGCCCCATCCCGATCAAGCCCGGTACGAAGCAAGATATAATAAGAGAGACAGCGAAAGAAAAACAGAGAAAGAGAGAGAGAGAGTTGTTTACGAATTACCTGTTCAGCCAAGACCTGCTGAGGCTGCTTGCGACCATCGCAGATGGCCTTCAGATCAGCTTCTAGCTGCGCGCGTAGGTGCGGCTTGGATATCCCTACTTGCAGACTCATTGCGTCGTAGCCTTCGACTAAACCCATCCTAAGCAAGCGCGGCAGCAAAATATGATAAAAGAGAGAGCGACAGAGAGAGAAAGAGGAAGGGAGAGTTGTTTACAAATTACCTGTTCAGCTAAGACCTGCTGCGGCTGCTTGCGACCCTCACAAATGGCCTTCAGATCAGCTTCCAACTGCGCGCGTAGATGCGGCTTGGTTATCCCCACTTGCAGACTCATTGCGTCGTATCCCTCAACTAGCCCTATTCCATACAAATGCGGCAGGAAGCAAAATATGATAAGAAAGACAGAGAAAGAGAGAGAGAGAGAGTTGTTTACAAATTACCTGTTCAGCCAAGACCTGCTGCGGCTGCTTTCGACCCTCGCAGATGGCCTTCAGATCAGCTTCCAGCTGCGCGCGTAGATGCGGCTTGGATATCCCCACTTGCAGACTCATTGCGTCGTAGCCTTCAACTAGCCCCATCCCGATCAAGCGCGGCACGAAGCAAAATATGATGAAAGAGAAAGAGAGCGAGAGAGACAAAAAAAGAGAGAGTTGTTTACAACTTGCCTGTTCAGCCAAGACCTGCTGCGGCTGCTTTCGACCCTCGCAGATGGCCTTCAGATCAGCTTCTAGCTGCGCGCGGAGATGCGGCTTGGATATCCCCACTTGCAGACTCATTGCGTCGTAGCCTTCGACTAAACCCATCCCGAGCAAGCGCGGCACGAAGCAAGATATTATAAGAGAGAGAGAGACAGAAAGAGGGAGGGATCTGTTTACAAATTACCTGTTCAGCCAAGACCTGCTGCGGCTGCTTCCGACCCTCACAAATGGCCTTCAGATCAGCTTCCAACTGCGCGCGGAGATGCGGCTTGGATATCCCCACTTGCAAACTTATTGCGTCATAATCCTCAACCAGCCTCTTATAGCAAAATATAGTAAGAGAAAAGTAAGTAAAATGATTGTTCAGAATTTACCTGTTCAGCCAAGACCTGCTGCGGCTGCTTGCGACCCTCGCAAATAGCTTTCAGATCAGCTTCCAATGTCTTGGATATCTCATAGCGTCGTAGCCTTCAACCAGCCCCATCCTAAGCAAGCCCGGCATTAAGCAAGATATGATAAGAGAGAGAGAGAGAGAGTTGTTTACGAATTACCTGTTCTGCCAAGACCTGCTGCGGCTGCTTCCGACCCTCGCAGATGGCCTTCAGATCAGCTTCCAACTGCGCGCGTAGGTGCGGCTTGGATATCCCCACTTGCAGACTCATTGCGTCGTAGCCTTCGACTAACCCCATTCCGAGCAAGCGCGGCACGAAGCAAGATATAAGAAGAAAGACATAGAAATAGAGAGAGAGAGTTGTTTACAAATTACCTGTTCAGCTAAGACCTGCTGCGGTTGCTTGCGACCCTCGCAAATGGCCTTCAGATCAGCTTCTAGCTGCGTGCGAAGATGCGGCTTGGATATCCCCACTTGCAGACTCATTGCTTCGTAGCCCTCAACTTAACCCATATCGAGCAAGCCCGGCACGAAGCAAGATATGATAAAAGAGAAAGAGAGACAGAGATAGAAAGAGGAAGGGAGAGTTGTTTACAACTTACCTGTTCTGCCAAGACCTGCTGTGGCTGCTTTCGACCCTCGCATATAGCTTTCAGATCAGCTTCCAATTGCGCGCGTAGATGCGGCTTCGATATCCCCACTTGTAGACTCATGGCGTCATAGGCCTCAACCAGACTCATTCCAAGCAAGCCAAGAGCGAAGCAAGATATAAAAAGATAGAGAGAGAAATGGTAGCCAGGATTCCTATGAAAATACCTGCTCACCCAAAACCTGCTGCGGCTGTGTCCGACCTTCGCAAATGGCTTTCAGATCCTTCAGCCTTCAGATCAGCTTCCAACTGCGCGCGTAGATGCGGCTTGGATATCCCCACTTGCAGACTCATTGCATCGTAGGCTTCAACTAGCCCCATCTCGAGCAAGCCCGGCACGAAGCTAAATATGATAAGAGGGAGGGGTAGAAAGACAGAGTTGTTTACAATTTACCTGTTCAGCCAAGACCTGCTGCGGCTGGTTTCGACCCTCGCAGATAGCCTTCAGATCAGCTTCTAATTGCGCGCGTAGATGCGGCTTGGATATGCCCACTTGCAGGCTCATTGCGTCGTAACCCTCAACCAGCCTCATATAGCAAAATATAGTAAAAGATAGGTAACTAGGATTGTTTAGAATTTACCTGCTCAGCCAAGACCTGCTGCGGCTGCTTTCGACCCTCGCAGATGGCCTTCAGATCTGCTTCTAGCTGCGCGCGCAGATGCGGCTTGGATATCCCCACTTGCAGACTTATTGCGTCGTAGCCCTCGAGTAAACCCATCCCGAGCAAGCCCGGCACGAAGCAGAATATAATAAGAGAGAGAGAGAGAGAGTTGTTTACAAATTACCTGTTCTGCCAAGACCTGCTGCGGCTGCTTTCTACCCTCGCAAATGGCCTTCAGATCAGCTTCCAACTGTGCGCGGAGATGCGGCTTGGATATCCCCACTTGCAGGCTCATTGCGTCGTAGCCTTCGACTAAACCCATCCCAAGCAAGCGCGGCACGAAGTAAGATATAAAAAGAGAGACAGCGAAAGAGAAACAGAGAAAGAGAGAGAGAGAGAGTTGTTTACAAATTACCTGTTCAGCCAAGACCTGCTGCGGCTGCTTCCGACCCTCGCAAATGGCCTTTAGATCAGCTTCCAACTGCGCGCGGAGATGCGGCTTGGATATCCCCACTTGCAGACTCATTGCGTCGTAGCCTTCAACTAAATCCATCCCGATCAAGCCCGGCACGAAGCTAGATATGAAAAAATTTACAGAGAGTTGGTAGCTAGGATTCTTAGGAAATTACCTGCTCAGCCAAAACTTGCTGTGGCTGCTTTCGCCCTTCGCAAATGGCCTTCAGATCAGCTTCCAACTGCGCGCGTAGATGCGGCTTGGATATCCCCACTTGCAAACTCATTGCGTCATAGCCTTCAACTAGCCCCATCCATAGCAAGTCTGGCATGATGCAGAGAGAGACAGAAAGAGAGGTAACTAGGATTGTTCAGAATATCAGTTCAGCCAAGACCTGCTGCGGCTGCTTTCGACTCTCGCAGATGGCCTTCAGATCAGCTTCCAACTGCGCGCGTAGATGCGGCTTGGATATCCCCACTTGCAGGCTCATTGCGTCGTAGCCTTTCGACTAAACCCATCCCGAGCAAGCCCGGCACGAAGCAAAATATTACAAAAGAGAGAGAGAGAGAAGGACAGAGAGTTGATTACAAATTACCTGTTCAGCCAAGACCTGCTGTGGCTGCTTTCGTCCCTCGCAGATGGCCTTCAGATCAGCTTCCAACTGCGCGCGTAGGTGCGGCTTGGATATCCCCACTTGCAGACTCATTGCGTCGTAGCCTTCGACTAGCCCCATTCCATACAAATGCGGCACGAAGCAAAATATGATAAGAGAGAGAAAGAGAGACATAGAAAGAGAGATTTGTTTACAAATTACCTGTTCAGCTAAGACCTGTTGCGGCTGCTTTCGACCCTCACAAATGGCTTTCAGATCAGCTTCCAGCTGCGCGCGAAGATGCGGCTTGGATATGCCCACTTGCAGGCTCATTGCGTCGTAGCCTTCAACCAGCCCCATCCATAGCAAGCCCGGCACGAAGCAAAATATGATGAGAGAGACAGAGAAAGAGAGAGAGTTGTTTACAATTTACCTGTTCAGCCAAGACCTGCTGCGGTTGCTTTCGACCTTCACAAATGGCCTTCAGATCAGCTTCTAACTGTGCACATAGATATCGCCGCTTGCAGGGTCATGGCATCGTAACCAGCCCAGCCCAGCCCCATTCCGAGCAATCCCGGCACGAAGCACGATATGATAAGAGAGACAGAGAAAGAGAGGAGTTGTTTACAAGTTACCTGTTCAGCTAAGACCTGCTGCGGCTGCTTGCGACCCTCGCAGATGGCCTTTAGATCAGCTTCCAACTGCGCGCGGAGATGCGGCTTGGATATCCCCACTTGCAGACTCATTGCGTCGTAGGGTCAACTAGCCCCATCCCGAGCAAGCGCGACACCAAGCACGATATGATAAGAGAGAGAGAGACAGAGAAAGAGAGAGAGACAAAGAGAGAATCTGAGAGAGTAGTTTACAAATTACATGTTCAGCCAAGACCTGCTGCGGCTGCTTCCGACCCTCGCAAATGGCCTTCAGATCAGCTTCCAACTGCGCGCGTAGATGCGGCTTGGATATCCCCACTTGCAGGCTCATTGCGTCGTAGCCTTCAACTAAACCCATCCCGAGCAAGCCCGGCACGAAGCATAATATGATAAAAGAGAGAGACAAGGAGAGAAAGAGAAAGAGAGAGTTGTTTACAAATTACCTGTTCAGCCAAGACCTGCTGCGGCTGCTTTCGACCTTCACAAATGGCCTTTAGATCAGCTTCCAACTGCGCGCGTAGATGCGGCTTGGATATCCCCACTTGCAGACTCATTGCGTCGTAGCCTTCGACTAAAGCCATCCCGAGTAAGCCCGGTACGAAGCAATATATAATAAGAGAGACAGCGAGAGAGGGACAGAGAACGAGATAAAGTTGTGTACAATTTACCTGTTCAGCCAAGATCTGCCGCGGCTGCTTTCGTCCCTCACAAATGGCTTTTAGATCAGCTTCCAACTGCGCACGAAGATGCAGCTTGGATATCCCCACTTGCAAACTCATTGCGTCGTAGCCTTCAACTAGCCCCATCCCAAACAATCGCGGCACGAACCAAGACATGATAAGAGAGACAGAGAAAGAGAGGAAGAGTTGTTTACACATTACCTGTTCAGCCAAGACCTGCTGCGGCTGCTTTCGACCCTCACAAATGGCCTTCAGATCAGCTTCTAGCTGCGCGCGGAGATACGGCTTGGATATCCCCACTTGCAGGCTCATTGCGTCGTAGCCTTCGACTAAACCCATTCCGAGCAAGCCCGGCACGAAGCAAGATATTAAAAGATAGAGAGAGACAGGGAGAGAAAGACAGAGAGTTGATTACAAATTACCTGTTCAGCCAAGACCTGCTGCGGCTGCTTTCGACCCTCGCAGATGGCCTTCAGATCAGCTTCCAACTGCGCGCGTAGATGCGGCTTGGATATCCCCACTTGCAGACTCATTGCGTCGTAGCCTTCAACCAAACCCATTCCAAGCAAGCCCGGTACGAAGTGTATGGCGTCCGCGAGCGCTACGTACGATCTGTTTTTGATCGTTTCTATGTGATCTGCGTGCGTTGCGTCCGTGCCTGCAATATCAATATATCTTCTTTTGAACAAGTTTCGTTGTTGGATTTTGTCGGGCCAGATTCACGGTTTATTGAATCGCCAGACTGGCGTCTTTGTCCAGCAGTTAACGTGTCGAAGATCGATAACTGCGATGTAATAAACACTCAAAATGAATAATCTCTAATGATACCTGAGTGACATGTCTGTCTGTCCATATAACTAATAGTACGGTCTGTGACTTTTGGAAATGTATGGAAAGGTGACGATTTTTGTTTAAGTGAAATTTCGATATGGGGCCGTGTAGAGGACCTCAATCTAAGGTTTTTGAGCCCGGTTACCAAACTCCAGCACGTGGTTCGTTCAAACTTTCGCGTTACCGCGCTTCAGTAAAAAAAATATGTGGCGTTGGCTTTACATACAATTTTGATTTTGGTATCAATTTCTTATAAATCGAGGATGTACCTTTCAGTTTTTGTATCAAAATACCTATATTTCTTAAGAAAAATATGAAAAAAATTGAAATAAATGAAAAAAATCTGCAAAGATTTGTAATTTTTTTCATTTGACAGGCTATTTCTTTAAAAATACATATGAATAAGTCATAAATAAAAAATATTATCAATTAGTCTTATTATTAAAATTTATGAAATCACTCACAGTAATGCCAATATTCGTAGAAAAAAACTCCCAAAAAAAATAAGAACCGTGCCTACTGCAATGTGTACCCGTACGTACCTACTGCTATGTTTACCGTATAACATTTTTAATTTTCCTGAAAAAGCGTTACAGAGTTATTATTTGTAATGTTATTTATTACTAGCAGCCCGCCCAGCGGTTTCACCCGCTGCTACTTACCTGTTTTCCCGTAGAAATTGGATCTTTGCCCGTAGTAAAAAGTCCATTACTCCGATCCAGCAGAGGTAAATGTGCCAGCAGAAGCGGCCCGTCATGCTGAATAACTTTTACTTTGAAGCCATGGCCGTATCTCTTATAGTTTAGATGGGATGCTGGTGGTCTTCATCAGGTACTCCAGATCCTCGATGACCATGTGCCAGAAGAAGCGGCCCGTCATAGTGAACAACTGGGATGCTGGTGGTCTTCATCAGGTGCTCCAGATCCTCGATGATCATGTGTCAGCAAAAGCGGCCCGTCATGGTTAACAACTTTGTCTATGAAGCCATTGCCGTATCTCTTATAGTTTATATGGGATGCTGGTGGTCTACATAAAGTACTCCAGACCTCAGACCATTTGCCCGCAGAAGCGGCCCGTCATGCTGAATAACTTTTACTTTGAAGCCATTACCGTATCTCTTATAGTTTATATGGGATGCTGGTGGTCTTCATCAGGTGCTACAGATCCTCGATGACCATGTGCCAGCATGCAGAAGCAGCCTGCCATGCTGAGTAATTTTTACTTGAAAACCATTACCGTATCTCTTATAGTTTAGATGGGATGCTGGTGATCTTTATCAGGTACTCCAGATCCTCGATGCGCATGTGCCAGCAGAAGCGGCCCGTCATGATGCACAACTTTTTCTATGAAGCCATGGCTGTATCTCTTCTAGTTTAGATGGGATGCTGGTGGTCTTCATCAGGTACTCCAGATCCTCGATGACCATGTGCCAGCAGAAGCAGCCCGTCATGGTGAACAACTTTTTCTATGAAGCCATGACCGTATCTTTTATAGTTTAGATGGGATGCTGGTGGTTCTCATCAGGTACTCCAGATCCTCGAGGGCTGACAAAAAGTAATCCATGTCCTTCTTTACTATGTTAGTAATATCAGTTAATTTCGCGAAGATCGGTAAAGCGGTCTGGTTTATTTGGGTAATATCCGCTGTATTTCTGCTCCTGCTGCATTGTTTCCCGTGGAATGAGAATTTTCCGTGTAAAAAGTAGCCTATGTTACTAGAATGTTGTAGCTTTCTAATGGTGAAAGAATTTTCGAAATCGGTCCAGTAGTTTCGGAGTTTATCGATTACATACATACAAAAAAACAAACAAACAAACAAACAAACAAACAAAGTTTTCCTCTTTATTATATTAGTGTAGATAATAAATAAAGTAGACGTATCTACACTAATATAATAAAGAGGAAAGTTTTGTATGTATGTATGTAATCGATAAACTCCGGAACTACTGAATTAAATTAAAAAATTTCGTTCACCATTAGAAAGCTACAATATTTCAGAGTAACTTTGGCTACTTTATACCACGGGAAAATATCTTATTCCCACGGGAAAACGGTTAGCAGCGGGAAAACCGTTAAATTTAGCTGATATTACCCAAATTATCCAAAGCACTTGACCGATCTTCGCGAAATTCATCACTGATATTGCTAGCATATCAAAAAAGGGCATGAACTACGTTTTGTCAGAACATGAGGATCTGGAGTACCTGATGGAGGGCACAAGGAGCACTGCTATACTATATGAGATACAAAAATGGCAAGAAAGTATTTTTTTATCTAGTTATTGTTATTAACTCAAGTTATTTGTTCTTGAAAGGGATTGAATAAAGAACTTTGAATAAAGTTCATCATTGCATAGATCATCATTTATTAGGCAATACCATAAATATTGTAGGATAATAAAATCACCACAAGAGCCACCAACCGCGGCTACTGCAGCGCCCTCTATCATCTCAGCGCGCGCGCAGCGAGCTGCGGCGCGAGCCAGTCGACAATCGCAACTGGCGGTCGCGCGTGTGTGATTGTCGTCCTCTAAGAAGAAGGCTGTCGTAACCAGCCGAAACGTAGAGGGCTACGCCTTCTACCAAATAATCAACAAGTAAGTCGCGTAAATATACATGATAATAAAATCATTTTTATAACAAACTAGCGGCCCGCCCAGCGGTTTCAACCGCTGCTACTTACATGTTTTCCCGTAGAAATTGGATCTTAGCCCGTAGTAAAAAGTCCATTACTCCGTTCCAACAAAGGTGAATGTGCCAGCAGAAGCGGCCCGTCATGCTGAATAACTTTTACTTTGTAGCAATTCCGTATCTCTTATAGTTTAGATGGGATGCTGGTGGTCTTTATCAGGTACTCCAGATCCTCGATGACCATGTACCAGCAGAAGTGGCCCGTCATGATGAACAACTTTTTCTATCAAGCCATGACCGTATCTCTTATAGTTTAGATGGGATGCTGGTGGTCTTCCTAAGGTACTCCAGATCCTCGAGGGCTAACAAAAAGTAGGCCATGTTCGTCTTTAATATGCTAGTAACATCAGTGATTAATTTCGCGAAGATCTGTAAAGCGTTTTGGCTAATTTGGGTAATATCTGCTGTATTTCCCGCTTTTCCTGTTGTTAGCCGTTTCCCCGTAGGAATGAGGAATTTTACCGTGGTAAAAAGTAGCCTATGTTACTCAGGAATGTTGTAGCTTTCTAATGGTAAAAGATTTTTTGAAATCTGTCCAGTAGTTTCAGAGTTTATCGATTACATACATACAAAAAAACAAAGGTTTTCTTTTATTATATAAGTGTAGACTAGCAACCCGACCAGCGGCTTCACCCGCTGCTACTTACCTGTTTTCCCGTGGAAATGTCATGTTTAAAAACCTTTTCTATGAAGCCTTGCACATATATCTTTCAGTTGTGCTAGGCTTCTGGTGTTCCATACTATATACGCTAACATCATCAATATCAAAGTGCCAAAAATAGCCATGCTTAACAACTTTTATTTTGAAGTCAATACCGTAACTCAAATAATTCTGATGGAATGCTGGTGGTCTACATCAGGTACTCCAGACCTTAAATGACAATGTGCCAGCAGAAGCATCCCGTCATACTAAACAACTTTTACTTTGTATCCGTTACCAAATTCATCAGATCCTCCAGACCCTCGATCACCATGTGCCAGCAGAAGCAGCCCGACGTGCTGAACAACTTTTACTTCGAAGCTTTTACCGTATTTCTTATTGTTTGGATGAGATGCTGGTCATCTACATCAAGTACTCCAGACCCTCGATGACCATGTGCCAGCAGAAGCAGACCATCATGCTTAGCAAGGTCTGACAAAACGTAGTCCATGCCCTTTTTGATATGCTAGCAATATCAGTGATGAATTTCTCGAAGATCGGTCATGCTGTGGATAATTTGGGTAATATCAGCTAAATTTAACGGTTTTCCTGCTGCAACCGTTTTCCCGTGGGAATAAGATATTTTCCCGTACTATAGAGTAGCCTATGTTACTCTGAAATATTGTAGCTTTCTAATGGTGAAAATATTTTTGAATTTAGTTCAGTAGTTCCGGAGTTTATCGATTACATACGTACATACAAAAAACAAATCTTTCCTCTTTATTATATTAGTGTAGATACGTCTACTTTATTTATTATAATAAATAACATTACAAATAATAACTCTGTAACGATTTTTCAGGAAGATGAAAAATGTTATGCGGTAAACATAGCAGTAGGTCCGTACGGGTACACATTGCAGTAGGCACGGTTCTTATTTTTTTTGGGAGTTTTTTCTTCGTATATTGGCATTACTGTGTATGGTTTCATAAATTTAAATAATAAGACTAACGGATAATATTTTTTATTTATGACTTATTCATATATATTTTTAAAGAAATAGCCTGTCAAATGAAAAAAATTACAAATCTTTGCAGATTTTTAGGGTTTCGTAGTCTACTAGAAACCCTTATAGTTTCGTCATGTCTGTCTGTCTGTCTGTCTGTATGCCGCGCCCTCATATCTTCGTCAGTTTTAGAGCTATCGACATGAAATTTGGTGAGAAGATAGATCGTGTTGACCCAAATATAGAAATGTTAAGAAAAAAATATTTTAAATGTTTTTTGGACCCCCTCCCATACAAGTGAAAGGGGGGCAAAAAAAATTTTTTTCTTCTGTAATATTGAGTAGGGTATTGTTGAATAGGTCTTTTAAAACTAAGGTGAGGTTTCTTTGAAACAAAGTCACTAAAATGTTTCTGTCACGAGATATTTGCTTTTAAAAAGGGCGTTTTTGACCCATAATTTGTTCCAGCTGTAACTTCTAAAGTATAAACGCTAAAAATTTGAAATAAATATGGAATATAGCTTACAATCTGAAATTACAATGAAAACTATAACGGATATCGTACCCTTAAAGATTTCAGCAAAAATTGAGTTTTTCTATTTGCGGTTGGTCATCATACTGCAGCTAACAAACCAGCAACAAAATTAAGTTTGTAATGCTGAAAAACCTGATATTTAAACGTTGACTACGAAACCCTATTTGTGGGCGTGTCCGACACGCTCTTGGCCGGTTTTTTTCATTTATTTCAATTTTTTTCATATTTCTCGTAAGAAATATAGGTATTTTGATACAAAAAATGAAAGGTACATCATCGATTTATAAGAAATTGATACCAAAATAAAAATTATATGTAAAGCCAACGCCACATATTTTTTTACTGAAGCGCGGTAACGCGAAGGTTCGAACGCCCCCCCCTCCCCCCCACCACGTGCTGGAGTTTGGTAACCGGGCTCAAAAACCTTAGATTGAGGTCTTCTACAAGGCCCCATATCGAAATTTCACTTAAACAAAAATCGTCACCTTTCCATACATTTCCAAAAGTCACAGACCGTACTATAAAGAGCGTGAGAAATATAAGTTTTTAGGTTTTCACGGTTGTTCACAACACTTAAATTATTGTTTAAAACGGGATTATTACCTCGATTAGGTTTTTGTTTACCTCCATGGAGCGTGCAACCGCTCCGAAATATCGAGGCCTCGATATCCATCTATGCTATCTATCAAATGTAATCGATTCAACTTTCTCACGCTCAAATTATTGTTTAGTGACCATGGAGCGTGCAACCGCTCCGAAATATCGAGGCCTCGGCCACTAAACAATAATTTCAGCGTTAGAAAGGTGAATCGATTCAATTTGATAGGTCGCATAAAACATCAACACTTACCAATACCATGTTTTTCCATCAGAGCGATTAGGTCAGCTTCGGTCAATAGATTGGGCGGTGATGTGGTGCTGTCCACCATGTCTATACTTGTCGGGTTGAATGTTTGACCTATCTGTAAAACAGGAAATAGTTAACATATGCCAAGGTAATAAGCTAAGTAGGTACTAAAAAATAATGAAAATTCTTGATTGGAAGTGGGGAGCTTGCATCACGTTTCAATGGCAATGAAATAAATAATTTAAAAGATGATGGTTACAAATTGAACCTACTTCATAAATATGTATTTCCTTGGAGGACCACTTGTCGTACGGGTAGACTTCTAGATAGTTCCTGGCTGTGATCATGAGTCCGCTAGCGTTGAATTTCTCAGCAGCCACTTCTATAGACACGCTGGTCTCTTGCCCTTGAGCGTCTTTAGAACAACACGCTAGGAAAGAGCGCACTATGAACTCGTATAGACGTTTCTCGTTTCCCGTCAGATCTGCAATGGGTATAAAACTTGGGTATAAAAGAAAAGAAAATTATAATAAAACTAAGTTGATAAAATGTGCGTGCCGATAAAGTCGAACTCCACCTCCAATTAGTGATCTTTGATGCAATCTGTTTCAAAATTGTGAATTTTAAATGCAATGTATTTCAAACCTTTTTAGGGTTTCGTAGTCTACTAGAAACCCTTATACTTTCGGTAAGTCTGTCTGTCTGTCTGTCTGTATGCCGCGCCCTCATAACTCCGTCAGTTTTGGAGCTATCGACATCAAATTTGGTGTGAAGATAGATCGTGTTGACCCAAATTTATAAATGTTATGAAAAAAATATTTTAGAAGATTTTTGGACCCCCCATACAAGTAAAAGGGGGGAAAAAAAATATTTTTGGGTATCGTTGAATAGGTCTTTTAAAACTAAGGGGAGGTTTCTTTATAACAAAGTCACTAAAATGTTTCTGTCTCGAGATATTTGCTTTTAAAAGGGGCGTTTTTGAGCCATAATTTGTTCCAGCTGTAACTTCTAAAGTATAAACGATAAAAATTTGAAAAAAATATGGAATATACTTCTCAATTTGAAGTTACCATGAAAACTTTAACGGATACTGCAACACGAGAAATTTCAGAAAAATAAAAGTTTTTCTTTTTGCGGTTGGTAATCATAATCATACAGTTTTTTTATTAGACCAAACAGGTACTTAAATATCGCGAGTGAAACCGCGGGCGGAAAGCTAGTATTTTCATAAGGAAGTATTCAAATCAGGAACCGTGGCAAATTTTCACTAAGAAACGTGACCGATTCCGCTGGGTGTGTGGGTAGAGGTAATACCCACGCCATAGTCATATGACGACAAATATATTTAATAAAATTTTCTTTACCGTTTCTTTTGAATGACAAAAAAGTTCACATGTTGTTAAAACTCCGCTGATTCGAGAGCCATGACACCACAGAAAATATTAAAACACTTACTACTCGCGTGCTTTGTAGGATGTATGGGCGGATGGGCCTTATCGCTCTTGTTGCCTTGCCTTGGCGTGGGCCCGCCACTGTCCAGTATCCCCTGCGCAAAGGTCCCCCAATTCGCGTCCCCCGTCTGCAATCCTACCAGCTGCGCCAGATTCATCTCCTTGGGAAACTCGTTGGTCTCAGTACGCGGGTAACTGATGAATCCCTGTGTGTAGAGCTTTTCGGCTATACGCATCGTTTCTTTCGCGTTGATTTTTAACTTTCGTGACGCTAGTTTTTCTAGTTCCTGTAAGAAAACTATTTTTATTAAAAGAAAGAACATTCAATTTTGAAGAGGCAAGTTTATACTTCAAAGTACGCTTTTTATAATGTGTGATGACTGATGATAATGTGTGAATATGATTTTGTTACTTAACTTATGGGTAGGGATTAACAACCTGTATTGGAAATATTGCACTAGCCAAAATACGGTACACTTTCGATAAACAAAATATGAAATAATTGGAATGATTTTGTTGCGATATTCTAATCAAAATAGGAACACAAACATACATAGCGGTTACAGAGTGGTGGCCAAGAGTAGACCACCTGCTTGACGGTTCGACAATATCGTCAAGTTTACAGGACCTCACTGGACGAGGGTTGCACAGAACCGTTACAATTATCGTTGTAGAGAAGAAGCCTATACCCTGTAGTGGTTGCATGCGGGCCGAGAATGATGATGATGATGATTGATACATACCACAGTATCCAACGGGAGTGGCCGCCACTTGGACTTGGGTTAGGCTTCACATCGACGACCTTAGCCAGCGGGTTGTCAGTACACATGTCATGTAGAACCTGACAAGCTAACTCGTCGAACAGCCGCACGCGCTCCCATGCGAAGTCTACGCTCAAACTGTGTGGTTGACTGTAACAATACGTACCACAGTGTCCAACGGCAGTGGTCTCCACTTGGACTTGGGTTTGGTCTTCACGTCGACGACCTTCGCCAGCGGGTTGTCAGTACACATGTCGTGTAGAACCTGACAAGCTAACTCGTCGAATAGCCGCACGCGCTCCCATGCGAAGTCTACGCTCAAACCATTCATTGTGTGGTTCACTGAAATCAATATATTGTATTATAAAAAGAGTAGCTTTTTGCACTTCTCTGCATGTCTGTCGTGGAATTCGCTCCTCTTATACCACGCAACAGATTTTGATGCCTTTTTTTAAATAGAGATATTCAAGAACCAGTCTATTTGCAAAAAATTATGATTTTAGGATGTTATGTTATACCAGCACCAATATGGGACAAACCTTTGATCTTCCAAAAGGGTTCAGCCACAAAGGACTCCACGGCGCGATACCGCTCCACCACAAACCCTAGAGTAGGAAACTGACAGGACCCATAGCTGATGAGACTCTCTGCTAACTTGGAGGGAAACACTTTTTGTAGTCGAAGGGTTTGGAATCGTGTGAATGCTGCGCCTAAAACAGACATATAAAAAGTAGCAGTTTTAAAAGTAGCAGTTTAATACTTGTGTATCCACAAAACATTCTAATGATATATCCTACAAAAAAAACACATTAAATCTGTATTTCAGATTTTCAATCCAGATATGAAGTGCTATTTAAATAATAAATAAAAAACTGTTCCAACTTAACAGAGAATATTGCTACAAAAGTTTCATTGAAATTTTGAGTTTAACTTGAAATATTGGTAGTTTTCTGGTACACCATACCTATCCTCAAATCCAGCTCTTGTCTTACATCCACAGCATCACTGATATTCTTATTTGGCTGCTCCAAATTAGACAGGGCCCTCCGCACAGACACTGCAGTGATCTCAGAGAACTTGGCTCTGAAGATGCGAAGGTTATTCTTCACTGCTGTACATACTTGTATGATTTCATAGCCAATGTTTTCCCCTTCTCTATCACAATCAGTCCATATTATAAGTCCGTCACAAGTCCTGACTTCATGTTCTAGAGTTCTCTGAAAGCAAAGGTGACTTCTGGTAGCTTCTTTTTAAACACAAGGAACATCTTGTTTCATTTATGGGTTGATAGTAGTTTATATGGTTTGAAAGGTGTTTGAGCTATATGCTGGCTAAGCATCACCCCAATTCTGTCTGTGGGTGTCATAAAAAGCAACTATGGAAAAATCATCCAGGGAATGGGCAACAGCAGTCCCTGCAAAATCTTGCACTCCGCTCGTTAATGCACCCGCCAAGCATTGTGAGTATGGCAATACCTCCTGATAAGGGGTGGCCCATGTCTAGCAGTGGACTTATGGTGCCGTTTTAACACGTTCACTGCTGAAAACGCGCCAGGTAGGTGGAGCTTACCGTGACGACCATACTGCCGCACCCGCCTGGCGTTCTAGTAACGACTGTACGGCGCACTCGCAGCGCGAGTTCTCGCAGATATACGCCAGTGCGCATGCACTCGCCAAGCGCGTTTCACCACTTTAACTAGAAAAAGCTGCATGTCGAGCTAGGATTGGGAGCCAATCAATATAGTTTGTTAAAAAAATATTTAATCGCTCAAATTAGTATGTGTAAGTACAAACATAATACAGCAGCAAAATTAACTACCTAGATCTATTATTTTCGTTTAATGCGGTCACCTCACTTCGCATCGGTACTTATGATTGTCCAACTCTTTTGTTATAGTTATTTTTACGGTCCGTAAAAAAACTGTGTAAAAAAAAATACTTGAATGAAACCGCCTAAACCTATTATACGGATTTTTTTTTTGGTATTCTGACTTATCCACTGACACTTATCGGGCTGTTATCGGATTTTAATCGAAAACAGCATGCCGTGTAATGCATTATAATAATGTATTAAGGTACACACTGCACATTGACTGGGCAATGTAGGTAAAGGCGCCCGGTAGGTGCGCCGCACTGGTGTAATACAAGTGGACTCGCCTGGTAGGTGCGCCCGCACAGCTGTAGCAAAATCTTGATTTAGACGCGACGGCCGTGCGGGCGCACCTACAAGGTGCGATTCGTCAGCACGGCGGGCTTTGTACTAAAAATCGCACAGCAGCGAACGTGTTAAGCTATTCAGGACAGGACCATAGGTGAAAGAACAATAAGTACCTGGCAAAAAATATATCTTACAAGTAATTTGATACTTACTTTTATCTTTTCATAGTTTTCAGGGCAGTACTTAAATACTGGTGCATCAAAGAGAGCTAGCGGGGCACAGCCCTGCCACTGTTTATAATTGCCAACAAACTCCAGAGCCAGTAGGTGGCCTGATACAGAAGTCATCACCATTTTCGCCTTCTGACTGAACACTTCTGCCTCAAACTCATAGATTTTGTTGTATTGGGAAAATCCTTCTCTCTGTGAAACAAAGAAGCATAGGTGTGCAGAAAATTAATAGAAATTAACATTGTGTAAAAAAATCTGACTCATCCTGCAGAACAAGAAGAGCCAGAAACTAGAAGGAAAAATATTGAACTTGTGTGTTCATGGATAAGTATGGTTTAAATATGAGAGATGGAAAGTTATTTGGCCACCTACGGTCGCAATAATGCAGTATGTCTCTACCTACGTTCGTTTTAGATTTTTTCCGTGTAATACATCTCTGCATACAATGCTGTGCTATAAACATACCCTGTTAGAAGTCCCTCGAGATAAGTGCGCTGCGATGTTTTTAGCAGCGTCATTTTTCTCAGCAACGTTTAAATACTTCATTGTATAGGAATTTTCTGATTTCAACCTGTTTATTACTAAATTATACGAGTTATTTGCACATAAACATTTGCTAATTCTACGACTGAGGTTATATCCATTGTAGAGCAAATATCTCATTCTATGACCATCTGCTTCGAAGAGAATTTATATCACCAGAGTTATTTACTAGTAATCTTCTTTATTCCATATGAAAAACGGAAAATATTGCAAAATTAATACAAAAATAAACTCCCGCCGATCACAAACAAACATGGGCTGCCACAATGCGCGACAGCAGTGTTGCCGGCACTCGAAAACAAAAAGATCCGAAATCTAGTCCGGCAGGATCCGATTGGATCCGATTTTACCTAGAAGCGGCGCGAAAAATATTGTGATATTGCTACATACTTAAAAAAATATCTTCATGTTTATTTGTGATTTGCTTTGTTGTACCTTGTACCTTGTGTAGTGTCGTATGCAGTTAAAATTAAACCTAACACAGACCAGATGTGGTGCGTGGTGACCGGTCTGTGCTAGCCTGTTTCTCACGTAGACATGCACGCAATGCGGCGCATCCGGTCTGTGCTATGCTAGCCTGTTTCTCACGTAGACGTGCACGCCATGCGGCGCATCCGGTCTGTGCTAGCCTGTTTCTCACGTAGACGTGCACGCCATGCGGCTAATCCGGTCTTTGCTAGCCTGTTTCTCACGTAGACGTGCACGCCATGCGGCGAATCCGGTCTGTGCTAGCCTGTTTCTCAAGTAGACGTACGTGCGTGCACGCCATGCGGCGCATCCGGTCTGTGCTAGCCTGTTTCTCACGTAGACGCACGCCATGCGGCTAATCCGGTCTTTGCTAGCCTGTTTCTCACGTAGACGCACGCCATGCGGCGAATCCGGTCTGTGCTAGCCTGTTTCTCAAGTAGACGTACGTGCGTGCACGCCATGCGGCGCATCCGGTCTGTGCTAGCCTGTTTCTCACGTAGACGTGCACGCCATGCGGCGCATCCGGTCTGTGCTAGCCTGTTTCTCACGTAGACGCACGCCATGCGGCGCATCCGGTCTGTGCTAGCCTGTTTCTCACGTAGACGTGCACGCCATGCGGCGCATCCGGTCTGTGCTAGCCTGTTTCTCACGTAGACGTGCACGCCATGCGGCGCATCCGGTCTGTGCTAGCCTGTTTCTCACGTAGACGTGCACGCCATGCGGCGCATCTGGTCTGTGCTAGCCAGTTACTCACGTAGACGCACGCCATGCGGCGCATCCGGTCTGTGCTAGCCTGTTTCTCACGTAGACGCACGCCATGCGGCGCATCCGGTCTGTGCTAGCCTGTTTCTCACGTAGACGTGCACGCCATGCGGCGCATCTGGTCTGTGCTAGCCAGTTACTCACGTAACTGTGCACGTCACTCGGTGCACTGGTCTAACAATGGAAGATATTTTGAAAATAAAACTAAATAAAACTAAACAGAGGAAGATCTTTTGCGGTGAGATTCATTTTACGCTGGGCTTCTCTTTACTGCGAGTTAAATTTATAAGTTAAATACGAGTATCTACAATGATCTGACTATATTTTTATCAAAATTATCCGAAATTATCCGCTGGAAATGAGGATCCGCCGAGGATCCGATCAGACTCGAAAAGATCCGAAATCGCATCCAAAGATCCGCGCCGGCAACGCTGCGCGACAGTGTGACGTTCGCGCTTTTTAACATCAAGAATTGGTCATAGAAACAAGAATGACAGCGTTTTACCTTACAATAAAACGCTTATTAAATAACTTACCATATTCAAACCTAAATATATTATGAGATGGCAACCCCGTTTTTCCCCCGCTGGTCGTTTCGTCGTCGTATCCCTATCTCTTTCTAACATGCTCCGTCTCGTTCTTCCACCCCTCCTCTCAGGCGTGCACTCAGAGGTCCAGAGTGCTACTAGAATCATTGTGTCTCATAATATATGCTATGCCACAAAGGTATAACATACCATAGGTATGTTATGACTTTGTTCACCAGGCAGTATTGAAACTTTAGGTTTGAATATGGTAAGTTATTTAATAAGCGTTTTATTGTAAGGTAAAACGCTGTCATTAAACAACTGTACCGATATTCAAACCTAAATATATTATGAGATATGTTTGTTATCGCCTGGTGGAAGAACGCCAATGTGATTGTTCATTACTTCATGTACTACTTTTTAAAAGTTAGGTCAACTTGTGTTATGTTAACATAAGTTAGGTTTACTTATGTTAGGTTAAACAAAAATTAACCTGAATTAGTATGAACTGGATAAGTAGGTAGGAAGTTAAGGATAATCAAACTGAAAGTGAATTTATGTGTGTCTTGTGTGTGTAACATGTGTAAATCACTAGTAGGTACACCTACTTATCACCAGAATCCAATATTACCTACATCCTTGAATTTTATTTACCCAACATGTCTGGAATAGGTAGGTTATATTGAATACTTATGTAAAATGATATAATTAAATGTGTGTTAGGTATACAGAATAAAGACATGAACGAAAACAAAACTTCTTGTTATAAATTTATTATTCCAATCATAAATTATTATTACCTACTGATTTACATATCACTACAACGTAAAAGATATGTCAAAATTAAATATCAGCTGTCTTACATAGGTAACAAGGCTGACTATAAATCTATGGTAGATAAATCAATTTATATACAGTGCATATAATTAAGTAGGCTTAATTTACTGCATGAAACAGACGAGTCACTGTATAAGTGGAAGCATTACTTGGCATAATGGTACGTCTGTAAAATCTCGCAAACGTGTTAGGATCTCCATTGCCCCTGCTGAGGATGTCGTCCAAGGGGAAGTTCATGACCCAGTTCTTGGAGGCCACAGCAGGCCTGATGCTGCCAGCCGACGCTTTGACTCCTGCGTCCTGCAATAGAGATTTGATCCAATTTGCGATAACTGTGCGAGAAGCAGGCTTCGGGGGCCCACAAGCTGTTATGAATAGACAGTTCGTGTTACAAATAGATCGTCTCTGAGAAGTCATGTTGATGAGAGATTTAACCCAAAAGACTGGATTGAGTGCATCACTTTCAGTATTAGCACTAAGCTGCCATCCAGATTGTCGATATTCGTGACAATCTGTTTTGGATCCAAAAAGAGGCCAAAAAGTTATGTCATGATCCGAGATCGAACAATGCTCGGAATCTATAGAGAGTAAGGTTAGATCATGAACCCTGCGACCCGAGCACAATAAGAGGATGCAAGCTGTCCTACGGGAACACTCATATAGATTAAATTGAGGTGAAAAATTGTTTGTTAGCCAGGTGGACAATTGGTCGATGTCCCAGATGGGGGGCTTTGTATCTTTTGGAGTTTGATTTGCAATCGCTTTCAAAATACGAGTGACCAAGGGATGAGAACTTAGGTTAGTGGCCTTATTCGGATCACATAGAGTAGCTACTACAGATCTATGCAGTAAAACAGTACGGTAAGACAATTTGTGAATAAGATGAAGGTCAGATAAGAATCTAGCAAGGTCCGATCCAGATGGGGAATTCTGACTAACCTGATTTACTATTGACCAATTGCACCAGCGAAGCCAGGCTGCATCGTAGATTTTTAGTGGACAATCTCCAGCTAGATTGTAGTAGATGAAGTTGTTCAGGCGTCCAATTGCTTAATTTTGTCTCCCAGCCCCACATTTCCATATTTCTAGATGCAGGTCTTGAACTTTCTGCTGGGGAGATTCGTTCTGGTGTTGATCAGAACTTTGGGCAGGTTGTGTATTGTAAAGGGGCGGCTATTGCACGACTCTTCAAGTCCGGGCGCCAGAAAGCTCCCAACGAGGGGCTACGATTAGGAAGATTCCTTTTGCATTGTTCATGTGAGCCAGAACTTTCGGCATTAGGTATGGTGGAGGAAAGATCCACGCTAGTTCGAATTCCCACTGGCGAGAGAACGCATCCACGAACATAGCGTTCCTGTCCTTTATATCCAGCGTCACGTATTGGGGCACGACGTGAGCTTGTTTGGACGCAAAAAGGTCTATTTCGGGTTGTCCCCATTTGTCGAAAACTTTTTGGGTCAAAATGGGGAGAAGATGCCACTCCGGATGGCCATATCCCCGTGATAAGTGGTCCGCCTCCGTGTTGTACCTGCCTGGCAGGTGATATAGGCTGAGCCGTATATTGTACATCTGGAGTGTGCGAAAAACTTGATACGTGAGCTTCATCAGAGCCTCGGATCGGGTTCCTCCCTGGTTTTTGAGGTAAGCCAGAACAGTTTTGTTGTCCGACTGTACAGACACTGTTGAATCTACCAGAGCATGACCGCGATCTTTTAGGACGTGCAGAATCGCGAGCATCTCCTTTTGGTTCGAATGTAACCTGGTTTCGTGCTGATTCCACAATCCGCTTAGCTTTAGGCTGTCTAGTTGAGCTCCCCAGCCTGTCCCCGAAGCGTCCGTCGACAGGTAATGGCTCGGGTTCGGAATGTGCACGGGAGAGCAACTCCGGTGGAAGTTCAGCCACCAATGTAGATCCATCAGAGTTTCTACAGGGAATGGATGGATTTTCTGGGGAGGTTCTGTCAACAATTGGTTGCAAAACCGTAGTAGCCTTCGATAATTTAACCGTCCGTAAGGGACCACCAGGCTCGCAAAGTTCAGCAGGCCTAGAAGACTCTGCAGTTCTCTCAAAGTTGTCTGCCTGCACGACAGGGCTTGGGTAACTTTCTGTTTGATACCAACTAACTTTTGCTCTGGTAGGTATTTCAAATTTGTAAAGGGGTCCCAAATGATTCCCAGAAATTGAATGTGTGTTTGTGGAGAAAGCACACATTTTTTGTAATTTATTTGCCATCCCAGACTCTCCAACAGGCTCGTTACAAACGAGATTTGTTTTTGGAGTATTTCCTGGTTTTGGTGAGCGAGGAGGAAGTCGTCCAGATATACCAGAATACGTACTCCACGTTCCCTGATAATTTGAGCTACCCAGTTTGTTAGGCTCGCGAACATTTTGGGCGCGGTTGCTAGGCCAAATGGCAGGCATGTCATTTCCAGGAGTTCGCCTTCGAATACAAGGCGTAGAAACCTTCGATGGGAAGGGCAACCGGCAGATGGAAATATGCATTCGATAGATCGATTTTCGCCATCCAGTCCCTCGGCTGTAGGAACGTGGGAACTTTTTGCTGATTGACCAGTTTGAATTTGCTTACTTGAACGTATTTGTTCAACCTCTGTAGGTTGAACACTGGCCGAAATGAGCCGTCGTCCTTCGCCCTGAGGAAAAGTGACGATATGAAACTTGGGGAGGGCTGCGCGCTCGAGAACTTGCATCTTTTTAAAGTTCGTATTTGCAATGACATTTCCAGGGAATAGGGCACTACAATGCCGGTTGTAAAACGGTACGATTAGAGGCGGTTTGGACTTGAAGGGTATGCGGTACCCTTGTTTGATGGTTTTAAAATGGTTGGAGGAGCTTTCAGAGCTCCCACGTAGCATGAAAAGCCTGTAGGCGACCGCCCGAAATTCCGAGTCAGAATTTCCTTTTGGCTTGCCTCTGCGGGAGGTAGCTGACTTTGTCTTATCGTCACTGATTTGGGAGCTCCGGAACGAAAGGGTTGGCCCTGCGCGGGCGCCCTGATAAATCCGGGCGTAAAGTTTGGATTGTACATAGGCATTGCAGCTCCTTGCGCAGGAGAGTAAACAAGGGTTGGAATGCTACGCCATGCGCTGGCGCCATCATGCGGTACTGTTAGACCATGCATACGACAAACCCTCTCTTTGTGAGGGTGTTTTAGAACCTTGGGTGTACTGGATCTGCCTTGAGACAGAGGCTTTATTCTGTGCCTTGAGAGGCCAAAAGATTTTGCTCATACCCCTTGTTCTACTGTTTCAGAAAAGTTTTAGGTGTGAATAAATATTCACAATTTGGCGGTATTCTTCGGAAAGTGGCTTTACAAATTTATCTTTCACGGATCGTAAAATTGCATCACGACGCTGTTCAATTAAGTCTGCTCTATGGCCGCAAGCCATTTGTAAAAGGTCATTTGAAATTTTTTGAAATTCATCGGAAAATATTTCTCTGATCTTATTTTCAATACTCGACAAGTCTACGATCTCCGAGGATCTGAACCAGGACATGAGGCTTTGAAATCCGACTTCAACTGCCTCCTGTTGTCTCATTAAACCTTGAGTTATTGCAGCGAAACCTTTCTCAGTTATAGCCAGATGATTAAATTTGTCATATGGTTTGATTTCGTCATTACACTCTAAACTTGTAAAGCCGGGGGTTGAGCAAAATCTTTTTTGTGCTTCAGAATAACGCACCTCGGACCAGTCCGTGGATTCAAAGTGCTGAATATTTTTCAGTTTTTCTAAACGAGTTTCATCCGATTTTGCAATCGAGGGTTCTTTGAGGGTAGTTTGTAAATTTAAAGAAAAATTTTCATGCAATTGGGGGTTGTCCAGACTCCCGTCAAATAAATCACCACTAGCATTTAATGAAATTACGTCATCATCGTTACGGTCAAAAACATTGATGCTGCGAGCATCAAAATTACCCTGATTTTGCTGAATCGCGGGGCCATTATGCGACCAATTGACACTTTGTAAAAAGTTTTGGATTGAACTGACCTGTTGCGCCGTTACTTAGCAACTGGGTATCCTGGCAGGTTCTCTTAGATGTCTCCATGGACTCAGGCGGAGCCTTGCGTTTGCGCGCCATTGCCGCCGGTCCGTCTGCCGCGCGCGCAAATTGCGCGGCCACGTGCTGACCAGCTGCGCCCACTTCCGCCTCGTTTTCCGAGTATGCAGGCGACGCGACATTTTCATCCATATTTATCTGGAAAATACACTTTTTTAGCAAGGGATTTTAAAAATTACATTAAAATAAAAACGATCGATAAAATCGATAGAAAACTTTGTCGTTTTTCGACGCTGACGGTAGCTAAACTGAAATAAAAACTTACATTCAGTACAGCGGTGCTGAAATGTGTAAGATTTATTAACGATAAAATATATTTAAATTATTTAAAATAAATTTGAAACTTACCAGCAGCAGTTTAGCTAATACGACCAGTTGCGGCGAAAAACAGAACACCAATGATTCTAGTAGCACTCTGGACCTCTGAGTGCACGCCTGAGAGGAGGGGTGGAAGAACGAGACGGAGCATGTTAGAAAGAGATAGGGATACGACGACGAAACGACCAGCGGGGGAAAAACGGGGTTGCCATCTCATAATATATTTAGGTTTGAATATCGGTACAGTTGTTTAATGAAAGAAAACAAGCTATCATTATTCGTATAGCGTTATCTCTTTCTGACTTTTTTGTTGTAGCGAAACTGGTTTGTTTTCGTAGAGTTCAATAACCGGAAAATTCCGATAAGATATCCGAAACTAATATCCGAAAAAACAGCTGATCAATATATTGATTTTGACACTTGAGACCCTTCCATTCCATTCATTCATTCATTCAGTGAATGTCGATCGCCCTGTTGTGAGGTGTGAAAATAAATAAAAATATTTTCATTTCCAAATTACATAAAATGTTGTCGTAAACTCAAGCAAACAAGTAGCTAGTGTAATCATCTGCTGCGACAGAAATTTACCGTGCTTCACAAAAATGCTATCTACCAATAATAATTTAAGTTTTACAAAAATGTGTTTCCTTGTAAATTGTTTGAAACGATTCAAGAGTTCGCAGCAGTGGCTTCTCAGGCAACAAAAAGATCCTTATGTGGAAAAGGCCAAGATATATAACTACAGGTACAATAAAGAGTAGTTTTCCTGCTTTTATTTTATTGTAAGTGAAGTTCCAAATAATGTACTCCACAACTCTTGTTTTTAGATGTCGAAGTGCTTTCAAGCTGCTAGAGATGAATGACAAAACAAACATACTTACACCAGGCATGAAAGTTATTGATTTGGGAGCTGCACCAGGGTCCTGGACGCAAGTGGCGGTCCGGGCCACAAATGCTGATGGAGCTGACAAAAACAAACCTAAAGGACAAGTGCTATCAATCGACAAATTGCAGATATTTCCCATTGAAGTGAGTGGCATTCAGTTTATTATAGTAACCTTAAGGTGGCTTTAAATCTGATACTTTAAGTACCTTCTATTTGGTAAATTGATTTTTTATTTTTCAGGGAGCTACAATACTCAATAACATGGACTTTTCAACTATAGAAGCTCATGATAAAGTGGTGAAAGCACTTGATGGTGGCCTGGTGGATGTGGTTCTATCAGACATGGCTCCGAGTGCCACAGGAGTAAGAGAGTTAGACAAGGATAGAATCATAGGACTCTGCTACATGGCTCTAAGGTTTGCAGCCCTAGTCACCAAAGTTGATGGCACATTTCTGTTTAAAGTATGGGATGGTCAAGAAGCAAAAATGCTGGAGCTGGATTTGGAAAGGTTCTACAAAAACATAAAGATCATGAAACCAATGGCCAGCAGGTCAGAATCATCAGAGAAGTTTATCCTTGCTAGAGGTTTTAAAGGCATCCAAAGGCCATTAGAGAAAGACCGCTGGGGATCCTGAATTTTTTAAGAATAGAAATACAATAAAAAAGTCTTCCAATTTTTAGAAACATGTTTACCTCCTTATTCTACTCAAGTAGGTGTTATTGTTCAAATACATGTAAATATCCTGGACTATTCACTTTTTGTTAAAAAGTGATACCTGTCCATTCAAGTCAAATATTTAAGTACAAAATGTTTATTAAATAAAGGAATTTAAAAGTAATACCACTAGAATAGAAAAGAATCTTTATTATTTTTAATAATTGCCATGTAGCACATATTTTAAGCACTTTTATATTTTTGCATGGCTAAAATGTTTATACAGTTTGTTATACCATAATAGGTAAAATATAATTTGTTAAGTAACAAGTAAGTACACAATTCAATTTATAAATTAAACATCAGCAAATTCAACATAATTATTTTCATTTTCAAGATATTTACCAATACTTTGTACCTGCTCAAAACTTATTTATAAACTATATATTTAATAAAATATCACAAGTATAGTATAGCTTACTCAAAGTTTAACATCAAAGTAATTTTATAATAATATTTTAGGTACCTAAGTTTGTGCCTATTATCTTTATGCATTTGATTCAGCATATGCTGGTGCTTTTATTATTACTACATAAACAAAACAGTACCTACAGACCAACTTATTTTTGTCTGTCTCGCAAAACACAGATTCAGAACATGCCTACTTACTCCAAAGCGAATACTCCAATACTCATTCCAACATACCATTATAACTACCTCAAGAACTTTTATTATATATCCAAAAATAAAAGCTCTCTTCTTACAATAACATACCCTTCCTTGTATAATGAAGAAAGTACGACCTTTGAAGTCGACATTCACAACGTATGATCACGGCGTAAATCGTTTTATGTGCGTGTAATCCAAATCATTTAGCAATAAAGGTTTAGACGAACTGTGTGCGCGTGCCGTGCGAGAGTTTGTTGTATTGCGCGGCAGAGAGTAGGCTGGAGTGCGCAGCATGGTCCAACAGGAGAAGCCGCTCGCCGCGCTCATCGCTCGCCACGCGGCTCGCACGCGCGCACTGACCTCCGCCCAGCTCCTGCATAAAGCTTATCACGGCAGCAATCGCGTAGATGAAAGTCATTACGAACAGGCCGCAACCGAAATCTGTAAATAAGAATAAAACAAAATATGGGTACTTTTAGGAATTTATATAAATAAAATGATTGCAGAACAAGCGACTGCGTAATTTCAAAATTGTATTTTGCGTCAAAAGTTCAATCGCGCTACTGAGACGAATCTAACGACACCTCACATGTCAAGATCCGCCTATCCGTTAGGGCTGTAGCCCGTGTAAATGAATTTCTTGTCTACATACATAAACTCGAAAAACATAACTCTCCTTTTGAGGCAGTCAGTCGGGTAAAAAGTAAATAAGTAGGTGTTAAAATATTTCGTGCTATGTGTTGTTTTCACGACGCAGCGTTGGAAGATTTCCAATCGCCAATCGCCAGACGGGAAAAAATAGTAAACAAATGAAGTATAAAAAACTTTTGAACCAAAATAGACTCTTGATTATTTGTACCTCGATTCGATAAAAATTCAGTGCTAATCGAATAACCTCGTATGTTAGCTCGGTACAAAATAGTACTAAAGTACATACATATGTCGCGCCTAATCCCTTTCAGGGTAGGCAGAGCGTAAACAGCTGTAAAGTACTAGACGAATAATGACGTATCTCAGCTCGGTACAAAATAGGACTAAAGTATTAATCGAATAATGTCGAATCTATACTCGGTATAAAATAAGACTGTAGTAGGTATCAGACGAATAATGTCGTATCTCAGCTCTGTACAAAATAGGACTAAAGTATTAATCGAATAATGTCGAATCTCTACTCGGTAGAAAATAATACTGAAGTATCAGACTAATAATGTCGTATCTTAACTCTGTACAAAATAGTACTAAAGTACTAATCGAATAATGTCGTATCTCAGCTCGGTACAAAATAATACTGAAGTATCAGACTAATAATGTCGTATCTTAGCTCTGTACAAAATAGTACTAAAGTACTAATCGAATAATGTATCTCTACTCGGTACAAAATAATACTGAAGTATCAGACTAATAATGTCGTATCTCAGCTCGGTACAAAATAGTACTAAAGTAGTAATCGAATAATGTCGTATCTCTACTCGGTAAAAAATAGTACTAAACTACCTACTAAATATTGTCGCGTATCTTGGCTCGGCCCAAAATTAGACCTGTTTAGATATATTTAGGGCCGTGATACGATGGTATTCTATGAATAATATTTATTAGTGTTATACAAATTAGTGCATCTTCTTTCTTATTCCCCAATTCTATAGGTATACATGAAATAATCCTCATCTTGATTGATATTGTACATCTATTCCCTGTGCAGAGTAAAACTGCTGATTTATTATATTCCTACTCTGATAAAGATCATGACTCACGATAGCAAGCATATCCTCCAAAGAAGTTGGTGATGCAAGGATAGGTGCCTCCAATGATGACCGCTATGATGATGAGACCGGCCGCCACGCACGCGGCGACAGCCCACGGCACGATGTACTCGCGCCGGTACTTCACGGCGCCGTACAGCAGCGAGATACAGCACATCAGGTAGATCGCCGTCAGGATCGTGCTTGTGTACAGGAATATTACTGTCACTGGAACATTACAAACATTTTGTTATCAGAGTAGCTAGAAAACATGAGTCTATTTATAGTTTATGCCGTGTGATGCCGGCTAAGAATAGCATCACCCCAATTCTACCCGTGTTGTCGTAAAAGGCGACTAAGGGATAATCATCCAGGAAATGGGCAGCAGCGTTCCCTGTCAATACAAAATCTTGCACTGCGTTCCAAGCGTGGTGAGTATGGCAATACTCCCCGATAGGGGGAAGCCCATGTCCAGCAGTGGACTGTTGTTGCTGTTATGGTTATGGTATAGTTTAGAAACATGCTGTATTTCTATTTCCAACCATAACTACTACTGCCCTGTTTTATCAACATGCCCTGGGAGAAAACGCCTTTGGCGTTAAGTCCGCTATGTACAGTTGTGATGTGCATTAATTTAATAAATAAGAAGAAAATCTACTAGAATTTTATAAATTCCAGAGCGATTAGATAAGCCTTGCAATTAACACTTTCTTGATGATATAAACTTAAAAAGCTCTCTGATTAAAAAGTTATCTTACCTGAGGCGAGATGCTGTGCCTTCGCAAACCGCCGTTGGTTATTAGTGCTTATCACTTCGCCCTCATGGAACGACATCTGATCCCCGTATACCTCGTAGAACCCGCGCCTTTCCGCGTCGTCCTCCATATCATTGTGCAGCATCGACAGCATCTCCCGGACATGAGAGATGCCTACTAGTAATATTATTAGTATAAAGGAAGAAAGCGCCTGAAAAAAAGAACATAGCATCAATTGAAAGCGCCTAGACCCGAAGGCTGTCTATGAAGGTGAATTGTATGGTGCGTGTGTACTTACGATTTGATGGACGGCAATAAGAATTGTGCCTTGACGCAAATTGAAAACGTACAAAAAATTGTTTAGCCGAATCATCATTTTGTGGGAGAGTTTACATTCTTTACTTCTGTCGAACATTTGTGATTATTTTTAGAATTATGCTGGGCCTAAGTTGCGAATTCTACATTGTTTGGATAGAGTGGTGACAAGTTGTCGGGGTGCGGCGCGCATGTTATGTTCTATTGATTTATTTTTTGCTGCGTTCCGGCAAGCTACGCGCAGACACGCGTTCGTTTACTTAGCGCATTGCAATGCACAGAATGTTCAGATGCACATCGAAAATAACTTCATTGGTATGTAGTCGATAAAAACGCAGCTGTTTATGGAATTCAGTTTGATTGATTCGCTAGGCTGGAGCACATACGGATTGTTGTGAGATGGAATTGTCATTTAAATAAAATGGAGATATTGGAATTTTTAATCAACATGGTTTCTTTACTTTAAACGAAGCTTTTTAATAATATTTATAATAGTTTATTTATAGTAAAGTTCGTAGAGCTGGTTGAAAATCTTAGTATTTTATAAGTTTAAACAACTTTGCTTAATATGTATGTAGTTATTGGTTTAAGAACTATTAAAATGTCTCCCCGGGGTAATGTGGTGAGAAACATAAACAAGGCAAATATTATAAATTAGTTTTATTTCACAACTTAAGAATATTTAGGTAGTAAAGTAAATAACATTATGACTGTTTAAACCTAACCCAAACTTTCAGCTGGCATTAGTTTAGTATATTTGGATTATAAAATTAACTAAAGTCTATCACAAATTATATACGGGAATAATTCTAGAGATGTTAATACTATTTACAAGTGACAAATTGCCAGTTAAAATAAACAAAACTAATTAAACAAACAAAATGAAAGATACAATATTTTAACACTTTACCTGATAAATTCTGAACAATAAAATCAAAACTTGTTAACTTGAAACAAAAAGATCGACATCGATTTCAATTTGGATATGGGTTCGGTGTAATTCGTTCAATGACATGAGGTTTTGGTATTTACACGGAGAACCCAAATGGTATCTAGAACACGAAAGAATTATTAATGACTGTGATACCCTCTAGGGACGGATCGAAACTAATACGTATCGATTGACACAGTTTCGAATGTACTTACACGATTATCTTTACGGATTCATGTTAAATGCAAAATAAACTATGTGTATTGTCAACGCTAACGTACACAACCGTTTTAATAAGAAAATATACAATTCGATACATGCATTTTGCAAAATTTTACCAGAAGAATTTTTTTCTTTGTTTTCAAACATTTCACTCAGAATATAGGATTTGTGAGAATTTCGGTCTATGTATTCAAATACGAAACGATGGAGTCGAAACGACTAATCAAAATATTTACATACTTTCAATTCATACACGTTTTAAGGTCTTAAATACTAACATGTTAATTTAATATTACTTAATTATAGTGGACAGGACGATAAATGACTAAAGGCTACGTACCCAAAATGTATGATTTTGATTACAAGGAGATGATTGTACTTAGATAAAAAAATATGCAAGGTTATTCATTTTCAATGACATATTTAATTTTAATATGTGAATGAAATTTGTAAGTAAATGTCGACTGGTTTATTAATATTTCTCTTAACTAATGATAGTAAGTTCTATAAATAAAGAAGCTAACAAGAAAGTCTGATAATTAAAAAATTATATTCTAAATACTTGTTTAACAATATTTTGTTTCTTTTTCCAGTGTGGGTGTGATGTTTACGTCTACAAATGAAGTTTGATTTGCAAATCTTATAGAAACTATACTTTAGATAATACCTACAACATACTTTTAAAGAAATACGAGTGTCTACACCAGACTAGGCACCTATGTTAGTATGCAGTTACATGGACATTGATAGTTGCCTGCAAAATATTCATATATCATACATAATCAAGATTAATATTAAATAACGCTTATATTCACATGATGCCTGTTAACTAACATTAAAAACTAGTCACAAATCCGTTGTCAGTTACAGCCTGTGTGTGTTATAGGATATTATTTTGATTGACACGTGAAATGGTTTCAAATGGCCGCGCCCAACTTCTATCGAATTGTGATTGATTTAATTTGAATACACATAAAATATTCATGCATTTTATTGTAACTTAAGTTAATCGATTATTCTACTCCGAATTGATAAACTGTTCACGCATTCCATAAGAGCTTGGCTCGGCCATTATAGTGCTATACATTCTATAATTATGTCTAATATGAAATTTGTATATTGCTGTATATTTGGCAGTTAAGGTTCATATTATGTAATATTGATTTGATTGCTGAATGAATATAAAATATTTAAATAACTTTAGAGCTTCATCATTTTGGCCAAGACAATTTCTAAGAAAAAAAAAATGTTTTCAATAATATGTGTAAGAATGTTTGTAGATTCTATTATGTTATATTATTATCTACCTATTTTGTGATCTACTGTAGCCTTAGTTTTGTACCTTTATATGTTTGTAGTAAACACTTAAAAATCGAAACTACCCAGAGTTTAGAATGATTTAAACATGATATTGATTTAGACCGTCTACACTTCAAATAACACAGTTTACATTTACTTTACTTAATCTTCTCATCATTCAAGTTGTCACGTTATTATTATTTCGATCATCTTTGAATTCGGTAGCTGCTTCTTCTAAGTATGATCGCTATGAGGACGTGATATTACATTACTAATGATGATCAGTCAGATTCGAATAATATTTTGGGGAGCAGGTTGAAAAAGTCATACAAGAATTCTTATTTTCAATATATTCATGTAAATTCATAAAAAAAGTACATGATCACTTTTGTTCCAAGTATGTATAATGTACGTCAGAGACTCGACATTGTTCTTTAAAGCTTTTAGTTAGTGAGAAAATAGAATCAGTAAAGAAACTTATTCAATAAAAGTTTCAACTCATAGAAATATGTCAGAGAAATATTTTTATAAGTACAAGTCGCCGAGACTGTAGCCCTCGCGTATTGTACTGATACTTTAGTACAATATACTGGAACAATTTATAAATTCAAGTCTTACTCGTCATACAAAATAATCAGACAGTCATAGAGGTTCCGGCAATAAGCAGTCAAGGACGTACTGTATTGAGTACGTATGGTAGAAACAAAAGCGTAGACGTGAATTGGTTTTTGAGTAGAAAAGACCAAACTTCTGGCCAACTACACATAGATATGCGTATAATAACTGTGTGATACTATAGATTCTTCATTGACAATGTGGAAGTTACACCTCTGGTATTGGGAGCGTCTCGCACACCTACACTCTGCTTTAAGTCATCCCTTTGTATGATGAACTATTGGTATTTTTACCACTACCCGAGAGCACATTTCAACTCACAAAGTTCGTCAAATATTTAATTTACACTGAATTTTTGTTTCCTTTCGTCCCTTATAACAAGATACGATACCTATGTCATGCATATCGTCTACGCGATCAAGCAGAACTTCCGCCCAGTACAGTTGAGTACAATAATCCTTCATTGCATTCTAAAGGATCGAATTTAAGTTTTACATTAAGCATTTTTACACAGAACCATACACATTTTTTAAAATCAAACGAGCAAATGACAAATCAATGCTTTTGTTTAGTTTACTGAAAGAAAAAAGTCAAGAAATGTTCTGCCAGAATTCGGAGTACTGCCTGCCTGCTGCCTTTAATCTTCAGTTATAGCAATACAAATGCAAAGCATACCGTCTATGTGATCGAGCAGGAGTTCCGGCCGGTGCAGTTGAGGCGGGTGTGGTTGGTGTGTTTGCTGGTGCGCGCGCGGTGCCTCGACGGCGCGGCTGAGATCGCGTAGGATTTCAGGTGGGACTTGAGGGTAGTTGGCAGTGGGAGCCGCTCCAGACCGTACACGGAGGTGCGCGCTACGATTGCCCGGCAGCACAGCTCTTGGAGGCTTAGTACTGTTGACAAAGTAGATATTTTGTTATACTTTGTTTTCAAAGTCAAAGATGTCAGAGATCAAAATCTAATACTGTAAAGGTAAGTAGGTACAAAAATGCCTAGAGCTAGGAAATATCATCTTGTAGTCACAAAGATGCATTTTGATAAAAAAACTCTTAAAAATGTTCCGTAGTTTATAGGTTTTGACATAAATTGGGACCTAAACAGGTTTAAACATAACGAGTAAAGAAACACGTATCGTCCATAACAAATACAATACCTTTATTGCTCCTCCAAAGCCTCTCCATGCCGTTGCGATGCAGCGCCATGCGCGACAGCTCGCAGAAGCTCTCGCGGATGTTGAAGTCGCACAGAGGGCTCACTTCGAAGAACGCCATGCGGTTATAACTACTGATAGCTACATAACAAATACAATACCTTTATTGCTCCTCCAGAGCCTCTCCATGCCGTTGCGATGCAGCGCCATGCGCGACAGCTCGCAGAAGCTCTCGCGGATGTTGAAGTCGCAGAGCGGGCTCACTTAGAACGCCATGCGGTTATAACTACTGATAGCTACATAACAAATACAATACCTTTATTGCTCCTCCAAAGCCTCTCCATGCCGTTGCGGTGCAGCGCCATGCGCGACAGCTCGCAGAAGCTCTCGCGGATGTTGAAGTCGGGTTATAACTACTGATAGCTACATAACAAATACAATACCTGCTCCTCCAAAGCCTCCATGCCGTTGCGGTGCAGCGCCATGCGCGACAGCTCGCAGAAGCTCTCGCGGATGTTGAAGTCACACAGAGGGCTCACTTCGAAGAACGCCATGCGGTTCACTATAAGTACTGATACCTACAAAACAAATACAATACCTTTATTGCTCCTCCAAAGCCTCTCCATGCCGTTGCGATGCAGCGCCATGCGCGACAGCTCGCAGAAGCTCTCGCGGATGTTGAAGTCGCAGAGCGGGCTCACTTAGAACGCCATGCGGTTATAACTACTGATAGCTACATAACAAATACAATACCTTTATTGCTCCTCCAAAGCCTCTCCATGCCGTTGCGGTGCAGCGCCATGCGCGACAGCTCGCAGAAGCTCTCGCGGATGTTGAAGTCACACAGAGGGCTCACTTCGAAGAACGCCATGCGGTTCACTATAAGTACTGATACCTACAAAACAAATACAATACCTTTATTGCTCCTTCAAAGCCTCTCCATGCCGTTGCGATGCAGCGCCATGCGCGACAGCTCGCAGAAGCTCTCGCGGATGTTGAAGTCGCACAGAGGGCTCACTTCGAAGAACGCCATGCGGTTGACTATAAATACTGATACGTACACAACAAATACAATACCTTTATTGCTCCTCCAGAGCCTCTCCATGCCGTTGCGATGCAGCGCCATGCGCGACAGCTCGCAGAAGCTCTCGCGGATGTTGAAGTCACACAGAGGGCTCACTTCGAAGAACGCCATGCGGTTCTTCGCCGCGTACTGCTCCGCCTCGCGCTCCTGCACTTGTCGCTTGAACGCCAGGTGAAGGCGGTTGCCGACTAGCACTTTTGGTACGCCTGGCGCATGCTACAACAATGAAACGGAGTTATAGCTTGGCAATAACACTAAAAATATTGTGAGGCTACGAAACGAAAAATATTTCCGCGTATTGTTCGGCCTTGCCGTTTTCACGCAGGGTGCAGGCGGTTCTCCACTTTTGGTACGCCTTGCGCATTAAAAAAGAATGAGACAGAATAATTTATTGCTAGGACAGAACGGCCACAACTTGACCTCAAAAGCATGTGTTATATGTTTCCTGTCTCCACCAAAGCCAAATCTACTTTTTCGCGAAATGATGTATCTTTAGAAACAAATTAAATAAAACAGTAAAATAAAAATATTGAATATTCTTAAGTTTGTCTTAAGGTGGTATTCCGAACACTGCAGCCAACAGCCGACAGCCAACAGCATATGCTGCAACGGCAGTTGCAGCCGTTGCAGCACTACTGGTTTGTATGGAGTTCTATGGAACGCTATCCGAAGGCTGCAGCCGACAGCACATGCTGTCGGCCGCTGCAGCATATGCTGCAACTGCCGTGACTGCAGATCAGTATTGCTGCAACGGCAGTGCGATACGCACGTATCTATTTTTGCTATAAAACGTAAAATGTGTGGTTCAGAAATAATTATGAAGTAATTAACTATCATAATTATTAAAAAACAAAACCACACAGCGGTAATTTCAAAGGTAACCTATTATACCTACCTAGGTTCGAGTTGCGGTACACTGAATTGTACCAACTAAGTACTTACAGTTCGTGCGTGAGTTACCTGTAGGTACCTATTATAGCTACCTATGTACCTACCTGCTACTCTGCCGTGTGATGCTAGCTTAGAATAACATCACCCCGTTTTTTCCTGTGGGTGTCGTAAGCAGCGACTATGGGTCTCGAAGGTAACATGTGTATTGCAATTTTAGGCGACTAGCTGACAACCTGTCACTATAGTGATACACGACAATAGCTAGAACGGCTCTCAAATATTTGTTACACGTGGCGATAACGACCGAATTTTTACGGCCGTCGCTACCCTGCAAGGGTTTAAGGCGTGATTTATGTATGTAGGTACCTATTAACCTGTAGGTACCTATAAAATCTACCTAAGTCTACATGCAACTATCGGTAGTCACGGCATGTGCTGTCGGCTGTCGGCTGTCGGCCGGTGCCTTCGGAATCGCATGTGCTGCAACTGCCAACAGCATGTGCTGCAACTGCCAATAGCTGCAGCCGTTGCAGCATATGCTGTCGGCTGTTGGCTGCAGTGTTCGGAATAGCAGCTTTACAAATAAAAAAAAATTAAACACCCAATCTAACTTAATCATTAATCACGTATAAAGACGTATCTGCATTACATACAAAACACTACCTAAAATGCAAAAATCAACTTACCTTTTCAACCTCCTCCAGCCACCTATCAATGCTGTCGAAGGACCACTTGTTAGTGATGTCGTAAACGAGCAGAATGCCTTGCGCCCCTCTGGAGTATGACCGGATGATGGTGCAGAACCTTCCCTGCCCGGATGTGTCCCATAGCTGCAGTTTCACCCTCTTCCCATCCAAGAGGATTGTGGTCGTCTTGTAAGCTAAAAATTTCAAAGCATCTTACAAAAAGTCTTTTGAAAACTATTAGGAAGATATTTGATTTCATCAGATTACCTACTTATGAGTTAAGAAAAGTAATTTACTTACACTACAAACAATAAAGATGAAGTCTCAAAAATTGCAGTCTCACTACATTTGATTAGGTAACGTTTTTCAGTGAAGTCAATTTGTTTTGAATTGCCTACAATAGCTAATGTAAATACTTTCTCTGGTAAATTACTAAGTACTTTAATACTGTGTAGGTAGGTACTAGTCTTATCAAATCAACATAAGCCTAGCTTTCAAACTGTACATTAACAATCTAGAATATGTGTCAGCAATCAGGTGCAAGCCAGTGTTGAGTAACAATAGAATGGGCAATTTAGTTGTTTAATTTTACTTGTTATGTCAACATAGCATGGCACTATACATACATATTATAGTTTAGAGATAGGCATGCAGTTCCAACATAATTTTATCAAATAAATTGACTTTTCTATTTACTTTACTGTTTATTTTAAACCTGATATGATATGATGTAATAATTGTTTTGATTATCTTAACAGGTACTAATTGCACTTCAGTTGTTTTAATTAGTACCTAACTAAATAGAATTTGTTAACACAGTACAAATTGTTGAAATGCTGGAATAATTCTAATTCTTGTAGCAAAGCTAACATTTACTGTTTACTTCTCTAGCTGGGATCTTTTACTCCAAACAAATATTAATTAATTTAGGTATATAATAAGAAGAAAGTTGTTTCTTATTTATTATTAGTAAAAAACTCTGAAATGACTGGACAGATTTCAATATTTTTTTTACCATTATAGAAAGCTACAACATTGTTGAGTAATATTGGTTACTTCTACCATGGAAAAATGTAGTATTCCCAATGTAAAAAAAGTTTGCAGTAGCTTATGACTAGCCTCTAGTAGAAAATAAATAGGTATTGATTACTAACATAACTTACCACTGCCGCTGCAGAATGGGGAGTCAGCAGAGCCATCCTCTAGGTCCTGCAGGATCTCCTGCTTGCCCACATCAGAGTCCCCGACTAGTAATACTTTCAACAGGTAGTCGTATGACTTGGGAGCTGCTGGTGGTCGACCTAAAATATTTCAGAACTTAGTTCAATAAAGGTATTAATATTGTACTTTAAAAAATATCAATATTGACACATCATAAATCATCATCATCTTCCTGCCCTTATCACATGGGGTCGGAGCAACATGTTTTGTTGAACACAAAATCGTGCTGAGACATCATAAATAAGCAGTCAAAAAAATTATGTTGAGTATTAAAGACCTAGTGAATATTAGTATTTCTATATTCATACATGATGACAAAATTTCACATTGACTTGGCTTAAGTTGAAACATGACTGAAAACAAAGGATATTACAAGACTAACAGATGTTAAGTCGCAAAGTAAACACAAAGCACTTGCGAAAATACGTGCACTAGGTACAAAAACAGATTGCCAGGCCTTGCTAATAAGTAATAATGAGAAGAATGAAAAATACCAGTTCTCTGATGGTGAGACCGCGGCAGGGTGGTGCTCCCGTTCTGCGCGACCTGGTTAGTGGCCGTCTGCGGCGCTGCTACCATACCCGTAGTGGTGAACATACTTCTGAAGTCAAACACCTCAACTCCAGGTGGTCCCCACCCGCGAACGTAAACATAATACCGTTCGACCTTACTCTCTAACACAATCCATCAAGCACAAACCACCCTTCGCAATATACGACGACATTCATAACACTTATCAACAACAGTTCGATCGAAAACAACAGAAATGATCCACTATTTGGCGTGCCAACCAAAGTACCTATTGTGTGCACACAAGGTCGTCACGAATTAGGGTTTCCTCATCAGTGTAATTGATTATCCCGGTGGAATTTAATTATAAATAGCACTCCACGACTAGGTTTCGTCACTAATTGACTTTCCAATTATTACGTTTTTGGCGACACAAACAACCCAATTTTCACGAAAATATTGAAGTGAATGGTGAACGAGAGAATGAAATTTAAGTTGAATGAACGAACTGAAATGAATGACACAATCTCTCGATAGTGCTGTACAGATTTTTGTATTACCGGTTATTTTGATAAAAGAATTTCTGTCATAGATAATTTCCTTTCTTTTTCTTTTATATCAAGGCGGCAAATTTAAATTTTTATTAAAGTTTTCCGAGTTGAGTATTTACTTCTTGATGACGATGATGATGAGCAAGAAATGGCGAGGGTTCGAGAGAATTTTATTAGGATATTGTAACAACACTTATGTCGGCTATCTCGAGGCAACCATTCACTCCCCCCAGCCCCCGCCCGCGTTGCTCTAGTTGGCTTGGCAAAATGTCAATTCACAGCTTTGGTCATACGCCTCGCGTCAAATTTCATTATTTCTGCAAATGTTAGAGCTATTCGCTGCTTTTACCAATATAATTGATATTTTAAAGCTTTTGTGGTTGCTGTAAAGATAAAGTAATCAACATGGGTAAGCTCGGTTCAAATAAGGTGATCCCTGGTGGCGAGCGAACACTGATATTGAAAGTATTGCGTTTTTTTGAAGAAGAGAAAAGGAATGGTGGTCCCATACTACCTGTTAACAAAGTGTTGAAAAGGACATGTGCCGCGACTGGGGTTAGTATGGCTACAGTCACACGAATCAAAAGAGAAGAAAAGAAAATCTTAGAGGTAAGCATATCTCAGATAGTCTTTGAATATGCACTTTAATTCTATTCTACATCACAAGAACCATTTTCTTTTATATAACATCCCTAACTAAATGAAAGAAATAGTACTTCCTTTACCTACCTATAATTTATTTTTATTTATTCCAGGAATTAGCAGCTACCCGGACAGCAAGTACAGAAGAAGCTCCTTCGTCACAGAAACCTACACTGTCAGCTAGAACAACAGTTATTCCAACAACCACTGATACACTAATGACTTCAACAACAACACCACTAATAACTACAACAAAAGGCACATCAAAGGCTGATACAACATATACACCAAAACATGTTGTCACACTACCAACTCCAGGCAAGAACCGTTACCGGCCTGCTCACAACAAAGTCGAAGTTGATGACTTCACAATTGGTGCCCTAAGAGATATAATAAACCGCTTGCACACTAATGACGAAGTTCCCAGTTTAACAAAAATTTTGGCTGCTGCTCAAGAGGAATTGAATTTCCCAGGGAAAAGAGAAACACTGAGGAAAATCTTAAAAGAGAGATTGGGTTATACTGGGCATGCCTTTAAAAAATGCGACAAGAGTAATCTGTTTGTAGATATAGTTAGGCCAGAGATAGCTGCACTTAATTCACTGGTTGAAATTGAAGCACACATGATGCATGTATCCAGTATGTATGGGACAGTTAACAAAGAACATCAACTTGGTTTTAAAGAAGATCAATTTAATTCTAAAGAAGATCAACTGAGCTTAAAAGAAGATAATCTGAGTTTTAAAGAAGATCAACTGAGCTTAAAAGAAGATAATCTGAGTTTTAAAGAAGATCAACTGAGTTTTAAAGAAGATCAACTGAGTTTCAAAGAAGATCAACTGAGTTTCAAAGAAGATCAACTGAGTTTATAAGTAGATCAACAAAATTTTAAAGAAGATCGACTGAAGTTAAAAGAAGATCAACTGAGTTTCCAAGAAGATAAACTAAATTTTAATGAAGTTTATCAAGCAAGTTTTCAAGAAGAAAATCCATAAAGGATGATTGACAAAAACAGTGGCATAGATCTGGTCTCTGATTATTTTTCCCCATAATTTTTAAATAATAAAAGAATAATTCATTGTTACAAGAAACGTTTATTACTTAGACAAATAGAGATTCTTAACACTTACAATATTCATTGTATGAAAAAATATAGGCACTTTGTGAGTCTTAAAAATAAGGAACATGATTGGAATGGCCTCTATAAAATGCTTACAAATTACGTAACAAGAATTAGAACTTTTCAAGTCCAGGCATTGAGAATTTCCTGCTGTAGGCTTCGACTTCTTCTCTCAGTTTGGCGACCTTGTTTTTGAATTCTGCGTTTTCTTCGATGGTCTTGTTGAAGTCCACCAGCTTGGGTCCGGACACCTTAGAAAATAATAGAATAAATGATTATTTAGTTCAACAGAATAAATGATTATCCTACTTCCTACTAATATTATAAAGGCGGATGTTTGTGTGTGTGTTTGTTACGACATCACGCTAAAACGGCTGATTAGATTGACATGAAATTTTGCACAAATATAGAAGAGTATCTAGAATAACACATAGGCTACTTTTTTCCACGGGAAAATGTCTTATTCCTACGGGATCACGCAAATTCCAATATTTTTGCAAAGGTGGCGTGACTGAGCCGATTCGCGTTTTAAACGTTTTCACCGAAAACTAACAGCGACATCTCTTGGCGAGTAATGCTTTTTTCCCGCGGAATAATATTTTGCAGCGGGTGAAACCGCTGACGGGCAGCTAGTTTAGAATAAATAAACGTCGTATCGTTGGACGACCTGGTGTTCCCTCTCGAAGAAGGAGAAATAAATATTCGGTTCTACAGTCATACACACATAATTTATTAATGTTACAGCAATTACAGGGTATAAGCGACAAGGATACCAGAATCTTCGCAGGCATGATCAGACCATAAAACTGACAACTCTATGGAGGACACAGAAAAAAATTCTACCAACCATACAAAGATCAACTGACAGACTTTTTATGGGAACTCGAAAAACTTGTTCAGTTTCCTGCAAAGTTTTCGGTATACCATCCCTTACACCGGTACAATAGGTACTATAAACTACCTTGGTGATCTCCTGCGCGAGTTTCAGAGCCCTGTCGATGTAGTTCACTACTTCATCGATGTCCTTCTCTTTCATGCCTCGGGTGGTCAGAGCAGGGGTGCCTGAAACGTAACATAACAATATCGTTATTTTCTAAACTTTAAAATAATAAATAGCATTATTATTATTATATTACACGAATTCAGAGCGAAGCGAGCTCGTCATTTCATGTCAAAATAATGACTGAACACATATTAAGAGTGAAACGAGCTCGCCATTTCACGCAAATACAATAAAGAACTCGCAGCGCGCAAGCTCATCGTTTTACGTTTAAAACAATACCTAAATCGAATTGCGAGCTCTTTGGTTTCAAGTTAAAAACAATATTGAACTCGTACTTCCAGCAAAACGACGACATTTACGTTATAACAACAATGAGCTAGCTCGTCATTTGAAAAAAGAAACTGGTAGCATACTACCGATTTTTATATTTATTTATATCGGTTCTACGCGCGGAATTATAACAAGGTAAACATGCGGATATTTACCTTTTTTCTCCACCCATCGAGCGGGTTACACCGCCCGTGGTTTCGAGAGGTAAATGTCCGCATAATTTTCTAGTTATAATTTCGCGCGCAGACCGGATATAACGTAAGTCTTAACCAAATAGTTACCGAGTCTGATGCCGGAGGGGTTGAGCGCGCTCTTGTCACCGGGCACGGTGTTCTTGTTGCAGGCGATGCTGCAGAGTTCCAGGATTCTCTCTGCTCGGGCTCCGCTGAGGCCGGCGCTCCGCATGTCCACCAAAGCGAGGTGCACGTCGGTGCCGCCTGTAGCGATGTCGTACCCGCGGGAGGTTAGCCCTGCGCAGAGGCGTTGGGCGTTCGCGATCACCTGATGACAAAAGATAAATAATGAAGTGCTATGTATTTTAGAAATGTAATTTGCGGCGGGGTTCAAAGCTTGACCCCCTTCACAGAAAAAGACCAGTAAACATTTGTTGTGGAGATGTCAGGAGCGGGGGGTTAAAGGGAGCTTGCCCCCACGCAGTAAATTCGCGTTCAGTTGAGCACCTCCTCCGTTTTTTTCGTCGGTTAAAAACATAACAAGCATCAACCATCGACACAAATTCAGTATTCAGTACAAAGCAATCATATTCAGTATTCACCTGTTTCTGGTACTGCAGGAACTCAGTCGTTGTGGCCTGTTTCATGGCGGTGGCGATGGCGGCGATGGCGTGGTTGTGCGGCCCGCCCTGCAGACCAGGGAACACGGCCTGGTTGATGCGACTCTCCAGGTCGTACATCACCTGAAAACAGATAATAGAAATATCGTATTAGGTAAATGCTTGGAGGAACGATGGACTACTGACGGAAGATGCGTTGCCCGAAGGGTAAATGATATATGAAAACAATAAAAGTTCGGGACGAATTGAGAACCTCCTCCTCTTTTGTTTTTTCGTCGGTTAAAAACAAATAATGATACAGGTCATTTGCGTTTTCAAGTTTTGATTACGTGCTGGGAATGTAATGAGAGGAGGGATAAATGGGCATGTAATGAGGAGGGATGAAGAGCATGTAAATAAACATGAATGTGCGGGCGCAGAAGGAGAAGAAGGCTTAAAAAAGATTTGATGGATTGTATAAAAGGCGACATGAAAAAGAAAGGCGTACCTAAGTGAGAATTTGACTGGTTATAGAGACGAACGGAAGAAAAAGACATGGTGTGCCCACTCCAAAAACATTGGGATAAAGGCAGGCATGATGATTATGATGGATAAAACTGCGTATTGGTTACCTTGTCCCCGTTAGCTTTGACGGAGCGTACGCCCTTGCGGTAGAAGATGACCCCGGCGCGGGGCCCGCGGAGTGTCTTGTGTGTTGTTGTGGTCACCATGTCGCAGTACTCAAACGGACTGGGGATCACACCTGAAAAATATGTTTCACACATCGTGAAGTAAAGGAAGCAGACTGGTCGAAAGTAATATTTGCCGTACCCAGGCTAGGTAGACATTAAAATAAGTAAGAAGATTTTCCACGGAACAACAAAAAGATAAAACATATTGCGAGCGAAGCGAGCCCTTTACCTCGCGTCAAAACAAACATAACACGCATTGCGAGCAAAGCGAACTCGTTGTTTTACGCTAAAACAATAGCACCATCCATATTGCGAGCGTAGCGAGCTTTTCATTTCATGGTAAAACAAACTAAATGTCAGTGTACCTGCAGCGACGAGGCCGGAGATGTGCGCCATGTCGGCCATGAGGTAGGCGCCGTTCTCGTCCGCGATCTGTCGGAAGCGCTTGTAGTCGAGGCAGCGCGAGTAGCAGCTGATGCCCGCGATGATGAGACGCGGCTTGAACAGGCGGGCCGTCTCTGCTAACTTGTCGTAGTCGATCAATCCGGTTTTGGGGTCCACCTGTTAATAATTTCGGAGTTTTTATTTTAAAACTGTCATTCTTTTTATGGTAAAACTAGATTTTGCGACACACGTTTGCGAGCGAAGCGAGCTCGACATTTCGCGTTAAAAAGGCATGCGAGAAGATACACCGGGCTGTGCTATCACTACACGTTATGCGAGCGAAGCGAGCTCGACATTTCGCGTTAAAAAGTCACTACACATTTTGTGAGCGAAACGATTTAGACAATTCGTGTCAAATAGACATGCGAGGAGACAAATGGTGTCTGGGAGCGAAGCGAGCTTGAAATTAAGTCTTAAAAAGACACGAGGGTCACGCACGTTGTTAGCGAAAGAAGCGAGCTCGATATATCGCGTTAAAAAGGCCTAAGAGGAGGTACGCGGTGTCAGTACACGTTTTGCGAGCGAAGCAAACTCCACATTTCTCGTTAAAAAGGCATGCGAGGAGACGAACCAACCTGTCCTACATCAACACTTCAAGTATTGCGCTCGATATTTCACGTTAGAAGTGGTCATGACAATCGTCTGATAAGCGTGATGATGTTTGAGCTAAAGTAGTTGTAGTAGAATTCGTGGTGAGTGGGGGGAGTCATGACCCCTGCGACCCCCCCCCCCCCCTGTATACGCTACTGATGGCCGCCATCAGGCAAGTCCAGACCCATGATCCGGCCATGGGGTTCCACCACACCCGTGTACACGGCGAAGTTGGCTGGGGAACCTGGTGGGATGTATTCTACTGTTTCTTTCGTAAGGTACCTTGTAGGGCATGCTCTCAAAGAAGATGGAAGTGGCGGAGATCTTCTTGTTGGCGGTGAAGAAGCCGTGTGTGAGATGGCCGCCGTCGGGCAGGTCCAGCCCCATGATCCGGCCATGAGGTTCCACCACACCATAGTTGGCTGGGGAACCTGGTGGGATGTATTCTACTGATTCTTTCATAAGTTACCTTGTAAGGCATGCTCTCGAAGAAGATGGAAGTAGCGGAGATCTTCTTGTTGGCGGTGAAGAAGCCGTGTGTGAGATGTCCACCGTCGGGCAGGTCCAGCCCCATGATCCGGCCATGGGGTTCCACCACGCCGGTGTACACGGCGAAGTTGGCTGGGGAACCTGCGGAAATTGGTGACGCGGCTGTCAAATCTTGAGCACAGCATGTGTGCTTTTTTATTATTAAACGAACAAGTATCACTCATTATGTAGGTGATAGTGAGTGATACTTGTTCGTTGTGATAGTCGTCCTCCGTGAAAAAGGATGTCTTAACCAGCCGAAATGTAGAGGGCTAAACTAACTAAATAACAAGTAAGTCGCGTAAACCTACATAATCAGCATGGGTGCATCAACAACCTTGTCAAGGTTGCGGGCAGTCTCGATCTATGTGGGAGCAATCTGGGCATGTTTGCTTATGTGTATAACTAGTAGTGGACTGGACATAGCTTAGTTGTTAATGATGATGATCTACATTTTGACATAGGTTCTATCTAAGACAAGATAGTTAGATAGTCCGAAATATTGTCAAAATATTTTTTGCTAGTAGGTAGTGGATGCTTGGAAGAGATTGCTACCTTCGCAACAAGGCCATGGTATTGTACCTACTGTTGTTGTCCTTTTTTTACCAATACTATTGCAGTATAAATGTAGGGCTACAACAACCAATACCTATTTATAAGAGTTCTTTAACCAATATAGATTATAAAAGACAATAAGAAGTCAATCTCATTAGCTGTAGTGATAAGGGCAAACGATAATGACGCGCAAACAAATATTCCACTAGTTTGCTGTTTATGCTAGTGTGTCGCTAACCCAAGATATTAATACTTTTATCATATGATGCAATTGCGAAGGCGCGACCCGAGCGTCAACCTCCAATACCCCCTGTATCTTTCGTATCAAAGTCTAAAAATAATATGCCTTTTTGAGTCTCATTTGAAGTTATGAATGGGTATATTGACTAAGACTAAAATGACTGTACACTTACCTACCTAAAGACATGGTTAAAACATAATAGACTAAAATCACTATAAATGTGTTACATTTTAGATATATCTAATTACCTAGACTAAGACAAGGTTAAAACTTAAGACAAATCCAATATACTCTGTTTACTTAAGAAATGAATGTGACTGGAACTCAGATGACCCACATTTCTATTCTGGTCATTGATTAAAATTATGTGACAGCTATTTACCTGAGTAAGGTTGAACATTGACTCCCCATTCATCAGACTTGAGCCTGTATGCCTCTAAAGATCTCTGTTGAGCCAGGATTTCAATTTCATCTATGAATTCATTGCCTCCATAGTACCTGTAAAAAGAAGTAATAGTGTGTTAGGTAAAATCTGATTTTGTAGAGCATACAAAAATAAGTATTTTTTTTTCATATAAAGGTTTGGCTATCAATTGGTCACTTGCTTTCAAAAGCATCTTTCTTCCTCATAACAATATCATAGCGAATGTGTTAAACAATGAGAGGAAGTTTAACATGAAGAACAATAACAGATAACTATCAGTGTTTGAATTGAAACTGTAATCAACTTTACCTCAGGTTTCATTGTACATAGGGTATGTACCATATAGGGTGATATAGTGACCAATATCAAAAATACAGGACAGGCTGATGATAAGGAACAAGGAACATAGGTTGAAATATAAAAAAAGTATTTTGGACCGCCAATACAAAATTGACAATCAGCTGATTCGAGGTTAGTATTGGAGGTGTAAAATTCAGCCTATATCTAGACACACGGCAGTGTGTCCGCCAAGTTCGAGCAAAAAAAGCGACACACCGGCCGTGGGTTATATTACACGAACCATTTCGGGCCAAGTTCGACCCACCTATAACTCAAAATCTATTTTATCTACGCATATGAAATTTCTAGTATCTGTCAAGATCTACTTACTTACCTAAAATACAAAATTTCATTAATGTACCTATTGTAGGTCTTGAGATATTGACGTCAGAAAATCGCTATTTTTACTATACACTCACTGACTCACTCACTCACTCATCAAAAACCTAGACCACTTCCAATGGTCGTATTGACTTGAAATTTGGCATGGAGGTAGGTCTTTAGGTCAAGGTAAAGGAAAAAATCTGAAAATGGCCAAGTGTGAGTCGGTTTTAAAAATAATGAAGGTGTAAATTCATACCCCTAAGGAACTAAAACAAAAAAATTATCTATATCTTCCAATCGTCGTACCGACCTAAAATTCGTTACGAAGATTTGTATTTAGACAAAGTAAAGTATAAATGAGATATTTCCTTACCTAACTTAATCATAAGAAAAAAAGAAAATAAACCTTACAAATAAATGAAATCACCAAAACATAAATGTGACTGCCAAGTTCGATAAGATTGGAATGCTTGCCTATAAAGTAGTGAGATCTAAATAAGTACAAGTTCCATACACAGACCTCAGTTAAAAATAGTTACAGGAATGCACACTTGATTTTTCGCAGTTTGGAAATAAGAATCTACTTTCCAAACTGCGGAAAATCAAGTGTCTTAACTATTTTTAACTGAGGTCTGTGTATGGAACTTGGTACTTATTTAGATCTCACTACTTTTATAGGCGAAGCATTCCAATCTTATCGAACTTGGCAGCCTTTCACATTTATGTTTTGGGTGGGATATAAATGTACAAGTTATAATGATTTACAGCTATTTGTACCTCTTTGCAAAGTAGAAAGGACAGTGGGCAAAAGTGGTCCAAGAACCTCCACTATTGAGACTTATTGGAAATGGAAGTACATACTTGTCAGATTATTCGAGACAAGTTTTATCGAAATCGGCCGCGGGATTTTTTTTTTATAGTCACTTGAAGTGATCAACAAAATATTCTTAAAAAAATATTTTGAGTGGAGCGTGCTATTTCTTTTGACACAATATTAATATTGCCATTGCGTGTTTCTCGAATGTAAAGCAGTGTGAACTCCATGTAACGCCACTCCACATAACGCCAAACTCCCCAAAACAATAAAAATAACATGACTTTGGTTTGGAAAAGTTGTTCAAAGACCTTCCACTGTTGAGACTTATTGAAAATGGAAGTACATACTTGTCTGTGACAAATTAATATTGATGTTGTGTGTCAGCCGAATGAAATACAATGCAAACTCCATTAAATGACACTCCACATAATACAAAACTCCCCAAAACATTCAAACAACACGACTTTGGTTTGGAAAAAGTGGTCTAAGAACCTCCACTATTGAGACTTATTGGAAATGGAAGTACATACTTGTCAGATTATTCGAGACAAGTTTTATCGAAATCGGCCGCGGCATTTGTTTTTATAGTCATTTCAAGTTATAAAATAAAATACTTATTAAATAATTCTGAGTGGAGCGTGCTATTTCTTTTGAAACATTAATATTGCCATTGCGTGTTTCTCGAATGTAAAGCAGTGTAAACTCCATGTAACGACACTCCATATAACGCCAAACTCCCCAAAACAATAAAAATAACATGACTTTTTTTCGGAAAAGTTGTTCAAAGACCTTCCACTGTTGAGACTTATTGATAATGGAAGTACATACTTGTCTGTGGCACATTAATATTGATGTTGTGTGTCAGCCGAATGAAATACAATGCAAACTCCATTAAATGATACTCCACATAATACAAAACTCCCCAAAACATTCAAACAACACGACTTTGGTTTGGAAAAAGTGGTCTAAGAACCTCCACTATTGAGACTTATTGGAAATGAAAGTACATACTTGTCAGATTATTCGGGACAAGTTTTATCGAAATCGGCGGCGGGTTTTTTTTATAGTCACATCAAGTGATAAAAAAAAAATTATAAAATAATTCTGAGTAGAGCGAGCTATTTCTTTTGACACATTTATATTTACACTAGCAGTTACTTCGCGTACTCATATGGATTTATCAATTAGGCACATCGTCAGGCGAACAACTGGGAGGGAACTAAAATCACTATTCAGCAGGCGACATTACACTGAAATGGATGAACCATTTCCTTGATAGAGTAGAAAGGATAAACCTGGCACTGAGTCTCAAGAGCTCTCCCTTGAAAAGGTATATAACGTGTGGTACTTTGGCGCTACCATCAGCAGTAGAGGCTATTGCAATCAAAAAACATGAGGCGTATAAATGATCCTTGAATGAATGACCAAGAGATTAAAAAAAACCCGCGGCCGATTTCGATAAAACTCGTCCCAAATAATCTGACAAGTATGTACTTTCATTTCCAATAAGTCCCAATAGTGGAGGTTCTTAGACCACTTTTTCCAAATCAAAGTCGTGTTGTTTAAATGTTTTGGGGAGTTTTGTATTATGTGGAGTGTAGTTTAATGGAGTTTGCATTGTATTTCATTCGGCTGACACACAACATCAATATTAATGTGTCACTGACAAGTATGTACTTCCATTTTCAATAACTCTCAACAGTGAATGGTCTTTGAACAAGTTTTCCAAACCAAAGTCATGTTATTTTTATTGTTTTGTGGAGTTTGGCGTTATGTGGAGTGTCGTTACATAGAGTTTACACTGCTTTACATTCGAGAAACACGCAATGGCAATATTAATGGGTCAAAAGAAATAGCACGCTCCACTCAAAATAATTTTCTAAGAATATTTTTTTGATCACTTGAAGTGACTATAAAAAAGAATTCCCGCGGCCGATTTCGATAAAACTTGTCTCGAATAATCTGACAAGTATGTACTTCAATTTCCAATAAGTCTCAATAGCGGAGGTTCTTGGACCAAGTTCCATACAAGTTTGCCCACTGTCATTTGATCAAACAAACTTTAAGAAACTTTTGTAATCAATTTTTTTTTATATTAATGAAACTGCTCATTTTATTTTATTTTGGAGAAATAATACATTTTATACAATATATAGAGATAGAGATGAATGAAAGAGAAAGACATGTTGAGCAGACCTCAAATAAACTGGGATGAGGGCAGGCAGATGATGATGATGATAATAAAAACAAATTATAACTACTTAGGTACAAATTTAAAATAGTAATAACTGGATATTTTAATATATTATGTCATACCTTTGATGGGGCATGCCCTCGGAGTATTTATTGTGTAGGCAGGAGCTGAGGCACTGGAGTACGGGGACCGATGTGAAGTTCTCCGATGCGATCATCTCCAGCCCGGAGTTCTGGCGCTCCTTCTCCTTGGTGATCAGATCGAACAGCTCCGGGTCTGTCTCCCAAAGGTTTCCGTGCAGAAGGTTGCTCATTGTTGCTGTACTGTGTATTGCTCTTACAAAAATACCGTTCTGAAATATTATTAATCTACTTTGAACAAATATAGGTTACTTGTAAAATATTATCCAATAGGCCTTAACCTGTTGAGGTTCAACTAACGACTGATGATCATAATTCGCTCACAACAGGGCGAATAATCAATTTGACCTCTAGTAGAGATAACGCAATCACAAACAAAAGTTGATTGTCGTTTTATTTCATCAGTTTCTGACGCTGATCTTATTTTATGATGCGTACGCGCCGGCGATCGGCATGCCTTATCAAAAACTACGAGACAAACAATACAACCGGCATAACTTTAAATAGAATCAAAGTACTTACGTAAAACTTATGTAAGACGTGTTTTAATGAGAAAAATTTGAGAATTAAATGCCTTTCTAACCTTAGCGTCTAAAATAACGTGCTCAATTGATAACAAAACAGGTAAACAATTAGGTGAAGAGCGGCAAGCCAATAAGGCTCAATTTAAGCTTACCTTACAGTGTAATTCAGTTTGAACCCTCCTCACGGGCTCTTTGAATAATTCGCTTGATAAACGGTTATACTTTCGCGCAGTATCAAAAACACAAGTCCGTAACAATTTGGCACTCATTTTGTAGCTTCCAAGGTGATAACTCCTCGGGAAAATGAGCAAATATGATATAATTTTCGTAAATTATTTAAACTTTATCAACATTGATAACCCATTATGACCTTTACTACCACGCACATATGATTTTGACGTTTTACTTTTTAAATGTGACTGTGGCTGAGGAGTCTCGCGTCCGACGGCCACTACTCGAGTAGACGATACTAAAATCGATTTGTTTGCCTTTGCGATAGGGGCATGGAAAGTAATGTTTATTAAACAAGATCCAATTCCTTGTGCGCTACTAAAATCGCTAAGGCCAATTTGACATTTCTATAACCGTTTGCTATTCTACACGTAACTGTCAAATTCAAATGACAGCATTATAATCTCTAAAATACTTAAAATTAAGTGACAGCGCTAAACTTAGCTTTAGCCGATTAGTGCTATTCCACGGCGCACAAATTTAAGCATTTTAAAAATTTAAAACTGCTAAGATCGCTAATCTTAGCGGCCACTAAAAAGGTCCCTCTTAAAAATAATACTGTCAGAACATCTCAAAATGGGTGGGGTTTTGGAGTGATTTGTGTAATTATTGGTCACATCAGAAAGTTCAAGAGTGGAAAAAAAGGTGATCGGGATTTAAAGTGTCACCGGGTAGGAAAGTTTGAGAGTGAAAACAATTTAATCGGGAGGTTTTAGAGTGTCACCCGGTAGTATAGCCGAAGAGTGGAAACAATTTGATAGGGAGGCTTTAGAGTGTCCCCGGGAAGTAAAGTTTAAGAGTGGCAACAGATTTAAAGATAATAGAGTGGCACCGGGTCAGAACGTTTTAAATTAGCACCTAGTCAGAATGTTCTAGAGTGGGGCCTGGTTGTTAGGTTCTTAAGTGGTGGAACCAAAGGTGGTACAGAAGGATTTTGAGTGTCACCGAAAATAAAAATATTTTTACAAGTTACAGATTTTTTCATTTATTACTAAAATTTATCTTTTTTTTTAAATTGCAACACTGAATTTAATAACGTCAAAATCAAATTATAGTCCTGTCAAAAACCTCTGTTTAATTTTCTAAAACTGGGCTTTCGTGGAATAGCACAACTTAAAATTGCTAATTTTAACCATTTTAACTTAGTGATTTTAACTCTAGAGATTTAAAATGGCTAACCTGTAGAATAGAGACCATAATCGTATTATTGTCCAACATATCGGTCTTTGTTCACGACTCTTCATTTATAGTTTATTTTTTATATAAGGTCCTATTAAATTCACTGCAAATATTTTAGGGGCAGATCAAATGAAATATAAGCATGTACTAGGCAAATTTTTAAAGAAATCTACACGCTAGTTTTCGAGAAAATTGCATTTAACTAAAAAAACACAAAACGTTAAAAGTGCACCCTGTTTGTCCTAGAAACACACACTTCGATGAATTTAAATTACGCGCCAAAAAAAGGTGCTGTGATTGGTTGGTTGTTAGTGTGCGTGCCGTGTAAGTGAATCCTGTCTACGTGGCGGAACGTCAGTCGGGTCAGTTAAAGGGTGTTCACATAATTAATTAAAAAGTTTGTTTGAAAACGAAAAAAAAATCTAGCCTGTAGATACTTTTTAAAATGCCTTAGATGTTTTTCTTATACATATTTACGCATGCCCTTAAAATATTTGCAGTGAATTTAATAGGACCTTATAGAATCCTGTAGATAGATCGATGTTTTACTCGTTTTATTCTTTACATGGTAACTAACTTTTCGTCCCAATCAGAATGTTGTTGATGCTGCAGTAGGTAGTAGGCCTCTTACATGGTTATGCAACGACTGCCTTATAAGTACCATAGTTTGCAACGACAGGCGAGTCAACGTGCCCTCCGAAGCAAGGAATCGTCTTTCTTACAGAAAATCCGATAGTTCTGAGAGAATCTCACAAAATAATTTCATGTGTTTCCTCGAAGGTTTACTCACAAAAATTTAAGTAGAGATAACGGGATGTAGGTAGGTACCTACCCATCGTATCCATCGTGCGCCTATAGGTACCTACTTACCTACCTATCCATTTAATTATAACCGGTGGCAGGTAAAGGGTGGTTGGGTAGGTAATTAGACCACTGGCGCGGGGCAAATTAATGCGGGTAGGGGTAGGACCGATATTACCTCCGCGCTACCCTCCGCTCGGGGCGGATCTGCGGGGCTTAGCAAAATATTCCTAATTTGATTGCGGTTACTGTTACCACAGGCGCCTCTTTGATAGCTGTTTATTTTATTAACAAAAGTTTGTTCGTATTCGTCTTCTCTTTTGTCGGATCTAGCGCTATTTAATCCTAAATAATTTCAGTAGCAATTTGAAATTCATTTTCAGAAAATGAACAATTCATTGTAAAGTTTGAAAATTCATATTGGTTAATATTGGGCTGGTCGTGGAAAGACTGCCGTGGACGCCAAAGATTTTATTTTAATTTCTGATGGCCATTATCGACTCTTCTGTTTCAATTCGCTTCCGAGTAACACAAAAGTAACTATTTTAGTCAAGCCTGTATTCCCGGTTGGCAATATGGTAAGTAAAGTACCTACCTTACCTACTTACTGTAGGTACCTATTTTTTTCCCTGAAAATATGCGATTTTGTTCAGTATCAAACTTGTCGCAATACTTTCCTAGATTTCATAAAACCGCACTAACAAACTGCGGAAAGTAAACATCTCGTCAGAAACTCGACCGGCTGCAAGGAAATTGAATCTTGGCCGCCAAAACCCGGTCGAGTGTTGGTAAACTTACATCACCTCGTTCGCATACTCGGCAGTGCACTCGTAGTACATACTAACTTTGAAACTTGTAACGTAGGTATTATGTTTTAAACTTTTAGTAGAGACGCGACGCACGTTAGTAAAGTGAAGTTTAATTAACTTTCCGTGTTAAAATTACCCCGCCGAGATATATCCACCCCAGAGGTATTTAAATGGTAGTTTAAGAGTCTTAAAGGAAAATGTTTTCTTTTAGTTTTATTTTAAGCAATTTTTCATATCGTAATATTGCAGTGCAATATAGCTGGTAGTAGGTATAAAATAAAATCATCTAGACGGTTAAATGAGAGGTATAATACCAAAATAGGTAGGTATTATCAGCTGCACCTGGGGGTACCATTTAAGGGATCAGCATTTTTATGACGAAAGATGTTCTACGCTACGCTCGTAGCTTATTACTACGCTGCGCTGTAGCGAGCGCGTCTTACCTAGTTTATTAAGAAAAGAAAAACAAAATTTACTTAGACTGGTAACATTATAGCAGTTTTAGTATCTAGCCAGATGATTTTGATACATAGTCCCATTGATATATTGCATACGACAGTACCAATGGAGTAAAGCAATAAAGGATAGAAAGTCCTAGACAGAAGATCAGAGTCACAAGTAACTAGGTTTAGGGATTTGTGATAATATGCTGAGTCAACACCTTTTCGTGGCATCACATCCCTATAATTTGTATTGTTAAGAATTATTAACCTACTCAAAGGGACCTTGTATGCATGTCGACGAATAAATGAGTTTTCATTCATTCTTTCTTAATCGTTTAACCTGAGCGGAGCTGGACTGTAAGTCCGATGGCGTCGTAACATTCGGTCCTTATTCGCAAATGGTTTCACTGGATTCTCGCATTCACTGGCTCAATATAAAACGTCGTCACCATCGCTTCAAATGCCCGCAATTCCTTTTATGGCCGACTCAAGGCGCAGTCGAACGACTTAGCTGGAATTACGTTATAGGTAATCGCATATACGCTTTTAGCTTTCCTTTATGAGAGCTAAACGACCTAGAGGTAAATATTTTATACTCGTATATTATATGTACAAGTACACTAGCAATTCACCCAACGTTTTCACTAGCTTCTTTAGGTATTTTTAAATTAGGATTTTTAAACTCTGACGCACATTCACTCGACTTGGCGTTTCCCACGATAAAAATAACTCGCTTTTCAGCTGTTTTAAACTGCCTTATTTACTTGTAGATTACGAAATTACGTAGGTAGGTGAACGGTTGGGTGAACGATAAAAATAACTCCCTTTTCAGCCGTTTTAAACTGCCTTATTTACTTGTACATTACGAAATTACGTAGGTAGGTGAAACCTACATGAAACCGTAATCGTAATTTTATGTTCGTTTATGAATAATGAATGAATCATCCGTTCTTCAATTAGATCGAGATCATATTATAAGTTCAAAGATTCTTTCGCATTAACAAATTACTTTACATAGCTACTAAATGATCTACTACCTAAACGTACTAAGGTAAGTATCTACCTACACACCTACTTAATTTGTGTTCACTGTTTATATTTAGATGTTTTAAACAAAGATAGCTCTACATTAAAACATATTTTTTGTATAGATACGTGAGCTTATAAAGACGAGCACAAATCTTGCCCTGAGCACCTTGTATTCAGGAAGATGAATGATCGCGCTCACCGCCTTTCTTGACATGTCATCCTTCTTCGCTTTACGTAGGTAAATAGATACATTATACAGGGGATAGGTACCAGAAAAAAATATAGGTATACCGGGAGTAACGGAAAGGGTATAACAAGCCGATAGGAGGTCAAGGTACTCATGAAACTGAACAACTTTTGCTATGGAACATAGGTCGAAATATGAAAAAAAACGGACCTCCCATAGTAAATCAATCAACTAATCGGTAATTTTGTAAGGGAGGTCAATTTCTTTTTTCATATTTCGACCCATGTTCCATGGGGAAAGTTGTTCAGTTTCATGAGTAGCTTGACCTCCTTGCGGCTAGTTAATACCCTTTCTGGTTCTCAGTTGCAATTACTATGTCATAGTAAAGGCAATGTAATTACAAACTTAGTTTAGTTAGACGTTAGTCAACTCACCCTAAAGTTAGAAAGTTAGAGAAGACGCAATGATTATACAGCTTGCGTGTAAAGTTTAATTAAGTAATTTCGTGTCCGAAGTTACGTTTAAACTAAATTTTAAGTAGATTTTATAGGGTAAATATGCCGAATTCCGGCCCCCCGCCTAATCCCGGCCTTTTTCACAATTTTGGCTTGCATTCCCAGAATACTGGATAAACTTAAAACTTGATCACTCTATTTACAACCTGATTATATCTGCTTCCCTAAAAATCCATTGGTAATCCTTTACCCGCCTCACACTTCGAGCAATAGACGGACGCTGGATCGGACAGTTTGTTCGAGAAGAAGTAAGATCGAAGCTCTTCACGTCCATTCTGGGCATTGCATTTATGAAGAGAAGGAAAAGGTTTTGACAATTTTATTGCATCATATCTATTAGAAGATTGTCAAAACTATATTTTAACTGCATTTTAAATTTATTTTATTGCTTAATTACGAATGAATTAGGGGGGCCGGTATTGGGATTGAAATTTCCGTAAATTTTCAAATTTCGGCCGGTGGCCGAGTATAAGCTATTTGATTTCATTTTTATAATTTCATTTACTTTAAGGCTATCGTTGTAAAGATGAAATTGTTCATGTCGTATTGTAGATTTACTGTTTATGCATCTCCTATTCAAAAACCGGCCGGCGCTACATGGTCTAGTTTCATAGCAATTGAGATCTTAAAATGCGGCCGACATTAGATATCCCGAACAACGTAAAGCCGGCCGTCTCCAATTACTTGCAGGGCGATGTACAGGATGTTCGAAACTAACATCGAAAGAGTTTCTATTTGTTTTCTTCGTGTTTTATTCATTTTTACATTATTTTCATGTAAGTCATATTATGTACTTACGAAACTAACAAAATAAATTATTTTCAAGTCCATTATTCAATAAAACATGGATTTAATCCATTAATTCTGGAGCACCCTTTACACGGCCGGGATTTGACAAAATCGTGGCCGGAAATAGACTGAAAACGGCCGACATTAGAGCTTTTCGCCCTTCCCGCGTTTAAACGCTTCCTTCTTTTTAACGCTCATATTTTACAAAACTTTAAGCATTACTTTTGAAAAAAGGTTAAATAAGCTACCTAAAAATGTATCAAACATATTTATGGGACATTATTTGAAGAAGCTAAAGAGAGTCAAAGTTGAAAAATGAATCCGGGGTGCCGGGATTTGGCATATTTACCCTATTCAGTTTGCTTGAAAGAGTCTTTACAACATATCAATAAAGAGATAAAGTTAAGCTCAAAGTTTGATATCTACTTATTTGCGTAAAGCTATTCCAATATCTAGTACATTTCAATCTGTATTTGATAGCTAGGTTGCCTGAATAATGAAATCCATTCACGTTATCTATTTCGGAGATTCAAAGGAGGCTCGTATCAAATTGTTCGCATCCAAACACGAACAATAGTGAAGGGAAGACAATATCATTTGATTGTTTGCGTACGACACTTGCTAAAACTAAATTTCAAACCACTCCGCTGTAAATGAAATTTACGATGATAATGATCGTCAATATCATGATAAATTATATATTAGTAGTAACATAAAACATAGTTCATTAAAAAATTAACGTCGTCACAAAATATAATAGTACACGTCGTTAGGTATACATACAGATATAGCTCTTCTGTCTATTGGTTAACGTTTGTATTTGTAAACCCGAAAAAACCGACAGTCAATCAAAATCCTTGAATTTGTTTGGATTTATCTCGAAATTGTTTTGAAAAGCAATTTATAGAGAACAAAGGGCAAACAAAAAGGACATGTTTATTTAATTTGGAACACAGATTTCGAATAATGTGATTTTTGTTTTAGTTTCACAATGCGTGTTCATCAGCTTATTAAAACTGTTAGCTCATGCATGCTGGGGTGGAGTATGAACAAAACATTTACTTAGAAATAGGTATTTTGCAAAAATCTGGCTTATTAACAGCTGTATGTCACTTGATAATATGTATAAAAGGGACACATTATTTCTTTTAATTTACTTTGCACGTCATTATTATGTACTTAGTTTCCAACTATTTGACAACCACTTCAGATAAATGACAAAATACCTACCTGTAGTCCGCGAGTGCTTTCATGGCATTCGAAAGCGAAGACAATAAGTAGGTATACCTATGAGATGTGGTTTGGTTGGCGATCTCTGCGTACATGTGACGACATGAATTAATAAGTACCTAGTGTTTTAATACATATATAGATATACCTACAGATACTTACCTCAAATACTTATATACGATCTGTAATGAATTCAACGAATAGTAGTTAGGTTCACATAAGTAGGTAGGTATTATTTTGCAATTCACCTGGAGAAAATAACGGGAAACTTCGAAATTACAGGAAGTAATATTGCCTTCGAGACTTCGAGTGTTTTCGCAGAAATAATCTATTGAATTGTAAAGTTTAAGGCACTTTAGAAGACAGTTATTTTATTTTCCCGATGCTCTCAAAATTTCCGTAGTCAGACCAGTTCTTAAAAAAGGCGACGAACAACTATTAGATAACTACCGGCCAATAGCTCTATTACCCGCAATTTCTAAAATATTCGAAAAAGCCATGTGTTCTCGTCTCTGCAGTTTTTTGGAAAGTATAAAGTTTTTTGATGAGGGGCAATATGGATTTCGAAAAAACCGAAGTACACAATTAGCGGTTTTTACTTACATTCAAAAAGCATTAGACTTCATTAACAAAAAACAGAGTGTAGTGGGCATACTTTTAGATCTAAGTAAAGCTTATGATAAAGTTGATTACTCAATTCTGCTGATGAAACTCTATAACGCAGGTATCCGTGGCAGAGCATATGATTGGTTCAAGTCATACGAAAATAGGACTCAGTATGTACAAATAGACTATTATAATGAAGACACGCGAACACAAGAAAAGATAAATTCTAAAATCAGTGAGTTAAAAGGTAGCATTCCGCAAGGCAGTGTGCTCGGGTGCATACTATTCTTAGTATATATTAATCAACTCCCCAAACAGTTGGATAGGTACTACCTGCATCATGTTTGCGGATGATATTTCTCTTTTATTTAATTTTAATTCTAAAGATAACGAATATTCAAATCAAATAAATTCTAGTTTAAAAACCGTTCAAGACTGGCTTCAAAATAACAAACTGCAAATAAATACAAATAAAACTAAATTAATACAATTTCATCCTCCACAAAAACAACCCCTATCATCACTAAATATACAAATAAATGGAAATCCGGTAGAAGAAGTAAAATCACACAATCTGTTAGGACTAAACATCGATAGTAATATAAACTGGAAAGATCACATATCCAAAACAAAAACTAAATTATCTAGGTTTACTTATGCCCTTTATACGATCCGTACAAACACAAACGAGGAAGCGTCTTTATCTGCATACTACGCCTACGCTGAGTCCTGGCTCCGATATGGTGTGGTCCTATGGGGTAACAGCACTAACGTAGACGAATTATTTATTATGCAGAAAAAATGTATCAGAATCATATTCCATCTAAATAACTTACAAAGTTGTAGGCCATATTTTAAAGATAAATGCATACTAACAGTACATTCTCTTTATATTCTAAATGCTACACTGGTACGTAAAAATATGAAACTATTTACACAAAAAAGTTCTTTCCTTACTCATAATTTGAGAAACAAAAATAATCTTCAGTTGCCAACCACAACAATGACCCTTTACCATAAAAGCCCATATTTCACAGGCATCAAAATCTATAATAAACTACCACTAGTACTTAAATCAGAAACCAAAGATCATTTATTCACACAGAAACTAAAATCATATTTAATAAGTAAGAGCTACTACAGTCTAAAGGAATTTTTCGAGGAAAAGTGAATTATTTAGTTATAAATACTATGTTAAGTTCGTAGAAAATTGATAATAATTCATTATTATTATTTTTATTATATATAAAAAGAACCCACCTTATGTAACTTAACTTGCTTAGTTTTGGTATTATTTGATATTAGTTACATAATTAATGTTAATTAATATTATTAGGTATAAGTTATTATTAGTAATTTAGGTGTCCTCTCATGTTGCAATACCCTATAGAAAGGGTATCATGTGTAGAAACTGTAAAATGTCATACCATAACATCTGTATGTAATACCATGTGATATTATGCAATAAATAAAATATGAATATGAATATAGTATTGCTTTTGCAGCTACCTATGATTTTATACGTTGCTCCAAGTTTTACAATGTAATTAGGGTCTATAACACAAAATAACATGCACAAAGTTTAGATAAATTATTATGAATAAATTACATGATTCTAATATTCATCAGATTCTAGTAGAGTCTAGTCAATTTCCCGAGGGACAATTTGTGATTCTTAGAAGGCTTACAGCTAATTGATAACTAACAAATTGGCCAAAAGCAGCTTTGAATTAAAAAGGTCTTGTCAGGAAGTATGTACCTAAGTACTTATTTTGTGAAAAAATATATCGGGAGTAACAGAAAGGGTATAACCATAAGAATAAATAATGTATAACAAGCCGAAAGGAGGTCAAGGGACTCATGAAACTGAACAACTTTCCCTATGGAATATAGGTAAAAAAAATTAAAAAAATTGGACCTCCCATAGTAAATCAATCAGCTGATTGGCAATTTTGTATGGGAGGCCAATTTTTTTTTCATATTTCGAACCATGTTCCATGGGAAAAGTTGTTCAGTTTCATGAGTACCTTGACCTCCTTTCGGCTTGTCTGCTACTCCCACCGGTATATCTAAAATTAAACTGTGAAGATCTTTTCCTTTTATTTGAGAAAACTTGAATTGATGAGAAAATCGATTGGTTTACTATCGAGTAGTAGTCACATTGTGGACATACCGACTTGAGTGAAGCAGCTATTGAACGCTGACCTCATTCTCAGTATGCTTGTCCTATTGTAGTAAAGACAGATTATTTTCAGATTGAAAACGCGTAAGCAAAGAATTCTTCAACGAGGAATTTTTATTATAAGAACGAAACGTAGACGTTCTCATATCTAGGTATCGTTAAACGAAACACATAAGAATTTCAGTTCATTCTGCGAGACTACTATTAATGTACTTAATTCACTTCTTTAGATGCGAAATTTGATTTGCAAACTAAGCGCTTCAAAGAGAGTCAAGCTTAATTTGATTAAAATAAACTTAAATGAATATTTGAATACGTTGAATCCAGGTTTTAGACACTCTGGAATAAATAAGATAGACGATTTACCTACTTACAAGTTATACATATTTAAATATGTAGGTAATGTAAAGTGTCTTTAAGAAGCGGGTTCGTAAGTCTAAGGGACCATTAATATTAAAAATTTAAATGACAGACCGACCACCTGATACACAATATTTCTGAAACAGCCTTCTAATATTTGTCAGATGTTTAGAAAGATACTTAACAACCATATTGCCGTTGACTACCCCGTAAGGAATGAAGGCATGATGCGTGTACGTATGTACTTGTGCAAACATTCATAAAAAAAATATTGACCGAAAACTTTTGCATAGAGGTCGACCGACCAGCTTTAAAAAACAAGGTTCCACTCTTAGGGACAAGGTCGGATATTCCAAGAGGCGAATATTAACCGTAATTAATTTTCGCCTCTTTCGCACACAATATCTCCTTCCATTGTGATGACCCTGAAATTTATGAAGCCGAGCAATATTCATTAGAGCATTACGAAATTCACGAATGAGGCACATTACATTCCCTGATATTTCTGAGAATTAACCTAATCTCGTAATATTTCAGTATGAAGAATTTCATTTTTGTAAATGGGGAATAAACGTAGGTACTTATAGAATAAAATCTGACGTATGATGTATTTCATTGACAAACGTACCTGGTATCTACGATTTTTTATAACATTCTTGTATTTCAATGACATATTGGAGTAGGTAATAAAGATTGAACTTCATATTCATATTTCTTTTTCTTCATCTTTCTTCTATTTTGGCCGACAGTTTTATGAACTAGTTTTTAAAGATTTAATTTATTAGTTACCTAACTTTTCGCACAATACTGCGGTAATTTAGCAAATTATTGTCATTGAAATAAAATTAAACTTACGTAACTAATTATACTTAAGTACATTACATTATGCGAAACACTTGGGTTTGAAACTTGGTATTAAGTTAGTTTAAAGTTTAGGTGAATGATACGCACACGTAATGGATGATTTTGCGGTTCATGACATCCACGATCATAGTCATCACTAGCCCACCCACATTCACTCACTGCAGGGTATAGGCCTCTTCTCTAATCTCATAATCTCTATAATCTCATCTCATTAGACATCCACGATACAAATGGCAGACTGTGGCAACCGATCAATGATATAATATTCAGTTTTTGCATGGGATTTGGTGAATTCCTTTCGTAACAGTACCCCCAATACAGCAAACGGAAATTCTTGTGGTGCGTATGAGAAATACTTTAGCGTTTCAGTCCTAATTTCTTTTTGATGACCAACTGGTTTTAAGTGTTTAAACTTTCAGCCAACTTGCGCGTTATTTCGCCAGAGTTGTGACATTGTTATGTCTCTTGGTTTATTTATTATCTTGGATTTCTACGTTTCTGGAATACAAACATTATCGAAATAAAATAAATATTTAGAATATCATTACTAACTACAGTATGGCCGTTCGACTAGCCTAATAGGCTATATTTGATAGCTGTCAAAATGAATTTTATACTGTTACATAAGGTATATATTTCTTTGTTGATATGTCTTCTAGTATGAGTTTGAAAGCTGTAAAATATGGCCAATTCGAACGCCCGTGCTTTATCTAACTCCGTTGACTCAGTGACCCTAAGAATAGTATTACTGGCATGACATGTCTAAATTAACTGATTTTAGTACCTCGGTCGGTTTTAAAAATTGGGAAATAAACTCAGGAAAGCTCAAAAACTCGGAGAATAAAAGCTACGGATGGATACCTACAACAAAGAGCTCAGCATAAAAAGCAAACGAAGAAAAAATGTAACGTATACCTACATTTGTGAAGCCTGGCGTTTCACTTTGACGCTCCGGATTTCAGGAACTGTGAGCAGGGAAGGACATCCGACCCTACTTGCTTTTACCTGGTTTATTTTTCTGTTTCCTTCTAAGAAATAGTAAGTAGGTACACCTATATACGTGCCAATCTGTAGCTATACAGTTTACTAGACTCTAACTCTTTTTTTCTTACAGGTAGGGTTTATATTTCACTGGTTATTTTATTATCCAGGTTATTTTATTACCCTTATTACCTATACCGTTCTGTTATTCACAACTCTTTATTTAGGTACTTAACACACGAGTAGCTACAGTCAAGCTTAGACTGGGTTAGACAATTTGGACTTTGGACTATTTTATGCCCCGTGCGTAAGACTTACAAAAAGGAAAAAAAATCCGCTCTTTTCTCCTAGGGGGGATAGGTCAGTAGGGTTAGGTGGAACAGGGGCTTACATCGGGGTTTCGAATGTCTACTAACCGGACATGAGCTTGACTCTACGTACCTACATGCAATGAATCTATACAAAGTATAAAATGAAGTCGCGTTTTGCGTTTCTCTGTCGTGGAATTTGCGAACTCCTCCTAAACCATGCAACGGATTTTGATACGGCTATTTTAATAGATAGCCTGATTCAACAGATAAGTTTATATGTGCAAAAGTGGTGTAAAACATGCCGGAAAAGTGCTTTATCCCGCGGGAAAACGAGTTGACTGTATAAAACCATAAAAGAGGCTTTGCGTGTACGGTCTCAATTTCCTGCACAGACCTTGGCTTGCACTTTTATGTGATGTGTTTATTTTACAGTGGAACATTAAACTCATCGTACGTGCAGACGTTAAACCTCCTGCTGGTGCTTTTAACAAATCCTCCTGGTTTTATGCTCCCCTGGTTAACGACGAAGGTCGTAACTGGTCTTGAGTCTACGATACGGAAATTAATTTCATAAAAGTACTTTGCGAGGTTTTGCGCTATTTCAATAACACCGTGAAAATAATATTCTCTAAATTATTTCTTCTTATTTTTTTCTTTAGTTTGAGCGTCATATTTTTATAAGAAAAAGTATGTTGATACTTGCATCGCGTAATTGGCATGCTAGGCTTTTTAACCTTGTCAAAGGCTACACCAAAATCCCTGGTTGCGTGGATTTATCGCGGATGCGTGACGCCGCGCTCGTAAATCTCCCTGTAAGTTAACAGCCGTGCGTGCGGTTATCAGTGGGATCAAACGCCTTATCTAGAACCACCGGATCAAGCCGGTTCTATCCTATTCATTCTAGGACGACTTTTACGTATGTATGTGTTTCATCACAACAGCCTTTAGCAGTCCATTGCTGGACGTAGGCCTCCTCCGGTACGCTACAACATTTTGCCATCCAGCCGGTACCAACCGCTCTGTTTATTTAAGTCATCGGTCCATCAAGCCAAGTTTGTGTAATTTATACTTATTGTAACAACAAGCTTACAAACCGTAAAAATTGCAAATATATTTGCTACAATTTTCTACTAACGTTGGTAAATTCAGATATAAAAATAACTTCGAGTAAGACTAGCTTCAAGTAAATAGGTAAGAATATCTATGTCTTATTTTATTTAATGTCGTGGTTTAATGATAAAACTTAATTTAGAATTTACAGATTTGCCACTGAATAAAGAAGTTACGATGAATATTTCATTAATTTTCTTCAATAGAAATATTCCTTTTGAGGATTACCTAATTGCGGAAAATTTCAAAGCCTCTTACAAATACGGGCTCCATTATTAATATTTGCTGTAATAGACTGCTGAGAGAACTGAACCATAGTATCAGCTCAAAATAGATTCTATTTAAAGTTCAAAGACATTCTGATGCTATGAAAGTTTACTATCAGTTGGGAAATTCTGGACATAGTATGAGGACGGCGGGAGGTTCTCCGCGTTTAAGGCATTGAACATCATACTTATTGTATAGGTAAGTATCTAAACACAAAAACAAAATGCGTTATATAAGTGCCGCCATACATTGATTTTTCAGAATAAAATTCCCTATTGGCTTGAATTGTATGTAAAGAATGTGAAATTGAATCGTATGTAGGTAGGTAAGTATGTAGTGCAGTTAAACACTATCCATACTTTACACTAGTTTACACTCAAGATATATGTTATGTTGTTCCACTGGAATTGCTAGCTTAACTGTGAAAGTGGCTCTAGGTAATCCAGCTGAAACACAGAATAACTGTAACTTCTACGTTGCATGTACAGTGTTCAGTATTGTACAACTACTAATATCCATCAACAACAACTAAAAAATAAAAATCCGACAGCGGTGTTTTCAAAGTTATATTTTGCGTCTAAAATCCTCTATTTTGAATTTATAATATTTTAATATAACTTGTGTCAATCGCGCTGCTGAGACGAATCTAACGACATCACATTATGCATAAATCAGCCTGTCTGTTTATGTCTCGCTTGGGCTGAAGCCCGTGAATAAGAACAAACATACAAACATACATCTCTCCTAAAACATAACCCTCCTTCTTCTGCATCGGTTTATAACAAAACAACAAAGCAACAAAACAGAATACAACCGTCCAAAACATATTCTCGGTAATATTTCATAACCAATTATCTGCGAAAACCTGATACTGGCTTATTGTGTGCCTATTTTTATTTTGTATGTATCTATTGCTGGAATCCTGACGAAAACAAAATTCAACCGTTGCCAAATATAAAAATATTTTTGAATATTTGTGAGAGATTTTTGAGGTAGGCACCTATTTGAACAACTTTCCTGGCTAGGCTGTGTCCGTAACAAAAGTCAAGTTTTAGATTCGCTTTGAAAGGGACTTTGTTATTTGTACTGTAAAGCTGTTTTTCCCAAATCCACTTCGATTCCAATTCCACTAAGGAACAAAATAGGTAGAGAGGATTTTAGATCACGTTTTATTTGCGAGAGAGTGAAATACCAATCACAAAATTTTATCTTTTATCCCTTTTCTCATTGTTTTCATTGAGTTCTCTTTAATCATGAATCATGACGATGTTTCCCTGCCTTGGAGTGGGTGGTTGAGAAGCTTTCAAAGAAAACAATAAAAATGAAAGTAAACTGCCGGAGGGCAGACAAAAGCGAAGTTCTTAAGTGCAAATTTCTGTGACAATATTTTGGAACGGTGGGTTGGGTACCTACTAAAGAAAGAGTTTAATTATTTTCGCTACTTCTGACCGGAAACTTACTTACAATATGGTATTTTCCGCCATGGCAACCAACTTCTTTACGCTATAGTACAAAATAATAAATAATTGCTTATAAATAACAAAATTTAGTTTTAATGGAGTTTGTTTTAAAAACTGGCACTATGACCATTAGAAACATTGTAAGTAAAGTGCAATTTATTTGTAAGAATAGAAATATTGGTATGAAAGTATGAGTACGTAATTAATAATTTCTTCCTATGTTGTCTAAACAAAACTTTCAGTTCATAGCAAGTTAAATGAATTATATCAATATAAACGCCGAGGAAGTTCATATTAATCTTAGGACGAATGCGAAGAGCTTAAGATTCACACCTATGCACAGGTGGCAAAATTTTGAACACTCTGCGTCGTTAATATAATGCTTGTTAATGTATCTCCTCTTGATGTAATGGTACCCACAATAATGCTGGCACTCATCTTACACACTTAGCGGGAGGATGACACGTCAAGCTGTAAGCACAAGCAATCCATCTTCTTTACCAAGAGCCTCCAGAGAAATGTGTACCTAGAGGCTTTAGTACTCTTCTCTTAGAGATAAAAATATAGTATATATCTTTATTTTTGCGTGGTACAAAACAAGCGATGTATGGGGTAGATAGTGGGCAGATAATAATAATAATAACTTGTCTATAAAAGAACATAACAATGACGAATTTTTGGTATTTGACATACGCCAAAGTTGTTTGATGTACTCTAGCAATTAAATATATTTGCGGTTTAAGCTTTAAACTAGGTACATTGCAAGTAAAACACCTAAAATCTTATGAAATATTATATCGTAAAACATTTTAAAACATTAATCTGCAGTGTAAAACGCAATAAAAGTCAATACAATTAGTATTCCAGTGTAATATTCATTTCGTTCCAACGACGTCGCTATTTCCTTGAAAATAAAAATGAAAGAGTAGTCGTAATAATTAACGAGAAAACTATTTTGGATAAAATATACGATCTGGCTCGCGTAGTTTTTTAGTAGTACAAGTAAAGATAGGGTGGTTGATAATATTTTAATTTATTAATATTATCAATTGCACTTGCAACTAATTGTATTTGTTGTATTTGTCAACATTACGCTGTACTCATAGGTAAAATTACATATGTTCAGTTTGTTCAAAAGATCAAAAATTACAATCAAAGATTAATCAAAGATTAATTTTAAAAAGGAGTCCTTTCACCTTTTCTCCTACTTTTCGGGGTACATCTGTTCCAGTGACCAACACTCTTCAACTCCTTGGCATGGAGCTGTCCTCTGACCTCAACTTCGGCACCACCATCGAGTCCAAGGCTCAAATTGCAGCTAGAAAGTTGGGCGTCCTGAATAAAGTCAAGCGGTACTTCACGCCTGAACAGCTTCTAACTCTTTATAAAGCTCAAGTCCGATCTTGCATGGAGTACTGCTGTCACCTTTGGGATGGCTCGGCTAAATACCAACTTGCTGCAATGGATTCGGTGGAACGCAGAGCCAAAAGATTAATAGGCGATAAAAAACTGGTGGCAACCAAGCTTCACAGCCTGGCTCACCGCCGCAAGGTTGCTTGCCTATCGGTCTTCTACAGATTGTACTTCGGAGAGTGTGCGCGTGAGCTGCATGAGCTCATACCACCGTCTCCTTTCTTCCATCGGACATCCAGACGCACGGCCGGCTACCATCCGTTCTTAGTTGATATACCCACATTACGCACTAAGCGCTTCAAAGCATCTTTCATTATGCGCACGGCTAAAGAATTTAATTCCCTGCCTGCGTCTGTATTTCCGAGTGCATATTATTATAACCTGAATCTCTTTAAGTCTAGAGTGAATAGGCAGGCATAGGGAATGCAATCTCGAGCCGAGATTGACGACTCGAGATCTCGGTCGAGATCTTATGGTTCGAGATTGATCAACTCGAGATCTCGTTGGATTATTGGCCGAGATCTCGAACTTTCGAGATCGAGATCGAGATTTTGCTTATTTCATATAACATACATACATACATACATCACGCCTTTATCCCTTGCGGGGTAGGCAGAGAGTCAATTACCCTCGAGTCCTTTAGTCGCTTCTTACGACACCCACAGGAAAGAAATGGGGTGATGCTATTCTAAGCCGGCATCACACGGCCGGTTATTTCATATAAAAACGTCAAAATTAAAATTTCTTTCCATGCCATGTTACTGTTGTAATATTAATCATCCATCTCAGCTTCTAGACTGAAAGTTGCGATGTGTTAACTCACTTTGCCGCACTACCCCCAGTCAGTAGTATCCTGTACATCCCTTGCGTTTCCCCTATAAATGTCTTACATCAGCAGTGCTCTTGCTGAATAAATAGTGCGCTCGGCCTAGTTTGGCAGACACCGGAACTAAGCTACACACATGAATAAATACATCAATGCCATAAAGCTCAATCTCGAAATCTCGTTTAAAATCTCGACGTATACTGCCGAGATCTCGGAGAATTTTTCTGACACGAGATTACCTTTTTCGAGATCTCGATCTCGAAAAATAGCTCGAGATCTCGGTGATTTCGAGATCTCGCGAGATCGAGATTGCATTCCCTAGGCAGGCATCTTCTGGGCAAGCTCGCTCCACCGTAGATCCCATCTCTGCTCTAGGGTAAGATTGGGGTCAAGAGTAAGCCCATCATAGATAAAAAAAAAAAAAACCGGAACAAGTGTAAAGATGCCGAACTTATCAGCATCAAGTTTCGTCAAGAATTTAACATTTTTTTTTTGAAATGTAGATAATTACGTTTTAGCAACATGTGTTGTCAAATACAGGTAAATATGCCGTCTTCTGCCACATGCTCGCAGCAAGACATACCAAGGTACGAGTAGATATTTATAATTTGACTCCAGGCAATATGCCGACTAGTTAGCCGAAGTTCAGGGCGGAAACTTTGGCGTCTTGTTAAGAAGAAGAAAACATTTACTCATTCCAAGTTTGCGCTTAGCTATTGCACACATTTTTGTGAAAGAACATGATCTATTATTCATAGGGATGATATATGACCTTCTCTGAATGAGAGCGTAAAAATTATACTCAATGAGTACACTCGCTCGTCTCGAATCAGCCATAAAAGGGATTGGGGGCATTGGGAACGCTTGTTATGTGACGGCGCCTTACGTTGGGCCACTAAATGGGAAAATCCAGTGTAATGTGATCAGGAAAAGGTCTATCGGCTTATACGAATTGAGAACGAGCATTGTTGAAGGATAATTTAATTGTAATAGCCATTTCCTTAAAATGAACCCGTAAATTTTATTGGCAAAGGAAGAATGTTATAAAATTATCGTGATTGGATACACGGGGGAAAAATGGTCTTAATAAACTGAGATTTATAATAATTTACAACAGATGGCAATCGAAAGCAAAGAAAATGCATGACAGCGGCCGCCATAGATCGTGCGCGTACTAAATCACGCTTCGCTTGACTCGTCTTGGCGGTAGCACTACCACGCCTGTAAACCACCTACATACTGTAAATGGTTTACATCTAGCCAAATCGATATAAGCCTCAGAAATTAATGTATGTGTAGTTCCGGAACATTGTACACAGGCCTTAAGTCACATGGTCCTATCCCGCAAGTATATTTTTAATGTTTGTATTGTTAGGCCCCATTTCACCCAAGAGCGCGTCGCCAAATAGTCTCCGGTAGACAAATGAGGGTTAGATAGGGTTCAGTACGGTCACTTAGCAAAACGCTTACGCAAAGTCTTCCGCGCTGCTTAATACAATCCGTTTCCGTTTCGGCCACTGAGAATGTAAGATGCCTTTCAAGGACGATTCAGTTTGTAAAATCGAGCGATACTAAATAATCAAGCCTTGGATAGGTACTGTCCAAAAATATTCACCATTGTGTGTAGTTTTAGTTGTAATGCGCTACGACAGTGCTACGCCGTAGTAATAAGCTACGAGCATAGTCAATAATCGCGGTTAGACCGGCGCGGTGACACATCATTTCTTCAGCGTAATAAAACATTTATTAAAAAACTAGCTGCCCGTCAGCGGTTTCACCCGCTGCAACCTATTATTCCGCGAAAAGAAAGCATTATTCGCCAAGAGATGTCGCTGTTAGTTTTCGCCGAAAACGTTTAAAACGCGAATCGGCTCAGTCACGCCACCTATTTCAAAAATATTGGAAAATGCGTGATTCCGTGGGAATGAGACATTTTTCCGTGGTAAAAAGTATCCTATGTGTTATTCCAGATGCCCTTTTATATTTCTGCAAAGTTTCATGTCAATCTAATCAGCCGTTTTTGCGTGATGTCGTAACAAACACACACACAAACATCCGCCTTTATAATATTAGTAGGAAGTAGGATATACACAGAGCGTAGGTACTTATTTCTAATTAAAACTGATAGAGAAATTGTTGTCTATAATCTCATTAATCGTAAATAAGTAGTGTATTCTATCGTACCTGTTAGGAGTTCCTTATTACAGAATTTTAGAACCAACCACAATATTAGCAAAGTCATTAAATGAAATCCCTACTGAATATTTCATAAGTGTCATAAGGTCATAACATGTTTAGCAGCGTGTGAAATTAGATATTGCGGCCCTAGCGGCGAACACAAACACACCTTTGCGTATTTCATAATAGTAAGGGATGAACAACTCGCGTGAAAATCTTTGATATCACAAAATCTCACAAATTTTTGTTGATACCTTAAATCCAAAATCATTAGCGTAAAGCTGTCTTCAGATCAGCAGCGTTGTGCGATATGCAGCGCTAGTGGATGCGTTTGTGAAGCTGTTTGACATAACACTAAAATTATTGTTTAAAACAGGATTATTACCGTGATAATATTTTTGTTGATCCCGATATTTATACTTCCTCTTCAAACTCCCGGCGTCTACAAAGTTAATTGCAGCTGTGGGAGCTCGTACATTGGTCAGACCAAAAGAACAATAGTCGACCGCATGAAGGAACATATCAGAGCTGTAAAAAACAACGATGCCCAAAAGTCAGCCATAGCGGAACACCTAAACCAAGCGGAAACTAATCACTGGATTGAACTACATAACCCGCAAGTACTGTCAACAGAACGTCACTATATACCTCGTTTAGTGCGAGAAGCCATCGAAATCACAAAATATAAAAACTTTAATCGTGAAGATGGTTTCAAGCTGTCCAGTGCGTGGAATCCAGTATTAAACGTATACAACCGCAAAAAACACTCGACTTCAAACTCGCGAAGTGATACTGTTAGTGTGGTGTGTCGTGATCGTGACAAAATAGTGAGTGACAATAGTAGTGATTCGAGTAACCGTGTAGAACGCAGTCGACGAATCCGAAAGAGGGTAGACAGATATGTTTGCCCTTAGAAAGATGACATCACTCGCCAAGCCAGTCTACTCGTGACCATGGGGCGTGCAACCGCCCCGAAATATCGGGATCAACAAAAATATTATCACGGTAATAATCCTGTTTTAAACAATAATTTTAGTGTTGTGAACAACCGTGAAAACCGTTTGACATAAATCGTAATAAAAAAAAATATGGGACTAAGGTGGAAATTCGTATTGTCCTAACGTATGCGTTACTTAGCGCTTAAATAGCTCAGCAAAGGACGTTCCATGTGAATCCCGCCTTAATTTTCTAGCTTGTATTGTTTAAGGCATTACAAGGTAGTATCGTAATTTCAAAATAGGTATCTACAAGGCGGTGTTGTTATTCAATATTGCTATAAATTGTATTACTAAAAAGGGAGAGTCTGGTTTACAAATATCTTTCTTTCATAACGTTGTTAGACTTTATTGGAATTCAATGGTTCCAATTCCAACCCAACACCGATCAAGAGCGTATTGCCATTCAATAGAAAACCCTTCCTGATACACTCTTTATATCCGCTCTTTTAACGTTTAAACGTTCTCTGCTCTGAATTCTACTATCTTTTCAAAAGTTCAATTCACTTTATTCCCACAAAAAGCTTAGCGAATTGTCGATCTCCGTTCTTCAAAGTGCCGCGCGGGGTCAACCAACTATATCTGAAGCCATATGTGGTAGAGTTGCCAACACAATACTGGGTGAATTTTTACTAGTGACCGATAGCGAAAACTCAGAACCGGCTGGTGATAAGGAACAACTTTCCCCAAGGAACAAAGGTCGAAATATAAAAAAAAATTTAGGACCTCCCATACAAAATTGCCGAACAGCTGATAAGAGTTACTATGGTAGGTCCAAATTTATTTTTTTATATATCGACCTATATTCCTTGGGGTAGTTGTTCCTTATCACCGGCCGGTTCGGAGTTTTCGCTATCGGTCACTAGTAAAATTTCACCCTATATATTCCGGAGCAAATGTACCAGGACAATGGATCGCTTTGGCTCTGCACGGATAGAGGAAATACCTTGTCCTTGTGCGAGAAAATACCGACACCTGACTGAACGAACAACCAGCAACTGCTGATTAAAAACTCGATCAATCGTTGAAATGAGAAAAGTTATGATGAAATTGTACTTAACTATGCATGGAAAGTATTTGTAAGTCAAGCTCGATATACATGTAGATTAAGGTTTAGATTTCAAGTGAGGGTTAATAACACTGCTAGTTTTATTTTATTATTTTATATACCTATGATATTTGCAGTGGAATTTATATCATCAATCTAAAGCTATACCATAAAACTAAAAAGTGTAACTAGCTGCATATTTTTGCCACAAGCATAAATAAGATTCGCGAAGCAAAGTTAAAACCGTTGTAAAAATTTGGGGTATTCTTAAAAAATCATGTAAACAAGTTGCAGTATAAAAGTTGTAAGAAAGTTCACATTCTACAGCGCGGTGTGATGTATATTTATACTCGAGCAAGTTTCCACTGAGACCGCGTCGAGAATGAGCTTTGCTGGAGAAAAATGTTTCATCGATTTTGTAAACCAAATAAAAAGAATTAGGTACTTACCCTCTTTTCACCATAATATTATGAAATTATCTATCAGGTGGGTAGATGTTAATCATAATCATAATCATAATCTTAATCTTAATCTTAATCTTAATCTTAATCTTAATCTTAATCTTAATCTTAATCTTAATCTTAATCTTAATCTTAATCTTAATCTTAATCTTAATCTTAATCTTAATCTTAATCTTAATCTTAATCTTAATCTTAATCTTAATCTTAATCTTAATCTTAATCTTAATCTTAATCTTAATCTTAATCTTAATCTTAATCTTAATCTTAATCTTAATCTTAATCTTAATCTTAATCTTAATCTTAATCTTAATCTTAATCTTAATCTTAATCTTAATCGTAATCGTAATCGTAATCGTCATGGTCATGATTCAAAAAATTCAAAATTCAATAATTTATTTCTTAGTAGGAATTTACAAGATTCTCTATAAGAAAGTCACATTCTAATTCAAACTTAAAAAAGAGAAAATTTCTAATGCAAAATTTTCTATTTTTTATAACAATTTGTGTTCCTACTCTAAACGCGGCACAGGCAGGGATAAAACAATAAAAATAAGGCTCTGCCTCGGGGCTGTGAGCTAACCACACAGCATGTAACTTTATGCCTCAGTGATTGACAAGTAAATGGAATTACATTCTGTCAATATTTTAAAAGGTGTTCCATACGTATAGTTAGCCGGACCCCTGGACAGAAAAACCAAAAACCTGCCCAGACGTGCACCTATTCTAAAGTTGACAATATTTTAGGCCCTATGCTACCCTATCTAAGCTAGAAAATAAATTAATAGTATAATAGTAATAGCCAAAAACGGCTCAACAAAATAAAAATAATATTACAGTAGATTATTCTAACTGTTTCGTCTTTAAAATATAGGTACTTTAAATATACGAGCAATAAATAACATAACAAAAAGTAAATTTACAGTAAATGTAAAAATACATGTCAAAAATTTAAGAATAATAAGTATGAAATGTCAAATTTAACCACTATACATGTCAATTAACATTCATAAAACCACTAATATTTAACCACTAAAATATAATGTCATGTTTTATTTTTAAATAATGCCTATCTCTTGCATTGTGTTGGAGCAACTGTTGCTACTAACCAGACATCTTTGTCTTTCAGATAATGTTCAGTCTTGTAATACGCTTTCAAACATAAAGTATTCTTTATTTTAATTTTAAATTGCCTATCATTTAACTTTAAAATTTCCTCTGGAATTTTATTATAGTAGCGTACACAGTTACCCATATATGATTTACTGATCTTACTTAATCTAGTTTGTGGCGGTACAATTTTATTTTTATTTCTTGTATTACGACAATGAATATCAGAGTTTCTTAAATAGGAACTGGAATTCTTACGTACATACATTATATTGTTAAATATGTACTGCGAAGGAAGCGTTAGAATGCCAATTTCCTTAAACAATTCTCGTAGGGATTCATGACTTCGCAGTTTATATATTGCTCTTATAGCCCTTTTTTGTAACACAAAGATAGTTTCAATGTTAGCGGCTTGCCCCCATAACAATAATCCGTAGGACATTATGCTGTGAAAGTAACTAAAATACACAAGCCTGGCTGTAGCAACATCGGTCAATTGTCGAATTTTCGAACAGCGTATGCCGCTGAGCTAAGTTTACTAGCCAGTGCTAGTATATGTGATCCCATTGAACGGTTGCGTCGAGTGTAATCCTAAAAACTGTTTCAGTTACATAATAAAGCTTTTCATTATTTAGAACAACATCGTGTTTAATACTTTTTACATTAGGCAAAGAGAATTTAATACATTTAGTTTTTTTAGAATTCAGCACTAAATTGTTTGACGTAAACCATTTATGAACCTGATCAAGTGCGCCATTTACTTCGTCAATATTTACAGCTTTTCTATCCACTTTAAATATTAAGAAGTATCATCAGCAAAACACTATCTTGGCTAGATTCTGTACCATGAACGGCAAGTCGTTTATGTATACTAAAAATAGAAACGGCCCCAAAATTGATCCTTGCGGTACACCCTAGATAAGATTGAACTAAATCAAGCGCTTTTCCTCTTATACCATAATGGTCCAGTTTCAGCAACAGTGTCTCATGATCAACGCAATCAAATGCCTTGGACAAATCGCAGAACACCCCTATGACATCCTGCGACTCCTCCCAAGCACCGTAAATAAGTTGGAGGAGGTTAACAGCAGCGTCGGTTGTCGAGCGCCCTTTCGTAAAACCGAATTGTTGATCATGTAGTAATTTATTCAAGTTGAAATGTAGGAGCATTTGATTAAGTACAATTTTCTCAAAAACTTTACTCAAAACTGGTAGTACAGATACTGGCCTAAAGTTACTGGGATCTGTTTTATCTCCTGCTTTAAAAAGAGGTATTACTTTACTGTGTTTCATGAGATCAGGAAATACGCCATGATCAATGCAAGCATTAAATATACAGGCTAAGTATGGTGCTAATGTATCAATTAAAGAACTACATAGTCTTACTGACATGCCCCATAAATCCTCTGTAGTTTTTACTTTTATATCTTTAAAAGTTTTTAATATTACGTTCGCATTAATGTGCCTAAACTCAAATATATTAATAAGTCTGAACATTGTTTTTAAGAAGATTTGACGCGATGATTGGCGAAGAGTTAAGTGACTCAGTAGTTTTGAATGGATGTTACTGAAAAAGTTTCAAACTCATTAGCTACATCAGCGTCTGCAGTAACAATGCCCTGACCAGTCTTCAAAGAATGAGATTTTTCAATTGGTTTGTTTCGACCAGTCTCTGAATTGACAACTTTCCAAACAGTTTTAATAACATTTTCAGCAGAGTATATTTTATTTTTGGTGAAAATTGCTTTAGCTTGTATGCAAACATTTTTGAATATCTTAGAATATTTTTTAACATGTTCAACAAAAGTTACACTATGATTATAAGACTTTTCGTCATACAGCTCAAATAACTTATTCCTACTTGTTCGAATCCCTACAGTTGCCCAGTCGCTGAATTTAAATTTAGGATTAATTGTTAATTTCTTTACCTTGAATTTGTCTTCAAATTCATCACGTATCGTTATAAAAAGCTTTGAATAAAAGTTATTTGGATTGTTAGTATCATAGTCTAGAACTGGTAGTTTTTCTGATAGTGCAGTATGGAGTTTGTCTACTTGGTTGGAGCTTATAATTCTTTTACTAATAACAATCATTTCAGCTTTAGGACGACATGGAAAAAGCACAGATTGTCCATTGTGGTCTGATTTACAACAATTTACTATTTCTTGGTCTGAATAGTCACAATCACAGTAGATATGTGATTGTGATTATGGTCATGGTCATGGTCATGGTCATGGTCATGGTCATGGTCATGGTCATGGTCATGGTCATGGTCATGGTCATTATGATTATAATCATAATCATAATCATAATCATGGGCATGATCATGACCACCCGAAGAACCCTTACGACACTGGGCGTTCCGTGGGCCGCTGACATGAATGAGTAGGCAATTGCAGGCTGAACCACCTGATCAGCATATGGAACCTTTGCTGCATATGGAACCTTTCGTAGCAGGTGCGTAGCGGATTCGGCTACGAATCATGCATTTCGCTATTATCCGGCTCGTCGCGAAAGGCCTAGGGATTTCGCGAATTACCGGATTTCGCTAGATTCCTGCGACACATACAAGTTACGTAAACTTCAATAGGTACTAATGTTAATGAAGTAATGAAACAATTTGAATCATTTTATTTGGAAATGAAAATATGATATCAACATTTTTAACTTGTGGACTTTGAACTCACGGGACCGACACAAATTATTGTTTGAAATTGTTGGTTTGGTTTTTATATTTTGATTTCAACGCGGTGCTGATTTTTTTTTGCAAACGTTTTGCATTTTAAACTTTCGGTAAGGGTATGAGACAAATGTCTCTCGCCTACATGATAACCTCTTCTAAAATGGGCGGAAGTAGGTCAAACCACGACGTGTTGTACCACAGTGGAACTTCTAACGGCTCTAGTGTGTCAAAGTAAGTGCCGATATTTTGAAAAGTTCTAACCTACTTCGAATGAAATGTTTACCACTCCTACTACCTGAAAACTTAGTTGTACAGGTAGGTCATTCATTTAATAGGCGAATGACTTCCCATATTAGAAGTACGGACATATGAAAGATTTTTTAGCAATATTCTCGATCCGAGACTACGCTTACGAAAATAAAACTATAAGGACTTGGAATCAAGGGTTATTTATACTACAGGGTGAAGGTTGCTAATTTGTCAGGGCTGCCATTGTTAGAACCTCCAGGATCAAAGAATCCCATACGAAGCCAAAATAGAGTAGACTACTTCAGACAGATTTGCCTCAGAGCTTTAAGTAGTGATGAAGACAACAATAATTATGCAGGTTTGGTACTTTTGTGTATGGGATTTGTTCAAACATAAGCGGGTATCTTAGCATATTGCATAATAGTTTTTGCTTTACCAATCTAGGTACAGCTACCAATTCTTAATAACTGCATAGCATAGCACTGACAGCACGAAACAAAAAGTAGAAACCATGTTCCAATGTCGTATACCGATACTTCCAACTACAAAACTTGGCATATGAATTAAAACTAGTATCTACTGCATTCTTCTATCGAAATTGCATAGTAGGTAAGTAAGTAGGTATATTTGAATCTGACCTCATTCATTAATTTTCACATCGATCTAAGAGCACTATATCAGTCAGGAAGCGGAGAGACGGTTTGTCTCAATTACCGATACGACGTCGCTCAGGTAATTTGTGGTTCGCCGCTGCACCTGGCAGCAGCAGCTCGGCTCCAAAAGGAACACAATTTTCCCAGGATTTTATGAACGCCGAGGGAAGTAATTTGTTCAGGTATGTAGTAAATATAAGATACGAAATTTGTAAAAAACAGTCGTCGTAGTAAGTAAGTACACGCAACGTCGGTTTGTGCGTCGTTTGTTCGATTTTCCACCTTATTTTTATACGAATACGGTTTATGTCAAACGATTTGACAGACAACGCAGCGTTGTGCGATGCCGTTTGACACATACCGTATTCATATGCAGGTAGGGTGGAGAATCGAATGAACGACGCACAAACCGATGTTGCGTGTGTTCCTCGCCTAAGTCGCAGCGTAGAATGAAGGACTAGGTGTATTATTTTAATAAAAAACATAGTCTAATACCTACGCCCTTCACGACCACCCGATGCCTAGGCGCGCTATTTTTAGATGCAAACAACTGCAACATGCTCGTGTGAATATGCAGGTGTGTTTTCAGGCAGAATACCCAAGGAGCAAAAATAGTACTTGAAGTATTCTTCAAGACTAGTTTTTCTTGTGCTTGTAATATACTTGTAGTATATTACAATGCTGGATTTGGGTGCAGTTATAGGAGCTTCCTTTTCTAATAACTATCTTATAATCAACTTACGGAACGTCAGTTAGTCCTATAGTATACTTGAGCAAGCGCTTTTGTAATGTTCTGAGCCAACACAGTTTGAAGTACAAACACTCTAATAAATAAGTATCTGACATAAGTATGTTACTAAAACAATCTTGTTTATAATGGTCTAGTAATATACTTAGATAAGTAAATTTTATAAAGTGTTTTTTGTTGATTCGCTTGTTTGGTTATTGTGGTGTATGGTGATAAAACTAAATATTTACAAACGTAAGTATTATAATATTAGATGTTACTTGTAGGAACTGTTACATTAAAAATATTGATAATACAGTGAGAACACGCCGGGGAAGTCATTTTTATTGTAAATGTGTGCTAAGATCTAGTTAATTTACAAACCGCTTTGAAAACAAGCACATAAAGTATTTATTGTAAAATAATATTCCGACGATTTTTACGACCAATCGCCATTTTAATTCAAATACTCTGCGTTGAGTATGTTATATGACAATGATAAGCAAATTAGTACTTAAAGTAGTTTCAACCAAGATAACTTGCCTCCATTTTCAAAATGGCTGATGTTTACTAATAATGTGATTGATCAAGTATCTTATACAGTTGTTTAATTTTATAACGTTCTTAATAAAGTACTATTGTATTTAAAAGAGTCTTGAATAAGACAGTAACAAGACAAACTTATGTAACAAGAGACGATCGCGGAAATCCTAAGTAGATTCGAGTGTTTTTCTATGAACTCTCTATTTTGTGCTTATGTATCGCATATTTGTCAAACTTCTTTTTAAAACAAATATGCTAATTAATGTTGTATCCATGTTGGAACACGACACGATAGTGGCTGTCAGTTCTTATCTACTTGCAAAGGTAGCGGTGATAAGGGTTCGCTGAAAGCAATTCAAGGTGTATTAAATATTTAGAATATCCCAAAACCTTCAGGAGATAAACAACAAAACACGGTGTCTTTCCGATCTACTCGTATCTACTAGATTTAGATTGCCATCAAGAATTGTTTATTTTTAATTTCTGATGCGGTTTGAAGCGTGAAACGTTTTAGATATTAATGTGATGATTATACTGCAGTACAGTTTGAAATATGGGTTTGTGAAAATTGACCTGACTGCGAAGGTATTTTTCAAGTGCACAATACATTGTTGAAATTTCATCTTTCCAATCCTTATTAGAATTGGAAGTGGGGAGCGTCGGGGGAAATGATCTTTGAAGCACAAACTCGTCGCTAAAGCAAATCAAAAATTCTCATTTATTTAGTAAACAGGAACTGTCGAAAATACAGGTTAGACCGAATCGGGTCTGGACGTAGCCCGGCCCGAAAACATAACAACATTTTATTTGATAATCTATAACAATTTTTCATCTGAACGTACAAATCATGTTTAATCGATCGTTAAAATGTTCGAACGTGCATATTACACAATTAATGAAATACATACTTACTTGTCTATTATTTCTCTATCTTGTTAAAGAAAATAATAATAGGTATACCTCTACAACGAAGAAAATTTCCGACCTCCCATACAAAGTCAGTCGGCTGATCGTGAATTTTGTATGGGAGGTCGGAAAATTTTTCGTTTCCCACCATTGGCTCCATAGTAAAAGTTGTTCAGTTTGATGGTCTGATCATGCCTGCAAAGTTTTCGTTACACCGTCCCTAACACCCCGTATACCGCCTGTAGTTCAGAAAACTCTCAATTTGCTCTCAACCTACCCACATAAATAGCGTTTTATGCTGAAACTCGAGCAGTCTGATAAAACGGCACTTTACTACGAGGATCACTTTACGCAAAAGATTGACAGCTTGGTACTGTGTATCTCGCCTCGCCCTTGTAAATAACAAATATTTTTACTCTACACACCCTGGCAAAAGTAGGTCATTTACAAAAAGCGTATAACGTTTTCGGTGGATTCTATCGTTCAATGTCTTGATTTTTTGCCAAATGATATAAGTTCCGACCATTTTGTAGTTCTTTTTTAGAAGAACAAAAGTTAGTTTTTCGCGCAACGGTTGTGCCCATTATTAGCTGTCACTGGGTCAAGTGTTTGGGTCCAAGTCGTCGAGGTCAGCACGTACCGTATTAGTATTCTGAGGGTGAGGTTGTGTCCCGCTGAACATTGATTGTTGACCTTACGTTACTCTTGGACCTCGTAATGAAAGTTCACCCGAGAGCTTATGTTGTGATGTTATATTGTCATGTGATGTTAGAACTTATGTTATGTTATCTTACGTATGAGGTATCACAAATTAGGGAAACGGCGCGCGGGGCAATATTATGCACATTTCAGTTGTTCTATTATTTCTTGCTCGTACTTACATATATACGCAGATATCTAGGTAAGTAGGTATATTCATTTACGGAGAGTACGAGCTCCAATTTATGAAAACGGTATTAATAATTTACGGTGCTCTGAAAAGCGCCTTAAAATTTGAAACACAATAAATTTAATGCTTTAGTCTCTCGAGTGCAAAACAATAACTCCAATCTCCGGTTCTTTCTGAAGAAAAATGTAAGCGATGAATTCCAATTTGTTAACAGGTAAGTACTAAATCGGTTTTTGTAAAGATGAGAATTATATGAGATTTTTTATATAATTTTATATCCAGCGGTGTAATATACATGATACCTAGGTGTTTGATTTTTGTTAAATTAGGCAAGTAGTGCGTAATATAGCCGAAACTTGATTGATGTTGAATACAATATAATTTCTTCGTTACCTTAATTATTAAACTTTATGCATAACTGTATAATTATCTCCCAGTCTACCTTCAGGCATGTGGAAAAAACAAATTAATTGACTCTGAAAAAGAATAATTGAACACAGAACAGAAATATCAATTATTCTAAAGCAAAACTCAGATATTGAAATCTCTGTCTATAGCATACTGTAGCTCTGCAATAACTGCCCTGACTAATTATATGCATGATAGATGCTCTAAAGCGCCAATTAATTTCTGTTGCGGTGAGGTGACGTGTAATGAACGGGACGAGTTCTGGCTGCGACATACCATCAATATAGTCCACTGTAGCAGCATAACAAATCCACACGACGCGCGGGCTCGAATACTTTCTCGCTCGCACAGTCTACCTATCTTACTCGCCAGCCGAACCAACGCGAACGCATACGATGCCTCCCGACGGCTGCTCCCGCGGCCTTATAAGCGCGCGCACGCATACAATTATTTCATTCTTAGCGTAGCGGTCACTTGGACGATAGCCACATATGCAGTCTCCAAGTAGTACCGAGAGCTAAGGGGTTGCGATAGCCACATATGCAGTCCTCCCCCTACGCTCAGTTTACTTATACGGCAAGGGTTGCGATAACCACATATGTCGTCCTTCCCTTCGTCGTTTAGCCTAGGATACCTAGTATGTAAACGTATGCGTTAACCTAAGAATCTACTGAAACTCTGTTACTTAAGTTCTATCACTGAAATACTGAATATACCATCTGTTGTATATAATCTTTGGCGTTTTCAATAAGACACCTTCTACATTGGCGCCCAACGAAAGTAAACCCTTGGCGCTGAAAGGAAGATACCTTCTTTATTGGCGTCCAACGAAACGAAACCCCTTGGCGCTGAACGGAAGACACCTTCTACATTGGCGCCCAACGGAAGTACCTACACACAACGCGGATTTTTTTATCTATGGTAGACGTCACAATTAATTATCTAAAGTGGCGCCTACAAGTAGACGGAGGAGATCCAAACAATTTAAGACGGAAGGAAGTCAAGAGAATACCGAAGACGACGCACAGATGGCGTTGCAATTCACTGAAGAACAGTTTCATGAGTTACTCGATCGAATTAAAACGGTAGCACCGCAGAACAAAAATTTTACTCGATGTACCCTCAGATTCAATGGGGAACGAGACTACAACAAAGTAGACGAATTTGTCACAAGCGTGTCTATCTACAAACAAATCGAGGAAATATCAGACGAAGACGCACTATCGGGTCTACCACTGCTACTGAAAGACACTGCAAGCACGTGGTGGGCAGGGATTCGAGCTGAAATCAAAAGTTGGTCAGCCGCACTATCCAGTTTGCGTTTGGCATTCGCACCGAAACTACAACCACACGACGTGTACCAACAGTTGTTTAGCGACCGTCAAGGAGAAAAACAGAAAACATAGATTCCTTCCTGTGCAGAAAACGAGCTTTACTAGGAATGTTGCCTGCAAAGAGACACAAGGAAGAGGAGCAGATAGATTTTCTGTACGGCCTGCTGAAAGTGGACATTCGGAAGAAAATTGCCCGCACGGATATCAAGACTTTCAACGACTTGATCGAAAAGGCTCGTCATCTAGAGTCCCTTGAAACACCAGCAGATGCGCCATCATCCACTTCATCAAACTTCACCTCAAAATACAAAGGAAAGAGGTGCTTGTTCTGTTTGAAGAGAGGACATATGATTGAAGAATGTCGTAAGAGGTTGTCACAACAATCTCCGCAGAAACCGAAGGAAGTCCCAAAGGAACCGCCAGCTAAAGATACTTCGCCAGCCAAACCGGTTGTATCCTGCTACGGCTGCGGAGCTCCAGGGGTATTCCGCAGCAACTGTCAAAGCTGCAAAGCTAAAGAAACGCCTCTTAAAACTGTGAGCTTCTACTCCATTACCGAAAGGCAAATTGAAGGTAATGTGAGGATCCCTACCATCGAGATATTGATATATGGCAAACCGGGATACGCATATCTAGACTCGGCTGCGCGTACCAGCATTGCAGGAACAAAACTGCACGAAATGTTACTACAGCAAGGCCAAAAATTCGTCGACCGTATCGCAGATGTCCAACTGGCAGATGGGTCCATCACTACACACAAACTTTTGTCGATAAATGTGGACGTAACTCTCGGAGGCCGCACTTTGCCCATCGAGTTTACAGTAATGCCGATGGCAAAGGAAAACCGCACCTTATTGGGCATCGACTTTCTCGAGAAGTCTGGAATAATCTTGCACCTGCCGCAGCGAGCATGGGCCTTTGCTGATGACCCTACTAAGATGTTCGACTTTGTACGCATCAAAGAAATGCCACAGCTGACGGCAGCAAAGAAACTGTCATTTGAAGACACAGAACTCGAAGACGATGAATTGCCAAAGTTTCTCCAGTGGGCAAACAGTTTGAAATGCCTATCTCCTATGGCACAAACTCCATCTCCACGTCCGGACGAAGCTGGCAATGACAACCTTGTTGCACCATGGAAGCTAATCAAAATGGACACCCCACCGCGACCAACTCGTCCTCGGGAACCCGCTGATGTAAAATCACGTGTTGATCCAAGAATTGATTATGTTCCAATAAATCCTATTTCTTTGTACTCTGTTGATATTTCTTTACACTCTGATGAAGGTCAATTACTATCCTATACTGAAAAAGAACAATTCAATCAGTTACTCAATTCATATAGCGATATCTTTGAACAAAATAAAGAACCTACAACATTAGCAGAACACAAAATAGATACAGGAAATCATAATCCTATAGCAGTTAAGCCATACAGACTATCACCTGCTAGGCAACAGCAGCTTAAATCTAAAATAGATGAAATGATAAAAAATGATATAATTGAAGAATGCGACTCACCTTGGTCTGCACCTGTAATCATGGTCCCAAAAGGTGAAAATGATGTAAGAGTCTGCATAGACTATCGAAAACTCAATGAAATAACAGTACCAGACAGATATCCCTTACCTCGAATAGATGATCTGTTACATTAGGCAAAAGCTATGCCATACATGTCAACAATTGATCTACAATCAGGCTATTGGCAAATAAAAGTACATCCACAAGATCAGGATAAAACCGCTTTCATATCACCATTTGGAATGTACAAATTCAAACGTATGCCATTTGGATTAAGAAACGCACCCGCTACATTTCAGCGATTAATGGATAAATTTGTACAAGGGTTGCGTGCGCAAAGTGTTCTATGCTATCTAGATGACTTGATAATCCGATCAGCCACATTCGAGCAACATTTAGAGAATCTACGAGAAGTTTTTGATAAACTAAGGAAGTACTGTTTGAGAACCAATAGAAAGAAATGCAAGTTTGGATGCACAAAAATAAAATATCTGGGACATCTCATAGTGCCAGAAGGAATAAAGGCGGATCCAGATAAAATCTCTGCAGTCATAAATAGGCCTGAGCCTAAGAATCTAAAGCAACTCATATCGTTTCTACAAACAGCGTCATGGTATAGACGTTTCATAGAAAACTTTGCTGAAATAGCCAGACCTTTAACAAACCTGACAAAGAAAACTGTTACTTGGTGTTGGAATGACGAGCAAAGAGAAGCATATGATAAATTGAAGAAAGCATTAACCTCTGCACCAATTTTGAAGCAAGCTGATTACGAATCCACTTTTACAATCAGAACTGATTCTAGCAATTATGCAATTGGAGCAGCTTTGGTGCAGGGGGAGGGTCCCGATGAACACCCTATTGAGTACGCCAGTCGACTCCTTATACCGGCTGAACGTAACTATACTGTAACTGAAAAAGAAGCATTAGCCATTGTATGGGCAATCAACCGTTTTAGAGGCTACATTGAAGGTGCTAAGTATATAACCATAACTGACCATCAACCACTGAAATGGCTTTTGAATTTAAAATCGCCAACTGGCAGATTAGCACGATGGGCTTTACAGTTACAGCCCTATAACTTCGAAATAAAATATTGCCCTGGAAAATCAAATGGATTAGCTGACAGTCTGTCACGACCTCCATGTGCTGAACAGCATACTGAAACAGAAAAATGTGAAATTTGTCAAATAGAGATTGATTTCCCTAGAAGAAACGAAATCAACATAGCAAGCGAACAACGTAAAGATGAAAAACTCTTACAAATAATAAAGGCTTTAGAAGATCAATCAGAATCTGAGGACTACATCCAATGGTCTAAAAGAGGATACCTTCTTAGTAACGGGATACTCTATCGTTTTACACCCGAGCAAGAAGATGATAATGTTAAACTGATCATACCTAAACATGAAATCAACAATGTATTGAAGTCTTTTCATGATGTACCTACTGCTGGACATTCAGGTGCTGAAAGAACATTGAAACGCATAGAAAGCAACTTTTACTGGAAAACCATGCGTAAAGATGTAAGCAAATATGTGAAATCATGTACTGAATGTCAAAAATATAAGCCAACAAATCAAAAACCATCAGGCTTATTCCAATCTACTGCTAACAATCAACGATTCGAAGTCCTATCTATAGATCTGTTTGGGCCACTACCTAAAGGTCCGAATGGTGAGAAATGGATACTCATCGTAGAAGATACAGATCAAGATGGGTTGAGCTGTTTGCATTGAAGGAAGCAACTGCTCAACAATGTGCTTTAACACTCTTAAATGAAGTAATACTGCGATACGGTCTACCCCGTAGAATATCAAGTGATAATGGCACACAGTTCATATCTGCCATAATGCAAAAACTGACATACTGTTTGGATATTCAACAATTCTTGAGTCCTGTGTATCATCCAGAACCAAACATTGTAGAACGAAAGAACCGAGACATGAAGAGCCAGATTGCAATAATGGTCCAAGTAAACACAACCGATGGCCTGACACTTTACCAGCGATAAGGTTCGCAATGAACTCTGCATTCAACCAAAGCACTGGGTTCTCCGCAGATTACCTAACATTCGGAAGGAAAATGAGAACACCTTTCGAAATAGCTCACAATTTCAGTGACATTGTTAACACTGAAAATTTTGTCGAAGGAATCTCTCCATACCTGAAAACCTTGCAAAAGACTTGAAATCGCAAAAGCAAATGTTGAAAACATGCAAGACATTAATAGAGAGAGCAAATCAGAAACGTCGTCCAGACCCTGGTTATAATATTGGTGACTTGGTCTTGGTGGAAACTCACCCAATCAGTAATCAAGACAAACAATTTTCTGCAAAACTAGCTTCTCGACGTGATGGTCCGTACATTGTCATGAATAAACACGGAAGCTCCATATATGAGATTGCCAATATCAGTGATCCAGAAAATCCAATCGGAAAATACCACACATCAGCAATTGTAAAATATGAAAAACGAGATAATGATGATGAAACACCAGTACCTATTGTACCTATCAGACGACGAGGAAGACCAAAGAAGACAACCACTTCATAGTTCCTGGTACTCTCACGGGACGTTAACGAGTACCAGAGGGGGAGAATGTAGCAGCATAACAAATCCACACGACGCGCGGGCTCGAATACTTTCTCGCTCGCACAGTCTACCTATCTTACTCGCCAGCCGAACCAACGCGAACGCATACGATGCCTCCCGACGGCTGCTCCCGCGGCCTTATAAGCGCGCGCACGCATACAATTATTTCATTCTTAGCGTAGCGGTCACTTGGACGATAGCCACATATGCAGTCTCCAAGTAGTACCGAGAGCTAAGGGGTTGCGATAGCCACATATGCAGTCCTCCCCTACGCTCAGTTTACTTATACGGCAAGGGTTGCGATAACCACATATGTCGTCCTTCCCTTCGTCGTTTAGCCTAGGATACCTAGTATGTAAACGTATGCGTTAACCTAAGAATCTACTGAAACTCTGTTACTTAAGTTCTATCACTGAAATACTGAATATACCATCTGTTGTATATGTCGCAGGAATGTAGCGAAATCCGGTAATTCGCGAAATCCCTAGGCCCTTCGCGAAGAGCCGGATAATAGCGAAATGCATCGATTTATACGCACATTTCCCGGAAATCTGCGAATTCGTTATTTGCATGGACATAAATCCAGGAAAACTGCGTATAAGGCGACACGCGGCTACGAAGCCGCCTACGCACGCACCTGCTACGAAAGGTTCCATATGCAGCAAAGGTTCCATATGCTGATCAGGTGGTTCAGCCTGAAATTGCCTACTCATTCATATCAGCGGTCCACGGAACGCCCAGTGTCGTAAGGGTTCTTCGGGTGGTCATGACATGACCATGACCAAGACCATGACCAAGACCAAGACCAAGGCCATGACCATAACCATGAGTAGAGCATGACCATGACCATGACCATGAGCATGACCATGACCATGACCATGAGCATGAGCATGAGCATGAGCATGACCATGACCATGAGCATGACCATAAGCATGAGCATGAGCATGAGCATGACCATGAGCATGACCATGAGCATGACCATGAGCATGACCATGACCATGAGCATGAGCATGAGCATGAGCATGAGCATGACCATGAGCATGAGCATGACCATGAGCATGACCATGAGCATGAGCACGACCATGACCATGACCATGACCAAGAGCATGAGCATGAGCATGAGCATGAGCATGAGCATGAGCATGAGCATGAGCATGAGCATGAGCATGAGCATGAGCATGGGCATGAGCATGAGCATGAGCATGAGCATGACCATGGCCAAGGCCAAGGCCGTTCCGTGGGCCGCTGATATGAATGAGTACGAGTAGGCAATTGCAGGCTGAACCACCTGATCAGCATATAGAACCTTTGCTGCATATGGAACCTTTCGTAGCAGGTGCGAAGGCGGCTTCGTAGCTGCGTGTCGCCTTATACGCAGTTTTCCTGGATTTATGTCCATGCAAATAACGAATTCGCAGATTTCCGGGAAATGTGCGAATAAATCGATGCATTTCGCAGTTATCCGGCTCTTCGCGAAGGGCCTAGGGATTTCGCGAATAACCGGATTTCGCTACATTCCTGCGACATATATAATCTTTGGCGTTTTCAATAAGACACCTTCTACAAGGCTAGTTTCTAAGTAAGTATTGCGACTAGCGTAACTTGGCCTCCCGATTAGACTGCTTATGTTATTTCATGTCACTATAATTACGAATGGACAATACTAAAATATCAATCATAGCTTATCTTCCGAGCATTCCACGACCACACGTTTTCTTGGTTGAACTGCATGATGTTATTTGACTGTATCGATCTTTAACAGACCCATACTAAAGGTAGAATACATGTCAACAAATAAAAATGGACCATATACGTCATAGCATTAATATGATTTGGTTAGCTGTCAAATATGGCCTATTCGAACGCCGGTAGAGTTGACAGAAGGTTCACTCTGCCCTTGACTCTGCCCTATTTCGGATTTTTGCGATTGGCGCTTGTTACAATAGCCAGGGTTGCTACTGTCAAAGCTCTCAAAGTATAAAATTACCAAAACAGCAAAATCTGATAGAGACCGTCATATGATTCAGGGCCAATTTTAAATCCAAGATATATGACGTTAGTGTCAACCACCTTCTTAGTTACTTTGACTTCCCCTGAGATTCTAGTTTTTTCCAGGTTAAGTCAGTAAGCGTCAAAATCCTCGCTAGTACATGCAAAAAAAATAATAATTTTGTGCTTTAGGTGTACTGGCTATTTTTTTTTCCTTACTCGCAAGATTACCTACATAAGTATATTGTGTACGGTAAGCTTATTTCTCTTGGCCATTTCCAAATAAATAGATCCGCCCCTGGAGCGAAATCTCCGTTGCATATTTAACGGTACTCTGAAATCGTGTTTGACTTCCTGCCTCGCCAACGGAAAGTGGACGGACGGAAAATTGAATATTTCATGTCTACTTATTTATAGTTTCCTAGTGCAGATTTAGTACTCGAAATTATTGCGTTTAGAGTAGGTAAGTAGTTAGGTGGAATAAGTGAAGCTAGGAACTTTTTTCGATAATTTGTCGTGTGGTGTTGGCTTAGAATAGCACAATATCTTTACCGTGGGTATCGTAAGAAGCGACTAAGGGATTTGATGAGTATTGCAATTTTAGGCGACATGCTGACCCTGGTACATAGTCTTCTGTATGACTCTCAACCTTTTGTCAGATGTAGTGTAAGTGGCCGTTTTTAGAACAGTTTACGCTCTGCCTACCTTGCAAAGGATTTAGGCGTGATATACGGATGTTCATTTCCAAGTAATATGTAAAATTATGAAAGGTTGGAAGTTGGTTTATCTACAAATTTACTAACACGTTTTGGTTGAATTTCTTTAACCAGAGGTAAATTATAATACTCCTTGCGACTTAGTAAGTTTTAAATGCTAAAGTGGTATTAAAGTCTTAAAACTTGAGTCATCAAACGTGAATTACAAAAAGTGAGTAAATACAGCATCAATTTGGTGCGGATTGAAATTCGAGAAGGTAGACTTCACGAAGGTATAGCAAAAGATACAATTCCTCGAAAAGCTGCTTAAACGTAAGTCAAGATGTTCGCTCGTGGGAGAATTAAATTGATTTCCAGTCACGTTTGAAATTCTGAGAACAAGGCGATCCGCAGAAGTACCAGATTCTGATATTATACAAATCAAAATATCTGAGCAATCAGAGCAGGTATTGTTTTTTTATGGATATGTTCATAATTTATTTAAAAAATACGTGGCATTTCATGATAATTTTCATAAAATCCGTAACTTTGAACTTATTTTTCAAATATAACATGTACGACAGGTACTGAAGTGTCTTAACTCCTCTAACAAGTACAGCCACAACAGTCCACAGCTGGACCTCCCCCTATTTGGGTATTTGCCATACTAACCACACTTGACATGCCAATTGGCAAGCAGATGTTTATCTGATTATCATGAAATCTTAAGTTGGTACCACGAGAAGAGAATGAATATCTGCCTGATACTTTGAATTTGGGGCTGAAGGTCTATGTAATAAATTACGCTGAGATGGGTTCGCAATAAATTGTTCAAACTTAAGATTATCTTCAGAATTAACTTAATCTCTATTTGGTTATTTTACAATAGTAAAACTACAAGGATCATCCATCAACTGACAACAGTCCACTGCTGGTTATTGGCCTCCCGCTGCTTAAAATTGGCTTTTAAGCTATTGTGTTCATAAGAAGAGTTTCTTGAGTATATAGCTTAAGCTACGCTCCTTGCTGTTAAGTCCCTGGTTCAACCTTTTACGACACCCATGGTAAGAAATGGGGTGAAGCTATTTGAAGCCGGCAACACACGGCAAAAGTATAAACTTGCGTGAAAAACACCCCTAGTAAGAGCCATTTTCGTTCCGGCTGAAATTCACAACATTTCGTACCATTTGTCAGAGATAATTGGCTAGGGGTGTCACCGGAATCATTTTGCTGGTGAACCATTATTGTTGGCTAAAAGTTGCAACTTCACGAGGACATCAATCAACCCTCGAGCTGGTAACAACTGGGTAATAAAGTTACGGACACTGAACGATCAATTTAAACTTATTGAAAAGTGGTAAAAAGTTGAGAATCGAACTTTTTTGATAAATTGTTACTGAGGTAAAGCAATGAGAAAAGTGAAAGGAAAGTAATTATAATAAAACTCATTAATCAGTCATTAAAAACGAAGTATGGAGCGAAAATGAGTACAATGCTCCACAGAACAAAGTATATTACTTACCATACCATACCATAACGGCCGTAACAGTACGCTGCTGACATGGGAAATGGATTACTTATAAATAACAACCGAAAATTTCTCAACGGGTTGTGCGTCGGCTCGTACTTAAAAATGTTGCAAGCACAGAGTACCTTTTATATATTAGCTGTTCCAAGCGCCTAGTAGTAGAGGTAAGTAGGTATAGCAGTTTGTAAATGAGATTCTGTTTTTAAAATCTTTATGAAACCTTAAAGGATTTGAAAAGTAAGTAAGAGTTCTGGATTAGATTTATGTAGAGCTTCCAAACGATTTCCAATAAAGCTAACAGTTTTCTGTAATTCAATTTCAGAAACAGTTATTGCTTTTGCACTTTTAGCGCAAATTGAGGCTATACGAGTCCAATAACGCTGAAGAGAGTAACGCAGGTAAAGTGAAAACGTGAAATGATTATCGATTTCCGTTCCATCACGTTTTACATATTTTTACTTACGTAGATACCTACACATATTTTGATGTGCTTTGCAATTGTAATTTCAGTTTCCCAGAATTTAAGATTGAAATTCTGCACTGTAAGGGAGACCGAGGGGTGTTGGATCATTTTTGACATTTTGCTTCGTAACACAAAATTCTATAAAGATAATTCGTATTTGATTACACCAATCGATAGCAAATTTCATAAGCTTTAAAATGACATACACTTTAGAAGTGTAAGTGTAAAGTCTTTTATAAAAAATTAACTTTAGTTGAGCAAGACATTTTGATCCAACACCCCTGATACCGAGGACTGTTGGATCAGGTACAGAGGGGTGTTGGATCATTTTATGTTAATGTCATTTCAATAAAGGCTTATTTGAATTTTTTTATGTATGACCTCAAAGTTAACTAAATAATTCATTTTAAAGAATTTACTGGGCGCACAGTAGTGCCCCCGCCAAGACGAGCCAAGCAAAGCGCCAGAGAACTACCTACCTTTTCTAGAAGTATTTCGTAGTTTTTTGAACTGTCATAACTCTAGTTTTCTATATACCATATTGATCAAATTCTCAGGATATCTTGTCGATAGTAACCTTATTAAACATGCAATAATTCAATTACATAGCTTTAATACTTTTTGATTTTATGTATATCTAAAAAACACCGATTTCGTCACTCACTGACATACTGACTCGCTGATGATCAGCAAAATGTTCGGGAACTTCCTGAAGAGCTAGTAAGCTGAAACTTGGCGTGTAGACTAGGTTAAGCATACAAAAAACGAAAAGATTCAGTAACTTATGCCCCAATCCCCAAAATGGGGGGAAAAAGTTAGTATGAGAGTTCTTCATTTTTTTTAATCGCATTTTAATTCACGGTGAAAAAGGAATAAATAATAAATAAGCGTCAGTCATTTGAAAATGAAAATGAAAATGAAAGTGAAAGTGAAAGTGAAAGTGACAATGAAAGTGAAAGTGAAAGTGAAAGAGAAAGTGAAAGTGAAAGTGAAAGTGAAAATGAAAATAAAAGTGACAGTGAAAGAGAAAATGATTATGAAAATTAAAATGAAATCGAAAAGTTTATTAATAATGTATTCTGTTATACGTACGTATAACGAACTTACAACCGGCCAGCACAACACGCGTGGTGCTCGTGTACTCTATGAAATTAACCATACAAAATTTTACCGAGGGGTGTTGGGTCAGGCTGATCCAACTCCCCTCGGTATGAAAAATCCTGCCAGTTTGACAAAAACATTAAACTGAGATAAAACCACAGAGAACCCAGACGTCCCAGTGGTGCCATATGAATCCTTAATTTTGAAGGTTTCATATCGTATAAAACTTAAATAAAAATATAAAAGCACCTCCAAAATATTAGCCTGACAAATAAGAGCAGAAAACTTACTTATGACGATTTTTTTTACGATGTTCCGATAAAAACATAACGGCGCGCTATTTGTCAGGGACGCTAATTTAGGGGTCAACAAGAGGCAGAAAGAGGCACAATTGCATTATAGTCTGCTCGCTAACGCTTCTACTTTTCGAGAAAACAAAGCTGATCCAACACCCCTTTGATCCAATACCCCTCGGTCTCCCCTACTATAGTGGATAGCTCTAGTTAGAGTTCTTTGCTAACTACTGCAATGATTATAATTTGCGAAATGTACATCTTTGATATTCTCTTTCTCTTCGTGTGGGAAACCGAGTCATCCAACGGTCCAATTAAATTAAACCCATCTAAAAAAACGTTTGTATTTACAATAAACCCTTCTCTAATTGAATAACAAATTTTAAAACACTGCTAAAGTTTTTGCCTGCGGTCGAAAATTCTGAAATTTGGGAAATAAGAAAGTCCAAATTAAAGTCACTATAGGTAAATAGTTCAGTATTCAAGGAACAAAAAGGTAATGTCTATTTACAATGTGTATGAATTAAGCCACAATATTATTGTTTTGAATTGATTACAAAACAAGCAAGCGTATTTCATCTACGTTTTTCCTAAATATTTTTCGCGGAATTTTAGCCCGGTCAATATCGACATCAAACATTGCAAACGCGCATGTAACTACGATTTTGTTATATATTGTTAGGTCCCTTGAGAGTAGTTACCACCCAAGTTTGCAACACTGAAAACCCTGTGCTGCCAATGTCAACGTCAAATCAAAATTTGTTCAAAAGTTTTTGCGCGTGTATCTCATGAACCGTGATAGCTAGAGAGTTGAAATTTTTACAGGTGATGTATGTCTATTGCTGCTATAACAACAAATACTAAAAACCAGAATACAATAAATATTAAGGGGGGCTCCCATACAAGAAACGTGATTTTTTTGCTCATTTTTGTGGATAATGTTTCGAAGGCTGTTTCTCGTGAACCGTGATAGTTAGATGGTTGAAATTTTCACAGATGATGTATGTCTATTACCACTATTACAACAAATACCAAAAACTAGTCAAGTGCGAGTCGGGCAACAGATATGATATTTCTGTCATTTTCATAAATGATGGTACGGAATCCTTTGTGCGCGAGTACGACTCGCACTTGGCCAGTTTTTTTGTATTTGTTGTTCTAGCGGCAATAAACATACATCATCCGTGAAAATTTAAAAGATCTAACTGTCACGGTTCATGAGAAACAGCCTCCGAAACATTATTTACAAAAACCAACAAAAAAACACGTTTCTTGTATGGGAGCCCCCCTTACTATTTATTGTATTCTGGTTTTTAGTATTTTTTGTAATATCGGCAACAAAAACACATCACCTGTGAAAATTTCAACTCACTTGCTATCACAGTTCATGAGATACACGCGAAAAAACTACTAAACGGATTTTGATATGCATCATCTGCGAAAATTTCAACTCTGTAGCTATCACGATTCATGAGATACAGCCTGGTGACAGACGGATGGACGAACAGACAGCGAAGTCTTAGTAATAGGGTCCCGTTTTTTACCCTATTGGGTACGGAACCCTAAAAACTGTCTAAGTGCAAGTCAGACAACATAATATGATTTTTTGAAAAAAAAAATGTAACAAGTGCTGTTACATCGGAAATTCTGTAATTTCACAGCTTTCTTACCACTGCGGAAGAATTGCCCATCTTTGACTTGCTGTATCTTTGCAACCAAAAGACATAGTGTGCTCAGGTTTCGCTGAAATTGTAGCAAATTTAGTTATCTTTAATAAAGTTCTATGAAACGTACTTGAAAAAATCTTCGTGATGGTAGATTTTTATAAAAAACTGAAATATGGGCCAAAATTTCGCAGTTTATTGAGCACCGTGGAGGCAGCACAAGGTTTTCAGTGTTGCAAACTTGGGTATTAACTACTCTCAAGGGACCTTACAACATATAAAAAAATCGTAGTTACATGCGCGTTTGCAATGTTTATTTATTTTTATGTCGATATTGACGGGGCTATTTAGTGAATTGTCAAGGTTAAAATTTGCGTAAAATTTACTTTTTCTGCCGGACTTTTAATGGAATTCTACAACTAATTAATGAATCCAAGGCGAAATGCCGCTCGCAGGTGAAGTTTTGCGTTTCTGTGATCTAACAATAAAGTCAGTTGTGTTGATGAATGTAGGTAACTGGCTACATATAAAATTTAGAGATGTCCTTGGGAACTTCGTATATGTATTCAACTTTCTCTCGCTCCTTTGACCACTGATGGAAGGCACAGTAGTAAAGTAGTCATTATCTATGCCATTATGGTATATTTTATCCATTGAATATTAACATTAAGAGAAAAACTACTTTATCGACACTAAACAAAAATCTTGCACTAGTATTTATACTGATTATTAAGTATTTGTGATGAAATATTACAGTTTTAAAATGAGGCTACTATTTTAAATTCACATAACTGCAACCTACCTACGCTGCCAATTAGTACGGCGTAATATGCTACATTTTCATTCCGTTAATCAATACTAGCGAGCGATGAATACCTACTTATTAAAGAAGCTCTCTTTCTCTAAGTACTTTCTTCTGCACTTCAAGTTTCCACTTAAATCGTCTACCTAAGTACGAGTATATGCCGTGTGGTGCTGGCACAACCCCGTTTTTTTATACTTTGCAAATTTTTCCACCGCAGGCAGGATCCTATCACGAGAAAATTTTATGCATAAAACGGGAAGTGTGTAAACTTTCAGCATCAATAATTCCCGATTTGAAAGTTGATGTGTAGTGCAATTTTGGGCGACAGGCTGACAATCTGTCACAGTGCCATACATACATTGCCTTCTGAATGACTCTCAAACTTACGTCTAACGTTTACGCTCTTCTGCCTACACCGAATGGAACATAGGCGTGAAAAATGTATCTATGTATTGTAGTAAGGAAGGTTTAGGTTTAATATGAATTATTGACACTGGCAGGTTGGTTGTCATAATGCTAAGGAGTGATAAAACAAACGAAAGTTGGCATTGGTTTCATGGCGTGAGGGAACACGCATAAAAATGTAAAATATTAATAAGAGTTTAATATACAATAAACCTAATTAGTTTACTCCATAAATGAAGTGTTATAATTAATATGACATGTATGTACTTAAGTATTTTGATTTAACATTTAGTTACTCAAGAGCTGCTAGCAGTAGTTTGGGAGCTTACCAATCTGCGACCTCATCAACCAAACCTTCTACTACTACGGCGTAGCACGCGTAGCTGATAGCTACGGTTACAAATTGCAAGATATGTGCTACGTACGTTCTGCGGTTGATGTTTAGTTGTTTTAGTTATTTAGATTCGATATAATTTTAAGATATGAGGAAGATAAGATTGTTCAAGTTATGTGAAGGAAAATCACAGCCAGCCTTAGGTAACAAAACAAGCATGGGTCAAAAGTTTATTGATGCCTCTAACAAGCATACTAACGGATGGCCCCGGGGTCGTAAACATTGGAAAAATGACTTGTTGTCTAAAGTGATGTGTCTCATGATCGTCTTATCTAATAACGTCATGCTTTGTGTTAGTTTGTATAGAAGGTAAATGACTTTGAAACGCACCAACCATAGTCACGTTTATAGTAGTGTGATTGTTTGCTTATTCATGGAGCGTGCGCGTTATCTCTTTATTTGCGCTCTCTAATGAACTGTACAGTAACAAGCTACACAGTAATATCATTTGCATAACGCGTGCCAGTATATTTGAAATACCGTTGATGTTTGTTAGCATAGAGAGTTGATGAATGAATGAAACCTCTAAGTTGGTTTCGGTTTGTTAGTTAATAAATTATGCCAGCAGTGAGAATTTGCTTTAAAAACTTAACTTCTAAAAACAACTTGTGTATAATAATCATAGCTTATTTACTTCTAACTAAACTTCTAAAAACAACTTGTGTATAACAATCATAGCCGTGTGTGGCTTTGGCTTAGAAAAGTATCGCCGCATTTCTACCTATGGGTATGAAGGATGTCCCGGTAGGTGACTAAGGGATAAATCCAGGGATAGGCAACAGCGTTTCCTGTGAATACAACATCATTCACTGTACTCACCTATTCTCCTTCTAAGTGTGGTTATTTCGGCAAATAAAGAGTGTGGCCCAAGTTGAGCAGTGGACAGTTGTGGCTGTCGATGTTGATAAAAAGCATCCCCTGTCTATAAAATGTTGGCGCTACAATCCCTACTACTACAGCCGCGAGGTGTTTCACATCCTTACAATTTCCTTTACTCCTTACACATGTTATGTTTTCGAACGACGAATGAAAAACATAAAAATAAATAAAACCTATATGGTGTAGCCGTGTCAGAGCAGAGCAAAATGTTAACGATGAAAACAAAGACCTTTCTTCATAGGACTGTGCTGTGTTCATTAGCTCGTAAAAATGAAAAATTTGAAAAGATTATAAGTACTGAACGAACGTCAGTAAGTAATTTTCCTTGTAGGAATTAAGTGTTATCGCCTGGCTGGATTTTCACCTGCCACACAGATAAGGATTATCTAAGTGGCAGAGCGGTGTTCCAATGGGATTAATTATTTTTGTTTCCGGTAAAAAAGTTATATAAATTTAAAATTAGTATTTTTAGATGATAAATAATTTTAGTGGAAATAAGCTGATTCGATTTGTTTGGAGTGGCCCTGTGTAGCTTGTCTTTGAAATACAACGACACAAGAGAATAGTAGTAATAGTCACATCACGCGTGTGTGGCCTAGTTAAACCAGGCTTGGCACATGTTGTCGTTGTCTTACCTAGTTTATCTAGACTTCAACAGCCGCAGAATACTAAGCAAATATAACAAGGCAAAAGAAAAGTGAGGGCAAAAATATTTCAACGTAGCGTGGCAGCGTGATAGTTTCTCTTAAGCTTGTTATCAAGAAAATACGTGTTCAATGTAAAGGAGAGAAATATTTATCCTTGGAATGGAAAATACAGTAAAAAATAAGGAAGGGGAAGATAAGAGCGAAAATTTAAGCTTACTAAGCGTTTGTCTTCGCAAAACCTCGAAGTAAGGCGTGACAAGCGGCATAAAGAACAACTTGGCCTTCATCAAACGAATTTTGCTCACGTCCTCGTCGAGTAGCTTTATGAGACAATAACCTGAAGATGGAGAGGACATAAAGAGTTAAGATATCATTATAGAAACATTTTCACGCTCCTTGTTCAAGACCCTTGGAATAGCCCCATTAAGCAGATGAAGGTACGTTTGCATACTAAACGTTTTTAAGCGGAAACATTTCCGTAAGCAAGCGGCAGTAGTAGGTATTCCTTTGTATTAGTTGAGCATCCTTTGCCCAAGCTCTTTTTAATCTTATCTTATGAAAAAAATTTAACGAAGAATATAGTGTATATTTGGGCCCCCAGCCCCGGTCGCCAGTAGGTACCGTTCGGAGGCTGCGTCGGGCGCGGCATCGCTCCCGGGCGGCGGCAAGTCAGTGCTGCCTCAGCGCTTGTCACGCTCGCCCGTACCCCTACTAGTTCGGAACCTCGACAACTTTGCGCGAACATTCCGACGAACATGTGAAATGTGAACTCGCGACACAGATACAACCGTATAACACTCCGCTCGGCTCTGTGCTTGACAGCTCTCTGACAATGACAATGTGAAGTGGTTTGACATTGTGATCTACCAAAATTAATTGCACAGGATTTGTAAACGTGTTTGGATTAAACCGCCGTTGGATTGCTACGCTAATTTTGACGGTAGGCTTAAATTGCTCTTTTAAAAGTAATTTCATGAGATTAGAGAAAAGCTTCCTGGTTTTCCTCGTATACAATTTTAAACTTTTATAGGATCCTATTTGAAGTACACGTCATTGTTTAAAACAAGTAGTTAATGTGCTCTACAGTTATTAAGATTACATGGTAGTAATAATAATACTTTTAATAAACACCCATGAATCCAGTTATATGACAAATCGCGGGAAAATCTTTAATGTCATATCCATACAATCCCAATATTCGCGATTGAACTAGTATTAATAGATACATGTATTTTGACGCCTAGGAACAAGCGCGCACTTATTTCTATCACTCATAGCTCATGTATGACTCTGATTTATTGTAGAAATCCGTCCTAATATTTCTATTCTTACTATTGCTCTACCCAGCAAGCTAGATAGACCAACGCGTAGGACCCAAAACCAACCCAATCAACATTTGCAGGTAATTTCAAATTATTCGGTCAGCCGACGTCAGCTCGGATATTGGAATAACCGTCTAATTCCACGAATTTATCGAATTTGCCTGGTGGTGGAGTGCCTAGTAGCATTGCAGGTTTCTATCTGTTTTGAATATCAAATTTTAAAACACTTCCCGTGTGTACATACAATTTTTGGATAACTTGCAAAATTCGCGGGCAGGATTTGAATCTGCAGCTCGGAATCGGATCGGAATCTGTGCTGTCGACGCTTCTATACCAACTGGTCTACGCTAAATAATAGTGCAAGTGTATCCTAGCCAATAACGCTTGTTTCAATAAAGTTTTCCAAAAATTCAATCTGTGTTATGTATAGAAATAAGTCTATCGCCAACCTAATTATATGGAAATTTACAGATTAGACTTCCAGTAAGTAACTAATAGAGTACGCCTTATTGGGTATGAACGGGTGGCACTACAACAAACACAACATCTCTGTCCATCCGTAGCAAAACGCCAGTGAAAACACTATTGAACCTCTATACTTCTCATACATTAGGTACTGTAAGGTCCAGCCTCTTTCATGAGCCTGGCACCTTATACTTTCGAAATTTGAATCGCTGGCCGCGTCATCGGGTCAGGTCAGGGAAGCTCTCTTCATTATTTTTTGATCTTCCGAGAATGGATGTCGCGTTTCCTTTGTGTAAAAACTTGCTACAAAATATAACTAATTAAATTCTTACAGTAATAGTGTTTCTTTGATAAAAATAGGTCAGTAGGACCTTAGAGTACCTATGGAACTATTGCTTACGCTTGACATTACAGATAAGCGCACTCTATAATAAATTGCTAAATACTCAAAGATTTTCAGTAATTGGAACTAAATACCTCCTAAACTGTTTCGCATTCACATCTTTGCGTGTAGGCGAAAGTAATTTTGAAACTCGGCTACCTATTGAATATAAATTATTTCAATCAGTGGTTCTCAAATTAGCTTTGAAACGATATAAACAGCATTCTCAAAACTTGTGCAGTAATTGCGGTGGTATATATATAGGGTTACATTTAATTAAGTACAAATCTCATGAGGGTGTGGTCTACTCACAAAACTGAACAACTTTTGTTAGAAACTTTTCTACGAAATATGAAAAAAAAATTGGACCTCCCATACTAAGTGATACAGTTTTTCAAAATTTTTGTATGGGAGGCACAAATTTCTTTTTCATTTTTCGTTTTTTACAAAAGTTGTTCAGTTTTGTGAGTAGACCACACAGTCAAGAGATTTGTACTTTAATTAAATGTAACCCGCTATATATATCTTAATATCTAAGTCATAAATTTATTCAGCCTAATAAATAATAAGATTTGGCTAGCGATCGTCGTTGTTCAGGCAAATTGCCCGGTCGAAATGTGAATGCCTAGCCGACCTAGCTATACGCTTAGCTACAACCACAACCCATTAGCATGTCGTAATCGTTTCCCACACTTTGAGGAAGTCTGGTTCCCTCATCCCCGTCACAAATTAGGGAAACGGTGCACGGGGCGCCTTTACAGATGGCTCACTCAGTACTAGCAACGATTTTGACGCTTACTGGCTTTTACTGAGATCTCAGGGGAACTCAAGGTAACTAAGAAGATGATTGCCACGAAAAACCAGCACAAAATCATACGAATTTTTTGTATCAGACTCTGCTGTTTTGATATTCTTCTACTTTCAGATTTTTGACAGTAGCCACCCTGGCTATGTAATTGACAGTCGTGAAAATCCTAAGTAGGGTCGAGTGAACCTTCTATATACTCTATATTGTGTGCCCCCATCAGGCAATGCCGAACGAAGCAGCTTTGAACGAATTGAATTAAAATTAATGTCGGCTCTTAGTCACGTGTCGACGAATCGCTTTCCCCATTCGGGTGCGGAAAGCTTTCTAAACGGAATATTTATGGCCGTATGTAAGTCGTAAAAATAAAAAAGTTAGCCCCTGTTGCCGTTTTGTTGCGGACTGAAAATTTAATTTGTTTGGCTTAAAAGTTTAGACGTGAGTGAGAGAAAGTACCCTGCATCCACCTTTTGATTTTTTATGAAAAAATATATTAAAAAATCTTTATTTCCAACAATCCTTTTTACATAGTTGTTGGAGGCCTCTTGTAGCGGGAAAACCCCACTCTTCCTAACATTTATTTATCTAGTTTAGCATCAGAGATTATAAATCAAGTAAGTAGGTTTACTTATGTTCATAGCGCTATTGCTATAAAGTTGCGATTATAAAAAATATTTACGATCCAATTCAATCAACCGAAGCACTTAAAAGTTATTGAAGCTCTTCGGTCAATAGGTGTACTCTCGTGATGAGTTAATTGAAATACTGAAGTTATGAAGTGTTAAAATTTACGTAAATGCTAACGAGATTATTAAAATTTAGACTTTTTTAGGTGTCAATGTGCGTAGTTAGTTATTTTATTGTATGTCTAAAGGAATTTAGTTTTGTGTACGCACTTAATTTCATGTTATTAACCTTTTCATTTTATTTTAATAGGCACACATTTCTTTTTAAGTCCTACACAAAACAACCTTAGAATATGTAGACAAATTGTCACCCTAGCAAAGTCCATTCAATTCAAAGTTTAATGTTGTCTAGGTATTGTCCTCGTGCACTCAAAGTAATTAAAATTGAAATTTGGCTAAACGAGGAAAATAGTTAAAGTTTAAATTACTTTGGGGCAGAAACTATACAGAAGCATACAGAACAGCTATTGGCAGTCAGGATAATGCAATGATTCTAATTATGATATACTTTGCAAGGCCAAGCTGAGGTTAACACCAACAACCAACTTGCCAATATAATATCGTCAACATAACACATGTAAAAGTCACCAACAGGTTCCCCGAATTTGCCATTTGAGGGCTCACCAAATTCTGGTTCGCAATAAAATTATTAAGAATAACTAGTTTTATATTGATCCTTCAAAGGTCTTGGCCAGAAAAAAACCCATAGTCGCCAGCAACGAAATGTACATAAATAGGTTCACTAGAGTATTGCTATTTAATAAAAAAAATATTCAGGGTCCTACCCCATCTAGTATAGAAATAAATATTAGATAAAGTAGATACACCTTATACGAGAAGTTCGTCCAGTCGTTACTCATACCCCTGAGTATATCTTGTACTCAATTGTAGGTAGGATGACAATTAAGTACATAAAATATAATCGTGTATCTAGTTAAATGACAACTAGTAAAAATATGTTTGATTCAAAGATAAAATATTATTATAAAATACCTTGGATGACTTTGCTATATGTTTGTACTAGCCAAATGTACCAGCCGACCGAGTCAATTTGTATGGGTGGTCCAATTTTTTTTTCATGGTTCGGTCTATGTTCCTTGGGGAAAGTTGTGCAGTTTCATGGGATGGTTCACCCCTTAAAATATTTGCAGTTGATTTTTTTTTACATCCTGTATACATACAATTCGTTCCAGACGAATCTGGGTTTTTGGTGTGTAAACATTTATCAAAGTCATCCAAGATATTTTATAGCATATTTTATCTTGGAATCAAACATATTTTTCCTAGTTGTCATTTTACCAGATACTCGATTATATTTAATGTACTTATTTGACAACTTACCTCAACTGAGTACGAGATATACTCGGAGGTAAGACTAATAACTGGACGAACATCTCGTATAAGATTTATCTATTTTATCTAATATTTTCTGTACTAGATGGGATAGGACCCTGTATATTTTTTTATTAAATAGCAATACTCTAGTGAACACATTTATGTACATTTCGTTGCTGGCGATTCTGGGTTTTTGTTGTATGAACATTTAGCCAAGTCCTTTGTAGAGATGCTGGTGAAGTACTAGGTATTATGATTACCAATTGACGACAAGCAACAATGCATTTGCAGAACTTGTTTAGTTTGTAGCTCAACAATGACAGCATTGTTATGCAAATTCATAGCTGGTGACGACAATGCTCATCAAAATAAGCATGGCTGGTAACTTACTATTCTACATTATTATTATTAGTAGTATGTCACAAAATGTTAGAATGCTCATTAAAATAAGCATATCTAGTAACTACCTACTGTTCTGCAGAAACAGCATCTTACCAGTGACACAAATCTTGTTCGACTTAATCGGATTTATCCTATCCGCTTACAACGCATCGAATCTAATCCGCCTTGGGTACTAGAAACATATCAGAGTGTGAGTAAATATATTATTCAATTCCGATATCGTATTGGAGAAGTCGTAAATTCTTCCGAGTCATGAAATAAAATATATTTTATATAGATATAGGCGAATGAGGCAAAGCTCTGAGAACTATAAAACTGTAGCAGATTCGCTGCCTGCGGATTATCGCCTTAGTTTTATACTACTGTTGGCAAGCCATGTCATTTACACATGTACTAAGGGGGTTTTTACATGCACCGCATGAGTTTCCGGTCGGTTTTATCGGAACCGGATTTTTTAACTAACTAGTTTACGAAAACGCATAACCAGTGCCCTCATTTATGTGACGTCACATCTGGGACGTGTGATGTATCGTTAACACTGACTTAATAACTATCATCTCATTCATCAATCACACGTGAGGAAATACCGGAAACACCTATTTTTATTATCTATTTATTTATATGGACTTCTACCCGTCTAGAGTAATTCTGCCAGTGTCAGTATAATAAGATTCCAGCGCCAGCGTGCTGCGTCTGCGTCTGCCATTGCCGGGTGAAACAAAAGAAGTCCTCGAAATACATATCATGGCGCACACCGCTGCATAAAATTGTTACTGTCACAAGTTGTCATTTGTATGGCTTTCAGGAGCCGGAATTTCGTCCGGTGCGAGTGCGATTCATTTTTATAGGGTGCGGCGGCTTTGGACAATAGACATTCAGTGTGTTACCGGCAATTCAATAAACTGGAGATTCTAGGCATCATCTTTTACTATAGAGCCATCTGCGAAATCACGAAAATATCTGCTGTTCCCTACATTTTATTTGAGTTGGTAGTAGGTTTTTCTATGGAACAACATTCTTTTTTCGTGATTTCGCAGATGCCCCCATAGTAAAAGGAGTTTTAAAAGATACCTAGAATCACTAGTTTGTCCGCTTGCCGGTAACATACTGTATACTTATTTATTTTCACTCTTTGTTGAATTTCAGTTCTTAAATCCGGTGCTTTTCCGTTTGTCAAGGGGTCCATTCGAGCCTCCACTCTCCGCCGTCACGTATTGTATTGCCGAGATAATATTGCCAAGAAAATTGTTTAGCCCGAATGCTGAATATCTCTTCAAATGTTTATGCCTATCTTCTTTATTTCTTTGTTTGCTTACGGCTCTTTAAAAGCATAAAGAACTTAAAAACTGTTCTTATAGAAAAACCAAGTGGCTATGATACTCGTAGATAGGTAATACTGTTTATTCTTTTCAACAAAATGTATTCAGTTACTCAATTCTAGAACTAATGCACAAACAAACCCGTGGATCTTCAATATTATTATAACGACATGAAAAAATATCAGCCATTTCTATTTTCGTCGGTAAAGTATGAGTACCTATACCACAACCTCTCATTTGCAAGATTTATTTGACGTGGGTTCGGTTTGGGAAGAGAACAATACAGAAAGCTTTTTCCCCACATCTTTTATGTGTACCACACACAATCATTCATGCCATTATTACTCAAAACAGCCGCAATGTTTGAGCACCCAAAAAAAAACATAAACAAATCTTTCTATTCACAAAGTGGAATATTTGCTAACGAGACAATTTCCTCCAGCCAGGCTTATTGTGTGGTTCCAGTCAATCCTAACAAGGGTAGTCAGTCAGTGTTACAAGAATCCCGGCTTTGCTCGCTGTCCGGAAAACCCTCTCACAATAAGCAAATGTACCGTAATAATACAGATACCAAGATAGATGTTTTGATTACAACACTAATGATGATCTTAAGGGCCAGAGGAAGTAGAAGTTATTCAGATTAATGAATAAGCTAGTAACAGTGTAAGTACTTGTTAGTATTACGTAAGTATTGACTTTGTTTTATTTCGTTATCGAACTCGAATTTTATTCTGTCAAAATAAATCGTGAGCCCGTAGATATTTGAGTAATGTCGAGTGGGTAGAATTGGTAGTAGTAATCTAACTAAGTTGGTACCAGCTTCTTCAGATAAAGTAATTGCTTTGTGTTTTTGAAAGCAAGTGAAACTTTCGCCTATTATTCTCTCCAGAACACAGATTGTAAAGTCAAGTCAGATGCAACGCGAAAACTTCCTGCTTGAAGTTATGATAAAAGGGTCAGGTACTCTTGCAGCTTTATGAATGAGATTCTACTTAACCATCGCGTTAACTTGGATCCCAAAGATTTTATAGCGTTGCGAAAAAAATGGATAAAAAAATGCTTACTACAAATTATTAGATACCTAGGTAGGTAGGTATAGGTAGGTACTATCGCGTTGGGCAAGGCATTGATGTGTTACCAGCATGCGGGTAGGTATAGTTGTTGATTTAGATGCCCAGCCAGAATCACCAGTTTAAATAAATGCTTAGGTGCCTGTAAAACTACTCTTTCATCACAACACATCACATAGCAGTCTACTGCTGAACATAGGCCTCTCCCAGGTTATGCCACAAGGCACAATGTCCCGTTTTTTGCACTCTACAACAGTTAATAACAGTAACCAGTACGGATAGATCTCTTTAATGAGTAGGTTGAGTGAGATGCTGCTGACGTTTTGTATGAACAGGAAGTTTGTCTCCTCATAAAAATGTTTACTCGTGCGAACGGATGTGCAAACGTACTCGTGCAAAAACAAGGTCCGGGTCCGGATTCACAGGAAGCTCTACAATAGCAGAAAAAGGGTTCTCAAAAAGATTTCAAGGTAATATAATGTCGGATGAAATAGGTGGACGATATACGAAACCTTGCAGGTGTGCTCAGACCATAACACTAAACAACTTTCTAAGAAGGATATGTTCGTATTTATTTACTATCAATTTTGACATCCATACAAAATTTCCGATCAGCTGACTGGTTTTCATTAGAAACACGATACTTTTTTTGTGTCATAATCATAATATACCTAGGCACCCTAAAAAAAAGTTGTTCAGTTTCATAGTCTGATCATGCCTGCAACGTTTTAGGTCCATTGTTCCTTACACCCGGTATTTTCAATTTCTTTTGTCACCTAATAGTCCTCTGGTGGGCGAAATTTAATTAAGGATTTTATCACCAACCCACAGGACAACAACTTTATTCGGTAATTTATGGTGATAGTGATAGGGCCACTGAAGGACAACTTAGGATCAGATATTAATGTATTTGACATTATTAATAGAGATAATTCTGCTGCATGAGATCAATGCAATTGAAATTATTTTAAAACAAGAATGTAAAAGATATACAAGATGTCAAACGATTTTTTTATAGTGAAAATAGTTGTTCAGCTTTATGAACTGGTTCACCTCTCAAATATTTGCAGATTTTTTTTGCAATTTATATCAGAAATATTTGATTTTCACTGCAAAAACACTAAGCTATTCCTAAAAGTTTTCCTCTGGCGTTATCTACTTACACAAAGACTATGTTTTCACTCCATATTTGAAGAATCACATAATGAGATAAGATAGCACTCTTTGCGACAATTTCCTTTGAAACGAATCAGAAAATAATGGCATCACTCCAAGCTTAGAAACACTTATAAGTATACGGGTAATAATTTTAAAGAAGATTTCTGTGAATTGAGAATCTCTTTCTTTTGAAGTCGGTTTAAAATCACATGTTAGCTGACACCTCAGAAGCTCTTATTACTTCAGCCACATGCGGCATCAATCAAAGCTTTATAGGCCTTTATTGACCCTTTAGGGTCGTTATATGATACCCAGGCCAAGGTCACGCCCGGTCCCGGGTGTCTAATTAATAGAAGGTACTAGGGTGGGCTGTCCATGTACCCGATTTTCTCCTAGACACATAGATACCCGATATATGCCGTTGTGATGTGAACGTGATTGAGAATTAGTTCGTCACGACAACAAAGGCTTGTGTATGTTGGTAAAAATAGTAGGTACCTAGATAGGAACATATTAGAGCTAAATTGGGAACTTCAGCAGAAACATGCCTTGTTTGACAGACGCATCTGCATTGCGTTGTTTTAAAGTCAGCTTTTAGTATAGGTAATTCAAACAGAATTGCATTTAGATGATTCAGTCAGACGTGCGTTAGATCTCGCAACTAACGTGTGGGTCCGCCTTGATAAACAAGACTGGTATCAGAGTTTTAGCCTCTTTTAGTACCTATGGTACCTCGAAAGGAGATTGAACAGACAAGTATTAATGGACGTGCCAAACTTGTGCGAATACTCAATTATTCGTGAGCGCCTTCCAAACTACGATGAGTTTGGTCGCTCGGTCAGAAACGTATTGGTCTCGATTCTGTAGGTCATTTTCTGAGTTAATTTGTAGTGTTTCCTGCCATTTTCTTACATAAAATCATTAACACGTAGCTTCACACAATATGAAAATAACTAATCAGCAGCAAAGCAAGTACCTGTGGGTAAGCTAAGTAAGCAACTCACTACTTCATACAACCACTATCTCTCGCCTACAATGTCAGATCTAAGTAAAATAGTCACTACTAAGTATGACGAGCTTTTAAAAGTATTATTTGTTTCATTTAGGTACATTAAGGGCCGGGCCCCACGCGCCGTCTCCCGAATTTGTGGCCTCAACACAAAAAAGTACAAAGAAAAATTTTAAACAAAGAAGTTTAATATTAAACTTCATATAAAAAAAACGCTAGATACACGTTCAACGCATGTGTAACTTTTTTGTGGTAAGGCCCTTGATTTTTGAATCGTGGTTCGTATCCGCTTACTCCATAAATATTGGTCGCCACGTCATGCGGTAATAACTTGCTACGTTCGTAGCTTTACTACGGCGTAGAGCTTTCGTAGCGCATTACAACCAGTGAGTATGATTTGATTTTTTTGACCATACAAAAAGAATAACTTTGTAAAAAAATAGATATTTAAAAAAACGCTAGACTAAACGCGTTCAACGCTCGTATAGCTTTTTTGTGGTAAGGCCCTTTAGCTTTGAAAGTTTACCTAATCTGAATACTATTTACATTTACTTACTCCAACGTATTCTTAGTTTGGTTATAAATCAATTGTCTACACAGAACAGTCCCCATCGCGCCGTCCATTTTAATCAAGAAGCAGTAAATCTAAAACAGCCCCCGATTCTGTTTATTTACACTTTTCGTTGGATTTACTCTGTTGAAATTTTGATTGAACCAAATAAGGGGTTTTCCACGAATTACGTAACGTAAATTAGGGGTTTTAGTTATTGAAGCCGTGTGGTGGAGAGTTGATGTGTATTGCAACTTTAGGGGACAGGCTGACAACCTGTCACTATGGTCATACACAGTCTTCTGAATGACTCTCAAACTTTTGTCAGACGAGGTGTAAATGGCTGTTTTTAGGATTTCTCTCGTAGTTCTCAATCTGAAAATACCATGAAAACTATAACGACTGTACCCCTAAAATTTAAGATAAATAAAAGTTTTTAAATTTGCGGTTGGTAATCATACAGCTGCAAACAAACCAGCAACAAAATTAACTTTGTAATGCTGATAACCTGATATTTAAACGTTGACTACGAAACCCTATTTGTGGGCGTGTCTGACACGCTCTTGGCCGCTTTTTTACTACGCTCTGCCTACCCCGAAAGGGATTTAAGCGTGACAAATATATGTAGGTATATTATGTATAGATTTATTCTGCGCGTTGTTTATCCCGAACTATCAAAAATTCACGAAGGTGTGTTTGTGTTCGCCGCTAAGACCGCAATATCTAATTTCACACGCCGCTAAACATGTTATGAAACCTAGTCAGTAGGGGTTTAAATAAATGATTTTGTACTTACATATTATTATGGTTCTACACCTCGTAACAAATACCTACAAGCAGATAAATCTTTATTCAATAAAAATAATTAGAAAAAAGTACACTAAAAGTTATTAAAAGTTTCTAATTAATTAATACATAGTTAGTATTTAGTTATAGTTAGTTTAGTACCTACTCTAGTATATTTTACTACTTTGAACTCCTTGTAAATAGCAATAAAATTGCAATAATAGAATTAATTAATGACACGTACCTGTGTGTAAAATAAAAATATGTAGGTATTGGTTTCCTCGGAAAATGTAGTTTACATAAAATTGGTAATGCAAAAACACAGGTTTAGTATAGAATAGAATAGAATAACTATATTGATAAGGAATATTACAAGTCAAATGTACTTAATCAACTATGTTATGTATTACAAAATCAATCACATTAAATAAATGTCAAAATGTATCTCAAATACCATCATATATGGTTCACACATGACAATAAAACGGCAAAAACGACTAATTCTTCGTGTCGCCGCCGCGCCGCCGATCCATCCGCGAGTATTTACTACGCTCGTAGCTCATTACTACGGCGTAGCACTGTCGTAGCGCATTACAACTAGACACTACACGCAATGCTGAACATTTTTGGACAGTATCCAAGGTTAGATTATTTAGTGTCGCACGTTTTTGCAAACTGAATCATACTTGAAAGGCGTCTTACATTCTGCCGGTGACTGAAACTAAAACGGATTGTGTTAAGCAGCACGGAGGATTCTGCGTAAGCGTTTTACTTAATGACCGAACTAAACTATAGTCTGATTTTTATTCAGATAGACTAAACTGACGTTTGGTGGGTTGTCACGTATTTGTATTCTAAAATAATAAAAAAATAGTGTTGTAACCAAATGATCAAGTTATGTGATTCAAAGATTGTAATTGAATCTTTATGAAAATAAATTTAGTTTATTTCAATTTTCAATATTAAACTATGTGTATAACAACTAACTTCACATTTATTTCCAGTCCGACGAAAATTTATTTGAAAGCTAATGAGAACATAACTAGTAACAGTCTGATAGCATTAATGTGAATTTATTGAACAGTACCTATATTTTAAATTTCAATACTATTAATTTTTGAATTCTATAAACTAAACGAAAACTTTGCGTATAAATGTAAAGTATACGTGTAACGTATACACTTTTACGTAACGTAAAGTATGTAGGTACGTAATAAATACGCAAGTATTTATTGAGCATATTTATTTACAAAAACAAATACATTGAGGAATCATGGGACAACAGTTCAATGAAGATATTGACATGTTTTATTGATATTTATTGAATAAATAACTATGGTAGCCTAATAAAGATATCTTGCAAACAGGAACTGTACAGAACAAAATACAAGAAACAAATATCAAAATATACGATGAATAAAATGAATGAGTCAAACCACAACACTAGCCTGATGCTTGCAACATTTTAAAAACAAAAGGCCGATCTCAGCTGTCAGTTTAGTCTATCTGAATAAAAATCAGACTATAACTCTCATTTGTATCCATGGGGGAGGGCGTCTGCCCAGGCGTCATCTTCCATACTAAAAGGCCTTACGTCCATTCAAATTGGGGGGAAAGAGGGTTCAATATCTTGAAAATTTTGCGTGAGTTCCTTCATCAAAAGAAATGAAGAAAATAAAGCAATCTAAGGGTATCATATGACAAAAACAAAAAAACTATTGAAACAATTCGTTATTTTTCCGAACCATATCTTTTTGGATGACCCAGTTCTGTATAAAACATTTGACTTTAATAATTTCAGAGAAAAAATAATAAAATAAAACGTTACATTAATAAGCAAAATTATACACAGAATTGTACCTCCTCGTACCTTAATTATCACAAGAAGTGAAAAGAATACGAAAGTCCCTAGATATAAAGAGGCACGGACTTTTATGAAGTGAACATAATTAAGCTTTTATGAGGCTTCCGGCGAAATAATTGAGCGCGAAACTGCGAGACTGTTCTAAGAACGGGCATTATGATTAATTTTTCAAATTTTTTGCTTGTTTTTACACAAATAAAAGCTTAGGTAGAGTCTCCCACTCACTCATAAACAATTATTTATTATTATTTATCGTATCGCATTTTACATTCTACTTCAAAGTTTTACAGTTTTTAAGTACGCTACCGCGTCTTCAGTTAAGTCAAGTTAAGTTATGAAAATCTTCCACTTGCCCGTAGTAGGTATTTGGTTAGACAATCATAAATTCCAAAATCCAAATTGTAAGATTTCGTTTTTTTTCAGACTGTAATATTTTACAGCAATCATTGTTACTTTACAAAATGCAGCAACATTTACGGGATCGTCCAGCATAACTTTTGTCCTGCTTGTCGGTATCAAACACAAGAAAATAAATTGTTCATGAGTTAGTGTGAGAGACTGTACATCAATGTTTGAAACGCATTCAGTTTGTGAGAATTCATAGTAAAAATACTCGATTTACATGCACGTTTTAAGATAAGGTAGGATACGGATCCCTAAAAACACACGTCCTTCGCAATTTCGCTTCGATCATCCTGCTTGATGGAAACTGGAAAACTTTTTCTATCTACGCTCCAGCCCCACTCCTGATGGATACCTATCAAAATTGAATGTTCCGTGAGCGCAGGTACAGTCAAGTTCAGGCTCGGTTAGACAGTTTGGACTTTAGACTATTCTTATGCGACTTACATTTGCGGCTCGACTGTCTTACATGACGTGAAATGACTTATTATTGGTAACGATCGGATTTTCCGTCTTGGAACAATTGGAAGCGTAGAATGTTCGATTTGACTTGTGGCATAGTTTGAGAACACGGCTTGGGCTCGACTGATGGACAGAACCCGTTCGTCGATTAGTCATGTCTTGTCCAAAATACAACTGCCCACGGGTTGTACTGTAATTGTAACACATTGACATCACCATTTTATCATTCATCGAAGGTCGCTTCACGTTTTGGGTTGACCGTTTTGTACTCTTCTACAAAGATAAAATGTGCTATTTGTAATGAAATACCTAAATAAAATAGCGGATTTTGTTGTTGTCAAAATGATTTATAGCGAAACTAACCATTAGATTGAAAATGCCAAGGTTTATTTCGTAATTCTAATACATTCCAGTCCCGACCAGTCATGGAAGGGTCCGAAATGGGGAACATACCAGACGATCCTACGCTACCCTTTAACGATGTTACCGCGAACTACATACCTACATAGGTATTCATAATGTATTTTTAGGTACGCGCCAAGCGGTTGCACCCACTGCTAACCATTTTCTCGGTATAAACATTTCTATTAAATAGCTCTATTCATTTAAAAAACTGCATCAATATCAGTTATTTCGTTTACGAAGATTGTATTTTTTTACTATGTGTTGATAATACGAATGAAGGTCATGAAAGTATAACTTCATAATCATACATAACATATCATTGGGCTGTGCCTTTTATCCTATATTATTTATATATTGTTGTTATTTTAGAAATCTACATAATGTTTGTAACAAAGTACCTAACTACTAATAGAAAATCCTTTCAAGGTCAAGTTTTCCGTTATTCAGCACCTCACAGACTTTCTGAATTTTCAAGTATTTACATTACAAAGGAAATTGTTTATTGAGATTTGTCCAAGTCTCTATTTGTTTATCTTTCTCTTGAGCAAACAATAAGAACCAAGTTTATACAGGGTTGTTTGGTTGCTTCGACTCTCAAGAGGATCTTGACGAATAACCAATAACCCTGTATATAAAAACAAGTACCTACCTATAAGTACTAATAACACATATTAAACCAGAAAAAAAGGCTGTACGTAAAATTTCCGTTCAATAAACCTGCCAAACATTGATTGTACAGCTGGTATTTGGCTTTTTTCATTTGCCTGGTATTTGTTTGTCTGCCTTTTGAAAGAGAAATGCTGCCAGCATGCCGGAATACGCATCGAAAATTTCCTTTATTTTAAAATCGAAACAATATGTGAGAGAGATCAGTTGAATCCAACAGAAACGTCTGCTTTCCAAGTAAAATTTATTTGCTAACCTTTGTAAGGCTTCAAGACTAATCGCGTGTGTTATAGGATTAATGTGGTCGATTTACCACCGTATGACCGTAGTTTACCCTCCTCAGCCCACTGTCTATTTTTGTAAGGAAGGGTAAGTGAATCCCAGACGTGGGTATAGGAGCTAATTTCCTTCGGGCGTTTGTTTTGTTCTTGACTCTGTTCGTTAGGTAATTCCATTCAGTCGTAGGTAGCTTGGTCGTAAAAGGGAGTGGTATTTTCGGTGATCGAATCTTACAAAAATACTCAACCACTAAACTTACCGTTGAAATGAGTTAATTTAAATACTTAAATCTAGAAGATTAAATAAATTAAAATATTTTCATCACCCTTCTTCTTTTTCTTTTCGTGTGGGACACCGAGTCGTTACCCTAATGGTAGGTTTTAAGTTAATTAGGGTTTTTCAAAAGTCGAAGGATTTAAAGATCTTCATGTATACAGTATGTAAAAAAATCAACTGCAAGGTTCACCCCTTAAAATATTTGCAGTTGATTTTTTTACACCTTATATACAAAATAAATGAATTAAAGACAAGACGAGTACTGGCTGGCTGGAGTACGGTACATTTACCACGTTCAAGTTTTGAACATGCAGCCCGGACATAAAGGACAGAATATACGAGTTAATTTCCTGGCTTCCTGCAGGAGTTTGTCTTACACTTCATCGACTTGGTAACACAAAGAGTAGTAGTAGTAGTTTATAGTATGGTCTCTTAGCAATCTCTTTGTTCAGTTCTAGCTTTCGGTTTCAACTCTACTCAGAAGCCAAAGTTACAACACATACGTCAAACAAAAGCAGCAATGGCTATAGCGTGATAGTTTTAGATAAAGCCATGTAAGTGAGTCCTTTGACTGAGCAAAGTCAAATATTGGTAAGTTAGTTTAGGCCATAGATTGGGACGAAGAGACCAGCTATAATGGAGCTTACTTAGGTAAATCCTTTGAGTATACACATACGGCATTATCCAATTTTAGTGTAAATCAAACATGTTTTAAGTTGTTTCACTATTATGTCAGTAAACTTGGTTTAGTTTGAATAGTAGGTAGCTGGAACAACTTAACTACTAACCGTTCTGGCTACACGGCTCTTGCGGTCGTGAAAAGAATAAAAAAATATTGTTTTTATAAGCTTTTAAGCGGTGCATGAACATGAAAGGTCAAGATAGTATGCGTGTAACTTATGTGTAGGTACAAAAAGGTCTTCTCGTCAGTTTCGTATTAATAACACAGAGCTATATGCAGAAAGTTGTTTGAGTCTTTGTGATTGTAAATTTTACTCTATACGCAAACACACACACACATATATATCACGCATTTTTCTTTTGCTGGGTAGGCAGAGCGTTAACGGTCGTAAAAATATAGGCGCTATCGCCACGTCAGACAAATATTTGTGGGCTATTTACTCGAGAGATAAGACTTAATAATACCTACCTGGCCATATTTTCTAGCTTCATAAGAAAACACAACATATGAAATCAAGTAAATGAATATTCTTATATTAGGTATATTCTTTTTAAACGAGTAAAGACGGTCCCGGGCGTACTAACACGTTTAAAAGTACAGAAAAAGTTAGAATACGTGATCGGAAGCCCTTTGGAAAAAGAAATAACATTTCCACATCTGCCTGTAGGAATGTCCCAATAATATTATTAGATGGTTATGATAATTTGAGGTCACGGAAGCGTTTTACGATCGTTGGTGGGCAGGGTTCGGGTTGAATAAGGCATCAAAGATTTTTCGCACATGTTGTCATATCTCTATGCAATGAAAATATAGTATACATATCCCCACAAAGCTCACAATACAAGGTTTTGGCCAGAAAAAAACCCAGTTTCGCCAGGAACGAAATGTATATAAATGGGTTCACTGGATTATTGCTATTTAATTAAAAAAATAATCAGGGTCCTACCCCATCTAGTATAGAAAATATTAGATAAAATATACGAGAGGCTGGTCCAGTAGTGGTTACTCTTGCCCTCCAGTAAGTATATCTTGTACTCAGTTGTATTGCATTGGCATTCTTACGCTTCCCTCGCAGTACATATTTGATAATATAATGTATGTGCGTAAGAATTCCAGTTCATATTTAAGAAACTCAGATATTCATTGTCGTAATACGAGAAATAAAAATAAAATTGTACCGCCACAAACCAGATTAAGTAAGATCAGTAAATCATATATGGGTAACTGTATACGCTACTATAATAAAATTCCAGAGGAAATTCTAAAGTTAAATGAGAGGCAATTTAAACTTAAAATAAAGAATACTTTATGTTCGAAAGCGTATCATAAGACAGAACATTTTTTGAAAGATAAAGATGTCTGGTCAGTAGCAACAGTTGCTCCAACGCAATGCAAGAGATAGGCATTATTTAAAAATAAACATGACAAATATTTTAGTGGTTATATGTAAATTGATATGTAAATTGACATGTATAGTGGTTAAATTTGACATTTTTATATTATTCTTTAATTATTTTTTCTTTTTTGACATGTATTTTTTACATTTATTGTAAATCTACTTTTTTTTTTTCTTTTTTGCTATGTTATTTTATTGCTCAAATGTTTAAAGTATATTTTAAAGACAAAACAGTTAGAATAATCTACTGTAATTTTTATATTTATGAGCCGTTTTGGCTATTCTATTAATTTATTTTCTAAGTTATCTAGGGTAGCTTAGGGCCTAAGAATATTGTAGATTTTAGAATAGGTGCACTTCTGGGCAGGTTTTTGGACGGTTTTCCTGTCCAGGGGGTCCGGCTAACCATACACATGTAACTCCTTTTAAAGATTTTGACAGAATGTTATTCCATTTAATTGTTATTCATTGAGGCATAAAGTTGCATGCTGTGTGGTTAGCCTGGCCAGCCCCGAGGCAGTGCCTTTATTTTTATTTTTTTATCCCGCCTGAGCCGCGTTTAGAGTAGGAACTCAAATTGTTATAAAAAAGAGGAAATTTTGCTTTAGAATTTTTCTCTTTTTTAAGATTGTATTAGAATGTGAATTTCTTTAAGAGAAGAATAATAAATAATTGAATTTGAATTTGAATTTGAGTAGGTAGGATGTCAAATAATTATATAAAATACTTATAATCGCGTATTTAGTAAAATTATAACTAGGATAAATATGTTTGATTCAAAGATAACATATATTATAAAATATCTTGGATGACTTTGCTAAATGCCCAGAGAATAGTAGAATCTGGGTTTTTGTTGTATAAACATTTAGCAAAGTCGTCCAAGATATTTTATAATATATTTTATCTTTGAATCAAACATATTTATCCTTTACCGGATACACAATTATATATTATGTACGTATTTGAAATCCTACCTACAACTAACTACAAGATATACTCGGGGGTAAGAGTAACCACTGGACGAGCCTCTCGCATAAGATATCTATTTCATCAAATATTTTCTATACTAGATGGGTTAGGACCCTGTATATTTTTTTAATTAAATATCAATACTCTAGTGAACCCATTTAGGTATATATGTTACAGTCAAAACCCTTAACCAGTCAATAACGTTAATGACTGGCAAAACCAGTCAATAACGTTATTGCCTAAGGTACTCAGTCAAAACCCTTATTGACTGATTTTGTCTAATAAAATCAGTCAATAACGTTATTGACTGACGTGCCTAGTCAAAACCCTTAATAGGTATGTCCTGGTTGGTCTTAGATCACCATCAGAACCGTTAGATGGTCGCTGCCAGAGTGGAAGTCTACTGTCTCGATCGCCGGTTGTTATTCCATAAGGACATGCCCAAGTCGTAGACGGCTCTTCACTTATGTTGACGGCAGCAAATACGTGGCCTCCTCCCAGAAGTCATAGACCACCCGGTAGTTACTCGAGGACTCGGGCTCAGTGCCACCGGCGAGCGAAACAGTAGACTTTCACTCTGACTGCCTCCATCTTCTATCTTCTATAAGATGCATTTCAGTGAGCGTGCAATCGCCCCACGACCTGATTATCCCTATTCCACCTCCGGGATCGCGTCGCTGACTAGGATTACTCCTTTTATCAGCTGGTGAGATAGCAGACAAAGCGAGCCTATCTTATTTTAAAAATATATTTCTATCCTGACGGTTACTATTAGTAACCACTCCTACTCGCCGCATCGCACCATAGCTCACCGCACCGTACTGCTACCCGCCGCATCGCATCTAAACTAACCGCACATCGCTCATAATCTCACCGCAAATCAGTGCTACGCATCGCACATCGAAACTCTCCGCACCGCACTGCTTTTCGCCGCATAGCACATAAACTCACCGCAACGCCGTGCTACCCGCCGCATGGCTCATAATCTCACCGCAAATTAGTGCTACTCGCCGCATCGCACACCGAAACTCTCCACACCGCACTGTTTTCCACCGCAAAGCACATAAACTCACCGCAATTCAGCGCTACCCGCCGCATCACACAACAAAACTTCCTGCACCGCACTGCTTTCCACCGCAAAGCACATAAACTCACCGCAATTCAGCGCTACCCGCCGCATCACACAACAAAACTTCCCGCACCGCACTGCTTTCCACCGCAAAGCACATAAACTCACCGCAATTCAGCGCTACCCGCCGCATCACACAACAAAACTTACCGCACCGCACTGCTTTCCACCGCAGCACCTAAACTCACCGCAATACAGTGCTACCCGCCGCATCGAACACCGAAACTTCCGCACCGAACTGTTTTCCGCCGCATTGCACATAAACACACCGCAACCCAGTGATACCCACCGCATCGCGCACCGAAACTCTCCGCACCGCACTGATTTCCGTCGCACTGCACATAACTCACCGCAACGCAGCGCTACCCGCCGCATCGCACATAAACTCACCGCAACGCAATGGTTACTGCATAGTAACCATCAGGACCGTTAGATTTTTCAAAACCCTTAATAGGTACGTCCGACCCGGTGGTAGCAACCAAGACTGCCTGGCTGGTCTGAGATAACAAACAGGACAGTTAGAAGGTCGCAGATAGAAGAAAGCCAACAGCCTCGCTCGCCGATTGAACTAGGCGGAGCCTAACAACCACCGTCGTGAAGTCTATGGCATCTAGGAGGTGAAGCCACGTATACGCTAATGTCAGCATTAGATAGTGAAGAGCCGTCTGCGACTTGGGCATGTCCTCAGGAATAACCGGCGATCGGGACAGTCAGCCAGCCAGTCTAGGTTGCTGCTACCGGGCAGAAGTACCTATTAAGGGTTTTGACTGGGCACGTCAGTCAATATCGTTATTGACTGCTTTTAATAGATAAAACCAGTCAATAAGGGTTTTGACTGAGGCCCTTAGGCAATATCGTTATTGACTGGTTTTTCCAGTCAATAACGTTATTGACTGGTTAAGGGTTTTGCCTGTAACATATACATTTCGTTGCTGGCGATTCTGGGTTTTTGTTGTATGAACATTTAGCCAAGCCCTTTAAACTATTGAAGACACGAATTCCGATTAGAAGTCAAATAAATATAATAAAATAAGTCAAAGCACATATCGCGTTATCGTTTATCAATTCAAGTAGGTATACAACATTTCACAACAAAACACTGAAGTAACTGAAGGCAAAAAAATAAATTGATTTAACTGGAATTGTTGCAATAGTAAAATCTTTCTTTCAAGCAACTAGAGAGTATACAGATTAATAAATAAAATATTGAATGTAAAAATATGAAATACGTACAAACTTTTTAGTTACAGAAATCTCTCATTCTCATTTTGATAGTCAAACCCCGTTAGGTAAATATAACTTACAACCCGACCGACGTTTCAGCTCGGTTTCACGAGCCGTGGTTAATAAGTAAATGAGTCCCAAAATACTATCGTGATAAAGCCTCAAATCTCAATTTAATAATGAAAATGTGGGAAATTAATCTCTAGTGCTTAAAAAGTTATAACTTACTAAGCTTACTCGATTAGGACCTACTTATTTCAACATCAAATGGCCAAGGCACAAATTAGGGAGACGACGCGCGCGGGGCGCCTTTACAGATGGCTCATTCAGTATTGGCGACGATTTTGACGCTTACGGACATTAAATAGAATGAACTGGAATTCTAGAGGAACTTAAGGTAAGTAACATATTTCATACATTAAAATCGCCATATAATCATAATTACGTTCTTGTATAAGATTGAGCTGTATTTCGTCCTCGTATTGGATCTTGCCATACATTTATCTTAAAAAACTATTCATGCTAGACTACCTACATTTTGAAGGAAGTTGTTGGTATTGATGGGATCTACATTTCATGTGATAGCATAGCTGTCAAACTTCTTGACATTCAATCTGCCACTTCGGTATTTTTCTGCATAATATTTTTAACACTTTGACATTTTGTTATTCTTCTACTTTAATATTTTTGACAGTAGCAACCCTGGCTTTGTAATATATGACAATCGCGAAAATCCTGAATAGGGTCGAGTGATCCTTCTGTACATTCTTTATTTTGTGACCAAGGGACGAAGTTTAATGGCTGTTTATAGAATTAGTGAGCTCCATTAGGATCGACCCTCATACAGCCTGTAATTTATGAGCATCATTAGAGCGTGGCATTTAATAATGACGCTATGATAGCTAGGCCACGACTAAATTATGTTGGTATAGCTAGCATGCAGAAAATTAGCTTGATCGGTTTAAAATCTCTCCCGTAATCGGGTTGTTCTTAAACGCAATTTTAGTATAATTTAAAACCCGATATAGAGGTATAATTTAAACTACCCGATTACGGGAGAGATACACGTGTCTTAAAAAAACATATTTTTGCGAGAAAATATTCTACTGGCTCTTCTTACCTACCTATCTGGTATTCATCGGGCGGGTCGCCTACTTGCTATTATCTCAAAAACATCAAAAGCAAGGGCCACCGAAATAAAAATCTGTCTACTGAGCGTAATTCCAACCCAAATCGTAGCAAGCAAATGTTTGGCGCATTATAAACAGCTATACAAACAAGCTTTCGCCACACAACATCAATCTTGGTGCTGACTGGTCTGCGGGGACCTGCTGACATGATGCCGACCGTTATTCGAGTATGTGTCGTCCTAATTCCTGACCGAAGGATGATCCCAGCATAAATTACGGTTCGCCCTCAAATTTCCCGCTGAAAATAAACGCTTCTGGTTATTTTATCACTTTGTATATCGGGTGTAAAAGAGGGTTTCCCAAAAGATTTAAACTGTCTGTACCTATCATATCTTTCTGAAATAGGTACTAAAATAGTTTTTTGTATTTCATTATGATTCACTAGTTTTAGGGATAACCTACGACGCTGCTGAAAAAATATACTAGGGTCAGTGTTGCAAATATGTCAAAAATCAATTACGATATTTCAGGCGTGTCAGTGAGTTTTTATCAAGTCGTCCGTTGACACAATGTCTTACACGAAAAGTGAGAGAGTAGCTTGAAATAACATTTATTCAGCTTATATGTTCCGAGCCGACGCTAAAACTCGGTTGACACACGACATGAGGTCGCGGTTAGACTGTCTAGACTGAGTGACGCAATCAAAGCATAAAAACTAATTGAGGGGGATTAGTCTTTGCTAAAAACTTAGGCGCAAGCTCACAGAGTAGACGTGAAATGTAAGATGACATTTTGTCAGACAATTGATCGTGAGCCGATGAGACGCGTGTATCACGTGTGTAGTTTTGTCTCCTCTGTTTCATACTTTTTATATGGTAACGGTTTCAAGCGTCGTGATAGCGCACGTCTCACGTCTTATGTGTGGTGCTAGGGACTTAGAAACACGTAGGTATAACAAGTATAAAGTACTCGTTGTCTAAAACTTCTGGAATTGGATGCTTTTGTTTTAAATTTCAACCTAAAATGTTTCTGTGGCCCGGCTTACGGCAATTACGGCTATTGACCATTTGGGCGCAGTATGACCTGACCACAAGATTTGTAGATTCGGATGCTTTTATAAATATTTGAAGTTTCAACTTCAGCCTGATATGTTTCTGTAGTCCAGCAGTTACAGATGTTGATAATGATATAAGTTTCAACATATCTTCCATTAATCTGTGTTTTGTCAGTCATTTTGAGTCTAATCACAAAGATATCTATCCTTCCAATCAAGGTGGATTTAGGATGACATTGATTAATTGGATAGATCGTTAAAATTGACAGACGTTTTGTAGAATTCAAACAAAAACCTTACACGCCAATTGGATGTTCTTATAGCCCCAAGTCAGTTCTTCTCTCCCACGTTTTATTGCAGAAAATTGAGAAAATAAACACGATTTTCACATTGTATTTATTTTACTACGAGAGAACGAGCAAAAAGATTTATTCTGATTTTGATGAAAGCAAACGGTTTGCTCGAGGGGATTAAAGTGATTGAAAACGATGCCCGCAGTTCCATCCATTCTCCCCATTTCTAGGGGATTAATATTATTGCCTATACGATTCGGATTTACGTTTATTGTTTTACCATTCATACATTTCAAGTCGTAAATATGTTTGTGCAGTATATTAGGTAGAACGTAGCCTACCCATATAGCTAGATTATGATTATACCTTAGTACCTACTTTTCAGGATTATCTAATCAAACAAAAAACGCGTGTTTCATATGTATCTAATGTGCAGGATTGAATATGCTATTGTTATTTTTGAATCGATTGAAAACAAAGTTTAGAATGAATGAAATGTTTACCCACCTGTAGTCTTAGGTAGATATAATTGATTAAAATATCAAAATATGATACTGAGTGTATAAGGCCGTATACCAAATACTTAGGCGTGCTAAGCCCATGAAAATTATTTTTTTTTATGTAGGCATAACAAGCAGAAAAAATAATTCCGACCTCTCAAAGAACATTCCTGATAAGCAGACTTTCTATGAGAATTCGTTATATATTTTTTTGTTTTCTTAGTCTGACCATCCTGAAAAGTTTTTCGGTACACCGTCGTTTTCACTCGGTATAGGAGTGAATCCCATTATCGTAAATTTATTCAGGCAACATCAAGGATTTTCCGTAAAAGTTGGCACTATGAAATTCGGGTTTCTTTGCTATTTGGCACGAAAACATAATAACAACGCAGTTGAAAATTTAATTAATGAAAGTGTTTGTTTGCAGGTGCAGCAATGTAGGAGCACAAAGGAACAATGGGTTTCGGGGCACTTCGCAACTAATTGAATAACCACCAAGAGGAGTTCAAAATGGCTATAATTATAGGTATGTTGAACTAAAAACCTACAAAATATTAGTAAAATTACCGACCACATAAAAGTTTACTAAGTATTTTACCTTTTTCGATGAAGTGATGTACGTAGTTTTCCAGGAACAAAAATATTGGATAGAAGAGAAAATTATTGGTAATTACAGTATTACTAATTGCAGGGAGGATGTACGTGCGCGGCGCCGTGGTGATGGTGGTGGCTGGGGGCGCGTCGGCGCGGGTGGCCGGCAAGGTGGGGGGATACTCCAACAAGATGGGAGGTTGGTATTACATGGGATCTTGGTATTACTTGGAGGATGTACGTGCGGGGTGCCGTGGTGATGGTGGTGGCGGGGGGCGCTTCGGCGCGGGTGGCAGGCAAGGTGGGGGGCTACTCCAACAAGATGGGAGGTTGGTATTACATGGGATCTTGGTATTACTTGGAGAATGTACGTGCGGGGTGCCGTGGTGATGGTGGTGGCGGGGGGCGCTTCGGCGCGGGTGGCCGGCAAGGTGGGGGGCTACTCCAACAAGATGGGAGGTTGGTATCACTTGGATGATGTTCGTGGCGCCGTGCTGATGGTGATACCTTGCAAATCTACTACAAAAACGTCATGATCAAAAACTTCTACGTAATGCGCAGTCGCAAAATTTTAGGTAGTCTATGATATGAAAACTTGTGCAAAAAATCTTAAATGTCAAATTTAATTAAAACAATCCGAAGTTCCGCGACCTTCACTTATTTATTTGACATCACTTACCAATCAGAATCATAATTAAGTTAACAGTTAACTTAAAATATGTAAGTTATTCGTTTACGTATTTTTAATTATGTTTATCTAGTAAAGAATTCTCTTGTCTTATTTTATCATTGTTGTGAGAATTTCGTTGAACTCGAACCATCTCATAATACACAAATGGTAAAACGGAAAATGTGCTATACCTACCAACTTATTGGAAAAATTTCAATCGTAATATTATGACTAAATATCCCGCGTACCTTTAGATATCGGATGAAGATATCATGTCGACAAAGACGGAGGGGATCGCAATATTGTATAACTTCCTTAAGTAATTTTATTACCCTACAGGCGATGTAAAATATTAAATGATACAAGTTAAAGAATATTTATAAGGGAAAATGTCCCAGGGAACATGCCTAGATGAAAAATGTTTTTCATTATTCTTCTGCTTCATAATCATAAACGCAAAGGACGCAGATATTTACGGCATGAAATTAGTTTTTGATGAAATATAAAACGTATAAAGGATTTATTTTTTAATTTATGAAGGATACAAGTACAACGTGCCAAGGAAAACGCAAAAGTTCAATCTCGTAAATTTTATCGTGGTTCCTAAAATATGATAATTTACTAGTTATTTGAGGTAAAATTTTATGAAGGAGAATGACCATTCCTGTTCGAAAATAATGTCGCGCCTCACAAAACAAATTGCTGCAATATATAATATCCTCAACTTTATCAAAGAATATCTACGGCAATTGTTGCACGAAACAGGAAAACTAATGTAATTTTAAAAAGTTTTTCTACCGTTAGGCATTTTTACCCAAGATTCTATTGAGATGAGAACCTTTTTTACACTGTTTACCGAAGATAACTAATTTAGAATAAATTACACGATAGAGAGTGAAACTTCAGCACTTTTGTCTCTTTCGATACAAGTGTTAAACTCCAGAACTTCTGTCATTAATTAAATTAAGTATGTTTGGAGACAAAATGTTAAGCAATAATTAGACTTCATAATTATTTGACTTTGGCTTTGATGCGAAAGTGGTGAGGTAAACATACATTCTTTCGTGGGCATGATTCTTTACTGTTAAAATTTTAAAGTGTAAATCATTCCAAGAAATTAAACTAGTTTGACAATGGAAAATGGGTTAAAACAATACACAATATTGACCGGCCGAGTCATTTGTATATTATACGGTGTTATTGTTTAGTTAGTCAGTGCGCAAACTTGGCAGGGTGTTTCTAGTCGTGATTCTGAACAACTTTTATTATGGGGCCACCTGCAAATTCGCAAAAAGATTTGGATGTTTCATAGAAAAATTCATACCTACTCGGCAAAAATGTATGGAACACCCAAATTTTTTTGCGAATTCGCAGGTGGCCCCATAGTAAAAGTTGTTCAGAATCACGAGTAGAAACACCCTGCAAAGTTTGCGCACTGACTAAAAAATAACCCTGTGTACGGGCAGTCTGCAAAAATAAGTTCGTATGTATTATTTTTATGATATGTATTGTATCTCGGAAAGCACAGAAACACAATATCTTGTAGAAACTCTATCCAACGTATCCAATCTCCATTTTGTTTAGAAATACATATTATTCCAGTACAATTTCCTAGAACATCCATGAAATATGATAATAGTGTATTACTGGCGGACATTCTCACATTTATAGTTCAGCAGTAGTATTTTATCCTTCAATCTGCATATTTGGAAACATATGAGTAATGCTTTACAATAAAGAGAAACCAACAATATGAATTGATTCAACTTCAGCACTTTTGACGGCCAAGCCGCATATTTTGACGCAGAGTGTGAAATTATGGTGTAGATTCAAAAGCTCAAATTCACTCTGCTTGAGATCGGATATTTTTTTCACAGGGTACGAGCATATATTACGTTCTGATCTTGGCGACTTTAAACATGAAAATGTTTTTCGTGGGATTGCTTTACGCATTATAATAACATATTTAAACAAGGATAAACTTCAGACCCAATTTTTAGCAGGCTAAGCTAAGCTGTACATTTTGACGAAGTTTGTTAAATTTGATGCACTTAGGGAGTGGAGATTCAGAAGCTTCGCTTTACTTGAGATCGGATATCTTTTCACAAGGAACGAGCATATACGTATAACGTTAAAGTCTAGGCGACATTTTACAAGACTATGTTTTTGGTGAGATTTGGTTTACAAATTAAGAACATTATTGAAATATAAACGACAGTCCCAATTTTTAGCAGATGCAATATTCTTTTCGTACTTCAGCTTCGCAATCAAATAAATCTCAGTGTAACAGAACACGTAGAGCACACAGGAATTCCTTTACCACCGTCCCCGACAGAGTTATGACGGGCGGGGGCATGCCTGCCTTGTCATCTCTAGATCGTTCGTTTTCATTACCGGGGAAATGACGGACGTGCGTGTGCTGCTAAACAACCAAATGTGCTTCTTTTATTTATAACTTATGTAGGAGAATAGTCTTGGAAAATGCCTGTTTAGTCCGAGTTCTTAATTGGCAGTTTGTATGGAGGTATGGTCCCATCTGGCAGAAATCATGAAACTTGGCATGTGTGTAGCTTACATGTGTAAGCTTCAGGAAAAGAAGGGAAGCAAGTTGGACCCCCCCTGCTTCCCCCCTTTACCCCCCCTTTTATGTCCAGAATTTCAGTTTTCTTTATTTTTCTCGGAAACTATTAGAGATAAGAGAAATCTGTCAAGGTAAGAAATATTTTTTATAAAATTGCCTACAAATATGTCCTTGGGTGTATGTTGATAGGACTTAAACTTTTGAAGTTATGCTTCTGGGAATCCCATCATTTTTTTTAAGGTGACTTCTAGCCCTGAATCAGCCATAGTACTACACGATAGAATATTCTTATAAACTTGGTATTGGCGTTTGTTAGTTAGGTAGTCTTCTAAGGAAATCCGTAGAGACTTGACTTCAATCACGCCTGTGGGGGTGGGGAGAGGAGGCCAAAAGCTTTTTTTTCCGAGCTGAACTTGAGAACTTCTGACTCCTTAAGTAAATGTGAGAGGGCAATTTGGGTATCATTTTCGAATAAACCAAGGACGGAGTTTTCATTTCTGGGGCGGTTTTTGGTACATTCCATACAAAAAAATAAATATTTTAAGTAAAATAGAAAAAAATAATATTTTCGTGCCCATTCAAACGCTGTTTTCTTCGTGACCTTGAGACATATTTATAAAATAATAACATATACTAGAAGATATATTCACCCGGATTATGAAACTATATACTTTTTTTGAAAATGTTTGTAAATACCTAGCCTACAGAAGCCTAAACATTTTTACAAAGTTATGCTTGTAGCTGGTTAAATTTCAAGTTCATTGATTTTGTATGCAAAAATAAGATTACCAACCGCAAACCTTTATTTCTCAATTGTTGCTAAACCATTCTAGATAGGGAAATGCCCTCATAGGAAATGTTGTTTATACTGAAGGATTGTTTTTGCTGGAATATAGAAATTGAGGATCTGGAGTACCTGATGTGGAACATCAACTGCCTAGCTATACTATTCAAGATACTGTACCTAATGTCTTCTTAGCAAAAATTCTACAAGGGCGATGGGCATTTCTTCCTGGAGTTTGGAAATTGATGGATTACGGCATCTCGACATAACGATATTACGACACACCGTATCTCGATACACGGCATCTCGATAAACGATATCTCGAAAATCAGTATCTCGACATACGGAACATTTACGTAATGCTCAATTTCCATAATTACGTCACGAAAATGCCGCAGTCAGATAGCTAGACGATGCAGTCATCCAGAATGACGATGAAGCCAGCCAGTGACACAACTCAGCTTACCTGTCTTCAAATGCCGTTATCCATCAATTTCTAAACGCCAGGAAGAAATGCCCATCGCCTGTACCTTTTTTGCTAAGAAGACATTACAGTATCTCGAATAGTATAGCTAGGCAGTTGATGTTCCACATCAGGTACACCAGATCCTCAATTGCTCTATTATCGCGATCCATAATGCGGACCTGGCCTCTCACGCTAAGCCGGAGTCGGCGCGGCGGCAGCGCGGGCGGCGGCTGGGTGCGGGAGGTGGGAGAAGAGCGGGGGGTATGAATTAAAATGGGGGTAGGAATTAAAATTTATAATAAAGTTCCAAAATCACTCAAATCTGAAACTAAAGATCACATATTCACAAAAATACTCAAATCATACTTAATAAATAAAACCTACTATAGTTTAAACGAATTTTTATGTGAGAAGTAAATATTATATTTATAGTGTACCTACCTATCACAAACAACTAGATGCTAAAATACTATTAATGTTAAGCTAGTAATTAAGTATTTAGATTAAGTCAAATACTATCTATTATTGCTAAAATTACCTATCTTACATTTATTGGATTGCAATTTCATTGTAAATAAATTTAAATATAAGTATTCTAAGTGTCCTCTCGTCTCATGTTGCAATACCCTATTGAAGGGGTATCATATGTTTTGAAACTGTATAAATTCATACTTCCTAACACCTGTATGTACACAATATGATTTATGCAATAAATAAAATATGAATATGAATATATTGTATTGTATTGTATTGTGGGCTCCCTTTTCCGCATTTAGACTCAAAGGTGGTCCTTTATGCGTTGGGTGGGACGGTTGACTATGTTAGCCAACCCAGCTCCTTCCAGAAGCTCAGAAGTCTCCTGGGACGTTCACAGGCTTCTTGAAGCGACCCCGCATTATCGAGGATTTCTGCCCGTTGGATTGCTACCCTCGCATGCCAGGATTACGTGAGAGGCCGTTTCTTCCGCGTTCAGACAGCCCCTGCACAATGGGCTGTCTGTTGCGTTGATGTGAAAAGATGCTTATTTAGTTGGCAGTGCCCTGTGAGCATGCCAACCATTATGCAGGTCTGATCGTTGAAGGCTGAGGAGTCTTTTGGTCAGTCGCGGTGATAGTGCAGGGACCGCTTCTTTTGACTGTCTACAGGTGGTGATTGATGCCCAGCGGGCATTGTGTTGGGTCTGGGTTTGATGACGTATCCAGGTTCTTATTTGATTGAAGGGGATGGGTAGGTAAGGTGTAGGACCAGCCACTTCCACCTCCGAACCTCTCCTAGCGAGTTCATCAGCCGCATCGTTGCCCAGAGATCCGCTATGTCCCTTGATCCATTGCAAAGTGACCTTGTTATTCGTGGCTATGGTTTGCAATGCAAGGTGACATTCATAAATTAGGCTGGAAGACATAGTGTTGCTCTCCAAGGCCATGAGTACAGCCATGCTGTCGGAAAGTATTCTTATACCATGGTTTTCCATTTTCCTTTGCATGACTGCGTTGGCAGCTAGGTGATAGCTACACATTCACATTGGAAAATAGAACTATGTTCTCTAGCGGTTGTGATAATTTGATGTTGAGATCCAAGGAGAACACCCAGCACCCGTACCGGTTTTGGTTTTAGAGCCGTCTGTATATATACGGACCTCGTTGACTTTGATTGGTCTCGCTCGGTCTCAGATAGCCGTATTTGATACAGCTTATCAAACACTAGTGTTTTAGGGATCCTATCACAGGGCGCCTCAATAAGTGGTACGTTACTCAGCGCTCTGTTCCATATTATGGTATGATTGCCCCTAGGATAGTGCCATAAGCCTGCGTGCTTAAGCCTGACAGCAGCCATACTGGCTTCTTGCTGAATGAAGAGATCCAGTGGCGGCAGGCCAAGCAGAATTTCCGGCTTCAGATGGCGTCGTTCGCATGCATCCAGTGACGGCCGAGCACGCCAGACGCTGGAATGACTGCAGTTTTTTCTGGTGGTAATGAGTTCGGTTCTGGGCCACCAAACGACTGCACCATATGTGATTATTGGCCTGATAACAGCTCTGTAAAGCCATTGAGTTATTTTCGGCGTTAGGCCCCAGGTTTTCCCAGGAGTCTTCTGCACTGCCAAAATGTTATGCTTGCTTTATTAATCTTGTTGTCAAGGTGTTTGTTCCATAACAGCTTACTGTCAATTATAACGCCCAGATATTTGACTTCACTTGTCAGGGACAATTCGGTACCGAACAAGTGCGGTAACCGTAGGCATCCAAGATTTCGTTTGTGGGTGAACATAATAAGTTCCGTTTTAGACGGGTTCACTGATAGTTCGTGCACTGTGCACCATTCTTCGACGATCTTCAATGCTGACCTAGCAAGGTTGCAGAGCGTACTCTCAAACGGACCCGTAATGAGAATAGCCAGATCGTCTGCATATCCTACCGTAAAGTGATCGTGTTCGTTGAGCCTGCTAATCAGCTCGTCGACTACGACATTCCACAGGAGAGGGAGAGAACTCCCTGTGGGCAGCCCTTGGCTACGATGCCCTCGATGTGGTGTTTACGGTAAATTGTATCGCTCTGAATCTCAGCATGTTGTCAATCCACCCGGCTAACGTAGAATCGACCCCATGTCTGGTCAGGCTAGGCTTATGCTGTTGAAAGATGTTTTATCGAATGCACCTTCTACATCTATAAAGATGCCCAAGGTTGATTGCTTAGATATAAGTCCGTTTTCAATATAAGATACAACGCTGTGTAGGGCGGACTCGGTGGATTTGCCTGGGCTATAGGCATGTTGATTAGCGTTAAGCGGTTTACAAGGCAGCGCAGTGGTTCTAATGTCCCTATCACAGAGCCTTTCTAGAGTTTTCAGTAGGAAGGATGTGAGGCTTATTGGTCTGAAGGACTTCGGCTGCGTGTAATCGCTTTTACCGGGCTTGGGAATGAATACGACCTTGACTTCCCTCCATTTTATGGGAGTGTAGCCGAAGGCTAAACACGCTCTGTACAGGTGTACTAGGTGTTCCACCACACAGTCATCGCTCCATTTCAGCAGACCTGGAAAGAGACCATCCAGTCCTGCCGATTTGAACGGAAGGAAGCTGTTGATTGCCCATTTTACCTTGTCGAAGGTGACAGTTCTCTGGGCTCGTGTCCAGTCTGTTTGGGATGCTGTGTTTCCTGTCAACTCCTCCCAGTCTTGTGCCGCCGTAATGACACAGCCCGGGAAGTGAGTCTGGAGGAGGAGCTCACTTGTTTCCGCATCAGACTTGGTATAGGTGCCATCAGGTTTTTTTAAGGACCCAATACTGCGCTCAGGATCGCAAGTCAGGATATTCTTAATTCTGGTGGCTTGACTGTTGGATTCTATGTTGGTGGCAGCGTCTCCAGCATTCGGCTTTCCTGAGTCGGATCTGCTTTTATATTGGTACTGGGTTTCTTTGTATCTGTCCCAGTCCAGCTCTGCACGTGTATTTTTGGCTCTGTTGAACAGCTTCCTTAACTTGCGACGTAGTTTTTCCAGGTCAGGCTCCACCAGTTATTTCTAACTGCGGTGCCCCGCCCAGGCGTCACAAGTGGGCATGTTTGTTCGAAGCAGTTCATCAGCGTGCCCGTTATTTGGTTGTTATGTGTCAATCTCCGCAGTGGTAGCATAGCGGGAATTGCAATTCTTTAAGATTTTCCGCGGTTAAGGTACGATACCTCACACGGTCCATCTTCCGGGAATGCGTCGCGGCTCTGCGGACTTACCATGATGTTTAAAGTGAAGATGATCCACCTGTGGTCAGAACAAGATATATCTTAGAAACATGCCAATCCAAGATGTGCCGCGATATGTATTCTGTAGCGAAGGTAAGATCAATGATGGTTTGGGCTCTTTTGGTAACGAATGTTGGTTGGAGCCCCGATTGATTATATTCAAATTGGTAGCGAGCAAATAGTGGAAAAGTTCATCACCTCGTGCATTCGACTTCGCTGCCCCAGATTATGGTGCGCGTTGGAGTCGGCTGAGATGATAAGCTCCAGTCTCTCTCGCAGTGGGCCACCAGCGCCATGAACTCCGGAGTGGGCACATCCTCGTCGCCAGGCAGATAAGCGGACGCAAGTACCAGCTCCGGCAGGTCAAGGGAAGGATTGCTCAGGAGCCTGATAGTGGTCAGGTCCCTGGAACAGAACTCGGTCATTAGAACACATGGTATATGTTTGGGTACAAATATGCAGGTCCTTGGATTACTTACAGTGGTGTTTAGTAGGAGCTTTCCCCCAATGTTGGATAGACCACAGATTCTGCCCTTCCTAATCCACGGCTCTTGAATTAGGGCTATGGTCTTGTTGGTGACCTCCAGTACTCTGCGTAGGTTGGCCGAGGCAGTTTGACTGTGCTGGAGGTTGATTTGGACGACCTTAGTCGTCGTGAGGTGGGGATCTGCTGCAGGATCCATCACTGACGGTGTCACTCAGCAGATCTTCCTCTTTGTCCGACCCCTCACGTCGAACCAGTCCATCTTCTTGGTCTCCTTCGCCAGGGCTTTGGCGACCTCCAAGATGGCCTAGTTTGGGGCGGCACCAGGCGGCTGCTGAGTGGCCAGACCGTCCGTGCACACCCCGGCGATCGACAGGGCCTAGTCCACCGGTTGCTGACTCCATCAGGGTGACGGTAGTCTGCTTCGGTGCGGACTCTGGCCCGTTGGGAGCACGATCTTCGATCGCCGACGATGTCGACGGGGCGAAGATGGCCTCATCCAGTGCCTTTTCCAAGGCATCCTGGACGAGCACGGCGTGCTCTTCCTTGAGTTCATGGAAAGGCTCTGTTATTACAGCCACGGCAAGGTCACAAGACCCTATCGCGTCCGCATAACTGACCTTCCTTGTGGTCCGCCCTTCGCGGTTCGGTCGGGCGTAGCACCGGTTTTGGCGCGCTTCCTCCATCCTTGGGCGACAGGGTGTCGTTAGGACGAGCCCTTTTGGGGGGCTTGGTGTTGCCATTGGCCGCACCAGAGGTCCGCGCATTTCGCTCAGCCCGCTGCTTGCCCGAGCTCTTGCCGCGGTAGCGGGAGCGTTGGCCTTGCTTAGGCCCGGAAATGCCGCCTGACTGGCTGGTCTGGTTAGCTACCCCAGCACCAACTGGCGCGGGCGCCCGCACCTTGGTGCTAACGCCCTTAACCAAGTCGGCAGTGGAGCAGCATCCCCGCCCCAGCGGTTTGCTCAGCAGCAGTCGCCTGCTGCTTGGTCGCCGCTTTCGCCAGTCTTTGGCTTTCCGCTTTTCAGCGCGTGCTTTCGCACGTCGAGCCTTGCTCAGCCGAGGCTCCTCTGGCGTCAGTGCCGACCTTTGCAGGCCGTGATTGAAGGGGGACGTCCCATAGTGCCTGCTTTGCAGCGGCGGTGGGCATCGCCTCCTTGAGTGCCGAAAGATCCAGCGAGCCAGTTCCACTGGCGGTCCCTTGCGGGCCCGGCTGGTTTTCGATTTGAGGGACTAGCGCGCTTGTGGGCGCAGCCTGTCCCTGTGGTGTAATGACACCTTGCGGTGTCAGTTGACCTAGCGCATCCTGAGATGCAGCCCGGTTGGTGTTCTTTAAGCCTTTTATTACCCATGTGGAAAAGGTTTTAAGATTCATTCTCGGCGGCGATCCACCCTCCTTGGAGCCTGCAAAGGGGACGCCGTGCGTCAAACACACACGAACGCCAGATCTACCCCGAGAATATAGGTCCCCTCCTCAACAAGGCAAGGACGGACAACAGCCCGAAGTACCCCGGTACGATAGCCCCCATGCGGAAGGAATAACCGCATGAGGTCGCACCGGTTCCCGCGGATGAGCCGTCTCACCCCGAACAGATTCAGGAACCTCGCCTGTCATCCCTCTGACGGGTATGACGCAGCCGATTGACCACAGGTGGCTAATCCTGTGGTTCCTTTGAGGGAAATCCGGGCCAAAGAGGCGTGTTGCTGACAGCGGACACTGACCGTCCGCTTGCCTGCTCAACCATCCAGGATCCCTTCATCCCCGTTCGGGTCTCCACGCACGGCACAAACACGTGGGTGACCATCCCCGCCGACCATCAGCAACAGTGTGATGGTAGGCCCTCAGCTACTTGTCACCTCACTGAGGTAAAGAGGGGGTGCCGGGGGGCCGGTTTTAAGGCGCCGGTGGTTCGCCTTCGCTTCCAATAGATCGGCTACTGTGACTCCGGAGAAGATGTTCGTTATGTGGAATCCGTTACCAAGTCACAGTATTACCGGCGTGCACGACAAGGACGTTCTACGGAAACTTGGTGATGGGCGCCCATAGCCACAGGTCCACATTCCCTGGGCGTACGCTGTTCGGCATTTCCTGGTGCTTACCGATACCAGTCCTCCGGCAGGGCTGATATCCCAGGACCGCTTGTTAACCATCACCCACGCACACCAAAAAATATGAATGAATATGAATATAGCTAGGCAGTTGATGTTCCACATCAGGTACTCCAGATCCTCAATTTCTATATTCCAGCAAAAACAATCCTTCAGTATAAACAACATTTCCTATGAGGGCATTTCCCTATCTAGAATGGTTTAGCAACAATTGAGAAATAAAGGTTTGCGGTTGGTAATCTTATTTTTGCATACAAAATCAATGAACTTGAAATTTAACCAGCTACAAGCATAACTTTGTAAAAATGTTTAGGCTTCTGTAGGCTAGGTATTTACAAACATTTTCAAAAAAAGTATATAGTTTCATAATCCGGGTGAGTATATCTTATAGTATGTGTTATTATTTTATAAATATGTCTCAAGGTCACGAAGAAAACAGCGTTTGAATGGGCACGAAAATATTATTTTTTTCTATTTTACTTAAAATATTTATTTTTTTGTATGGAATGTACCAAAAACCGTCCCAGAAATGAAAACTCCGTCCTTGGTTTATTCGAAAATGATACCCAAATTGCCCTCTCACATTTACTTAAGGAGTCAGAAGTCCTCAAATTCAGCTCGGAAAAAAAAACTTTTGGCCCCCTCTCCCCACCCCCACAGGCGTGATTGAAGTCAAGTCTCTACGGATTTCCTTAGAAGACTACCTAACTAACAAACGCCAATACCAAGTTTATAAGAATATTCTATCGTGTAGTACTTATGGCTGATTCAGGGCTAGAAGTCACCTTCAAAAAAATGATGGGATTCCCAGAAGCATAACTTCAAAAGTATAAGTCCTATCAACATACACCCAAGGACATATTTGTAGGCAATTTTATAAAGAATATTTCTTACCTTGACAGATTTCTCTTATCTCTAATAGTTTCCGAGAAAAATAAAGAAAACTGAAATTCTGGACATAAAAGGGGGGGTAAAGGGGGGAAGCAGGGGGGGTCCAACTTGCTTCCCTTCTTTTCCTGAAGCTTACACATGTAAGCTACACACATGCCAAGTTTCATGATTTCTGCCAGATGGGACCATACTTCGAGCTAAGGAGCCGTACTAGTTTAGCAGACGCAAAAAAAGGTTTTTACTTCAGCTTCGCATTCAAATAAATCTCAGTGTAACAAAACAAGTTTAGCTCACAGGAATTCCTTTGCCGCCGTCCCCGACAGAGTTATGACGGGCGGGGGCATGCCTGCCTTGTCATCTCTGGATCGTTCGTCTTCATTACCGGGGAAATGACGGACGTGCGTGTGTTGCTAAACAATCAGACGTGTTTCTTTTATTCATAACTTATGTAGGAGAATATTCTTGAAAAATGCCTGTTTAGCAGACGCAAAAAAGGTTTTTACTTCAGCTTCGCATTCAAATAAATCTCAGTGTAACAAAACACGTAGAGCACACAGGAATTCCTTTGCCGACGTCCCCGACAGAGTTATGACGGACGGGGGCATGCCTGCCTTGTCATCTCTGGATCGTTCGTCTTCATTACCGGGGAAATGATGGACGTGCGTGTGCTGCTAAACAATCAGACGTGTTTCTTTTATTCATAATTCATGTAGGAGAATATTCTTGAAAAATAACTTCTTTTTAATAAAATGGTTAAAAGAAAACGAGTACATGGAAGGGGCATGCCTGCATGCCTGAATGCTTTGTCATCTCCGGATCGTTTGTCTTTATTACTACCAGAGAAATTATGGACGTGCGTGTGTTACTAAACAATCATAAGGACTTCTTTTATTCATAACATAAAGGGGGCAAGCCGTAAAAAGAGAAGGTTCAATGAATAAGAGAAGTTGCTCTTCGTCAATATTTCCACGTCTTCAAAAAGAAGAGTAGTGAGTGGTTATAAATATTAAACCAAAAGGTAGAAATTATACCTTTATATTTTGCCATTTCTTTTTTGTTTTTATACCTTTGTACGAAGATTATGATATGAATAAACAAATAAAATAACGTTTACATTTTCTGTGAAAGTTTTTGTGCAAATCTCCAAAGGAAAATATAAATGTGTATTCTAATTCAAACACACACCAATAATCGGCACACGTTTGCTAGCTAATTTCACAATTTTTCATAGGTGTACCTACACCTTTTCAATCTGTCTACCTAGGTACTAAGTTTTCCAAGTTGTGCACCTTTTCAACCCTCATATTTTGTTACCCAGCATTTCTTTTAGCTAATCCTAACAATAAAAAATCGTCTAGTTCCAGATCCCAGAGAACTTTCCATTACCTCGCTACATTTGTCACATCGTGGTTATTTCTTCCAGGGAAGTCAACAAGTGGGATCAACGAGGAGATAATCTGGATTAGCATAAGCATGGCGATTGCGATCGCGGTGCTCATAGCGATCGCGCTCTGCTACATCCTCAAGGAGAAGTGCAGCAAGCGGCGAGCGTACAAGGAGCAGTCATGACGGTACACCTACTGTATACTATCTCTTATATTAGCGTTAGTGGCCAAGGATAGCGATCGCGCTCTGCTACATCCTCAAGGAGAAGTGCAGCAAGCGGCGAGCGTACAAGGAGCAGTCATGACGGTACACCTACTGTATACTATCTCTTATATTAGCGTTAGTGGCCAAGGATAGCGATCGCGCTCTGCTACATCCTCAAGGAGAAGTGCAGCAAGCGGCGAGCGTACAAGGAGCAGTCATGACGGTACACCTACTGTATACTATCTCTTTGGCGTTAGTTGCCAAGGATTTATTACGTACAAAATTTTGTACGTTATAAATATTGGCTGTCAGTTCCAGTATTTTTTTCCATTTTTGCATATCCATGATTATTTTACAAATATGCGAGAAGATATGAAAATATTTTATTTTTAAAGCTTTTCATAATAAACGCCTAAAGTGCACAAAATTGTACACATCAAATCATAATGTTTCATAGTTTAGCCATACCTATACCTATGTGTGTTGTTTCAAATCTAATTTGTACAAAATATTGTACATTGGGCTGGGCTAATCTTTTGAAATATTTTTTTTCGCCTTAGAAGGCTAGGTATACTTTTGAGTCCAATATTTAGTTCTCCGCTTAATTCTCTTGGTTGAATCTTTTACAAGCTTGTGAAATCGGCATGACCTCAACGAGTTCAATACCAACTGCGAGTTCAATCCAAGCAGCATCTTAGTAAACAATTTAGTTCGTACATAATATCTGGCATTTTATTTCCAAGATTTTTTTCTATAAACATTGTATTGTCTTTCTTCCATCAGGTACAAGCAGGAGTTCGCGAAGCACGCGCTCGCGGACTCCCTGGACCTGGGCTTCCCCTCGTACACCATGTACCCGCAGTACTCGCCCGACGGCAAGGAGTACTACTACAACTTCCACCGGTTCGCGTACCTCAGGGACGCGCACAAACTGCCCCCCAAAGACTACCCCAAAGAGAAAGAAGAAGTCTACATCAATGCATGATCTTTGGCCTCTGCCGTGGCTGGTGAAGACGCTGACGAGTGGTTACCTGAGTCCCCCATTCAATGTGAAGTGCATAAGAACAAACCATTCAATGCGCACAAACTACTAAAGTCAGATCACGTAGATTTGCTTGAGATCTAAGCGCTTGAGTGATGAAATGTGGGAAGTGAAAAGTGTGTGTCAGTCTCGTCTCCAATGTAATCCCTCTAAGGACATCATTATGTGTGTAGAATGAATACATGTCTAGAGCGTAGTGTGTAAATATGTGATTGTAAAATAAAATATTACCTTTATTTACCTATTTATGTAAATAAAAAGAGGGAAAGAAATAATTCGAAATAACGTTGTTTGAAAGTGTAGTGGGATTGAGAATCAACCTAACTGTGATAGAAAGTTTACGGCTCAAGGGACTTCAAAGCACTTTCGCTCTTGTTTTATTTTTCAACTGTGCTCAATGGTTCAGAATTGAAAAGCCTTGTTCTCTTGGACGGGATGTACAATGTAGTCAATGGACATGAGCAACGTAGCAGAGAGCTACAGTGTCTACGTGCTACTCGTAGACACTTCGTAGCTATTGTTATTGTTCAAAGACAGTAAAAACTCGATCATTATTTTATTTGTACTCTGACACCTAGAAATAATTTGTAATTTATTTGAATGTGAATTCTAAATGTTCTAGAGGTATGTGAAAATGTAAATGTGCCAAAGAGTAGTTTGTTGTAAACAACGCAAATCTGAAATTAAAAGACATGATAAAATGTATTATAAAGAAAAATTGTTAAATATACTAAATTGTACTTAAATAAATAAGTTCCATAAAGACCAAAATTATATGTGCTGTATGTTTTTTAGAATGAAATAAATACTCAAGTATCTATAAAAATGATCCGTGCCTTATTTGTGTATAAGACCTTCCTTTAGTTTTGTTGCCGTACAGACAGTTCCAGGAATAAGTAGAATTTTAAGTAAAAGCTAAACTTCGTAACTTGTAATTATGGCATAGTTACAGAACTACTAACAAACTACACACATATTATCGTAGTTTGTATCTAATTTCATTATCATATTAGTCCTACGCGGGCGTTTGTAACTAACATACCTCACATAGTTACAATATCAGAGGTACAAGCATACCGCAAGAAACTTTGTTAAACATGTACGTACCAAGTAGTTTAGTTTTAGGGTAACTAGTAAGTCACGCTTGTGATTTCGGTCCTGGGTGTTGTAGGATGTATGTATGGCAGAAGTTAACAAACATATTTGTACTAAGTAGTTAGTATTTATACGTATACGAATGTTCTCACTATAGATAATTTCGGTGAAATAGTTTGTTCTTGAGATAGTATAGTAATAGTAATTTTGCATTTGATCTTGGATAAAAATCATTCATAAGTCACTTTTAGGTTTACTCAGTTCACACCTAATATCCAACACTTCTAGTGCCTAACAATAATTATAAGGTTCAGCAAGTAAATTGTGGCTGTAATAATGAATACCGAGCTGGTTTATATATTTTTCGCTTAAATACCTATTGTGTTGCTGTTGTTGTTGGAAGTTGGAAGTACTCAGCAGTGGATAGATGTATGAATGGAAAAAAATAGCTAGTTAGTTATTCAAGGTTAAAACAGTTTTCGGGTCAGAAACGTTTTTATGATCGATCATAAATATAAAACATTTATGAAATTCTTACGTACCTATCTTATCATTCGTTTGATTGGAATAAGTAGGTATGAATAATGTAGCTTATAATTTTCCATAATTGCGTACTTCTTAGTCCCCACGGGCATCCATCTCCGCTTATAACTGTCACAATTCCTTTTGTTTTATTCAATAGGAACGCCTTTGGCTTGATCATTACGAGATTACTCCGAGCCCCGTAGGTCTCGCGTCGCGGAGAAATTACCGAAAACAATCATAAAGGGAAATGCTAAGTGCTCATAAAAACCAACAAGTACAACAGTGAAACGTAACCTTCCACGATTGCGAAAGTTCTTTGAGTCGCAAAACAAAGCTCTTTGGTTGCAAAGCAAATAGTTGTCCATGGGCCCATTTATGAACTAAAGTAAGGCCAACCAGACGAGATAAAAAGTGTAAACAAATCTGAAAGAGACAGCTGACATTATACCATATGACAGATAAGGACAAATTGTAATAACTGTCACCAATTCATACAAAATTTGTTTACATTAATTATCTCGTTTCGTTGGCCATACTTTAGTATGCGGTTGCCTACGTTACATAGGTTACATGTCATCAAGCTGAGATGCATGACAGTAGGTTGGAAAAGTTGTGGTGAGCATGAACGTAGGCAACCGCCTACCTAATTTTTCCAACTTCCCGCCAGTTCCGGGTTCTGATTCTTGCTTAGCTAGCAACAACAACTTTTCCTACCTTCTGTCATGCATCTCATCTTGATGTCATGTGACGTAGGCAACTCCTAGATGGGCCTACGGTCTATTTTATCTGTGAAAAATGATATTTCTTGTGTACTATTTGCTGAGTATTTCCATGTTAAAAAGTTTTGGATTTCTCGGGGTCGTCGGACCCCACCTTTGAGCGGTATAGCTCTACTTACTTATTCTTAGTAAAACTTTTCAAATATTTCAAAGAGCAAGAAATCGTTTGGTTCCGTAAAAAAGTGTAGAGTAAATTCTATTGTTACAGTTTCTAAAATAAGAGTAAAGGGCGCTACACACCGGGCGCGTATACATCACGTGCACGTCACTACGGCGTAGTCACAGCCGTAGACCCCTTCACACTGGGTTACGCGCGTAACCCTACGGATGCGTACTGCGAACGCAACGCAAGGGGTCTGTTGCGTAGACTGCGTAGTTGCATGCACAGCTCTGGTTTTTTACCTTTCTGATATTCACGATTCTCTGAATTTGACAGTAACTTTGTCAAAGTCACTGTCAAATTCACTGTCAAAGCCCCTGTCAAAGTCACTGTCAAGGTAACTGTCAAAGTCACTGTAAAAGCCCCTGTCAAAGTCACTGTCAAAGTCACTGTCAAAATCACTGTCAAAGTCACTGTCAAGGTATCTGTCAAAGTTACTGTCAATATCACAAATGTCAAAGTCACTGTTTTAAAGTCACTGTCAAAGTCACCGTCAAAGTCACTGTCAAGGTAACTGTCAGAGACACTGTCAAAGTCACTGTCAAGGTAACTGTCAAAGTCACTGTCAATGACACAAAGTCACTTTCAAAGCCACTGTCAAAATCACTGCCAAATTTACTGTCAAAGTCACTGTCAATATCTTTGTCAAAGTCACTGTCCGTATTGAGAAGGTCTGGCAAAACTGCAACTGTCATGTCCGAAGGCACGTGCGTAGAGTTACGCGCAGGACTGAGCTGTGCGTGTTGGACTTGTTCGGTGTGAAGTTCAACAGGGAATCTCATAGGATACAACGTCATCACCGCGTGCAGCTCTGCGTAGAGTACGCAACCCGTTTGTCTCCTGGTGTGAGCTGTGCGTAACCCTACGCATTACGCGTACGTGCACGTCTACGCAACGCAATCAGTGTGAAGCCTCTCATACAATCCCATACGATACAACGTCTTCTCTACGCGCGTGGTTACGTGCACGTGATGCATACGCGCCCGGTGTGTAGCGCCCTTTAATGGAAGTACTATTAAAAATCCTAAAATGTGGGACATTTACTTGATGTAGGTAGTTGAAAGTGCGGAATTATTTTTCGTCGACAGTTGTCGAATAAAATTGAATCGGAATAATTCTGCGGCCTATCTGCGTCGTTAATATAACATTTCGATTCCGGATGCGTAGCTGCCATCAAATAGGTAAAACGGAAACGCGACATGTTGACATTATCGATACGCGCCGTAACGAACTCGACATTTCCATTCCACTGAAGTCTTTCCATTTCACGAATACATTTTTGTTTTATCCACATTCCACCTTGTTATGTGGAAATGTGTTACATTTGTAAGCATGTTCCCGTAACAGCCTCGGGGCCAAATTAGACCGAGATCGTGTTGTGAGAGAATTATTGGGCCTTACCACGAAAAACGTGTTGCGATTTCTAGGTCCCTTTTTTATTGGAGATAATTGTAAATACGCGTTCGTTACGCTTGACTTTTTTGTGGTAATGTCATATATTTATTCAACTTTATGCATAATACACATGGGTGGGCTTAATTTTTTAGGCATTATCTACCAGTCTACCGTGCGGAAATGTGTAAGGCATGTGTAAAATGAATATGTGATTATCAAAATAGTCACTATCCATTCTTATTAACATTTAGGGTGAGAATCCACCAGAGCTGTGCGAGTAAAATGTGTCGTACGAAGATGCGTAGCTGTGCTGTGGAAATGTGTAGGGGTTTCCACCAGAGCTGTGCGAGTAAAATGTGTCGTACGAGGATGCGTAGCGGAGCTGTCAAAATGCGCATTAATGTGCGAAGCTTTCAACATCAGCCGTCTATTGACTGGCAGGGAATCTTCGCAAACCTCGCAACATATTCCTCGCAGCACATTTCTCGCAACGCATTCCTCGCAACGCATTCCTCGCAACACATTTCTCGCTTATTTTGTATGTAGAATGGCCTCGCTTCGCTAAACCCGATTCCACCAGAGCTGAGCTGAGCGAGGCTAGGAAAATGAAGTGATTCTATTGGTGGATTTTTTCCTCGCACACCGCTTAGCTACCTCACACAGCTCTGGTGGATTCTCACCCTTACTGTTTCTGTTAGTATGCCTCATATAGGCCGTTTGCACACAAACCGCCGAGCTGCTGTAGGTATCTGTCTCAAGTGAACACAGTGCATGTTACTGTATAGAGCTGTCACTGGTTGAAACAGCAGCAGTGTTGCGTTCCCCGGCGTGACCCACTTCCCCCCAACTTCCCCGCTCGTCGGTTTCCTGCCCGGCCGACCGACGTACTGCCTACCTGTTGGAGTTTGTGGTTGTTTAATCACCGCATGCCTGTCGTGTCGTGTCGGTCTGGCTTCTCTCTTGTCAGCCACTCTGAACATCAAAGTAAATTACGATCGTGAATATTTTGATGTGGAATCTGAGTTGTTTTCTACGTTTGCCGAAAAAAATGCAATACACATTCAGTACAATACAATACACATGCATTTATTTCTCCTTCCTGTAGAGCATCTTTTTGACGGTCGTAAAAATTATACTTTTGTTTGGGTCGCTGAGCCAGTGGAGTTAAGCAGTTAGTTGTTTTAAGTACTTATTCGTTGTTTTTAGTAGGTACAGAATTAACACCACCTTCAGTAGATTATTATTGTTCTAGTTAAGATAACATTTATTTACTTTTAGGTACCTATTTTAAGCTGCCAGCCCGGCGGCGTATCTATCGTTGATGTAATTTCTGTAAGGTAGGTAGGTACGGCGCCGCCGTGTAGTTCGTACAAAGACTTATTAAATTACATCCACACGAATTTCGCAACAAATTATTTTGACTACGAGCTGTGAAAAGTATACCCAAGTGTTTTCGTCTGAGCAGATCGGAAAGTCAACGAGACGAGACGGAGAAGTAGGTCACGCGGCAAGAACTTACGACCATTGCCACGTTCGAGTCACGTGTGATTAATACAAGTAAATGGGATGGACCTTCTTTATTTCTACTATTCTCTTTCTTATGAAAAACCAAGTACCTGGATTGTTTTTAAGCTAATTTTGAAAATATGTGAATGGTACCTATGGCACGTGGCGGTCCTATATTCTATACGAGGTGTAAGGGACAGCTCTCCAAATACTGAAAGGGTGAATTCATACCGTGAAACTGAACAATTTCCAATAAGAAAATATTTCAGGAGACTTAAAAAACTATTTGATCTCCAAATACTGATAGGGCGAATACATACCGTGAAACTGAACAATTTTCCATAAGAAATATTCCAGAAGACTTAAAAAAGAATTTGACCTCCCATACTAAATCACGATCAGCTGACTGCATTTTATTACGGAAAGTAAGAAAAAATTACGTCTCCTGAAATATTTTCTTATGGGAAGTTATTCAGTTTCATAGTCTGAACTGAATGCACCCCACTCAGTCAATATTCGAAGAGCTGTCCCTTACTCCTAAAGGATAAAATGGCTAAAATACCTTTCTTGCAAGTGTTAGAATCCTGTAAACCTTTATATTTAGCTGCCAAAATGTGCTTGGTCACGGTTTTTTATTTAAATAAAAATCGGCAAACATCTCTTCCGAAAACAATAATGAGATAGCTTTTTCAAGTAAAAGTATTTACATAGCTTGCTAACAAAATAAATTTCCATTAGCGTTAAATCTCCGCCGAGGCTGCACTCTCGTTTGTAAACAGAGGCTGTGAATGAAACACTCTATCTTGTTTTATCGCTGATTTAAGAGCCGAAACCTATTAACACTTGTTTTTGCTCGACCCTTCGCCGAGTGGCCTCAAGTCACCGATGTCAGCGTTCAGCCGGAAAATTCTGAAATAGCTTCTTTTATCGGCAACACTTTGGGTTAAGCTTGTATCCTACCCTATTAAGGGATCAAATATATCTTATTATTTTTAATAGATATATAAAAAAAACTGTTAATTTAGATCCCTTTTTTACCGCAAGTTGTTGACTGCGTCGTCCGGATATTTTCCGCCAATAGGATCTTGTCGGACCTCCATCCATAATGCCTACTTGAATTTGAGTGCTCCGAATCCTATTTTATCTACCTAAAAAAGAGGGTTCTGCTGCATTTACGGAAGTCGTTAATTATCTAGCTTATCGCTAAGTGATTTTTCTGGCAGTGACAAGTTGGGAGTAGATATAAGTATCTACTACTAGTTCTAATGGTAAGCCATTAGAACTAGCAAAATGCAGCATGCGCATCGAAGGAAAACTTACACAAGAAGACAAAAGATGTGTCAAATAGGGAAGAATTTCGACATACTGGTGTAGAGAAAATCTAAGTCTCGTGATAGCATGCATAGGAAATGTGTCGAATTACCTTTCATCATATATACCTTGTTACTTAAAGTCTATCAACTGCAATCTACTTTTTTTTGTTTACAATATACAGTATTTAGAACACTTTCTTAAACCAGTTGAATACGAACCTGCATAAACATGTCTAAGTTTGGCAAGCATAGCTGCTTTCTTTGCCAAGAACCAGAAAAATTATATGAATTAACTTCTCGTCCAAAATCAATCAGGGCTCTAAATACGGTTTTGCAAGATCGCGCGCCGATTTTAACCTGAACATGCTCACTTCCCCCTCGACCAAACTGCTAGAAGGGAAGGCAAGATATGTAACCACAGACAATTTAGCCTTGAACAAAAGATGTACCAATTGATTGAGGTTTCATTAAAACTTCGTATATGCATATGTAGACTAGTGGTTACTCGCGGCTTTACCCTTTTTTTTATTATCATTGGTCTATATCTGTCTTAGGTTGGTTTAATGTGGTTTAATCTAGTTTAGTGTTGAAGGCTTGCATCAAGGGTCGGCTTTGAGTCCTTACTACTTCCTGTAGCTACAATAGATCTGAAAAGGTCGCAGTAGCTGTTGGTAGCACAGGACCAACCCCTTGTAATCAAAATACCACTTCCTGTTTATAATGGATGCTCTGATGTCAGACATACAGGAAGAGGTACCCTGGTGCATGATGTTCGCCCATGACATTGTACTCGTCGGTGAAAGTGGACATGAGGTACAGAGCTGACTGGAAAAATGGCTGGAAAATCTTGAGTATGTTGGCCTGAAAATCAGCAGAACAAAGACTAAACAAATGTTTTGTCATTTCGGCGGTCTGTCCGGCTAAAAAAGTTTGGATAAATTGTGTAAAGATGATATAAAACAAAAAGGTGTAAACGAAGATTTGACGGCTGATAGAGATGAATGGAAGAGAAAGACATGTTGCGCCGACCCCCAAATGAGTTGGGATAAGGGCAGGCAGATGATGATGTGTCTATTTCAGTCAATTTAAGCAATGTCATATCAATCATGTAACCTGGTTTTTTCGTGGCTGTAGCGGCAGTCTCTGCCACACATCTGCAGGTAATGGGTTTGTATTGACGGCGGAAAAAGTTTGATGCTGCCTCAACCTTCTGGCCGCCAAGGTCTCAAACCAGACGTCTTAGTCGTTTATAATGCGTCCGTTCGTTACACGCCTTCATTTGTTTCACGTATAAAAAAACCTTCCTCAAGCAATTTGGTTTTGCGTTTACTTAGTAACGGTGCTGATTATCCAGTTTTAGTCTGGTATTCACTATTTAAATAAACCAAACAAGAAGGACCTGATTCATAATAGGTACTTAACCTGGTCCTATCGCGACAGTCTTCCAGCGACCATGACTGATGAAACTCAGTCAAAACGCCAGGTTTCCGGACCTTGTTGTTTATTGAATATGCAGGAAAGACAAGTCAGCGGACGTGGAGCCAAGTTGGCTAAAGGAGTGTGCCGTAGATCTCTGTACCACGCGCCTGACAGAGAACACTTTCGGTTTAAGTATGACTTGTCAGACTCCAAGGCCCTTGTGCTTAGGTCGGGTTAGTCCCTCAACCCGACCTCCACGAAAGAAAGGAGTCGGTGCTATCTTACTCTGCCAGCAACACAACGACCATGATTTGTGTGACCCTATGTTCCTTCCAAGTTCTGTGACGCCAAAGATTAGATAATATGATTAATGCTTTTACATTGGAACATTTGCAACAACAAGCTTTTATTACCTACGTGTTATCAGGAGTTCATCATCATCATAACAGCCACAATAAATAAAGTCCACTGGGCTGAACATGGCCTCCCCCAAGTAGAAGTGGTATTTGCCATACTCACCACGCTTGGCAGGCGGGTTGGTGAGCGCAATGCAAGATGTTGCAATGCGATTGCGAAATTCATCAGGATTGAACCCTGGATAAATTTATCCATAGTCGCTTCTTACGACACCCACCCACGGGAGTTAAATTAGCATAAAGTATTACGGAGAAATTAAAATATACGATACAATGCTAACCTTGGGATTCACATTCTCTTAACTTACCTTTAGTTAGCCTGCTGTGGCTTTCTGTCAAACAGAGTTAGAAAGGATATGTCACCGTAAAATTGGATATAACGCTGGATTATAATCTATCTTGCTAAATTATAATCTGTCGAAATACTGTAACACATTCACTCGTATTCCAATTTAACGTATCATTTTTCAGTAGATTACAATATAACGAACTAAATCCGTGAAACTGTGATACGATTACGCAGCTCGCGTTCTGATTGGTCAAGTCGAGCGTCATGTCGCCAACGACGCCATCTTTGTTTCACAGCTGATTGCTTTCGTTGGTTCTCAAGCGTAAACAGACCGTTTTTGTTCCATTTTATTATAGTTTCGTGTTGAAAATTGCTCATATAAACTAATTGAATAAGAAAATAATCTCTTAAGCACTGTTTGTTTACGTTCGATACCCATCGAAATGGCGATCAGCTGTCAAATAAACATGGCTGCGCGATATACATGAGGTTCGACCAATCAGAACGCGAGTTGACAGTTTTACTGTTTTACTTCATAATATAGTAATATTTTGAAAATGGATACGTTAAATTGTGATCCATGTCTTTAAATATTTCGACACATTGTAATTTAGCAAGATTTATTATAATCTAGCGTTGTTTAATTTGACGGTGACAGATAGATGTCAAAGTCTTGTAATTTTTATTTCTTCTCGATTTCTAGTCAATTTAGTCGCTGTTGTTTATTGTCGTCGCCTTATTTTGAAAAAATAATAATTTATTTAGTTGCGATCATGTCCTATCTCGTTCTTACCATTTTGACGAAAAGTATCAGGACTAATTTAGGGTAAATATGAGAAAAGTATCCAGAATTTCCAGCAATGTTTATCCAGTTTTATTATTTTTCTTCTCTATCTTGTAGCACATTATTATCGAGTCGTGAGACACCGTCTCTATGTTTTTGGATTTCTTTAACGTTTGTTAGATGTTTTCCGTAATAATAACTATATCGCTTTTCAGTTTTTCAATAACTACACTCAAAAATAGTACCTAAGTAACATAAAATAGTACCTAAAAACATAAATTTAGAAGCAGAAACGACACGTGTAGGATCAGAAAAGATAAATAAACAAACAAACACACTTTTCTATAATATGATATTGTTGACATGATTGTTGATAATTTTTAATGTCAAACTGTGAAAATAATAGAATGAAGCACAGGAATAAAATAAAACATACATTTATTAATAAACATGCAAATCATGCAAGAAAATAAGAAAGTAATTCATTTATAAAAAATATAATTAAAAATGTACCTTAATAGGTACTTGTAGGTAAATATGCAAGAAAACTTCGTTTGAGATGTAAGTAAACAAAATGTTGATTTTAGTCTTTCATTATAAGATGTCTTCTTGTTCTTCAGCAGCTAAAATAGTCCACTGCTGGACACAGGCTCGATTGAAGGGTAAGTAGTTGCCATACTTACCACTATTGCTAAGCGCAGTACAAGGTGTTTTCTTCAGAGGTAATCGCAGTCTTCTGCTTGACCTATCAATTTCTCATTTTAATGGTCTTGCATTTACAGAAGCAAAAATTCAGTTCTTAGGTCAATTTTTTATACCTTATTTTGATATTATAGATCATTCTGAAACTATTTTCGATATTTTAAAATATATTATTTATTTTTATTTTAATTATTTTTTTAAAGTTTTGAGGTTTTACTCAATCACTAGGCTGCATATTCACAATATCTTTACCTACACCTGGTCTTTAAAAATAATAATAATGGCAATCTATGGATAATCAAAACGTCAAACAATTGTCAAGTGTACAGATAAATAGAGATGTAACCTCACAACACGTAACGGCTTATCGATATCGATATTTAGCGCTGGCGTGAGTAAATATTCAGTACTATTTTATTGAGCTTATTTTAGGAGCTTGTTATTACCTACGACTCCTGTTTAACGTTACCATATTTGCAAATTTTATAAGACTCTAAAAGCTACTTAGTGAGTAGGTTTGCCGACTGCCTGTGTCAGAGGCTTCTACTCTAATAGTAATCAAAATAAAATACACTACGTCTGACAAAATTTTTGAGAGTCATTCAGAATACTAAGTATGACCATAGTGACAGTTTGTCAATCTTCCACCAAAAAAAAGTCAAAAGTCGCTGCTTACGACACCCACGGGAAAGATATGGGGTAAGCTGGCACCACACGACAGCATCGTTCCTTGTGAATAAACAACACTTTGCACTGCGCTCACCGATCCGCCTGCCGGACTAGGTGATTATGGGAAATAATACCCTCAATATGTAAAGGCCAATACTTGCTGTGGGCCCATGGCCAGCAGTGGACTTTTGTAGCTGTTAATGTTATGGTTCTATACATATTTATAAAAGTGATATGCTTTGAAAGGGAACGTTATCCAATAATAATACAACCTGTTACATAACTAACCAAAAAAAAGAATATTTTTCATTATCATCAGTCGATAAAATAATCACATCACTAGTCTAGGTCAGGTGCTACACTACCTGGCGAACAAAGTCCGCTTCGGCATACATTGCTGGTTGACTTAGTTTCTTGTATTGATGACATTCATGTAATAGCCAGCAATGTAAACCGAACTGCATTTCGCCGCGTCGTTAACTTCATTTGAATTTTGAGCTGTCAAAATTAGTGCTGCGATGCCACGATTAAAAATAAGTGTAATTTAATAAAATATATTTTCGTAGTTTTCAAAAACGATACTACGGCTCTAATTTTTTGTTAATTGACTCTTTGCAACGGACCTTTCCACACCCTTTCAGCTTTATTGGTTGTTTTGTAACACGTTGTATACAAAAAATATTTTTAGCATTTATTCTTGATTCATCACATATGAAGTAAATTCAAGCAGACAAACGCAAACGCATACGCAGAGACACGTCCTTAGCAAGCAACTTTACAATGTTCCATATGTTATTCACAGCAGTACTGCAAAAAATACTAGAAATACTCCGTGTTTATTTGTACACACCATTTTTCAACAGCCATTCCTAAATGGGTACCAATAATATGTACGGATAATCACTTGAATTATTCTCGCACAAAGATATAGAACAGCGCTTACCTCCCATCTTAAACAAATAGAATACACATAGTTAGATTTTATTTTTAGTTTAAAATATTGATTACGTCACGAATCAAAGCAAAAATGGTTTGATCTAAGCTACACATAGGATCTTAAACAAATATCGATAAGTAATGAGCAGCACTATTGTTTACTGGCACCACAATTTGGTACCGCCTTTGTTTGAAATTATACTATTAAAAAATAGCCGAATACTAATATTTTTCTAAAATGCATTATTTAATAGCTGAACTGCGATAAAATACACTATTTTTGTACTTACGAGTTTGAAAAATAGCGAATTTTGCCAGAACTCATATTTGTGGCCACCACGTAAATGTCAGTGTTTTCAATATTTAACACAGCTACAACGCCAAATCTATTACTTTTCGAGCGACAGGAGGTCGCACTAGACACTATTCACAATTTTTCCCGTAAAAGTCGTTATAAAATGCGTATTTTCTTTAAAATATAAAATTTTATATAAACACAAAACAACAACAGACGATTGACGGATAATGCAAGAAAGACAATGTCAAATTACCATAATGCAAACTCGTTGTTTTTTTTTTCTCAACTAAGGCGAAAGGTTTATTCAATATAAACCTTAAGGTTCTATTTCAGAAGGTCAAATAGAGGTCATCGAAGGCAAAATATTTTATTAAAATTTCTTAATTAAACTTAAAATAATCACCAATCTAATACGTAGATATTGTAGATAAAGTGTAAAGCTCGAAACGGTTTTGAGATTTTAGTTGAAAATGACCTTGTTAGCATACCGAATTGTATTTACTTAAGTAAACTTTCCAAAATTGCACTAGACGGTCATATCAATAACATAATGCGCCGCTGTTTTCGATACTTGCCAGTTCAGCCTAGTATCACTACCTGTGTCCACCGCGAGTTAGTACAAAGTCTTCCTTCCTGCGCAGCTTACATCAGCCCCGTGCGCCGGTCGCTCACGTGAGCTGCGGTGGTCATCTCATCATTTAGGCTGTGGTGTGACTTTGTACTTAGAATGTACCATTCTATTCTATTCTAATACTCGTCAACTTGCGCACACTACGCGTAGAGCCCGCGTAAGTTTGAACCCTTCAATGAATTAGCCTCTGGGGAATAAACTAATAAAACAATAAAAAAATGTTTTACAGGTATCTTCAAAGAACATTAAAATCGCTGCAAACAAGTTAAGAGAGTAATAGAAGAACCAAATAACCGTATGTCATCCCGAGCCAGTCTCTGTCGAAGATTTTGAATTTTCAAGAAGTTCTTATGACTAGGAAAAACATTGCAGTTGGGAAAGAGACTGGAATGATCAGAACAATGCAATGCGCTGGGCAACATTTGGGTAGTTGCGTCATGTGCTGAAATCATCCTTGCCTCAATTCCACAAGACTCGATTCGATCAGTGCGTCTTACCAGTCATGACGTCATGGCCAACGAGGCTGAAACTTAGAAAGCTATCCCACCAGCTAGATGTCAGTCAGAAAGTTGTGCAAAGCTCGATACTGGGGTCTCGTTTATGGATACAATGAATACAATAAAATTACTTATTCATAACAGAAGTTACAAGTCAAATGAGGTAAATACAAAATGGATCTTACCGAAATGCGAATGTCGCAGTACGATGGCAGAATTAGGTTGTTGGCCAAAATCTATTTTTGGCCAAAAGTTTGTATATGGCAAAATCGTAGACTTCCTTTGGCCTTCGTTACTAGGTAGAGTTTGTTAAGGTGCACGCATACGTAGCGATATCGTTTCATATCACAACACTGCCATATTATATCGATGGTAGTTCTCAGACGAGACGACGATATCATACTTACAATTGGTGGAATTATTGGATTATTAATTATGGAATTTATTTATGATTCCACTTTCATATGTTTTATTATTATAGCCAAAATTATCTTCGAAAAGGAATAAAAAAGGCGACTGAGGTGTCAATCCGGCATATATATGTCGCAGTACGATGGCAGAATCTGTTTTATGGCCAAAAAACTAGGTAAAGACGGCATATAGCAAAAACGTAGACATCCTATGTCCATCGTCTAAGCTGATCTAGGTTTTGGCCAACAATAAATTTTGGCCAAAACCTAGATTCGTTTAGTATTATGGCTTTTTGCATTTCAAGGGCTACTTTGTCTTCAGTGGTACCAAGTTGCCGAACGACCCGATGGACCCTGGTATCAAAGTTTTGCCAAAACCTAGATTAGCTTAGGACGATGGCCGAAGAAAGTCTACGATTTTGCTCTATGCCGGCTTTTGGCCAAAACCTGTTTCTACCATCGTACTGCGACATATAGACCGATATCGTGCGCTATAGCTATGTATGTAGCCACCTTTAGATATATGGTTGGCAAAGACATATGGTTGGACATGTATGCTGGTATAAATAAAGGTGCCCGCATAGATAGCGATATTGTTGCATATAACGATACCGTTCGATATATCCCTCCCCACATATCGCTTACCTTCACAGGCGAGTTTCGTAGTCAACGTTTAAATATCAGGTTTTCATCATAGTAAATTTTGATTGTTTGCAGCTGTACCAACCTCAAATTTAAAATATTTTATCTACACTTCATACATAATTTTCCTGTTACAAATTCGAAAGAATCATATAAGCAACTGCTTTACAGCAGCTTTGCTTTTTTAAAGAAATAAAACTATCAAGACACGCGGCAGCGTGTCAATGATTCAAGCAAAGAACTGGCGGACCGGGCCGTGTGTATATTTACACGAACCATTTAGAGCCACTTTTTACCCCTCATAACTCTAAATCTATTGAAGATAAGCACACCAAATTTAGTAAACGTGTTCAGACCTCCGAGATGACTTAGAATACCAAATTTCATAAACATAGGTTGAACGGTTATGAAAATATTGACGATCAAAAATCGGCATTTTATCATTCACTGACATACCTATAGATCAAAACCTAACCCACTTCTAGACAAAGTCCGAGTCGCACAAAGTCCGATTCGCAGAATGTCCGAGTCGCACAAAGTCCAATTCGCAGAATGTCCAGAAATAAACATAGGAAAGGAATGTACCTAATAAAAGCCTAAGGTACAGCCAAGGTCTAGACAAGATCTACTGAATGACAGCTGTCAAATTCAAACATGGTTTTTCTCAGTAAGCATGCAAGCTAGATTGCAAGTTTCTTGAAATAGACGAGATGATGATTTCGATTTCGAATGACAGCTGTCAAACGCAAAATTTGTTTTTCAAACTATGCATGCCAAACAACTAGTTTCTTGGAAAGTTGCTGGTCTTGAACAAATCTACATTTCAGGTGACAGCTGTCAAAATCTAAACGCGTTTTCTCCGAAACTATGCATGCCAGACAACTAGAGTCTTAGGGAAAGTTGTTGGTCTTGATCAATTCTGCATTTCAGGTGACAGCTGTCAAACTTTATACGTGTTTCTCGGAAACTATGCATGCTAGACTACTAGTATCTTTGAGAAAATTGTAGGCCTAGACAAGATCTATGAAATGACAGCTGTCAAACTTCAAAATGGTTTTCTAGGTTAACATGCAAGCTAGATTGCAAGTTTCGTGGAAAAAGTTGTAGGTCTTGAAAAGATCATCATTTCGAATGACAGCTGTCAAACTTTAAGCGTGTTTTTCTCGGAAACTATACATGCCAGACAATTAGTTTGTAAGAGTTGTTGGTCTTGACGAAATCTGCAGATCAGGTGAGATACAAAAACAAGTAAGTAGTAAATTGACAGCTGTCACGTGAAATGTACATTTGTAACAACTTTCCCTAAGAAACTAGTTGTCATGCATAGTTTCAGGAAAAACGCGTTTAGGGTTTGGCAGTCACCTGAAATGTAGATTTTTTCAAGACCAGCAACTTTCTCCAGAAACTAGTTGTCTGGCATGCATAGTTTCGAGAAAAACGAATTTTGAGTTTGACAGCTGTCATTCGAAATGATGATCTTTTCAAGACCTACAACTTTTTCCAGAATCTTGCAATCTAGCGCATGTTGACTAGGATTGCAATCCCGCGGGATCACCTTCAAAACGCGGATCCGCGGATCCCGCACATTGAAAACTAATAGCGAAAACATAACGTTCAGTTCTAAAAATATGTCCTATTTATCAAAACATTCTAAACTATTAGCGTAGAAGCTGCAAGAGCATTTTCTTCTCTCGTAAAAGAATTTTGAATTCTCGTAAAACCATTAATACTCTTTAATTTAGAGCATTCTTCTATAACTTATCAGTTATCTAGACGCTAGAGTGAAAGCACTCTGACACCAGGGTTCTTGTGTCGTTGAACGACTCAGTATCCCTCATGAAATTAAGAAGTTAAGTTAGTAAATTGAAAATTTGTTATTTGATAAGTCTTATGAAAGTTTTGATCTGAACTGAAGTGACTATTTTGCCCCTAATTTTAATTTTTAGTCAATACAATATTAGAATTCATTCATATTACTAAAACAATCTGGCTAAGGGTGTGTCAGATACGCTCACAAATAGAATATTGCAGTTTTAATTTTAAGTTTTTAGCGTTACAAAGTTAATTTTAACAGATAGAAAACCTTTTATATTTTCTTAAAACTTGATTGATATTTTTCAGTATCCGTTATATATATAATTGTCATGATAACTTTAGATTGAGACCTATATTATTTATTTTTATCAAATTTATAGCCTCTATGCTTTAGTACTTACAGCTGTAACAATTTATGACTCAAAACGCCCCTTTTAAAAGCAAATATCTTGAGATAGTAATATTTTCTCCGAAGTTTTAAATACTTATTCAACGATACCCTGCTCAATATTGCAGACAATAAAAACACTTCTTGCCTGTCACATGTATGAGAAAGGGTTTAACAAATTAATATTAGCAGTAGTAAGAATAAAGGGTAAAATTGAACACAGCTCTAAATACGAAATAAATGTAATTTGATAACACTTATCTCAATTTTTATTTAGTTATTTTAGCTCCACATGATAGGTATGTTAATTTTTATTGAATTAAAGTCGATTTTTGAAGAAAAATATGTATTTCAAATAAGATTTTTAATATGATTACAAAGATGCAGGATCCCAGGATCCGCTAGGATTGGCAATCCCGCAAATGAATCCCGCAGGATTGAATCAGGTGCGGGATTGCAATCCCTAATGTTGACCTAGAAAAACCATTTTGAAGTTTGACAGCTGTCATTTCATAGATCTTGTCTAGGCCTACAATTTTCTCAAAGATACTAGTAGTCTAGCATGCATAGTTTCCGAGAAAAACACGTATAAAGTTTGACAGCTGTCACCTGAAATGCAGAATTGTTCAAGACCAACAACTTTCCTAAGAATCTAGTTGTCTGGCATGCATAGTTTCAAGAAAAACGCGTTTAGAGTTTGACAGCTGTCACCTGAAATGTAGATTTGTTCAAGACCAGCAACTTTCTCCAAAAACTAGTTGTCTGGCATGCATAGTTTCGAGAAAAACAAATTTTGAGTTTGACAGCTGTCATTCGAAATCGAAATCATCATCTCGTCTATTTCTAAAACTTGCAATCTAGCTTGCATGCTTAGAGAAAAACCATGTTTGAATTTGGCAGCTGTCATTTAGTAGATCTTGTCTAGACCTTTGTACCTTAGGCATTTATTAGGTACACATTCCTTTCCTATGTTTATTTCGGACATTCTGCGAATCGGACTTTGTGCGACTCGGACATTCTGCGAATCGGACTTTGTGCGACTCGGACTTTGTGCGAATCGGACTTTGTGCGACTTAGGTGCGAAACGGACATCGGACATTATGCGTCAAGAGGTTAAAATTTCGCATACACCTAGATAACTATGTGAATACACAGGAAAAAATCAAACATTTATAATTTTTCAATTTTATCACAAAAAAACACGAATTTGTGATAACAGGGTGATTACAAACTTATATTTGTAGCTAAACTTCAAACTCCATATACAATGAATGGGATTTTATTTTCGCAGTGGCAAAGGTAAATTGGTCTTTAGTACCGACCGAGTAAGATTTGAATGGATATTTATTTTGATGAATGTAGATAATAACGTAGAGTAGAGCCATGAGCTACTCAGCAGGTTAGTTCTAGAGTGGATGTATATAGGGTGTTATAAGTTGATGTATACAGGGTGTTTAAAATATCATGGATGTACATATATACAAGGTGTTAAAAATGCATGTAGGGTGTTGAAAGTGGATGTGTACAGGGTGTTAGAGTGAATATATACAGGGTGTTAAAAGTATCATGGATGTATAAAGGGTGTTAAAAGTGGATGTATGCAGGGTGCCAAAGTGGAAGTGTACAGGGTGTTAAAAGTAACATGGATGTATACAGGTTGTTAAAGTATCATGGATGTATACAGGGTGTTAATAGTGGATGTATACAGTGTGTTAAAAGTGGCAATATACAGGGTGTAAAAAGTGGATTTATACAAGGTGTTAAAAGCCAAATTAAAGCGCAAGAGACTTCTATAATAGTGTAGTAGAGTACAATCGCCTGCGAACTCTTTACCCTGATTTAAAGTTTAACAATAAGCAGAAGCAAAAAATGTTAGTGATAATGAATGGGCAATGCGTTCAAGTGTGTCAAAGGTCCAAGAAAATTACTCAAAAAATAATGTGACACAGCGTAAACGCAGAAAAGTCAAATGTTTTAAAAGTCTTTGTATCGTCTTTAGTACTAACAAAAGTAATGATATCCCACAAAAACATAAATGTGAAAATTGGTAGCCAAGTTCAATGTTCTACCGAAAAAGTATTGATATGAACATGGTCGCCAAGTTCAGTAAACATTTCTGAAATTAATTTCTTTATAATGTCGCAACATTCTTTACTAAAATAAAACAAACACCTTAAAATCTAGAGCACCTCACAGTTTTGCCAGGCCTGGCACTCCGCGGCGTAGGTATAGATTTACAAGTACGTGCGGCGACACCCGCAGGGAGGTTAATCAGTGGGTTGCCGCACGCTCGTGCACCCCGTTGCCGCTCTTAATTCTTTCTTTGTACTAAATTTACGTAAATTACGCGAAAATGAGAATAAGAAAATACTGCATTGCTTATAATTTCTTGAATAATTCTAGTGATAAAAGCCTCAAGTTCCACAGTTACCGCGTGACATCGAAAGGTAAGAAAATAGGTACCTACATAGATTCTAGCTATGTAATAAAATTATTATTTATTATCTACGTACCTACTTGCTGGTGTTACCTACGTGTTGGTGATGAACCCTGATGTCAGAGTTTTGAACCTATCTGCCTTCCTCCTTTAAAATTCAGTGACATCACTGAGCGCGCTGACTGTGACCTTCAGGACGCGCCAGCGCTAGAAGAACTTTCGCGCGCAGCCATTCGGCTCATTTTTGCTTGCGCGCGCGATGGTAGGCTAATATAAAAGTAGGTATCCAAAGCCGGCGCGAAATTGTACTTTATTATCGCGCGTAAAGATTTATATTTGTTGAATCGCTATGGCGGAGTGCGTCTTCTGTACCTGTACTATTATGTAGCTGGTTTTTAATACGACTTCAAATATTGATTAGAGTAGATAATAAACAAGATATTAAACAATTAGGAAATTGTGAAAACTAGCCCAGTCAAACTGTGAGGTGCTCTAGATTTTAAGGTGTTTGTTTTATTTTAGTAAAGAATAAGCGACCTTATAAATTAATTTCAGGAATGTTTACTGAACTTGGCGACCATGTTCATATCAATACTTTTTCGGTAGAACGTTGATCTTGGCTACCAATTTTCACATTTATGTTTTGGTGGGATATTTCATTACGCAGTACCTTTTGGGATATCAAAACGCTTTTTATATTTCCTGTGCCAGCAATATGACGAGGAAATAAAGAAAGAATGACACCCGGTTTAGATTAGAATTAAAACTAATTTGTTAGTAATTTTGTGCTTAAAATCATTCACAGAAATAATAATTTACCTAAAAAATTGGCGGGATATATCGAGCAGGTAGATATTGTGATATGTGACGATATCGCTTCGTATATGGCACCTTTAGACATGTCTGATGGTGGTCTGATGTGACCAACTTTGATTACCAAAGAGTTTATCAATAAAATCCACAGATAAAATCACTATACTTAATGTCATTCAAATTGAAGGTTAACAAAAACAAACCAAATTTATAATTCAAAACAATTCAATTATAAAATAAAATAACAGTTCACGTAAGTTTACTCATAGTTATAGGTAAGATAAATACATTTAAATGGATATTCTGTTACTCTAAGCTAGTTCCTAAGTTAGTTTGTATCATGCGACCTCCGAACTAAAATCTGAAGCCGCAACATGACCAGAACAGAATACCATGATCATGATCAAAGCCTTGAATTCATTTCTAAATAACGTTTTACGACACCTAAGAGTAGAAATGGGGTGATGCTATTCTTAGCTGGCATAACACGACAGGAAAAATATGAAACCGGTAAATCTCTGTCTCTCTTTGTGTAGGAAACCATGTCGTCAAACGAGCCGATAAACCCTGGTGTCAGAGTTTTACAATAGCCTACTACAAGTAGCACTTTAACAAGCACCAATCAGTCATAGGTATTACTGAGAGTCCTCTGTGCAGAGCCTGCATGAAAGAAAGAAGAAACAGCTGCCCGTGGTACTACACTGCAAGAGGTGGCAACATACCAGGCAAAGCTCGGAAGTCCGAGGTCAATTCCTGGGGCACTCAGTGATTTGGTAGGGTTGCTGAGCTTCCTCGGGGAAAGGAAGAAGGGTAGGGAGCCCCATTCTTCACGCAAAATAGGCGCACGCATGTAGACGTCGAAGCGGAAAACAGCCCGTTTAACCATTACCATTACATATATAAGTGAAGTGCTTAAACAGTTTTTTCGTGTGGGACACTGAGTCGTTCAACGACCCGTTAAAAGTTATGATACAAGAGCGTTCTTTGCGAATACACATGTGATGTTGTATTGATATGGAACCCCAGCAGCCCCAATTCTGCCTTGAATTCATCCCTTTATCTTATCGCCTTACGACGCCATTCTAAATCCAGCAGAAAATAATAATCAAAACTCCCAAATATTTATATTGCCTATGTTCTAACACTCTTATAAAAGTAACAGAGCGTCATACCATGAATGATATAACTGTAATTTTTTAATACTCAATAGTTTTAAAATTTCGTGTATGTTTCAGCGCAAGATCAAACATATATTGTTATAAATAAGTATGTATGCTGGTTCATTGATGGATGAATAACAGTTGCAAACAAAAATTATGATGATGATGATCTCTCCGGCCAGTTTCGGCCATGGCGACTACTTCTACTCCTGATCGAGCCGGCGCTGATGCTCCGTAGGTGGCTATTGTAACCGATTTTGACAGTAAACTCCCGTGCACAGTGTGTGCCATTGATATAATTGAAGTTAATGGCAGCGGGAGGACGGGCCTTCAATTCATCGCGTTTATCGTCAAGGTCTGCTTTACGCTGCTCCTCAAAGTCACGGATTCGCCTCATTACAAGACCGCGCCATTCTGGCCGTTGTGCTGCCAAACCTCAAATTGAGAGGGCTTGAAGTTGTTAAGAAAATGTTACAAATTGTTATCTGCCTAACCAATTAATAATATTAAGTAAATGGTGTTTATAATTACAATTTGAATTTTTTTCAACAACAATCGAATACTGTTACATATTTCTGCAAAAATAAGCACAAGTAGGACCTTAAAGTTTCAGACATTCTAGAGTGATGGGTATGATGTGATGATTGTATCTCTAACAAGTAATAAAATAGTTACATTTTGTTATGTCATGTTATGATGATTTTACAGAGTGCACCCACGGGGATCTCTATCTTTAGTAATAGCTTTTACTGATAAAGAATATCGCGCGGCAATAGGCTAGCCATTGGCAAGCCGTTGGACTTTGCTAGCATAGCAAACAACATCGAATTTTCGGTCGCTTCCTATGTATTAGTTCCAATAGGTTGATGAGAAACGCCATCTATCGACATTCTGAAGAAGTAAAAGTTTAGTAGACATGTAATAAATACCTAATAGTTAATTATATTATCAATTTACCTAAACAACGAAAACAGATAATATTATTATCATTCTGAATGAGTAAAAATATAATAAAATTAATTACCATATTACTTTTACAAATTCAAGATTATTTGCGCAAACATCTACAATTTGATCTTGACCCTGGAAGTGCTTAGCATAGCTATTCGATGCAAGTATATATAGCAAGTGGTAATTTTTATACCTAATTTTAGTGCGTTGATAAACTATCATAACTACTTTTCAAGTGTACTTATTGTACCCACATTGTCTCAAATATCCTCAAGATTTATAACAATCCACAAAAATGTTATTGTTGTTTTTATTTTCGATATTTTTCAAAGTAATTCAATTACGACACCAACAAGGCGCCGATTGTTGAAACTGCTCTTTGTCGTAGTATTGTCGTACACACGTTGTCATAGCTCGATGAGCATAGACAAAGTGTCAAAATAATCGTAGAAAGGAACAAAAAATCTGATGACGTTACATGTTTTCTATAGAAATTACTTGTCAAACTCTATTTGACATCTCGTCAGGGCTTGGGACGTAAGCCCTGCGGAATGGATTTCCATACAAAACAAGCCGGCGGAGACTGGTCGTAATTAGCGTTTTAGATACCCAGGTCAATGGATATTACATCGGGTTAGCACGTAACTACTTGTAATAAGTACTGAACCTGAATTCTAATTTATAGGTAACAGAAACTTCGCTTTGTCTCATTACGTTGTGGAACATTAATTAAGGCTCAAATACAGAAACACTCGTATGGTTTTTGTTTCAAAGAAACCTTAGTTTTAGAAGACCCTACTCAATATAGAGAAGAGAATATTTTTTTGCTTGAAAACCTTTACATAGAATGAGTTTCAATATTTTTATTTTGTAAATATGTCAATCGGTCTAAAACGAACTTAATTGTGAGGTAAGGGCAAAGAGACGAAATAATAAGATGAAATATAACCTCAAAACCCTAAAAACCCTTAACTTCATCGACTTAAAAATAATTTGAAGGGTAGTAAAAAGCTCGCGTAGCAAATACTACGGCGTAGCAACTACTACAACATTGCGAGCATGGCATTAAAAACAGATTAATATTTTTGGCTTATGCCCAATATTGATTCTTTTAATGCGAAAACAAAACTTCTGTATCGATCGAAGTTTATCTGCGTTTTTAACATTTTTGCAGGGTTATACGGGGTGTAAGGTACGATATAACGAAAACTTTGCAGGCGTGCTCAGACCATGAAACTGAACAACTTTCCCCATGGAACGTATGGAGATAAACGAAAAAATTTTAATATAGAAGAAGTCAACTGATCGTGAATTTTGTATGGGATATCGGAAAAAATCTCGTTTCCCACTATTGGCTCCATGGTAAAAGTCATAAGTTTCATGGTCTGATCATGCCTGCAAAGTTTTCGGTACACCGTCCCTTACACCCTGTATACCGAAGCTCAGTTTCATAAATTTAGTATTTTTGATATTCAAGGCAAAAACTACTGAAATTCTTATTGCATTTCAAAATGCATATGAACGCGCTGAAAAGCGTATAAAACCCATTAGAGAAGTACGGCGGCTCGCGTAACTTACTCGGATAGTTACACGACGAGAGCTAATTAAATCCTTCACGAGCTTCAACTTCACTACAATGAAATGTAGCGACTGAAGTGCCGTAGCGAGTGACTGAAAGGAGCTATCTTCACAGATAAGACGTGCGACGCGAGACGAATACGAACCGTGAGATGAAATTTGTCTGCCGTCATCGATGTAACGCGCGTCTCACGTGTGTAGACGGTGTCCCTTCTGTTTCATAAATTTGATATGGAAACGGTTTCAAGCGTCGCTATGTCGCACGTCACACGTCTCCGTCACATGCCTTACGTCTCGCCTGTGGAGTTAGTGCCTTACGTCACACTTGTGGAGTTACCGCCAAAGTCTGTCAGCTTGTTCAAAGTTGAAATTGAGCTCGGAGCTCGTTACTCAACACACAACACATTGCCAAGACCTGCCAAACGTATGACTAATTTGTTTGGATTTGTCTGGAATTTAGAAGATTTAAGCTAATTGTGTTTATTTAATAGGTTTTGGCGGCACGTTTGGCGAAGAATTGCTTATCTACCTACGAGTATATCACCTCTCCTATACCTATTAGGTTTACCTAACGTAGACGTAGTTTACGACAAATCAATTTCGCCAGTGTCAAGTTGGTCTTCCAGTGTATTATTCTTTGTTTTGTTAATATTTTGTTTTCGCCCCAGTATCACAAAATAAGGAATATCGAGTAGATACTGCAATGAACTTTGACCTGACTTTGAATGTTTAACGGGTTGACAAAGCCGCAATTTTGTACGAATGAGATATGACAGCTTATGTGAAAAATCTTTGACGTCATACTCATACAATACGAAATTCTGATGATGATGATGTATTTAAAACGGTGACAAGTCATATCCAAATCATCCAAGATACGGGCATAGATATCTTCTTAGTAGATAAAATGTCAAGCACAAAAAACATGGCTTAGCGACGCAAAAACGCCACCGATATCCTAAAAACGTTTGCCAAGGAAACCGCAATCCTTTTTATGATATGACTTCAGAGCTCCAGAACAAGCTACGGTTATCTTTATCGGTATCTTATTCATATATTTTTTGTGTCTTTCCCACTTCAACTTTGTTCCATCTTATTCTGGGTGCGTAGAAAGACATATTTGACTAGATTGTAATCTCTGCCAGAGGCACCGCAAAAATACAAGAATACATATTCCAGCCTTTCATAAATCCATCTCACTACTAGGTAATTATAGAAAGAATATTTCGATATACTAATCATGTCGAACTTATTAACAATACCTATTTGTATTTGTTCAGTTTTTTTACGAAAAAGAAAAAATATAAAGATGTATATTCAAATAAAACAATGATTAGGTCAGAGAATGTCAAAGGAATGCAATTGTATTTTTTATTTCGAATAACCTTATTGTATAACCTTATTGTACAATCTGTTCTCTAAGAATTTTTAAAAAGTGGTAAAATATCCTTTAAATGAAAGGATAAACGTCGAGGGATAAAGTTTCTATAGAGCACTGGCCTCGGAACGGTAACCCTTATTAAATCTATTAGGTTGCCAAGGAAATTGCGCCTGAAGTTTTAAACTGTGAAACAAAATAATTTTATTTTGATATTGTTACCAAAGCCGGAAGATCGGGTATGTTTTACGTTTTGCTCGTCGTACACATGCGATTGCTACAAAGGTTTGAATAGAAATATGACTTTATACGTAGGATATTTTCAGATTCCAAATATATTCCTCTTTGATGTTTTCCCGTTCCGTATTGTTTCATGATCTTGATTAAAATCCGCCCGCAGGCAACGTGAACTTTGATAAAAATGCGATTCCAAAAAAAGGAAATAATTTTCCTCAAACGCTTTGTCGGCGTTCGTAAAAGAAAATTTTACAATAGAAAGAATACTACTATCATCATCATCATCTACCTGCCCTTATCCCAATTTATTTGATATCCGCAATATGTCTTCCTCTAACAAAAAGAATACTGCCTAAATGTAAGTATTACAAAAAAGTGTACCTACCTAGATATGCATATAAAATAAATTTCAAGTTTTTCATAAGACCGGAAAATACCCCAGTTAACTTCTAGGCCAAAATGGATCCAATTTAATTAAGATAGCCACTCGGGCAAAAGGGTTGTTCAAGAAGTTTAGGTTTCTGGGGGTAATTATATTATTTGCTTCAGTTTTCTCAATTGTTTTCTTATAGTCTTTTTTAACTAATCTAGTTCTTCATCATCATTGGCCTCATACGTCTGTGACAGACGATTTATTCAGTGTCTGAGGCAAGATTTTTCATGGCTGTATAAGCCGATACGAGAGCGGCATGACTTTCCGTTCGCTCTACAAACGAAGGTGGAATTGGAGACTGGCACATGCATGTTTAGATGTCGTTTGTGTTAAAAATGTTTGTGAATAGAAGTAAGGTTTTCGGGAGATTTTTCAATAAAACTCCATCTTGGAGATAGTATGTGTCTATTGGACGGTTATAGTGACATCACAAGAAGAAGTGTGACAGGGGTAGAGGGGTACAAAACACGTCATACTACAAACGCCTTAAGTTAAGATGATGGCAACCATATCGATATGAAAACTAGGCTGTTAAAAAGTATCTATAGATAGGCAGAGCAGAAACAGTTTGTTATAATATAAATAAACAAATAAATTATCACATTGAGTTACCCATTGTTCATCACATAGCCACTTTTTTGTGAATAAGATGGTGAACCTAGATATGTCAGTTCTCCTGTAACTGATATTATGTAACCAAAGCATAGTTGGCAAGACGCCTAGAAACCACTCAAAAGAATCGTAAGCAATCGCCATTAAATACAAAGTAAAGATATTGCGAGTGCTTATATCCCCGGGAGCGATGGCAGTCAATATAGAGCTCTTTAGGGATTTATCATACCTAGAGATTATGGAGCGGCTTCGGAGCGCAGCTGGTCTTATTTGTACCTATTACCTTAGAACATAGAACATACGCGACGAAATCTTTGCGAATCCGGCGCGGTTTCGCTACGAATTCGCTGCGGATCCGCGGCATGTTCGGTGCGCATTTGCCGCGCACTCGCTCGGCTCCGCAGCTGCTTTCAGTCCGCTAGTATGCTAAGGCCCTTAGGACTACTCATCGCTTAGCGAAGTGAGGGCAAACATTTGGCCTCGTAAGCGGTTGCAAATAGGCCACAGCCTTCAGCATTCACACGCCGCATTGGGAAGAAATTCCTTCAGATACACCTAGGCCATTCTATAAACCACATCTATAGGTAGGTTCTCTAACGTGGTATTCATTTCAAAGCAGCTTATCTTAAGTAGTCCCTCATTCCTACTTATACATGGGTGTCGAAAGGCAACTTACGAAATAATTGTCAGCAGAGTGCGATGAAAAACATTACACTGCGCTCGCCAACCAACGCAAAGCAAGCAACACAAAGCTTAGTAAGAATGCAAAAAGTTAATAGGGTGTCTTTCCCTATACACCAGTGGACTGTTGTGATAATCACGGGCACAAGCAACTCATATTCAACAATTCACGTCTTATTTCAGCAGACGTCAAGAATAATTTAGAACTTAACGAAGTTTAGTAAACATTCTAGAAACTCATCCAACAGTGATTAACAACAACGAACGATCCCATTTGCTGAGTTAAATGAATCTACGTCATCCACGCTTAAGAGCCCAGTAGTTATAGTAACTCTGTTATAACTTGGTCTAAGTGAAGCGCACAAGACGGATTATATTATGGTTCGTGATATCCACATACACATGAAATATGGCATCCGGTGATAGCCACATGGACAGCCACTGATTAGGATATCGCATCGTATCGAAACGGAAGATATGGTTCCGTGCTTTGGAGGGCACGATAAGATGTCGGTTCCGGTTACAGTCATTCATTTCATTACACGACCATGTCAGAGGCCTGCTGCTTGTAATTGGCAGATGAAAAACTCTGTCAGGGTTGTTGGACGCACAAGGAAGACGAGGATATCATAAAAGGAAGAAGTCAATGAAACGGGTCCAACACAACCCCGGAAAGTCAGACGGTGGGAGTAGAGCTCCGTAGTACAGCAATTCTGTTATAACTTGGTTTAAGTTGCAATGAAGCTGCACAGCTGGCAGCTGCGCATTGGCTACAGACCCATCGTACTGTGATTACCGGCAGTCAGGATCTAAAGTTTCCCAAAAGTTGCCACAGGAAGCTGAAGCTCGATTAGCAATCACTTGCTATTTTATTTCACTGAGGAGAAATGTTATTTTCGACTTTACTTCGCTTTTTATGTAAGGCCAGTCCAGCGGTTTTACATGCTGTTTACTGTTTTTCCGTGGGAATAAGACATTTTCCGTGGTAAAAAGTAGCCTTTGTTGTTGGGATGTTGTAGTTTTCTGATGGTAAAAAAACTTCGATTCTGTAGTTATGGAGTTTATCGATTAAATACAAACAAAAAACAATGATCTCTTTATTATATTAGGCATAAATAAAATTAAACTTATGTAGGTACGCAGCACAAAAGAGATAAATAGGTATAAATGATTGAGTGAAATATTTTATGTAATCGGTATTCAGCTCGGCGCCGCAGCGCAGCGCGAGTGGAATCTCTGTTATAGGATGAAATGCCGCGAAATCCATCGACAAGGACAGTATTGCATACTGATATCATTGTGGCTCGGTTTTAGCTTTTTAATGTGAGCAATAGTACTCTATCGGTATAATAATAATCATCAAGGCTAGGAAGATAAATAGGTACTTAGCTAACTCCGCTGGCTCTGCGAACCACCAAAATAGATGTTGACCTCTGAAACGTGCTTTCACCACTGATCCCTATGTCATAAGCGAACTCCTGCCAATTGTTGACTTGGAGATTGCGCAAGTCAGTATCCACCACATCTCTCCAGCGGTACCTGGGACGCCCCACAGGATGCCGTTCTACAAAAAAGAACATACAAATAAAATACAAAGGTACATTTTAAAAGATATTTGAAAATATACTTCAAGTAATATTTTAAGATCGTCAGTAGGTATGTCAATTTGGTAGTATGGTGGCTACGATAAAAGGAGTTGCGTGAAGTTGCATTGAATGCACGTACGACGCCGAACAAGAGTGCGGCTGTCATATAAAATCTGTTACTAATTCTGTCATATTTACTGTTGCAAATATCGTGTCGTCGTCTACCTAAAAATAAATAAATCAGTAGGTAGCTGTCTATCGCATTAGTAGATAGTTATTTACCTACGTTGCTTGCGATAGTAAAATAGATAGCGGTGTCAGATAGGTACGATTCAGCCGTAAAGTTTAGGATTTATGGCACTCGCACTAAAAAACTAGCAAAACAAAATAACAACCCATAGGACCTATTATTTTTTGCTAGTTTTTCATTGTAACATCCATGAGTCGGAACATGAGTCGAAATATGAAATATTAGTTTATGCAACAGTCTTATAATGGGAGGCCTTAGAATGTGAGTGTTTGACACGAGCTTATAAGCCTTCATTACAAACTAGGTATACCGGTGAGTAGGGACGCCCCATCACGATTTAATTATGTCAAATACGCATCAAAGCGATTTAATTATGTTAAATCTCCTGCTCAATAACGTACGAATTCCTAGAAATGGGCCCAATTTTACCATATTCCTGCAACATATCAACCGATAAATAAAAGAGTAGAGCTATTCTCTGTAGTCAAAGGCTTCTCTTCCATTTTCAAAGCTTAGTAGGTAATGTAAGAGACTTCTGAAATACTTTATTCATGTTTCAAGCCGAAGGTGATGCAGAGATCGGCAAATTGTATTCATCGAAAGAGCGACGTGCGAGCCCGACAACGCCACACAGACTGTACTACACTAGACGCTTGAGCCTTACCACAAAAAAGTTAGACAAGAACGCGTGTTTCAAATTAAACTTCGTATAAAAAAACGCCAGACACGCGTTCAACGCGTATCTATCTTGTGTGGTAAGTAAGGCGCTTTATGTGTCAAATTCTTCAAGGAAAAAAACTATGGCACTTCTACTGTCTTGCCCCTCGCCTCGTGCTCTACTACCTGCACACGCGAGGACTTGTACAAAGCAACGAACAACGCTGTGAGTGTGGCTGAGTACTGGTACAAATATATTTAAAGCGCTTGAATCGATTCGCTAAGAAATAAAAGAAAAATATGTACGGGTACGGTAATGTGTGCATGCAAATTTGTCCAGTGACAATGCGCGCCAATCCGCGCGATCTTGAAATAGTTTTAATCTTAGATTTTGCTAAAAAGCCTTCTCTGTGCCGTCTAATAGGCTGTTTGGTCGTGACAGCCGGCATCGAACTTCGGTTCAAGTAGCGCCACTTTATTTAGAAAGGATAAAGGAATAAGCACTTCATTCCAGAATCCAGATCAAACCATTAGTTACAAGACGAGACTAAAAGAAGCTTTACTGTCTAGCATTTGAACTACGTTGTAATATTCATAGAGTTCGCCTAAAAAGCTAGAACGGAACGGAATATTAGGTTGTAGACTCTACATATAGCTTGCTTATAATAATAATAATAATAATATAATCTTTATTTCAGACAACATTAGGTCCATAGGCGGTTAGAAACAAAAAACTTACAACTACATATTAGTAAAAAGCTAAAACTAAATCTAAAAAACTACGACCGCAGTTAGGCACCCGATGGTGGGCCACTCACACGACTGCATGCAGCCGTATCCAGCGGTCCAACATCGGCGAGTCCCAGCGGTCCGCCAGCACTCTCAGGATGCTGTTTTGGCTACCACGCGCGCTAAAATCGAGGCACAGCGTTTGCGCATAACAGCCGCAAAACCATCAACAGGCCTCCGCGAACATGGCGGAGGCGCTGCACAAGTAACCTTCATCAGCACCCTGAAAGCGTTGTTGTATTGTACGCGCAGGTCACTGTATGCCCGCTGCGTATAGTTAACCCACAAACTACACGTGTAGAAGGATTGGCAGAACGCTCTAAATAGGGTAATTTTAACCGCCTTACTACATCGAGCAAATCTGCGGGCCAACATGTTGCAGCGAACAGACAGTGCCCTGCGCTCCCTCTCAATATCAACAGAGTCTTTCAGGTCCTCTGTGACCCAGTGGCCCAAATACTTGAAACGCTCAACCTGTTTTAATTGAGTACCACAGAGCATAAACTTTGGTACGGTTGTGTATCTCTTATTATCAGGTTTAAATACCATGAATTCGCTTTTCAAGACGTTGTATTTGAGCCCCTGCGCCACCGCATAGGATTCACATATAGCAAGCAGCCTCTTCATTGCACCGATCGATGGGCTTAGCAGCACCATATCGTCCGCGTAACTAATGTTATTTACACAGACACCGTCTATATGGCAGCCGATACCAGTGCTGCTAAGGTTATAATAAGGTTCTATTAAATTCACTGCAAATATTTTCTGGGTATGTTCTACTCGTGAAACTGAACAACTTTTCTTAGTAAAATTTTTCCGAAATATGAAAAAAAAATATTGGACCTCCCATACAAACTGACTCATGTTTTGGACATTTTTGTATGGGAGGTCCAAATTTTTTTAGTGAATTTTATAGAACCTTGTATACCTGTGTATAATATTATTATTTTTCGGAATGGTATGAAAATAAATAGTAGGTAAGTACACCTTTTATTGCCGTGTGGTGCCGGCAGAGTAGAATAGCACCACCCCCTCTCTTCCCGTGGGGGTCGTAAGAGGCGACCGAGGGTTAACCCGACCCAAACAGCCAGGGCCAACCGTATGGTGGCGGTTAATCCATCACAAAAGTATTCCCAAGGGGGCGGTTGACGTCTGATAGGCGGCCGGTCGTAAAATTCTGCCAAATCCTTTTGCAACATGATTTTGTGTTCAACGAAACGTGTTGCGCCGACACCAAGTAACTGGGATAAGGGCAGGAAGATGATGATGAGCAGGTAAGTAGAAGGAAAAAACAGAAACGGAAGACGGAAATCGAAATCTTTGGAGGTAGCAAGATGTAACGTAAGTTAAGTACCTACCTGCCCAACAAATACTTATCTGAGTTTCATACGTACAGCACAGTAGCGAAACATTATTTTATATCACCCACTACCACCAGCCGCAGCTTAAATGTTTTTCCATTTCACGATATATAGGTATCATTGTCATCAACAAAGTGCCTTTAATTAAATCATTAGCAAGTCGAACAAAATGAGTTCGATTTACCAATGATTTCATTAAAGGCACTTTGTTGCTATTCGTATTTGTGGATGCCGTAAAAGGAGAATGGGGCAGCAGCGATCCCTGTAAATGCATCTTGGCACGGACCTGCGCTCGCCAATCCGCCTGCAAAGCGTGGCGAGAATGCAAATAAACTGGTGGAGTCCTATTTCTGGCAATGAACTATATATATATAGAGATTTTAATTTAGTTTTTTGTATTTGTTACGTATTTATGTAGATAACAATATTAAAATCAAAAACCACCATCACCGTCACCATTATTAACATCGAAAAGTCAATTTCAGGTTTTCAGTGTAAGACATTAAACATGAGTAATCTAAAGTAGGTAAGGTCTAGATTTTAGACAATGGTTAGAATTTCAGAGAATACCCTCACGGGCGCTTTTGATACATATTGCTACGACGTCGTAGCAAGCTTTAGATCCGTAGCGGGATGCTACGGGGCTCTAGAACTTCCGTCAGAGTCTCACTCAGTCTAGATTGTTGTAGCTGTGTTGGCCTACATTTTCATTTGTATTGTAAACTACAAATTGCTGTCTACATGTTGCTACATGCTACATGTTATTATCACAAAAGTATCAAAATTATATTTTGAGTTTCCTTCACGACTGTAGGTACGAGTAAGAGAATTTAAATAATAATATATTTACGCTACAACAAAACTCTTCTGTCTTCTTTGTAAATTATTTTTGTCTCAGGACTTAAAATTGTACGGAGGTATCTAAGTAGTTTATTTCAACAAGGACGATGGATGAGGGGTTACTTTGAATTACAGAACGTTTTTTGAGGAATGGATGAACAAGAAAGGTCGCCGGTTGCAGATTAAAAGTAATTAAGGCTTTGGGCGTGAAACACACACAACGCCCGTTTGCGCGTCATTTATACTCCATACTAAATTCCATAACACAAATTGGGAGAACGGCGCGCGGGGCGCTTATACAGATGGCTCACTCAGAATTAAAGACAATTTTGACGCTTACTGACTTTAACAGGAGATAACCGAAGGGGAAATCAAAGTAACTAAGTAATTGGTTGCCACGAACGTCATTATTCTTGGATTCAAATTGGGTCAGAATCATATGACGTTTTTGTATCAGATTTTACTGGTTTTGATATTCATATACTTTGAGATTGTTGACAGTAGCAACCCTGGCTATGTAACAAATGATAATCGCAAAAGTCATTAATAGGGTCAAGTTAACCTTCTGTAAACTCTCTATTTTTTGTGTCTATGTGGTCTATACCTACCTTCATACGACAACGGTTTGTGTCAAATGGCATCGCACAACGCAGCGTCGACGGCTGCGTCTGTCAAACCGTTTGACATAAACCGTACTCGTATGAAAATAAGGTGGAAAATCGAACAAACGACGCACAAACGGACGTTACCGTGTGTTTCTCGACTGAAGTAATTAATCTTTGTAATGGGTTTTATGATGCTCATCAAATTTGTGGGTGAAAGCAGCTCGCTAAAATGATGAATTACTTTTCTGAAACTGACCGCTGAAGTACCGGTCCAGTACTCACTTTAGATTCAATTTTTAGGCAGTTCATATAGAAAACTGTAGAAAACTGTGTACTAACTCAAGAAATATTTAATTAAATCATGCAAACACTTATCACGCCAGTATCCCTTCTGCGGTAGGCAGAGCGAAAACGGAGTCATTCAGAAGACTGTAAGTGCCGGCATGCGAGTACTTCAACTAAACTTGAACTTGCCTCGCAGATTCGCATTCATAGTCCATCTGGACTATACATATCCTAAAAGGTATGGACACTTCCATAGGTAGGTATGGACACTTCCATACCTGATGATCCGAAATGAAGGTGAAACAACCAGGACCTTTCGCCATCGGTGATTCGGCACTCATCGCTTCAGCTTAAATGCTGACTAAGTGTAAACTTGAATGTTTGAAGGCCATCATTTACACAAGTCTGGGTAACAAGGACTGTGTAGGTGAGAAGTGTCTGATTGAATCCACCCGGTTTCGATTCCACTACCCGTTCCAGCTCCATATAGTTTTTCCTAAAAATAAAGTAGAGTCGGAACGGGTGGAATCAAAACTAAGCCGTGGTCTATACCGCTAGTCTTATTTTAATTGCTTAATCATAATCATAACCTCTCTATAATTTATACTTGTTTTGTCGGCGCTTGGTGGAACTCCGTTGTTTGGATGGTTAATTGTATCGAAACAAAAAACACCTTGTACTACCTAGTTCCTCAATTTTATTTTTATGACGCAACCGATTTCGCTTAAATAAGCATCTTCAGGGGTACGTTGGTAGGTACACTTATCACTTATCAAGTAGCGAACTACATATTATATTAAGAAGAATTAAAAAACAGTTGGGAAATAATTTTCTACCGTTACACAATATTTTGATAAAGATAACATTTCATTATTGCACTCTATAGGTAAGTAATTTCCCAATTGTTTTTAATTCTTCTTAATTTATTGTGTTGTTCGCTACTTCATGTGTGTACGTACTACCTACGTATTCCTAAAGAAAATTATTTAAGCAAAACGGTTGGGGGTCATAAAAATGAAATTGTGGAACTAGTACAAGGTGTTTCGTTTGTCTACAATTAATCATATAAATAACCTTTCTACATTACCGTAGTCGGGTAGAAACACTTGCCCGCTCTTAATCTTGGTTAGAGATGAAAGTAGTTCGCAATCCTCTCAGCGAGTAGCACTGCAGTTTCTGCATCCTCTTCAAAACTTTATAGCAATGGGACGCGACGCAACTTGTAGCAATTTATTCTGGTGTAAGGCAAATTGAATTTTTAGAATAGAACCGACTAAGTTTATTTTAAACGGTAGGTAGAAAACCCAGAAAACATTTATTTTGAAGATAGATCAATTAGAACAACTAGACAGGTACTAAGTAAATGAAATGTAAAGAAAACTCCCCTACAACAATCTCCAAAATAACTTCATTTGTAGACAAATCTTTTAACCCCTTGAGTGTTTCTTGTACACACTGGTGCTCAAGAAATTTGAGAGCCCCGCGTGTCGCGCACATCACACGGGTGCACGCAGGGCTCTCAAATTTCTTGAGCACCCGTGTGCACAAGAAACACTCAACGGGTTGTTTTTTACTTTTACGCAGTAGGTAAATTCGACCGTGCTTAAAAATGGAGTAGCTACTTACTTACCTACACGAGCAAAATAATACCTGCGTCAGCTTCGTATCCGCTTGTTGAACTTGCATAATTGAATTACTCCGCTAAAAGGCTCTGCTGACGAAATATTTCCAACTCAATTTGACTCTTATGCTGCACAATATACAGGGTGTTAATTTAAGTGCGTGCCATAGCTTCAGGGTAGATTAAGTATCGATAAGGAATGCCGCAAAAATATTTAAGAAAATCCTAGTGAAAAAAAAATATTTTTTTACTTACCTAGTCAAAGTTTTACTCGTCTAGGTATGAGTAAAACAGCCAAGATTAGTTCAAACTTAATGTTGATTAGTCGAAAGTGCTTGTATTGGCGCTCTCTAAACGACGAAAGTGAAAAAAGTTTACTTAATAAAAAAATTTTGGCTAGGTAAGTAAAAAAAATATTTTTATCACCTGGATTTTTTTTACGGCATCCTTTAGGTATCGATACTAATCCTACCCTGAAGCTATGGCACGCATTTAAATCAACGCCCTGTATCTGTATCCACCAAGGTACATGGTACATTGTTTGACATACCTACATACATACAATATGAGCTATTTTTGTTTCGATCAATAATAGAAAAAGAAGTCTTCCACTTCTTCTGCCGTAATGTACAGGATGTAAAAAAATCAACTGCAAATATTTTAAGGGGTGAATCAGCCCATGAAACTGAACAAATTTCCCTTAGGAACATAAGTCGAAATATGGAAAAAAAATTGGACCTTTCATACAAAATGTACCAGCGGGCCGAGTCAATTTGTATGGGAGGTCCAAATTTTTTTTCATCTTTCGACCTATGTTCCATGGGGAAAATTGTTTAGTTTCATGGGCTGGTTCACCCCATAAAATATTTGCAGTTGATTATTTTACACCTTATATATGGTACCGAGTAGACGAGCGAACCAATGAACCGTCAAGAAGGCTTCTGACATGATTGTGTAACGAATGTCGACTAAGGTATCTACTTGACAGCATCCATACGGGACCGACGGCTTAACGTGCCCTCCGAAGCTCAGCCTCATATTTTTCACTCAAACCCAGAAAAACTATTATCTACTTAAATAAGTTGCCGTGTGATATCGGCTTAGGATACCATCAGCCCATCTTTCCAGTGATGTGTAAGTACTTATTGCAATTCTAGGTGACAGGCTGACAACTTGTCACTATGGTGATACTCTTCTAAATGACTCTCAAAATTTTGTCAGACGTGGTGTGAATGCCTGTTTATTACAGCCGTTTGCGCTCTGCCTACCCTGCAAGGGATAAACGGCTGATATAGTATGTATGTGAACAGTAAGGGAAATAAGGAATTTCTGGAAGGGTCAGTTCTTGAACTTGGGACCCACAAATAGGCACATTATTGGAAGTTCTGTGAGTAATGAGCCCAGCCGGCGCGGCGTGGCAGGCATGTGTTGGATCTCACGCGGCTGTCGTTCTCCCGTTGACGAGAGTCCGAGCCCCGGGCTATCTTTTATTCACTGCCTACCCTGCAAGGGATAAAGGGATGATATATGTATGTATGTATGTGAATAGTAGGGAAATAAGGATTTTTGGCTAGGGTCAGTTCTTGAATTAGGGACCCACAAATAGGCACATTATTGGAAGTTCGGTGAGTAATGAGCCCAGCCGGCGCGGCAGGCATGTGTTGGATCTCACGCGGGCTGTCATTCTCCCGTTGACGAGGGTCCGAGCCCCGGGCTATCTTTTATTCACTAGGGAGAAAACACCTCCAAGGTAAGACGGACGAGGTAGATTACAAACCTGCTAATAATATTAAAGCACGATGTTGTTCTGGATCAACTGTCTACCATAAACAGGTGTACCATTCGATTGTAAGGTTTTCGAAAATATCATAATTTCACTTATGTAAGCATTGCAATCCGGTCCATCCGTGTATTACTCATTGACTTCGTTTATTTTTCCTCATTTAGCCGTTTCGTCCGCCCAAGGACAGCTGAAACGATTTCTATGATCTACTTATTGACCTGAAACTAGGTATGAAACTATGAAGATTGCATCATATTGAAACAAAATAGAAAATTCTGTGGAAATAAATTTAATAGAATCGATCCCTACATGAGTAATTTTTAGGCCATGTATTAGATGCACCTAGGCCTAGGCACAGATTACCTAATAGTTACTACGTGCCTAGGTAAAGGGATGGTTTCATTGGCAAAAACATTTACGATAATATACCTACCTATTTGTTTACTTAGGCTACTCGCCCACGTCCGATAATCGGTGTCCGTTTTTTTGTAGGAGAAAAATGGAACGTATTGATTGCAATGGTGTAACGCCCACATCCTACAAATAGTAGGTCAGAAATAAAATCGGTGAATCTCGACCGATCCGATTGTCGGCAAAAATTGGAACACTCTGAAATGTATGCGTAAACGCACACTACTCACCGACAGTCGGCCGCATGCACTTGCTAGGGAAGGGCATATCTCGAGAGTCGCATTTCTCATACACATCAATATGCAACATCAACATATTTCAAATTATTATTTTCTAGTAAAGACTCTTTTGCAAATTCAGATTAGTTTCATAATAAAATCTTTTCAGTATCAAAACTGTAAACTTGACAAGAAGACATGAATTAAAAAGAAGAAAGGATAGGTAAGTTGAAGTGGTTAAAAACAGTTACCCGACTTCGGTAGTTTCAAAATTGTATTTTGCAATGGAAATCCGCAAGTTGAATTACATACCAAAATACATATGTCACCGTAAAATTACAAACAACGCTGGATTATTTATAATCTATCTCGCTAAATTATAATATGTCGGAATATTGTAACCCATTCACACGTATAATTTTTCAGTAGATTACAATATAACGAACCAAAACCGTAAAACTGTGATACGATACGCAGCTCGCGTTCTGATTGGTCAAATTTGAAGTCAAGTCTCAGTCTCATGTTGCCAGCGACGCCATGTTTGTTTAACCGCTAATTGCCATCTCGTTGGTTCTCGAACGTAAACTAACAGTATTTTCTTCTGTTTTTATAACTCCGTGTTGAAAATTGCTCATATGAACTTATGAAATAAGAAAGTAATCTCATAAGCACTAGTTGCTTAGGTTCGATACTTGTTAGATACCCATCGATATGGCGATCAGCTGTCAAATAAACATGGCAGCGCGATGTACATGACATTCGACCAATCAGAACGCGAGTTGACATTTTTACCGTTTTACTTCATAATATTATAATCTTTCGAAAATTGATACGTTAAATGGTGATCCGTGTGTATGTCTTACAATATTTCGACAGATTGTAATTTAGCGGGAAATATGATAATCTAGCGGTGTTTGTAATTTCACGGTGACACATACATGCATACTTTCGAGGGACGGGATCTTCTTGGGGAAGTCGGGTAAAAGGAAGCGAGATGTAGTGTGTGTGGGCGATTTGAACAATGTCAAAAAAAAAATTATGTGAATTTTTGTTTGAAAACAAAAAAGTGGATGATTGGGGAAAAAGGGTTTTGAGGCAGTCATCGTGCAGCGGACCTGGTGAGTGCATCTCATATTTTTCAATTTTGCGCTAGAAATATTTTGTCGGTACATTATGCGCGTTATTTACCTATTTCATAGTGAAGATAAATGGGAAGCCTTAGATTATTTATAGGTGTCGCTGCCGCTCCACTAGATACCGTCGGCACACATTTCAATGAAGCAATAAAATATGTGTTAGGATTGACTCATCAGAGTTTCTCCTAAGTCAGTCATAGTGACGGCTCTTTACGAGTCATAGGAGCCGAACATTTTCATAAAAAGTAGACAAAATCCCCCATAAAATGCGGTGATATTGTGTAAAAATAATAGCACAAATAATTGTAAGAGCGATGAACTCTCATATCATTGTGTAATTTTGTAAAATCATCGGAAAATATTAGAAAACAAAAATTAATTTGGGTGTTGCCATGTACACCATTAACACCATAATCAAATACCCCATTGTTGTTATTTTTATTATGTGACTTTGTAAATATTTTTACGTGCCAATACAAACCTTTCTAAGGTTCAATGGCACCAAGAATTGAAAAAATATGTTAAATTTTTTAAATAAATAATCATAACAATACCTATCAGCAATTTTTGGCATGTAGTCCTGGGTTACAATAGTATCACTCCATGTATATGTACCCGTGGGTATCGTAAAAGGCAACTTAGGGATAAATCTAGAGACAGGTGCCTTGCACTGCACTCGTTAATCCGCCTACCAGCCAAGCGTGGTATATATGGCAAGTATTCCCTAAAAGGTGAAGAATCTTATGCAGTTATTATTATAATCATCATGTTATATTTGCTTGGTACATATTCCCTGCTGATCCTATATGCGTGACCGTTACACTGATATTATTCGCCTGAGTCGAGATGATAGTTGGTGGAAATAAAAAAAAAACACACAAAGATATGTTCCGATTATTTCGACGAGAGTGACTTTATCCCAATAAAAGCGGTAGGAAAAGACTGTAAGGGAGCTTTATTAGATTTTTTTCTAAATATGAACTTTTGGCCCTTTAATACAAAAATGACTAAAAATGTATCAGTTTGTAAGGGAGGTATTTTTTTTTTCTTATTTCGTGTGTTGATTAATATAATTGAGTTACTAATTATTTTCTTTGCGTAATTAATTAATTACCAGTAAAACATTAGCTCAACTTAACCCACAGAGCATACCTACCTACAATATTTTCACATTAACTCGGGAAAGTTAAGTATCTGCAATCAATTTTTTCGCGCATGCGATCTTTAAAAATTGTCATAGATAATCCTATCATTTTAAATATGCACTTGAAATTGTCAAAATTTATTCACTTCTAATCCGTGCTTCATACTAATTATGGCAGCCCGCAGTGCATGTAAATTAATTGGATTATATACACTTCAAAATAAAGTTGCTTCAGTTTTTGACGGCGTCTTTAGTAAGGGCTGTATCTAGTGGAGCGGCAGCGACACCTATAAATAATCTAAGTGGGAAGCGTTTTACGAAAACACGTAGTTTTGAGCTAGAGTTCTTTTGTAGATACATTATGTACGTTTTCATATAAATCAATTAGGAAAAAGATTATTAGAACAGTATTATTGGACAGAAGGCTAAATAGCATTTGATCAGATAGTAAAATAATTTCTTGTCATAAAAGTGGAGAAGCACAATATGAAGACATGAATTAAATTCCTTTAGTAATTTTTATTGAGTTCAGTTTATTTCTAAAAATATGAAATAGTTAATTTAGTTATACAAGGTAATTGGTCCCGATCCCGTTAAGGAGTGATAGTATATGTAATTTGCAATCGAAATCACCCCCATGTACATGGGGCAAAAGTGTACCCATTTCTAGATATTTAAGTTTTTTTTTTAAGGAATATTGGGTCCCACACACTAAAAAACTTAATAAAAAAGAAAGTACTAAATGTAAGATAACTTCTTTTCGTGTAGGACACCGGGTCGTTCAACGACACGAGGAACCCTGGTGTCAGAGTTTTGTAACTCTAGCGTCTAGATAACTGATAAGTTATAGAAAAATACTCTTAATCAAAGAATATTAATGGTTTTACGAGTATCACCCAGCCTGCGTCTCAAAGAACCACAAGTAAGAAATGCTCTCTCAGCTTCTATGCAAATAATTTAGAATGTTTTCATAGTTAGGACATATTCATAGGAAATGAACGTCGAGTTTCTTCGCCATTCAGAAGCAAAAGTTATTATATTTTTTGGCGTGGGTTTTCAATGTGCCGGATCCGCGGATCCGCCTTTTGAAGGTGGGGGTCCCGCAAGGCTAAAAATAGCGCGAGATCCCGCGGGATTGCGGATCCCGCATTGCGGGATTGCAATCCCTAGACGTGCTACTAACAACAGTCAAAAAGACGGACGTGTGCTTTGAGTCGGTCACAAAATCGGACATAAGAATCGGAGGAAAAATCTGAGCGATTATCGGTCCTACAAAAAGACTGACGTGGGCGAGCAGCCTTCTAGTGTGTTTTTCAGCCTTACTTTATTGTCTAACTACTAAAGTACCTACAATGACAAAAATAAAAGAAATTATAGCACCGGCGCTCGAATAGGCCATATTTGACAACTGTCAGACTCATATTAGAATACAGAAATTCAACAAAGAAATTTAGACCTTATGTCATAATAACATTGACGTGATTTTTACAGCTGTCATATATGGCTTATTCGAATACCGGTACTAAAAACATTCCTACCTATCAGTAATTAAATAACGATGAAAACGACAACAAAATCGTAACATTCATAGTTTGTCTAAATATTGTGAAAAACGATTCTTCATAATCATAACATAACCTGTACCAAACTAGTCGAGGTAAAATTAAAAAAAAAAATTACTGCAAGCAAAACCCTGGAACTACTCAGTAGGACAGGTGGAAACAAAGGTAATTAACCATGTTCGACACGCTCTTGGCAGGTTTTTTTTCATGTTTCGCTAAATGTGAAAAGTAAATGTCATTTAAAGGTTAATGATAAAAATTGTTAATGAATGTTAAAACCTCCCAAGTACGAGTAGGACTCGCTCACGAAGGGTTCCGTACCAAAACTTATAAGAATAGCTAAAAAATAACGTGTTTCTATGGGAGCCCCCTTTTATTAGGGTTTCGTAGTCTACTAGAAACCCTTATCATTTCGGCAAGTCTGTCTGTCTGTCTGTCTGTCTGCCGCGCTCTCATAACTTCGTCAGTTTTAGAGCTATCGACATCAAATTTGGTGTGAGGCTAGATCGTGTTGACCCAAATTTTGTTGGGAAATGTCGGGAAAAATGTTGGGAAAAAAATATTTTAAATGTTTTTTGGACCCCCTTCCCATACATGTGAAAGGGGACAAAAAAAATATTTTTCGTCTGTAATATTGAGTAGGGTATCGTTGAATAGGTCTTTTAAAACTAAGGGGAGGTTTTTTTGAAACAATTTCTTTAAAATGTTTCTGTCTCGAGATATTTGCTTTTAAAAGGGGCGTTTTTGAGCCATAATTTGTTCCAGCTGTAACTTCTAAAGTATGCATACTAAAAATTTGAAAAAAATATGGAATATAGTTCTTAATATTAAGTTACCATAAAAACTATAAGGAATACTGTACCACTTAAAATTAAGGAAATATTAAAGTTTTTCAATTTGCGGTTGGTAATCATACAGCTGCAAACAAACCAGCAACAAAATTATCTTTGTAACGCTGAAAGACCTGATATTTAAACGTTGACTACGAAACCCTATTTGTGAGCGTGTCTGACATGCTCTTGGCCGCTTTTTTATTTTTTGCATTTGTTGTTAACAAAAATACTATAAGTAGGTATCTCTGAAATTTTAATTTTGTACCATTACAATTTATGGTGACAGACGGAGAGAGGAACAGACAGCGAAATCCAAGTAATAAATAGGGTTCCCGTTTTTCCCCTTTGGTACGGAACCCTAATAATTCACGGATTTCAGACCACAATGAAAAGCAAATGACAAGTAATGTCATCTCAACTCAAGGCTGCAAGTGCAAATGCTATGCCAAAGATTTACTTATTACATTTAAAAAATTCACGCTTATAATAAATGTTTGATTCCGAAGCTGATCTTAGCGCAGTGGAAGCAAATTAAAGTTATCTTAAAATCTAAAACTAAATGGTCGATCAGCCTCGGAACAACATTTGACTACGATTCGTAGTGCTCTTTACTATAGCTAAATAAAATAAATTTAATGAGAGAATTTTGTTCCGGAAAGTTTCCGGACGAGAAATTCTTGTGTCGAATATCTACTTAAACAGGGCCAAGCAACTATTGCTTAACGAGCGAACGATGACGCCGTCGTTTACTTGTAAGTCTAGTTTTGACAGGAAAAATAGGTATCAGGTTTGAGAAGACTTTTGGATTGGGACTTAGTACTAGACTTACTGTGGGCACCAGCTCGCGTGGTACTCCGTCAACAAGTTTCACAAGCCAGAGTACTATTGTTCATAGTTCGACATCAAATAATGTTTAACACAAATAACAAATTTCTCCGCACACCACTGCTCGCGACAGCAACACGTTTTACTGTACAATACGCGAACCAAAGGACACTGGACGCGCGGGTGACTAAAGTAAGGTTATTTTTTCGACGGCCGCGTGGTTATCGAACCGACTGACAATCAAAGCGCCGGAACCAAATACTTGGTTCTCTTCCCCCGAACAGGGAAACCACACGAGAACACCGAAAGCACACTAATTTACCATTTATAATTACAATTCGCATCAACCAAGCGAGCGACGGCAGAGGACGAATGACGGACAGTGTTGCCAGCACCGCGCGCCCATTTTATAAAACTAAACATTCACCCGCCCCGGACCGACCCATCGGTCCGCTCTATGCATGGCAGGCGTGATAATGTAGCTACTGCTCGCTTAAGGACTGAATCCCCACCTGAACTTCTGCAACTCGAGGAGTGCCATCACTACCGAAACAGGTTGAGAATGCGCCCCGGCGCCAACGCAGTGGCGGTAGGTTGACATCCTTAACCAGAACGAGATCCCCAATGCAGGGGTTCAGTCCTGTCCGTCCACTTAAGGCGTTGCTGCAGAATGTGCAAGTACTCAAGCGACCAACGCTTCCAAACGTTTTGAGTCATTTGCTGCAACAACTGATAACGCGACAAACGATTGCTATTCACCTCCGTATAGGGATAGTCCGGCAAGGCGTTAAGTGGGCGGCCAATTAAGAAATGCCCTGGCGTCAGGGCCTCTAAATCATTTGGGTCTGAGCTGAGCGGACACAGGCCGCGTATTGAGTACAGCCTCAATTTTACAAACCCGGTCGCCAGCTCCTCGAAAGTCAAAATTGTTAACCCTACAACGCGCAACAAATGCGTCTTAGCGGACTTTACAACCGCTTCAAAATACCACCCCAGTGAGGCGCTGGTGGATCGAACACCAGTAATGCCCTGACGGGAGAGGTGCTGATGGCTTCTTCGTTCTCCCTTAAGAACGTTACAATTTCCTTCATACACCGATCAGCACCCTTAAAGTTGGTACCACAATCCGACCTGATCAGCGCTGGTCGCCCTCGTCGCGACGTAAATCTCTCCAGCGCTGCCAAAAGGCCTCCGTAGATAGGTCGGCCACGAGCTCAAGTGGACGGCCTTGGTGGCTAGGCACACGAACACGCACAAGTACGCCTTGATAGACTTTGCGTTCCGTAGGCGTGATGCCTACCATGAAAGGGCCTGCAAAATCCGTTCCCACACCTGCATCCAGGCCTCCGTCACCCGGTCCGGTGGAGATCTCCCATCTGTGGCTGCATTGTGGCTGCCTTCAAGCGGTAACAAGGCAAGCACCTAAACACAACGCTACGTACCGTTCGTCGTCCCGATAAGATCCAGAACTCGCGCTGTAGGATGGCCAATAGCGCATTACAGCCGCGTGCGAGTTTTCTCATGACGATCCCTGACTAAGAGCTCAACTAAGGGTCCCCTTTTGGAAGTAACAGTGGATGCCGAGCCGAAAGGGCAGGCTAGCGTTCCGAAGTCTGCCTCCAACCCTGAGCATACCTTGCTCATCCAGGAATGGGTTGAGGCGCACAATTCCTCCCTTCAGCTTTCCACGTCCATCCCTGAGCAGCCTGACCTCCTCTTCAAAATGTTCCGCCTGGACGACTCTAACCAATGAGCATAGAGCCGCATTCCGCTCCGCAGGCAGAGGACAGGTGTAAAGTTCCGTTCTGCTTGAGGCTTCCTGCAGTTGTTCACGAACCGCTTGATCCAACCTGTCACCCCAAGAAGTTTGTCGAGGGCTATACCGTTCCAGCAAGAAAGCTGGGTTAGGCTTCGGTACGAGTTGCCCCACGTTCACTCAAACCTCGATCAGGTGGCCCAAGCGGCGCCCTGCACTCGTTGAATGGCCATTCCTGCGGCGACTCAGTCAGCCATTGAGGTCCCCACCACAGTGGGTGACTCACCAAATCAGGTGCCCTGCACCCGCGCGAAGCGCAGTCCGCTGGGTTCCATTCTCCCGGTACGTGCCTCCACACTAACGGAGTTTCCGACCCCGTAATCTGTGACACCCGATTTGCCACGAAAACCTCAAGTGTATGTACCGACGTCTGCAACCAGCACAGAACTATCCGACTGTCAGTCCACGCGTACACCGTTTCATCAAAGTTGATGGTACCACGCAGATTGCAGGTTACATGATTTAGCAAGCGCGCTAGAAGAGCTGCCCCTGCCAATTCCAATTTGGGGATGGTCCATCTAGTTCTGACTGGTGCCACCTTACTTTTGGCCATAACCAGACGCACGTGCACAGTTCCCGTTGAACTTGCTGTCCGAAGGTATACAGCTGCCGCGTACCCTCGCTCGAGGCGTCACAAAACCCATGTAGGGTAGCCTTACATCCCACCGATGGGACTAACTTGCGGGGTATCGCGATGTGCACAATCCCTGGTAAGGTGGTCACAAACTTGAGCCAATCCTTCAACAACTCTCCGGAGAGTTGGTCGTCCCATCCTAAGTTGGCTAGCCACAACCTTTGTAAAAAGCACTTCGCCATGAACGTACCCGGGGCGATCCATCCGCTAGGATCGACCGTTCTAGCGATTGTCGACAGTACCGACCGCTTAGTCCAAGTTTTCTCCAAAAGGTCGGTCTCGATCTTGTACGTGAATACGTCATGCGTTGGCCTTTTTTGCACACCGAGGATGCCCAACGTGTTTGGATTGTCGGGTTCTCAAAGAGGTGCGGGTCCTGATGGAACTCGCCTGGCAAACCGGCCAGGAGCTCTGGGCAACTGGACAACCATTTCCGCAACTCGTAACCTCCTGAACCCATGATCGCGATCAACTCGTCTCGTAGAATTAGCGCCTGCTCCACGCTATCAGCACCCGTGCAGATATCGTCCACGTAGACGTCGCGATCCAGTACTGCTGCGGCTCGAGGATATCTTACCCTTTCCTGTGCGGCAACTCTCGCAGCGTACGTACTGCCAAATACGGACTTGGCTTAAGTCCATACGTCACCGTGTTAAGTTCGTATGTGACCATCGGCTCATCTGGGCTCTCACGCCACAAAATCAGCTGATACCGACGGTCATCCGGATGTATCATGGTTTGGCGAAACATCATTTGACGTCTGCGACGAACGCTACCTGGTGTAACCGAAAGTCTGTGAGAATGTCCACAATGTCCCGGTTCAATTTAGGACCCGCGTGCAAACATTGGTTCACAGACACCATTCGAGGTAGGAGCAGAACCGTCAAACACCACCCGTATTTTCGCCTCAGGTGACTTCAAGACAGCCAGGTGTGAATGTAATAATGCTCGACACACCTCCAATCCAGGCTGGACACCGACATGTGCCCAATTGAATATATTTCCGCATGAATTCTATACTTCTGCCGAAGTGCTGGGTCTCGCCTCATCTTCCGCTCCATTCCGAGTAGTCTCCGTTCCGCGAGCTGTCGCGAACTACCTAAAGCAGGGCGGTTTGGGAGAAAAGGTAGCCTGGTCACGAATCTGCCTGACGGGCATCTCGCAGTGTGTATTGATAGAACAACTCGCACTCGTCATCCTCTGGCTTCCGTCTGTCCGCCGTGGGCGCTCTTTGAACTCCAAAACCTCCCCCTCCTGCTGGTAGGGAGGTCTGCCCATAAAGGCCATGGCTGGAGTTCTATAGTACCCCGACGGCAAACGTCCGTACCGAGGTTGCGCCTGTAGCCGCGGGTACTCAGGCATAGGCGGGGGCATGCGTGGGTCTTGAGACCCAACCAGGTGGCTCAAGCCCGCAGAATACTGCATGTACCCTGGTGGCTGCCTAGTGCTCCCCTGACACCCGCCCGTTGAATCCCGTACCTGGGATGGGTGTCCTGGCCACGTTCTGTGCCGCTCTTCCCAATCCGGCACCTGCTGCCGTGGTGGGGATTGTCCCCGTCCTTGGGTAAGTGGGCTCCGTCTGTTGACGTCCCCTGCCTGTCCCTGTGACCGATGCGGTGGGCTCCTCCTTGGAGGGTGGGGAGCGTTGCTCCCTCCCTGTGGGCAGGCTCCTTCGCTGATCCGATCCAGCACTGCCCGGCGCCTCCGGAGCGATTCATGCAGAGCAGCGGATGGTGTGCACCTGGCAGTACCTACAGTTGGTGCTTGAAGCACTCTCGCACCTGATGCGGCCCCAGGCACCGAAAACACCAACGCCTCTGCTGCCACACCCCGTCTCCTCTGAACCCGCTGCGCAGCAAACTCCTGACACGCTGCCACCCCGTGGCCTGTCTCCCTGCAGTAGGCACACCCTGATTCCAATGCGGTGTTGTACCGCCTGGGTTGCCACTGTTGCCTCCTCGCGCCGGTGCACCCGGCCGTTCCGGGTGGCGAGGGGCAGAGGTCTCTTGCGAGGCTTCACCAGCCTGGACGTCCACTCGCCTGCTTTCGGCCTCGAGGAACGACTTCAGATCCTCGTAGGTCGGGAGGTGGTCCGAGGACTTGCCCCATGTAGCTGCTCGAATCGAGCGACCATTTCGCTCGGCAGGCGGCGAAGCACTGTGTGGACCAAGATATAACCGTAGCCCGCCACTGGCAAACCCTGTCGCTCTAGTGCGCTGACCGCGACACTGACTGGGTGGAAGATTTTCTCGCGGAGGTCCGTACCTCGCGTTATGGTTGGTATTGACAGCCACTGGTCTAACAGCCTGTCTACAATCAGGCGCTTGTTTCGATACCGGTCGGTAAGGATCTTCATTTCGCGAGAGCTCTCCATGTAGCCTGGACATCAGCTGAGCCATCTTGTACGCCGGCGTTATGTCCGTCCGTGTGAACCACACTGCTATACAGGTCCTCAAACGCCGGCCAGTCGGCGTAATCGCCTGCAACTGGAACCGTAACAGGCGGAAGGGCACCTGTAATCCTTGTCCCACTTTACGGAATGGCTTTCCTTTCCGTCACGTCGCCTAGATATGTCCGCAGCTGCCTGCGCAATGTCTGTGCCAGCTCCGCACTGGCTTACATCGCCCTCAACCAGCTCCTTATCTTCAGGGTTAGGGCTTCCTCAAGGCATGAGGCACTCTGTGGGTGTTCCGACACAACGAACCCGTTCATCTGCCTGTAGTGCACTTTTCAGAGCGCGTCCTCCAGTCCTCGCGGCCGATCATTGCCGCTGTGGTAGTAAACCACCTTAATTCTGTCTTTATAGCAGCCTTATACCTGGCGATCGAGGGAGCCATGGTACCAACTTTTACACCTCGACTTAATAAAACGAAAAACCAATAAACAAATACCACAAAATAAATGTTAGTTGACTGGCTAGACCTTACAGATAAGATACCGTTCACTAGGCAAACAATACAGTCACAAAAAAAACGAAACAATATTTTCCAAAATTAATAAAATATGTGGGTAATATAAAACACTTAATACTAAATTACGTAACTATGTTGCAATAAAGCAACCACGCTCTGCTACCAAAATGTTTGAGTCAGAAGCTGATCTTAGCGCAGTGGAAGCAAATTAAAGTTATCTTAAAATCTAAAACTAAATGGTCGATCAGCCTCGGAACAACATTTGACTACGATTCGTAGTGCTCTTTACTATAGCTAAATAAAATAAATTTAATGAGAAATTTTGTTCCGGAAAGTTTCCGCCGAGAAATTCTTGTGTCCAAAATCTACTTAAACAGGGCCCAGCAATTGCTTACCGAGCGAACGATGACGCCGTCGTTTCCTTGTAAGTCTAGTTTTGACAGGAAAAATAGGTGTCAGGTTTGAGGAAGACTTTTGGATTGGGACTTATTACTAGACACTGTACCCGGGCACAGCTCGCGTGGTACTCCGTCCAACAAGTTTCACAAGCACTTGAGTACTATGTTCATAGTTCGACATCAAATAATGTTTAACACACAGTAACAAAGATTTCTCCGCACACCACTGCTCGCGACAGCGCACGTTTTACTGTACAATACGCGAACCAAGGACACTGGACGCGCGGGTGACTAAAAGTAAAGTTATTTTTTCGACGGCCGCGTGGTTATCGAACCGACTGACAATCAACGCCGGAACCAAATACACGGTTCTCTTCCCCACCGAACAGGAAAACCACACGAGAACACAGCACACTAAATTACACCATTTATAATTACAATTCGCATCAACCAAGCGAGCGACGGCAGAGGACGTGAATGACAGGACAGTGTTGCCAGCACCGCGCGCCCATTTTATACGAAAACTAAACTAACTGACATAAGAAGGTTAATGTATTCCATTATTATTATCATGCTAATATTTTATTGCTGGCATAAAATATTATTATATCATTATCATTATTATCTGTGGTAGCTTGTAATTGGCATTTATTATTATATTTTGTCATTTGTTTTGTAAAGAAGGCTGTAAGCTTCCCAAATAAAATAAAAAAAAATAAAAAATAAAAAAAAACATATTTTTTTCAAGGCGGTCTTCCTAATTATATTTGGGCAAAACATAAAACTCTTCATAATAATCTGATAATTCAAATGGTTACCAACCATTTATCAGTCTTAAAAATGGTCAAGGCATTTTAGCTATATGAACTCCCGGCATGAATGATATGATATATTTATACAAGACAGATGACGCATATATTTAGAGTTTCTAAATAAGGTTTTCATCCACTCTACTAAAAAAATCTACGCTTTGAGCGCACTAAAGTGGGATCAAAAATCAATCGAAAACTTACTACAGATGAGTTTTTTCTCTGCAACACTACGCCTGTTATATGCTATTTATTTTATTGAGTATTTTACTTCTTGTAGGTCTGTACTTGGTATTTACTTACTTACCTCTTTTATGTACGTACTATGTTATGTTATGACCTCACTCCTAGTCACTCCTACCAAAATTTGAAATTAAAGAGTTATTTAAAGGTAAGGGAAATTAAAACTTATGTGTCCAATTTTATTTTTCTTTTCGAGTTATTACTGGCCAGCAATGGTCGGTTTTGCAATACCCTAATATGAAATGAAATTAATGATATTGTTTTGTGAATATCGGATGTTAATATCGCAATTAAATAGATGTAGTAATAAATTCACAGATCCACTAAAATACTTAGATTTATTAAGTTGTGCACCGATTTGGTATTGCATGCATCTGCATGTACATTACATCCGTTCAGAATTGCCAGAATTACAAGTGGTACATATAAGAGAAAACATAGTTTCTGTTCATTTTATTTAAATTAAGTAATCTAATCGCAATCACTTAAAAACATAAAAGATAATAGTGAGTACGATTTAAGTTGAAGCAAGAAGATTAAGAATTAGAAGTGTGTGAGTGGCGGATAATGATGCGGAGTTACATACATATATGTGATAATGATAACTAGCAAACTTTCCTAGGTATACATGTGAAATTTTACTAGTGACCGATAGCGAAAACTTAAAACCAGCTGGTGATAAGACAAATAGGGATCTACTTTCTCGAAATCAAAAACCGAATTTAAATTTGAACCTCCCATAATAACTCAAATCAGCTGATCTGATCGGCAATTTCGTATGGAAGGGCCATTTTTTTTTGTTTTTAGAAAAGTTTGTGCCGTGTCACCAGCCGGTTCTGAGTTTTCGGTATCGGTCACTAGTAAAATTTTACCGGGTATAAACTCGGTAATGATTCAGTGTGACCGGCAGGCAAGATGAGGAAACTTCAACAACATATTTTTGCTGCTATATTTTACCTGAAACTATCTTCTATATACAGTCAACAGAGCAATGCTGTTAGAAATTTAATAGGCACAAATTCAAGCGACTGCCTAGGACTAGGACTCCTTTGTGACGAACTAGATGTAATCCAAGATTTTCTGGCGACGGCACCCAGCCTGGTTCCCGTTATAGAACAAATAGCAGTTAACTATTTCTTAGAAGGATATACCACTGGTGAGCAAAATATTGAAAAAGACTTGCCTTTGCGTGAATTAGTTGCAAGGTACGGATACTACCTGCTCTCGTATACAGTTACAACTGAGGATGGTTACAAGCCTATTCTATACAGAATTCAAGGAAGCGGAGACCCGGTGATCCTTGTGCATGGTCTCACAAACAGCGCCGTTGACTACTTCACCGTCGGAAAGGAGAACTCTCTACCAATCCTACTAGCACAAAATGGTTACGACGTGTGGCTCATCAACTGTCGTGGAACCACTGTAGAGGCACAAGGACACGTGAACCTGACCCTACCAGAGGATGACGACCGCTACTGGGCCTTCTCCTGGGATGAGATCGGCTTCTACGACTTACCCGCCTCGATCGATTATATTCTACAAGCTACAGGTAGATCGCAAGTGAAATACATCGGACACTCGCAGGGTACTACTTCATTCTACGTTATGGCCTCATTGCGACCAGAGTACAGCGCTAAAGTTTCCATACAGGTATCGCTGGCTCCTATCGCATGGCTTTCCAATGCACGAAGTCCCTTGGTAAGGGTTCTGTCTGCTTTGATAGCCTCACCACCTGTATCAGAAACTCTTCAACAAGTTGTTGGGGTTAACAAGTTTGATGCTAACAACCCTGTAGTTCAATTTGTCTACAATGATGTCTGCGCTAACGCGGCATTGGCTGTTCTTCTTTGCTATTCAATTACTGGCGTTGTTTTAGGATTTGATTATGGGCAGATAAACACGAGGCAAGTGCCAGTCATCACCGGGCACTATCCGAGTTCTTTTTCTCTAAGACAGATGATCCACTACGGCCAGCTGGTCAATTCTGGGAGATTCCAGCGATACGATTTTGGTACGGTACAAAACTTGGCTAGGTACGGCCAGGCTATACCCCCAGACTATCCGCTGGCAAGGATCACCACTCCAGTGGCGTTGTTTTACACCAGAGCGAACGACTGGATCTCTGACTACACAGATGTTTTGAAACTAAGAGCTGCTCTGCCAAATGTTGTGGAATTCTACGAAGTTCCTTTTCCGACATGGACTCACTTTGACCACTTGTGGGCTAAGGATGTTAAGGCATTGGACTACAATAGAGTGTTGCAAGTATTGCAGAATTAAGTATTAAAACGTGTAAGAAATTGTAAATATATCACAAACAAACAAAATTAACTCGGATATTTTTTATGCAGGCCGTTTATTTTTCCCTCAGTAGTAGGTACCTAAGTATATTACAATAACAATTAACTATACAACGAAAACTACCTGAGTACTTACATATTAACACACTCTAGATTTTAAGATGTTTCTTTATTTAGCCGCAAATAGTTATGAATTTTATAATTTATTCAATTACAGGTAGGTACCTACTAGTTAACTAACATCTAGTTTTTTTGTTAGAGTGGGGTGGGACATAGAGTTCACGTACCACCCGACTACTGCTTGGATTAAAATAAAATAAAAATAAATAAAATAAAAATTGAATTTACTATCCCTAGCCAAGACAAAATACCTAATGTACAAAAAATAATAAAGTAGTTTTTTTTTTTGGATCAGTGGGAAATTTTGGGAAAACTGCTGGGAGAAGAAGCATGCTATATTATTATTTATTCGTTTTTTAACACTAAATTTTAATAATATAGGTATGTAATATAGGTATATTTATTACCTGACTGCCTCAGAAGGAGGGTTATGTATATATAACTAAAAAAACGCAAAACGTAAAAAGTGCACCCTGTTTGTCCTAGAAACACATCACTAACACTACTTCGATGAATTTAATTTACGCGCCAAAAAAAAATTGCTGTGATTGGTTGGTTGTTAGTGTAAAGGATGTTCACGAACGTAATTAATTAAAGAGTTTATTTGAAAATAAAAAAAAAATGATGCGTGTCGATTTTTTTTTTAAATGACTTAGATGTTTTTCTTATACATATTTACGCATGCCCTTAAAATATTTGCAGTGAATTTAATAGGACCTTATATAATATGTATGTGGACAAGAAAAATCTTTTTCACGGGCTACAGCCCAAACAGATAACTGGATTTTGACATATGAGGTGTCGTTAGATTCGTCTCAGCAGCGCAAGTGACACTGGCTATATCAAAATTTCGTACATCCGAAATTACCGCAGTCAGGTTTTTGTGTTTTAATACATCTGCTTGTTTTATTACTTTTTCTCTAAACTGGCGTTTTTTACTAATATTAAAAACTTATTTACAATTTATTTAATTACTTGTTTTTCACTTGAACTTTTCTGTTTTAATTTTGACTTTTTATCTAGTATGGTAAATTTTATACGAATTTTTCAAAACTGTTTAGTTTTTGATATGCTGACCGTTTTTAGGGTAGTCTGAATATTTTTAGCGAAGAATGTATTTAATAAAAAATCTAATATATGTATATAATTATTTTTCTGACTTTAACTTTCTTTATCAGTTTGTTAAATCTTTTTGACTGAATAAAACGAAAAATATTGTTTTAAGTATAAAAAATACAATGTGAGTGTTGCAGTTCTGCAACAGTGCGCATTTAAGGGTTAAACGGAATTTCTTGGTATCAGTGTAAACTGCTGAGTAGAATAATCCCACTATGCCCTGCAATAGCTCTAACAATATAAAACAATATATTTAAATAATTGGTCCGTTTACCTTCAAATCCTAATTTAGTGAGGCCGTTCATTAGTGTTTTTTTACAGTCAGTATAATATACTATGTCTTGATGTGGAAATCTCTAAGACGATTTGAGAAACATGACCTTGAGAAATAATCTTTGCGCCCTTTCGGCGTCAATGATTTTAGTTTTCACAGCGGTTTAGTTATCTTTTGTTGGTAGGTATAGCGTTATTAGATAGGTATTTGCCAATTTTTTTATCATCGTGTTTGTTAGGACAGTCACGTTTCGCTACCTACCGCTAATTAAATGCCAGAATTAATTAAAATGGAAACAGGAAAATGGGAGAATCGGTGTGCTTAAAAGAATGGGTAGGGTAAATATGCCGAATTCCGGCCCCCCGCCTAATCCCGGCCTTTTTCACAATTTTGGCTTGCATTCCCAAATTACTGGAAAAACTTAAAACTTGTTCACGCTATTTACAACCTGATTATATCTGCTTCCTTAAAAAACATTGGTAATCCTTTACCCACCTCACACTTCGAGCAATAGACGTTGGTTGCAAACGAGGCGCTGGATCGGACGGTTTGTTCGAGAAGAAGTAAGATTGAAGCTCTTCGCGTCCATTCTGGGCATTGCATTTATGAAGGGAAGGAAAAGGTTTTAACAATTTTATTGCATTATACCTATTAGAAGAATGTCTAAACTATATTTTAACTTCATTTTAAAGGAGATTGCCCATTTCTGTATGGACCTTGGACCAAACAGAGACCCGTATGGGGATATAGTGCATAATGTTCCTAAGACTAATACTAGTCTGAAACCCAAACCACATCAAAATCCGTCGCTGGAGTCTTGAGATAATTGACATGATATTTCAAGTTTTCCATTAACGAAAAATCACAGCCAACAGCTTATTTCTAAAATTAAAAACGGTAATCATTGAATCAATCAACCACTTTAATCAGTCTATTACTTCCTGAACAGCTATTGCCACGGGTGTTACTCAGGGTGTCGTTTTATCCCCTTTTCTTTTGTACTCGCGTTGAACCAAATAGTGACCCGCATTGTGACATAGTGCATAATGTTCCGAAGACTAATACTAGGCTGAAACCCAAACCACATCAAAATCCGTTGCTGGAGTCTTGAGAATTTTTTTACATTATATTTCAGGTTTTCCCTTTACGAAAAATCAAAGCCATAAAATAACTTATTTCTATAATAACATAAGGTAGTCATTGAATCAATCAACCACTTTAACCAGTCTATTACATCCTGAACAGCTATTACCACCGGTGTCACTCAGGGTGTCGTTTTATCCCCTTTTCTTTTGTACGGGCGTTGAACCAAATAGCGACCCGCATTGAGTTATAGTGCATCATGTTTCTAAGACTAATACTAGTCTGAAACCCAAACCACATCAAAATCCGTCGCTGGAGTCTTGAGAAAAATGACATTGTATTACAGTTTTTCCATTAACTAAAATCATAGCTAACAGCTAATTACTACTTAAAATTAAAGACGGTAGTCATTGAATCAATCAACAATTTAAATCAGTCTATTACCTGACGAACGAACAGCTATTACCACCGGTGTTACTCAGGGTGTCGTTTTGTCCCCTCTTCTTTTGTACGGGCGTTGAACCAAGTAGCGACCCGCATCGGAACATAGTGCACAATGTTAGCCTGAAACCCAAATCTCATCTAAATCCGTCGCTGGAGTCTTCAGAAAAATTACATTATATTTCAGGTTTTGTCTTGTCTTTTTTCTCCAGACTCCAGCGACGGATTTTAATGTGGTTTGGGTTTCAGACTAATCTAAGTCTCATAAATTAAATAATGAGAAAATTGAAAAATTCACTAGCGACCGCTGGGACTTGAACCCGGGACTGTGGATCAACGTTCCACCGCTCTACCGACTGAGCTACGGGCGCCTAGCGGACATTAGTGAATCTTTCAACCTCTTGATGCTCGTCTCGAAGCGACGATTAAGCGACATCTAGTAGTAGTTTTTACAACTAATTACTTTGGTTAGTCTACGTTACAGTAGGAATTCAAACCATATGATGAAGCTTTTCGCTTAAACCAATGTATTGTAATTTTTAATGCACTCACAGCGGTATATTATTCTCATAAATTAAATAATGAGAAAATTGAAAAATTCACTAGCGACCGCCGGGACTTGAACCCGGGACTGTAGATCAACGTTCTACCGCTCTAATCTAAGTCTTAGAAACATTATGCACTATGTTTCAATGCTGGTCGCTATTTGGTTCAACGCCCGTACAAAAGAAAAGGGGATAAAACGACACCCTGAGTGACACCGGTGGTAATAGTTGTTCAGGAAGTAATAGACTGATTAAAGTGGTTGATTGATTCAATGACTACCTTATGTTATTATAGAAATAAGTTATTTTTTGGCTTTGATTTTTCGTTAATGGAAAACCTGAAATATAATATCATTTTTCTCAAGACTTCAGTAACGGATTATGATGTGGTTTGGGTTTCAGACTAGTATTATTCTTAGGAACATTATGCACTGTGTCTCACTGCGGGTCGCTACTTGGTTCAACGCCCGTACAAAAGAAAAGGGGATAAAACGACACCCTGAGTAACACCGGTGGTAATAGCTGTTCAGGAAGTAATAGACTGATTAAAGTGGTTGATTGATTCAATGATTACCGTCTTTTATTTTAGAAATAAGCTGTTGGCTATGATTTTTCGTTGATGGGAAACCTGAAATATAATGTCATTTTTCTCAAGACTCCAGCGACGGATTTTGATGTGGTTTGGGTTTCAGACTAGTATTAGCCTTAGGAACGTTATGCACTATGTTTCAATGCTGGTCGCTATTTGGTCCACTTTGGGCAATGTCTTTTATTTTATTGCTTAGTAACAAATAAATTAGGGGGGCCGGTATTGGGATTGAGATTCCCGTAAATTTTCAAATTTCGGCCGGTGGCCGAGTTTAAGCTATTTGATTCCATTTTTATAATTAGATTTATCTTAAGGCTATCGTTGTAAAGATTAAATTGTCTATGTCATTTATTAGATTTACTGTTTCTGCATCTCTTATTCAAAAACCGGCCGGGGCTACATGGTCTAGTTTCATAGCAATTTGGATCTTAAAATGCGGCCGACATTAGATATTCCGAACAACGTAAAGCCGGCCGTCTCCAATTACTTGCAGGGCGATGTACAGGATGTTCTAAACTAACATCGAAAGAGTTTCTATTTGTTTTCTTTGTGTTTTATTCATTTTTACGTTATTTTCATATTAGTCATATTATGTACTTACAAAACTAACAAAATAAATTATTTTCAAGTCCATTATTCAATAAAACATGGATTTAATCTATTCATTCTGGAGCACCCTTTACACGGCCGGGATTTGACAAAATCGCGGCCGGATGTAGACTGAAAACGGCCGACATTAGAGTTTTTCGCCCTTCCCGAGTTTAAACGCTTCCTTCTTTTTTACGCTTATATTTTACAAAAGTTTAAGCATTATTTTTGAAAAAAGGTTAAATAAGCTACCTAAAAATGTATCAGACATATTAAAGGGACATTATTTGAAGAAGCTAAAGAGAGTCAAAGTTGAAAAATGCATCCGGGGTGCCGGGATTTGGCATATTTAACCTATGCTAATATTCCCAGTAATGGTAGAGTGGCATGTTACAGAATTATTTTGGCATAATAATATGATGATATCTGCATCTGCATAGTATGAATATGAGCTGTAAATTTGTGTTTGTGTGTAGGTAGGTATGTAATTAATTAACTCTGGAACTACCTACCTATATAAGAATATTTTACAATTGATAAATCATCAACATAGAAAGCTACAATTGCAACATACTTAAGGAAATTTCTACCGTGGAAAAATACCTTAATCTGACCAAGCCTGCAAATTTTTCAACACAAAGTTCTTACATTGTATAGATCAATGAATAATGTTGTACCTATTCGTAATTATAGAGGGTGCTCCATCCTCTGTAATCACAGTCGCCTCATTACACGACATAATTGTTTGGCGGTGTGGTGTTGCGGCTCGACCGAAGATAATTCGGCTGGCAGAGCGCCAGGCTTGCGATATCAAAATCCACAGGTGACTGCTTCTAATAGAGAGCCTGATTGTAATGAAATTGATTAGTGATTTCAGTACCTACCTACATCATCATCATCATCTTCCTGCCCTTATCCCAATTACTTGAGGTCGGCGCAAAACGTTTTGTTTCAACACAAAATCATGTAGCAAAAGGATTTGGCTATGTTTTATGACCGGCCGCCTGCCTGACGTCAACCCTCTTTGGGAATGCTATTGTAGGTGGTATCACCGCCACCACGCGGTTGGCCATAGTCGACAGATGTTCAGTCGAGGTCAAAACTCTTCGTCGCTTTTTACGAAACACCCTGAGTGGACTAGGGGTGGCAGTATTCTTAGCCGCTACCACACGGCGGGCCGCTACCTACATTAGGCAAAATTAAGAAAAAAGTCATGGCGGGTAACAGAAGGTATTGCCAGTTGGCAGAAGTCATAATCGTGGGGCCGGGAAAAGGGTAGCTACTCGCCTGGCCGAGTGTTGTGGCCAGGGGACCGACTGGTCCGCCTAGATGAATTGGGAAGTTGTAGTTATTACCCACGACGGAACGAGACGGTATATGTGTCGCAGTATAATGGCAGAATTAGGATTTTGGCCAAAAACCTAGGATCTTGGCCAAAAGCCGGCATATGGCAAAATCGTAGACTTCTTTCGGCCATCTTCCTAAGCTGATCCAGGTTTTTGGCCAAATACCTAGGATTTTGTAAAAACTAGGATTTTACCGAAATCCTAGATTTGTTTAGTATTATGGCTTTTTCCATTTCGGGGAACTTCTTCTTCTTCAGGTGGTACACCAAGTCGCCCAACGACCCGATGAACCCTGGTGTTAGAGTTTTTAAACCGCCTACTGCAAGGAGCAGGCCTCTGACAAGGTTGTGTAACGACCGCCGTCTAATTGATCATAAAGAGCAATCGGGACCGACGGCTTAACGTGCCCGTGTAGTTTGGGCATACACCTCGCAAGGCAGAAGGTAGCATTGGACGTTCTAGAGGGTGGGAGGTAGCGTCAGACGCTATGGAGGGCGTGGGTAGCGTTGGACACTCTGGAGGATGTAAGATGACGTGCATTGGATTTTCTGGGGGCACGACGCTACTTGCTGGTCTCCAGGGCGTCCAACGCTACCACCAATCCTCTAGAGCGTTCAATGGTACGTCCTGATCTTATGGTGTCTGATGCTCCCCTCTGCCCTTCAGGGAATCCGAGGCAATCCTGTTGTCTGATGTTACCCCGTCCTTCAGGGTGTCCATTAACGGTGGCCAAGTCTACCCTCAAAAGATCAGAGGAGTGCATAAAGATACTTCTCCACTCCTCGTTCCCCTGAACCACACGGGCACGGTAAGCCGTCGGTCGATTGTTCTCTATGATCAGCAGACGGCAGTCGTTACTAGCCATGTTAGAGGCCTGCTACTTGCAGTAGGCGGTTGAAACTCTGATACCAGGGTCCAAAGGTTCGTTGGGCGACTTAATGTACCACTCGAAGACGAAGAAGTTCACCTGAAATGCAAAAAAAGCCATAATACTAAACAAATCTAGGATTTTGGCCAAAATCCTAGTTTTTTGGCCAAATCCCTAGGTTTTTGGCCAAAAACCTGGATCAGCTTAGGACGATGGCCGAAGGAAGTCTACGATTCTGCCATATGCCGGCTTTTAGGCCAAAAACCTAATTCTGCCATCGTACTGCGACATATGCGTTTGGGGTGAGAGAATATGTGTTTGTTTATGTGTGCAAACCTATGTTACCAAATATCTCCTAAACCACTGGTCCGATTTTGATGCGATTTTCAGATTTTTTTGATGAATTTGGATTTTTTTGGTGCATGTTCTTAGATAAGTGTTACGCGATCAACTCACCAGGGGGCGCTACGATAAACATTTGTTTGTGCCAATCAATGTTCCCAATTATCTCTAAATTTTGTTTTCACTTGTGTTATACGGTGCGGTGTTATTTTATGCGGTGCGCGGTGAACACTTTGATAGGTACCCGTTTCAAAACTTCTGTTACGTCTTGCTTGCTTGTGAACCACTTTCAATTTACAGTCGGCTCTTGTATTCTTTGCCTCATTAGTCATTACACTATATACCTAATTGGCTGGCAGACCGCCAGGAATGCAATAGGTATCAAAATCCACAGGTAGGTGCTTGTGATAAAGAGCCTTGCTTGGATAAATCGAAATTATTTCAATACCTACCTAATTAGTCTGTCATGATTACATTTTTGGCAATGCTGTTCAGTCTTGTCGTGTGGTGCTTAGAATATCATCACCCGATATCTTTCCCGTGGGTGACGTAAGAAGCGACTAAGGGATTTGGGAGTTGATGCGTACTGCAATTTGAGGCGACAGGCTGACAACCTGTCAATAAGGTGATACTCACTCTTCTAAACGACTCTCAAACTTGTCAGACGTGGTATAAATGGCCTTTTTTTAAGCCGTTTACGCGCTGCCTACCCCGCAAGGGATAAAAGCGTTAACCATCGTAAACTTAAAGCCGCGATGAATACTTGGGGACCATTTCAAAAACATACGTGTATTTAGTGATAGGTTGTCAGCCTGTCGCTTAAAATCCTTAAAATAGTAAACACATGTCATGAAACCCTCGAGTCCCTTAGTCGCTTCTTACGACTCCCGCAGGAAAGAAATTGGATGATGCTATTCCAAGCCGGCAACACACGACAAGACGTTAATAATAAGTTTTTCAGTCTCACCTGTATGCATAGGTAGGTAATGGGGGTATTGTCAACAGCGCGTAATATAAGCGCCAGCAACAGCGCATCCTGTCTGAATGCTGATGCAGCAACGGATACTTAGGTGGAAGTTTGGAACTACATGCATACATCACGCCTATATCCCTTGCGGGGTATGCAGAACGTCAATGGTCGTAAAAATACGGCCGTTATTTTGGAGGGCCGTATCGCTATAGTGTCAGCCTGTCGCCTAAAATTGCAATACACATGAAACCCTCGTCAAGTGAGTACCTTGATCGCTTCTTACGACACCCAAAGAAAAAAATGGGGTGATGCTATTATAAGCCGGCATAACAGTATAAACAGCTATCAATAATTTGACAAAACTGTGAGAGTCATTCTGAAGACTGTGTATCACCATAGCGACAGGTGGTCAGAATGTCGATTAAAATTGCAATACAAATCAACTCTCAAATCCCTTAGACGTCTCTTACAACACCGCAGGGAAAGATATGGGGTGATGCTATTCTAAGCTGGCACCACACGGCATTGGTAATTATTGCATAATCTCTTGTAGACCTTGATATATCTATATGTAAATACCTACCTACTTAAATAACAATTTTGCGATTCAGGGTAACGCTTGTTTTACATTATCTATTCGCTAATTTGTCACGGTAATTAAGGAATTTACTTAGGTCCTAACCTACACCTATCATTAAATTGTTAAGAATACCTTAATCCAATTAGAATACTTAAACATGATTTGAAACCAAATTATCATAATGAAAATCCATTTATCACAAAACACTTGTTTAGTCTGTGTATGGCCGTGAAAACACCTGAGTTCAGCCAAACCTACCTAGGGAGATGTAGAGCAAACGTGTTAAGGTGGTTCGTTACGTCATACAAACGAAAAACTGCACTTCAGTCGGGTTACACATGAGCTGTAGAGTTTCTTTTTAAAGAAACTTTATTCTGAATGATGAAGGCACACGTAAATTTGTCGCAAAACTACTTATAGTTAAAAGATAATCAGTATTTTCTGCACAATAAAATTAAACGTATTTATTGCAGCAGTAGCTCCATCTATTTTCGTAAAGTGGCGACTCGCTTTTTTACGAAATATGATGATTTAAAAATTCTTTTAGTGTTTTGCGACAATCTTATATACCCACGGGACTCCCCATCAAGTTTTTTAAACCGACTCTTGTCTCCTTTACATACATAACTACATTGGACTTTTGTATGGAAAACGGAACGCCTTAAGTGTTATAATTAGGTACCTACTTGGTATGTACCACCTGATTATAACACGTTTGTATAAGGTGCAACAAGGTGTAAAATAATTAATTGCAAATATTTTAAGGGGGTGGAAGATTCCATGAAACTGAACAATTTTCCCCAAAGAACATACCTAGGTCGAAAAAAAAATGTACCTTCCGTACAAATTAACTTGCTTGGCTGGTACAGTGATGAACAATTCAAAATGTACAGGATTTGATATTTTTCAGACTGTTTCATTTTACGGCAATAACTCTTACTTTTCTAGATGCAGAAACTATTACTGAATCGTAGAACATAATTCATGTCCGGCTTGTCGGCACCAATCACAAGAAAATCAGAAACTTATAAATAGGACTGTTCATGAGTTAGCGTGAGAGACTGTAATATCGCTAGCAAAGCCACCTACCCATTTAAGGTACTGACTTATACTGGTTTTTTATACAATTGTTAAGATAATCCAGTATAAATTGGTTCCTCTAACCGGTAGGTGGATATGCTGGCGAAAGTACATAACCTACCGACGACCCACTACAGGTAAAATAATGGTCTGATTCGTACTCGGATGTAATTAACCACAGGAGTTATTAGGTATTTTATCGACGATGATAGGTATTGATTAGTTTTTTCCGACCTTGGTTTTATGCAATTTCTCATCAGAAAATTCGAGACACTTAGCATGTTTAACTATGAAAACGAAAGTGTCTCGATTATTTTGATGAGACGTACGAGTATACCTAGTTATGATGTAACGACAATTGGTGAACAAACTATAAAGAAATCTTTATACAGGGTGGTACCAAACGACCCACTTTCCCGAAAACCTTAATCTCAACTGGTCAAAAATTTCCCTAAGGACCAAAGTTCAAAACCTAAAAAAAAAATTACCTCCTATACAAAAAAACGCTGTCCGAGCAATGTTAGCAATTTTACGTGTATATGGGTGGTCCAAATTTTTAGGCTTTGTACTTTGGTCCGTAAAAGTTGTGAGTACAGTTTGACCTGTTGAGCTTAGCGTTTTCGGGAGAAGTGGGTCGTCCTGTAAATGGTCCCGGTTGCTGTCTATGGTTACTTAGATGGTAGTCGTTACACAACCATGTCAGAGGTTTGAATTGAATAAGCGGTTGAATAACTCTGACACCAGGGGTCTTTGGACGACTGGGTGTCCCACTCGAAAAGAAAAAGAAGGCATGCCTTAATGGGCATCCTCAGGCATCTTCGTATAAATCACGACTCTCTTTCGTACCTACTTATAATATGTTATTCATATTTGGACTTGAAAACGTTGAACTTGTGTTCATATGTTCTACTTATTATACAAAACACATTATTCCAAATTTGTAGGGATCAAAGTTCACTTTGAGCGTGATTCGTGCTTGACCAGCGGAGCCGATTCCACAATAATCTGGCGATATAAACGATGAATCTGTAGTTTTTAAATTAAAAACGCGGTTTACGTGCTGGTGGAGTCGGGCTTAATTTTAGCTGACGAGATGACAAAGTGCAAGTTCTAGAATCCAAACACATGTTAAAATTTTTGGTGTCGTTTTTTTTCTCGAAACTGACGATGCAGGTATTTAAAATTGCACCGCTCTTTACTTTTTAGGGTTCCGTACCTCAAAAGGTAAAAAAGGAACCCTTATAGGATCACTTTGTTGTCCGTCTGTCTGTCATTCTGTCAAGACCCTTTATCTCAGGAACGCGTAAAGATATCGAGTTGAAATGAAAACCGTATACTCAAGTCTATGGTCGCTAGTAGTTGTGAAAAAATCAAGCACCTAACTTCAAGTAAAAAAAGATATAGCCGTTTATGCAGTAAAAACGCTTGTTTTTTACCCTCTCAAGGAAATCAAAATTCAGAGAGTTTCTTTGTTTTGAAATACGAATTAAGGAAAAACTCTATTTTCATTTTCATAATTTTATGGTTTTTATGGTGGCCGAAAGAGAAAACAAAATTTAAAATATTTGGTTAGTTGTCCAAGCGAGTATGGCAATACCCCCCGATAGGGGGAGGCCCATGTCCAGCAGTGGACTGTTGTGGCTGTTATGGTGTTATGGTGGTGGTTGTCCAAGTGGAGCATCATATGAAATACAGGTTTACCAACCAGAATAAATTACAAATCTTAGTACGGAACCGTCGGTGGGCGAGTCCAACTCGCACTTAGCCGGTTTCTTTTTTCATACCGGGTGCAACGGACAGTGTATTGAAAACACAGGCGTATCTATGTAGATATCACACATTCTACAACACAAATTCGAGATGCAAATGAAGAGATAAGACCAGTAGATAATTGACGACTCGGATTTACATTGTTTAAAAAATTTAAGCCCTGACTTTTTGCCAAGAATAGCTGAAAAGAGTCAATCTCAGAATCAAGGGCAAAAACGGTACCTTGCTGTGCATGTACCTTACCTTAACAGCCACAACAGTCCACTGCTGGACATGGGCCTCCCCCGTATTGGAGGGTATTGCCATACTCACCACGCTTGGCAGGCGGATTGGCGAGCGCAGTGCAAGATGTTTAATTCACAGGGAACGCTACTGCCCACTCCCTGGATATCTATCCCTTAGTCGCTTTTTACGACACCTACGGGTAGAATTGGGGTGATGCTATTCTAGGCCGGCATCACACGGCATGTGCATGTACCTACCCTAAATTGAAATCAAAATTTTGAACTGAGATATTTTTTTTAAAGAGTTTCTAAAATATTTATAACATTATCACGTCTTATTAAAGATAAAATTTTAACCATAAAACGATACACATACCTAATTACTTAAATTAGATACAACATTGGTCATACCTATGTTATTACCTAATAATAACGAAGACAAAAAGACCTGCTATAACTATCCACAAAATGATGCCGCAGCATTTTTGACATGATTCTCGATTAACATGCGGTAGCAAAATTGCTCTAAGATGTATCTTGTAATTAATTTGTCAAATCATCACATTCGATCAGTAATAAACTAAGTATAGATTTTGCGGTTTTGTGGCAATATAAACGCTGTAGCCACTGACCAATCAATCACTTGTCTACAACAACTGGCCAAGATGGCTATCTTTTGTAACAAAATATTTTTTGTTACAATCATCTGTTGCCTGCATTTATCTTCTTCAAATATCATCACCAGCGGAATCTCGAAAGGAGTCAACGCAGTTAGAAACACATTGGGCATCGGTTCAAAGTGCATTCTACCTAAAGCACTTTGCGGCGATGGACTCCGAGGAACTTTTGAAGATATTTTGGAAACGGGACCGAGCCTAAAAGAAGCCATAGCCGAAATGGAGAAAACTGACTTCCTGGAAAAATACAAAGCTGGAGAGAAAAATGAAGACAAAGATTTGACAATCACTCAGTTACTTGCCAAATACGGATACACGCTGCAGACATATACAGTCAAAACTGAAGATGGATACGTGATTACCATATACCGTATTCCGGGAAAAGGAGAACCGGTACTGCTCGTACACGGCCTTATCAACAGTGCCATTGACTGGTTCACCATAGGACGGGAGAGCGCTTTGCCATTCCTGCTGGCAGACAGAGGATACGACGTGTGGCTGTTCAACGCTCGCGGCACTATTGAAGAATCTCAGGGCCACGCTCGCTTGTCTCTGCAACGTGACGCCAAACTGTACTGGGACTTCTCCTGGGACGAGATCGGCCGCTACGACCTGCCCGCTACGATCGACCTTGTACTCAAAGAAACCGGTAAACCCAAACTGAAGTACGTCGGGTTTTCACAGGGTACCACTTCCTTCTACGTGATGGCTTCAGAACGACCAGAATATGCTGAGAAAGTCTCCCTGATGGTATCACTGTCTCCTGTTGCGTGGATGTCCAAGATGAAGAGCCCATTGATCAAACTCATCAGCCCCGCTGGAGATCAATTTTCGGGAGTCATCCGCAACATCATTGGTTTCTACAAGTTTGACGACAAAAACCCTCTTGTGCAATTATTGACGGACTGCATTTGCGGTACATCGGAGATTGCAACTATCGTCTGTGGGAACCTCATGTTCTCGGTGGCCGGTTTTAACTACGACCAGGTGAACGCGACGCAGATGCCTGTCATATACGGGCACACGCCAAGCACAGCGTCGACGAAGCAGCTGGTTCACTACGGACAAGGGATTAATACGGGAAAGTTCAGGCGGTACGACTATGGCGCGGAGAAGAACATGGCTGTGTACGGCTCCGAGGTGCCTCCGGACTACCCGGTGGAGAAGATCAGCACTCCAGTGGCGTTGTTCTACAGAAGGGAGAGTGACTGGTTCTCCGCGTACGAAGATGTCCTCACCCTGAAGAGCAAGCTGCCGAATGTTGTCGACTTCTACGAAGTTCCCCACGAGAAATGGTGTCACACGGACTATGTGTGGGCTAAGGACGTTAAAGCTTTAGTATACGATAGATTGTTAGAATTATTTAAGAAATATTAAACAAATTACCATAAATATTTTGTAATAATCACACAAATAAAAATATTTTATTAAGAAATGTTGTATTGTATCATTGCCTACTGAAATGTAAACAATTAAGTTTAGTTTTACCTTAAACCAATACCTATATAGTTAAGTATTCACCTAATATACATTATACAGAAAATACACAAACATACTTACATACAATAACACATAAAATGCTTACTTAGTTACATAACAATACCTACACCTACTTATTACCTATGCCTAGGTAATATTAACATATAGATAGTGCTCATAATAAATAAACTCAATATGTAATCATCCATTCTCTAGGTATGTAGATAAATAAATGACAAGGTAATAGAAAGTTTTTTTGAATAAATATGAAAGGTGAAGGCTATAATGGGTTAATAAGGCCATAAAACTTTTGTTTACTACCTTAGTTTACTACCTACTAATAAAAAAAAATGTCGATACTTAGATTTTATAATAAATCTATATTTCATATATTATACTTAGATTTTAATTAAAATGTAGGTTGTCTTTACATTGTTTCAGCATAAACTATTTCAGTTCATTTCGTTACCCAGCAGTTACCCATAAAAGCATAAATCAGGTCAGAAAACACTTAACGCCGCCCGCTGAGAACCCTTCAAAACCGCTACGACCGCCTTTTGCTCGCCGTCAACTACTTGTGTCCCTCCCTAATGCCTTCGAGTCGAGTGGCAAGGCAGTTTAGTTTAAATAAGTAGTGTTTATAAGTAGTACGTGTGTTTTATGTAGAAATCAGGGCAACAAACACTTTGCGCCCGCTGAGAACCCTTCAAAACCGCTACGACCGCCTTTTGCTCGCAGTCAACTACTTGTGTCTCTAATGCCTTGGTCACTAGTAACGAGTCGAGTGGCAAGGCAGTTTAGTTTAAATGAGTAGTGTTTATAAGTAGTACGTCAGTTTTATACGTAATTCGAGGCAGCAAACACTAAGCACCCGCTGAGTATCCTTCAGAACCGCCACGACCGCCTTTTGCTCGCCGTCAACTACTTGAGCCTCTAATGCCTTGGTCACTAGTAGCAAGTCGAGTGGCAAGGCAGTTTAGTTTAAATGAGTAGTGTTTATAAGTAGAGCGTCTGTTTATGTAGGTATAAATCAAGACGACAGACACTTGGCACACACTAAGCACCCGTCATAACCGCCATGACTATTTGTGCCTCTATTGCCTTTTTTTCAAGTAACGATTTGAGTGGCAAGGCAGTTTAGTTTAAATGAGTAGTGTTTATTTATAAGTAGTACGTCTGTTTAATGCGTAGATCAAGTCAGCAAACACTTAGCGCCTGCTTTGCACAGTACCCTTGAAAACCGCTACGACCGCCTTTTGCTCGCAGTCAACTACTTATGCACCTAATGCCTTGGTCACTAGTAACGAGTCGAGTGGCAACACAGTTTAGTTTAAAGGAGTAGTGTTTATAAGTAGTGCGTCTGTTTTATGTATAAATCAGGTCAGCAAACACATAGCGCCTGTTTTGCTTTTGCACAGTACCCTTCAAAACTGCTACGACCGCCTTTTGCTCGCCGTCAACTACTTGTGCCTCTAATGCCTTGGTCACTAGTAACGAGTCGAGTGGCAAGGCAGTTAAGTTTTCAATGAGTAGTATTTATAAGTAGTACGCCTGTTTTATGTAGGTATAAATCAGGATGACAAACACTTAGCATCCGCTGAGTACCCTTCAAAACCGCTACGACCGCCTTTTGCTCGGTGTCAACTACTTGTGTCTCTAATGCCTTGGTCACTAGTAACGAGTCGAGTGGCTAGGCAGTTTAGTTTAAATGAGTAGCGTTTATAAGTTGTACGTGGGTTTTATATACAACGTGTTACAAAACAACCAATAAATCTGAAAGGGTGTGGAAAGGTCCGTTGCAAAGAGTCAATTAACAAAAAATTAGAGCCATAGTATCGTTTTTGAAAACTAAGAAAAAATATTTTTTATTAAATTACTTATTTTTAATCGTGGCATCGCAGCACTAATTTTGACAGCTCAGAGTTCAAATGAAGTTACCGACGCGGCGAAGCGTAGTTCGGTCTACATTGCTGGCTATTACATGAGTGTCATCAATACAAGAAATTAAGTCAACCAGCAATGTATGCCGAAGCGGACTTTGTTCGCCAGGTAGTGTAGCACCTGACTTAGACTAGTGATGAGATTATTTTATCGACTGATGATAATGAAAAATATTCTTTTTTTTGGTTAGTTATGTAACAGGTTGTATAAATCAGGTCAGCAAACACTTAGCACCTGCTGAGCACCCTTCAAAACCGCTACGACCGCCTTTTGCTCGCCGTCAACTACTTGTGTCTCTAATGCCTTGGTCACTAGTAACGAGTCGAGTGGCAAGGCAGTTTAGTTTAAATGAGTAGTGTTTATAAGTAGTACGTCTGTTTTATGTATAAATCAGGTCAGCAAACACTTAGCACCCGCTGAGCATCCTTCAAAACCGCCACGACCGCCTTTTGCTCGCCGTCAACTACTTGTGTACCTATAATGCCTTGGTCACTAGTATAACGAATAGAGTGGCGAGGCAGTTTAGTTTCAAAAAGTCGTGTTTAGTTACAAATATCGTGGCGACTCAGGTACACCTAGGTCAGTTTCGTCGCAGTCTCGGCACTAGAAGTGCATAAGTGCAAGATTTAGTTGGAAGGAGTACATAACTGTTTAAAAGTTGCAGCCTGTACAGCTCAGGGGGTGGGTAATAGAAGGCTGACGGAAGTTAAAATGAGGGGGTGTTGCTAAGGAAGTGGCGTCAAAGTAGGGGCTATGTGCTAGGTTTGTTACAAAGTGAAAACTTTTTATTTTCATGATGAAAGCGCAACACAACAAAGTGCAAGAAAATCAAAGCTTTTCTAAACTGAAGTGCCAAGCTTCGCACAGATAATACTCGTATACTCCAATACTAGCTCTAATTTAAAGACTAGCTCCAAGTTTTCTTCCAAAAGTATGACGACGAAAAGTTTCACAGAAAACTACTTTTAGGTCGGCACATTACTGAAAGTGCCAGCTTTATATCAGACACCTTCTAAAGTTTTTCGATAAAAGGCCCACCCGCGCACTTTTAATAGACGTTATCGAAATGTGAGTGGGAGTAGAGAGTTTTATGTTTTATCCCGAAATATCGATGTGAAAGTAATATACATCCAAAATGATGGGGCATTTCGTGAAAAAACTAGCTAATCGTATACAATTGACAACAAAAACATTACAGCATTGGATTGGGTAACCTTGCATTAATTGCTTAATATGCTTTTAATACATAGGTACACGTTATCGAGATAGGAGTAGAGAGTTTTGTGTTTTATCCGCAAATATCGATGTCAAAGTTATGTACGTCCAAAACGATGGGGCATTTCGTGAAAAAACTAGCTTATTGTATACATTTGACAACAAGAACATTACAGCTTTGGATTGGGTCGCCTTGCATATATCTAAAATCTTTTCCTAAATAGCTAGTTAAGTAGCACTAGGTACCGTAAGTATGTATGTTATTTTAGGCGTTAAACTACTTATAAAAAAGAAATCCACCTCCCACTCTCTGCTAAGCTTATTTAAGAAAGTCAAGCCAAGTTTCTCTTCTGAAAGAAAAAAAGTCCTAGGGTTGGTCCTAGGGGATTAACTACCAAAAACTTGGATTCTGTTCCGCAGTTTTCCATTTGTTAAACTAAGAAAAACCTATCGTTTTATAAGGGACTTCTGTATCTAACTTTGACTGTGGCATCGATAAAAGTCGGATTTATGCCTCCTAAAGTGATTCTGTATCCTTTGTGTTCTCGACGATCATTAATCTTGGTACTTGCGCTAAAAAAGAAGTTTTTTTCCTCGAGGACAGAGCAAAGTAAAATGGGGGCATCTTAGGGTGGCATTATTTGCTCTGTAACTCCGTAAGTATGTCGCTAAAGAGCACGTTACAAAGGAACATTTTGTGCACTCTTGCAGAAACAATGCAATGTCGTTGCTTGCATGCTTGCATTTGAAACTGCGTTCATACGGACTACAATTGCGAATCATGTGCAATAAAACTGTTGATGCTACGGAATGTAAAGTTGTACACACTACACTATTTGAAATTGTATGAATATGACATGAAAGATTTATCCGCCTCAGTTATATTCTTAAAAACGAACGATATTTTTAGAGTAGGTAAGTAGGTAGGTAGGTAGGTACGGCACATAACCTTATCACAAATTAGGGGGGCGGGGGCGTGAGGCGCCTACCTAATTATGCCTAGGTGATTCATCTCATCAAACATCAATACATAAAATAAATTATGTTTGCTTTCTACCTCAGTTTCTTCTTTCATGTACCTACCTTCGTACGGATGGTACTATTTAATTACCCGACTGCCTCAGGAGGGTTATGTTTTTTGAGAGTATGTATGTATGTACTTAGGTATGTCCGTACGTAGACAAGAAATTCGTTTTCACGGGCTATAGCCCAAACGGATGGGAAGATCTTAACATGTGAGGTGTCGTTAGATTTGTTTCGGCAGCGCGAGTGACACTGGCTATAATAAAATTTCATAAATTCCGGATGGCGGATTTTTATCGCAAAATACAACTTTGAAGTTCCCGCAGTCGGGTTTTGGATTTTTACATCTGCATGTACCTACCTAAATAAAAAATACCTCCCGTATGAAAAGGCTTATCTTGTAAAAGAGATCTAAAAGGACACCTTGAAAAAAATGTACACCTATTCGCGTAGCCTAATCCTTATAATAAGGTGTAAAAATATAGGAAAATTGGTCATTTACATGGACTGGTTTACCCCTTCAAATATTAGCAGTTATTTTTTTACATTATGTACATACGGGGTGTAAGGGACAGCCCTCCGAATACTGAAAGTGTGCATTCAGACTATTTCAGACCATGAAATTGAACAAATTGCCATAGAAATAAATCTCAGGAAACGAAAACAAATCGACTTCCCATACAAAATCACGATCTACTTATTCAATTTATTATGGGAAGTCAAAAAATTTTTTACGTTTCCTGAAGTTGTTCAGTTTCATGGTCTGAATGCACCCTTTCAGTATTCGGAGGGCTGTCCCTTACACCCTGTATATAAGGTCCTATTAAATTCACTGCAAATATTTTTAGGGTATGTTCTACTTGTAAAACTGAACAACTTTTCTTAGTAACATATTTCTGAAATATGAAAAAAATATTTGGACTTCCCATACAAAAACGTCCAAAGCATGTGTCAGTTTCTGGTCCGTTTGTATGGGAGGTCCAAATCATTTTTTCATTTTTCGGATAAATGTTACTAAGAAAAGTTGTTCAGTTTCACGAGTAGAACATACCCTGAAAATATTTGCAGTGAATTTAATATTTTTCGGCCGGTGACGCTGCCTACCCCGTAAGGGATAAGGACGTGCTGTGTGAGTATGTACTTATATTTTAATATCATGAAATAGCCGTGAAATCTCTCTTCAATCGTCAGCTCGTAAACCATTTTTACGACAAGGATTGTCTGTGATTTGGTTATTTATGAGGGTCGCTCGCGCCGTCGCATGTGGTTAAGTCAGCAAAACATCGTTTTTCCAGTTCAACCCAGTTTATTATGCGATGATATGACCACGTGCAGACGTACACTTATGATATGAGAGTATGACCACAAAGTAAGTATTGTGGTATGACCGAGAAAAAAATCAGTTGCAAAAAAAATATACGTGTAAATCTAAGGGAGTTAAGGAACCCATTAGCATAAGCATAAGCACTTACCTATTTTAAAATCAGCACTTGACAAATATAGACTGGAATTTTACTAGTGACTGATAGTGAAAACTTAGATCCAGCCAACCAGGTAATAAGAAACAACTTTCCCTAAGGCACATAGGTCGAATAGTGAAAAAAAAAGTTGTGTACCTCCCATACAAAATTGCCGATCTGCTGATTTCAGCTACTATGGGAGGCCCAAATTTTACGGCAAAGTTGTTCCTTATCACATCACCACCCGGTTCTGAGTTTTCGCTATCGGTCACTAGTCAAATTTCACCCATTACTTAGGTAAGGTAGTAAGTATAACGAAAGTAGAGCATTTGTGCTATAATAATTAGGTATATTTTGTTTCTAGGCAAAAATAAAACGGAATGTTTATGTATTATCGAAGGTCACTTTATTTGTTAGATATATTTACAAAATCTTAAATTATTTGTTTAATAATTCTGGAATAATTGCAACACTCTGTTGTAGTCCAAAGCTTTAACATCCTTGCCCCACAAGTGGTCAAAGTGAGTCCATGTCGGGAAAGGAACTTCGTAGAAGTCGACAACATTTGGCAGGGCGGCTCTTAGTTGCAAGACATCTGTGTAGTCAGAGACCCAGTCGTTCGCTCTGGTGTAGAACAACGCCACTGGAGTGGTGATCCTTGCCAGCGGATAGTCCGGGGGCGTCAATCGACCGTACCTCGCCAAGTTTTGTGTCGTACCAAAATCGTATCTCTGGAACCTTCCTGAATTGACCAGCTGACCGTAATGGAAGAGCTGTCTTGAAGAAATAAAGCTCGGGTAGTGACCAGCGATGACCGGCGCTTGCGTCGCGTTTATCTGCCCATAATCGAAACCGAACAACGCGGAAACAATTGAATTGCAAAGAAGAACAGCCAATGCCGCGTTACCGCAGACATCTTTGGAGACAAATTGAACTAGAGGATTGTTAGCATCAAACTTGTTCACCCCAACAACTTGTTTAAGACTTTCTGATACAGGTGGTGGGGCTATCAAAGGTGACAGAACCCTTAACAAGGGACTTTGTGCATTGGAAAGCCATGCGATAGGAGCCAGTGATACCTGTATGGAAACTTTAGCGGCGTATGCTGGTCGTAATGAGGCCATAACGTAGAATGAAGTAGTCCCCTGCGAGAACCCGACGTATTTCACTTGTGTTCTACCAGTTGCTTGAAGAATATAATCGATCGAGGCGGGTAAGTCGTAGAAACCGATCTCATCCCAGGAGAAGGCCCAGTAGCGGTCGTCATCCTCTGGCAGAGTCAGGTTAACGTGTCCTTGTGCCTCTACAGTAGTTCCACGACAGCTGATGAGCCACACGTCGTACCCGTTTTGTGCTAATAAGATTGGTAGAGCGTTCTCCTTTCCGACGGTGAAGTAGTCGACGGCGCTGTTTGTGAGACCATGCACAAGGAATACCGGGTCCCCGCTTCCTTGGATTCTGTATAGAATAGGCTTGTAACCGTCCTCAGTTGTAACTGTATACGAGAGCAGGTTGTATCCGTACCTTGCAACTAATTCACGGAAGGGCAGGTCTTTTTCAATATTTTGCTCACCAGTGGTAAATCCTTCCAAGAAATTGTTTGCTTGTAATTGTTCTAAAACGGGAACCAGGCTGGGTGCCGTCGCCAGAACATCTTGGATTACATCTAGTTCGTCGCAAAGGAGTCCTAGTCCTAGGCAGTCGCTCGAATTTGTGCCTATTAAATTTCCAACGGCATTGCTCTGTTGACAGTTTGTAGAAGATAGTTGCAGGTAAAATATAAGAGCAACAAAAAGATGTCCTTGAGGTTTCCTCATCTTGCCTGCCGGTAGATGAGTGATGATGATTGAATCATTACCGAGCTTATATAGCTAGCAAAGTTTGTTTAGCTGCTAGTTATCATATCACTTAACTCCGCATCATCATCCTCTCACACACTACGAGTTCTTAAATTAAATTCGCATAAGTTAGTGGACTTGATTCTTGCCTCCGCTTTACTAACTAAAATCATACCTACTATTTTTTATGGTTTATGTGAATATTTCAAAATAAAGGTACTGCAATAAGGCCACCTGGGTTAACCTTGTACCTACTCATCAGTAGGTACACTTTATTTGCTTGCAACTCAACTCAACACTCAATACTTCTGCTCTGAGTTAACTACCTGCTAAAAAGTGCTCCTACTCTACATTAACTATACCGGACCGGGAGTAACAGAAAAGGTATTCAAATAAAATTTTGAACCTCCCATAGTAAATCAATCAGATCGGCGGTTTTGTATGGGAGGCCTATTTTATTTTTCATATATCCGCCTATATTCCTTGGGGAATGTTGTTCAGTTTAATGAGAACCTTGACCTCCTTTCGGCTTGTTATACCTTTTTTGTTACTCACTGTATACCTATCTAGCTAGGTCCTTCGATGCTATTTTAAGTCCCTAAATTTATTAGGACTTCGCTAAATTATGAATAGGTAAATCAATAACGTGCAATATACCTATGGTTGCAGCTAGCTTGTAGCTGATAGATGTTAGCTATAATTTAATATAAGTAAGTTACGCAAAAATAGCATTAATTATAACAAGTTTTGTTAAATTGATCGGCATAGGTAGTAAATTTGGTAAATGTTATGTTGTATGAATACAGTTAGTAGAAAACATTCTGATAGGTCACAATTTCTTATCATTCTGCGGTAGAGATTTTAGACGTGAAATCGTGTCCAAATGCCGTATTCACTTTGTTTTTAGGGTTTCATAGTCTACTACAATCCCTTATCATTTCGTCAAGTCTGTCTGTCCGTCTGTATGGCGCGCCCTCTTAACTTCGTCAGTTTCGGATCTATCGACATCTTAGGTGTGAAGTTAAGTAGATTGTGTTGATCCAAATATAGAAATGTTGAGAAAAAATTATACAAAATGTTTTTTGGATATACTTAAGTAAAAGGGAGGCATTTTCTCCAGTAACATTGAGTAGGGTATCGTCTAGTAGTACTATTATATTATATTCTGTGGTATCGTTGAATAGTTCTTTTAAAACTAAGGCGAGGTTTGTTTAAAACAAAGTCACTTAAATGTTTCCGTCACGAGATATTTGCTTTAAAAAGGGGCGTTTTTGAGCCATAATTAGTTCCAGCTGTAACTTCTAAAGTTTGAACGCTAAAAATTAAAAAATTTAGTTCTCAATCTCAAGTTACCATAAAAACTATAACGGATACTGTACCACTATAAAGTTTTAAGATAAATCAAAGTTATTCTATTTGCCGTTGGTAGGTAACCATCATCATCATTGGCCTCATACGTCTGTGACAGACGATTTATTCAGTGTCTGGGGCAAGGTTTTCATCCGCGTGACGCGGCGGGTGAAGTTTCCTCTCCACAGACACTGTGTTGCCTGGGACGCAATTATGGAAAACGCAGGGCTGCCCAGGACATGCGCCACCCTCTCGGCCTTTCTGGCTGACTCCACAGGAACGACGGGTCGTACGTGCGGAGCCAGGTCGGCTGCAGGAGTCTGCTGCACGATATATTACCCGTCACTCGCGCCTGACGGAGACCCCGTTCCGGGTTTGTGTGTGGAGTTTTCCTTCTCCAGGACCCTGAATCGCTTGGGTCAGATTTATCCCTCGGTCGCCTCTTACGACCCCCAAGGGAAGAGAATGGGTGGTGCTATTCTACTCTGCCGGCACCACACGGCATAACCACAACAATAGCTGTATGGTTACGGTTGGTAACCATACAGCTACAATTTCTTTGTAACGCTGAAAAATCTGATATTTAAACCCTGACTAAAAAACCCTATTTGTGGGCGTGTCTAACAGGCTCTTGAACGGTTTTTTATTTCTCCGCGGCTTGTAATTTTGGAATTTAAATGGCCTTAAAGTACTAAAAAGTTAATGAATAATCATACAAAGTATTATATTATAATCATGTCCTAATATTGACTAACGCACAATCGTTGTCGGTGCATAGGAACTTGGAAACTTTCATTATTTGTGTAAATGTCTAGATTATGTGATACTTATGTGATGATAAGATAAGCACTAAGCACTTAACTAACTAGCCTAATATGTATACGTAATAGCACAGATTAAATACTTTGTAGGAAATTGTAAGATGGGACAATTATATGAAGAACTAAATAATAATTTGGTTATCACATCATATAAGTGATGAAGATATAAACACAAAAATATGTGGCAAGAGCGTATCGGACACGCCAAAGCAGCCAACTAGACATCAAATCCAATGAAACTTGCATAAAAATGCATATTCAGGGTCATTTTTAGTTTGTGCGCAAACTTTGCAGGGTGTTTCTACTTATGATTATGATCAATTTTTACTGTGGGACCACCATGCTAATTCGCAACAAAAAAAAAATGTTGTTCAATAGAAAAATTCATACTTAGATACTAGGCAAAAATGTACGGAACACCCAAAATCATTTTTTTAGATTTCTCAGGTGGCCCCATAGTAAAAGTTCTTCAGAATCACGAGTAGAAACATCCTGCAAAGTTTGTGCACAGACTAAAAAATAACCGTATACGGAATGTATCTGCGCATACATATCAGCTATATACCGTGATTTCGAGGAAATGCATTAAATAGGATAGGTGACGTTGTTCGAGGCATCATAATGGAACCATTCTAAAATCGAGCGAAATATTTCAAACTTCTAAACAAAATTTACGATTACCTGACTGACCGCATTGGTCCCATAGTGAAAATTTGGTTTTTATTAGATGCCTTAGACAACGTATCCAATTATTGCATTTCCACCAAAACACGGTATAGGTAGGTTTCTTCTTTTTCTTTTTCGTGTGGGACACCGAGTCGTTCAACGACCCGATGAACCCTGGTGTCAGAGTTTTTTAACCACCTACTGCAAGTAGCAGGCCTCTGACATTGTTATGAAACGACCGCCATCATATACAGCAACCGGGACCGACGGCTTAACGTGCCCATCCGAAGCACGGAAGGGATAAATATCAACTTTGTGAGTGACCCCACCGGGAATTGAACCCGGAACCTTCTGAGTGGCAGGCAATCATAATAGCCCCTGCGCCACATCGGCTGTCTACATAAATGAATTAACCTTTATTTATCATTTATTTTTCATCCAATTGTTCAAACCGTTTTTTAATTTTTAGCAAATAAATCCATGTATGGCATTACGTATAACCTTGAAATGACATTGTTTGACATTGGTTTGACATTTGTTTTTCATTGTTGTCTAAAAACCATGAATTTTTAAGGTTCCTACTGCTGAAATGGGTGTTTTCTGGAGGAGATGTACGTAGCCATAGACTGTGGGACTAGCTGCTTTATTAATAAACGTAAATGGAAAAACAGTCAAGAGCGTGTCAGACACGCCCATAATATACAGGCTGTAAGGGATAGCCCCCCTGAATACTAATAGGGTGTATTCAGAACATGAAACTGAACAACTTTCCCTTCGAAATATTTCGGGAAACGTAAAAAAATGTTTTAATATGGAATACCTAACCAACTTATTTTATGCAGAGTTATGCCGATTTTTTAAATTATTCATAAGTCGTCCTTGAAAACACGAAGGAAATGGCTTAAAAAGTTGTATTCGCAAAGCTCCTAAGAAAGAAGGTAATATAATATGGGTTGAAAGTTTGTGCTGTAACTTTTATTTAAGTATTTCTTTCATAATTTATCTTGGAAATTAAATTACCTACGCCCTTAAAAACCGGTGCGGTGGGCGGAAAGCTATATGGCTCATCACGAAAAGAAAATCAACTACCTTACCTACTTTATTTATTTTAGGTAAGTATGGATACATTAACAATCGCGATGTTTTATTTTGATGCTTTACCTACTATTTTGCAAAATGCCGGCTTAAAATTGAGCATCTTTGATTAAGCTGTATGTACCTATTTTATTTATTTATTTATTTATTTATTAGTAAAGGAACATTAACATCTTACATAACTAACTTTTACATAAAACGTAGAAACTAAAAATATTCTGATACATAAGACAGTTACAGATGTACACAACATTCATACATAACAGTAGTAGTATGTAGTATCATACATAACTGTGTGGTGCCTGTTTAGCATTTCAACACGTGGTGGGTGTCTTAAAAAGCATCTAAGGGATAATCATTCAGGGATTGGGCAGCAGCGTCCCTTGTAAACGCAAGACTTGCTCGCCATACCTCGAAATACCCCCGATAGAGGGAGGCCCATTTCTAGCAGTGGACTGTTTCGGCTATTAGATAGAGTAAGGTTTTTCTAAGTATTCTAGTGAACATAAGTGCTTATAAATTTTAAATGCAAAATCCTAAGATAAAATTTATCTTAAATACTTTATCAGCTTTTGGCCAGACTTGCAGGCTAGCCAAGTTTGGATTTAGTGCAGTTTTATTTGTCTGTTTTTTTTCAGTTTCTAGGGAACTGGAGCACTTCGGTCACCCGGGGATGCCGGGACCGCCGGGGCTAGTGACTGACCCGGTCGATGCTTTGCCAAACCTCGTTTTCAGTGTAATGAAATAATATTCATACCGGTTACTGGTAATTGGTCCCGATCAATTACCAGTAACCCTATACAGGGTGTAAGGGACAGCCCTCCGAATACTGAAAGGGTGCATTCAGACAAACTGAACAACTACCCATAGAAATAAATTTCAGAAAACATAAATTTATTTTTACTTACTATAGTAAATGCAATCAGTTGATCGTGATTTTGTATGGGAAGTCGAAAAATTATATTCGTATCCTGAAATTGATTTCTATGGCAAGTTGTTCAATTTCATGGTCTGAAATTCTGAATGCACACTATCAATATTCGGAGACCTGTCCCTTACACCCTGTGTAACAATTGTGTTGTGACAAAACTTAGTAGCCGTGCCACTTTAGTTATAGCAGACAAAATTACTTGTGTGTCTATAGGGTGAAACTTCACTAGTGACATAGTGACCGATAGCGAAAATGCAGTTCGGGCTGGTAATAAGGTACAACTTTCCCCAAGGAACATACCTCTAGGGCAAAAAACTTATGAAAAAGAATGTGACCTGCCATACAAAATTACCGATCAGATGATTAGGGGAGGGCCAAATATGTTTTCATATTTCGACCTATGTTCCTCGAGAAAAGTATGTGTACCTATGTTCTTTATCACCAGCCCGTCCTGCATTTTCGCTATCGGTCCCTAGTAAAATTTCACCTAGTATAAGCCGTATAAAATAGGTATTAAATGTACAATGCACCATCCGATTAAGATTGTTGCATGTGCATGCAAACATATGAACAGTTGTTACTAGAAACGTACCTAAATATGAACCATTTCCTACCTGAACCTGACCTGGCAACATGTAGGTAGTAAGAAAGTACGTAGGTAAATAAGCATTTGAGTAGGCTTACACTAGACGTGAATAGGTAAGTACATGATAAAAAGATAAAAGAGTATGTAAAGTAGATAAAAATTGCAAAAGTCATAACAATAAACAAATTTTGCATGATACGCCTACTAACGCTGCATGTAGAAAGATAACAATGTAGTAAATAAGATAATAGGTATTTAATTTATGCCTATCATGACTAGCAAACCTTGAACCTAGCAACTTTAAATTAGCAAATAACTAAGTATGAACGCTAAGTAGGCTCAGACTTGATAAACATAACAAGCAGGATGTACCGCCTGCGGTAATTTCAATGTTTTATTTTGGAATAAAAATCCGCCAACTAGAATTTATGAATAGGGTACTTGACTGGGTACCTAACTACAAAAATACTAAAGTTGTGCGCTTAAAACTACTGTTTAAATATAGGTACATACTATCATCTTCATACACCATTTTTCGAAACACTCAAAATTAGAATTTTCATACAAAAGGCTGTTTTAAAAAATAAACAGAGCTTTTTTCAGTCAAGTATCCTATTTTTAATACATCCAGTGTCACCACAGACATATTATAATACACTTCGCACCACAGTGTTAGTCTAAAGACATGTCACGTGTCTAGATCCGCCCAGCCGTTTAGGCTGTAGCACGTGAAAACGAATTTCAAGTCTAAATACCTACCATACTCTTGAAAACATAACCCTCCTTCTGAGACAGTCGGATAAAAATTTTAACAAACCGCGAAAGTCTAAAACAAATGTTAGCAAGCCGTATAAATAATACTTTATATGAGTCGGTTAAGATGGCCGTATCTAATCTAGAAATTACTGGAAATTAACCTATCTCAACTAGCAACATAGACCCATCTAACTTGTGATATATACCTAGGTAGGTAAACACATATAAATGTTGGGTAGGCTCAGTCAGACAGACCTGATAAAAATTAAGAAAAACAAAGCGATATTAGATAGCCGTACCGTACTTAATTAGGATTAGCGTATATGTATAATAGAAAGAAAGGTTATAAAATAATGGCTGTAACATGTTATCAATGTGGTACTATGAAACTTAAAAACTTTCCTCTAGGAACATAAAAAGGTAGGTAAGGTGACCTTCCATACAAGATCACTATCAGCTGACTGGATTCAAAAAAGAAAGCATATCATTTTATCCAAGGGTTTTTTTTTTCCCGGTGTCCTACTCGAAAAGGAATGACGTTTCCTGAAAATTTCCAGTTTCATGGTCTGAATGCACCCAAATCAGTAGGTATTGTATTCTGTCCCTTACACCCAAAGAAATATTTACCTAGAAACAAAAATAACGTGGCATGTACACCTGACCTCAATAGGGGGAAGCCCATATCCAGCAGAAGACTTTTGTAGTAGTAAGTAGTTGTCACATAAAACTGACATGAATTTATGATGCTCATGGCATGAGTTACCTGCGTAGGAAAGTACTAGGTAGGGACGTTACCTACATTGGTACAAAGGTAAGAAATTCTACCAAAAGTACCTACTGCGCACCGCACCTATACAAATCGGCGTCTAGTGTGACGTCTAGTCTAATGAGGAGGCTAAAGTCGACGACAGCAAAAGTATTGTGTTATTATGTGAATAAGCAAATAGTGTTAACAGGTCAGTTGGTTTGGTTCCTACCTGCCTACCTAAGTATTTCTTTTGTGCGGACTTCATTAATTACCTACTTAATTAGTGTAAGCACGAGTAAGAAGGTAGGTACCTATTTGAACTCGCCTTTAATAAATTAAAGTGCTTTATAAATCAAAAATCAAAAAATCAAAAATATTTATTTTCTTTAACAATAATTTTACATACTAACTAAGTGATGGAGTCTCCTTTTAAGCAAGTGGAATGCCTGTATCAGGAGACTCCGCTCTTCCCTGGCAAACGATATCTTTAATAACAAAGGTTACAAAGTTATTATGTTAAGAAAAATTATAAAAATTTAAACACTGAAGATAACTGGCCAAAAATAAAAATAAAATAAAACTAAGAGATAAAAAAGGAATGTGACTGTGTTTAATAAAATCGAATGGGCTTAGCGTTTGTTAAAATTTTAGCTGAAGAGGATTTCCTTCCCAAAATAACACCTACATCTAAGTACATTACACTTATTATAACTAGCAATGAGTACCTACTTAGATACATATTTAAAATAGTATTTTTAACGTTGGATCCTGAACAGATAAAGCTGAAACAATCTAAAACCGTCTTTTTTACACGAATTCATGCAGAGGTAAATAGGTACCTAAACTACCTAAGAACGTTAATATTTCTCTACGATTTCTCGACTTAGCTTTACAATTTACCTAGGTATTTTTTACCTTCGGATTTTTCTTTGGTTCCGTAGGTGGCATGGCGTCGTAGGTAGGGGGTACCGGGTACCCATATCATTGACAGTTTGGCAGGCACCTAAACTACCTAATAATGTAATTATTTATCTACAATTTCTCTACTTTGCTTTACAATTCACTTTTTTCGGAAAATCAGGATTATTCTTGGGTTCCATAGTCGGCATGGCGTCGTAGGAAGGTACAGTAGGTATCCATATCATTGACAGTTTGGCAGGTGCCGCCCTCGGCCTGGCGGCGAATGGGCGCGTGCCAACCCGATATCCGCCTTTGGCACAACGCATTCTAATCGGTTCCATACGATATTCCCTGCACGCAAACATAAGCCTATATCTACCTACATTATTAGTATTCAGGATAAAGTAAAAAGATACCTACCCGTATCCGTACCGTAGGGAGCAAGCTCCACTGAGTAGACATGCGACGTGACGCGTGGGATGACATCCGTCAGACAAGTGATCGTCGGCCGTCATCGATGCGACGCGTGTCTCTTCTGTTTCAAACATTTAACGTAGTTATATGGATACGGTTTCAAGCGTCGCGCCTCACGTTACTTCTCATGTCTTACGTGTCTACTGTTGCTTTTTAGAGCATTCCTCCAAGAATAATCATACTTTTAGCCTCGTAAGGCCCAGAGCAAAATATCTTGCATACTCATTGTATCCCATGGTCCCTCCCATGGTACTTAATTTTTAAGTCTCTCAAATTAACTTAAGGCAAATTTGAAATCACTACGACGCAAAAATGAATAAGTACCGCAGACGCCACCTTGGGTTTCTATGAGTTCTTAATGTTAACTTGTGCTGGGCCTGAATCACTATATTAAAAAGTAACACCGGTGACCCCTTGGGCCTTACTATTAGGAACTTGTCGATCAGGTCAAGATGGTAAGTATTACCCCCTAGAACCACTCGAACTACCGAGCAGAACCACCACCACCAGTTCAACAGTTATATTTACTGGATTTACATCATCTACTTACGGATCTCGTACCATACCTGGCTAACTATACGAGGATACCTGCCTAAATTAAATATAATTTTGCCTTCGTACCATCCTCAGCGTCCCAAATCACATCAGAACGAACACAGGATCAAAGTATACTAAGTAGGAACCTATATCTACGTTCTATCTATATATCTACGTTCCACCAAACATCAAATACCTAAAAATATCTAAACCTAACTACCCTTCCTTATGGATGTTTACTAATCCGGGTATCGGCATGGATCACGTGCGACAGTTAGCTGCGTTAACACCCTGTCGCGCCTGGCGTGGACCCAACCAAACAGGATTAAAGATAGCACCTACCTACATCACGTATAGGCTCTATCAGTAGGAACTGTAGCCCTCTAGTTTCTTATAAATATGATATCAAACCATTACTGGTTACGGCTATTTTTAAAGCTATAAAGAAAACCAGAATACCTACCTGTTGACTTCTCAAATAGGAAACATGAAGTGCTGAAAAACATATAATTGTGGCCTGCAATCTCGCGTTGGTTTGGTACGACGGAAAAGCATAGGTACCTATCTACTTGCTTAGAGCATATGAATTCTTAACCCTTATTCGTATCATACATAAATCAATTGCCGTGTGGTGTCGCCTTTGAATAGCATCACCCCATATCTTTCCCGTGGGTACCTATCGTAAGAGGCGACTGAGATTTGAGAGTTGATGTGCACCTATTCCAATTTAAGGAGACAGGCTGACAACCTGTCGCTATGGCCGTTTTTTTACAGCCGCTTACGCTCGCCCTACCCCGCAAGGGATATAGGCGTGATATATGTATGTTTCAGGAGTAAAGAAAAACTTTAGAGAGAAAAACCAATTGTATCGAAAAAATACCTAACTCCTTCAATCACTCGTAAATAATGCGACTGAGCTAAACCCGACTAAGCCCACTTTATCGCTTGACTGAGAAATCCCACAGGAGAAGTTTAAAGCTAGTTATTACAGAACAGCGATAAATCTGCCACTATTAGAGGTCTTGGCGCAAAGTTTACAACCGCCATGTTGCTGGTTCATGAAAATGAAAAACTTTTACCAACGTAAATTCTTCGGGAAAATTCGGAAAAGTAGCTAGGATTTGGGTTTCCACAGGGGATTTGTACGCAGGTAAATGCAAAGAGATCCGATTGCGGAAGTGGCGCTGGATTGGGCATGTGCTTCGAAAGCCCGAAAACCACATCGCTAAGCAAGGTTTCGTCTGGCAGTCCTCTGGCAAAAGAAAGCCCGGCCGCCCTCGAACAACGTGGCGGCGCTCAGTGGACAAGGAGGCTGCATCCACTGGACTTGGCTGGAAGGAGCTGGAGGATGTCGCCCAAGATCGAGAGAAGTGGAGAATTCTTCTGAGAGCCCTATGTCCCTAGTGAGGGATAACAGGATTCCATCATCATCATCATCAAATGCAAGGTAGGCAAGAATTTCTTGATAATAATAAAGTTTGCAGGCAGTAGAAGCTGCCTAAGGTAGATAAAAAACGTAGGACTTGAGAGAAGTGGGTGTCATTTTTGGGAATCCAAAGCTGAAGTTAATCCCTCTACATTTCGTCGTATCTGGCTGCTTCTAACACATTTTCTATTTCAGACAGTTCAAGTAGCAGTAATAACTAAAACCTCTAGCATTTTTATCCATTAATGCATAGAATATTTTCTGTCTGTAAAAAGCTTTAGTAGATGCTGAAGTGTACATGAGTTGTGTAGAAAGGCTAGTCTGATGGATGATAGATAAGGATATGATCATTTTAACCTGAAAATCAACACTACCCAAGTCTACATATTACAGTAAGAAAATATTACCTTAGACAAAGTGATTTAGCATTCCCAGAGCGGGTGAAACCGCTCTCTGGATAGAAGTCTGCAAAATAAAATATTTCTATATAGTCATTATCACAATAGTCACTTCAAAAATGTTCTGAATCCTTACTTTATACTAATGTAGTTATCTGTGTTTTTCCATCATGAATACCGCTAACTCCTCCTAAACAACACAACAATTATAATGCGGTTTTTAATAGATGTTTTTAGAGGATGGTTTTTAACCATGATATTAAACTTCTTATTACCATGGAAAACTATTAGCAGCAGGTGCAACTATTGGGCGCTCCACTAGAGGGTATAAATTTTGCAGAAGAGCTCGTAAAGAATTTTGTTAATAAAACAGATTTAGATAAAATTTTAAATGCTTTAATCCTTTTAAAGCTTTTATGACATAAATAACAAAAATAGAACTTAATTATATTTTATTCTAAAGTATTTGAGTTCCATACAATTAGACAAAATAGATCTGTAGAAAAAGGGTCTATTTGCATTCATGGAAAATATAAGCTACATTAACTACAAGTACCTACAGGTAAAATTGCTAATAAGACAGTTCATATGAGGTAAACCGGGGAAGACCATATCTGGTGTAAGATTGCATGAAATAATTTTGAGTGAGTTACATTCATTGAAATGAAGTAAAAATGTAATGAGGAACAAGATATTAGTGAAGGCATTTACAACTCACTACAAGATACTTCATCCTTCCCCATTATATATTAAGCAGCCTTTTTGTCACTAAGTTTGAACTGGTCACAAAGTAAACAGACAAGAGAAGTAAGAGTTCATACTAAATTCGAACCGATCCAATATGATCAAACTTTAAAGAGAATAAGCTTGTATTCGCAGAAGCTTAATAGTTAATATTCTAGTATTTCTAGGCACATATACTTACATCAACATACAATTTGTTTGCTACTATTTGCATTAGTAATTTTAGAGTCAGTTTCTTGAATTCGGTTAGTAGGTGGTGCGGTTTCTTCTTTAAGGGGCCTCCGGAAGAGAAGGACGTGTGGCTCCGGGTTGTGTACCATGAAGTGCAGCCAGCTCGGGCTCTGCTGCAGGCCGAGGTTTCGCCATTCTGTCTCCGTCATGAGGTGCGATTTGGGTACCAACCGAGCGATGTCTGGCGGCAGGATAACGTGTCTGCAAAATCAAATGAAGCGATAGACCTTGTGCACTTTACTAGACAAAAATAAACAGCGAAGCAGACCAAAAAGCAACAGAAACATTCGAATTACCTGTACTCATAAACATCGTCGTGATATCGCTCAGAGTATTGGATCTGGTCGACCGGCATTCTGCGTTAAGAGTACTTTACGCGCAATACATTTAAAATACAGTCTTCCATTCAAAATATTAAAATGATAAACGATTTTGTTTACAACAATCAGGTTTATAACCTCCAAAATATGACAGCAAACAGCAGAGGAACGTTCAAAATGTCAGCGTAATTCAGCGTATCAAATACACAACTTTATATTTATTATTTTCATGTAACTCACATTTCAATTTGGAGTCTTTTGTTGTAGCGAATTGTAATTTTACGTGTGTTTTGAGATGATGAGATAAAATACTGAAAGATTTTATGCAATATTTAAATAATTTTATGACAATATGAAAAAATTCGCAGTGTATAATATACTTTGAACGCACTTGGAGGGAAACGTCACCTGTCAAAATGTTTTTTTTTTACTTTTACGCAAATGCAGTGCACTCTACATAGCTTTAATTTAAAATCGATTTGGGAAATCGATTTCTCCTCCAAGATAGCTTTGAGCAGGAGACGATTTTTTCTCCAAGATAGCTCAAACCTGAACTTAAACCATTGCTCAAACATAGAAAAGAAACTAAACTAACTCCACAGTGCAATAATGGGATAACACTATGTAGCACCGAGAACTTGTGAAATACAACACCTGGCACTGCGCTCACCAATCTCCGTCGCCTAGCCTACCAAGCGTTTTGAGAATAATAAACAACTCATAACATGGATAGGTCCATGAACTGCATTGGACAGATGAGGCCTTGACGTGGTGATCGCAATCATAGATCGTATGCATACCTACATAAATCACGCCTTTATCCCTTGCGGGGTAGGCAGAGCGTCAATGGCCGTAAAAATACGGTCGCTGTCGCCACGTTTGACAAATATTTGAGGGTCATCCTAGCTATTGTCGTGTATCACTAAAGTGACAGGTTGTCACAGCCTGTCGCCTAAAATTTTAATATAGCTATCTACACATGAAACCCTCGAGTCCCATAACCGCTTCTTACAACACTTACAGAAAAGAAATGGGGTGATGCTATTCTAAGCCGGAATCCGGAATCACGCGGCAGAATACCTCTTCCAGCTCTCACAAAATGGCAAAGTGCAATCAAAATTACTGCTGCCTTCAAGTGAGTTTCAATTTCATGGAATTATGCTGGAGAGATAATTATTCAAATTACGACTTCGTTACTCGTACTATCAGCAGCACATCGGCCTACCTATTAATGAGAACAACTTGTACTGGTTTTTACATGGATACGGTATAATTTGATTCCGTAAAAGGTAGGTTAATATGCTGCTGATAATACAATGTTCTCATAGCTACACTAAGTACCGGAACCACGTTAGGAATTTATTACATTAAATGCTCTGCTCTCCGGATTAACATCTTACGGAGAAACGGCTTGTACTGCAAATTGCTCCTAGTGCTTTGCATAGTGCCTACTAGAGTGTTTAAACTATATTTAACCACAATTTTACTGTAAAATGAACTCAACGTTGTGTCAGCATTTATAATTTATGTTATGATGAGTTGATGACGATAAAGTAGTAGGTAGGTATGTAAATATAATAATAAGTTTGAGTAGACATCCTTCATCTGGAGATGATCTACTGGAGAAAACTATACAATGTGTAGTTAAAGTATGTTTTAATATCTCGTACGCTCGCAAGTAGCTATTCTACTCAGTGCTTTTGTATCCGACTACAACTTCAGTAATTTAGCAAGAAGGCAGGACAGGTAGTTACTATCGCCATCAAATCCACCTACACATTTAAGGAACCAACTTATATTGGTTTTACATACAAATATTAAGAATAACCAGTGGTACCTACCTAAGTATAATTTGATCTCTAAAATGGGTAGGTGGATTTGATGACGGAAGTAGGAACCTAGCTACTGCGGCGTTGTAACTATGCTACCTACAGGCTACAAGTTAAACTTGTCTACGTTACGTAGTTCACGTGTTTTGGTTTCACGGCCCCGTAAAGGTGCTCTATGGCCAAACTTCGGAACTAACTCAAGGATTAAACTTCAAGCAGACATATTTTAGGGGTTCTTGTAACTTTAGCGGTTTGGAACTTACCTGTAGGTACGCATACTTACATAAATCACCTCTTTATCCCTTGTGGGGTGGGCAGGGCGTTGACGGCATAAAAATATGTTGGCAAATCAGGATAAGACCATTTTTTTTTGCGCCAGTTACACAAATTTTGTTAGTTATCTACAGTTACAAAAAACACAAAAAGTACAAGTGAGTGAGCAGACCAAACCTACCCATTTAAGGGTTTAACTTAGCCTGGTTTTCTTTATGTTTGTATAAAAATCCAGCATAAATTGGTCACTCACATGGGCAAGTGGATTTGCTGGCGATAAGACGAACCTACATAGATATAACAAGGAGTTTAGCGGCTTCAAAACCAAGAAAGTAGATGCCAAGAATGCCAACTGTAGTAGGTGGAGGTATAAGAATTAAGAATAGACTCCCTAGTCCCCCACCCGAAACACTAGTTACGAAACGCGCTGAAAGCTTTCAATTAGTTAAGTTACATTGTTCCCCAGAATTTATTCAACAACAACAACACCAACTAAGGCTACAAACAAACACACCAAACTTTCTCGTAGGTATTTTGTGAGTATTCCACCGCAGAGCAAATATTCCACGAATTTTGGAATGTTTCATATACAAAAACAGTAACATTGCGTTGCGGTCAAGTTTCGCATAACTGCTTCTGAAATGTTTTTTGCAATGAATGCCACATAGAAGTTATACTAATTAACACATCATTATTATATCAGCCAACTAATTAATAACTTTACCGAATACCCTGGGGGAACAGTAACAGAAGTTTCATTTGGCAAACTAAACTACTTACTTACTGTAGGTTAATTACAGGAATATTCGGCCAACCAGATCGTTTGTTTATTTACATTTGAACATTGCTCTACTACTTATCTATTAAATCTCAACACAACATACGCAGTACGCATATACAAGACAAGTACCTTGCGGGGTAGGCAGAGCGTATAGGCTAAAAATAAAATAACGTCCTTTTATACAACGCCTGACAAAAGTTTGAGTCATTCAGAAAACTGTGTACCTATCACCATAGTGAAAGGTAGTCAGCCTGTCGCCTAAAATTGCAATAGGTACACATCAACTCTTAAATGGGAAGCTTTGCAACTATAACTCTTGTGAAGAAAGAGACGTGATAGTTTGATCAGGCAAAAAGCGCTGTGGTTCACTCACTGGTTGCTTGAGGACACCTTAAGCTTTATTTCAAATTCAACCGGTACATATTGTAAATAAAAAATATACTACCTAGAAGTTATTCAGAAATCCAGATCACGAAATAGTCAGCAGCAGCGGGCTAACTACGCTACCTAACGAGCTAAGCGCCAAGCCGCCGGCTAGACGTGATTAGACGAAACCAACGAAACGAAGAGCGATGAGAGTAAATAGACAACTGTAGTCGAACACGGGTGTTGAAGCGCCGCATTATAAATACTAGAATCTACTACACTGTGGTAGTTAGATAGACGCAAAATAAGTAGCAGACTTTCGCATGCAGAAATTCAAAACTTGACATCTTGCTGCTCATAGGTGCTGCTGTGTCGCGTGGTCGGTCGCCCGTTCATGTTGTAGCGGACGATGTAGCAATACTCGTAGCACTTTGCTACGCAGTAGCGTTAACCCATCAAATCACAATTTGTTAGTTTATTTGAAGACAAGATTGCTATATCAAGAACTCGGTATCACAAACAAACTTCCAATTGCTTCTGTAAACTTAAGATCAATAGGCGAATCGAATCGTATTTACTCGTACACAGATATGTACCTACAAGTAGATACTAGCTGAGGTTCGAACCCGATAAGAGAAACTCACGTCCCCTGAGGGATGTTGTGTACAGTTCAAGATGTAACCAACATAAATAGACACATGGCTCTATATGCGTGCTAAGCAAGCGTGTGTCCGATAGTTCTGGTCGTGTTTTTGTCAGGGGTATGAAGTGGAAAGGGGTCCCAATCCCAATGACAACGCTGTTTCATGGCGGTTAAATTACACCCTTGAATTGAAATAAATGACCATTTGAAAATGGGTCATGGTCATGGAAAATGGATTGGATACAAACTTACCTCAATTCCCAGTGTACTTAAGACTCTTTAGATTGAATCGCCTCATCGTCTGTAAGAAAGATGGGCTTGTGCTTTGGAGAACTAGGTGCCACTGGTTCTGGTACCTGTTTATAACTAAGTAAAGAAAGCAATCATTTTCTATTTCAGGGCTACTACTACTTACTAGTAGCCTGTAGTTTCAAAATTTACAACTGGATCAATCAATCGTTTATGGACTCGGTGTCCGCCAACACGATAAGCTGTCTGGAATGTCTGGATGACCTACTTAGGATGTGTGTTGCCATCACCAAATCAGACCCTATGTTTATAGCCGGCCGCACAAGCCCCAAGCGTGTTGTTGCAATGTTGTCGAGACGTTCCAAATCAGTCCCTGAAGACACCGAGTTAAAAGAACACGTACGCTGCTAAACAATGTTGTGGGACTTTGCTACTACCTATTACAGTTCATTCGCAATCATGGTGTCATGAAATGACATGACCAGTCTAAGCGGAATGCCTAGTTACGCTGGTCGCAGTACTTAGATACTACGCGCCCAGAGTAAGTTGGCCTCCCGCTTTTCAAGACACTATGATTTTTTTTGAATGGAGTTTACTCACAAGAAGAATTAAGGTATCTATCAGTGGACACAGAGAGGAGAAAACCTGTTTAATTAATGTTAGTGGTAGGTGGGTTTTCTTTTAAGGTTGAAGGTAGTTCAATACCTAAAATAAATGTATGTAAAGGAACTCATAGAACCTCTCGGCTCGGGTGTTCAAAGTTTCGACAATGGGAGCGCGGAAATGGCAATTGCATTGTTCTCTCCATCCTCAAGTACATAGGAAATAAGTACCTAACATTTTAATGAGGTTCTTGTTCATTGAACTATAACTAACGTTATATGGTGAAGTCATTATTTACCAGCACATACTCCAGACTAGGAAGATAATAATAGTAAATCCTGAGCTAAAATAGATAGACCAAAGATATGATTATATACGAAAATGCCATAAAGCTAGATGGTTATTTTTAATTACTCACACGACAAAGTAAATAGGTACCTACAATGGTTGCAAACCCTAATCAATAGACACTTTTTCAATTTATTTCAGTCTTCTCGTAGATGAGCTAAAATCCAATTTGAAAGCGACATATAAGCTCCCCTGAGAGAACCGCGCTGATAGGTCATTTGCGACGCATTCACGGACTGAATGTCCGGAAATGATCAAGGAAAAACGTAATGAAATATATCGGAAACTTTGCGTTAAATTGCGTGCGAATATACTCAATAATGGAGGCTGGAATATACAGGGTGTAAGGGACAGCTCTCCGAACACTGATAGGGTGCATCCAGACAATGAAACTGATCAACTTACAAGTTCTTTTTTCAGGACAAAAAAAGAACTTTTTTGGTTTCCCATAGTAGTTGCAGTCAGCTAAGGGGTCGTCCATTAATCATGTGATGTTTTTTTTGCCATTTTTCGACCCCCCCTCCCCCTTGGTGATACATGGTGATGTTTTGAACTACCCCCCCACACCCGTACCAAATCACGTGTATTTTTAAGTACTTTAAACTAGTTTAATAAAAAAATCATAATTGAATAAAATTACAAGTATAAAGTATTATTTAATTTATTTATGAAAATTAATTACTAGTAGAAAAAAGTAGGGCGGCCCGGGCGGTCGACGCAACTCGCGCGAACTTCACTTCGTTCAATTTCGTACAGAATCTGCCCAATGAAAGCTGGCTTTGGCTTCTGGGCGGCAATTTTAAAATATTAAGCCCGATTATACATTTTTTTTTAGCTACAGTTGAAAATCAATTATGTTTGAATAGTCATCAACTTTCAGTTTGTACGTTAGACTACGTTGTGTGTGTTAAAGCCAATGATTCTTGGTGCCAGTTTTCGGTGATCAGACTCTATTCTATCTAAAATTCGCGCAAATATGAATAAATTTTGAATTTGAAATATAATAATTTTATTAAAATATGTTATTAAAAATTGTAACAGACTGTCTAAAAACTCGCAAAAGTATTTCTTTTCAAAAATTAATACACGTCATATGATAGCTACACCCCCCCTCCCCCCTCGTGATGTTTCGTGATTTTTGACGGACCCCTCCCCCCCCCTTTTGAACCTCACGTGATTAATGGACGACCCCTAATCGCGATTTTGTATGGGAGGTCAAAATTTTTTTTACGTCTCCTGAAATATTTCCTTATGGAGAATTGTTCAGTTTCATGGTCTCATGAAATGTCATGGTCGGGAACACACTCTAGGCAGAACTCTAGGTTTGTATTCGGAGAGCTGTCCCTTACACCCCGTATAAAATCTATTTCCACCATAATTTCCACTCGCTAACGCTACTCTACTAAATAATAATATTCGCGAAAGCGTCCCTAATATTTATGAGGAACGCGATAGAGTAAGTAAAATAGAAAAATATTGATAGAAAACTTATTAGGTATGTATAGGGAATATCAATACATGAAATACGATATAGGTAGGGCAAAACGTCTGCGCGGATTGGGACCTTAACTGAACATTTTGGCGACATTTGGAAGATCGCAAAAAGGAAATTGGTCTTCTAATTAGGCTCTGATGTTTGAATGAATAAACTCATTTTTCTCCCATCTGATCAATTAAAACATCTCTGAATAGACAACTGATATGATTAACTTCCAGTTGCTGCCTACAGTATTAATAATAGGCTGCTCGCCCACGTCAGACTTTTTGTAGGACCGATTCAAAGCACACGTCCGTCTTTTTGGCTGTTGTTAGTAGCACGTCTAGGGATTGCAATCCCGCAATGCGGGATCCACAATCCCGCGGGATCTCGCGCTATTTTTAGCCCCCACCTTCAAAAGGCGGATCCGTGGATCCGGCACATTGAGAACCCACGCCAAAAATATAATAACTTTTGCTTCTGAATGGCGAAAACTCGACGTTCATTTCCTATGAATATGTCCTAACTATGAAAACATTCTAAATTATTTGCATAGAAGCTGAAAGAGCATTTCTTACTTGTTATTTATTTAATCGTATGGCATTAGTATGGTACACAAGAAACATAGTAAATTAATGAAATCAACAAACAGCAATGTAATTATAAATCTAAAGCTAATTCTTTAAGCCATTTCAAGGCGTCGTCATTAAGGTTGATCAGGTCCTCAGGTGGTCCAGGGTAACGAGTATTGGGGCATTCCGCAAGTATGTGCCACACTGTCTGATTGTCCGCGCCGCAGATGCATCGCGGCGAATCTATCCACCCACAGCGGTGTCTATAGGAAGCACTGCGTCCGTGATTAGTTCGCAACCTATTGAGGTTGCACCAGTCTCGCCTGGGTAAATCAGACCCATTTATTTTTGTTCCTGGCACGATATTGCACCCAAATTTACCGCCCAGATTCAAATTCCACGATTTCTTCCACTCACCGCTGCTATTGAAGCCGTCTTTTAAAAGAGACTCCGCTATTTTGTAGGCGGGGTGTCGGGATTTGAGTCGATGTTTTGTGGGCTTCAGAAATTCTGGGCATATTGGAAGCCTTGGGTTGTGCTGGATCTTAGCAACTTCCCGAAGAAGCGAGTCCTTTCTTCTAAGGTCCGGCGGAGCAATTTGACACAGGACGGGCAGCCAATGGCAAGGAGTAGATCCCAGGGTTCCAGACACGCACCGCATCGCCTTGTTTAACTCTACGTCCACCATACTGGCGTGTGCACTTCCAAGCCAAACAGGAGCGCAGTATTCTGCCACTGAGTAGACTAGGGATAAGGCGGATGTTCGCAGTACGTCGTAGTTAGCTCCCCAGCCAGTTCCTGCCAGCTTATGGATAATATTATTACGCGTCTGTAGTTTGCGTGCTGTTCCCGTGCAATGGGCTTTATAAATTAAGGAGCGGTCGAGAGTAACACCAAGATATTTCGGATTAATGGTTGTTTTCAGTGTGGTGCCATTGAAAGTGACCTTCAACTCGCGTCCGGCCATCTGGTTATGAAGGTGGAAGCAACAGACCTCTGTTTTGCTGGCACTTGGGATCAAGCGCCAGGTAGTAAAATATTTTGCCAGGATTTCTAAGTCGGCAGACAATGAGCTCTCTAATGCAGAGAAGTCCTTCTGTTGATCAACTTAGCAGATGTCATCGGCGTATATAAATTGCCTGGATTCGGTTTTAGGGATGTCATGGATGTATAAGTTGAACAATGCAGGTGCAAGAACAGATCCCTGAGGAAGGCCGTTGCTCAAGACTCTGACGTCACTGCTCCCAGAACCCAAGTATACCTTAAATCTGCGCTGTGAGAGCATGTTAGATATTAGCTGGACAATTTGCATGTTGGGGACCACGGAAATCAACTTGTAAAGTAGGCCCTCCCTCCAGACGGTGTCGTAGGCAGCGGTGAGGTCCACGAAAACTGCCCCGGATTTCAGTTCGTTTTGAAAGCCTGTCTCTATGTGGGTGACTAAAGAAAGCACTTGGTCTGCACAATTTCGTCCAGTTCTAAATCCGGCTTGTTCGACGGGTATAACTTCGTCTATGAGGGGTGAAATACGGGTCAGCAAAATCCTTTCAAGCAGCTTATAACAATTGCTGAGGAGGGCAATCGGGCGGTAGCTAGCGGGGTCATTTTCGCATTTGCCTGGTTTAAGAAGAGCGATCACCTTCGATTCTTTATTTTTCTTACATGTGGTTCTTTGAGATACAGGCTGGGTGATACTCGTAAAACCATTAATATTCTTTGATTAAGGTGGTTCGTTACGTCATACAAACGAAAAACTGCACTTCAGTCGGGTTACACATGAGCTGTAGAGTTTCTTTTTAAAGAAACTTTATTCTGAATGATGAAGGCACACGTAAATTTGTCGCAAAACTACTTATAGTTAAAAGATAATCAGTATTTTCTGCACAATAAAATTAAACGTATTTATTGCAGCAGTAGCTCCATCTATTTTCGTAAAGTGGCGACTCGCTTTTTACGGGGAAATCTGATGATTTAAAAATTCTTTTTAGTGTTTTGCGACAATCTTAAATACCCACGGGACTCCCCATCAAGTTTTTTAAACCGACTCTTGTCTCCTTTACATACATAACTCCATTGAACTTTTGTATGGAAAACGGAACGCCAAATTCACTGACTGAATACGCAAGTGATTGAGAAACCACATTATGAATTACCGACAATAACTAACGACAAAGAATTTTTAAAATTAGTAAAACCTTGGAAAAACTGTGCACTTTAGTTATGTAAGCCGAAATTGCTAAAAGTGGCCACTTTTAGCAATTTCGGCTTACATAACTCATGGATACCAATTTCTATACATTTTATTAGATTTATTTATTCTTTGTGGTTAGTTATTGTCGGCAATTCATAAATTGGGCTCCAGATGACCAGCGTGTTCAGCCAGGGATTTTTTTCCTGTTTGGGGGCGCCACTAGTCTGACGTTTAGCCTTAAGAGTATTTTTCTATAACTTATCAGTTATCTAGACGCTAGAGTTACAAAACTCTGACACCAGGGTTCCTCGTGTCGTTGAACGACCCGGTGTCGTACACGAAAAAAAGTTATCTTATCATATCACCATAGGTAGTCCCAGCTGTTGTAGTAAATTGAAAATTTGTTATTTGATATCTAGAGAAAGTTTTGATCTTAAAGTGACTAAGGAGAATGGGCGCCGTTGGGCGCTTAGCGGCCACTTATAAAATTAATATCAAATGAAAGTGCTATTATTAACGAACATTTTTGACTATGAGCGTTACTCTGTATTTCATTTAGAAATAAAGGTAATCTAGTGTTATAGCCCGAGCGGCGACTGGTCTCATCCATACCTCACAAAGGAATAGAATAATTTAGCTATGTACAGGTAGAGGAGCTCGAGTACTTCGGATTGGTCGTGGTCTGCCGCGGCGCAGCTTGGCACGTTTGGCGGAGTAGCTAAAGTTTGCCCTCTGAAAAAGTTAAAATATCTCATCGAAGAATAGAATGAGACATGGCTGTAGCGATAGGAGCAGTTTAGTAAAGCATAAATCTTGGTCTGCCAGCTGCTATCTTGGCACGTTTGGCGGAGTAGCTAAAGTATGCCCTCTTAAAAAGTAAAAATATCTCATCGAAGAATAGAATGAAAATATATCGTACCGATAGCTTGCTTGAGTCTGCCTACATATATACTGGTCTGCCTGGCACAGCCTGGCAGATTTCCAATCCGACCACTTTTACTTTTTTAGTAAAATTTTATCTCTTCGAATAAAAGAATAAAATATGTCGTACCGATAGCTTGCTTAAGTCTGCCTAGAAAATACTGGTCTGCCTGACCACAGCCTGGCAGTTTTCAGATACGACCACTTTTACTTTTTTGAGAAATTTTATTTCTTCGAATAACAGAATGAAACTAAGTTGTAATAATAGTTTATTTAAAGCTGATCACATATCCCTTGGTCTGCCTGAGCTCAGTCGGTAGTTTCTCCGATGCGATCACTTTTCACTCTCAGTAAATTTCAATTTTAAAGGACCCTGACTTTGTTTATTAGGGAGTGGGCCCCGTCAATAAAATGAAAATTTGTCGGTGTATATAAGTGAGATTTACAGAGCTGTAATCTCTCAATGTCTAGATGAAGAATAAGTATGTTAATTTCAAGAATCTACAACTTCAGATGTATTCGTAGTAATTATTTCAAAAATACAATACTTGGGAAAACATTTTCTTCATCTGGACATTGAGAGATTACAGTTCTGTAAATCTCACTATAGAACACTGACAAATTTTCATTTTATTGGCCAGGCCTTCTTCGATGAATATTTTCACTTTTTAAGAGGGCATACTACTCCGCCAAACGTGCCAAGATAGCAGCCGGCAGACAAGATTTAAGCTTTACTAAACTGCTCCTATCGCTACAGCCATGTCTCATTTTATTCTTCGATGAGATATTTTAACTTTCAGAGGGCAAACTTTAGCTACTCCGCCAAACGTGCTGCCGCCAGGCAGACCGACAATCCAGCTACTCGAGCTCCTCTACCCGTACATAGCTAAATTATTCTATTCTTTTGTGAGGTATGGATGAGACCAGTCGCCGCTCGGGCTATTATCGTTTATAGAAATATTGCATAAAAATACATTATAATTATTAAAATAATTATTTGTTTATTAGCTTTTAGTATTATTCCTACTTTATTATTTTACATTAATGCATAATGATTGTTATATTATTTAACATTTGTCTTTGTCAAGTACCTAATTAAAAATGCTAACTGCCGAAAATCTTTCACTGGTAGTTTATACTTTGATTACCTAAGTAGTCAAATCCATAAAGAGTATAAATAGTAAATATCATTAATATATCAGTATAGAACTGTTAGACTGAAAATCGACAAGCTATGATCAGCACTAATCTCGACAACTGAGTGGGTCCCAGCCCTGGGGCTCTCTCTCTTGGACGCTATCGGTCGACGCGCGCGGACCATTGTTTATGTTATAAGCGATCCAAAATTATTTAATTAAAAGTATTTATTCCGAAGAACTCTTGTGTTTAATTTAGAGTCAATAGCTCATCAACCAGATGCGACTTCAACTGTCCTTCGAGGCCGAAGGACGACTGCAGGATGGCCGAACTGTTAGGCTGAAAATCGACAAGCTATGATCCGCACTAATCTCGACACCTGAGTGGGTCCCAGCCCTGGGGCTCTCTCTCTTGGACGCTATCCATATAATTTAGAGCCAAAACTATTGGCTCTAAATTAAACACAAGAGTTCTTCGGAATAAATACCTTTAATTAATAATTTTGGATCGCTCATAACGTAAACAATGGTCCGCGTCGACGTCGCCAAGAGAGCAGAGAGAGACAGTGGGACCAGACGAGATTAGTGCTGATCATAGCTTGTCGATTTTCAGCCTAACAGTATTTATCATCATATAATTCTTTTCTACATTCTTTATTTATTTCAAAAACATTACATGTATAGTAACATATAACATATAATAATATCATATCATATTATCATATCAACATAAGATGAGACTTGACTAATCAGAACGCGAGCAGCGTATCGTATCACAGTTTTACGGTTTTGGTTCGTTATATTGTAATCTACTGAAAAATTATACGTGTGAATGGGTTACAATATTCCGACATATTATAATTTCGCGAGATAGACTATAATCCAGCGTTGTTTGTAATTTTACGGTGACATATGTATTTTGGTATGTAATTCAACTTGCGGATTTCCTTTGCAAAATACAATTTTGAAACTACCGAAGTCGGGTAACAGGTTTAAACCACTTCAACTTACCTATCCTTTCTTCTTTTTAATTCATGTCTTCTTGTCAAGTTTACAGTTTTGATACTGAAAAGATTTTATTATGAAACTAATCTGAATTTGCAAAAGAGTCTTTACTAGAAAATAATAATTTGAAATATGTTGATGCTGCATATTGATGTGTACGAGAAATGCGACTCTCGAGATATGCCCTTCCCTAGCAAGTTCATGCGGGCGACTGTCGGTGAGTAGTGTGCGTTTACGCATACATTTCAGAGTGTTCCATTTTTCACCGACAATCGGATCGGTCGAGATTCACCGATTTTATTTCTGACCTACTATTTGTAGGATGTGGGCGTTACACCATTGCAATCAATACGTTCCATTTTTCTCCTACAAAAAAACGGACACCGATTATCGGACGTGGGCGAGTAGCCATAATCAGAGCTAAGCCAAATAGGTTACAAGCTCGTTACAAGCTCAGCTACTTAGCTACATAGCTACATACCTACCTATAGCAGGAAACTAAGTAGTGGCAAATGGCAATGCCTGAACCGAGCATTACTCAGGGGTTTTAGAAATAGCGCTCTAATAAATTTTTATAAGCATTTCGCAGTCGGAGAACTGGATTTTTCTAATCCCGATATTTGTAGGTATAGCTTTTAAAAACGAGCTTAATGGAAGCTCGAGGTGAGATTTCTAGGTAGAAAAGAACAAATGGCCACTTTCGCTCACTCCAATCTCATTTAAAGCTTTGTCTAAATGGAAAGTGGCTTAAGCTTTTGCAGCTAATTTTTATTATTTTCACAGGAGTTTTTTTCAGTTTCGCTCCTAGAAATTAATTAAATTGGACGACTAAAATCGTTGACGAACGGAATTAGATTTCCTCTGTATTTCGGTTGCATTATTACCGCTTCAGTCGAATGTTGATTAATGATTACGATTGTACTCGTCGTAGTCGACTGTGATGTACTTATTACCAACTATTAATTATACTGTGGTATTACGTACTATCAGCAGCACACCAACCCACACATTTAAACAAATAAATGATTATGATTTATGATTATGGATCAACCTTAACTGGTTTTACCCGAGAGTATGCATGTATGTATGTGGACAAGAAAATTCTTTTTCACGGGCTACAGCCCAAGCAGATAGTTGGATTATGACATATGAGGTGTCGTTAGATTCGTCTCAGCAGCGCGAGTGACACTGGCTATATTAAAAAAATATAGATTCCAGATGGCGGATTATTACTTTAAAATTACCGCATCGGTTTTATTGTTTTTAACACATCTACTTGTTGCATGCAGTTTATAAGGAAATATAAGTAAAATCAGAATAAGTTGATCCCTTGCATTGAAGAGGTTGGTCGATTTGCTGCTAGTAAGTACGTAAAATAAAGTCAACTTCGACGAATCACGGCCATCATTCGAGATACTAAAATAAGTGCTCTCTTTCCGAAGGTAACAGCACCAATTTTAGTTATGCTAATTATACTCTATCCGCGCGATGAAGATAATACCAGAAAATGCAAAATGATTGCCATTGGTTAGCGATAACGAGGCAAGGGTGCGTTTACATGGCGATGCAATTTCAGTCTACTTCTGTGGCTTGCACGGAGCGGACGCGTTCTTTTGTTCTTATATCGATTGTTTTATTTCTCCTACGACCTAGCGCGTGTTTTGGACTATTTCCTGTGAAACATACACAGATGTATTTACCTAAAATTATTTTTACTTATTAAATATTGTAATAGACCAAAGAAAACCAAATTTAATAGTAAAAAATATTTATGAGTCTTCTTTAACCAAAGAGCCATGTAAACGCATCTTTACGTTTTTACACAATTGTTGACGCGTGTTGACGCCCACTTACCTGGAAGGGCAATCATTTGTCCCTTTCACTTGCATACAAAAGTGCGGTTGAGAGGACGCTATATTATCTTCATCGCGCGGATAGAGTATAGTACCTATTCCCGAATCGCGACCGAATATCACAGCCCAGCTTCTCGGGAACTAATAATGAAAGTACTGAATTTCAGAATAAAACTTTTCATAATTAATTAACAACATCAGCAAAACAACTTTCCCGAGTGTTAATTACCCTCAGGATAATTATTAATGATTAATTAAGCACATTTCTTGATTAGTTTATTAAAGCACTAGCTGTTACCCGCGGCTTCGCCCGCGTACTCATATGGATTTATCAATTGATTGCATATTTCAAACGACCCATCATAAAGCGAAATACTGGGAGTGCACTAAAATCACTATTCACCGATACGCAGACGATATTACGCAGAAATGACAGGAAAAGCTGTTTTTCCGGTATAAAAGTACCTGCACACCCGAAAAAACTGCATGATGTCGCTCTGTTGTGACGTTAAGGAAAGACAAACAAACACACTTTCGCATTTATAATATTAGTATGGAAGTATGGATAGTATGGATATGGATTAAATAGCTTCGAATTAAAATGAAGATAGACTGAGTTGTCATTTATATTTTACTATTTATACCCGTGGGTGTCGTAAAAGATAAGGGATGGGTCCAGGGAATTGGCAGCAGCGGTCCCTGGGAATATCTATAACACCTTGCACCGATCTCGTCAATCTGCTTGCCAAGCGGTGTGAGTATGGCAATAGACCCTAATTGGGGGAGGCCCATGTCCAGAAGTGGACACTTGTAGCTGATGTAGTAGGTAGGTACCTATTAGTGAGTTAAAAACTTCCTCCAGGTCATAGAATGGACTTACTACTTACGTCGTGTTGCAGTTAATGTAATGTTGGGGTCCAACCGCTTCACGTACCCTTCGAAACACGTTCTTATTTGTTTTATTGTGATCCTCCCTGTATCCTCATAAACATAGGTACAGAATTCGAAAACTACCGAGTATCAAATAAATACATTAGTATCAAAAATAAAGATTTCTACTTTCGGTTACATAATTATTTATTAAAAATGATATATCAGTTAATAATTTGCAAATTTCAACATTAATAATATAAAATAATAATTATAATCAATCATAATATAATATTAGGCGTTTTTCAGTTACTTTACTCTCTATTTCCTTTTACTTAAAGCTAAAAGCAATACTATGCATGAAAATAATCATGTTTTTGATAACTAAGTATAAGATCGTCTATGGTACCTACCTCCTACTAAAAGTAGTCTATTCCGTGCTGGGCCTCGTAGATTTTCACGTCGTCCTTCTTCATTGTAAGTTCGGGCCTAAAACAATAAGCCATATATTAACAATTATTAGTATTTTTAGGTAGTATGTAAAGTTCGGAGTTCCTTCACAAAGGATGTGAAGGAACAATGACTTCACATCAAATCACATAAGTCCAAAGCTGCGCTTACGGACTTGCGTAATCTAGGATCTATTTATAATACAATTTTCCATTATATTGTGAGAGAATGACTAGTTAGTGCGGTTGAATTAACATAATAACGAGTACAAGTACAAGTTTTTTTGTATACTTACAAAGATAGCTGCACAGCTTGCGGTTGAACTGAAACAATAAAAACAGTTTTTATATACATATTACATATTTACTTAGGCAAAGACTCAATTTCCTAGTTTAGTTTCTTTCTCTCGAGCTGGGATAAATAATAGACCGCCATTTATAAACTAAGTTAAAAGGACAATTTCGCAAGTTAAAACATTCGTTGGAGACAAAGACACCCTTGCTTGGTTGTGAGATCTTTCGATTCATTTCGTTATAATAACATGTAGACAAAGAACCTTTTTATATGTTTGAGGTTTATAAAGCACGTACGACGTACGTAGGTATAAGTAACGCAAAGAAGTCCCAAAAAACGATTTATTCGTAGATTATTGTTACTTTAAACAATCTGACGAATCTGATGGCCACGCTAATTTCGTCAGGTCTCACCTCATCCATCACTGACGCCAATTATTTATTAATCTGAAACTTTCCGCCAAGTACAAAAGCAGCTTTACTCGTCTCGCTTTCATTCCGCGAACTACTTGCTGCTGACGCATATTCATTACGGGCGGTCCCGCGGGTCTTCCCAAGCTCGACGGAACCGACCAGAAAAACATCGGGATTTTCATTACGCCGACAGAACGAGCAGCGGTTATTTGAAAAACTAACACGTTTTATTCTGTATGTGAATATGGCTCAACGTCTACTTCTTTGTTACCTAATTTCATTATTCTGGGAACTTTTACACTACTAATCTGTAGCTCCCTCCAACCGCAAGAACAACAGCAGCTTAACTCGCCTTGGTTTCATTCCGCGAACTACTTGCTGCTGACGCATATTCATTACGGGCGGTCCCGCGGGTCTTCCGAGCTCGACTGTAATTTCAGACGAACCAAACCATAAAAACATCTGCTTTTTTTCAACACGTCCGTAGAACAGAGGGTTATTTGAAAACTAGCACGATTTATTTGTAAAAGCAGCTGAATATGTCCTATTTCATAATTTGAACAAATTGTTTCAGTTAAGTCTTTTTTAGTGGCGGCGATTAATTCGTCAAATATCCCCTTTATTTCCTACTTTTCATGTTAAAAACTGATTTGTAGGGCACTCGAACTGTATGAAAGCAGCTTCACTCAGCTCAGTTTAATTCCGCAAACTACTTGCTGCCGACGCGTATTCATTACGAGCGGGTTTTTCCAACACTCCGACAGAACTAGCGGTTATTTGAAAAACTAGCATGTTTTATTTGTAAAAGCAGCTTAACGTGACCGATAGTGAAAACTTAACAGAACTGGCTAGTGATAAGGAACAACATTCCCCAAGGAACATAGATCGAAAAACGAAAAAAAACATTTGCCCTCCCTTAGTAACTCAAATCAGCTGATCGGCAAGTTTGTATGGGAGGTCCAAAAATTTTTTTCGTTTTTCGACCTAGGTTCCTTGGGGAAAGTTGTTGCTTATCACTAGCCGGTTCTGAGTTTTCGCTATCGGTCACTAGTAAAATTTCACACTATACTATTTCTCTGGGACGTTTATTACGCCAGGAAGCCAAAGTCAATTTGTATTTAACAAGTTTCGTTCAAAATTTTTCGTAGCTGAATTCCAGAGCCCAGAGTAAGAATTTGAAGAATTCTAGATTTTAAAGCAAGAATTTGAATCTAGAATATATAAGGTCCTATTAAATTCACTGCAAATATTTTAGGGGCAGATCAAATAAAATATAAGCATGTACTAGGCAAATTTTTTAAGAAATCTACAAGCTAGTTTTCAAGAAAATTGCATTTAACTAAAAAACAACAAAACGAAAAAAGTGCACCCTGTTTATCCTAGAAACACACACTTCGATGAATTTAAATTACGCGCCAAAAAAAGGTGCTGTGATTGGTTGGTTGTTAGTGTGCGTGCCGGCCGTGTAAGTGAATCCTGTCTACGTAACGGAACGTTAGTCGGGTCAGTCAAAGGGTGTTCACATAATTAATTAAAAAGTTTGTTTGAAAATGAAAAAAAATATCTAGCGTGTAGATTTTTTTTAAATGCCTTAGATGTTTTTCTTATACATATTTACGTATGCCCTTAAAATATTTGCAGTGAATTTAATAGGACCTTATAGAAATTGATGCAAAGTATCTAAATCAGTTTCATATTCGCATATTACCTCATTCAGAATCTGGAGAGTAAATAAGAGCTATCAAAATCTTTCCAAGAGTAACAAAAATATATGTAATTGAAATATTTCACCGATTTGTATCGTGTGCTCCTGCTGCTGTATTATACCATTTTGACGTCAGCCAGCGAGACATATATCGGGTGCGAGGCCTGCACGAACTCTTGCTTGTGTTCCACTGTGTACGTCTGCACTAAAGTCTACCTAGAGGCTAGTATATGAACAAGTCACTACTATATAAACAAGTCGCTACTATCTAAACAAGTCAGTTCTATCTCAACAAGTCGCTACTATCTAAACAAGTCGCTACTATATGAACAAGTGAGTTATATCTCAACAAGTCGCTGCTATCTCAACAAGTCACTACTATCTCAACAAGTCACTACGATCTCAACAAGTCGCTACTATCTCAACAAGTCGCTACTATCTCAACAAGGCGCTACAATCTCAACAAGTCACCACTATCTAAACAAGTTGCTACTATCCCAACAAGTCGCCACTATCTCAACAAGTCGCTACTATCCCAACAAGTTACTTGTATCTCAACAAGTCACTACTATGTTAACAAGTAAATATACTTACCGATTTGTATGGTGTGCTCCTGCTGCTGAATGATACCATTGACGTCAGCCAGCGAGACATATATCGGGTGCGAGGCCTGCACGAACTCTTGCTTGTGTTCCACCGTATACGTCTGCACTATAGTCTGTCCCGTCTGCACTATTTGCTGGGAATCATGTCGTAAGTACGTCAGTTTGTCCATGTCTTGCCCGGGGGTTTCTTCTTGTATTTTCTGCATGCGTTCCACTTGCTTGTATGTGGGCTCGCCGCCGACGTAGTCGCGTTTTGTGCGGTTGTGGCTGCGTATCTCGTGCTTTCTGAGGTCCGATCTGTGGGGAAAGCTAATTTTAGTGGAAAGTCTTTACAAGATGCAAATAAAGCGCATAAGCCTAAAGTGACTAAAGAAAAATATGATTCTTTTAAAGGAAAATCTGTTGTAGAGATTTTTGTGTTTGCGAAAAATGGTCGTCAATTTGACTGACTAAAATACCACATTGTTAAAAAAAAACACAATCTGATTGTGCAGCCTAAATGTATTTAAAGATACGTTTTACCTACGTACTTACGCCCAATGTACCTACGCGTATATTAAATGCCGTAAAAACCCAATCTCTTAGCTCTTGCTTGTTGCAAATAAAATTAAATTACTTTATTCAACCTAGAATACATAAAATTACCACTTATTGCAGCACGATACAATCAAAGTTTTATTTTATAAATACTTTAAATCACTTACTAGAAAAATAGGTCAAAGGTCAAACTAAACAATAAACAATTTAACAAGAGGCATAAGTATCTCGACTGAGTTTTTAATTAAAAACATTGCCGTGCTAACTAGCCTGTTTTTACTTTGGACTTAAATACAGGTAAAACAACGAAGACATAAAAGTTTGCAGCTTTTTTAGTTTTAGTTCGAAAGGAGCTTATAAAGCTCAGAACTTTTTGCCTCACGGCTAGGCTAGGTCTTCATTATTAATAGTTTTTTCAGTTTTCCCATCTCATTCCTGGCAAAAAGTAGTCGAACTGTGAACGCAAATGATTGATTGAGAGATAAGTGACCATTCATTACATAGGCTCGAAAAAAACAGCCTGATTTTTGTCTACGTAATTGTATCCATCAGTCTTCCTTGGTCAATCTATCATTGCTTGTCTGGTCTGAAAGCCAAAAAAATTATACGAAAAAGAGATGAAATCAAGTCACGATTTTTTTGGCGTCTCGCTAACTCTAGTAATTTTGTGCGTGCTACATTGAATGCCGTATTTATTTATTTTCATAACTACCAACCAATCTGATTAACTCGGTATACATACATTTTCGCAGTAGTTATTTTCTTAAACTACAATGTTTGTTTGTATAAAAAGTGTACCTAATTCTAGTAGAACATCAGCATGTACCACTAGACTGTTGGTTTTCTTCGGTGGTTCGGTGGTCCTAGTTGTCTAATATTATTCTACCTTGAAATAAATCTTCATATGAGTTGTGTTTACAAATACTGCACAGATTTAGGTGCCGCGTGACAATATGTCTAAACAAACAAAGTTGCCGCGGTTACCGCGTGTTATGAGCTATGCGGAAGTCCTAAATCTCGCAGACGCTGTCGACTTGAACCTTTTTTGGACGTGATCATTCTACGTACGTGCAAACGTGCTCATGTATGGCAGATAACAGCTTGAGGCACTGGAATGCAGACGGAAGAACGTGCCCAAAAAGAGATGAATCTGCCAATTCCATCTACGTGCAGATTCAAGCTGACCACGGATGGCCATCGCACGAAGTGCTGAGTCTACAGTTCGACCCCTCCAAGACTACAGCTGAAGACCCCGGGCTTCAGCATCGAATCAGCACTTCTGTCCCCACACATCGAGGGCAGTTGTCACCTAGTATAATTTAGTTTTAAATTGTAACATAGCTTTCACACATCGACACTATGTTACGTTTAATAAATTATTATAGTTTAACTTCATCCTGAATTTTCTTCAAAGTCCTTCCCGCTGCGGTTCTATCATTCGCGTAACACGCGTGAAGTTGTCAATATACAAATACTAAAAAAATAACGACTTACTTGTAGCAGAAGTCCCGCCCGCAGTAGTTGCACGTGTGTTTGATGTTCATATGAGTGGCTTCGTGGTGCTCGCGCAGCGCCGACGGAGTCCGGAACGATTTCTCGCATAGACCACACTACCGGACAAAATAAAAATATAGTTCAACAAGTTCGTGCCCGACCGTTCCTAGGGGTGACAGACGGTTGGGGGGAGATACCTAAGATATAAAAAGGCATATTTGAATGACGTGCTACCTCTGCCAACGTCTGTACTCCGTGGGACGGTCGCGCACGAAGTCGTCAGTCGGACTACCTATTAGCAGCTTTACCCACTTTTAATTCCCATGAGAGGTACATACAAACATAATAGTGTAGGACAAACAAAAAAGCTTTATTACTGGTAGAGCTTACGACATTTTGCTTATTGATACTAGGAACCATTCACATTGAGAAATGAATTCTCTACACTGGTGCCCGTTACACAGTTTTTCTGTATGCGTCCTCATATGTATAAAGAGGTAGAACTTGTGCTACAGTGCTACAGCCACTCTAGAACTATTGCTTACCTTAAACTGTTTCTCCTGATGTGTAAGCTTGTGTTTATTCAGATTCGAAGGATTTACAAAGGTGGCTGGACATTCGGCGCATCGATATGGTTTCTCTCCTGTATGAGTCCTCATATGCATCACGAGGTAGTATTTGTGCTTGCTTCTGTACGGGCACAGGTCGCAGAAGAAGTTGAACGTGTTTGTGTGGACCATCCTGGAATAGGGGCAGTATTATAGTTATGCGATCCTGAAGTCCAACGCAAGTCTAAGGAAATAGACCTTCATTGTCACGGATCTAAGAGCTTATTATAATATAGAAAACTTTTCTAACTTATATTTATATTCAATCAAACAATTCAATTTTTTAATTGAATAAGCAGTTTCGTTCCAGAAACCAATGTAACGGGTTTGTTTTAGACTCTATTTTAGACCTGAACCAAAAGTGACTGAAACAGTACGGAAATCTCTTATCCCCAAATGAGGTTATAGCTAAGGGTTATAGTATAATAGAAACTGGACCATTATGGTATAAGAGGAAAAGCGCTTGATTTAGTTCAATCTTATCTCAGTGATAGGACGCAGACAGTGCAGATAAATGGTGTGAAGTCGCTAGGATCTGCCGTCAAAATTGGTGTACCGCAAGGATCAATTTTAGGACCGTTTCTATTTTTAGTATACATAAACGACTTGCCGTTCATGGTACAGAATCTAGCCAAGATAGTGCTTTTTGCTGATGATACTTCTTTAATATTTAAAGTGGATAGAAAGGCTGTAAAATGTAAATATTGACGAAGTATATGGCGCACTTGATCAGGTTCATAAATGGTTTACGTCAAACAATTTAGTGCTGAATTCTAAAAAAACTAAATGTATTAAATTCTCTTTGCCTAATGTAAAAAGTATTAAACACGATGTTGTTCTAAACAATGAAAAGCTTAATTATGTAACTGAAACAGTTTTCTTAGGGATTACACTCGACGCAACCGTTCAATGGGATCCACATATACTAGCACTGGCTAGTAAACTTAGCTCAGCGGCATACGCTGTTCGAAAAATTTGACAATTGACCGATGTTGCTACAGCCAGGCTTGTGTATTTTAGTTACTTTCACAGCATAATGTCCTACGGATTATTGTTATGGGGTCAAGCCGCTAACATTGAAACTATCTTTGTGTTACAGAAAAGGGCTATAAGAGCAATATATAAACTTCGAAGTCATGAATCCCTACGAGAATTGTTTAAGGAAATTGGCATTCTTACGCTTCCTTCACAGTACATATTTGACAATATAATGTATGTACGTAAGAATTCCAGTTCCTATTTAAGAAACTCTGATATTCATTGTCGTAATACAAGAAATAAAAATAAAATTGTACCGCCACAAACCAGATTAAGTAAGATCAGTAAATCATTTATGGGTAACTGTGTACGCTACTATAATAAAATTCCAGAGGAAATTTTAAAGTTAAATGATAGGCAATTTAAAATTAAAATAAAGAATACTTTATGTTCGAAAGCGTATTACAATACTGAACATTATCTGAAAGACAAAGATGTCTGGTTAGTAGCAACAGTTGCTCCAACACAATGCAAGAGATAGGCATTATTTAAAAATAAACTTATACTTTTATGATATGCAAATTGACATGTATAGTGGTTAAATTAATTGACATTTCATACTTATTATTCTTAAATTTTTGACAAGTATTTTTTACATTTACTGTAAATTTACTTTTTTGTTATGTTATTTTATTGCTCGTATGTTTAAAGTATATTTTAAAGACGAAACAGTTAGAATAATCTACTGTAATATTATTTTTATTTTGTTGAGCCGTTTTTGGCTATTACTATTATACTGCCCTGTGATAACTAAAACGCCGTTATCCCCAAAATCAAAATTTTGAGTTACGCGGGTTTAAAGTTAAAAACGGTGCTGTTTGATAAACACAAAAGTTATTTGAAATTTTAAGATATTATTGAAACGGTAATTTTTTATACTTTACGCTGCTTTTAGTTTTATTACGCTAAGTGGAAGGGTTACAGAAATATATTGAAAAATGTGTTGCCGTTAAGTATTATTTTTTTAATTGCTTTATCAAAACACTACTTAAATGCCGCTAAGGTTACCTTACCGGCATTTTAGTGTTTGGTTTTGCACTAATTTCATTGCCTTGTAAAATACAAGAATTGTATCTATAAATACTTCTCTACAATGTCGTCACGGTCCTTTAGCGGCATTTTAGCGAAGCTTTATACCTCAATTTAGTATCTTGTATTGGTTTTTCAAGTCCTTTACAACGCATAATTGCCGCTAAGTTACAAACCTTTCACCATAACGGCAATTTAGCTTAGTAATCATTATAAGAAAATTGAAAGATTCCCTTGAAATGTTAGTTTGAAGCAGAATAAAAAGGACCGAATCTTTAACTTTTAATGCTATATTTCTATTAAACAATCAACTTTTGAGGTACTGTTGAGTGTCTTTTACAACACTGCATTATAAATTTAATATTTTGCTTCGTTTTTTTGCTCGAGTTGCGAATGTTGAGTGCTTACATAAAAACCTGATTTAATATGACGTCTTGGATAATATTTATTATTTATAATTTACTTAATTGGTATTTTCTTTCTTCTTTCTTTCTTTCTAATTCAATCTAACTAGTTTTATATCTCAAATATTTTAATAGTTTCCAAAAACAATTTTGTAGTTTACAAAAATATTGTTTTTACATTAGGTTATCACCATCAAATCATGGAATAAATAACACTGAAACCTTTCGAAATTCTGGGTCAATGGTAAAATTTAACTTGGAATGTTGTAGAATAATTTTGTAACCTTAATGAAGTAAGTGTAACTAAAGAACATTTTAGACCGCGGGAGCAGTGATATAAGTTTTTGTGAAAAGCATCAGGTGCAGAGAAATAAAACTTAAGTATTTGGCACTGGTTTTTAGGTAGTAACCAATTTATTAACTTCTTTATACAATTCTAATGGACAAACCCGTTTAGCGTTTTACCCGCTGCAACAGTTTTTTTGTGTAAATAGATGTTCCAGATCCCGCAATTAATGAGGTTACTTGTGTTACAGAAAACAGAACTTGGTCATATCTGTGTCTCGCACAGTTTAGCTTGGCTTCTAGTTTTACACACTAGGTAGTTCAAATCCTCGATATCTATATTTTAACAAAATCAGCCTATCATGCTCGATATCTTTTGCTATGAGGTCATTTCCGTATCTCTTTATAATAAAGTATTGTACAACTGGGTCAGATTTTCCAAACTCTTGCTATGGAGGCGTTTCTGTCTTTCTAATAATAACCAGAGCTCCTGATTCTCTATAACCATGTACCCACTTCAGCTTTTGACGTCTACGTGTCAGAAGGAGTGGCCCATCATGCTGTTTTTTTTTCTATGGAGGCATTTCCGTTTGTCTCATAGTCAAGATAGGCTCTTTAATGCCCACATCAGGTATTTTAGAAGCTCCATGTCGACTGATATGCTAATCAACTTTTGTAATGCAGCATTTCCGTAATGTCTTATAAGTAGTATAGCGCAATCTTTGTGTTACAAAATCTAGAAGCTCCAGACCGCCGAGTGTTCATAAAAATTACGCTATTTTCATCTCCTATTTGTTAACAGTTTTTACTAAATTTCATGAACATCAGTAAAGGAGTTTGGTCGTAAAATATAGCGACAAGACCGGTTATGCCCACTTCTTACCATTTTCCCACAGTAATAAAATATTATCTACGGTAAAAAGTTACCATTTACTTAGTAGGTATATCTACTCAAGCTACAACACGTAGCTATCTAGTGGTGAAAGATTTATTGAAATAGGTTAAGTAGTTTCGGAGTTATTCGGTTAAATACAAACGAAAGAAGCAAATCTTTCTTATTTTCTGCAGATTTTGTATGAATCATCCTAATATCATCCAAAATGCCGCGCCAAAGCGAGAAAAGTTAACGGCATTTTAGAGCAGTATCGTGGGATAGCGGCATTAATAAATGTAACTTGTATAAATTATACACGGGAAATAAAAATCTACATTGCCGTTAAAATCCTTAAACGACATTTTAGCGCTGCAATTTTCACATAACGGCATCTTAATCTAGAAATTAGTTTTTACACGTTTAAAACTTGACTTAACTATAATACAGTTAAAGTATTTTAACTGCAATATTGTTTGGAAAAATTAGGTAACGGCAATTATGTTATGGATTTTGGGTATAAAATTGTGAAAAAAGTCAAAGTTTTTCAAGTTTAACGAGTTTTAAAGGCATTTTAGCTATGTTTGTGTAGATAACGACCTTATAGCCCTGTTTGGGTGCCCAAAACTGGCACTTAGCGGCAATTTTATATTTCGTATCTCCGGAACTAAAAAAGATAGAGAAAAATGAGTCAGATGGTTCGAAAGAGAATCGTTTCCTTACTACAATGCCGTTAAAAAGTGAAAATTGAAAAATTGAGGGTTAACGGCATTTTAGTTATCCCAGGGCAGTATACTATTAATTTATTTTCTAACTTAGCTAGGGTCACATAGGGCCTAAAATATTGTCAACTTTAGAATAGGTGCACTTCTGGGCAGGTTTTTGGGGGGTTTTCCTGTCCAGGGGGTCCGGCTAACTATACACATGGAACACCTTTTTAAAATATTGACAGAATTTAATTCCATTTACTTATCATTCACTGAGGCATAAAGTTACATGCTGTGTGGTTAGCCTGGCCAGCCCCGAGGCAGTGCCTTTATTTTTATTTTTTTATCCCGCCCGAGCCGCGTTTAGAGTAGGAACACAAATTGTAATAAAAAAGAGAAAATTTTTGCATCACAAATTTTCTCTTTTTTAAGTTAAGAATTAGAATGTGACTTTCTTAAAGAGAATCTTGTAAATTCCTACTGAAAAATAAATTATTGAATTTTGAATTTTATAGATGGAGTGTCCAAACTAACCCTTTGCTAAGCCATAAGTCTTCCAAAATTTACCTACTTACAGTTGAAATTATACCACATTATCTTAGACAGAACTTAAGCTTTCTAAGATAAATTGGTACAAACCAAACCTTACATGTGATTCCTCAGTCTAGCAATCACGGGGAACTCTTTACCACAAATAGGACACGTATGACTTGTATTGTGTTTATGGATATGCCGCATGTGCTGAGCAGCAACTGACCTAAAGAAACAGTGGTACAAAACAAAACTCACATATGGTTCCTCAGTCTAGCGATGACGGGAAACTCTTTCCCACAAGTAGGACATGTATGATTTGTATTGTGTTTATGTAATGTCGCATGCATCAACAAGAAAAAGTGGTACAAAACAAAACTCACAAGTGGTTCCTCAGCCTAGCGATGATGGGGAACTCTTTACCACAAGTAGGACACGTATGACTCGAATTGTGTTTATGTATATGCCGCATATGCTGAGCGAGCAGCAACTGACCTAAATAAAAAGTGGTACAAAACAAAACTCACATATGGTTCTTCAACCTAGCGATAACGGGGAACTCTTTCCCACACGTGGGACAAATGTGGCTCGTATTGTGTTTATGTATGTGCCGCATGTGCTGAGCACCAACTGACCAAAAGAAAAAGTGGTACAAAACAAAACTCACATATGGTTCCTCAGTCTAGCGATGACGGGGAACTCTTTCCCACAAGTAGGACACGTATGACTTGTATTGTGTTTATGGATATGTCGCATGTGCTGAGCACCAACTGACCTAAAGACAAAGTGGTTCAAAACAAAACTCACATATGGTTCCTCAGTCTAGCGATGACGGGGAACTCTTCGCCACAAGTAGGACACGTATGACTCGTATTGTGTTTATGTGTATGCCGCATGTGCTGAGCACCGACTGACCACACAGCTAGCAGAAAAAGTGGTACAAAACAAACTCACATATGGTTCCTCAGTCTAGCGATGACGGGGAACTCTTTACCACACGTTGGACAAGTGTGGCTCGTATTGTGCTAATGTATATGCCGCATGTGCTGAGCACCAACTGGCCAAAGGAAAAAGTGGTACAAAACAAAACTCACATATGGTTCCTCAGTCTAGCGATGACGGGGAACTCTTTCCCACACGTGGGACACGTATGACTTGTGTTGTGTTTATGTATGTGTCGCATGTGACCGAAAGAAAAAGTGGTACAAAACAAAACTCACATATGGTTCCTTAACCTTGCGATGACGGGGAACTCTTTACCACAAGTAGGACACGTATGACTCGTGTTGTGCTTATGTATATGTCGCATGTGCTACAGCAGCTGACCAAAAGAAAAAGTGGTACAAAACAAACTCACATATGGTTCCTCAGTCTAGCGATGACGGGAACTCATTACCACACGTTGGACAAGTGTGGCTCGTATTGTGCTTATGTATATGCCGCATGTGCTGAGCACCAACTGGCCAAAGGAAAAAGTGGTACAAAACAAAACTCACATATGGTTCCTCAGTCTAGCGATGACGGGGAACTCTTTCCCACACGTGGGACACGTATGACTTGTGTTGTGTTTATGTATATGTCGCATGTGCTGCGCTATGCTGAGCACCAACAAGAAAAAGTGGTACAAAACAAACTCACATATGATCCCTCAGTCTAGCAATGACGGGGAACTCTTTACCACAAGTAGGCCTCGTATGACTCGTGTTTTGTTTATGTATATGCCGCATGCACCAAAAAGAAATTGTGGTACAAAACAAACTCACATATGGTTCCTCAGTCTAGCTATGACGGGGAACTCTTTACCACAAGTAGGACACGTATGACTTGTATTGTGTTTATGGATATGCCGCATGTGCTGAGCGATGCTGAGCACCAACTGACCAAAAGAAAAAGTGGTACAAAACAAACTCACATATGGTTCCTCAGTCTAGCGATGACGGGGAACTCTTTCCCACACGTGGGACACGTATGACTCGTGTTGTGCTTATGTATATGTCGCATGTGCTACAGCAGCTGACCAAAAGAAAAAGTGGTACAAAACAAACTCACATATGGTTCCTCAGTCTAGCGATGACGGGGACTTTACCACACGTTGGACAAGTGTGGCTGTATTGTGCTAATGTATATGCCGCATGTGCTGAGCACCAACTGGCCAAAGGAAAAAGTGGTACAAAACAAAACTCACATATGGTTCCTCAGTCTAGCGATGACGGGGAACTCTTTCCCACACGTGGGACACGTATGACTTGTGTTGTGTTTATGTATATGTCGCATGTGCTGCGCTATGCTGAGCACCAACAAGAAAAAGTGGTACAAAACAAACTCACATATGATCCCTCAGTCTAGCAATGACGGGAACTCTTTACCACAAGTAGGCCTCGTATGACTCGTGTTTTGTTTATGTATGCCGCCTGCACCAAAAAGAAATTGTGGTACAAAACAAACTCACATATGGTTCCTCAGTCTAGCTATGACGGGGAACTCTTTACCACAAGTAGGACACGTATGACTTGTATTGTGTTTATGGATATGCCGCATGTGCTGAGCGATGCTGAGCACCAACTGACCAAAAGAAAAAGTGGTACAAAACAAACTCACATATGGTTCCTCAGTCTAGCGATGACGGGAACTCTTTCCCACACGTGGGACACGTATGACTCGTGTTGTGCTTATGTATATGTCGCATGTGCTACAGCAGCTGACCAAAAGAAAAAGTGGTACAAAACAAACTCACATATGGTTCCTCAGTCTAGCGATGACGGGGAACTCTTTACCACACGTTGGACAAGTGTGGCTCGTATTGTGCTTATGTATATGCCGCATGTGCTGAGCACCAACTGGCCAAAGGAAAAAGTGGTACAAAACAAAACTCACATATGGTTCCTCAGTCTAGCGATGACGGGGAACTCTTTCCCACACGTGGGACACGTATGACTTGTGTTGTGTTTATGTATATGTCGCATGTGCTGCGCTATGCTGAGCACCAACAAGAAAAAGTGGTACAAAACAAACTCACATATGATCCCTCAGTCTAGCAATGACGGGGAACTCTTTACCACAAGTAGGCCTCGTATGACTCGTGTTTTGTTTATGTATATGCCGCATGCACCAAAAAGAAATTGTGGTACAAAACAAACTCACATATGGTTCCTCAGTCTAGCTATGACGGGGAACTCTTTACCACAAGTAGGACACGTATGACTTGTATTGTGTTTATGGATATGCCGCATGTGCTGAGCGATGCTGAGCACCAACTGACCAAAAGAAAAAGTGGTACAAAACAAACTCACATATGGTTCCTCAGTCTAGCGATGACGGGGGGTCTTTACCACAAGTAGGACATGTTTGACTTGTATTGTGTTTATGGATATGTCGCATGTGCTGTGCTATACTGAGCACCAACTGGCTGCACGGCTAGTAGAAAAATTGGTACAAAACAAAACTGACATATGGATCCTCAGTCTAGCGATGACAGGGAATTCTTTACCACACGTGGGACAAGTGTGGCTCGTATTGTGTTTGTGTATATGCCGCATGATGCTGAGCACCAACAAGATAAAGTGGTACAAAACAAACTCACATATGGTTCCTCAGCCTAGCGATGACGGGGAACTCTTTACCACAAGTAGGACACGTATGACTTGTGTTGTGTTTATGTATATGCCGCATGTGCTGTGCAATGCTGAGCACTAGCTGCCCGCACAGCTCGCACGCGCGCCGCATGCACTGACGCTCGCGGCGGTGCGCCACTAGCTTCGCCTGTTGATAACAAATGTACAGATAAAGAAGGTCCTGTTAAATTCAGCGCAAATATTTTCAGGGTTTGTTCCACTCGTGAAACTGGACAACTTTATTTCGTTTATTTTTTTCGAAACATGAAAACAAATTATGCCTTCCATGCAAAAATGTTTAAAATGTGTATCACTCACTTTGTATGGGAAATATTGCTTTCATAATTCGTATTAATGTTACTTAGAATTGTTGTTCAGTTTAAGAATGATGAAAATATTTGCTTTGTATTTAATAGGTCCTTAAAAAAGTTTGTCTCTTGCAAGATAGATGGTAAGTGGTTATTAAAAAACATATAATCTTCAATTGCCAATCAAATCTTCGTTCGACACAATGTCGCGAAGAAATGTTTTCAAATGAATCTATGCACCTTTACAAACTATTTAAGGATCATATCATCAAAAGGGGAGTAAGGGGAGAACGGACCTAACATCTATCCGGCCCTAATGTCAACCTTACCTGCACGCGCCGGATGGCGGCGGCGTGGAATATCGCGCCGTGGTGCTCCCTGCTAGATAACGAACGAGGCTATGGCGACCGAGCATTTGGCGGTATAACCAAACACCTGGTCTGACCAGAGGAGGCTTCAGCGGCCTTGTGGAATTAAATAACCCTAAAGACTGGTGCGGAAAGGAACGGGAAACTACCGCAGCTAACTTCCCAAGAAAACCATGGAGAGTACAGAGTAATGTAAATGTTTTGTCGGGCGATCCGGCTAACACCCGGCGCCAGGCTGGGTCCGGGCCATCTGTGTGAAATATGCTACCGGCCACAAGACAGTGTCCCAACAGGCTTCTTGTGGAAAATTGGCTACTGCTGGCGCACCACACCCGCCTCTGAAAGGACAACACTACAAACACCAAGCTCTCAAGGTTGCCACCTGGAATGTACGAGGATTGTCCAAACCCGGTACGCTAGAAGTAGTAGAGAAAGTGATGGACAGATACGGCATAGAGGTACTTGGCATCAGTGAAACACACATTAAAGATTCCGGACACTATAGCTCTTCTAGTGGTAAAATGGTAATCGTATCAGGGACTCCCAGCAACAGCTTCACCGGAGTCGGTTTCCATCTCGAAACATACTGCCAAAATGGTCCTAGGGTACGAAGCGATAAATGACAGAATACTCAAAGTCAAGTTGAGCGCACATCCTTACCCGACTAACATCATAGTGGTATATGCACCTACATCAAGCTCGAGCGAAGATGCGATAGAAGAATTCTACACCAGCTTGAACAAAGTCCTGCAGAACATCCCAAGCAAGGAACCAACAATCGTGATGGGTGACTTTAATGCCAAAATTGGTGAGACAAGAGACGACGATCACTTGGGAGATATAGTCGGCAAGTTCGGCTTGGGAGAACGCAATGAGCGTGGCGAACTGTTACTGGATTTCTGTGCTGAAAATCGGCTAGCGGTTATGAACACATGGTTTAAGCAACATCCCAGGCGGCTCTTCACCTGGACATCCCCCGACGGCAAAACCCGAAACCAAATCGATTTTATATTGATGAGGCAACGATGGAGGTCTTCAATTTACACCACAAAGACCCGTCCGGGTGTAGACTGTGGAAGCGATCATCAACTCCTGTTCGGTGCATTTAAGATACGCCTTAAAACCATCCAGAGCTCAGGAGCCGTAAGCCAATCAAATTGTCCAACGCAGGCCTAGAGGAGTATAGGAAGAGAATCGAGCCTCAACTTCAAAATCAAGTAGTCGACCCTTTGAATCTGCTGACGTAACATGGAAAAACCAAATCATCTGTACTAGGAGTTGCCATGAAAATTGCCAGTGCATCACCTAATGAACCCAGACAAGATTGGATTAGTTCTGAAACATGGAGCATCATCGAGAAGCGAAAATCTCTGAAAGAAAGTGGATTAAGCAATACAGATGACGAACGACACTATTACCAACTTCATGGAGAGATTCAAAGACTTTGCCGGCGGACAGAAACAGCTTCCTGGACAATGTTTGCACCGAAATCCAGAGACACTCAACAACAGCACACGCCGGAGACATGTTCCGAAAGGTTAAAGCTCTTACAAAAGAGTTCAAGCCTAAACACTGGGCTATCGAAAACGAAACTGGCCTGTGTCTGATTGAAAAAGAGGCTGTACTGGTACGGTGGAGAAATTACTGTCAGCAGTTATACAGTTAAAATGGCGCAGACAAAAGTTGTGACGTGGACGTGAGATTGCAGGTTGTTGAAAGAGAGCCCGACATACTCCTGAGCGAGGTGGAAGCAGCAATCTGCAGACTCAAAGACAAGGCTTGTGGCAGTGATGGTATCTCAGCACAGATGATCAAGAACATTGGATCTGAAGGCGTCAAAATCCTACATGCGATATGCCTAAAAGTGTGGAGAACCGGACAATGGCCCGAAGACTGGACAGAGTCAATTGTGGTGCCACTTCACAAAAAAGGATCTACACGGAAATGCGAGAACTACCGCACAATCTCACTAATCTCTCACGCGAGCAAGATCCTTCTGCATATTCTCAACAAGCGTCTAGAGCCCTACATTAGCAGACAAATCTCCATTGAACAGGCAGGGTTTGTCAAAGGCAGAGGAACAAGGAGCAAATCCTAAATATCAGACAATTGATAGAGAAGGCCAGAGAGCACAACATCACCATGGCTCTTTGCTTTATTGACTACGCGAAAGCATTCGACTGCATCAGTTGGGACAAAATGTTCAACGTGATGAGTGAGATGGGCGTACCGAGTCACCTAACTTTCCTTGTGCAAAGTCTCTACAAAGAAGGTAGATCTAAAGTCAGGCTGGAGGACTCAACATCTCATCCTTTTAAACTGAGCGCGGAGTGCGTCAGGGATGTATACTCGCCGCAATTGTTTAACTTGGTCGGCGAACACATCATGCGGAGAGTACTCGAAGACTGGGACGGAGGGATCCGCATGGGTGGACGTCTAATAAACAACTTGCGTTTCGCGGATGATACCACAATGATTGGTTCAAATGAAACTGAACTAGCCGAAGTCCTTAGTAGAGTGCAGAATACGGTCTTCTTATCAACAAGTCAAAGACCAAATTGATGTTCATTGATAGAGCCGGGACGATGCAGCGAACTAACGAACTGAAGGATCTCGAGGTGGTTCGCAGGTTCGTGTACCTGGGTGCTCTTATCAGCGACGATGGGGATTGCGACCTTGAAGTGATAAGAAGATCACAAATGGCAAAAGCAGCGGTGAAAAAGATGGAAAAGATTTGGAGGAATAGAAGCATCACTTATAAAACAAAAATTAAACTGATGCAGACCCCAATATTTTCCATATTCCTTTATTCTTTATCCGAAAATTGGACTCCACAATCTTGCACCATAGAAAGGATAGACGCGTTTGAAATAAGTGCTGGCGGAGAATGTTATGAATCCCATGGACTGCACGGTGCACAAACGAGTCTATCCTGGAAGAGCTAAACATCCGGAAAAGAATGTCTGCCATCTGTCAGCAGCGCATTCTTACGTTTTTTGGACACCTAGCCAGGCGTGAACATGAATGCTTGGAGTCAATTATTTTCACTGGCCATGTTAATGGAAAAAGAAGTCGTGGAAGAGCACCGGTCAGATGGACCGATACAATACAGCAGGCAACCAAGGCCACACTGCAGGCTTCAGTGCACATGGCACAAGACCGCAGAGCCTGGAGAAGTTTGACGGAGCGGTAGCTCCCCATGGTCACGTCCCTCAGGAATGAGGCATCGACTTAGAAGAAAGAATCATCAAAAATCTGCCCCATAATTTGTTATGAAATATGGACTGTACAGGTAAATAAGAATATTTCAAAGGGGTACCAGTTATCTCGCACATAGTGCAGTTACCAAATATACCTTATTAGGAAAAGTCATATCACAGGGTGAGCATTTGAACTGCTTGTTCTTAGGGTTCCGTCTCTTTTCTTCTATCCTCTCTTTCCTTTTTCTCTCCTTCTGTTGTTTCTCCTCAATCTTCATCCGCTTCAGCCGCATCTGGTGCAGGATCAGCTGGAAATCATGTTTAGAGTAAGGGTAGGAATGGAAGGATGGGTCACCTGAAATAGAAATAAATTTTATTTTAATCTTATTTCATACAAAGACCTACCTAGATGTAGTTTGTGAAATTGAGCCTAATAAACTTGATACTGTTGAAATAAAATTAATTTATTTTAAAAACAGAAACAGGCAACAAAGTTTACTTTTTATTCCTAGTTATTTGTAGAAATATTATAATAACAATCTACTTTTAAGCCTAAACAAACTACATCAACCAAATAATCTGAAAAAAAGCATAAAATATACAAACCATCAGGATTCAGGATATGTTTGAACTTTCTATCAGCAATCTCACATCTTCTTTTGAAAGCCATTGCCAGTTTTAATGTATCTAGGCATCCAAAACAGATATATTTAGGCAAGGAATCATCAAAATGCATCTGAAAAAATAAGAAAAATTTAGAACAAACAGGGTAAATAAGAACTGTTATTAAAAACTTAAATTTTATGTAACCAATAATTCTGGTATAATTTACAAATTAATTTGAAATTAAAGCAAGTAGTTAATATTTCGGGAGCTTAAAGATAGATATTGTATTGCTTTATACATAAAAAGATATACCGGGAGTAACGGAAAGGGTATAACAAGCCGAAAGGAGGTCAAGGTACTCATGAAACTGAACAACTTTCCCCATGGAACATGGGTCGAAATATGAAAAAAAAATTGGGCCTCCCATAGTAAATCAATTAGCTGATCGGTGATTTTGTATGGGAGGTCCAATTTTTTTTTTATTTCGACCCATGTTTCATGGGGAAAGTTGTTCAGTTTCATGAGTACCTTGACCTCCTTTCGGCTTGTTATACACTTCTGTTACTCCCGGTATAAACTGTCCATATTTATTTTTGTACCACTGAGTACTTACATTTACATTTGTAATACTGCATATGGCACTCATGATATTGACTTCATAGCCCTCCATCTTCTCGCCGAGCTCAGTGGAGGCGTCTTGAGCACAGATCCGGCAGATCATGTCTTTAGCCAAGTTGACTGACCGCTTTCTGTTTAAAAAGTGGAACAGTAAAAATATTAATATTGATCTGTTAATGCCACAGCGAGGCAGCGGGTGACTACACAACCATTTAAACAGATTGTTATGGTTGCAACTCACAACAATCATCAATTTAAAATGAAGAAAAAGTTAAACAAACCCCTATTTGTTTACATTCAATGTACACGCTTCCAAGTAGTGATATGTACAGTTTTAGTGCCTATTACAGTAAGAATGAGTAAAATCTGACTCCCAGATAAGAAATGCAATCATACTTGTCCGAAAGTCTATGCCAAGGATCACCATTGGTGCATATAGTGTCTCGCTGGCCATTCTCCCAATATAAAGGATATTCCACTTTCTTCAACTTCGACAGCATAGATTTCGTCAAATAGACTGCCATTTTGTAAGTTTAATTCACTAATTCACGGTCTTACTGAGAAAAAATCAAAGAAAAATACTACAACAAAACCCACTGCACCCATTGCAATGCAAACAGAACAAACTAGTGTTGCCAGATTGCTCCGCCGTTATCGGACAGTTTTTAAAATCGACAAATGACAGTTTTACACCTTTAGACGCATAATGTACGATTCGCAAAACGTATACTCATCGCACAATGTCATTTTCGCACAATGACGCTTTCGCAAAAACAGTCACCCTTGATAGCCCCCTTTTCAAAGTTTTATTTTTAGTCCAACTGTATAAAATACAGTCAACATACGAACATGTGAACATGTGGGAGGAGCGATTGTAATACTTACTGTACTGTCTAGTGTACAATGATCAAACGCAACATTTCCTGACCAAAACGGTGTCTAGTCTCTGGACCGCTAAAATGGAACGATGAATACAAACTGATTAAAAGAGGACGGTTCCTGGCTTAGTTAGAGAAACAGAAAACCGACCGTTTTAGAACGGTCTGGCAACTTTAGAATAGACGCTATTGACATTAGTTTTTTTTTTATAGTGAAGTGACACAAAAAACAATCACTTTTGAACGAATGAGTGAATGCGTAGCGTTTACCGGTTTTTATCAACTCTATTACAACTGTCAATCATTTTTTGATTGAATGTTTTTATTTTGTCAATCACAATAATTTTTCTAACTGGTTATTTGTATTCTCGTAAAATATTTAAATATTTTTTATTTTACAGCTAATTATTATGTAAAATAATATTAGTAATGTCCTCTCTTATGTTACTGAAGTCAATGTTGTTTGCAAATGCAATGAATAAGTCAAAAAAGAAGAAAAGAGGGAAATTGAAGAAAACGTACGTTTTATCATTATTTTCTCTGATTTTCTTTTCAACGGGTATGATTTTTAGAGCTTTAATCGCTGGTTCAATGTACTTGAGTCATGAAAAACGTCTATCTTGCTCGGATGCACCACTCGGATTTCCTGAAAACATGAAGTGCTTTATTCTTTCTTTTCCTTGTTTCAGGCCATCAAAACTCAAGAAGCTTGACCTTACAATGTGCCGTATATGTAACGATGAGAAGGGAGAAGTTCCAATATTCGATAACATGGTGCAGCCAGACATTCCTGAAGAAATACTTAACTTTTCTGGAGTTACAGTTAGTATTTCTATAACTTGTTCAGCATAACAGAACTACGCTCTACTAAGCTCTCGGGCCACTTACTATGTTTGTAAATGTACAATAAGGCATCGTTTTTTTTTCAGGTAAGCAAATCAGATAAACTGCCCCAACAAATGTGCCAGAGCTGCCTCGACTTGCTAAATGGATGTATTATGTTCCGAGATATGTGCCAGAAAACTAACAAAGACATGATTGAACTATGCATTAAAAAAGGTAATAATCTTTGAATTTATTCCTGCAGTAGATACACTTGTATTTGATATGATGCTGATGGATGAGGTGTGTGTACACAAATGTGACTAGCTTGTTTATTGATTTAGTCTTGTTCAGTCCTGTGTGGCATTCCTAAGACTTCTGAACTGAAATGTGAATGTAAGAGGCCTCTTTTATTTTATTATTTTGTCATTATTTGATGATATGTTAATTTATGTTCAAACACAAATGTTATATTACAAAGTCAATTGCATGTAATCAAATCTATGTAGTCTTATACAAAACCATTTCTGCCTGTAACAAATCTCCATGATTTCACATTCCAGAACTTATAAAATGTGATAATGATGATGACCAGTATGAAAATGATAATGATTACCAAATCAACAATGATGATGACCTTCAGAATAGTGAGGATGATGAATATAGAGCCCCATCACCATACTTGGACAGTTTAGACCAGTGGCAGTGCAAACATTGCAATCAGATATTCGAGGACTTGGTAAGTGTATTTTCTAAGAATAAAAATCTAAGAAATTTCAAAACACAAGTGTATCTTGCGTGTTGCCCCATATCTACCTGTAGATGTTGTTTATATATTCCCTTGTGAACACTCTATCCACCAGTGCATTGGACTGTTGATGATGGATGATGGTGATGTGATATTTTCTTTCCTTTATATCTTTTTTCTTTTAATATAACTATTAGTGATGGGAGGAATTTAGGTTTCACCGAATACGAATAATCGGGCGAATAATTCGGCAGGAATCGATTTCCATGTAAAATAATTAGAAGCATCATTTGTTTACGAATTACCAGCTGATTCGCACCAGACTACTCCACTCTTTACCACTCTAACTTTTTACATTGAGAATGTAGACAACAAATTAAAATAAAACCGCTTGTCTGCTTGGCTTGACATAACAATTTACAATGCAATACATATAAAAATGATACATTTTATTCGGCCAAATATTCGGCGAAATTTATCGAACATTCGGGCGAAACCGAATATTCAGTCAATGTGCCGAACATGCCGAATACCGAACATTGACCGAATATTCTGCCCACCTCTAATAACTATAGAAGAAGAAGAATATAACTATTTAACAAAGTTTTAAGTGAAATTGATCATTGATTTCTTTTTTTTCAGAAATCTTACAACGCACATTCAAAAGACTGCGGGAACAAGGCAAGGCGGAGGCCGCGGCTGCCGAAGCAGGAGAAGTTAGAAAAAATGCAGAGCTTTCTTTGCGACACTTGTGGCAAAACCGCGCGGTCTAAAGCAAGTCTCCTGGTGCACATGTAAGGCCTGATTTTTACCGTTTTGTCCTCAATACATAGTATAAAATAAAGTCGCTTTTTTCTCTGTCTGACGTGGAATTCGCTAACTCCTCCTAAACCACACAACACATTATGATGCGATTTTTTGTAATAGATAAGATTAAAGAAAATTTAAGAGGAAGGTTTATAAGTATTAACACATGCCGGAAAAACGTTTTATTCCCATGAGAAAATGAGTTGACTTAGGTGAAACCACTGATGGGCTAATAGTTGCTAGTATAGTAAAATCCCCGCCTTTTCATTCGAAAATGATGCGGCGGTAGTTGTCGCGGAATCAACACTGCGGCTGGAATGAAATACCTACCCCTTTATACTTTTATTATTATGATACTTGTCTCCACACAAATTTCCAAGAATTATAAGAATGATCTATTGGCTTGGTATGCAGTTTCTTTTTTAGATTCTAAAACAAATTTTATATTCTATCTATTATGTGCAATATACATATTACAGGGGGACCCACGAAAACATATTCCCGTTCAAATGCGACGAGTGTCCGTACATGGGCCGCACTATGGACCTGCTGAAGGTGCACAAGAGGTCGCACTTGGTGGATAAACCGTTCAAATGCACGCAATGTCCAAAAGCCACGACGACCTCGAGCAACTTGGCGAAACACATGCGGCACGTACACAGCACCACGAGGCCTTTTAAGGTAGGTTTTAGATAACAGTTATGTTAGACAGGATGTCATGTCCAATATTGCTTATCTTTAGAATACCCCTTCTCTCTGCATAAAGAGAGCACCGCAAGAGCACCAATGAAAATGAGACAAGACCATATCATAGACTAATTAATTCTCTTTAATTTCGCCTTTTAAAACTAATTTTCAACATAATCAAATTAAGAACATTCTCTATTAACTTGTAGATACTTGAAATTACCTTGCGATGCCAGCTTAGAATATAATCACTCCATTTCTTTCCCGCGGTTGTCGTAAAAGTTCAACTAAGGGCTTCTAGAGGTTCATGTCTATCACCTGTCGATATTGTGATACAGTCTTCTGAATGACCCTCAAACTCGTCAGACGTGGCGATAACGACCATATTTTACGGTAGTTAACGCTTTGTCTACCCCACAAGAGAATCAGGCGTGATGTATGTGTGTATCTCAAATTGAGTTCACTGTTGTTGTACTACTTATACCAGATTATACCTTACAAACAAATCGTGATGTTAGTTGATTACAGAGAACGCTAGTTCTATTTATTTTATTATCTTTGGATTACAGTGTAGTTACTGCGACAAGGCATTCTCGTACCAGCACGACATGAAGCGGCACATTAAGGACATCCACTTGAGGACGAGCACCGTCGAATGTGATGTGTGTTTCAAAAAGTTTAACACAAAGTAAGCTCTGTTATTTACATAATCATTCAGGTTCACTTTCAAATAGAAACAACTGTGTTGCGGCAGCCATGAGGCCATTTGGGATATGGCTACTTCAAACGTTATTAGTAATAGTAATCTCCCGCTCAATCATAAACCGAAATGTAATGTTTAGATTATATTATTTCAGACTGTAATATTTTACAGCAATCATCATTTTCCTGCTCTTATCCCGATTACTTGGGGTCGGCGCAACACGTTTTGATAAACACAAAATCGTGCTGCAAAGGATTTGGCTTAATTTTACGACCGGCCGCCTAACAGACGTCAACCTTCCTTGGGAATGCTTTTGTGGTGGATCAACCGCCACCATATGGTTGGCCCTGGCTGTTTGGGTCGGGTTTATCCCTCGGTCGCTTCTTACGACCCCCACGGGAAGAGAGGGGGTGGTGCTATTCTACTCTGCCGGCACCACACGGCCCAATATTTTACAGCAATAATTGTTACTTTTCTAGATGCAGCAACATTTATTGAATCAAACAACAGTTTTTGTTCGGCACAAGAAAATAGAAACCTTAAAAAATCGTGAACGTGGTATGCTGGAGTAGCACAGAATAATCAAAACAGTCTTGGTCAACTGTGCTGTGCTTACGGTGGATTCTTTTTACTTACTATTTTTAGAACTTTTTTAGAAAGACTTGTATACTCAGTAATTCTAAAGTCTACCCTCTTAATGACAGGAAAAAATCTTCTCTTTCAGGAAAATCCTCCAAGGCCACCGGTGGAAGATCCACAAGATCAAAGGCGAGCGCCAGGGCCGGCTGCCCTCGTACCTGCAGGTGCGGGGTCAGGGTCACTGCCGGGACCCGACGAGCATCACGAGGAGGACCTGGATGACCAGCAGCCCTGCGACAACGGCGTGGTCATGGGCTGCTAACAACAAGTGCTTTAGTAACCGATGTTGAAGCCTAACTGGAAACATAGGCTGCTGAACACCAAGTGTTGTACCTGCAGGTGCGGGGTCAGGGTCACTGCCGGGACCTCGACGAGCATCACGAGGAGGACCTGGATGACCAGCAGCCCTGCGACAACGGCGTCGTCATGGGCTGCTGCTGAACACCAAGTGCTTTAGTACCCGATGTTGAAACCCCGAAACTATGTTGGAAAAGGAACACCAAAACAAGAATTTACAAAGCAATAATTTTACATCTACAGTATTTGAACACAAATCTTTCGGATATCTAGGGCCTTACCACAAAAAAGTTAGACCAGTGTTAAACGCGTGTCTAGCGTTTTTTTTGTATGGAGTTTTATTTTAGACACGCGTTCAACACTGGTCTGACTTTTTTGTGGTAAGGCCCCTAAAATCTAAATCTAATCTAATCTATCCGTGCTGTGGACCACTGCGCTATAGTGAAACAGATGTTTTTATTTTCGATCGGTGAATCTAGCGCCATCTATCACCGATTAATAATACACTTTATAAGTAGGTAGCTCTCTCTCTCTCTTCGTGTGGGACACCGAGTCATCTTATGACCCGATGAACCCTGGTGTCAGAGTTTTACAACCGCCGACTATAAGTAGCTGAGCGAAGTAGCAGGATAGTCAGTCGGTTCTAATTTCTAATCCATCTCGAATGTTGGTTCCATGTATAAAGTGCCAAAATTTACATTAAGGTGTTACGGAAATAATGCAAAACAGCCTCGGTATAAAACAACAACAAATCTTTAGTCTTTTGGAAAGTTATCGTCAGCTCATTCCAAATGCTGGGGACCGAACCGTTTTCGATAGTATTGTTAAACTGCCATATTTTAGAGTCTCTAGTAGACTTTTTAGCGGTTTTAGTTTATAAGAGCTTTAATAATTTTAGATTTCATACATCACTTTTTCACACAAGACATAGTAAGTAGTAACACATAAGCATAATAATAATAACGTCATTAGGTTTTAGATTTTTACAAGGCAATGTGATAATTATAAAGCTTTTTATATAAATTCGTTCCATGAAAGAAAGATTGATCTGTTTGTTTGTGTAAGTATTTATAATTTTCCTTATAGTTTAATAGATTTGTATAACTACTGAGAATTAATTACAAAAGAGACGAGATAAGACTAAATTAATTGCAATAAAAAAGTGCAACTTATATTTTTAATATGAACCTAACAATGTAGTGAACTAATCTCAAATCTAGTGCATTAATAGTTATTTTAAGTGTACATAATTCACAACTGTAACTGCATTTATGTTTACATTTATACAATATAAAATAGTGCAAATGAACTTTATATTGCATTTCATTATCAGTCCTGTCCCTGAATAACTTTTTCCAACTGCCCATAAACATTACCAGGACGTCAGCATACATAGTGATAATGTCTAGATTGTGTTATAAAAATAGAAGAGAATCATTGTAAGAAGCCATTTGCTAGTGAACCTTTACAAGAGTCAGACCGGAATATGAAGATTCTTGTATTATTTTCCGTTGCAAATTATGTAGTGGCTTTCGACTTGCCGCAAGATGGCTGCAAGGCAGACTTGAAGATCCATGATGATCACTACAACGTGACCGACACGTACCACACGGGAGACGCCTACCCGACCGACGCACATTATGATGATAAAGGCAACCTGTTTTATGTGGAATCGGGAAGAAACGACAAAGGATTCTATTTCGATATCAAGATGCTGAAAGATGACATGAAAAAGCCTGAGAAAATTAAAGGTGAGCAAATTACGCATGTCTTTATATTTCTTCATAAGTTAGCTGGAAGAAAAACGCAACGTCAGTCGCATAGCGATTCAGATCGACATCTTAGCCTCTGAACAACTATGGTCTGGATGTTTAACTGATTATAGATTTCTTAACAAAGTTCAAATAGTATCCTGTTGGACCTTCATTTCTATTCACTCATTCCTTTTGCAGGTCTACCAAATGGAACCAGCTATTCTATCGCTTTAGACAAGAAGGCCGACAAAGTATACTTCGGCACCAGTCAAGGAATATTCGTCTACAACTACGAAACCCATTCAGCGAAACCAGTCTCTGAAAAATTAAACCTGAACATGATTTTTGTAGATAAAGATGGTAACAAATACATCACTGAGAATAGTAACGGCGTCGAGGAGCTGTATCTACTCGACGGAACTAAGAAAATACGGTTCCACACCTTGGAAGCTCTGAACGAATTAGGTATAGACGATAAAAACAACTTCTACTTCATCAAAGAAGAAAAGCTGTATGTCTTGAAGAACACACTTTCCACTCCCGTTTGCATCGGGAACGTACCTTACGACGGAATCGCACAAATATCTTTCCACAAGGAAAGAGTGTTCGTAGCAAGTGAGAATCTCATGTACCTTCATGAAAATGAAATGAGCTTGAAAGAGGTGGAAAATGTTCCCGGAAAAGTAACAGCTATCGCCTTTAAGAAAACTGGTGACTTCATACTCGGTGTGCCCGGAAAAATGCTGAAATATAAAAAGAATGAATGCTATCTCAGGAATAGGGAACTTCATGATCAGGACAATGTGATTTCTAACGAATTTCATGATCATAGCAATACTCCTTCCAAAGAATTTCATGATCATAGCAATTCTCCTTCCAAGGAATTTCATGATCATAGCAATACTCCTCGCAAGGAATTCCATGATCATAGCAACAAAACCCCCTTACCTTTAAATAAAACTGAGTCACGCAATGATGCCCCAAAATAAGTGCTAACTTAATGAAACATTTAAATGTTGAACATTCCTTTTATTAATAAAATAAATTACCTACGTTAACATTACAGCCTTATTAGCAAAGCTTCATTACTCCAATTTAAGAATAACAATGTTGTGTTTGTGTAGCTATATTTTAGCCCCAAGTTTAAATTATAAATACCCTTAATGTTAACAGTGGCACAACAGCAAAACTTTATACTGAAAGTGTAAGTTTATTTGCTACCAGAACATCACATCCTATCCTGTATCATCCCATTCAAAAGTTTCCAATGTGTGGACATACAATAATATCATCATTCATTTAAATTATATGTATTACAGCATATAATACCCTCAATTCTGGCAAACATATTCTTTACCTAGCAGCAAATGGCTAGGTATAATTTCCAGTTTCCTCCTAATTTAGGAGAGGCATAAAATAATAAAATCATGAATATGTCTAAGAAGCTCTCCAGGGCCCTTTGTACCAGCAGGGTACCATTAAGGATTTCAACTTGTGTTTGTCTGAATTGAGGCTATTATATTACAATTATAATAATTATACCTACTGCTACAGCACATGATTCAAATAACATGTTGTTTGTTTATTTTTTAAACATGAGATTATATCTAAATATACAAAAGAACATATAAAAGGAAAACACATAGTAAATTATACATTTCATGTAGCTGTAGAAGTGCAGTAAGTACTCGAGTTCATCATAATAACTTTCCCAGATAAAGAATGGATTGGATCCTGAATTGGCACCATTATTGTTTGCCTCTATCATATTATATGACATATGAGTAGGATTTCACCAAAAATGAATAGCCAATTTGGGATCCATACTTCATCTGCGCATGTTGTAAATTCATAGATGAAAGTACATTTACTTTGATAAAAGATTTAAAACAGTATAATTAATTATTGCTATTTATCAGAGAGTGCAATACTGATTCAAAACAAGATCTTACCTATCTTTCTAATACTAAAATGCCTTAGCATCAATTTTCACAAATGACTTACACTACACTGGTATACTTCATCAACCTTTTTAGTGGGGCAATAAATCATTCTGAACAAGTAATATTGTCCTCAATGGGGCAGGATGCTCTGTGATATCATAGGGAATGTGATAGGCTGAGCCTGGGAGTTAGGCAGAGCCATCGGCTGACTAGTACTGGAGATGGTTATCTGCTGAGTGGAGGTCTGGTGCACTAGCTGCTGTGCATTGGGCACCATCTGTTGCTGGGCAGATTGTTGTGCTGCCAACTGCTGTGCAGATTGCTGGTGCTGAGCCACCATCTGCTGAGCCGACTGCTGGGCTGCTGCAGCCAGCTGTTGAGCAGACTGCTGAGCTGCTGCTGCCAGGTGCTGGGCTGACTGCTGAGCAGCAGCGAGTTGTTGTTGAGCTGATTGCTGTGCTGCAAGTTGCTGAGCTGATTGCTGGGCAGCTAGTTGTTGTGCAGACTGCTGAGCTGCTAGATGTTGAGCAGACTGTTGAGCAGCCAGCTGTGCAGACTGTTGTGCAGCGAGGTGCTGGGCGTTCTGCTGCGCCGCGAGGTGCTGCGCCGATTGCTGTGCGGCCAAGTGCTGCGCAGATTGCTGAGCAAGATGCTGCTGAACTGACTGCTGAGCCACTGCATACTGCGGTGGTTGATTTTGGGGCGCAATATGTGACTGGAGTGCAGACTGTTGCACTAACTGTTGGACTGCTGTTTGGGGCCCATTACTGATCAGTTGTTGAGTAGGCGGCGCAAGTGTGAGCTGCGCTGGGGTGACAGCGACCACTGTCTGACCACCTCCCATCAAAGTGCCAGAGTCACTCACTTGCATTAACTGTTGAGCCCCTGCACTGGTAACAATGAGAGCTCCAGAATTACCTACAAGTTGCTGAGTGGTGCTGACTGTGAGTATTTGAGGAGCTGGAGTGAGGAGTTGAGCTCTGGATGCAGCCGGGGCAATAATGTGGTTAGGTGTTCCTCCTGCAGGTACTAAAGTGGGCAGTGCTCCAGCTAAGCTCACCACAGGAGTTACACTTACAGTAGCCAATGACACTGGGGCAGAAGTGCAGTGACGAGAAGTTATCACACAAGGCTGATCACTTCTAACAGATGCAGTCTGTTCCAGCAGAAACTCATTCATCGAAGTCAACTGTATATTCTTCTCAGATAAATCAGCTATCTTCTTTAGCAACACACTGATATTGTCATGAAGTAACTTAACTTTGTGTTCTAAAGACTCACAGTTAGGACATAAATTGGTAGGTTGTAAAACTTGTTTGTCAATGTTATTGTCTTCATAGTTGTACCGTCTGAACTTGGCTTCTGGGGGTGAGTCGTCATCTCTGATGTGAGGCGGTGGTCGGTTGTATTGCGGCGGGGGCATGTTCCTCACGGGGACAAGCTCGTTGCCTAATCCTTCAGATGGGTGCAGTAGTTTGCAGTCTTTGTTGTGACAAGCCCCATACAGAGACGCGTGACAAGCGGCCGCAGGGCGGTTATCGCGCGGGAACATTCCAGTTGCATAAAACTGCTCTTCATCTTCTGCTGTGATGTGTATAAACTTGCAGTTGGATCTGAAGCAACCTTTGTTTTGGTAATCGTGACAAAAGCGGAAGAGTTCCTTTACTATAGATGGAGGTGCTGGTTCGTGGAGATAGCGGCAGTTTTCCCGCGTACAGAACCCTCGAATGTAATCCCTGCAGAAGCTGTTGACAGAGGGGGTCGCTTTGTCGCCGTCATCCGAGGCGCTCATTATGCCGTCCGTTATCGTTGTTCCGTTGCTGATCATGATTTGCCTTATAGCCAATTCATCATTTCTGGATGTTCGAGCTGACGCCAAGTAGCCAAGCCAGTGAGATTGGTCCTATGAAACGTGAATTATATTTTTTTTCGCACTAGCATCGTGGTATTTCCTGTACACGTATTGTTGCAATACGCGTTGTGTAACAATTATTGCAATACATTCACCGTTGCATTTTTTCAGTCACTTGTTTTGGTTGGATACTCTTCAATATCAAATAAATACAACAAAACAAAATATCAGTTTCAGCCCAAAGAAAGCTCGAAAAATTCAACAACAGCCGCTGCCGCACGCAGTTTGACAGACAGACCCAGTGTTGCCAGCGCCGTATGTTCAAAAGTTACTTACACTCTTTGAAAAAGTTACGTTTTGAAGAAAAAAGTTACGCCGCAATTGTTTTTCACAAAAATACCTATATTTTTTCGCGTGTTTAGTACCTATAGATTTTTTTTCATTGTGTTTTAGGTGTTTTTTCGCGTATTAATTATAGATACAATGGTTTTCATTGTTGTTTAGGTGAATCTTTCACTAACAGCCGATGTTTCGGTTCATGACACTGAGAACCGAAACCTAAAATAGAAAATTGAATGCAAGTTACTATCTCTAAAGTATTTCAGTCTATTAGTGACTTGCTCTTTTCTCTTTTGACCGAATGAATACTGCAGAGAGAGATGGATGGAGTGATTATTAGAAGGCAATTTATTTTGTAACGTGACGGTCAGAACGAAACGAAACAAAAGTTGCGTGCGATCCGTTTTACGATTTTTTTTCACGAAATGTTACGTAAAAGTTACGCCCGTGGCTAGGTTACGCCAAGGTTACGCTTAAGGTCGAAAAGTTACGTAAAACGTAACAAAAGTTACGTTCTGGCAACGCTGGACAGACCAGACATTTTTTTTTTATCGTTCATTCGTTCGTTCAATCTTTCAAGCCGTAGACAATTTTCACTTTTCTTTTGTGGAAAAACCGGTTTTTGGTTTGCGAAGTACAACACTAATTTGACATTAGAAAAAATGGCGTCTTGCTTCTGTTCTTTCGATACCTTGTGATTTTTATGTTTTTTTAAACAATTAATTAGTGTAAAAAGTGCATGTAGTAAATGATATTTAAGTGGTTTTATATCTTGAAGTAATAATAAGGTCTTCACTGCAACTTCTCTCATAAAATGAGGTAAGAATAAAGTTTTCACGTAGCACCCTTCTTGCACTCTATTGTTTTCGATGTTTATGAATGAAACTTGTTATTTTTAGGTAACACAGCCATAGAAAATGTTCAAACAACAACTTTCGCCACGCAGCGTTCATCCTTACCAAACGACAGTTGTGCCGCGGAGTGAACAACAGTTCGCTTCGGCAACTCAACAAAGGGCGAAGTACCCATGGGCGGAGGATATAAACACGCCCGTGTATCAGGTGGCTGGCACGGATAGTTCTACTTCTGATACCGCTTATAATGTAAGTACTATAGTAGCACATATTGATATGATTCTAAATAATTTTGACATGTAACTCACCAATCGTCGTAAATGTTGTTTCAGGTGCCACACTACTTCAATGGCCCTATGCGAGAGTTGGGCCCGCCCTCGCCAGTCTACCAGGCTCCGTACGGCGGAACAGGAACATGGAGAAGCTACAAGAAGAGTGAAAAGCTCCCAATTCGTGGCTCTCCTGAAGGATACTCATTTCCTCATTGTGCCAGCGCGTTTTCGCTTCCTATATGTGATGCAGAGACACGACAGACACTCAGTCGCTCGCCGATCCCTCCTGTGCCATCTATAAGCCCAGAAGTGCCTATAATTGGAGCTTGTGGTGGACATTGTCCTGGATTTGAATATGTGTGCTATTATATCTTACAGGTAATTTTCACTTTGTGACACACTGGGCTTGTTAACATTGCAAGACACATATTCATTTGGAAATGTTTGTTTGAGGCAATGAGAAGCACTCATGAGAAGTTGTTGTGAAACAATATCATAAATTCATGTTAATGGACTTTTATGATAAGACTTTGTCATATTCACACTGTACATTTTATTGTTCCAGGTTATATTTGTAGTAGGAATATTGACTGGGATCTCTCTATGCATAGCTGGAATAGTGTTGCGGCGCACAAACCGCAATGGTGACCTTGGTGTATTAGTGTACATAGGTAAGCATACTGGCTTGATCAAGCTCATTCCGGCTTATCATCATCATTGTTATAAAATAAAAAGTGCATTTCTTTTAAAATAACATTCATAGTGAAATTCTGTGAAGATAATTTGTATCTAAACTTTTGTCATCCATTACATCATGGTACATGATGATGTAGGAGTAAAAAATTGTTCATCAGGAGCAACCCCCAAATGGAGAGCTGTCATGATCATGACTGGATGGTTATAAGTCAGAGTCATACATCATCTGCCTACCCTTATCCCAATTTATTTGGGGTCGGCTCAACATGTCTTTTTTCTTCCGTTCATCTCTATCAGAAGTCAAATCCTCACTATCACTAACGCAATCCATCCAAACTTTTTTAGGCATTCTAGTCAAAATTCATTTTAAAATTGTTTGTCTGTTTTGCAGGATGTTTGTCGTCTTGCGTTTGCGGCGTGCTACTGGGCGTGCAATGCTGTGTGCGTCGAGAAATACGCCAGAGAAAATTGCGTGTCAACATGCACATACCCATGCAGCCCATACAAGTAAGTACTTTGACATACCCAGGTCTATGATTATGGTGTTAGACTGATAAGGGGTGGCAACATACTGGGCGAAGGACCTCGGAAACCCGACGTCAATCCCCGAGGAACTCATTGATTCGGTAGGGTTGCTGACCTTCCTCAGAGAACTAGGATGGCTCAAGCAGTGCGCCCCCACCCTGCACGCAAAATAGGCACATGTATACGTCGAGTTCCGAAAAACAGCCCGTATAACCAATAGCTTAACCTTGTCTATGATCTAGACTAGCAAAATTACCATCAATTGAAACTTGTACTTTATTTTCTGAATTGTACTTTTTCAGGAAGCTGCCCCTGCCCCAGCTTGCCCTTTGCTAACTGCCACATTACCTCATAGTCAAGTGTACAGGTCAGTAAGTCAAATATACATTATTACTCTTTTTATTATACAGTTTGTTACAGGCAAGTGGGCATTTATTCAAACTGGTGAATCTAGGCATCTATGAACATCTTTTACTATGGGGCGATCAGTAAAATGACGAAAAAAAAAATAGCATAACATTTTGACTGGGTGGGTATTTTCAATGGAGTTTTTATCGATTGATTTCGCAGATGGCTCCATAGTAAAACATGTTCGTATTGATGCCTAAATTCGCCAGTTTGAATTAATGTCTGCTTGCCGGCAACAATTTGTTTCTTAAACTCAGTCCCATGCATATGTTATACAAAATGTTGGGATTTGGTTGTATGACTGACATGACTGTGTAGCTCAATGGGTTAATTGTTATCATTTTCCAGACCCACCACAAACATTTGTGCTGAAGATGAAATAACTGGAGTTCCTTGGTGGAGGCGCACTACCAGAGACTGATTAGATTTAAGTTTACTTACCCCTCGGTGATTATTACAAAGTGTATTTAACTTTATAACACAATCTACCACAATCTTATATTATTTTATAATAAATTTTGCTTTTATACATTATCTACTTGTTTCTATTTCAAAAATAAAACAACAGTTCAGGAATAAGACTTAAGTAATTTATTTTAAAGATAAACATGCCGTGATAGATACTGTGTAAGTACATAAAATAAAATCGCAATATAAAAACATACAGTACTTTTAAGTACTTAACAAAAGTATAAATAAATTCAATATGTATTGGAAATATCAATATAATTGCACCCTTATAATAATAATATTTTGATGGAGTAATAATATCTGAGATTCCCACAATTATTTCAAAATAAATTTATTTTATATATCTAGTGATCTAGCTAGATACATACTACATATACATCGTAGATTCACGTAAGATCTTGATTACAAGTTTTAAGCTTAATTATCTATTTATTCTGATTATTTACATAATTAATTTGAGTTATTTATTATCATCAATACTATTGTGATGCAAAATTCACTGATTCTATTATTTCGAAACATACAGAGAGCTTTCTAGAAGTACAAAATCAAAATGCTTGAACAATCCACTTCAATGTGTATTGCGACAAAAAACAACCTCTAACACAACTTATTTTTTCATACAGTTCTATTCATTTTCCTTCTGACGAATAATTTTAAAATTTTGTACACTTCAGATCGAAATTTTGCTTTCGTTATCTGCTTACTCATATTCCATAAACAGAGTTGATTTTTCATGCAATACTGATAGATATATTTTTGCGGACAGTAGATTATACATAGGAGTTTCCGTGTGCTTCTGCACTGGAGATAATTCCCTCCACAATGATATCGTGACTGTGTATGTATATGAATATGATGAATTGATGACATATATTCGACCACTTATAACCTGTTCGGTTACAAAATTATCAGATCAATGAGAAAACTTTTACAGTCAAAGCATTCTTACCTATTTAGATGCCAAAAATGACCAACCTAATTTCTCTCTCACACACACATACACTTCTCTCTCTTATAACTTATTAAGTAAATAGTTTTATGTGTAAAATTAATTCGAACAAGAATGTTTTGTTAGGCAGATTTCACAGTTCCTGACTATGAAATCTGCCTTAGATAAATGAGATTCGTTATAATATTCCTTAGTGTTATACCTAACTCTACTCTGGACGATAATTTGGCCACTTGTCTTTCAATAATTACTTTTAAATGAGACAAACCTTATCGAAGCTTTGTATAATATTGCAATATCATGAATTTATGACGAATGCTACGTACAAATTTCATCTAAAGTTAAGTAGTTAATTGAACACATTCAAAAGAATACTCAATTTAAGTTTTACAAAGGTTGTGCTTATAATTTCGTATGTTACCTTACCTTAAAATTAATAATCCTACCTATTATACTTAAAGTACAAAATCAATTTGATGTTATGATAAATTCGCAATACAAAATCACTTACAACACAATGCTGGGTTCGAGAATGTGCCTCATAAATAAAACAAAACTATCACACAACAAGCACACATTTTGCGTAAACCTAAGACCGTCGCGTGCGTCGAATCGCTCTATTGTAAACTTTGTACCACAAAATGCAACACCGTAAAGTTATGGACACGAAATACGTCAAAGTGGTATTACCGATACATAATTTACGATACCTTAACGCGATAAAAAATAAATTCTGTTTCTTATGTAGTAGCTAGATAGTACATATTAATACCAAAAATATAGAGTAATACCACTTAGCGCGGGCTCTGTTAGGGGGACGTTAGGACTGGCCTAAGCTCGAAGTAATCTCTTATATAGTCTGGGCGGGGCTGTTACTTCTATCTTATGATACGGATGGTCGGCCGTCCAGCATTTTGTCGCTCTCCTCGGCACTGCTCAGGCTGAAACAATAAACAAAACACATGTTAGATACAAAAATCTATTAAATTCATATTTAATATTTTCTCGCTTAGATTGTTCAGATTTCTTTCTTAGGGTAAAAACTTAAAAAGAGGCCAAGAAAATAATACTAAATCTAGAATACACATACGTGAGTCTGGAAATTCTTAATGCGCACGAACTGTACTCTTTTCAGTGCGTCACAAATAGTTGCAGAAATCTCATTCACGATTCGCTATGGTTAGCAAGTTCATGCAAACAACATAGCGGTCGCGTGCTAAGCATCTCATAACGATTTGACCTAATGTCAACAAGAGTATCATTAAAGTAAACTCGTAGGCAACTTAAGTAAAGATCAGATCAGAAGTTCTAATAGTAAAATTAATTGTTTCCTTATTGCCTGGAAGATATAGCTACAACATTAGCTATAAGGCCGCCATTTGTACAATTTATTTTTATTTCTATCTGTTTTAGCAATTTTACGTTTCTTTTATCTTTATTGTAGACGGAAATATGCCATTTAGTCAGGTAATTCTGTGGTGTTTATATTTGCTGACATTCAGCATAATCCATTAGGCAGGCATTTCAGGCGGATGATAGATCTTGGGAGACTCCTGTGGAAGTATCCTACCGTTCTAAAGCAAACAAACTGAGACAATAGACTCGAACTTTAAAACCTGAGCCTATTTAAGCACAATAGCTAATCTGATAGGAACTGTTGATGCTTAGGTATTATATTTGCTGATATTTAGCATAATCCATTAGGCAGGCATGTCAGGCGGTTGACAGAGACCCTGGGAAGTACCCTACCGTTCTAAAGCAAACAACGCGAGACAATAGACGCGAACTTTAACACCTCACACCTGTGACAACACAAGCACAATAGCTGATGTGATAGGAACAGTTAATGCTTCATTGTCATTGCCGCATTATGTAACATCCGGACGGCTTAATCTGTTCAGACATAAATTTTTAATCAAACATTAACGTAGGTATCTCCATTAAAATAAAAGTATCGGATTGAGTTACTGGTGCTTACTTGTCTCTAGAGGACATATTTATTTTAGTATTTAAAATAGAGTTATTTTCAATTTACAAAGACTAACATAACAAAGTTTTTAAATAAAATTTAATAGGTAGGTTAAACTATTTAGTTTGTAGGTTATTTAATAGGTACTAGCCCCAAACTAGGTATTATTTATTTCAACTACCTATGTATTTTTTCAAAACCTTCCACTGGTAACTTGTCTAGAGGCAGGAAGCTATTTGTTCCACTATAATAATTACTGCAAAAATAGCTTGGTCAAAACAATAGTATAGTATAGGTACTCGCTGATTACGCCCTTTGCATTTTTAACTGAACGACGTCAATATATTTCAACCAAGATTGGCTTTATGTGTAAACGATCTTACACCTATTCCTAACCAGAAACGAGTTATTGAGTCGCCCTGATGGAGTGAGCGCAGCGTGGGACGCCGGGTGACAACATCTGATCAGGGCCTTTAGTAGACTTATGAATGACTGAGTCTACTAAATGAAAATCGTTGGGGCCCTGATAGTGTCGCCAAATGAAGGCTGCGAAATCGATTCGTACACGCATTGCGAGTGTGAGATGTGAGGAAAATAATAAGCGCACATGTAGAGGACATCATCTCTCATGATTGGCTTTATGTGTAAACAATCTAACACCTATTCCTAACCAGAAACGAGTTGAGTTGCCCTGATGGAGTGAGCGCAGCGTGGGACGCCGGATGACAACATCTGATCAGGGCCTTTGACTTATGAATGACTGAGTCTACTAAATGAAAATCGTTGGGGCCCTGATAGTGTCGCCAAGTGATGGCTGCCAAATCGATTCGTACAGGCATCGCGAGTGTGAGATGTGAGGAAAATAACAAGCGCACATGTAGAGGACAACATAACTCATGATTGGCTGTATGTGTAAACGATCTAACACCTATTCTAACCAGTAACGAGTTATTGAGTCGACATGATGGAGTAAGTGCAGCGTGGGAGGCCGGATGACAACATCTGATCAGGGCCTCAAGTCTACTAAATGAAAATTGTTGGCGCCCTGATAGTGTCGCCAAATGATAGCTTCCATATCAATTCGTACACGTATCGCGAGTGTGAGATAGTGAGGAAAATAACAAGCGCATGAGGCGCGCGTTGAGGACAACATGTCTTATGATTGGCTTTATGTGTAAACGATTTAACACCTATGCCTAACCAATAACGAGTTATAGAATCGCCCTTATGAAGTGAGTGCAGCGTGGGACGCCGGGTGACAACATCTGGTCAGATAGTGTCGCCAAGTGATGGCTGCCAAATCGATTCGTACACGCATCGCGAGAGTGAGATAGTGAGGAAAATAACAAGCGCACATGTAGAGGACAACATATCTACTTATGATTGGCTTAACGTGGAAACGATCCAACACCTCCTAACCAGTAACGAGTTATTGAGTCGCCCTTATGGAGTGAGCGCAGCGTGGGACGGCGAGTGACAACATCTGATCAGCGCCTTAGTAGACTTGAGTCTACTAAATGAAAATCGTTAGGACCCTGATAGTGTCGTGAAATGATAGCAGCCAAATTAATTCGTACACGCATCGCGAGTGTGAGATAGTGGAGAAAATAACAAGCGCACATGTTGAGGGCATCATCTCCCATGATTGGCTTTATGTGTTAACAATCTAACACCTACTCCTGGCCAGTGACGAGCGTGGTAACGAGTTATTGAGTCGCCCTTATGCAGCGTGGGACGCCGGGTGACAACATCTGGTCAGATAGTGTCGCCAATTGATGGCTGCCAAATCGATTCGCACACGCATCGCGAGTGTGAGATAGTGGGGAAAATAACAAGCGCACATGTAGAGGACCACTTATCTACTCATGATTGGCTTTATGTGTTAACAATCTAACACCTACTCCTGGCCAGTAATGAGCGTGGTAACGAGTTATTGAGTCGCCCTTATGCGGCGTGGGACGCCGGGTGACAACATCTGGTCAGATAGTGTCGCCAAGTGATGGCTGCCAAATCGATTCGTACACGCACCACGAGTGTGACATAGTGAGGAAAAATAACAAGCGCACATGTAGAGGACAACATAATCTACTCATGATTGGCTTTATGTGTAAACGATCTAAAACTCACTCCTAACCAGTAACAAGTTTTGAGTCGCCCTGATGGAGCAAGTGTAGCGTAGGACGCCGGGTGACAACATCTGATCAGGGTATAAAGTCTCCTAATGAAAATCGTTGGAGCCCTGATAGTGTCCTGCCCTGTAGTAACCAATTCGTACACGCATCGCGAGTGTGAGATAGTGCGGAAAATAAGCGCAAACGTAGAGGACAACATTACTCATGATTGGGTTTATGTGTTAACAATCTAACACCTACTCCTGGCCAGTAACGAGCGTGGTAACGAGTTATTGAGTCGCCCTTATGCAGCGTGGGACGCCGGATGACAACATCTGGTCAGATAGTGTCGCCAAGTGATGGCTGCCAAATCGATTCGTACACGCATCGCGAATGTAAGATAGTTAGGAAAATAACAAGCGCACATGTGGAGGATAGCATAGGTAGATAAGATACATAAATGCAACAATACAACATCATATGAAGATCACATACTTTTGGTCAATTTGGAGACAAGAATTTTGTCATCCGAATTTAGAAGTCCGTGCGATGAAAGCTATAAATCATAGGCGCATGCAACTCTGCACGTATTTCGAGTAATCGCCTTCTTTCCCCCTTGCAATCAATACACCATAACCCTAAATGATAGATGTCCTCGTTGCAAGACCGCTACGCGGACATTCTTTTCCTGCCTCATGCATTACTGCTTGGTCTTCCATCCAGGTTTGCTTTAATGATGCCCATAGAACGTTAGTTTGAAATATTTCTCAGGCTGCATACGGGTGAGTCAGTAGTTGTGATTTGATCTACATACCACTCTTTATTGTCCATGAGGTTGCGCATCTCGTCGTCGGGCGCGGGCGGGGCGTCCCGCACCGGCGCGTACTGGGCTGCTACTAGCGGGTCCGTGGTCCAGAGCCACTACAGCTACAGACACATCTACATACCACTCTTTATTGTCCATGAGGTTGCGCATCTCGTCGTCGGGCGCGGGCGGGGCGTCCCGCACCGGCGCGTACTGGGCTGTTATTCTAGCGGGTCCGTGGTCCAGAGCCACTACAGCTACAGACACATCTACATACCACTCTTTATTGTCCATGAGGTTGCGCATCTCGTCGTCGGGCGCGGGCGGGGCGTCCCGCACCGGCGCGTACTGGGCTGCTACTAGCGGGTCCGTGGTCCAGAGCCACTACAGCTACAGACACATCTACATACCACTCTTTATTGTCCATGAGGTTGCGCATCTCGTCGTCGGGCGCGGGCGGGGCGTCCCGCACCGGCGCGTACTGGGCTGCTACTAGCGGGTCCGTGGACGGGTTCAGAGCGGTCAGGCCTGCAGCGCCGGCCGTTGGAGCCTCTTTGCCGCCGCCCCATCTCGACGACCACGCCCAACCACCTACACCTGCGGACAAGGAAATTCACAATGAGTTTTCATTGATAATGTTAGACGGCGTCCGTTACACTACACAAACATGTGAGAGGCCTGCTAACTGCAGTAGGCGGTTGAAAAACTCCGACACAATGAAACCTTCATTGGATCGTTGGACGACTTGGTGCCCTACGCGAAAAAGAAGAAGAATTGATAATGTTGCACTAATGCGCACCACAAACAAGTCCTGAATCGCATTATCGAATGTTTCCACCGATCATCATCTATTTCATCGTCTAAATCGTAGCATCTAAAGAAGAGATACATCGAATTATAGAAGTTTCGGAGTAGAGTAGCTTCGAAGTTAAGATGTATCGAAGCAAAGAGGCTTCGATGGAAAGTAGCAATTAAAGTTAGGCTTCTGAGTACAGTTTCATTGAAGTAGTGTTCTTCGAAATTCAGTATTACACTCATTTCCTATGTTTGATTCCGAAGCTGATCTTAGCGCAGTGGAAGCAAATTAAAGTTATCTTAAAATCTAAAACTAAATGGTCGATCAGCCTCGGAACAACATTTGACTACGATTCGTAGTGCTCTTTACTATAGCTAAATAAAATAAATTTAATGAGAGAATTATGTTCCGGAAAGTTTCGGCCGAGAAATTCTTGTTTCCAAAGTCTACTTAAACAGGGCCTAGCAGCGAATTGCTTACCGTGCGAACCATGCCGCCGTTTCCTTGTAAGTCTAGTTTTTGACAGGAAAAAAGGTATCAGGTTTTGGAGGAAGACATTTTGGATTGGAATTTAGGTACTATACTTACATCACCCGGACACCAACACGTGTGGCACACCGTCCCGTCAATCAGTAGCAGATTCACAGCTTAATTTTCACAAGCACTTGGGTTCACTATTGTTCATAGTTCGACATCAAATAATGTTTTAACACAAAATGACTAAAAGATTTCTCTCCGAATGAGAAATCGGCCCGTTGGCCTCCAATCAAGAAAACAATTAACAATATGTAGCTATCGGCAGCCACGACGCGAGCGAACGAAAAGAGGTTATATTTTGCCGGCGGCCGCGTGACTCTCAATCAAAGCGCCGGAACCAAATCCACTTGGTTCACTTCCCACCGAACAGGAAGACCACGAGAAAACCGAAAGCACACTAAATTACACCATTTATAATTAAAATTCGCATCAACGATGCGAGCGCACGGCCACAGGACGAGACATTGACAAACAGTGCTGCCAGCGCCGCGCGCCCATTTGATACGAAACTAAACATTCACCCGCCCCGACCGACCCATCGGTCCGCTCTATGCATGGCAGGCGTGATAATGTAGCTACTGCTCGCTTAAGAACTGAATCCCCACCTGAACTTCTGCAACTCGAGGAGTGCCATCACTACCCGGAAACAGGTTGAGAATGCGCCCCGGCGCCAACGCAGTGGCGGTAGGTTGGCATCCTTAACCAGAACGAGATCCCCAATGCAGGGGTTCAGTCCTGTCCGTCCACTTAAGGCGTTGCTGCAGAATGTGCAAGTACTCAAGCGACCAACGCTTCCAAAAGTTTTGAGTCATTTGCTGCAACAACTGATAACGCGACAAACGATTGCTATTCACCTCCGTATAGGATATTCCGGCAAGGCGTTAAGTGGGCGGCCAATTAAGAAATGCCCTGGCGTCAGGGCCTCTAAATCATTTGGGTCTGAGCTGAGCGGACACAAAGGACGCGAATTGAGTACAGCCTCAATTTTACAAAACACGGTCGCCAGCTCCTCGAAAGTCAAAATTGTTAACCCTACAACGCGCAACAAATGCGTCTTAGCGGACTTTACAACCGCTTCAAAAATACCACCCCAGTGAGGGCACGCTGGTGGATCGAACACCCAGGCAATGCCCTGACGGGAGAGGCCCGTGCTGATGGCTTCTTCGTTCTCCCGTAAGAACGTTACAATTTCTTTCATACACCGATCAGCACCCTAAAGTTGGTACCACAATCCGACCTGATCAGCGCTGGTCGCCCTCGTCGCGACGTAAATCTCTCCAGCGCTGCCAAACGGCCTCCGTAGAAAGGTCGGCCACGAGCTCCAAGTGGACGGCCTTGGTGGCTAGGCACACGAACACGCACAAGTACGCCTTGATAGACTTTGCGTTCCGTAGGCGTGATGCCTTTACCATGAAAGGGCCTGCGAAATCCGTTCCCACACCTGCAAACGTCCAGGCCTCCGTCACCCGGTCCGGTGGAGATCTCCCATCTGTGGCTGCATTGTGGCTGCCTTCAAGCGGTAACAAGGCAAGCACCTAAACACAACGCTACGTACCGTTCGTCGTCCCGATAAGATCCAGAACTCGCGCTGTAGGATGGCCAATAGCGCATTACAGCCCGCGTGCGAGTTTTCTCATGACGATCCCTGACTAAGAGCTCAACTAAGGGTCCCCTTTGGAAGTAACAGTGGATGCCGAGCCGAAAAGGGCAGGCTAGCGTTCCGAAGTCTGCCTCCAACCCTGAGCATACCTTGCTCATCCAGGAATGGGTTGAGGCGCACAATTCCTCCCTTCAGCTTTCCACGTCCATCCCTGAGCAGCCTGACCTCCTCTTCAAAATGTTCCGCCTGGACGACTCTAACTAATGAGCATAGAGCCGCATGCCGTTCCGCAGGCGAGAGGACAGGTGTAAAGTTCCGTTCTGCTTGAGGCTTCCTGCAGTTGTTCACGAACCGTTTGATCCAACCTGTCACCCCAAGAAGTTTGTCGAGGAGCTATACCGTTCCAGCAAGAAAGCTGGGTTAGGCTTCGGTACGAGTTGCCCCACGTTCACTCGCAAACCTCGATCAGGTGGCCCAAGCGGCGCCCTGCACTCGTTGAATGGCCATTCCTGCGGCGACTCAGTCAGCCATTGAGGTCCCCACCACAGTGGGTGACTCACCAAATCAGGTGCCCTGCACCCGCGCGAAGCGCAGTCCGCTGGGTTCCATTCTCCCGGTACGTGCCTCCACACTAACGGAGTTTCCGACCCCGTAATCTGTGACACCCGATTTGCCACGAAAACCTCAAGTGTATGTACCGACGTCTGCAACCAGCACAGAACTATCCGACTGTCAGTCCACGCGTACACCGTTTCATCCAAGTTGATGGTACCACGCAGATTGCAGGTTACATGATTTAGCAAGCGCGCTAGAAGAGCTGCCCCTGCCAATTCCAATTTGGGGATGGTCCATCTAGTTCTGACTGGTGCCACCTTACTTTTGGCCATAACCAGACGCACGAACATTTCCCGTTGAACTTGCTGTCCGAAGGTATACAGCTGCCGCGTACCCTCGCTCCGAGGCGTCACAAAACCCATGTAGTGTAGCCTTACATCCCACCGATGGGACTAACTTGCGGGGTATCGCGATGTGCACGATCCCTGGTAGGGTGGTCACAAACTTGAGCCAATCCTTCAACAACTCTCCGGAGAGTTGGTCGTCCCATCCTAAGTTGGCTAGCCACAACCTTTGTAAAAGCACTTCGCCATGAACGTAACCGGGGCGATCCATCCGTTAGATCGAACGTTCTAGCGATTGTCGACAGTACCGACCGCTTAGTCCAAGTTTTCCAAAAGGTCGGGCTCAATCTTGTACGTGAATACGTCATGCGTTGGCCTATATTGCACCCCGAGGATGCCCAACGTATTTGGATTGTCCGGGTTCTCAAAGAGGTGCGGGTCCTGATGGAACTCGCCTGGCAAACCAGCCAGGAGCTCTGGGCAACTGGACAACCATTTCCGCAACTCGTAACCTCCTGAACCCATGATCGCGATCAGCTCGTCTCGTAGAATTAGCGCCTGCTCCACGCTATCAGCACCCGTGCAGATATCGTCCACGTAGACGTCGCGATCCAGTACTGCTGCGGCTCGAGGATATCTTACCCTTCCTGTGCGGCCAACTCGCAGCGTACGTACTGCCAAATACGGACTTGGCTTAAGTCCATACGTCACCGTGTTAAGTTCGTATGTGACCATCGGCTCATCTGGGCTCTCACGCCACAAAATCAGCTGATACCGACGGTCATCCGGATGTATCATGGTTTGGCGAAACATCATTTTGACGTCTGCGACGAACGCTACCTGGTGTAACCGAAAGTCTGTGAGAATGTCCACAATGTCCCGGTTCAATTTAGGACCCGCGTGCAAACATAACCAATGTTTCAGACACACCATTCGAGGTAGGAGCAGAACCGTCAAACACCACCCGTATTTTCGCCTCAGGTGACTTCAAGACAGCCAGGTGTGGAATGTAATAATGCTCGACACACCTCCAATTCAGGCTGGACACCGACATGTGGCCCAATTGAATATATTCCCGCATGAATTCTATATACTTCTGCCGAAGTGCTGGGTCTCGCCTCATCTTCCGCTCCATTCCGAGTAGTCTCCGTTCCGCGAGCTGTCGCGAACTACCTAAAGCGGGGCGGTTTGGGAGAAAAGGTAGCCTGGTCACGAATCTGCCTGACGGGCATCTCGCAGTGTTGTATTGATAGAACAACTCGCACTCGTCATCCTCTGGCTTCCGTCTGTCCGCCGTGGGCGGCTCTTCAGACTCCCAAAACCTCTGCAGCACCTCTGACAGCACACTACCATAGAGGACCGTATCCCTTCTGGTAGGTCCTGAGGTCTCCAAACTGGGCCGAAAACAACATACCCCTGTGGTATCTACGGCCACCAAACCAGCTTCCTGGAGTACCTTCTTCCTACCGCACCATAATCTCCCGAGGACGTCTGACCTGAGAAGTACGTCCACCGTACCAGGAGTATCAAAATCAGGATCAGCTAACTCCAACCCTGTGGTTAACCCTCGTACCGTTGGTGGTAACCTAACCTGAGGGAGTTTCCCAACCACTTCATCCAGCACCACGGCTGAGACTTGATAGCTGACCCCTGTACATGTGCTACCTAATGCGAACTCAAAGTTCGTCTGACCCCGAATGTCAGGCACATTTAGGCCCCGATGCCTACAGCTTCATCCTCACTTGGCCGTACATTTAGGCCTAGCCTACTCACCAGCTTACTCGATACAATACATCCCTGAGCCCCTGTATCCAGTAGGGCTCTTACTTGAATGGTCCGGCCACCGTATCCCATACCCAAATCTTAGCCGTTGGCAAAAGTACCGTGATTGGACGGGGAGCCGAAGCTGATGAGTAGGCGGCGATTACCTAGCGGGAATCTAAACGCGGTGAGGCCCTGTTGACGTCCCCTGCCTGTCCCTGTGACCGATGCGGAGGTGGGCTCCTCCTGGAGGGGGTGGGAGCGTTGCTCCCTCCCTTGGTGGGCAGGCTTCCTTCGCTGATCCGATCCAGCGCTGCCCCCGGCGCCTCCGGAGCGATTCATGCAGAGCAGCGGATGGTGTGCACCCTGGCAGTACCTACAGTTGGTGCTTGAAGGGCACTCGCACCTGATGCGGCCCCAGGCACCGAAAACACCAACGCCTCTGCTGTGCCACACCCCGTCTCCTCTGGAACCCGCTGCGCAGCAAACTCCTGACACGCTGCCACCCCGTGGCCTGTCTCCTGCAGTAGGCACACCCTGATTCCAATGCGGTGTTGTACCGCCTGGGTTGCCTACTGTTGCCTCCTCGCGCCGGTGCACCCGGCCGTTCCGTGGGGGGCAGAGGTCTCCTTGCGTGGGCTTCACCAGCCTGGACGTCCACTCGCCTGCTTTCGGCCTCGAGGAACGACTTCAGATCCTCGTAGGTCGGGAGGTGGTCCGAGGACTTGCCCCATGGAGCTGCTCGAATCGAGCGACCATTTCGCTCGGCAGGCGGCGAAGCACTGGACCAAGATATAACCGTAGCCCGCCACTGGCAAACCCTGTCGCTCTAGTACGCTGACCGCGACACTGACTGGGTGGAAGATTTTCTCGCGGAGGTCCGTACTCGCGTTATGGTTGGTATTGACAGCCACTGGTCTAACAGCCTGTCTACAATCAGGCGCTTGTTTCGATACCGGTCGGTAAGGATCTTCCACGCCACCTCATAATTGCTATCCGAGACAGCCAAATGCGTCAGCAATTCATGAGGCTCTCCATGTAGCCTGGACATCAGCTGAGCCATCTTGTACGCCGGCGTTATGTCCGTCCGTGTGTGGACCACACTGCTATACAGGTCCTCAAACGCCGGCCAGTCGGCGTAATCGCCTGCAAAGACTGGAACCGTAACAGGCGGAAGAGGCACCTGTAATCCTTGTCCCACTTTACCACGGAATGGCTTTTCCTTTCCGTCACGTCGCCTAGATATGTCCGCAGCTGCCTGCGCAATGTCCTGTGCCAGCTCCAAGCACTGGCTTACATCGCCCTCAACCAGCTCCTTATCTTCAGGGTTAGGAGCTTCCTCAAGGAGCATGAGGCACTCTGTGAGGTGTTCCGACACAACCCGAACCCGTTCATCTGCCTGTAGTGCACTTTTCAAGAGCGCGTCCTCCCGGTCCTCGCGGCCGATCATTGCCGCTGTGGTAGTAAACCACCTTAATTCTGTCTTTATAGCAGCCTTATACCTGGCGATCGAGGAGCCATGGTACCAACTTTTACACACTCGACTTAATAAAACGAAAACCAATAAACAAATACCACAAAATAAATGTTAGTTGACTGGCCTAGACCTTACCGATAAGGTACCGTTCACTAGGCAAACAATACAGTCACAAAAACCGAAACAATATTTTCCAAAATTAATAAAATATGGGTAATATAAAAACACGCTTAATACTAAATTACGGCTAACTATGTTGCAATAAAGCAACCACGCTCTGCTACCAAAAATGTTTGATTCCGAAGCTGATCTTAGCGCAGTGGAAGCAAATTAAAGTTATCTTAAAATCTAAAACTAAATGGTCGATCAGCCTCGAACAACATTTGACTACGATTCGTAGTGCTCTTTACTATAGCTAAATAAAATAAATTTAATGAGAGAATTTATGTTCCGGAAAGTTTCCGGCCGAGAAATTCTTGTTTCCAAAGTCTACTTAAACAGGGCTAGCAGCGAATTGCTTACCGTGCGAACCATGACGCCGCCGTTTCCTTGTAAGTCTAGTTTTTGACAGGAAAAAGGTATCAGGTTTTGGAGGAAGACATTTTGGATTGGAATTTAGGTACTAGACTTACTGCACCCGGACACCAGCTCGTGTGGCACTCCGTCCCGTCAATCAGTCGCAGATTCACAGCTTAATTTTCACAAGCACTTGGGTTCACTATTGTTCATAGTTCGACATCAAATAATGTTTTTAACTCAAATGACTAAAAGATTTCTCCGAATGAGAAATCGGCCCGTTGGCTCCAATCAAGAAAACAATTAAAATATGTAGCTATCGGCAGCCACGACGCGAGCGAACGAAAAGTGAGGTTATATTTTGCCGGCGGCCGCGTGACTCTCAATCAAAGCGCCGGAACCAAATCCACTTAGTTCACTTCCCCACCGAACAGGGAAAACCACACGAGAAAACCGAAAGCACACTAAATTACACCATTTATAATTAAAATTCGCATCAACGATGCGAGCGCACGGCCACAGGACGAGACAAAGACGAACAGTGTTGCCAGCGCCGCGCGCCCATTTGATACGAAACTAAACATCCTATCTGGTCTTATGTTTTTAAAGTGACCCTCATATCATAATAATACCTAATATACCTACACAAAGTTAGGTTTATAATACCAATCAAATAGAAAGCTGGTTTCCAATCTCCATCTGAGCAATAAATTGATACTATAAATATCAGAACACAAAACCTAATACATGCCAAGCGTGCTAGATTTTACAATGCGGTTTGCCATTGGAACGATCGTCATAAAACGGACTGTCTTATTGTTACACCATTCCGCAAATAGCTAAGCGTCGAAGAATATTTATCTATGCAAATAACTTTACCTACATTTAAGATCTAACGTAGACAAGAAAATATTTACGTGTGTAGATTTTTTCGTTTGAAATCAGGAATTACGGTTAGCTTTTCAGAGCATGGTACATCACCAAATGCACGAATTCTCCAAAAATTTACTAGCATCTTGAGGGTGTAATCTACTCACAAAACTGAACAACTTTTGTTTGAAACCTTTCTTATAAGATGAAAAAAAAATTGTAACTCCCATACTAAGTGACACACTTTTTCAAAATTTTTGTATGGGAGGTCCAAATTTTTTTTTTCATATTATAAGAAATTTTTCAAACAAAAGTTGTTCAGTTTTGTGAGTAGATTACACCCTCAAGAGATTTGTACTTAATTAAATGTAACCCTATATAACATAAAATCAAAATAACGCTAATTTCGTTAGCTACGCATAAGATCAATTTAATATTCCACGCTCTACGTGATTTACCCTTGAATCTCGCGTCCTCAGCGTTGCGAAACCCAGCCACCCGATGGAAATAGAAGAAGCGGTTGTGGCGTGCCGGCTTGAAGGTCAGGGGTAGACCAAGGCAGGCGGGGTTTGCAGACAGCTACAACTTGGTAGGAGAATAAAAAACCTGTCTGTTCTAGACCTATAGCCATGCACGAATTCTCCAAAAATTTACTTACCTCTCCAACATAAAAGCAAAATAACGCAAATTTTGTTAGTTACGCATAAGATCAATTTAATATTCCACGCTCTATGTGATTTACCCTTGAATCTCGCGTCCTCAGCGTTGCGAAACCCAACCACCCGATGGAAATAGAAGAAGCGGTTGTGGCGTGCCGGCTTGAAGGTCAGGGGTAGACCAAGGCAGGCGGGGTTTGCAGACAGCTACAACTTGTTAGGAGAATAAAAAACCTGTCTGTTGTAGACCTAGCTATGCACGGACCACTTTGTGTAACGTATATTGCACGCTGCAAAAATCTAGTGAATTCTTGTATTTATTACCTCTAGCGTCTAGCTGATCATAATACGTTGTTTAGGGCAACGTACCGAACAATTTTCACTATGGGACTATTGCTAAAGATCGTGTAAAATATTTCGACCACACAAAATTCACGAACAGCCGACTGACTTGGTATGGGAGGTAGAAATTATTTTCACGCTGTTCGGCATTGGTTCCATAGTGAAATTATGTCCCAAACAAAGTGGGCAATTTAATGCATTTCCTCCGAAACACTGTGTATAAATAGTAGCAGCAGTAGTAGTGAAACAGCTGTGAAGGTCGAGGGTCAATCCAAGGCTGCCGGAAACTGGGGGCTGCGATAAACTAGAATACATTAATGCACTGCACGAAACGCATAACTTTCGGTGTACAACTACTACTTATACTCTACAAACGATGAAAATGTTTCGAATTGGTCATTTGGTTCGTTGTTGTATGGCGCCGTTCACAAATTACGTAAGACTAAATTTTTAACCCCACTAGTCCACCAAGTTGTATGAACGTGACGCCCTTTTTGTATGAAAGATAACGCCTGGGCAGACCTCCCTTAACTGTGTTACGTCATTTGTTCAAGAGCCCATTTCAGATTTTATCATAAAAGCAAGTTTAGACCTTCTCTAAAAAACAGAACAAATCACAAATGAAAGCAAGATATTGAATACTTAGGTTACAGTTTCTAATCCTACTGAATAAAATGCTTAAGTGCAAAAACCAACTTCGTAACAATTTCTCAAACAATCAACTAAAATGCTTCATAAGTGCGCAAGAATGTGGAGCTATTCTTAAATTAGCAACAGTAATACCATACATAATAAGCTTCTTAGCGGATTGAAGGCCTGAACACACGGACTGAAATACACTGAAAATCTGGAAAGTGCAAAATTAAAACCAAGTAAGAGTAACAGTCTATACAAGTGTAGTATTCAACTTTTACCAGTGCAACCACGTACAACTAAGCATAACATCTCATCAGAAATCTAATCCAAACAAGCGCAGGTGCTACTTTGAGGAAGTAGGTGTCTGGAGGAAAATATGACACTGACTGACTCTAATCACCCTTTATTTTCTTACTTATCTAGGTAGTACTGCCGCTACAGTGGACAGATAGATGTAATTCATGCAGATTGCTTGCGGAAGTCCCGGAAATCGGTATTTTTATCAGCAACACATCGAGTTATCCATATGAGGAATAAATTCAATCTGATAATACTTATAAATTGCATGACAAAAAAACAGTATTAATGAAGTCTTATAGGATACCTCAAATACGGGGGAGGCCCATGTCCAGCAGTGGACTGTTGTGGCTGTAAAGGAAGGAAGGAAGGATAGGATACCTCAAAACGAGCTATTGGCAACGTTGGCGGCTCCCATGCAGTTGAGTTACGGTTCGTCCAAAAAAGCCATAGATAATTAATTTATTGTAAACAGAAAAAAAAGTAACTGCCTATTTAGACACCAATCCAGTTAGGTACAGTTCGCAGTTCGTCTAAAAGAGCCATAAAACGTTATTAGTCTATACAGGGTGTAAGGGACAGCCCTCCGAATACTTCTTCTTCTTCTTTTCGGGTCAATGGCAGTAAAAACCCAGGTTACAGCTTTTGTGCCCAAAAAGTGGCCACGTCAATGGCATTTTGGTTGGCTTTGAAGAGGTCTTCCTGTGTGCAAGCAGCAGGACAGGTAGGGCATGACATGAGATGTGGCATAGACTGTACGGCGCCACACTCGCACCTATCATCCTGAGAGAAGCCCCACCTTCTTCTGAGCTCCTTACACCTGCCGACACCTGACCGAAGTCTATTTAGCGCTTTCCAGGTGGCCCAGGAGGTGTGGCCTGGCGGCAGCTTTTCGTCTATGGGCAGTAACTATCTTTGGGAGGGTGCTTTTTGGACCACAGCTTTATTCTAGCCTTAGATGGGTCTGAATCAAGAGGCTCAGTGTGATGCATAAAGCTGCGGCGACTTTTCAAGCGGGGAGGAGGCGGCCTATGACCATGTAGTGAATGCCTGTTGTCTTGTTCAGCCTTTTGTTTTTCAATCGAACAGGCAACTTCTCGGCGGACGCTTGGTGGTGCTATGCCAGCCAGGGAGTACAAGTGAGCCAGCGGAGTCGGTTGCAAAGTGCCCGTGATTATCCGACAAGTTTCGTTGAGGGCGACGTCCACATCCTTCGCGTGCGCTGAACGCGCCCAGACCGGGCAAGCGTACTCGCCCGCGGAGTAGCAAAGCGCGAGACTGCTTGTGCGAAGAACATGGGGGGCCGCTCCCCATCGAGTAGTTGTTAGGCGCCGGATAATATTATTCCGCGCGCTGACCTTGCTCTTTACTTTCTGGCAGTTCCCTTTATATGTGAGAGACCTGTCCAGAACCACACCGAGATACTTTGGGTTGTCGTTATGGGCGATTTCCACCTCGCCAGGTGATGTGCAGGTGTTTTGCAAGTGCTGCAGTCAGGTATTGCTCAACCACTGGGAAGGATTTAGCTTGGCAGGTCAAAGCAAGGTCATCAGCGTATAAGAAGCGTGAAGTGTTTTGGCAGGCGGGTTGGTCATCTGTATATACGTTGAAAAGTATGGGGGCCAGAACACTACCCTGAGGAAGGCCATTTTTTGATCACGCCATCTGCTCTTGTCATGGTTAAGTTGGACCTGAAAGCGGCGATTTCGCAGGAGTTCAGCTAAAAGGGTGACAAATTTACGGTCTTTGTGAAGCCGGCTATCTTTGCTAAGAGGCGCTTTATATTGACAGTGTCATAAGCCGCACTAAGATCGACAAAAACGACACCGGTAACTAGCCCTTGGTCGTATCCATCTTCAATGTGCTCAGTCAGATTGAGAACTTGGCTGCAACACGATTTACCGGGCGGAAGCCAGCTTGGTCCTGGCTGTTGTGGGTCGATTAATTTGGTTAATCGGTTTAGGAGTGCGTTCTAGAAGCTGTGTGGCATAGCAAAGAGATAGGCCGGTAGCTCTTTGGGTCTTCTGCAGGTTCTCTGGTTTGAGCAGAGCGACAACCTTCGATTTCCGCCAGATTTTAGGTATTGTCTCTGCGCATATGTTGTAAAGCTCCAGTAGCCATGACACCGCTACAGGGCCGAGGTGTTTCAGCTGTTCTACAGTGATGTCGTCTATGCCGGCTGCTTTCCCATTTTTCAGGGCACCCAGTGCTTTTTTGATGTCGGTTATTGTAAATTGCTGGCTAATTGGGCGTTCATCATTGGTCAGCCCGAGATGTTGTACTTGAGCCTGGAAAGCTTTTTGGGTGGTTTTCCGTTGAGGAGTAGTTGGTGGGCTACTTGATTTGCGGTAACAGGGCCAGGATGGGACGCACAGGGGTCACTAGTTAATTTTCTAAGTGTGAACCAAGCTTTCTTTGTGTTATGCGTCATGTCAACGTTTTCCACCAACGATACCCATTTCTGACGACGGCACTCACCGAGCATTTCCATTAGCTCCTCACCGACTGTGATCGTTTTCTGAGAAAGGATCTTCAGTATACAGAACCTCGTATTCAGCCAGTTTTTCTGCGGAATTCTTCGTCAGGCCCGACGTAGCTAGTTCGACAGCCTCGTGGGATGCATTTGGCGAGATACCCACTGGACGACTCTAACAAATTCGTCATAGTTGTCGGGAGACGGCGGGATGGAGAGCATTTTTCGTCAATCATTTCAGCGTACTGTTCCCAGCTTGCCTTGGAAAAATTGAACCGGCGCCTGAACGGGACAGATATTGGTTTGACCACTGCTTGGACTGTACACATAACTGTCGTAGGTCCAACCACTCTGACACAAAGGTGCATTCAATGAAACTGAACAACTTCCCATAGAAATAAATTTCAGGAAACATAAAAAATTATTGACTTCCCATAGTAGGTAAATGCCATCAGTTGATCGTGATTTTGTATGGGAAGTTGAAAAACTTTTTTCGTTTCCTGAAATTTATTTCTATGGCAAGTTGTTCAATGTCATGGTCTGAATGCACCCTAACAGTATTCGGATACCTGTCCCTTACACCCCGTATAGTCCTAGTACTATTATACAGGGTGTTAATTTAAATGCGTGCCATAGCTACAGGGTAGGTTTAGTATCGATAAAGGATGCCGTAAAAATTATTGAAAAAAATCCCAGTCAAAATCCATTTTTTTTATTTGGCTGACATTTGATTCAAATGCCTATATCTCAGCCGAAATTCGTTGAATCTCATAGTTGTTTAGACGAAAATACTTGTATGGGCGGGCACTCTCTAAACAACAACAGTGTCAAAAACTGACTTTTCTTAAAAAAAAGTTCTGACTTAATCCGAAAAAAAAAAATTTACTTGGACGTTTTCAATATTTTTTACGGCATCCTTTATCGATACTAAACCTACCCTGAAGCTATGGCACGCATTTAAATTAACACCCTGTATATTCTGCGGCCTAGTCTAGACGAACGATAAGCAAGGCGCTGACTGCCCATTGAGGTCAAGACCCTACAGCGCAGATTTATCTCATTTGCGCTAAGGGGCTCCTATGTTATTAGGGCCTCATTTAGATAGAATTACATTACTTGGGACTGTAATGATGATAGGCCATTAAGGATGTCAAGATCATGAATACGAATGAGATCTATTGTACAGTATAGTGGGACACTGAGTCGTCCAACAACCCGTGAACCCTGGTGTCAGGGTTTTACAACCGCCTACTACGAATAGCAGGCCTCTGACATGGCTGCGTAAAGACTGCCTTCTAAGTAATCATAGACAGCAACCGGGACCAACGTCCCCTTCAAAGAACGGAACCATCTTTCCTTTCTGAAAATCAGTTAGTTCGGCCTGCAATGTCCTAACTAAACTGGGAACAAATTCACAAAGTGATTATTATCAACTTTGTGAGTGACGTCACCCAGAATCGAATTCGGAACCTTCTGCGTCGCAATCGGCTATCATCTTTACTGAATAGTGATATATTACGGGTTGTCTAGCCAACAAATCGATATGTAAGGAATAGAAGCAACAAGGCATTGAACTATCCGACTGATCGCACAAGTTTTTCAGTACAAACCCAGTTGCAAGTATGAGTCATCTCGCAACCAGTTATACCGGAGTGAAGTAGGTAGAGTCTAGCAGAGTAGGTGCTTATTTTGTTGTTTAGTACTGACATTGCGAGTTTACTCTGCAAGAATATTGTTACAATTAGCGGCTCATTTTAGTGTAGAGTTTGTTTCATAAAGTATGTACGTATATTTTCTTAACTATTCCTGTGATTTGGAAGACACAGAATCTGACGCAAATTAATTAAGGAATCTCTGGTGGTTCTAGTGGAACAGACAATATTCACATAAATCAATACATAGTTTAAAAATATGAAGTCGTCTGTCGTGGAATTCGCTAACTCCTTCTAAACCACGCAACTGATTTTGATGCGTTTTTCCTACGGGAAAATGAGTAGCAGCGGGTGAAACCGCTTTAAGAAAGTAATAGGAATGGTCAAGAATTAGCTAAGGAAGTGTCCAGTCCAGTCAGACTTGAAGCCATTGTTGTTTTGTTTATTTCTGAAACTTGTTCGCATAAACTTCCGCACTTCGTGGAACTTTACAACCGCATAAAGTTGCATACCAAAGCCACAGTCGGATTACAATATCTAGATCTCGCTGTAATACTATACTAAGGTATTGTATTGTAACACGAATCGTGTTGAGCATTAGCATTTTGATACCATATGTAGGGGAGAGTTGGACATATTGTACCAGTAGATTAATCGTACCACCAGCATATTTTCCACTAAACGTGCGTTTTTATTTACTTTGGCAACATTAAATGATAGCTCACAACACCCAATATACTATGACGGTTTGTGACGGCACTGCACATGAGACTATACATTTAATAAAATTTATCAGGTTTTAGTTGACCCCGATACTGTTTTTTAGGTGTGGAACATAAGGTTTTACGAACGAACGGCTGGCCATTAAAAATTGCTATTTAGTCATATTGGTTCTTGATTATTTTCCTTTTGACCTAACTAAAAGAACCAACGCAATCATTTGAGGTTCTTAAATGACAAATTATTTTTGTAAAATATAGCTTGTTCTTGAAATCGTACCGATCTGTAGTTTCTAAATCGTACCAAAGGATTGTTACTAGGATATTTCAGTTTTGGTTCGAACATGATTAATCTTAAATCTGAGAGGTGAGATTAAGTGTTAATAAGTGTGGAGATGAATTTAAAGCACTGTGCATTTTATAAATGTCTTTTTTTTAGAAATTAGCACAAAATTTTATTTTCGCTTTTTGTATTGAAATTTTCAAAGTACGATTTAAAATACCTCGTGGTACGAATAAACGTACCGGTCTTTAAATTGTACCGATAGCAACTTTTTTTTGAAAATGTTTTTGTGTCAAAAATACTTACTTATTAAAAAAATCCATTGTGGTATATCAGAGTTAATTAAATAGACTAACCAAGAAGCCAATTATCATAAGGATAACTTTAATAGTTTTCTCGCAAATCTAGATTGAAATTAGGGGGTACAATATAGCCAACTTTCCCCTAATTCGATCCGATTTAGTGTCATACCATCATCATTATTGGCCTTAGTCCGTCAAATTAATTAATACCACAATGCCATAAAGGTTTATCTACAGCACTTTCATGTCTGAATCAGACTCCACCATACGTTCTGAAGCTAATTTGAAAAAGATGTCTGATGTCATATGCAGGTAAAAAGATTATCACTTTTTATGGCTTTATTTACAGCGACCCAAAATGTACCTCGCTCTCCGAAACGAACTCTGTTCACTGATCCCTGTCCTACGTACGGGCTTATTCTGTACTTTATTTCATATCTTTTTATTGGTGGTCAGGGTCAGACCCATAAATAAGAAGCTTTTGTGACCATAATAGCCAAGTAGCCATGAAGGCAAGAGATCTAACAAGTACGAAAGAAACGAAACTAAACTTTCGTTGGATTACTGGACTTTACAATCTATGGGTGTAAAGCAAAGTTCTGCTATACTGACACCTTGACAGCCGATGTGGCGCAGCGGTTAGTACGACTGCCAGCGATTCCGGGTTGAATTCCCGGTAGGGTCACTCAAATTGATAAATGTTGATATTTATCACTTTGAGAATGTGTTCCTAGTCTGGTTAGGACATTGCAGGCTGAACCAACCAGCCGTCGGTCCTGGTTGCTATCTATGATCATTTAGACGGGCGGTCGTTACACAACCATGTCAGAGGTCTGCTACTTGCAGTAGGCGGTTGAAAAACTCTGACACCAGGGTACATCGGGTCGTTGGACGATTTGGTGTCCCACTCGAAGAAGAAGACTGCAGTATTGAGGAACTAAGTAATTGCAGCTTTGAAAACACGCTGCTATAGAAGACTAGGAGTATGCGCGCCAAGTAATGAGCAGGTCTTTATAGGTCAACAGACAATGGGGACTCCGCTGCCGTTCCAGTTCCAGCGAACTTTTGCAGTCTTGTTAGTTGTTTCAGAACTCGTTCAAAGTGTCGAAGTCTTTTTGGTTGATAAATTGTGATACATGGATGGAGTGTAACAAACGGCATGCTACCTACAACAACCCTATCATTTCAACCTGACGTCAAAAACTTTAGGTGATGTGATACCAGCTTTTAAGCGAAATTTCTTATTAACAACAGCCCGCCTCAGAACTTAGGCGTCCCTAGTTTGAGGGTACTAACTGTGGTGTGGTATTTATGTCTACAAGTTGGTGCATTCGCAGGGAACGCTTCTGTCCATTCCTTAGAAATCTCTTTTACTATGGTATGCTTTGGCATAGCTTATCATGACTTGGAACTTTAACACGCAACGAGAATTCTATGGAACGGCTGGTTGCACAGGGCAAGATTGACGGAAAAAGGGCCCGTGGCAGCTCACCGACTAGATGGACAGATCTAATAAAGTCTGTTACTGAGCACACCATCAACGAATGTTCGCGCGAAGCCACGAGTAGAGCTAAATGGAGACGCATCGTGATGAAATCCACGCAAGATACGACCAATACCTGACCACGACCACTCTGTCAAGAGTGAACGATTGAGAAGAAAAAGATCATGACTTACCAATGAAGAGGAATCCAAGGCAGAGCAGCACGCCGCCAGCTATGAGACTGCCCACGCCGTTGTCTGGACTCTCAGGAGTTATTGGCGGTGGAGCATTCGAATACTCTATGCCACCAGCTATCAGTAACGCGAGACCTGCGGACAAACATATAACACGTTTAGTGCGGGAAAAATAAGAAGACATGAAATACGTTAGAAAAAAACACAAGGTTTTACTTTTAGCTAACAGGTTTATACGGAACTTATGCAAATTTCTGCGACACCTAAAAATAAACATGATCTGACCCAAACTTGGCGTACAAACAACCTACATACAACATGACGAGTCTTTGAGAGTAAGATGACAAGGGAAACCGAAATGTACATTTGGAGTTTGAAGAATCCAAAGGCCGAATGAAGAAACCAAAGGTCGCTGAAGGCATGAAGGAAAGGCTCGGGAAATATGGTAGAAATAAAAACACTAAGTTACTTTTTGAAAACCGGTACATACGGAAATCATGCAAGATTTCTGCGTCAACTATAAATAAATATGATCTGGCCGAAACATCCTACAGTGACGATATCTTTGAGAGTGACAAGACAAGGGAAACCGAAATGCATATTCGTATGTATATTGAAGAATCCAAAGCATCGAATGAAGAAACCAAAGGTCGTTGAAGGCATGAAGGAAAGGCTCGGGAAATACGATAGAAATAAAAATACAAAGTTTCTTTTTGAAAACCTGTTCATACGGAAATCATGCAAGATTTCTGCGTCAACTATAAATAAACATGATCTGGCCCAAACAACCTACAGTGACGATATCTTTGAGAGTGACAAGACAAGGGAAACCGAAATGCATATTCGTAGTTTTCGAATGAAGCAACCAAAGGTCTCCTTTGTATGGAAATTACAGACATCTGCTTCAGCAGAGCTTGTGTACATACAGGGTTATTTTATCAGCAACTTTGCAGGATGCTACCGTGATTCTGAACAACTTTTACTATGGGGCCACCTGAAATGGAAAAATTTTGTGTCTTCCATACATTTTTGCTGAGTGGGTATGAATTTTCATGAACATAAAATTTTTTTTTTGTAAAATCCCCATAGTAAAAGTTGTTCAGAATCACGAGTAGAAACACCCTGCAAAGTTTGCGCACTGACTAAAAAATAACCCCGTATTTACATTACATTTTATCTTATTAGCCTGTACCAGTAGAACAAAGACGAGTAAAGCTGTGTATAAACAGCTTTAAATTGAGGTAAAGAGATTTAGAAAAGTATTGCAGTGAGTTTCCTGCGTAGAGTCAATGATCTGTGTGGGTGGTTATGGATTGTATGGATTGGAAGTTGGTAAGTAGGTGTGTTCAGAAGAATAATGTACAACATTAATTTGTTTACAGTGAATTTTAGCTTCCTTGTGTACGTACTAGTAAGTAATGGATGAAAAAAACATAGATTTCTGAAAAACCAGCTTACAATATGATGTGAGTGACCTTATCTACATCGCATTGAAAATACAGCTAAATATATTTCTTAATTAAGTGCAATAACCCCTCATTAAAAAAGTTAAAACTGCAACAGTGAACAAAACAAGTCTCACAAAAAGTCGAATGTGAAAAAGCCCGTTAGTGATCTCGTAAAGATTCTTGACATTTTAATATTGTATTGTTCTTGTTAGTTCGTAGACTTCGTAGCATGGATACACTGAGAATATAAATAAAATGAAACTAGAATTTCGGTGTTCAGAGAATTTGTACACAAATTCTGAAAGATTTGATAAAATCACAGGTCTGTTTGTAAAATATTTAAAGCTATTTTACACGTGCGTCGTCGTTTAAATTGATATTATGAGCTAGTAACTGCGTCCTTAGCTCTTCAAAGTTTCTTTGATACACATTCACATATTAATTTGTCTCCATAGCAAAGCAAAGCAGGCCAAATAGTAGTGCGCTGTTGGCGCCTGAAAGCTCGTTAAACATTAATTGATATACTGCTCGTAACATTGGCAGTCACTACTGACCTTTTTACGATTGTGTACATGCGATATGTGCGTATATTTGATAGACTATAAACAGCGAAAGCCATAAAAGCTGACCACCGGATAAGCACTCCTATAATGCAAGTTTAGATTCGTTTATGTTTATGACCTGTAAAACTGAGAATTTACTATGCACAAAACCTGTAAATGAATCACGTACATATAGGGATAGTATCTATTTTTATTCACAAGTAGGTAGGTAAGTAATCGCATTACGGGGCAATGCAATAGCAATAATGTTTGGCACCCAAATTCCTAAAACAGTTCAATTTTAAGTGTTAGTTTTAATTTTCCTATAAATTCTGCCGTCGATGCCTATTGTATTGAACCCTAAGGTAACGAAGAATTTCACGGTTACGGTCACCAAACCGTGAATCACGCTGTGTACGGAATTGATCAAGTCAAGCATTACAGCATTACGCAATTAACCAAGCTAGATTGACAACTGTGCGACTTTGCCGGACTCTTAGACGTTGGACGCTACGCTTCGCTGAACAATATACCTGCGGCATCACCTATTATCATCTAAGTACTTAAATCTTATTAACGCTACAGTTACATGCAGCCTGTTGTAAGTCTAACTGTAGCACGCCCTCTAACCAGATGGACTGTAGCGATTGGATAGCGAAAAGCTCGATCTCCCGAGACTTATGGCGCTTCCTGAAGGAGGTCTACGTCTAGAGAGGACTAGTGGATAAGTAAAAACTTTACGTACTTATTTATTAATACGACTTAAATGAGTTAAAATTGTTTTCTTGCAAAGAAAAACTTTTTAACATGCTGATTCAGTAAAATGCTAAGACGTTTTCTTGGACACAGCACAGTACCTATTTGTGTGAATCATTCATCTTTTGTATGCTAATGAGAAATTAAGGAGGAAATCAGTTATGTATCATCCTCTTTGTTAAGAACTTGCTAAGTTGCTAATCGCGTTAATTTTTGACTTGTAAATGCTTCGTAAAACCATTCTTGTTAGTTTAACCTACTTCTGTTAAAATGATAATAGCAAAGTAGAGTTTTGAGAGTATTAAATAACGACAGTCTTTGTTTTTGCTTTCAACAGAAAAGTTCGTGTTTTAGTTCTGGTTACACAAAGAAGTCATTGTTTTTTGGATGGAAAAGGCGTAATTTCGCTAATAATCACAACAAAAACTTAGAGATTTGAAAGAAAATTTGCCCGTACATCGAAATCACCGTCTCCAAGTGTAATTTAAGAGCATTGCGATTGAGTGCAATTCGTCGTGCAACGCAACAGAATACAGGCCGCATCTTGTGGTTGTGAAGTAACCGGACTTACGCAAAACCAGAAATACGACTCGCGGTCCAGCTCAGGCAGCAGGCTCACCACGGACAAGACAGCCGATACGATATCCCACTTCAAATACCCACGCATATTTACAACCCATACGAAGCTTGGATGTTGGATGTTGGTTTTACACGAATCAGCATTTTTAGATTTCTGACCAAATAAAACTCACTCTTCTGTCTCTTAGGACTGTGCGTGAGGGTCGAATCTAAACGGAGGCCACATGGAGGCCACCTAAAAGTCTAAATTGAAATACCTACTACAGGATGCTCGAAATACTGGTATCTAATTGGAGGTGGCTCAGACAGAAGAGGAAGACATGAAAGAAGGAGAGGGAGGCCTTTACCCTGCAGTGGGACACGATGGTCTTTTAATAATAATAATTGTAAAGGAGCTCGTGTAGAACGCGAATCAATATTGACCTGTAAGTGTATTTACCAATCAAAGTCTATGACTAATAAACATGTATACGTAGAAATGAAAACCTTCTTTCGTCAATGTTTCACGAATCGGTATAAAACGGGTTCGTTAGTAAATAATTCGTTAGTAAATGTTTCTGGTTCCACGGAAGACCAGCGCTTTGAGAGTGTATACTTTTAAAGCTTTTGCTGAGTGGACCATAGACTTATATATATAAACTAGCGTTTATAGACCAACTGACAGCTCGATCTCGCGTGACCAATTTTGGTTTTGGCGCGCTTACCTCAGCTAGTGATGTACATTATTCAATTTGAGGGTTATCGATAATTTTAAATAAAAAATGGTATGAAGATTTCAATTTATTTATTTGTTCAATTGAAATGTTGACATAGCTTTCTTTGTGGCGGGTCATTTCCTTTTTGCAGTCAGCGTATTTCCTACGTAGGTTTCTTTATAGAATTTGCTGAGAAGGTTGTTCGTAGAACCTGGTCAATAGGCGCTATCTTCACAAATAAGACGTGCGAAACCAGAAATAGAATGACATCTGTCAGACAAGTGATCGCCGGTGGTCAAACACATCTTTCTTCATCTTCAATGTTGAGACGTAGATGGCCATGTCACGGTTTACGTACGATGATGCGAATCTCTCTCGTTAATACGACCCTGAAAATAATAGGTATTAATAATTATTTCAAATACCGAGTCGATCTCTAATAACTGATCTAAAGTATGGCCAACGAAACGAGATAATTAATGTAAACAGCTTTTGTATGACTCGGTGACAGTTATTACAATCTGTCCTTATTTGTCATATGGGATAATGTCAGCTGTCTTTTTAGATTTGTTTACATTTTCTTTTATCTCGTCTGGTCCTTACTAAAGTGTATCTTGGATGCAGTTGAAAATAATGTTATATGTATTTGTAAAAACTATGTCTGAATTGTTCAAGTAACTATTTAGCGAATCTTTAAAATTTGCATATTTTTGTTGTCATACTATTCAAAGTATGTAAGGTACCTCTAGGTAACTATCGATAACTTTGTCGATAAATTGCAGTCAACCTGGCATTTAATTGCGAAATTATTTTATCCCCAAATATTATGAAAATTACTAACTATAATACTTTTACATATCGAAAATACGAAAGGAAATATAGGATTTGCGTATTTTATTATTTTACTTACAAAAAAAGGCAAGTACATTTAAACAAAAATTCACGTAATCCCAGTGACGACTTTCTGAGAATTTACCTGTAAAATGCAGTCCGTAAATGTGAAGATTCGCATCAAATTCGCATCCTGAATACATAACCATGTTGCACACACTAATCAAATTATAAAATAAATCAGGATTTGAAAAAACACCAAAATAATGTACAAGTAAAAACCAGCGGGTTGAATTGGGACGATCTGTCATACAAAACAGGTTACATGACATAAGGTTCGCTATTCTTTTCTATCTTACTGAGTTTCCATAAATCATTTTCTTCTCTTTTGCACACTATGTTCGTCTATCGTTTCTATGTCTATGGAGTGGACACCTTTTTGTTACCTATGTATGTGTTGTATTTATGTTCTAAGTTTACTGTGTCTGGAATATTTGGTAACAAATAAACATTTTTCTTTCTTCTTTCTTTCTTTCTTTCTTTAATTGCTTGATTGCAAAGTGTGTGCCTCTGTGCAATAAAGAATAATTGCACTAAATTGAATTGACAAGCGTATATTCCTACCCATACTGGACTATTCGAGACAGGCCGCGTTCTTTCAAAGGATTTTTAGGTTTTATGTAGGCTACCAAAACAGCCATAACAGTCCACTGCTAAACATGGGCCTCCCCCTATCGTCGGAGGTATTGCTATACTCACCACGCTTGATTGCTGAGCGTTGAGTGTTGAATTAGGTACAGGGAACGCTCTGTGCTGCCTATTCCGTTGATTATATCTTCGTCGCTTTTTACCACACCAAAAGGTAGAACTAGGGTGATGCTATTCTAAGCCGGCATTTCACGGAGATGTTATGTAGGCTAACATTAACGAAATAAAAATTTGAGTCTATTCCGACTACACTACAAAACAAACTAAATATAAAACCATTTCCCTAGCGAATGTACCTAAATAAACAACACGTGTAAAAATATTCTTTCGTGGATATAAAATGTATACAATGTGTTTTCACAGAACATGAAATACTGCGTAATAGTGTGGGTGGCATACACAAACAAACAAAACCGACAGGAGATTGTCGTTGCTTTTCATAGCTAGTGGCACTAGCCTGGAATATTGCTTGCTTTCTCATAGCGAGTAATGGAGAATATAATGTCCGTCCCACTCGTCTGTGTCGTTGTTCGTTGTAGTACCTAACCTATGGTGTGCTTTATAAAACGCAGCTAGATTATTCCATTCATAAATAAACTGTCCGTACTCTAACTGGGTTCGTGACCGTTATACTAGGTTTTCCCGCGATGAATAAAAGTTGTAGGATACATTTTTTAATAAATTTTGTTAAATTGTTCTTTCTTTTGGCTGCAATATACATATTATTACGGTTGGTATAGCAAGTTAAGATGTTCGTAAGTTTTTTTTACGCGTTCGTTAGTTAGTACACGAACAGATGGTCAGTCCACGGCCCAGCCAGTCGGACAACAGCGATCAAAAAGACAGACAGGCAGACAGATAACTAGATATACAGACATGAGACACACACACGTCGTCGTCTATCTGTCGGACAGACTACCAGCCAACTACACTAGACAACAGACTAGAGCTAGACAACCAACAACGTCCGCAATCCGCATCTGTTACAGATCGCACATCGCATAGTTTCAAACGTTTCCAATTTTACAGAGCCTTAGCGAGATTTCCTATATTGGACGGACACCCCCACACACAGGCCCAAACTGCCTTTGAATTGCAATCAAATTGCTTTTGGTCTCGTCGTATTCGCTTTTGTGAGTCACAAACTGTGTCATAATTTAATACTTTGAAAATTCCTCACAAGGATAGCAAGAGTTGTAGTGTGGTTGTAGTACAATCTTTCCTAAGTATCAATACACTATGAATGGGAGGCGTTATAATCATTTTTCCTCGTTGTATTCTAAAACCGTGGTCGGACTATTACAATACAACACCATGATTTTCATCTGGTCCAAGTTTTAGTACACTGAAAACTAGTTACGTATTCTGCAATACTAAACTCAATTGAGATTATCCAGTTAGCTCACCTACACTAGAGTATGACGGCATAATGAACCAATTTACCTTGACAAAGTGGTTACTTGTAAATTGATCCTAGTATATCGAAATTGATATATCTAAGCAATTTTTCTAAACGTACGTAGTTATTTATATTCGAAGTAACAGAAAATCGTTATGTATATTGTTTGTTACACAATATTTTATGGCTAGAACTTCATTAATTTGCAAATGAATAAGTAATTAGGTAAATATCGGAAAAGGGAAAATATTACTTCCCTATATAATACAATATGACCTATTGTACCTACAAGAAACAAAATTAAACAATGTAACATAAATAAAATTAAAATCATAACGTAACAAGGAGTCGCATATGTCAGGATGGTCCTGAACTCGCGCGCGTACTGTAATGTAGGTATATCGTCATCATACTCATTTCCGTTTCGTAATTAAATAATTAAAATAATAGGAAGGAAAGAGGATATTATAATTAAGGCGACATATTATTAACGGGTCAGAAAAAACGGCGACCTGGTTCTACTAATTGATGATATTATTTATGAATGGAGTAAATAATGTGTCATGACCGCAAACTTAGTACACATATCACGCCTATATTCCTTGCGGGGTAGGCAGAGCGTACTCGGCTGTAAAAACAATCTTACAGATAAGTTAAACCTATTTTAACTTGGCTGAAAATAGAATGCGGACATGAACATTCATTTATAGGTTAATGGTCGCATAGTAGCAGTTATAAATGAGCTTATGAAGTAGCCTTGACGAAACATAACACAACCCCTTTCATAAAACAAACAAGAGAATAACAAGGGCAAACATTAAATTCTGGTTTTTAATGGAAACACATTGGAAAACAAACCAATAAAAACATTAGCTCTTCATAAAATTCGAGATTACACTGAAAAAAAAAACCATTAAATATAATTGAAAAAACGTTGGTTTGTACTGCTTTGCGCAATACTATATGAGCCAACTAACCAAAACAATAAGTTTTACTGGTCCGAAAACAGTAAAACATGCTACTGTTTTGACAGTTAATTGTACTGCTTGAAATTCATAAAACATCTTAAAGCATATGTTAATGTTTTGAACATTAAAGTAGTTTCATGTCTTAAACATTAAAATAATTTAATGTGTAAAACATTTAAGTGATTTACTGTTTAAAACATTTACGTAATTCATGTCTTAAACATTAAAATAATTTAATGTGTAAAACATTTAAGTAATTTACTGTTCAAAACATTTATAATATACTGTTTAAAACATTAAAATAATTTACTGTTTGAAACATTTAAATAATTTACTGTTTGAAACATTTAAATAATTTAATGTCGATAACATTAATATAGTTTAATGTTTTAAGCAGTAAATGAAGAGCGATAGTTTCTACTATTTTGCACAGTACTCTAATGCATCAGCTCAGTCAAAGATACAGTCATTCCAGTAACTTTTAATGTTAAGACACAGTGGTTGGTATTGTATGTGCACAGTAAGAGGTACTGTAAAGACAGTATAGTTTAATATGCCGACACAGTAGTTAGTACTGTAAGTGCATAGCAAGAGGTACTGTGAATAACAGTATACTTAAATGTGCAATCACATTAGTTGGTACTGCAAGTGCACAGTAAGAGGTACTGTACTTGCACAGTAAGAGATACTGTACTTGCACAGTAAGAGGTACTGTAATTGCACAGTATACTTAAATGTGCAATCACAGTAGTTGGTACTGCAAGTGCACAGTAAGAGGTACTGTACTTGCACAGTAAACTTAATTGTGCAATCACAGTAGTTGGTACTGCAAGTGCACAGTAGGAGGTACTGTACTTGCACAGTAAGAGGTACTGTAATTGTACAGTAAGAGGTACTGTAATTGCACAGTATACTTAAATGTGCAATCACAGTAGTTGATACTGCAAGTGCACAGTAAGAGGTACTGTACTTGCACAGTAAAATTGTGCAATCACAGTAGTTGTACTGCAAGTGCACAGTAAGAGGTACAGTACTTGCACAGTAAGAACTGTACTGCACAGTAAGAGTACTGTAATTACACAGTATACTTAAATGTGCAATCACAGTAGTTGCTACTGCAAGTGCACAGTAAGAGGTACTGTACTTGCACAGTAAGAGGTACTGTACACACAGCAAGAGGTACTGTACTTGCACAGTAAGAGGTACTGTAACAAACAGATACTAAATGTGCAATCACAGTAGTTGGTACTGCAAGTGCACAGTAAGAGGTACTGTACTGCACAGTACACAGTAAGAGGACTGTACTTGCACAGTAAGAGGTACTGTAATTGCACAGTAAGAGGTGTAATTGTAATTCAGTAAGAGGCACTGAATTGCACAGTACCTCTTACCGTGCACTTGCAGTAACAACTACTGTGATTGCACATTTAAGTGTAGTTGAATGTGCAATCACAGTAGTTGTGTGAAAAGAAGGTAATGCTACATAGCAAGTCTAAAATAAACACAAAATTGCGTTTTTGAATTCTTTATTAAACAAAGTACCTAGTTTTAACTTTTACACAACTTTACTCTCACCGTTTTGTGCTTAAAGCATATACACCGAGCAGTGGCGCGGTGGTGGTGGTGGCACACTTAAATAAAATAAGTTTGACAAACCATAACTGAAACTTACGGGGTTTATAGAGCTACAATTTAGCTTACATTAATGCAAATTTAGACTATTAATCCTCTGTCTAGAATTTATAATATTATAGTGTGCAACTTAATTATACCAAACATGAAATGACAATAACATAAAAACTCATTTATACAAAATAATTGGAACTGATTTGGACGTTCAGACCAGACCACCAGTCAGCCAGTTTGTCACAGAGGATATAAACTTAATGTTTTATTTTTATATTTAGTCATTTTGAAGATTGTATTCTTTATCTATTTGACAAAAACTTAATTGTTCCAAAATGCCATGAAAATGCCAATAACATAAAGACTTATTTATGTCGCAGGAAAATAGTAGAATCAGATTCTGGTGAATTTAGGAACCATGGAATCCTGAAGAACGATTATCTACAGTGAAATGGCGGATTGGTCGATTTGTATATATACAAGGTGATAAAGTTTCGGAGTCGACGAATGACTGTCGAATCGATGATAGAGCATTTAATGTTCTCTTCTAAGTATTTTTATTACGTCGATTCGACGTTAAACGAACATGACTTCGTGCTTGAGAGTTTGTGCCATTGTCGGTGAACTAAGATGGTAGTTACAAAACCTGTCAGAGGTTTTTCACGCTTTGAACTTGAAAATTTAACTATTTAATCCTTGAACAATTTGATATTGAGGTTTTATGAGAGACTTGAACCTCAATATCAAATTGTTCAAGGATTAAATAGTTAGAATGTTTAAGGGTTCAAAGTGGAAAAGCCTCCGACAAGGTTTTTGTAACTACCACCGACTTAGTTCACACCGACAGAACAGCACAAAACCTGCCCTCCGAAGCACGAAGTCATGTTTCGTTCGGCAATCAGGTGGGTCGGCCTGCAATGGCTAGATAAAACCGCATCAGAGGCCTACTTGTAGAAGGAGGCGGTTAAATAACTCTATCATCAGGGTTCATCGGGTCGTTCTTCGACTTACAGGGCTTTTATCACCTTGTCCACCATTTCACTAGACTAGTCTAGTAAAAATCGACCATTCCGCCATTTCACTAGATTTTTCATAAGATGGTAGAATCGATCGACCATTCTACTATCTTCCGATTCCATGGAATCCCTAGGAAGTCCACGGAATGCCTGATTCTACTATTTTCCTGCGACATTTTTACAAAATAATTGGAACTGATTTGGACGTTCAGACCAGACCACCAGCCAGCCAGTTTGTCAAAGAGGTTTTAAAATTTAATGTTTTATTTTTATATTTAGTCATTTTGAAGATTGTATTCTATATATATTTGACAAAAACTTAATTATTCCCAAACATGCCACGAAATGACAATAATATAAAACTCATTTATACAAATTTATTGGAATTGATTCGACGTTCCTATTTTTAAGGTTCCGTACCGGAAGAACCTTCTGTCTGTACCTACTGAGAAACTACGGCCGGTACCATCTGTTAATAACTTCAAAGAGGTGACAGGATTCCCGACCACGGAATCTTCTTATGTTGATGTTACCTTGGCATCATAGGAATCCGCGGTCGTCGCTGGAAACCAATGCACCTAGGCCTGCGGTAACAACAACGGGAATAATAAACTCGAAGATAAAACAACACAGTCGCGCGTTGTGTAAAGATACAATAACGAGGGACACAATAACGACAAAATTCTTTCCCATGTCTGAAGCGCTCCTAGATGGAGTCAAGGTCTTATCTACATAGCGTCGTGCTCGCGGTTGGTATACATTGTGTCTTCGGTAGTTAGCCTTTAAGGGCAACCCCTGTGCACGCGAGCGCCCTCATCAGTAAAAAATCATAAATGTAGTGCAGTTATTTTTTTCAGTTTAATTATTTAGTGCAATTATTTTTTTCAGAGAACCTGCCACTACTACATACGGTTGGATAGTTATGCCTAAACCTTTGTACTTATCCTGTCTTTTTTTTATTTCCTCAAGCAGCTGTCTTTCCTCTTCAATATGTAAAATGAAGCTTTGTCGCACTTCCGCCGCAGAGTGTCTCTTCCTTTATGTGAACTGGTCCAATCAAGTGCGGAATAAGAAGTAGCGCCGCGAGGTTACTTGTTTCGAGATCTTTAAACTCTGTCAAGCAATAAAAACGAAAAATTAGTGATCTAGAATCTAGACAAATGGTCAAATTATATTTCTAGATGAGTATCGAAATTAGTGGCGCACCTAAGAGAAGACATATCTAGCACTGGACATTTTTCAAGATAGGTAAAACCCTTTGAAATTCTTTTTATCCACCATTAACAAAAAAATATGATCAGATCAGATGTCCAGCTGTGACAGACGGACAGAGAGACAAAGTTGCACCACCATAACGGTTCCTTTTTACCCGACGCAAAAGAGGGTAACTCATCAATTAGGTCGGCATCGGTAGAATGTTTTAGCTAATATTTACCTTGCGCAAGTTGCTTCAGTTCCTCTACGAATGGTGAACGTCTTGATGTGGATTCAGATGCCGACAGCAGTTTGCTCTTCAGTAGTGGTAGTTTATTTTCAAAATTATATTTATTTTCGGGATACCAGGTATCGAAGTCTGCAATAAGCTAGAAACGAAATACATAGGTAGTTAAAAACCGTAATAGTTTACAACTTGAGTAATACTTAAAATCAGGGTTCAATGATATAATTATATCAAGTTGATGATAAAACTACGTTTAACCAAACCAATACAGTGGTTTTCTAGTCATTGATTGAATAACAAACATTCGTCCATCCTAAGTAGAATTATCTGTGTACCAAATTTTATCTTAATCGGTTCAGTAATTTTCACGTGATGCCACGTCTGCGGGGCTTCCAGAGGCGGCTTGATCGAATCTGTGATAAGGGGTGGGCCCTCACACAATACATAAAAAAAATCAGAAAGGCTGATATCTATCATAAATATCTGATATTTTGATATATATTATTATCGGATATTTGAAGCCTGTTTAAAATGCTAATAATTACCAATTCGTATCCAAAGGAGCGCTTCAGACATGGGAACTCTTGGAGATATGACTGTTTTTCATTGAGTGCACTCGTTTCTTGCGTAGCTTATTGGTTTCCCACTTTTCGGCACACAAAGCATAATCGTCAAGAGCAACGTAACCACTCCATGCACTCCTCTTCCTTCTTGCGTGGTGGTTTCTTGAAACCCTGGTTACTTGAAGATGGAGTCAAGGTGTTATCTAGAGAGCGTCGTGCTCGCGGTTGGTATACTTTGTGTCTTCGGTACTTAGCTTTAAATTAACCACCGCGTCGAAGAGTCGGCCGTGTGCTCGGTGTACCCTGTTTTCGGTTTGGTATAGTAACATTCAAGATTTTCTGCGATTGAAGAAACAAAAGTTCAAAAAAAACGTATTAACTATATGTAATCCCATGGCAGGGCTCGAAATGGATGTCGTTTTCATATTCAGCCGTTTTCATATTCAGCGCCCCAAAATGGAAGTCTGTTCATTAAGTATCGAGAAAAATTATTGTAGATGGTAGGTAGGTTTACTTATTTATTTTGTAACCAATCCTAATAAATATCTGAAGTTACATGCGCCTGTGGGTTTTTTTCACAATCTCTCTGGCAATGGCGCGTACTAAAATTATCCGATATTGTTCCCCAGTGGCTTTTGTACATCATGCGGAAGTAGCAATTTAGTATCTCGTATTCCTCAAGAGCAAGGCGAGATCCTGAAAAAATGGGTAAATAAATTGTACGTAAATAAGTAGATGTGTTAAAAACAAAACCCGACTGCGGTAATTTAATATAGTATTTTGCTGTAAAATCCACCATCTTACTTTTACCTTACAGCCGCAACAGTCCACTGCTGGACATGGGCCTCCCGTATTGGGGGTATTGCCATACTCACCACGCTTGGCAGGCGGATTGGCGAGCGCAGCAAGATGTTTAATTCACAGGAACGCTGCTGCCCATTCCCTGGATAATTATCCCTTAGTCGCTTTTACGACACCCACGGTAGAATTGGGGTGATGCTATTCTAGGCCGGCATCACACGGTCTAATCATCTTAAATGTATAATTTTAATGTAGCCAGAGACGAATCTAACGACATCTCATATGTCAAAATCCAACTATCCGTTTGGGCTGCAGACCGTGAAAAAGTATTTTCTTGTCCACATACATACATACCTACATACATACTCGAAACATAACCCTCCTTCTGAGGCAGTCGGGTAAAAATGGAAAATGGACTCAAATTATTACACAATGGTACCCAAGAAGTGGGAAGAGAGAAAGAGGTCGACCAAACAGAAGATGGGAAGATGAGTTGAGACTTACTATGGGGCCACTTTGGAGCAGAGTAGCCACTGACAGAATAACATGGAAAGGGTTGAGGAGGCCTTTGTCGAAAGACAACAATTACAAAGTGACAAATTGTGAAAAGTGGAAGTATTGAATTTAATTCTAATTTATTTTAATTTATTTGATCAGCAATTTTGTGTTATAAAATGAAAAATAATTTAATGATTGATGACAAAAAAGTATTCCACTTGAGCTTGTAATTGTATGTTGTTTAAAGTATTTGTAGCTTGTTTTATAAAGGCTATTTTTATTTTTAGTTATTTTATTTTATTTATTTTATGTAGGTTATTATTGACATTTATTTTATTAAATTGACTAGTGACATATAACAAGAATTAATTATTGTACATTTATAAATGAAAATGTACAATTAAGTTCATTTAATGTTAAGACAAAATTTATAGTTTAATTTTGCCGTGCCCTAGTGATACTAGTATAAGAATAAGATCATATAAGAATATATCATATAAGATTACAATGTGATAATAGTATAAGAATAAGATCATGTAAAACATATGACTGCAATAAATGAATTACTACTTACATACTGGGTTTCTTGTGAACACAGAGAGATTGAGCACTCTGATCTTGTCGAGGAGGTACTTGGGCTTCCTTGGCTGAATTTCTTGAAATTTGAAATAATCTCTTCTAATTCTTCATCTTTTTTTGATATGAGATCCTCCACTGCCTTACATTCTGCCTACAAGACAAAGTTAAACATTTGTTAACAACTAGATATGATTTTTTGAATTCGACTCTTGACTTTGTTACCTTTACCTTCCAGTCTGACAAGATTTTCTTAAATTTAGCTCATGGACCAATGGAAGGAATGAGTGCCATCACTTGCTCATCATCCAATAGTTCCAAAGCGCATATGTCCACTTCATTCTCTGAAAACAGCAATGAACATAAAAAACTGGCTGGAGCTAAGCCGAGGTAAAGGCATGCGGGTGTAAGGGTGCACTTAGGGCTGCACGCTGCGCTTGCAGCTTGAGCCTTTTCAGTTAGACCTAACATGGTTATGTTAGGCTTAACAATTACTAACAAAATCAACAAACACAATCCACAAACAAACAAACACCACAACAACAAAAATAAATAAGCGAGATTCCATATGGGACTATGAAATGCAGAAACCAAAAGCATGTAGAATAAGATCCCATATGCGGCCTTCTGGTCATCAGACCCTCAACATTGCAACTGCTGAAGCGCCTAACTTACAAACATACATACACAAAACATACGTAAACAAACACCTCTGCAAACAGATTTAGAAATAAAATAAATTTACGTAGTAGTGGAAACTACTGCTTGGAACAGTAAAATTACATAATTGAAACATGATATTTAAATGGTAGCACAATTTATCTTACTGACCACGTCGTTGACCATTTCAATAATTCGTTATGTCATCTCATCATCATCTCGCTAGCCTCATCCTGTATTTCAAGGTCGGCTACCTAACCTTGAGGACTGCACGACTGACTGGTTGACGGACTGGTTTTACACCAGATTACACCAGATTAATACTAAGTATGCGTTACAAAACCATTAAAATCGCCAAAGGCATGCTTAGGTTACACACACAAACGAAACAATCACAGTTGGTACCGCTATCTCAGGTACCTGCTACTCACTCAATTCGTAATAGAACTGACTGCACGTAAAGTATCCTCATGTCATCCTCACATCACACTTTACTGTCCATGGAAAGAAAAAGTTATCCATTTATAGGCACCGACATAAATAAAAGATGGAGAAGTGGTTTACCGGCAGTTTTTCAAGAAATTAATGAATTAAGCTTACATACCTTCAAATTTGTGGACGTATGCCTGGAATCCCCACTTTAAAAGTAGGGATTTACTTCCTTCATGATATTGATGAATACTGACGCGGTCAGAGTATCTGCTACGGCGGAGGGCACACACAAACTGAGTGTGCGAGCGAGCGAGCTCGCTCTGGCGTCACGGCGTGCGTGGCGCGTGGGCGCATTAGGGTTGTTCACTTTCATTTAGGTAGTATCGATAAATCACAAAATACAAATTACAAAAAGTCTTAGGTAAGAATACAGTAGTTAATCTTACTGTAAAGAGGCTGCATATCACTACCCATGCTCAATTTCTTTGTCGCATAATAGAAAGTTACAGTCCAGCAAAAAGAGTAGTTATTAAATAAAATGGAACTAAAAAAATTCATACTAAATTGTTGCCATTCATAGTCAATGTTGCCATTTAATTTTGAAATTTCATACAAAGTGGCGCCTCATTTTTGTCTACTTTTTTGCTGGACTGTAATATGGTAGCAGAGCTGCGAAAAAGTGATCCGTTTTTTTGTTATTTTTGTTTTGTTATTTGTTATTAGTGGATTAGTAGATTATTTTTGTTTGAGTATAGCAGATATAATCAAAATAATTATTATTTCGGAAAGCATTTGCTAAATAGAGTAACAGTTTATTTTTAAATTATTTTAGAACCCAAAAGAAGTTTTTCGGTTGGCGACACGTACGTGTCAGTTGGCGGCAGCCTGATTTTTATAGCATTTAACGATTATTTAATATTTTTTACTTTTACACACTTCTCACACATCTTATACAATCCTTAATGAGTTCTACACCTAATATTGTGGCCTTTAGCAATAAAAAATATACAAAATACAAACTCATTTCTTAACCAATTAAAAAAAAATCTTTATAATAAATATTTAAATATAAAAAAATCCACAATAACCAAAGTTTGAGATGTTAGCAAGACAGCTATTTTAATTAGAATGATGTATCTTATATTCTATATCAAAGTGACAAAGTCACAAAGATTCAAAGATTCAAATTCAAAGATTCAAAACTTTATTTGCAACAAAACATGGTAGTTAAGGTGGTAAAATTAAGTAATGTACAAAACATGTTTAGCTATCTTGATAAATAGCATGCAAATATTACCCGCATTATTTATTATTCTTAAGATAAATTAATTATACATTTGTCAAATAATTGTTAATAAAATTTAAATTAATGTCAAAATATTATTTAAAAAGAAACACATTCACAACAATGACAAAAACAGAGTAGGTACTTAATTAACTATTTGGTTGCAGATATTCATTAATATTGTAAAAATTATAGATATTGAGCCATTTATACAATTTAGTCTTAAATAACTTATTCGGTAGCTCTCGTATTTCAATCGGAATATTGAACAACCTATGATCCTACCATACCAACCTCTCGGTCATCAGGACCGCCAGACTTCATGGGGGACTTGAGCTCGTCCCGCTAAAATACCATCTGTCCCTACAAATTATCTGCTTGTGTCCCTATTATGCATTCTCCTTTCTGGGGTTGCACAACCACATGATGGGACTTGTTTCTATCTGCTCCGAATTGCTCTTTCCTTTGTTTACTCCAAGTTCTTCGAACTCTTCTGAATTCTCCTTGAGTTCTTGTAAACCTCCTCTCTCCTGGTCTCCTCGAGTTCTTCTATCTCCTTTGTGTTCTACCTGAGTTCTTGAACCTCTCCTCCAATCTCCGCGAGTTCTTCTATCTCATCTCGTCTCCTTCTGGTGCCACCCACGGTAGAACTTCTTGAATCGCGCGAAGTTAGCCTCCGAAGACACCAGTTCTAGGAAGAAGACTGCGCCTACGTTCAGCCTCTCCAGCATCGCCTCCCTCCCCTTATACTTCTCGCATGACCACAGTACGTGGTCCCTATACTCGTCCTCTTCCCCACAAGTACAAAGCAGGTGAACCCGCAGACTCAGATTACGTAGGCGTTTCAGTGACCGTGACCGGTCAACATCTGGGAGACCGCCTAGTCTGGTTCTACCAACCATGCGCCACCCGGTCCCGGACGCTAAGGAAAAAGCGATAGAGATCCCTTCCTTTCTCCATCTGGTACCATGCCCCTTTGGTGCCACAAGGTTTGACAAAGCGACACTGATCCAGCTTGCTCGGCCTCGCCACCTCCAAATCCGCCGGCAGCACTCGGCTAAAACCGACAAGTCGTCGGTGCTTTTGGTAGGCCTTCGTCAGAAAGACTAACTAACTCGCTGCCCCATTGTGATGGAATATCTTACTAGACCCAGCACCTGAGAGAGCTCAAGGAAGCATTTGTTTACGCCAAAATAGGTCTCCGGCCAGTACACAGTTGCATGACACGAAATGGAGCTGACTGCTCTGGGCAATGAGGCGAATGCCAGATCAAAGCGCACGGAGGACACCCAGGTCACACGCCCAGAGTGCAGCTCCTCTGCCCAGCTAACCTTCACGATAATTATACCACAGGCATCTACTACGTCACGGAACTGCTCTCTGATTGCGAGGCGTGAGCTATGGCATTGGGCTATCCTGGTGTTCCCTGCCAGGATAGCCCAATGCCATCACTGCCAGCAGTACCCGCACAGATCGGACAACCGAAGCGGATACTACAGACGACACTTGTTATGAGCCAACCGAACCGGTGAAGAAGTAGAAGAGGAAGATGTCCGCCACTCCAGTGAAAACTCCATTGCACCCACATCAAGAGCCAATCACGGGCCATTATGCGGTCGGCTGAGGCACTCCGCACTGTTTTATTTTTCAGATGGAGACGCCGGAGCTTTGGCGGCCTCCAAGATAAAGGAGCAAAAAGCAGCTGCATAATTTGGTTTGGGATCTTCTTTTGGGTCCTGTGATAGTCATCTGCGACAGGAACCCATCTAAGAGTGTGAGCAATAGAGTACCATATAATTTTTAAGAGTCTGATTGCGGCCGTCTATTTTCATACGATTATGAGATGGCCGCTAACTAAGTTGTTTTTAGCGTGTACCAGTTGGCGTTCAGGCAACAATATAAAAATCCAAAATTGTACATTTAACTATATTGGCTGGCGCCAACTAACTATAGTATTAAAAACAACTATTAGAATTATATTTTTGTAGTTAAACTCAAATCTTTTATATTTTATATACCAAAATAAAGATAAACTTTTTTCCTAAAAATATGGTGCCGGTTCATGACAATTTAATAAATGTTGGTTTTATTTAAAAATAAGACAAGTTTATCATAAAAATAGCCCAGCAGACAACTATGAAGACATGAAAACCATTAGAATATAAAACTTTGTGAAAACTTAGTAAAAACTTTGTGAAACTTTGTAAATCGCCCTTCCTCTAATACTTATATCATGCAATAAAACATGCTGTACTGACAGCCGCAACAGTTCACAGCTAGACATAGGCCTTCCTTTATTAGGGGTATTTGCCATACTCACTACGCTTGGCAGGTGGATTGGCGAGCGCAGTTCAGGTGATGTATTCACAGAGAATTTTGCTGCCCATTCTTTTTAGTGCTGACACCTGTCATGTAGATCAGTTAAGGCCTACAACTTCCAAAAAAAAAGTCTAGCACGCATAGTTTCCGATATAAACGACTTTAATAGGTACCGTTTCTTTCATCATAAAACTCTGCCAAAATGCACGTAATTTTCAACCAATGTACCTAAACTATAGATTGTTTTAATATCGATACTACGGCAACACATATTTTGGATACATTGAGCATTTTCTCATTTGGACTTATCGTGCCATGTGTCCAACCCTATCCGCGACGGCGGCGCGGGAAATCGAGCGGTAATGGCCGCTAGCTACTAATAATAATAGTAGGTACTTCATATCTTACTGTGTTAAATAGTAAATTTTACTGCCTTGTTCGTTTGCAATACCGGGACCTGGAGTAACGGAAAGGGTATCCCATAGTAAATCAATCAGCTGATCGGTGATTTTGTATGGGAGGTCCAAATTTTTTCACATTTCGACCCATGTTCCATGGGGAAAGTTGTTCAGTTTCATGAGTACCTTGACCTCCTTTCGGCTTGTTATACGCTTTCCGTTACTCCCGATGTAATTCTATTCTAATCATTCGACTAAAGGTGAACGCACACTTAGCCGCACGCAGTCGGTCCCTGCACTGCAGTCATCGCATTTTGTTGATAACCTAACTCGCACACCTAGCCGCATCGCAGTCTTCGCATTCATCGCACGTGATCAGTGTTGCCAGATTGGTGATATATTCGCCAATTGTGCTACTCGACGGCCTCCAGCGGCGCGGCGACAAGAAAATACCCATTGGCGACTTGTCACCAATTGGGCTAGAGTTCGCTACATAGGTGCGAAAGATACTACTAGACGTACCTTTATGAAGCGTATATCTCGTAACGGTTAAACTTAAGAGCGGAGCTGTAATATAAAATATTGTTTGTATGGATGTACACTATTTATTTAAGGTGGCGGACGTTGACAAGTAAAAAGAATATTTTCCGTATAAAATAACGGTTCCGTTATAAAGTGTATTATCTCGTAACGGTTACACTTTAGGAGCTGCCATATAAAGTATTGTTGGTATGGATGTGCTATACCCTTCTAAGAGGCGGACGTCGACAAGTAAAAATATTATCCATATAAAATACCGGTACCGTTATGAAGCGTATATCTCGTAACGGTTACACTTAGAGCGGAGCTGCCATAAAGTATTGTTGGTATGGATGTACTATACGCTCCATAGAGGGTGGCGAACGTTGACAATAAAAAATATATTTTCCATATAAAATACCGGTACCGTTTTGAAGCGTAAGTATATCTCGTAACGGTTACACTTCAGAGCGGAGCTGCCATGTAAAATATTGTTTGTATGGATGTACACTATCCATCAAAGGGGTGGCGGACGTTACAAGTAAAAAAATATTTTCCATATCAAACACTGATACCGTTATGAAGCGTACCTATATCTCGTAACGGTTACACTTTAGAGCGGAGCTGCCATATAAAATATTGTTGGTATGGATGTACTCTACCCTTCTAAGAGGGTGGCGGACGTGAACAAGTAAAAAAATATATTTGCTATATAAAATAACGGTAACGTTATAAAGTGTATATCTCGTAACGGTTATACTTTAGAGCGAAGCTGCCATATAAAGTATTGTTGGTATGGATGTACTATACCCTTCTAAGTGGGTGGCGGACGTTGACAAGTAAAAAAATTTTTCCATATAAAATACGTTACCGTTATGAAGCGTATAAGCGTTATATGCGTCCGACACGTATAAGAATAAAGAATCGAATGCGGAGACTGCGGGACTGCGGTGCAGGTAAATGTGCGTTCACCATGTTGCCATACACAGACTAACAAAATATAAAATCACGCCATCGTACTTAGGGGAAGGCAGTAATTTTGATGGGATTCTTTTGTTTGACTGAGTGTTATCTACACAGACATGTAGGTACTAAGGAAACATAGATGATTTTATGTATGTATGAAAGGTCTAGTAATGAACTCTTACGAGGATTAGGTTTTAAAGACTGATGATGAAGCGGAAGACAGGAACTGGCATTCTAGTTTTACTAGTTTTTCGGACTTATAATTTATTAGTATTGTGATTTCAGTAAAATGTTATGGTCGTTTACTGCATTTTTAGGGTTTCGTAGTCTACTAGAAACCCTTATCATTTCGTCAAGTCTGTCTGTCTGTCTGTCTGTCTGTCTGTCTGTCTGTCTGTCTGTCTGTATGCTGCACCCTCATATCTTCGTCAGTTTAAGTAAACACACCTAGAGATGCCACTCCCGCTCCAGACGCGCTCAAGGTCATTATATTTGCCTACCGTCTGGCTATCGCGGCGCGTCGGCGTTCGTCAGGTCAATTTTGTTTTTTCGCTAAAGTTTAGCTTGCCGAATGACTATGGTGCTTATGGCTGTAAAATGATGCGAGGATGACTCTGCTACTTTTTTTAATTTGCCAAAAGATGAGCCAAGGTAACAGATGATGACGATGTTACAGTAAATGTACCTACCATTCTTAATACGTAATTGGTTTTGTGTTCTCCTATTTTACTCAAGTCGTTAACTACTACATAGTTTCGTTTTGTAATCCGACATACCTACCTCCTCAGGTATAGTATTGCCATTTGTTATTTGACAGCTGTCAAAACCATATTAGGAACATGTCAACAAAGAAAAATAGACCTTATGTCATAGCATTAACATGATTTTGACAGCTGTCAAATATGGCCTATTCGAATGACCATACTATAGTAAAGTTGTTTTTAGCTGATTATGGTAATAAAGAAATTCATAGGTAGGTATTTATCGCAAATCTTTGCATTTGCACGATTTTTCATTCTCTGGTGCGTAGGTGTAAACATACTACGCCGAAAGTCTTGCAACTGCTTGGCGGGCGGGCTAGTTTGGAATAAAACTATTAGAACGTGACAGCCCTGGCTTAAAGTGCGGGAGCGCGGGCGTTACGGGCTGAGGGGGAAGAAGGTATTTAAAACGCGGCTTTGGGGCACAGACAAAGGGTTTGGATTAGCCGCCTAGTTGCACTCGCGTGCGGAAGTTTTTGTGTATCGCTCCTGCCTGCCCTCGGTAGCCACGTAGGGCTCTGTGAGCACCCGTAACCCCGGCCTCCCACCAGCGGGTCTCACCGGGGTACTCCAGGTCTTGCGCCCCGAGGGCGGGCTACGCTTCGCGCGCACCAGGCTGAACAGCAAGAAATCCGAATCACGAAGATGCCCTTCAAGGGACAACAGCGCCCCGCGCTGAAGAGCCGGTCGAGGGTGTTCGCCCGCGTGAACCCCAAACCGCCCTCCAGCGGGTCATCGACATACTCGCGCCGTCGCGACCATCGCCGCGACAATCGCCTCCGTCCACACCAAGATCTGGACCCCCACTAATGAAGTCACCGCCCACGGCCGCCGCAGCAGCCATCACTGCTGCCTTCGCCAACGCGCCCCCACTGCCGCCACTGCCTTCTCCTTCGCCGCCTCGCTACCACTACGTGAGCCGAAGGAAAAGAAGACGCTTGATCTGCTAGCCCTTCAGCGCGCCGCCGCACGGCACACCGCCCTGGATGCCCTCAGGAGAGTGCTGCAGCCGTGCTGGCAGGAGCGCAGAACGCGCAACGCGCAGAGAAGCGCACCCATGAATTGACATCCCCGCCTCACCGACCCCGCCGAGGACCCGCACGGTTTCGGCAACGAGGGTCACGCCGCCACTGTCCATGTCCCTGCTGAACAGCCCGGGTAGTCAGCCCAGCGACGACATCGAGCGCCCCCAACCAACCTTCGACTTCCTACGCGTCCACGCTGACGACGCCGAAGCCTGCACCCAGCAAGCCTACGGTAGACGCCGCAAAGATGCGAAACCGGCACCCACGCCCATGAAGACGACTGGATGCCGAAAGAAGCCGCCGCCCATTGTTGTGGACCTACTACCGAACTGGAGTGTCCACTTCAAGAGGCTGAAAGAACAACTGGGCACGCCCCGAATGTGCGGCCCTATGGACCAACGGATTCCCCTTCTAGCGAAGACCGAACAGGAGTTCCGCGTCTACCAGCGCTACCTAACCGCGCTGGAGGGCTTCGGACCGGAATTTTCTGGTTCGCGTACGATCCACCAAGAGAAAGACCATTGAAGATCGCAATACGCGGCCTCCGTGAACACCGATCCGGAGGACATCGCGAGGAGCTGACCACCCTGGGCTACGAGGTGGACTACGTGCGCCCCATCAAGGCTCGCGAAGGACGCCCAGGGTGCATCCACTTCGCCCAGCTGACTTACATGCCAAACCTCACCCTGGGCATCTACACCATCACAGAGCTGATGTGTATGCCCGGCGTGAAGATCGAGAGATGGCGGGAAGAAAAGACCGCCCAGTGCCACGGATGCCAGCAGTTCCGGCACAGCCCAGGCACTGCCACCGCAAGCTGGCGTGCGTGAAGTGCGGCGGAGAACACCCCGCCCGGACTGCCCACGGTTCCGTGAAGTGCCGGCCATATGTGCAAACTGTGGCGATGCGCAACCGGCGAACAGCTTCGACTGCCCCGTACTGCGCCGTGAAGTACGGAACAAGCGAGCAGGCACAGCGCCTCTTACAAGCCCGTCGAGCCGAAGAGGACGGAGGCGGCACCGCAGGAGAGACCAACGCGGCAGGTTCTCTCATGGCGGCCGCCAACAGCCCCAACGGACCGACGAAGAAGCGGAAGCCGAGGAGGCGGAGGAGGCGGAGGAGGCGAGCATCGCCCCGCCTCCTCAGGACGTAGAAGCACCGGGCCAGCTACGTCAAGAGCCACCCACGGGTCTATTGGTTGCGGTCGGCACCCTCAGGGTACACCTCAGGGGAGAAGCCGAAGCATCAATCGGCCTCAAGTCAAGAGAGCACAAGAGCAGCCGTCCTAGAAGAGGACAGAAAGGTCCTGATACGTGCAATCAGGACCCTCACTGAGGTCCAGACAAGAGCTTCCAGCGCCTGATCTCGTCATACGGCGGGGTCACGGCCGCCAGGGGCGAACTGGAGGCTCTGGGACCCAGATAGGCTGCTCAAGGTGGTGCTGTCCAGCACAGCCTGACGTGGCCTTCACCTGTCCACATCCACTACTCCACGTCGAGTAGTCAGGATCGTGGGCACAATCCCAGATATGCCTGGCTGCCGCCACTGATATGACCGCTGCCTCGGGACCACCTCGCGAGGAGGATGAGGCAGCCAACCACCGGATACGACCCACCAGAAGCAACGCCGCCGCCGCTGGCTGACGGGCACTCGCCAGGAGGCACAGCCCGTAGGCGATTTCGCCGGCCGCAAGCGGCCGATAAGAAGATCACCACGATCAGACAAAGGAGTTTCATTTCTACACTGTAGTGTTATTATTTATCTTTAAGAGCTATCGACATGAAATTTGGTGATAATGAAAGATAGATCGTTGACCAAACATAGAAATGTTGAAAAATGTTTTTGACCCTCCCATACAAGTGAAAGATAAAAAAATCCTGTAATATTGAGTATGTATCATTAAAATGGTCTTAAAACTATGGAGGTTTTTGAAACAAAGTCACTAAAATGTTTCTGTCTCGAGATATTTGCATTTGAAAGAGGCGTTTGGACCCATAATTTGTTCCAGCTGTAACTTCAAAAACAAAAAAATATGGAATATAGGTTACAACTCAGTTACCATGAAAACTATAACGGATACTGTACCACTAAAGACTTCAGAAAAATAAAAGTTTTTCTTTTGCGGTTGGTAACCATACAGCTTTAAACAAACCAGCAAAAAATTAACTTTGTAACGCTGAAAACTGATATTTAAACGTTGACAACGAAACCCTATTTGTGGGCGTCTGACACCCTCTTGGCCGCTTTTAAACACATAACGTTCGTTAAATATAACGATCATCATCTTCCTGCCCTTATCCCATTATTCGACGTTTTGTTGAACACAAAATCGTGTTGCAAAGGATTTGGCTTAATTTTACGACCGGCCGCCTACCAGACGTCAACCCTTTGAATGCTTTGTGTGGATTAACCGCCACCATAACCTGGCTGTTTGGTCGGGTTTATCCCTCGGTCGCCTTACGACCCCCACGGGAAGAGAGGAGGTATTCTACCTGCCGGCACCACACGGCCAATGGGACGAATCATTAAAATTTAATGCTTTCATATATAGTACCGTCATTTGAATAGGCCAGTTTGACAGCTATCAAAACCATAATGATATGACATAAGGTCTATTTTTCTTTGTTGGCATGTTGCCTAGTATGGTTGACAGCTGTCAAATATGGCCTATTCGAATGACCATACTATAACGAATAATTGAAGCGCTCGTGGTCAAGTGGTTAGTGCTTACTCACTGTAACGAATGTTAACACCATTATCACCGCCGTGGCCATGTAGGAAAAATATTATTAACTAGACTTCCGACTGACTGTAATAATAAAATATAATAGTATTTACGCAGAAGCGTTAAAAAAGGTATTTCGTCCAAATCAGTTCAGCAGTTTTTGCGTGATTGAATTAGAAATATTTAGGCCTTTTCAGAAATATTTTAGAAGTTATTTAAAACATATTTTGTCTATTTGACATTCTGTAGTACAGAATCTGTACTTTGGAATATATTAATATATTTAATAGAAGTTAATTAAATAATAAAAATGTCAATGTGTACAAAATATGTTTTAAATAAGTGCAGAGAATATATTTGAATATTTTTACAAAACAAAATCATGCGGGATTCGAACCAAGAACCTCGTGAATGAAAGTCGAGTGACTAACCAATGCGCCAGTATGGCTATGTAGGCAAAGATGAAATTTACTATCAGTATCTTGCACGCCACAATGTTCGTTTGTGTGAATTATATCAATATTTTGGAAATAAGCAGAAAATACATTTCTTTCTATAGTCGCAAAATTATTTATTATACGAGTTTTAATAATTAAACCGAAATATTGACATCAACGCCTGTAAATTTGGATGACCAATAAAAGATTTATGTAATTTATCAAGGAGGCGACTTTATTGGAAGTCGATCGGACGAACAGAGAGAAAATATTAGTTAAATCTAGGTACAACAGCGCCGCCATCGCCGAGTCAGCGGTTAGTTAGTGAACTACTATACTAAACACGACATCTATTAAAAATGTAAGAACTAATAGCTGCGCGGGCGCACCGATAGCGCACCGCTCTAAGGTTAGGGCAATGAACTGAAGTAAGTAATTTGTCAAGTCAAATTTGATAGATGGCGCTGTGTTTAACAACGCCATCTAACGACAGTTGCGTTTTGTTTTGTTCTAAGTATGACTAGTAAGTCTTACTATAACCCGCTATGCTTTTTAATGTTGCTGAGATTATTATGTAGTAGGTAAATTAAACAAATTGTTTCGGTCATTTGATACTAACGTTCGAATCTTTAAAATTTACTGCTTTCACTAACGAAATTTGAAATGTCGTGGTCAGTTAGTTCTATTGTTTGTTCATTTTCCGATACGATTCCAACCATTAAAAGTAACTGTTACTACAGTAATGCTTGCGACTCATTTTAGTGTTGTGATTTCAGTAAAATGTAATGGTCTTGCAGTAAATGTGACTGTTTTATGTTTCAAACATTAGTTGTTACTATTTATGACAAGTAAGTCTTACTATAACCTGCTATGCTTTTAATGTTGCTCAGTTTATTGTGTGTAGTAAATTAAACAAATTGTTTTGGTCATTTGATTCTAACGTTCGAATCATTAAAATTTACTGCTTTCACACATCGAATTTTTGAAATGTCGTGGTCAGTTAGTTCTAATTGTGCTACCATTTAAATATCATGTTTCAATCATGTAATTTTACTGTTCCAAGCAGTAGTTTTAACTATGGTAAATTTTGTAATGTAAAGCATAACATATTACTGAATTGAGCATATCCGATACTATTCCAACCATTAAAACTAACTGTAACTACAGTAATGGTTGCGACAGATTTTTAGTATTGATTTCAGTAAAATGTAATGGTCTTGCAGTTAATGTGACATTAGTTGTTACTATTTACGACTAGTAAGTCTTACTATGACCTGCTATGCTTTTAATGTTGCTCAGTTTATTTGTGTAGTAAATTAAACAAATTGTTTCGGTCATTTGATACTAACGTTCGAATCATTAAAAATTACTGCTTACACAACGAATTTTTGAAATGTCGTGGTCAGTTACTTCTATTGTGCTACCATTTGAATATCATGTTTCAATCATGTAATTTTACTGTTCCGAGCAGTAGTTTTAACTATGGTAAATTTTGTTATGTTTTACGATACGATTCCAACCATTAAAACTAACTGTTACTACAGTAATGGTTGCCACTGATTTTGTAGTATTGTGATTTCAGTAAAATGTAATGGTCTTGCAGTTAATGTGACTGTTTTATGTTTTACTGATTTTTTAACATTAGTTGTTACTATTTATGACTAGTTAGTCTAACTATAACCTGCTATGCTTTTTAATGTTGCTCAGTTTATTGTGTGTAGTAAATTAAACAAATTGTTTCGGTCATTTGATACTAACGTTCGAATCATTAAAATTTACTGCTTTCACACAACGAATTTTTGAAATGTCGTGGTCAGTTAGTTCTATTGTGATACCATTTAAATATCATGTTCCAATCATGTAATTTTACTCTTCCAAGCATTAGTTTTCACTATGATAAATTTAGTTTTGTAAATCAGTTCATCTTACTGCTTTGTACATTTACCGATACGATTCCAACCATTAAAACTAACTGTTACTACATTAATGGTTGCGACTGATTTTTAGTATGGTGATTTCAGTAACATGTAATGGTCTTGCAGTTAAAGTTACTGTTTTGTGTTTTACTGTTTTTTAAACATTAAGTGTTACTTTTGATGGGTAGTTAGACTTAATGAAATCCGCTTTGTTTTTAATGTATTGCAGTTTAATGTTTGTAGTAATAAATTATTTTTTTCAGTGTATGTTTAAAGAACCAGTCTTCTCTTTGAATTCGTAATAAGAGAGTCCGGTAAATACGGAACCGAGTTTTAATTAAATGCAAATGCAAATATAAATATGTATATTAAACAAAATCAATAATTACGCAATACTTGACTTAGCAGTTCTTACCTGCACATAATTTTGATATTTTAATCGCGGGTCTTTGTAACTTTTGTACAGATTCAATCTTACGTTCTGAGGTTACATGTTTATTAGTCTAATTTTCTAGTGATCTAGTGATTATATTAACCTAATCCTAATTTAAAACGCGATCACATATTTCTCATTGCATGCAGTCTATAAAAAGACGCAAATGCCGCGTAGGTGTGTCAGTGCAGTAAGACGTTGCTCTATATTATATAGCCGCAGTTTATAGTTTTTATAGAGTATATAAATTGCAGCAGTAACGACCTGACTAAATTACCTATTAAATGTATTTATAGGCAAATTATATTGCATTTAAACACACATTCATTTGCATCAAATATTCAAATGGAACTGCGTAGTATGTAAAAATAGGAAGTCGTTCTATAGCGTAGCGCTAAATATTGTAGTTATTCATGCAACCTCAGTAGCTTTAACAACTGTATAATGTGTATAACCCAGTCCAGTAAATAGGCTTGAATAGAAGTCTATTGAATATTCAATGCCACCTACGATGCACGTAGGCTCGGCGCCGCGGCGGGGCAGTCACACAAAGAGTCATTGATTCAGTTTCGTTTCGAGAGCGCTGTACATAAATAATCCAGTTTGAATTCAGATTTTGACTTCAACACTCAAGCAGCGATGTATTCGTTTGTCATACTAACAGAAATATCATTTGAAGTGAAGCATAACAGAAAAGTGCCCTGGGGATTGCGAAAATGGGTCGTCAGTCAGACGGCTGGCCGCGGCGCAGCGGAAACAGTAGGTTAAGTCAGTGGGCAGCGCATTACCGATTCATTAGACGGCTTTCACTGGCATCGCAACTGGAACAATAAGCCCACACAGGCGTCTATAGGGCTGCCACTTCAAGAACTGGGTGTGTCGTCACGGACAGGAAAACTGGTGTTCCAAATAATGGTCAAAAAAAGAGGACCACTCAGTATGAGCAAATAGCGGTCTACTGCGGACGGCTAAGAGTGGTATGACTAGAAATCTGTATAGATGCAAGTTTCGAACGACTTTCATAATGTACTGCTGGTTGCTGCATGTTATTATTAGGTCTTCCACTTCTGGCTTTGACATTGTTCAGTAAAAGAATTAAGTGAAAATATTTCGCAACAAATATAAGATCTAATAAGGGCAACCCTAAATCCATAACTGTTACCGTTCCTAATGAGGGTTCAGAAAGACTTATTCTCGTCCTTTCTCTGCCTACATGCGCTAGAATATAATATGTCGAATTTATTAGACGCGTGGGTTGCAGAGCCACGTTGCGGGCGAAATTGCTAGTAGACAAAGACAATATTACAATAGACAATAGAACCGTTTCTAAAATCCTTTTTGAGTTTCTCTTTTGATTTCGTCTACACTCGGAACTAAAAACTAGCGGTATTGGGAGAATACGCTTGCATGCATAGCATAGGGTGTGGCGTAACTAATGGATAATCTATTGCTGCAGTTGGCAAGCCAGACAGTAGCAGAAGAAGAACTAATAGCAAAGAATACACTAGTATAGCAGGGCCTTACAGTGATATGCCAGAATGGCTAGTGATATGAACAACTTTTCTCTAATGAAATAATAAAATAAATTTGGCCCTCCCATAGTAACTGAAATCAGCTGATCGGCAAGTTTGTATGGGAGGTCCAAAATTTTTTTTCGTATTTCGACCTATGTTCCTTCGGGAAAGTTGTTCCTTATCACCAGCCGGTTCTGAGTTTACGGTATCGGTCACTAGTAAAATTTCACCCATAGAGATAGCTACCCTTAGCGTTTAAACTGAAATTATAATCGTACCGAAATACCTATTATATCCTAGAGCTACGCTCTCAAATAGGTATTTATTTAATTATTGGAAAAAAGGATCATCAACATCATAGCATATTTTACATTTTTAAGGTATCTCGTTATCATAGAGCTTTTTTGTGGCAATCAGAGTCTGAAATTGGGATAGATAACTTATGGGTCACTAATATCTGGGCGGTCCTTGCTGTTAATGTTGCGACAAGGAAATATTGAATAATCGCTGATTTTGTGTGGTTTCTAGTAAAATTACAAGTCTGTTTTTACCTTCTGGCTTGCTGCTGACAAAAATAACATAATACAGTTTAAAACAATGACGTGCCAAGAGAATTAAAATGCGGAGGTGAAATAGCAAACTCATTCCTGAGTTTTCTTTATTGCTTTAACTGTGGAAAACACATGGTCCCTGAGGACGGAAATAACCTTTCAAATACAAGGTGTATACAATAGTATTATTAGAAAATTAGCTTTAAAGACACTTTAGAAATCTTTAAACTTGAACCTTCAAACTTCAATTTATAGATCCGTTTAAGCCAATGTTACTTAGGAAAAGAGTTTTGTGTGTATGATAGGAAGGTCCGTGTGTTTTGTTGTGCTTTGATCTAATACTCTGTATACCTCAACAGTCCAAGTTTAAACCCTTTATTGCTGCGGAGGAGTCTAGTTGTGAAGCCGGTTGATACCGCCGCTGGGAAAGAAAGTGATGACGTGATGTAACCGCGCGCAATGCCTTTCCAAAATCAAGTTCTGAGACGAATCGGCTGCAGTCTGCAGCTTCTTTATGCAGTCTATTTTACTGTATATTTATATTTGAAACCTTTATTGCCTTACTTCGCTGTGGATGTTAGTCGTAGTCGTGAAGCCGGTTGATACCGCCGCTGGGCAAAGAAAGTGATGACGTGATGTACCCGCCAGACGAATCGGTTGCAGTCTGCAGCTTCACTATGCAGTCTAGTTATTGTAGAGATGCTTATGAGTACACAGTACACACAGTTTTTATTTACTTGTAAGATTTTATCGAATCCTACTAATATTATAAAGGCGGATGTTTGTGTGTGTGTTTGTTACGACATCACGCTAAAACGGCTGATTAGATTGACATGAAATTTTGCACAAATATAGAAGAGTATCTAGAATAACACATAGGCTACTTTTTACCACGGGAAAATGTCTTATTCCTACGAGATCACGCATATTCCAATATTTTTGCAAAGGTGGCGTGACTGAGCCTATTCAATCACAAACGAAAAACGTGTTTGCTAGGAACAAAATAAGCTTCTTTTACACACTTCCTATCTCTACATCTAACTACCTACATCGATAGAGTTCGTCTACTCATACGCCAGAATTTGCATGAAAAGTACAAAATACGGCGTAAATACAGAGGTTCAGTGCAGTTTGTTCACCTTCGCTTATTCACCATGTGAGTCAAAGTCCACAGACTTTAAGTCCCTTTCTGGTAAAGTCCGGAACTGTTTTATAATTATTTCCTCTTACCCTTTTCAGATAATTCTTATGTCTCGTGCGTGCGTACGTACATGCAATAATGATATTAATTACCGCATTTTTATTTATTTTCTAGTTACCTATTGTCTGTCTGTTGGACCTTGGACTTGAGATCAAAGCTCGTGGACTGAAAGGCAGTCATTTTAAATCCGTCTGACCTTACCACTTCTGTTCAGCAAATCCATCTGCGGAGCTGCTTACGTATTTTATCTTTCTCATTATCTACATCTTCAACATTAACTAAAGTGAGGAAAGATAGCCGGTATTGGCCTTGATATTATTATACGTACTCTGTAAAATCTAGCTTGATACCTGCGACAGCAGACAGATTGAGGTTAATGCTACGACAAAGGGTCAATTTTACTTTGTTTACTTCTGTTTTAGTATGGATCTGACTGTCACAGGACTCAAGCTATATTTTAAATACTAGAGGCAGACAAAAATTACATCTGTTTAACTTATCAATACTTGCCGCCTAAAGTTTATCTTTGCGAGTGCGTTGCCCGCTTGAACTGTCTGACCCTCCGACTTCCTGGTGCGGGGCGCCACTAATGACTCAGCCAGTATCGGATATGCCATACGGGTATTGTCACTGTATACTATAGGTACCTAACCTATGTTATCGATAATTTACTTCATTTGACTACTGGAAGCCACTGAAACTGTTTCCCGATAGGGTATTGTCATTGCAGGCTGAACCACTTGATTGTCCGAAAAGTAAGATGTTTCCGTGCTATGGATGGTCACGTTATGCCGTCGGTCCCGGTTGCTGATATAGGTATGTTGTATGATGGCGGTCGTTACACAACCATGTCAGAGGCCTGCTACTTGTAGTAGGCGGTTGAAAAACTCTGACACCAGGGTTCATCGGGTCGTTGAACGAAACGGTGTCCCACACGAAGAGAGAGATTGTCACTGTATACTATACCTAACCTACGTTATCGACAGAATACTACGATAACCTAACGGATGCCACTGAAACTCTATGCTCAGTACTTACTCTATCTTTCATTCTGTTGTAGGTGTGTGCTACAACTGCCAACACACCCAACACAAAACACATGGCGCCCTTATCATATCACATCGAATGCTTCTGCGGTGGCTGGTATATTAATATTACTGACTCATTAACCATGATGGTTAAATACTACTACATTTCTTTAGTATAGTATTCTACCTACATATATTTGTTATTTTCATTTTCATCAGCATCATCATCAATGATCATCATAATTCCTCTACTACGCCACGTTTTTCCTTACGGTTCCATGACAGTCTCACTCAACGATAATTTTCAACACTGGCAAAAGGTCATGAACCGACGAATGTTCTCTGATGTTGTTTGTCGTCAACAAGCACACTGTTATGTAGTTATGTATGAAATATCGTAGAATCAACAATCGATGAAGCTTGCGGTTTGTACAAACAAGTTCTTAGGGTGACTTGAAAAGTGACTGAACCTGCCTAACCTTTTTATCCGACTGCCTCAGAAGGAGGGTTATGTTTTTCGAGAGTATGTATGTATGTATGTGGACAAGAAAATTCTTTTTCACGGGCTACAGCACAAACGGATAGTTGGATTTTGACATATGAGATGTCGTAGGATTTGTCTCAGCAGCGCGAGTGACACAGGCTAATTATTGATTCAAGATGGCGGATTTTTACAGCAAAATACTACTTTAAAATTACAGCAGTCGGGTTTCTTGTTTTTTAACACATCTACTTGTTACCTGTCTGCTCCACTAACGATCAGAAGCTACTGAATATGGCTCCTGCTACATTAACATATGATCAGAATTTACTGAATATGACTCATCTAATGATCATACAGCTGCTCTTTGTGCAGCAAAAAATATCGCGACTCTATGCTTATGATATGCAATTTTGTGTAGTAAAAAGCATTCTATTATAATGTTATGCATTGGCACACAACGAGTGGCATTAGCTTTTGTCTGCGGCGCTTGTGATCGTGACGTTATTGTGTTTTAGCCACTCACTGATGCTGACTCATTCATTGTTGAACCATGTACCTATAAGAGTTCATGCTCTGACATTGCAAACAATACAAAACGCTTAGCTATCAACTACTACGCTGTCTGTTCTCTTTACGTGACTCTAGCATAATGGACAAGTGCCTGTTGAAGGAAAAAAGTAACCTTAAAAATTAAAGTTCATACGAAAAGTTTGACACTCCCAATATCCATAACAAGTTTTGAAATGTTCCCTGGAGACCCAGCCGACCATGTCTAACTGTGGTCGTGATCAGCAACTACCAACTACCGGTGATGACTCATCTACCGGACATGGAGACTACCTTAGTGGGATCGCCCTTCCCATTGTGGCATTGTCTACTATTTATTAATGTAAAAGCTTAAAAAGCTTATAGTGTAAAGCTTTTTACGTTCGCAATTTTCATACGAAAGGTTTGACACTCCCAATATCCATAACAAGTTTTGAAATGTTCCCTGGAGACCCGCCGACCATGTCTAACTGTGCTGATGTCTATGGAGTTCGTGATCAGCTACTACCAACTACCGGTGCTGACTTATCTACCGGACATGGAGACTACCTTAGTGGGGTCGCCCTTCCCATTGTAGCATTGTCTACTATTTATTAATGTAAAAGCTTATAACGTAAAGCTTTTTACGTTCGCAATTTTCATACGAAAGGTTTGACACTCCCAATATCCATAACAAGTTTTGAAATGTTCCCTGGAGACCCAGCCGACCATGTCTAACTGCGCTGATGTCTATGGCGCGTCGTGATCAGCAACTACCAACTACCGGTGATGACTCATCTACCGGACATGGAGACTACCTTAGTGGGATCGCCCTTCCCATTGTGGCATTGTGTACGATACACGCAGTCAAAAACATGCATCTGATATTTATGAATACAGTACAGTAGAAGGCGGTTTCAAAAATAACATCAGGGTTCATTTATCGTTCGTACAGTAGTGTTAAATAAAGAGATTACCAAATCAATCACACGCTTTTAACGCGCATTGCACAGTATTTTTATAACGTTTGAATGACAATTGACTGTCCCGATGGCGTAGTGGATAGTACACCTGCCTTCTACGCCGAGGGTCGTGGGTTCGATTCCCACTGGACACAAATATTTGTAAAGTCAATTTTTCAAATATTTGTGTTGAGTCTGGGTGTTTTCTAATGTATAACATGTATTTATTTACAAAAAAAAAGTATATAAGTACTAGCTGCCCGTCAGCGGTTTCACCCGCTGCAACCTATTATTCCGCGGGAAAAAAGCATTATTCGCCAACAGATGTCGCTGTTAGTTTTCGGCGAAAACGTTTAAAACGCGAATCGGCTCAGTCACGCCACCTATTTCAAAAATATTGAAAATGCGTGATCCTGGGAATGAGACATTTTTCGTGGTAAAAAGTATCCTATGTGTTATTCCAGATGCCCTTTTATATTTCTAAAAAGTTTCATGTCAATCTAATCAGCCGTTTTTGCGTGATGTCGTAACAAACACACACACAAACATCCGCCTTTATAATATTAGTAGGATTATATCAGTTGTCTAGTTCCCATAGTTCCCATAGTAGCTTTGCTTAGTTTGGGGCTAGATGGCGCTGTGTGTCTCGTCCAGGGATATTTATTTATTTATTATTATTTATTAATAATGTTCTTTCTACTATTTCAACTTGAGGTGACTGATCTTTTTGTTTCTTTCACAGATTTATTTTCCGGGTCTAGATACATATCGTACGTAACTTTCCGGATGTTAAACCATGGTAATATATCTGTTACTACTAAATGACTCAGCTACTTCCTACTATTTACGATTTAGTCGTTAAAATGTCGCGCATAATTTGATCGGAAATCGTCTTTGCTAATGTAATGGCCCTTTTAATATGCCTTGGCGTTTATGACGCTTTATAATATGAATCACGTCTCAAAGACCGTTTAGTCGGCAACATGTATCTGATACAAATTCGTGTTCCTAGTTGTCATACAACAGCCGGGAACTATGTCGCGCAACAAAAGTCAGAATATTATGAATTGTAATGCTCACGCGCACCTTAAAACTGGCCAAATCCAACCCTATTAAAATATATACTATCTGACCATGAATAGACGAGCTAAACCCGATATTTTACTAGATACGATCTAACCTTACAGTTATCTACGGTGCTTTGCTTGCGAATACTTGGAATCAGCACCTGACCGCTGAATCACCCTCCAGACTTCCGATACCATCCAAGTTTATATCTAGCCCATATCTATAGGTATAGTATGTATGTATGTAAAGGATACCGTAAGCCCGGAAGCTTATCTATACTCGATAACCTGTGCCGCTATGAAGCAGGGTTCGTACAAGCATGAAATGCATTATTGTATGTTTAATAGAGCTGATATTTACAATGTGTAGTCAGCTGACCTGCAGATTGAACGATATGCCGCCACAATGCATACGATGTGCATATGAACAGAACAATCGGTTGGGAGCTTTTATCTCTCCCTCCGTGCGTAGGCTTGTCAGTGGAACTTTCTACACAGTGAGTTCGAATATAACGCATTATAATAACTACGTGCTATAGCACACACAGCTATAGATAGCAGTCGTAGGTATACAATGGTCATAAAAATTTTATATCTAAAATGTACAAATACGAAAGCATGTTTGAAAGTCCCAGACCGTAACGCTTCAATTGTAGACAAAAATAACGAACCCGCATTTCAAAAAGTATTTTATGTTAGAAAAGCATTATTGTATGTTTAATAGAGCTGATATTTACAATGTTTAGTCTGCTGACCTGCAGATTGAACGATATGCCGCCACAATGCATACAATGTGCATGTGAACAATCGGTTGGGAGCTTTTATCTCTCCCTCCTCTGTGCGTAGGCTTGTCAGCGAAACTTTCTACACAGTGGGCTCAAATATAACGCATAATAATAACTACGTGGCTATAGCACACACAGCTATAGATAGCAGTCGTATACCTACAATAGTCATTAAAATTTTATATCAAAAATGTATAAATACGAAAGCACGATTGAAAGTCCCAGACAGACGCTTCAATTGCTGACAAAAACATCGAACCCGCATTACAAAAAGTATTTTATGTTAGAACAAGATATAAGAAAAATATTTTCAAAAGAAAAACATCTTCAAAGTTGCTGTCAAACTAAACCAACAACTTTGAAACTGCAGTCTGCAGAAAATCAACTTCCTTTCCGAACCTTTTGCGAACTTTTCTCCTAAATTGATTTTACGCCCGAGCGATCCCAACTAAAGCTGAAAAAACTTGAGCGAAAGTAAACGATGATTGTGAACAAACAAGACCAGAAAGCCTTCATGAACAAGGCCAGTCTATCTGATTTCCGACCGATGCACATCAAAGGCCGAGCGATTCAGGCCCTAATAGGCATTTAAAGAGCCCTTTGTGGGCTCTTGGTGTAGGTACAAGCGCTCTGAAAACGATCTTTTGTGTCCCAATCAAGTAGGCACCCACTTCGGATAATGGCTGTCTAAACGTTTTATGGATAAATTACTTTGAATACAGAGCTTCAGATCATTATGAGAGAAAATTATGATTTACTGGTTGGGATTTAGAAGAGTTTTTACCCTCCCGTCGACAAATGTCACAGTAGCGAAAGGTCCCGGTGTCGCTTAAAGTCCCTGTAGCTAAATGTCCCTTTCGCTTTAAGTCCCTGTAGCTGAATGTCCCTAGTCCCTACCATCTCATTATGGCGCAGTTTTGAATCGTTCGTTCGAAATGAACTACCAAGAAAACTACTTTTTACTTCGAGTGGGATACCGAGTTATCCAACAACCCGATGAACTCCTGGTGTCAAGAGTTTTTCAACCATCTATTTACTAGGTCTTATATTTTTCTGATGAACCGATGACTTTAATTGAGCTGGTGGCGACTGGATGGCGACAACGGGAGATCGTGCCTTGTAGCGTACCCTGGGGAGGCCTATGTCCAGCAGTGGATTGCTATGGGCTAATGTGATGACGATGAATGTAAGTTTTTAATTTATACCTCTTTTTTGCTCGGTTAATGAAATATTAACATAAATCAACGTTGGGTGATTAATATGACCCTCAAAGTGTGTTTAATTCGAACCATGAATGAATTTATTAACATTTGATTACTTACGGCTGGCTCAAAACAGGTGGCGCACGTAACACTGAGTAGTACTGCTACCAACAATAATATAATATTTATCAACTATTACTATGGATTCATGTGTAATTGCTGCACCTCAGCGATAGCAGAGGAAACAAACACCATTCCTGTCAATAACTAGACGTGACTCGCATAATTTGAAGAACCGCTCGCGGTTATGGATCGTTCCTTTTTTGCGGCCGTATAATGAAAAGATTTGACTTAGTGAGGTTCACCAGAAAGCTACAATACAGTACGACGTATAGCATGGTAATAAATAGGTTACGCGTTCTCAGAAAAGGACTATAGTTGAAGACGTTTTGAATATAGGTTCACGATTCTAAGCCAATGGTTATATCACCGTACACAGCAATTATATTGCTACCTTTTATTAGATTGTCCTGTATTATGTGCACGAGTCTTTGCAATTTCGCTGTGTAATTTGGGTTCTCGGGCACAGCGTCATTAAAGCAGCATGACGACCGGCATAATAGGTAGATAGATACGTAGGTAGGTATGTATGTATACAATTTAATTTGGCGGTTTTCTAGCTCCATTGTTACGCGAAACCAATTTAGTTTTTGCCACAGAAGTGCGCCATGAAAAGACTGCAAAAAGCAAGAGATCATTTGTGGCTAGTTACACCTCACGGCGTGCGTTTAGTTGGTTCTATCAAGTGGTCTGGTCTACCCTGCCAAGGTAGTAAAGTTCGAAGAAAATTTACTATTTTATAGAAAAGAGATACAAGAAAAATATAATAATGTTGAAGAGCCGAAATTCAACCAAGCAAGTGCGAGTCGGAGTCGCGCACGAAGGGTGTCGTAGGTACCTACCGTTTTGTATAAAAATCACTTTTATTGTACGGGTCTTCCTTAATTTTTATGTTATCCTACTTTTTAGTATCTGTTGAATTTTGTTGTCAGTCAGTCAGTCAGTCACAGTCTTTTTTATGGACGGTGCGACCTTAATTTTTCGTATTTGTTGTTAAAGCGGCAACAGAAACTGCAGCATCTGTAAAAATTTCAACTCTCTACAGTTTTCGCTATTACGGTTTATGAGATACAGCCTGGTGACGGACGGACGGACAGACAGCGAAGTCTCAGTAATAGGGTTCCGTTTTTACCCTTTGTGTACGACACCCTAAAAATAAAGTAGAGAAAGCCAGTTGGGTAGGTATAAGATGCCGGCAAATCGTGAAGCAGGTTGCTTTGTATGACTCAAGCTGATGAATGCTTACATAACAAGTAATTGAACGAACTATTGGGCAACCGCCTCGAGCTAACAATTAATCTACACGTTTGATACTAGCAGGGCTATTAAGTAATTTTTTGTGATGTTAAAAAAGTAGGTTTATGACCTCAGACAGCTATGGGGCTTGCTTCAGACACCGGCAGTGAAAAAAACCTGATCGGCAAGAGATAGGTACCTATGTTAATCCAAGGCTATGATGCTGACTAGACTACGCTAGGCGCAATGCGATCCGAGTAAAGACGTCGAAAGAGGAAGACAAATATCAGAAAGACATCAGGGATTGGCAAAAGATTTTACGTATTTCACCAATAGGGAAAGTAAACTAGGTACAATGTTTGTTTACACGTAGCTATAAAGGGCGCCACACACTGCCTCCGTACGCAGGAAGTATTCGTGCTCCGTACGCAGGAAGTATGCGTATTCTGGTTAGTTCTATAAAGGCGCTTACGGTAAGTATGGCCAGACAATTGTTGGCTGGAATCTAGGGTCACACGGCAATATATTTAACAATGCTTGGACCACGTGTATTGTACCCACCACAAACACGTGTTCGGCGTATAATTTCAAACGCTATAATAATACTTGGTGGCGTAAAATAATACTTGTGACCAATCACAATCAGATTGTTCAATTAGCAAGTTACAATGGCTACAAGAGGCGTCATGTCAGTTACTTAACATGGACAGGACTGCATAGCTTGAAAGAGATCAGGTGAAGTGCTAACTTTAAAGAAACGATGTTTAAAGATGCATATTTCTTCTGCATGGTCACTAAGTATCCCAAAAACAGATAGATGCATGAAAGTCTTTTGTAGGCAATATAAAATTGCAAATTCTTATGTACAAAATAAGCATTACAAGCTCTGCCTGTTTTTAGTTAAAGCATCTATTACAGCTTAAATATAGACAAATGTTTGGTTAAAAATAAATCAACAATCTATTATTTCAAATAATGCTATGTTTTAAGTTATTTCTATTATTTTAAAACAAGTTAAGTTTTCAGTTTGTACCCTTACTAATGCTACAAAGGCTTTGCAGATTTAAGGTTGGTTAGGACCATTTTGGGGACAAAGTCCTGCAAAATTGCATAAATACAAAAAATCCCGACCAAGAAAATAAAGATGCATGTATAAAATGTTTTGGGACAAAGTTCCCAATTAGGGTGCATCTTCATTTGGAACTTTGAATCAGATACAAAGTCGTGGGGATTTTGTCCCCAATGAATACCTGCCTTTATAATAAGCAAAAAATGATGAAAATAAAATATGTAATATTCGATAAAAAATTATCTGCCTCTCTATACTGTTTGTTAAGTTGGAAAATAAATTTTCATAATTAGTTCAAAAGTACTAACTAACTAACTCCGCTGACTCAGCGACCCAAAGAGGTTCTTGGCCAAAGGGTCTAAAGTACTAAGATTTTATATTAATTTCTTTTTTTTTTTTCACTATACTTAGGTCTCTAGTGCTACATTTACAATTTAAAATGCTATAGCAACACAATGGTCTAATGCATTATTTCTACCAGACCAGTACTATGGAACCTGTATGTAAGTATTGCAAATAGGTACAATGTACATTTTCTACAGAACTGTATAAAAAACAATCTTAATTTCTAGGGCCTTCTGTCTCTTCTATGATAAGACTCAACTATTATTATTTCATAAAATGTTGTAACATTCTTTAGGTCAATATTTTGATATCTGTACCTAAGGAAAACCATTGTTTGATTCCTATTGGATTTATACAGGTCATTTTCAGAATAGTCAGACTGCAGAACGTAGTCAGGTCGATCAGTAACTATGACAAATAGTATTGTCCTCGCTGACAGAAGCCATAATAACAAAATTGAATTGAATTGAATGACAAATAGTTGCAAGACACAAGGAAACTCACCAATGATGAATAGCGTGCTCCCCATGAGGCAGAGACCGAGCCTCACGCATATTGCCCTGTTCAGGCTACTTGTCACGCGCCGTGAGAAGTAGCTGATGGGGCAGTTCCACCGCTGCTCGTTCTGCTGCTCGTACGTCACCGTCGTCGGCTGGTACACCGCGCTGGTCGGCATTCTCACCATCAATAGGCTTCACAACAAAACAAAGATGCCTCCGACACAACGGTTTCGATGCACCACACAAATTCACTTTTGATCAGTCACGCGCGAACAGAGCACTGAAGGCGAACACAAAAATAGATCCGCGGTAACCGTGTAATAATTCCAGCGTATTTCAACGAAATTTGTGTTCAAACGCAATAAGTATAATAATAAAATTTCGGATAGGAGCAAAACCGCAGCCTCCCGACGCAAGCAAATCGAAATGAATGAAATTGAATTGAATTGGGAATGAATGAATGAAAATAACATGAAATGAATGAACTTACGAGTGAAATACTAGCATGGAATACTATTAAAGAACCAACTGAACGAATGATGCTTGGTTTTGTGAATGAGTGAGTGAGTAGCAATAGGGATGTGGTGTACACTGATTGATCAATCCAGCATTGACCATATTACCGGTTTTATATGATTTTTTTAGAAATGTGCCTCTACTGCACGATATGCCTGCCGCGGTAGTGTTATTTATTATTTATTCATGCTGCCGCGCCGCAGCGGCCTGCGGCTTGTGCCGGGTTCCCGGCACTCACAAAATTCACAGTTCGTGAATTTGTTCTCAGTCTGGCTAGGAGTTCGAGTTAGGCAATTAGGCATTGCAGACTAAACTATCTGATATCCGAAAAAAAAATTGGTTTCCTGCTTCGAAGGACACGTTGCTGTACTGTACCATCGCTTCATTGATATGTCTTCTATTCTAACTATCTCTTAAAATCTGTAGTCCAATCTCTCGACAGAACTAGACGTCGGAGACGGAGACCCTGGGCAGAACAAAACTAGATGGAGAGACGAGTGAGACCTTTGGCCAGTGGGATGGCATCACGATGACAGAATATATAATGACAATGCGACTGCCTTCTTAGACTGCCATATGTCCGACGCATCTAAGCGAATACACTTTACCAATAGGAAAAAAATGAAAGATATAAGTATTGTGCAAAAATATTATAATAATATAATTTTAAATACAGTAAGTTCATTATTACTATTAAATCATTTCATATCACTAACAGTCATACAACTTCAAAAATTACAGCTAAATTTACTCTAACAGGTAAAAGGCACTCTCATCCATGTTAAACGCATTCGGATAGTGTACCAAATAACATTTTATCGAATGTGGCACCATCGACAAACAAAAGATCTACCAAAAGTAAGGTACTCCATGATACACCAAAAGGAGATTTTGTCCCCTATTTTGCTCATAGTCTACAAGTCAACATGGTCTTTCCTTCCCAGAGAAACACAAGTCAACGTCACTTAGTATTGCCACTTTATTTCAATAAAATACGTTATGGGGTAAATTCAATCTCAGAACAATGGGTTAAAATATTTCTTAATAATTTTATAATTTAGATTTACGTGTATTAACTTTAACTTACAGCAACACTTAAATTTTATTTATTAGTTAACAGTATCTTATATGATTTACAAAACATCATAAGAGTGGGTAATTCTGGTAACCCACAAGCATGATGACGTAGTCTTGTGTTGGTCACGTGGTTCACGAGTCTTGGAAAGAAATACCAGGCGGAGTATCTTATTATACCATGATTTTGCTACGGATATTTTTGCAGCATTTGGGATTTAGGGTGCACTTTTAACAACTTCTGATAGAGCGTTGGCGAATGACGCTAATTCGATAAAATGATATTCGGTATAAGAATCCGAACCTATGATATAAATATTGGGTCATAAAAGACCCGTCTCAAAATATATACAATGAATATTCGCATTGATTATTAATTACTTAATCTTATATGCAAAATGTTGGATAACATAGTGGAATATCAAATATAAATAATAAATCGGAACACATAATAATAGCCTACTTGCAAATAAAACTTATTTACATGTTTCGTAACCAAATAATAAGGCACCAGGAGCGTGAGCAATCGCCTTATAAAAATTGGATTACACATTTAAAATCTTAAATAAATCAGTTACTTTTTGTGCTTTGTACTGAATTGTTGATTATGTTAATAATAATATTATATACAAATATCATACAAAAATATGTTATATTAGTCCGGATTGGCCCTGCAAATGATGATTGTATAGAATTATGATACAATATACATCGTATTTTATGAGGATAGTCTAGGGCGCAACTGCACAATCCTTACTCAAATAGCGAAGGGATTGTACAAATCGATCCTAGTCTAATAATATTTTATTACTGCTCAGTATGTAAGATTTTAAATAGGTGCTAAGGAACCTGTATATCGGAAGCCCAGTACAGTAATCGTTCACTGGAAAGAGCTATACAACTTAAAGACTACAATATGAAATGTATACAGTATTGAGCATATAAATTGCTAACAGTAAATAAGCATTTGTAAATGAATAAGTATGTGCTTCTGTGCAAGTACAACCAATACCCAATATGGAAGGTATAGATAATATAATTATTATAAATTAATGAGTACCAACTGATTATGTCTCGATTATACAAAATATATATTCATAAGTCAAACAATGTACAATTCGTAATTTAGAAATATTTTCCCTATTAAAATATCCGATCGGTAAAACATTAAATTTTGTCATGTTTCTCATTTCCAAAAGGTCCTTCAGTCTCATAATAATAGCAGCTCAAGACTAGTTGCCGTGAGTCAGTACTCGAAAAGCGTTGACTATAGTGCTTAGCAGTAGGTATTTTACAAGCGTTTAGAAATGTCGATATGGTAAGCACATAATGACGTAACGCACAAGGAGCGACACCTCATCGTCTCGTTGTTTCCTACATAAGTATATAGTGTTGTCGTTCCGTATACTTTCGCAAAGTGTGCGATGACCATTATGTATGTTGTTTACGGTTCAGCACCCACAATGATCATAACATAAATCATGATGGATGACCTTTAACGCTATGTTAGGCCCAAAAGTTTTTACTTCACAAAAGATAATTCGATACAGGAATCGTTAGTTGATCCAAAATCATAACTGTACATTCAAAGAACTCAGTATCACTAATGATGTTACCTGCTTATCCTCGCGATGCTTACAAAACTACGTCCCCTTACACGCGGGGTTAGAATATCATTGATAAGGGTGTATCTTACTTTCCAATTCACAGCGTCACAGCTCTATCACAATTTCGATAAAGTCAAGATAAGATTCGCAAGAGAAAAATCCACCCATAAGCGCCACATCCGGATCTTGCAAGTCAACTTAGACTAGATCACAGTTGTCATAAGGTGCACTTTCGCTAGGTGGCCGCTGACATCACATGCTTTATTTCGTACTTTACAGATTCAGTGCAGTCTGTGAATAATTCATATCGCGCGTGTCTAGATACACCTGTACATTCGTTTGATTCACTCGACCGCGAACCCGGCGGTCTCGAGAACGGCCTGCTTCAATTTATCGTGAAGTCTCTCCTTGCTCGGGTATGGCGGGAGATCTAGTCGGTTGAAGCAAGTGTGAGCCTTCGGTAGGGAATCCGGCGACGCGTCGGCTACTAGATGTAGAGTGAATAGTCGCGGCGCGGCCGCGCCAGTCGAACCTTGTAAAGCTCGGAAACCCGCTAAGGGAACTCTACGCGAGCCTGTTACGAATTGCAAGAGTCTCGCGCGCATTTCCGCGTCGAATTCCTCGACTATCTCCCAGAACCAAGCGACTATAGGCGCGTCGGGGTTCACGTGTTTGAGTCGCGTGTGTCGCTTCCAGTCGGCCGGGTCTAAGTCTGCTCTACCGGCTAGTAGCGGCTGTAGATCTCTTGGTGATAACGGTCTCAGTAGTTGTGGCGGTATGATATCGGCTAGTCCGCGTTGTAAGGCGAGCCACTGTCTCTCTGCGCCGCGCGTGAACCGGTGCGCGACGTAGAGGCGCACGTAGTCGCGTTTGTTGGCGTCGGTGACCTGCTCGTTGGCGCCGCCGGGGCGCAGCTCCACGCTCCGCACGGCGCCGAACGACGAACATTCCACGGAGAATGTCGTGTCTATCACGCCTGCGATCGAGTTGTCACTGAAAAGAGATAAATATACGTCCATTAGAATCAAAAACCTTTCATTATTGTAAATGCTGCTTGTTATGTTATCGATGAACCTACGTGTCTTTAGATTGTTTTTATATTTTTGTTTTAAGATGTTAGCATAATGGAAAGAACTTGTACTTACAGCATCCAAGAAAGCGATCTATGTAGTTCAGGATCCACATCCCTTATATCCCTGAGAGTGATAGGCCTGCCTAGCAGTTGTTTGTAGAAGGGCGCAGTAAAGAAGGCATCTTATTGGTGTCCGTTGAACAAAGCGACACTAGTTTAAAAGCTAGTAACTAGTACTTACAGCATCCAAGACAGCGACCTATGTAGTTCCGGGTCCACATCCCTTATATCCCTCAGAGTGATAGGCCTGACTAGTAGTTGCTTGTAGAAGGGCGCAGTAAAAGCCATATCTTACTAGAGTCCGTGGAACAAAGCAACTCTTGGCATAATAGCAAGGAACTAGTACTTACAGCATCCAAGACAGCGATCTATGTAGTTCCGGGTCCACATCTCTTATATCCCTCAGAGTGATAGGCCTGCCTAGCAGTTGCTTGTAGAAGGGTGCAGTGAAAGCGGCATCAAGTTGGTGTCCGTGGAACAAGGCTACGCCGAGTATGCGCCCGGCGAAGTGGAAGTACGAGAGGTGCTCGGGGTTTACCTGAAAATTAGATTTGATCCGAATTACATTTTATGAAACAATGAATTATTGTTAACTAGCGGCCCGTTAGCGATTTGCAAGGAGTATCAATCATCCCCAGCGTTTGCGTATTCAAACAATCCATAATGCGGGTTAAACAGTTCTCTTCCCAACAAATGTAGCCATTCTACCCATTCTCCATAGTCCAAACCTTCTTTACCACAGATGCTTATATTTATATGACACAATGTAATAGTATACTTACAGCAGAGTCCAGGTTGATTTGCAAGGAGTATCGGTCGTCTCCAGTGTTTGCGTATTGAAACAGCCCATAATGCGGGTTAAATTGTTCTCTTCCCAACAAAAGTAGCCACTTTCTTGCGACCCCTCCATAGTTCAAGCTGTCTTTACCACAGATTCATTTGTTTATATGACACAATGTAACTACAATACAAGCATACTTACAGCTGAATCCGGGTTGATTTGCAAGGAGTATCGATCGTCCCCAGAATTTGCGTATTGAAACAGTCCATAGTGTGGATTGAATAGCTCCCTTCCCAATAGATGCAACCATTCCCTCGCGACCCCTCCATAATCCAAGCCTTCCTCGCCGCGGAATTTGACGAGCAAACGTTTGCGGAGCTCCTTGCCGCGCAGTTTCATCACGAGCCGGTATGACTCTTCTAGGACTTCGTTGCGAGACACCTGGAAATAAGATAAGATAATTTTATGAATGAGTTTTTAATCTATTCGTGCCGTCGAGTTCATCGGCTGTGAACAATTGGTATGAATAACTTGGTTTTGCTGTCCTATAAACTCCGTGTGATGCCGCCTTAGCATAGCGTCACCCCATATCTTTTCCGTGGGTGTCGTAAGAAGCGACTAAGGGATTGCACTTTAAGCGACATGCGGTATGGTGACAGATACATATGTGGTGTAAATAGCCGTTTTGTACAACCGCTTACACTCTGCCTACCCCACCAGGGATACAGGCGTGATATATGTATACTGCAATACCTACTTAATTTACTTTCATAAACTAGAAGAATTTTCAAAAGGATTCTTCCTATTTTTCAGCATCCATCTAATAATATTACCTCAATGCGACAGTGGCCCGTCTGCGGCTGCAGCGCTTGCAACTCCGCTCTCAGTACCCTGGCCTTTGCGGCGAGGTCGCGCTTGTATTTGGGTAGTTCATCAGCTGGTTCGTTGTTATTGTATGTACCTACTTATTTTTTTTTATGAACTAAGTAAACTCTCGAAAGGATGTTTCCTATTTCCAAGCATCCTTGCCTTACCTCAATGCGACAGTGGCCAGTCTGCGGTTGCAGCGCCTGCAGCTCTGCTCTCAGTACCCTGGCTTTTGCTGCAAGATCTCGTTTGTATTTAGGTAGTTCATCAGCTGGTTCGTTGTTATTGTTAGCGGGGGTGGGGGCGGGCGCGGGGGCGGCGGGGGGAGCGGCCGGAGGGGGCGGAGACACTGGCGCCGGTTCGGGAGGTTGGGTCTGGAATATGAATAAAAAATAGCGTCACTTTTTTTTCAGTTAGAATTCGTCTAGTAGTAAAAGGGAATGGTAAACCTAAAGCACTTTTTCTACATCAAACTTTTCATCTTATTTTATGTATTAAACGACTAACCTTGTTGTTTGTTAGACTCTATAAGCGTCGACTTAAATCTGTCTGCATCGTCACTTAACATCAGGTGAGATTGCGGACAAATGCTTACCCATTATTTATAAAAAAAAAAAAACAGAAGGTCAGTTGTTTAATACATAAAATATAAGTTATCCGAGGTCAGGCAGCTACCTTGCTCAAAGATTGAGCATTGCTATCCAGAGAGGGAACGCTGCCAGCCTTTTGGGTACCTTGCCTCGCGGGGACGCGTTAGAAGGTATTTTTTATTTATAAGTTTGTAGTTTATAAGTAGTATTTAAGCTTTTATTTTTTCATGTTTTAAAATGTACTGCTTTCCCTGAATAAAGATTTTTACTAGTTATCCTTGTTCGTTTAAAATATTTTAATAGTCAACCTCACCTTGAAACGAAACAATTATTTTATAATATAAAATTTATATCTTCGACAATAAATATCCTGGTTCACGGCACCAAATTTGCAAAAGAAACATCCTTCAAGAATGTTATTTGCAAGATATCGGCTGATACGAAACTTACCACGAGCCTTGCAGTAAGCGCGAGTCTTGGATCTGTGAACTGCGTGGTTCTATTGTTGTGGTCTACGAAGTACGGTCTCCCTGAAATATAAAATTATTTATTAGCAAAACAGCGAAATAAAAGAATAATCCTATCTTGTCCTCTTGCACATTGTCGCTATAGAATTATCGAGTGTCTAACGCTGCAAAACTCGGGCCCGGATCAAATTTAGCCTTGACGTGCAAGTGTTTAAACTTGACTTTCGAAGCTCAGAACAAGTAGGGAGGGGTCTTCCTCTTTCTGCCTGTGTGTTTACCATTTACTAGTAGCAGGCCTTTCACATGGTTTCTGATAATATGGTTGTGTAAAGACCGCCGTCTAAGTTTCTAAGACAGCAACCGGGCCCAGAACCACCATCACCCATGGTTCTACCCGCCTTTCTGCATTACGGACCGAAATATCGGAGCGCGCAAAGACGCGACCGGGACCGACGGCTTAACGTGCCTTCCGAAGCACGGACCCATCTTTCTTACCTGAGGGGGCGTGGCGCATCTCCCAGCCGGGCGGCAGGGGGCCGGCCGCCGTGGCTGTGTGTCGCAAGTGTTGGGGCTCGTGCCACGTACACGCTATCACCACTTACTGGTGTGGTTACCTGAGGGGGCGTGGCGCATCTCCCAGCCGGGCGGCAGGGGCCCGCCGTGGCTGTGTGTCGCGTGTTGGGGCTCGTGCCACGTACACGCTATCACTCACTTGTACTGGTGTGGTTACCTGAGGGGCGTGGCGCATCTCCCAGCCGGGCGGCAGGGGGCCGCCGCCGCTGCAGTGTCGCAAGTGTTGGGGCTCGTGCCACGTACACGCTATCACCACTTGTACTGGTGTGGTTACCTGAGGGGCGTGGCGCATCTCCCAGCCGGGCGGCAGGGCCGGCCGCCGTGGCTGTGTGTCGCAAGTGTTAGGCTCGTGCCACGTACACGCTATCACCACTTGTACTGGGTGGTTACCTGAGGGGCGTGGCGCATCTCCCAGCCGGGCGGCAGGGCCGGCCGCCGTGGCGCAGTGTCGGTGTTAGCTCGTGCCACGTTTTTTTTTTTTTTTTTTTTTTTATTTATTATGGGCTTAATCTTGACCCCAAACATAACCAAGAGCAGAGATGGGATCTACGGTGGAGCGAGCTTGCCCAGAAGATGCCTATTCACTCTAGACTTAAAGAGATTCAGGTTATATGCACTCGGAAATACAGACGCAGGCAGGGAATTCCATTCTTTAGCCGTGCGCATAATGAAAGATGATTTGAAGCGCTTAGTGCGTAATGTGGGTATATCAACTAAGAACGGATGGTAGCCGGCCGTGCGTCTGGATGTCCGATGGAAGAAAGGAGACGGTGGTATGAGCTCATGCAGCTCACGCGCACACTCTCCGAAGTACAATCTGTAGAAGACCGATAGGCAAGCAACCTTGCGGCGGTGAGCCAGGCTGTAGCTTGGTCGCCACCAGTTTTTTATCGCCTATTAATCTCTTGGCTCTGCGTTCCACCGAATCCAGTGCAGCAAGTTGGTATTTAGCCGAGCCATCCAAAGGTGACAGCAGTACTCCATGCAAGATCGGACTTGAGCTTTATAAAGAGTTAGAAGCTGTTCAGGCGTGAAGTACCGCTTGACTTTATTCAGGACGCCCAACTTTCTAGCTGCAATTTGAGCCTTGGACTCGATGGTGGTGCCGAAGTTGAGGTCAGAGGACAACTCCATGCCAAGGAGTTGAAGAGTGTTGGTCACTGGAACAGATGTACCCGAAAAGTAGGAGAAAAGGTGAAAGGACTCCTTTTGCGGAGAAAAGACACGCCTGCGTTTTTGAAGCATTGAAGCTGACGAGATTGTCTTCGCCCCACTGGGAGACGTTACTTAACGTCAGGCTCGTACGCTCAATCATAGCCTTTCTCAATCTTTGGATTTGATCACCACTGGCTCCTGCGCCCCCTGAGGAACTCCGGCGTCAATAGCCTTGAGGTCAGAGGAGCAGCCGTCTATGACCACTCGGATCGACCGTTCGCTCAGGAAGTCAGCCACCCAGCTACAGAAGCCAGTGGGTATGCCGTACGCTGGAAGCTTGCTCAACAGACTCGCATGCCACACCCTATCGAAGGCCTTTGAAATGTCCAGCGACACTGCTATTGCTTCGCCGGTTTTCAATGGCCCGCTGCAAATGCGTTACGTACACTAGAAGATCTCCGTGGAACGCCCTCGGCAAGCCATATTGACAATCACTGAGAAGATCATTGTCTTCGAGGTACGAAAGCAGTTTGCAGTTCAGAACTCTTTCCATAACCTTGAGTGAAGTGAAGCGATCGATCGATAGATAGTTGCTAGGCCATGACACGAGAGAGAGGCGGTACAAGCGTGTCAGTACAGGAGACAACTCAGGCGCACAATACCTCAACAATCTTGCTGGTATGCCATCAGGACCACTGGCCTTGTTCACGTCCAGACTGCGAAGGGCTCTACGGACCTCTTTATTGTGCACTGTGATCTCAGACATCAAAGAATCACAGTGAGGTAAGGTGGGTGGATATTTCGAGCCAGCGTCTATACGAGAGTTGCTCGCAAACAGATCGGCAAATAAATTTGCTTTCTCTGCCGCGGTGTGGGCAAGCGACCCATCAGGTTTCTGCATTGGAGGTAGTGAGGGACGGCAGAAGTTGGATTCGACTGATTTCGAAAGGGACCAGAACTGCTTACTACCCGGTGGGTGTGATGCAAGCTTTGCCCCAATACGGCTAATATGGTCGAACCTAGCTTTCGTAGCACCCGTTTGCAATACCTGGCGGCGGCATTATATGCTCTCTTCTTTGCTCGCACTCTTCTCGCTCGCACTTTTCGATCACGAGCTTTACCCATCTTGGTAAGCGGACTGTTTACGAGCCTCAGCTCGAGCACAGTCCGCATTGAACCAAGGTTGGGCTTTTTATAACCGAGCGGATATCGGAGAAAGGAATGAAATATTCCATTCCCTGCCGGATTACAGCTGTGATCGCATCAGCGACGTATGAGGGGTCTTCCGAAGAGAAACACATTTGCCGCCACGGGTATGAAGCAAAGAAAGCACGCATCTCGTCCCAGTCTGCTGACTCGTATCGCCATACTCTCCTCGTGCCCCTAGGGGTGTAATCCGGAGGAGAGCAGATGGACACGGATTTCACCACACAGTGGTCGGATGATCCCAGCGGAGCCGAGACCGAAACCGAATGTCTGTGCGGATCAGTTGTCAGCAGAAGGTCCAGGCAATTGGGTGTGTGGTCTGTGATATCTGGTATTCGCGTCGCTTGTTCCACCAGCTGGGTGAGATCTAGCGCCAATGCTGTTTACGCGCCTCTCGCCCAGCATGGTCAGTTTTCTGGTATGGGAACAGCCACTCTTTATGGTGAGCATTGAAGTCCCCCAGAAAAACAAGCTCTGCTGTTGGATATCGCTGAATTGCTGTATCTGCCGTCTCAGAGAGGTACTCCATGAGTCTAGTCGTCTCCTGATCTCCGCTGTGCGAACGATAAACACTGGCGTAGAGAGTTTTCTACTCCAGTGTCAACCAAAAGCCACAGCACGGGAAACCCTGAATTCTCAAAGCCACGGAGACGCTTACAGCAAACGTCATCGCGAACATACACACAGACCCCTGCACGCTTCTTAAACTTGTGCTCAAGAGTGTAACCAGGGTAGTTGAGGTATGCCACGTCCAACGGTGTTGCTATCTGCGTCTCCGTTAAGAAGAATAAGTGCGGCTTCTCGGTCTCCAGGTGGTGATGGACCGGGTCTAGGTTTGTGTGTAGACCTCGGATGTTCGTGAGGTGCACTTTGGTGGGAGGAAGTGTTGCCGTTGGTCAAACTTTTTCTTCTTTTAGCTTTTTCATGTTTTTAAAGAGTTTTTGTGGGGGAAAGAAAAGATAGTCGAGGCGCTGCTTAGAAACCCTACTCGTACCTTTCGGTTCAACTGATCAGAGAGGGAACTCGCTTGGAGACTGCGGGGACGCCCGAGCCCCCCCGATAACACTCCACCGGGTCCTCCCATCCAGCCGCCAACTGGCACGGTGGAGTATACCGGGATTTTTCACAGTTGGCGGGTTTGCGCGTGGCTAGCGCGCAAGTCGGGCCCCCTACTGACTGCGGTCGGCCAACGGCTGAGACCGTGCCTCGGATCCCGCTACCCTCCAAAACGAGTTACCGGATACAGCATCACCTAAAGACAAAGACCGGTTCCGGCAGCGCAGCTGACTACATTGCTACCCCCAATGGCACTGGCAGTCCGCACACCGACGGAACACAGCAAGGCTGTTTGGCGCCGGACTCCGGCGGGATGGTGGTCGCGAGCCAGGCGGCCCCTTTCATGGCCTACCACCGCTTTTGGGATCTTCAGCCGCCAACACGTATTGTGAGGACGTTGCCGGGGTGGACTGGGAGGTAGACCCCACCACCCCAAACACCCCGTACACGCTATCACTCACTTGTACTGGTGGTTACCTGAGGGGCGTGGCGCATCTCCCAGCCGGGCGGCAGGGCCGGCCGCCGTGGCTGTGTGTCGCAAGTGTTGGGGCTCGTGCCACGTACACGCTATCACTCACTTGTACTGGTGTGGTTACCTGAGGGCGTGGCGCATCTCCCAGCCGGGCGGCAGGGCCGGCCGCCGTGGCGCAGTGTCGCGTTGGGGCTCGTGCCACGTACACGCTATCACCACTTGTACTGGTGTGTTACCTGAGGGGGCGTGGCGCATCTCCCAGCCGGGCGGCAGGGGGCCGGCCGCCGTGGCGCAGTGTCGCAAGTGTTGGGGCTCGTGCCACGTACACGCTATCACTCACTTGTACTGGTGTGGTTACCTGAGGGGGCGTGGCGCATCTCCCAGCCGGGCGGCAGGGGGCCGGCCGCCGTGGCTGTGTGTCGCAAGTGTTGGGGCTCGTGCCACGTACACGCTATCACTCACTTGTACTGGTGTGGTTACCTGAGGGCGTGGCGCATCTCCCAGCCGGGCGGCAGGGGGCCGGCCGCCGTGGCGCAGTGTCGCAAGTGTTGGGGCTCGTGCCACGTACACGCTATCACCACTTGTACTGGTGTGGTTACCTGAGGGGCGTGGCGCATCTCCCAGCCGGGCGGCAGGGGGCCGGCCGCCGTGGCTGTGTGTCGCAAGTGTTGGGGCTCGTGCCACGTACACGCTATCACTCACTTGTACTGGTGTGGTTACCTGAGGGGGCGTGGCGCATCTCCCAGCCGGGCGGCAGGGGGCCGGCCGCCGTGGCTGTGTGTCGCAAGTGTTGGGGCTCGTGCCACGTACACGCTATCACTCACTTGTACTGGTGTGGTTACCTGAGGGGCGTGGCGCATCTCCCAGCCGGGCGGCAGGGGCCGGCCGCCGTATGTGTGTCGCAAGTGTTGGGGCTCGTGCCACGTACACGCTATCACTCACTTGTACTGGTGGTGGTTACCTGAGGGGCGTGGCGCATCTCCCAGCCGGGCGGCAGGGGGCCGGCCGCCGTGGCGCAGTGTCGCAAGTGTTGGGGCTCGTGCCACGTACACGCTATCACTCACTTGTACTGGTGTGGTTACCTGAGGGGCGTGGCGCATCTCCCAGCCGGGCAGGGGCCGGCCGCCGTGGCTGTGTGTCGCAAGTGTTGGGGCTCGTGCCACGTACATCACTTGTACTGTGGTTACCTGAGGGGCGTGGCGCATCTCCCAGCCGGGCGGCAGGCCGGCCGCCGTGGCGCAGTGTCGCAAGTGTTAGCTCGTGCCACGTACACGCTATCACTCACTTGTACTGGTGTGGTTACCTGAGGGCGTGGCGCATCTCCCAGCCGGGCGGCAGGGGCCGGCCGCCGTGGCGCAGTGTCGCAAGTGTTGGGGCTCGTGCCACGTACACGCTATCACCACTTGTACTGGTGTGGTTACCTGAGGGGGCGTGGCGCATCTCCCAGCCGGGCGGCAGGGGGCCGGCCGCCGTGGCGCAGTGTCGCAAGTGTTGGGGCTCGTGCCACGTACACGCTATCACTCACTTGTACTGGTGTGGTTACCTGAGGGGGCGTGGCGCATCTCCCAGCCGGGCGGCAGGGGGCCGGCCGCCGTGGCTGTGTGTCGCAAGTGTTGGGGCTCGTGCCACGTACACGCTATCACTCACTTGTACTGGTGTGGTTACCTGAGGGGGCGTGGCGCATCTCCCAGCCGGGCGGCAGGGGGCCGGCCGCCGTGGCTGTGTGTCGCAAGTGTTGGGGCTCGTGCCACGTACACGCTATCACTCACTTGTACTGGTGTGGTTACCTGAGGGGGCGTGGCGCATCTCCCAGCCGGGCGGCAGGGGGCCGGCCGCCGTGGCGCAGTGTCGCAAGTGTTGGGGCTCGTGCCACGTACACGCTATCACTCACTTGTACTGGTGTGGTTACCTGAGGGGGCGTGGCGCATCTCCCAGCCGGGCGGCAGGGGGCCGGCCGCCGTGGCTGTGTGTCGAGTGTTGGGGCTCGTGCCACGTACACGCTATCACTCACTTGTACTGGTGTGGTTACCTGAGGGGGCGTGGCGCATCTCCCAGCCGGGCGGCAGGGGGCCGGCCGCCGTGGCGCAGTGTCGCAAGTGTTGGGGCTCGTGCCACGTTTTTTTTTTTTTTTTTTTTATTTATTTATGATGGGCTTACTCTTGACCCCAATCTTACCCTAGAGCAGAGATGGGATCTACGGTGGAGCGAGCTTGCCCAGAAGATGCCTATTCACTCTAGACTTAAAGAGATTCAGGTTATATGCACTCGGAAATACAGACGCAGGCAGGGAATTCCATTCTTTAGCCGTGCGCATAATGAAAGATGATTTGAAGCGCTTAGTGCGTAATGTGGGTATATCAACTAAGAACGGATGGTAGCCGGCCGTGCGTCTGGATGTCCGATGGAAGAAAGGAGACGGTGGTATGAGCTCATGCAGCTCACGCGCACACTCTCCGAAGTACAATCTGTAGAAGACCGATAGGCAAGCAACCTTGCGGCGGTGAGCCAGGCTGTGAAGCTTGGTCGCCACCAGTTTTTTATCGCCTATTAATCTCTTGGCTCTGCGTTCCACCGAATCCAGTGCAGCAAGTTGGTATTTAGCCGAGCCATCCCAAAGGTGACAGCAGTACTCCATGCAAGATCGGACTTGAGCTTTATAAAGAGTTAGAAGCTGTTCAGGCGTGAAGTACCGCTTGACTTTATTCAGGACGCCCAACTTTCTAGCTGCAATTTGAGCCTTGGACTCGATGGTGGTGCCGAAGTTGAGGTCAGAGGACAACTCCATGCCAAGGAGTTGAAGAGTGTTGGTCACTGGAACAGATGTACCCCGAAAAGTAGGAGAAAAGGTGAAAGGACTCCTTTTGCGGAGAAAAGACACGCCTGCGTTTTTGAAGCATTGAAGCTGACGAGATTGTCTTCGCCCCACTGGGAGACGTTACTTAACGTCAGGCTCGTACGCTCAATCATAGCCTTTCTCAATCTTTGGATTTCATCACCACTGGCTCCTGCGCCGGACAGATATTTCTCGGTGACAGTACTGTCATCTGCGTACCCAACAATTCCTGAAGATAGAAGGTCATTGATGTGCAGCAGGAAAAGCGTCGCGGAGAGTACAGACCCTGAGGAACTCCGGCGTCAATAGCCTTGAGGTCAGAGGAGCAGCCGTCTATGACCACTCGGATCGACCGTTCGCTCAGGAAGTCAGCCACCCAGCTACAGAAGCCAGTGGGTATGCCGTACGCTGGAAGCTTGCTCAACAGACTCGCATGCCACACCCTATCGAAGGCCTTTGAAATGTCCAGCGACACTGCTATTGCTTCGCCGTGGTTTTCAATGGCCTCGCCCCAGCAATGCGTTACGTACACTAGAAGATCTCCGTGGAACGCCCTCGGCGGAAGCCATATTGACAATCACTGAGAAGATCATTGTCTTCGAGGTACGAAAGCAGTTTGCAGTTCAGAACTCTTTCCATAACCTTACAGAGTACGGAAGTGATGGCGATCGGTCGATAGTTGCTAGGGTCGGCACGGCTACCCTTCTTGGGCACAGGTTGCACATTGGCAAGCTCCCAAGATTTTGGTACAATTTTGACACGAGAGAGAGGCGGTACAAGCGTGTCAGTACAGGAGACAACTCAGGCGCACAATACCTCAACAATCTTGCTGGTATGCCATCAGGACCACTGGCCTTGTTCACGTCCAGACTGCGAAGGGCTCTACGGACCTCTTATTGTGCACTGTGATCTCAGACATCAAAGAATCACAGTGAGGTAAGGTGGGTGGATATTTCGAGCCAGCGTCTATACGAGAGTTGCTCGCAAACAGATCGGCAAATAAATTTGCTCTGCCGCGGTGTGGGCAAGCGACCTATCAGGTTTCTGCATTGGAGGTAGTGAGGACGGCAGAAGTTGGATTCGACTGATTTCGAAAGGGACCAGAACTGCTTACTACCCGGTGGGTATGATGCAAGCTTTGCCCCAATACGGCTAATATGGTCGAACCTAGCTTTCGTAGCACCCGTTTGCAATACCTGGCGGCGGCATTATATGCTCTCTTCTTTGCTCGCACTCTTCTCGCTCGCACTTTTCGATCACGAGCTTTTACCCAAGCTTGGTAAGCGGACTGTTTACGAGCCTCAGCTCGAGCACAGTCCGCATTGAACCAAGGTTGGGCTATCGGAGAAAGGAATGAAATATGCCATTCCCTGCCGGATTACAGCTGTGATCGCATCAGCGACGTATGAGGGGTCTTCCGAAGAGAAACACATTTGCCGCCACGGGTATGAAGCAAAGAAAGCACGCATCTCGTCCCAGTCTGCTGACTCGTATCGCCATACTCTCCTTGTGCCCCTAGGGGTGTAATCCGGAGGAGAGCAGATGGACACGGATTTCACCACACAGTGGTCGGATGATCCCAGCGGAGCCGAGACCGAAACCGAATGTCTGTGCGGATCAGTTGTCAGCAGAAGGTCCAGGCAATTGGGTGTGTGGTCTGTGATATCTGGTATTCGCGTCGCTTGTTCCACCAGCTGGGTGAGATCTAGCGCCAATGCTAGTTTACGCGCCTCTCGCCCAGCATGGTCAGTTTTCTGGTATGGGAACAGCCACTCTTTATGGTGAGCATTGAAGTCCCCCAGAAAAACAAGCTCTGCTGTTGGATATCGCTGAATTGCTGTATCTGCCGTCTCAGAGAGGTACTCCATGAGTCTAGTCGTCTCCTGATCTCCGCTGTGAACGTTTAACACTGTCGTAGAGATTTTTCTCTAATCCAGTGTCAACCAAAAGCCACAGCACGGGAAACCTTTCTCAAAGCCACGGAGACGCTTACAGCAAACGTCATCGCGAACATACACACAGACCCCTGCACGCTTCTTAAACTTGTGCTCAAGAGTAACCAGGGTAGTTGAGGTATGCCACGTCCAACGGTGTTGCTATCTGCGTCTCCGTTAAGAAGAATAAGTGCGGCTTCTCGGTCTCCAGGTGGTGATGGACCGGGTCTAGGTTTGTGTAGACCTCGGATGTTCGTGAGGTGCACTTTGAGTGGGAGGAAGTTGCCGTTGGTCAAACTTTTTCTTTTTAGCTTTTTCATGTTTTTAAAAGAGTTTTTGTGGGGAGAAAGATAGTCGAGGCGCTGCTTAGAAACCCTACTCGTACCTTTCGGTTCAACTGATCAGAGAGGAACTCGCTTGGAGACTGCGGGGACGCCCGAGCCCCCGATAACACTCCACCGGGTCCTCCCATCCAGCCGCCAACTGGCACGGTGGAGTATACCGGGATTTTTCACAGTTGGCGGGGCAGCCTTTGCGCGTGGCTAGCGCGCAAGTCGGGCCCCCTACTGACTGCGGTCGGCCAACGGCTGAGACCGTGCCTCGGATCCCGCTACCCTCCAAAACGAGTTACCGGATACAGCATCACCTAAAGACAAAGACCGGTTCCGGCAGCGCAGCTGACTACATTGCTACCCCCCAATGGCACTGGCAGTCCCGCACACCGACGGAACACAGCAAGGCTGTTTGGCGCCGGACTCCGGCGGGATGGTGGTCGCGAGCCAGGCGGCCCCTTTCATGGCCTACCACCGCTTTTGGGATCTTCAGCCGCCAACACGTATTGTGAGGACGTTGCCCGGGGTGGACCGCTAGGAGGTAGACCCCACCCACCCCAAACACCCCGTACACGCTATCACTCACTTGTACTGGTGTGGTTACCTGAGGGGGCGTGGCGCATCTCCCAGCCGGGCGGCAGGGGGCCGGCCGCCGTGGCTGTGTGTCGCAAGTGTTGGGGCTCGTGCCACGTACACGCTATCACTCACTTGTACTGGTGTGGTTACCTGAGGGGGCGTGGCGCATCTCCCAGCCGGGCGGCAGGGGGCCGGCCGCCGTGGCGCAGTGTCGCAAGTGTTGGGGCTCGTGCCACGTACACGCTATCACTCACTTGTACTGGTGTGGTTACCTGAGGGGGCGTGGCGCATCTCCCAGCCGGGCGGCAGGGGGCCGGCCGCCGTGGCGCAGTGTCGCAAGTGTTGGGGCTCGTGCCACGTACACGCTATCACTCACTTGTACTGGTGTGGTTACCTGAGGGGGCGTGGCGCATCTCCCAGCCGGAACGCAGGGGCACGCCACACATCTCTGTGTGTCGCAAGTGTTGGGGCTCGTGCCACGTACACGCTATCACTCACTTGTACTGGTGTGGTTACCTGAGGGGGCGTGGCGCATCTCCCAGCCGGGCGGCAGGGGGCCGGCCGCCGTGGCGCAGTGTCGCAAGTGTTGCGGCACGCGGGGGTCGTGCCAGGTGGACGCGCCCGTCACTGAGTTGTAGAAGTACACCTGGCCTTGGGCCGTTGTGCGCATTTCTGTGGAAAGTAAATACAATGTTTATATTTTTTCTTTACACAGCCAGGACCCCAAGTTTGCTATTTTGTAGCCATTGTAATGCCAGCGACTCGCATCTGTCTTTCTATTACCATTGTGATTTTCTATACCAAAAACAATAAAACTGACATCCCATCGACTGAAACACTTTTCATTTAGCAGACAACGGGCCCAGGTGTAGCAAATGTCATCTAAGCGCCATTCAACGCGAGTTTCAAGTAGCAATTTAAAAGTAATAACGAATTTGTAGTTTAGTAATTATTGAAATAAAGTTGATATAAACAAGATTATTATTGTTCAGGATAAGAACACGGCTCAGGAAATTTCGGCGCAAGTTAAATTGTCAGGCGTCCGGATAAAGCCGGATATAGTCAAACTTTTTCATTGCCTGCCCGACTTTTTCATATTTTAAAACACGTGCAGATGAGCACCTGCCGATTCGCAGTGGAATGCAAGGTGCTTTCTTACCCCAATGTTAGGCCAAACTCCCAGGTCTGCCCAACTTTTAGGTATGAGCAAACATTCTTTGACAAGGCTGTAGTGTATGAGGCTACACTGTCTCGTGTATTTATATCATGCATGGATCGGAACGTAAGTGTCGTGAAAAGGAACGTAACTCGCATACGTCACTGAGTGACAGGGACAGACAGTCAGTCGAGTCAGAGTGATAAACAAGTGCGGACGTGACCCATGCAGGATGTACTTACAGGCGAGCCAGGTTGACGGGAACCGGATTCCACATCTGGCAACGAGGGATCTGAACCCTGGATTGATAAGAAAATCCGGTAAACCGTGAGTAAAGTGCATTTTTCCTTGGAAAAGGGAAGGCTAGGCTATGTATGGGTGTTTACGTCCGTACTGACAGCGAAAGCCGCAGGTTCGAACCCTGTTTTCCAAAAATGTGCCACGCTTGGGAAAAAGTCATCATGAAGTAACCCATACTATCGTGCTTTTGCTATGCCATGCCGCCCTTGGAAAGTCAATCAATTTCATGCCACCCCTGGAAATCGTAAACAAAATTCTTAATACTGAAGTTTTCGTACATTCCATAACATGTATTATATTTAAACAGTAAACAGACACTTTGTCTAAGCGATGCAAAGCTAGAATAGTAATATACACTTATCGAAAAAAAGTGTTATGTGTACCTATACAAGTATAAAACCTACAGAATCCAGCACCATTTATCATAAATATATGTTCTCCAAATAGATAAGTATGCGTAGTTTACCTACTTACCTATTTAGTAAATATTTGGCATAGTTTAGATACTTGAAGCTGAGGAGGTAGTGCTATAAATTAAAAGTAAATTTATCGCAAACAGGCGAAGATTTAACGTAAACAAAGATAATCTGTACAGCTAAGCAACAAATGTTGATCATTAAATTGAAAGCAGCTTACAAATTATGTAGTTGAACATTTGATTGTTGTGCCTAGCAGCATAAAGCAGCAGTCTTAGTTTGTTAGACAGACAGACTAGACTGGGAGTAGTCAAAGAACTTAGCTGATAACATTAAATTGTTGTGAATATTGTTTGAAAACAAACAATTTTGATACTTAAATGTTTAATGAATCAAGCACAAATTGTGTCACTAGAAGCAGAAGTAATCTGGACATTAAATTGGTGATTCCAAGGAAAATAAATAAATGTTTGTTGGGTGGAACAGGCACATGATTGTGTTGCTAGCAGCAGCTGAATTTAGCTGAACATTAAATTGTGTGTTCCGACAAAAACCTAAGGAGACAAATGTCTGCCAGGTAAATAAAAACCTAAGGAGATTAATTTCTGCCAGGTAAATAAAAACCTAAAGAGATTCTGCCAGGTAAATAAAAACCGAAGGAGATTAATTTCTGCCAGGTAAATAAAAATCTAAGGAGACGAAGGTCTGCCAGATATATAATACACTAGCTGCCCGTCAGCGGTTTCACCCGCTGCAACCTATTATTCCGCGGGAAAGAAGCATTATTCGCCGAGAGATGTCGCTGTTAGTTTTCGGCGAAAACGTTTAAAACGCGAATCGGCTCAGTCACGCCACCTATTTCAAAAATATTGGAAAATGCGTGATCCCGTGGGAATGAGACATTTTTCCGTGGTAAAAAGTATCCTATGTGTTATTCCAGATGCCCTTTTATATTTCTGCAAAGTTTCATGTCAATCTAATCAGCCAGTTTTGCGTGATGTCGTAACAAACACACACACAAACATCCGCCTTTATAATATTAGTAGGATTGTTTTTTTTGGCAAAATATCGCTACTGCGTTATGTGCACAAAAACCTAAGGAGGCAAATGTCTGTCAGGTATTTAATACATTAAATATTCTGGGAAGAATACCGCTATTACGCTATGTATTTACACAAAAACCTAGGAGACAAATGTCTGTCAGGTATATAACACAAAATTGCGGGTATATAAAAGTTTTATAGTACAACAAACAAGCGAATAATAATTTGAGTATTTGATTCATGATTCAAAATGAAATCCTACCTAATGACTTTCCGCCATAAGGAAGTGCAAGACAGTTAAAGAAATAAATAGTTTGGTAAAGCCTGACATGTAAATAAGTAAAATTGTGACTTACAGCAAAAGCAAGTACTTTGGAGTTTTATGCAGCAAAATTACCTACCTACTCTGTGCCCCGTGTTGTGATATGTATGCTATCTACCTACAAAATAGGAAGTACCCATGTGACTTTAGAACCTACTTTAAATGAATGATAAATAGATGTATCAACGGTTCAACTGAAATAAAAACGGAAGTTTACCTTACCTACAAAGTAACTTACAGGTAGGTAACTTACATTACGTTTTCTTGTATTTTGAAATACAATTATTTAAATCTAAACCGAAGACATTTATTTGTTAAAATATTCTTGTTATCGAGCCATCACGCCATAAAAAGGTACATTACAAAGTACCTACAGCAAAAAAAAAAGATAATGCAAATAAGGTCAATAGTAGCTAAAGATAGTACTTAAATAAGACCTTGAGAACCCTTACGTATTACGTACATAGTATAAAAATAATCAGCGACCAGCGACAAAACGAGTAAGAATTTTGAGGGAAGATTTCGGTCAGTGTAAGTCTTCTATTTAATTGGGTAGCTCGTAACATCTGGTTAGATTGTTAGAAATGAAATGTATCCTACCTACCAGTGGTAAACTAAAAATTGAATGGGGATGTAGGAAGCGCGTCCTGGAACACACGAAGCAGTGAAAAACTGATCACGTAATTGGTGAGTAATAGCTAGGTATGTATATATCTTCCTACACTTCGGTAGTTATAGCAGCGAAACTTACTTATTGATTTAAAAAGACGCATAATATTATTGTTATCGTCCCACTCTGAGACAGTTTGTAGTAGTAGGTACCTACTTTGTATCTACATTACATAGTAATATGACTGTACCACTGTACCTAACTGTCCTTAATACTATTTAAGAACTAGCTGCCCGGCAGCGGTTTCACCCGCTGCAACCTATTATTCCGCGGGAAGAAAGCATTACTCGCCAAGAGATGTCGCTGTTAGTTTTCGGCGAAAACGTTTAAAACGCGAATCGGCTCAGTCACGCCACCTTTGCAAATATATTGGAATATGCGTGATCCCGTAGGAAAAAGACATTTTCCCGTGGTAAAAAGTAGCCTATGTGTTATTCTAGATGCTCTTCTATATTTGTGCAAAATTTAATGTCAATCTAACCAGCCGTTTTAGCGTGATGTCGTAACAAACACACACACAAACATCCGCCTTTATAATATTAGTAGGATAGAAAGTATATAAAAGCAATTTTTTATGGATCTAACGGATACTGATTACGTACCAGAGTAATATGGAAAAAGAAAAGGGTTATTTTGTTGTTTTTGACTTATTCATTGGAAAATAGATTTAAAACATAGAAATGAAGTTATAGATTTTATCTTAATTGAATGAAAATATCAGTTCAAAGACTACTGTACACTACTGGAGCTTTTCAAAGTAAAAAGAATAGGTATTTGCTTTTAATCATAGTGGGAAAAGTATTTATTTATACCCGTGGTAAAAAAAAAGGCAATGAAACCTTATTAGGTATCTTGTTTTGTTTTCAAATGGAGACAATCTAGAACGGAATTTATCTACTAGTGTTAGCTATTTTAAATAATGACTAAGTACTAACAGGCTGAACTATCGGTATCAGACACCCTCTCATGAAAATATTTAGAATTATTTACCGACAGCAATTTCAAAGCTACTCTTAATACTTAACAAGTCAACAATCAAGAAAAAGAAATATAATTTAAAGCCTAGCTGTATTTGCTATTCCATTGGAAAAAATAAGAAATGGTTTAAAAGTACCTGCCTACAAATTACCAAAACAAACTGACGGTGTGCCGCAGAAGGAACAGGCTTGTTTCTTATTTTTGGACGGGAAAAAGCAAAAGAGAAAAGAAGGATGAGGTACAGCGACATAGACCAGTCATACATGGTATTTCTCTTTTTAACCTCGTTTTATTGTGGGAAGGAGATGGTCTAGATACCTACGTAAAAAGTCAAATATTTTAACTTTTGTACGCTAAGGGTAAACTCGACTTTTTAAACGATTTGTTCGTTCCCACCTTTATAGGTAAATACTAAATATATATGATATCAGATATTTATTGATTCACAAACCAAATCTCAGCAATGTTTACAAGCCTGATACGTTACTAACAAATACTCATTCTTATTCCCTACCATCCTTGAGTCTAATAAGAATATCAATTTAGTTTAGATCAATAGAATGCGATATCAACCACGTGAAACATCGCTTTCTTTAGATCTTGGAACATTTACTATATCTATGCACAATTATAGCAATGCTGTTAGAACAACGCAAGGGATCTCCAATTTGTTCGTACAGGGCGGTAGAAGGTAAAAGTTTGTGTCTTTGCTGAAAGAAGTACATTTCTCTGTTTAGAGGTAAGATAACTTTTACATTTTACGGTGTGATTACAAGATTTTATAACACCAGAAGTTTTGTTGTAACACCAGAGGTTGTGGTGTTGCCTTGCGTACTGGGATGCTTCTCAGTAAATTAATGGTAGGTTCAGCTGAACACAGTTTCGAACTAAACTTCACAGGTAAGTAGGAGTCCATTGCGCAGGCGCACCCTAAATAGCACAGCAAATTGACGACGCAGATAAGCTGTCTGTAAGTAAAATCCTACTACTAAAGTGAAGATTTCAGACGGTTTGATTCCAACTTACAGGGGAATAGCTTTAATGTTGCTCCTGACTAATAAATGTAAATTGGAACGTGGTTCAGGGGTCTCATGAACAACTTAGAAATACTTGTAACTGTATTGTTTTGGTAAGTGGTAAATTAAATGAACCATAACAAGCTAAAAATTACCAGTTCACATCATTGCTGAACTATGCAGTTATCCATTATCAACATCAGCATTTTAACAAGAAGGTAAGTAAGTAAGGAAGGTATGTTGTAGTTGTGAACGGTCATGCACGACAAAGACTTAATTCAAAACTAGTCTATCTGAATTGGAAACATTCTCAAATAAATTTACATCCTTTAACAAAACTCATTGTTTGTCATTTTAAGTGAATAAAATAAATTAATTGAAATAAAATTAAATAAATTGAAACCTGTCTCTGGTTAAAAGGAAAACAAATACTATGTGAGTGGGCAGACAATTAAAATTTTGTTAGTTTTCTTTACAGAATATAATGCCCTATTTATTTAAAGTCATCATTACGTATTTATTGTCAATTAGTCACTGTAAGTATTTGGCAAATTTTATCATTCGCCAGCATATTACTTTCTGAGTTATATTTATTAATTTGACCAGCTCTTTTTACAAAATTCAATTAAACACCATCGAACGCCATCGAATTACCATAATGGTTAGTTTCTACTTAAATTCACTTATAGTTTTAGTAACACATTTAGATAAATGATATTTTAACTATTCGTCGTGTGGTTCCTCACCTGATCGATCATCATTGATGAACACCAATAATATTATATCCTACAGAATATGTTCGTGAGACTTACCCAAATTGACAAGAAAAAGAAAAGATTGCCTTCATTAAATAAATATGTAGGTATAATTATAATTAACGAATAACTCTATTTATTTTAAATGGCTACAAATTTATTTATTGTACCAACATATTGTCAAAACGACTTATAATTGCGTGCAATTTTACTCAGAATTATATTTCTATAATCAGTCGGCCACCAGCAAAAAAAAAAAAATTAATTAAACTAAAAAAAAAAAAATATACAAATGAAAAGGAGAGAAGGAGTACAAAATAAATCAAAGAGGGAAAATGAATGTTTATTGCAAATTAAGATATAGTTTCATAATTATTATTCGCATACATTTTAATTGCGCTAATAAGATCCGGTAAACGATAGAACATTAAGATTACATACATATAAAGTGGATCTGAAGTTATAAAAAGTAAATATACAGTTGGAATTGTTGCTTAAATTATATTTAACTTAAAAAGGCTAACCTCTTAGCCAGGAAAGGAAACCGAACTAAAATTAAAACAAGAAAGGGATGTAGTGTATGAGGCTACACTGTCTCGTGTATTTATATCATGCATGGATCGGAACGTAAGTGTCGTGAAAAGGAACGTAACTCGCATACGTCACTGAGTGACAGGGACAGACAGTCAGTCGAGTCAGAGTGATAAACAAGTGCGGACGTGACCCATGCAGGATGTACTTACAGGCGAGCCAGGTTGACGGGAACCGGATTCCACAAAGGCCAATGCAGGTAGTAGGCCAATCTCTAGTTTACTAAAAGTTAATATTGCCTACTGTAACCAGGGGGAAGGTCAGTAGCGGCGACGGGGGTGGTCGGTGTGGATGGTGGGGGGCTGCTCGGAGTCGTGTGAGCCCGCGACCGCATCAGCTGCTGCGACTCCAACTGAGTTGGGATAATGGCAGGCAAAGGTTCCGACCCCAACTGACTTGGGATAAGGGCACGCAAATGGTGATATAAGTTAGTGCTTACCGTAACCAGGAGGGAGGTCAGTAGCGGCGACGGGGGTGGTCGGTGTGGATGGTGGGGGGCTGCTCGGGCTGCTCGTAGTCGTGGGAGCCCGCGACCGCAAGGGCTGCTCCGATCCCAACTGACTTGGAACATGGGCAGGCAAATGATATAACTTAGCGCTTACCATAACCAGGAGGGAGGTCAGTAGCGGCGACGGGGGTGGTCGGTGTGGATGGTGGGGGGCTGCTCGGAGTCGTGGGAGCCCGCGACCGCACCGACTGCTGCGACCCCAACTGACTTGGGATAAGGGCAGGCAAAGGTTTCGACCCCAACTGACTTGGGATAAGGGCAGGGAAGGGGCAGGCAGATGATGCTATAAGTTATAGCTTACCGTAACCAGGAGGGAGGTCAGTAGCGGCGACGGGGGTGGTCGGTGTGGATGGTGGGGGGCTGTTCGGGCTACTCGGAGTTGTGGGAGCACGTGACCCCTACTGACTCGGGATAAAGGCAGGCAAAGGTTCCGACCCCAACTGACTTGGGATAAGGGCAGGCTAATGATGATATAACTTAGTGCTTACCGTAACCAGGAGGAAGGTCAGTAGCGGCGACGGGGGTGGTCGGTGTGGAGGGCGGGGGGCTGCTCGGGCTGCTCGGAGTCGTGGGAGCCCGCGACCGCACCAGCTACTGTACCAACCCCAACTGACTTGGGATAAGGTAAATGATGATACAAGTTAGAGCTTACCGTAACCAGGAGGGAGGTCAGTAGCGGCGACGGGGGTGGTCCGTGTGGATGGAGGGGGGCTGCTCGGGCTGCTCGGAGTCGTGGGAGCCCGCGACCGCACCGGCTGCTGTTCCAACCCCAACTGACTTGGGATAAGGGCAGGCCAATGATGATATAACTTAATGCTTACCGTAACCAGGAGGGAGGTCAGTAGCGGCGACGGGGGTGGTCGGTGTGGAGGGAGGGGGGCTGCTCGGGGTCGTGGGAGCGCGCGACCGCACCGGCTACAACCCCAACTGACTTGGGATAAGGGCAGGCAAATGATGATAGAAGTTAGTACTTACCGTAACCAGGAGGGAAGGTCAGTAGCGGCGTCGGGGGTGGTCGGTGTGGATGGTGGGGGGCTGCTCGGGCTGCTCGGGGTCGTGGGAGCCCGCGACCGCACCGGCTACTGTTTCGACCCCAACTGACTTGGGATAAGGGCAGGGAAATGATAATACAAGTTAGTGCTTACCGTAACCAGGAGGGAGGTCAGTAGCGGCGACGGGGGTGGTCGGTGTGGATGGTGGGGGGCTGCTCGGAGTCGTGGGAGCCCGCGACGGCACCGGCTGCTGCGGCTGCGACCCCTACTGACTTGGGATAAGGGCAGGCAAAGGTTCCGACCCCAACTGACTTGGGATAAGGGCAGGCAAAGGTTCCGACCCCAACTGACTTGGGATAAGGGCAGGCAAAGGTTCCGACCCCAACTGACTTCGGATAAGGGCAGGCAAATGATGATCAAAGGTAATATTGCTTACCATAACCAGGAGGGAGGTCAGTAGCGGCGACGGGGGTGGTCGGTGGAGGAGGGGGCTGCTCGGGGTCGTGGGAGCCCGCGACCGCACCGGCTGCAACCCTAACGGACTTGGGACAATGGCAGGTCAATGATGATACAAGTTAGTGCTTACCGTAACCAGGAGGGAGGTCAGTAGCGGCGACGGGGGTGGTCGGTGTGGATGGTGGGGGGCTGCTCGGGCTGCTCGGAGTCGTGGGAGCCCGCGACCGCACCGGCTGCTGCGGCTGCGGTTCCGGCCTGCAATAACAAAATTGTTGTAGTTTTCAGTCGCGCAGGATAGGGACCAGTGGAGGGAGCTCGTTTCAGAGGCCAAGATCCTCTTGGGGTCGCTGAGTCAGCGGAGTTAGTTTTCATACACTGGTGGACACTGACATGCAAGATCTCCAATTCAACAACTGGCAGGAGATCGCGCAGGACAGGGATCAGTGGCGAAGTGAGCGGAGTCAGTTAGTTTTCATACAATGATGTGGCGCAGTGGTCAGTACGACTGACTGTGACGTATAGTCCTACTGGCTCGAAAGCATGCTGCGAGTGAGAGAAGAGTTATAAAATTTGGTACACTTAATCTTTAGGGTAAAGGAATCGATTTAACCCGTAGTACACAATTTTTAAAAAATCCTTCGAGGAGTTATGACGTCATCTTTTTTTTGTATGGGAAAAAAAAACTTTTTGTTTTAAAACCTAGAACTCTTCTCTCAGGTGCAGCACGCTTGGAACTACCGCTAGGACTAGTAGAGGGTTTCAAATTCAATTCCCGGTGGGGTCACTCACAAAGTTGATATTTATCACTTTGTGAATTTGTTCCCAGTCTGGTCAGGACATTGCAGGATGAACCATGATTGTCAGAAAAGTAAGATGGTTCCATGTTAGGCCGTCGGTCCCGGCTGCTTACTATGATAACTTAGACGGCAGTCGTCACACAACCTTGTCAGAGGCCTCTTGTAGTAAGCGGTTGAAAAACTCTGACACCAGGGTTCATCAGGTCATTGGGCGACTCGGTGTCCCCACTCGAAGAAATAAAGGTACGTAGGTTATACAGTTAGATCGGAAGGCGCTTCTTATTGCTGTAGTAGACCAATCGATTGATATAAGCCAATTCTACCAAATCACAAATACCTCAATTTTTTGGCAGATTAGTGCACCATAACATTCTTAGTTTTAGTTCTGGAAATACTTATGTAAGTTTACTTATTTATGTTAAAGTGTATTGTATAAAGATTTATCTTATCTTATCTTCACTGGCGCTTGCTAATCATTATTTATTCTGTGCAACATAACTTCACACAGGTACACATTTTGTCAAAAACTAAAAAATAACAATCAAATAACTTAAGCAAGAGTGCATTCATTAAATCACCAAAATGAATGCACGTATCGGAATTCACATTGGTACAATCTCTAACTCATGAACAAATCCATTTTTAAGGTTTCGATTTTCTTGTCATTGATACCGACAAGCCGTACAAAAACTATGTTGTACGATTCAATAAATGTTGCTGCATCTAGAAAAGTAACAATTATTGCTGTAAAATATTAGCCAGGAACTAAAACCGGAAACTTACATTCTGGATTGTTCATGAGTGTGCGGGAGAGACTGTACTAAAGCTCAAATTATATTCGTCTACTGGCGCGAAGTAACGAGAACTCCAAGACACGTCATAAATTTTAATGCACATTTGCTTTCAATCGCCTATAAAAAGCCTATAAAGGCGTCAATAGTATGTTAAAACATTCATTACAACTTTCAAGAAGTTATTGAACAAGTTATAAAGTTTGTTGTCGTGTGATGCCGGCTTAGAAAAGCATTACCCCATATCTTTCCCGTGGATGTCGTAAAAATCGACCAAGGGATTTGAGGGTTGATGAGTATTGTAATTTTCGGCGACAACCTGACAACCAGTCACCTTGGTGATTTACAGTCTTCTGAATTACTCTCAAACTTTTGTCAGGCGTGGTGCGAATGACCATTCTTACACCCGTTTACGCTTATGTACATATATCATGCCTATATTCCTTGCCTACCCCGCAAGGAATATAGGCATGATATATGTACATAATTTAGTTTTCGTTTACAATGCATGATGCGTTTGACGCAATGAGATAGAAACCTTTGTTGATTTTCCACGAAATATAGCGTCGCTCTGATAAGCATATGTAGTGCGTTGCGTGCGCCTTTCGCGGTAAACGGCGTTTACTAAACGGTGGTATTTTAATGTGTGGCATTCCTGCCATTTGTTGCAATCTATTATGCATGAGCTCTGATTACGTTTATGACTATGACTTAATCTAAAGCTAATAAACTGCAATCTTACTGTAGTATACTGTGAGTGTGTTTAATCTACTAGATAAACGTTGTGATTTTTTGCAAACTTTATATGCAGATATAAAGACGTTACAAGTTATTTCTGTTTTTAGACAATAATGCAGTGAAAATAAAATACATAAATAGTAAATAAAATGAAAATGCATGTTAGTGCTGATAATATACATACACTTAGATAATAATATGTGCTTGTGCAAGATGAAGATAAGAATATGACCTTAATAGTTATAGTCGTAAAAAAGAAGAGATAAGGCACACGCATCGATCAAATTCTATTAAAAGAAATGGATTCAGATTGCAGTTGTACACGAAACTTGTATCACAAATTATTATTTGTAGCCTACAATTTTGATGTAGGCGTAACATATACGTGTTTCTACACACTATAAACATTGCTTGTTTACAAACACGTTTAGCGCTAATCTGTAAATCTATCAAACAATGTTATCTGTGTCAAGAACATTGTCGTAAAATTAATTGATAAGTAATTTCGGCGAATATATATGATCAGGTACGCACGCACTTCCGTGCAAAGTTTGACTCACGTTAAAACTTAGTTATCAGTTTCAATGACCTGTACGTACAATATGGTCAGAAAAAGAGTCGTTTGAATACTGGTTAGAATAGCATCACTAGTCACTAAATTTACAAACAAGTGTTATAAAACAAGAGTTAGGGAGTGAAGGCGGGTATTTGTTGGGAACATTTCGGGGACACGCATATAAACAAAGTTGCGGGTCGAAGTTTCCAACGAGGGTGCGTCTTAATTGGGAACTTTGTATTAGATACTAAGTGGCGAGGATTTTGTCCCCAATGAATACCCGCCTTAGGGTGAGAATCCACCAGAGCTGTGCGAGGTAGCGAGGCGGTGAGCGAGGAAAAAATCCACCAATAGAATCACTTCATTTTCCTAGGCCTCGCTCAGCTCAGCTCTGGTGGAATAGGGTTGAGCGAAGCGAGGCCATTCTACATACAAAACAAGCGAGAAATGTGTGCGAGGAATGTGTTGCGAGGAATGTGTAGCGAGGAATGCGTTGCGAGGAATGCGTTGCGAGAAATGTGTTTCGAGGTTTCCACTACATCGCATTCCCCGCTCACATTTCACAGCTCCGCATGCATCCGTACGACACATTTTACTCGCACAGCTCTGGTGGAAACCCTACACATTTCCACAGCACAGCTACGCATCCTCGTACGACACATTTTACTCGCACAGCTCTGGTGGAAACCCCTACACATTTCCACAGCACAGCTACGCATCCTCGTACGACACATTTTACTCGCACAGCTCTGGTGGATTCTCACCCTAAAAGGACATGGGCAGGGCAGCATCTTTCTTTATGACAGACCATTTGTTTGCTACTGACTGACCTGAGTGATATAGACGGCGCATGGTTCAGGTTGACCTCGTCTGAAGTGGGCGATGAAGGCGTCACGGGCGAGCCAGGGGACGCAGGCGACGCAGGGGAGGCGGGCGCGGGGGGAGAGGGGGAGGCGGCGGGGGAGCGTGCCGCGGGCGGGGAGGGCGAGGACGGCTCCGCAACTGGACGCTCCCATTGCGTGCGCCGGAGGGCGTGGTTTACGTAGTAGGGCCTGGAACAATTTGGATGATGTGGTATCTGCTTATTTTCCTCTCAACTGTGTGAGGGCCAAGAGTTGGCATTGACGTTTTTACCCTAAACTGTGTAAAAGCCAAGAATTGAATTGGTTTCCAAATTATGTTGGCGCCCGCCACAGTTAGCCATCTTTTCTTCTGAAATATTATGCAATTTACATAGTTGACGGCACCCCTAATGTACCCATTATTGATGTTTTTTCATAGGCTACAAGCCAGATTCAAAATCACTGTTGCAAACGCTGTACCAGGGTAGATGAGGCCTTTAAATTGCTAAATAGTGAATCTAGTCTCTCACATAAGCATAAGTCATGGTTTTTTAAGTGAGTTTACCCATCGATAACTATGAAATGCTACGATGTTTTAGACGGGTTTTATGAGGAAAAACTAAGTAGGTATAAGTTTCAAGTTACCAAGAAGGAAAAATAAAGGTTAAATGTGTGCCATATACTTTAGGTTCCGATAGTTTTACAACAATGCTGGTCAATATCCTTCCATAAACGCAATGACGTAAAACAATACTATTTACGAATTTAGGTTAATCATAATCACTTGTAAGTTAATCATAATTTGAGTTTTTATGTAATTGATTTATTGACACAGATTTCCGTAAATCTGTTTGTAAACAAATGTTCATATCTCATGCTAATCAGCTATTACTCATCATTACGTCACTAATAATAATAACTAAGTAAATTATCTTCTGCTAAGTGTATGGTAGACACAACAAAAACATGCTAATTTTCTTTTACTATTGGACTGTTAATGTTTGATCTTTTCAATGGTAATAGACATTACTATGAAAAATTAATAGGTGCCTACTGATTTTTAAAGAATATTGAAAGTTTTGGGCCTTGCCACAAAAAAGTAGTGTGTCTAGATTTTTTTGTATGAAGTTTTATTTTAAAACACACCATCTAACTTTTGTGGTAAGGCCATATTGGTTTTTTAGTTTTATTTTATAGAAACTAGGTCTGAAATAGGTCAGTTTATCTTTTCCATGTTCTTCACATGCTACTTGTTGACTCATACATGATTGTGGGAAAACCCAGAATAGCATCCTTAAATGCAGTCATAATACCAGCAATTATATTACATACAATTTGATGAACTTGCTATAACTAGACACGAGAAACCTGAATTGAAGGTTTTGAAGTATCCCAACATTTAGGGCAAAAAAAAATTGAATACATGAAGCTCTAAAAACCCCCAAACGCCTTTTACGACATTCCTGGGAAAGAAATGACACCACACGCATACAATATAAAAAAATGCGCGAAAAATTACTGATACACAAAATGTAAGTCATTGCAAACTTTATATACCTGCCACTAGAAGTGAACCTCTCTTCCCAATGTGGCGGCAGAGGCTGTTGTGTCTGCGTCGGAGTGACTGGAGGATCCCTTGGGGCTCGGACGTCGCCAGCTGGGCCCACTACAGCCAGTGGAGACCCCTCGCCGGCAGCGGAGGCCGGCTCGCCGCGCGCGCCGTCTCGAGACAGCAGCGAGACTATCACTTGACCCCGCACACCGCATGTCTCGCCTGAACCATCTTCACATAGCTCCAGGCATTGGTCTGGAAAGGGGTGAGGTTTGATTCAGGATATGTAGAATTTTAAACAAATGATGAAGTAAATTATGCAAGCCTCTAAATAATCAAGCCTATTAAACAATTTGTCCCTGGCTGTATTTTTAGCTGCGCACAGAATATGTTTAAAATGTGGAGTGGCTAACCAACCTTCTAGAATGAGAATCTCAGATATTTTAAAATCACTGCGCTTGGTTACAATGATACTTTGTAATTCAATGCCTTATTCAACTACGAGATTCAGCATAATTTAATTTTAGAGTGAATGAACAGCTTACTGAGAAATCAACAACATTTCATGATTATTCATTCATGTCTTAACAAAGGCATGAATGCTATTAAGTTTTAATAAGGATTTGTGTCAAGGATAGACTTGGTAAGAATACTAATTAGTAAACAAGATACATAATAAGTTAATTAAATTATATTATTATACTTACAACCAGTGTCCTTCAACTTATGTACAGTTGAAGGTTGAATTCGGACACACCCAAGAAAGCCTGAGCCTTGACGCTTGTGAACTTTTCTTTGATTCCACACACTGAAAATAAAAACTTACATCTACACTTTGGAAGTCTCTTTTAGCTATAAACCCATCATGTAAGATTGAAACATCTACACTAATATAATAAAGAGGAAAACTTTGTTTGTTTTTTTGTTTGTTTGTTTGTTTTTTTGTATGTATGTAATCGATAAACTCCGAAACTACTGGACCGATTTCGAAAATTCTTTCACCGTTAGAAAGCTACAACATTCCTGAGTAACATAGGCTACTTTTTACCACGGGAAAATACCTCATTTCTACGGGAAAACGGTAAGCAGCAGGAAAAGCGGGAAATACAGCGGATATTACCCAAATAAGCCAAACCGCTTTACCGATCTTCGCGAAATTTGGCACTGATATTACTAGCATAGTAAAGATGGCCATGGACTACTTTCTGTCAGCCCTCGAAGATCTGGAGTACCTGATGAAGACCACCAGCATCCCATCTAAACTATAAAAGATACGGTCATGGCTTCATAGAAAAAGTTGTTCTCCATGACGGGCCGCTTCTGCTGGCACATGGTCATCGAGGATCTGGAGTACCTGATGAAGACCACCAGCATCCCATCTAAACTATAAGAGATACGGCCATGGCTTCAAAGTAAAAGTTATTCAGCATGACGGGCCGCTTCTGCTCGCACATTTACCTCTGCTGGATCGGAGTAATGGACTTTATACTACGGGCAAAGATCCAATTTCTACGGGAAAACAGGTAAGTAGCAGCGGGTGAAACCGCTGGGCGGGCTGCTATTTATGAATAAAAAGATGTCTACTGAAGTATTAGCAGCAGCTGAAAGTTATAATTCTAAGTCTGTTTTGCACCAGCAAAAAAGTGAGTGTTGAAGAATCAACTTGCACTAGACAGGCTCAAAACTTGTTTTACTGGTTATAACTACATCCAATTTGTGAACAGCAACTACTTTGATTAGTGGTGTTCAAGCCAGGTCTTACCTGATGGTGATTCCATCTCCTTTTGTTAGGTAGAGGTCATAATGTGTGTTCCATTTTGGGTCTAGGGTTGCTTTCACAGCATTAGTTGAGTAAACCTGTCCACTGCCATCTACAGAGATTTTGGCGAAGGGATCCGGTAGTCCTGAAAGCAAATCTATCATGAGCACCATCAAATTGCATAACAGTCAGGTGTTTAGTGTGTCAAGGAGCTTCAGATCTGGTGATTGCTTATCATTGTAGAACAAAATTGACAACTTCAAGGTAACATTATCTTTTGCACCTTCACAGCGAGGGCATACCGACGGCAATAAATGCATGAGTGCGTGCGCGACAATATTGCAGCACGTCTCGACACACGCCATGCATATTCCTAACGACATCGAAAGCAAATTACAAAGGCAAAGTATGATAAATCTGAAGAGAAAATCCATTGTGAACTTACGAAATAGGTCTCTCCGTACTAGATTCCTCGCGCAGAGAACTAAAAAGACAATATCATGGTTCAATTAGTATTTGGAATGTAATAATTCAATCGAAAGCAAAATAATCACAGGCAGGCACTTCGTATTGCGAAGAAGGCGCTTGGATATGGAGAGAACTTACTTGTGAGCCTTATTTTCTGCGCTCCATATTTACGATTCGACACCGGAGTGGACATTTCAAGTATTTTTAACTATACATCACAGGCTAAATAGAATAATTTTGATAGCATTTCCACTTCATAAACTTTCGGCCACCATTTTTCTTTCATTGATGATTTTTTAATGAGGGCTGCCAGACGTACCATTTTAGAAAGTACAAATATCTGCATTCCCACACAAAAAATTTACACACAATGTGTAACGTAAGTAACGTAAAAAGGGAACCGGGTTTAACAATGGTCATTGCAAGGCGCAAGAAAAATTAAGTTAGTTTTTTACAGTAGGTACTCTTCTTCTGACCTAACCAAATCTACCTAAATTTATCAATAAACAAATTAGCAGAACGTATGACATCTAGGTAAAGGTACGAAAAAAGAAATGTCAATGTGATCAAAATATTATTCTGGCAACTTTGACCCAAAGAACGAATGAATGAGATATGATGACAAACCGCTCACCTGATAACATTCGTTCTCTAAAAATAACCAATTACAAACAAGTAATAGTGTTGTACTTTCTTACAAATGTGAAAATTTTGAGAGCCTTGCTCTCAAATAAAATCGCAAAGTGCGCTCCGAAATATTCTATTTATTGACCATGACGAAATCATACAATTTTATAATAATACGTATTTTACATTTCACATTTTGCTAATAGTAAAGTCATAGAGAGGAATCATAGAGAGGAATGTCAATGACAAAACGACAACCAAACCAAGAAGTATCCTAACACCCCCTTCAATCTTAAATTATTTTATAAATTAAGATTGCTAAATAATTATAAATTAAATAAACATTAGTACAATTAAACACTTTTGGCAACCCTTATGTTATGTTATGGGCAACCCTACTTGAGTACGCGCAATGTACAAAGTGTTTTCTGACATTACTTGGTGTCAATGACAACATGTGTCAAAACTTTAACTTCATAATAAGTACCCTACCGAGATACCTATCTTTATATTACCTACTGATAAGAGATTACAACTTCTTATCACTCCTATCATACCACTCTTATGAAACTTTTATAAGTTCTTATCACTGACCAAACGTAAAATAAAATAATGAACTCCTAAATATCAACTCACACGTTTTCTAAAAATCAACATGTAGTTCCTCGAAAGATATGCGTGTTTTATAGCATTAAGCGGTTTCGTTAGTATGTCGCAACATTTTCAGTGCTAGGTACATACGAAACATTGATTTGATTTTTCTGAAGACAATCTTTTATGAAATAATATTTGATATCGATATGCTTCGTGCGTTTGCTATTTTCGTTGCATTCGATCATCTTAATGGTGCTTTGATTATCTATTAGCAAGTAGGAGTCAATGTCTTTGTGGTGGAAATCTGCTAAAACCTTTTAGGTAGAGTAGTTCCTGTGCTGCCATTGCTGCTGCGATGAATTCCGCCTCTGCCGTTGATAGTGAGACCGATGTCTGTTTCTTTGAAAACCATGAGACCAGATTGTTTTTATGAAATATAGCACATCCACTTACACTTTTTCTGTCTTGTTTGTCTCCTGACCAATCTGCATCTGTAAAAGCCAGTAAAGTAGGAGTTTCAGTGTCATCAGCCTTAGTGTAGACTAGGCACTTGTTAGATGTTTGTTTTAGATACCTTATTACCCGCTTGGCTGCAGTCCACAGTGACTTAGTAGGCTTGTCTAAATACTTACTTAGGTAAGATGTCGCAAATGCTATATCAGGCCTTGACGTGTAAGATAAATATACCAGACATCCTATGAGTTCTCTGTATGGGACATCTTTAACAATCTCTTGTTCAACTTCTGGTAGTCCTTGCTCCATCGGTGTAGATACTCCATTTGCATTGCTCATACCGAACTTTTCTATAATTTTATTTATCAGCTTTCTTTGACTTATCTTCAGTTTATCTTTTTCTCTTATTATTTCCATACCAAGATATTCCTTCATTTCACCCAAGTCTCTCACTTTGAATTCTTCTTTTAGTTTTCGTAGTATGTTTTCAGTATTCTTTCCTACTACTAGTATATCGTCTACGTATATTAGTAACCAAGTTTCTCCTTGTGTAGAGACAGTAATCATATTTGGATTGTTCAAATCCTTGTTCTACTACATATGTGGAATCTTTCGTTCCAACATCTAGGTGCTTCTCGCAATCCATATAAGGCTTTTCTTAGTTTTAAAACTTTTCCTTCTTTAGCTTTAACTCCTTCTGGAACTTTGATGTAAACTTCTTTGTCTAAATCTCCATTTAGGAATGCAGTGGGGACATCCAGTTGGCGTATTGGTAGGTCCTCCTGTACTGCTTCACTTAATATCATTTTAATGGTGGATGATCTAGCCACTGGCGAATACACATCATAGTGACTATCGCTTTGAAAACCTTTGCTACTAATCTTGCCTTTTTCCTGCCATCTTGTTTCGTTTTGAATACCCATTTAGTATCTATGGCTTTCATTCCTTGTGGCAAATCACTTTCTTCCCATGTTTTCAACTTTTCTAAAGATTTTAATTCACTGTCTATTGCTTCGATCCATTCTTTTCCTTTTTCTACAGCTTCTTTATAAGTTTTAGGATCATTTTCACTCTCATTAATTAGACAATAAGCTATGTTTGCATCATGAAATTGATGTTCATAGTCTTTAAGATAATCAGGAATCTTCTTTGTTCTCTCAGACTTTCTTCTCGTTTCTTCGATATCCTGTACTTTAGTCTCTTTGGCTTCTTGACTTTTGCTTTGCTTTTCTTTTTCTGCTTCTAATCGTTTTCTTTCTTGTTCTTTACTTTGTTCCTTTTCTTGTTCTTCGGCTTGTTCCTTCTCTTGTTCTTCGGCTTGTTTCTTCTCTTGCTCTTCTCTTTGTTTTCTTTCTTTATCTTCTCTTTCTTGAGTTTCTTTTGTTTGTGTATCTTCTTCATCTTCATTTTGTTCAATGAGAAGTGGCCTTTCTTCTGTATTATTTTTATCTTTGCTTACTTTGCCATCTTCTGTATACCATGTATCTTTTTCATCGAACCTTACATCGCGTGAGATTATTATTTTGTTTGTTTCAGGATTCCACAGTCTATATCCATTTGGCGCATAGCCTACCATTCTTACTGGTGCTGCTCTTTGTTCGAATTTACCTCCTTTAGGTGTCTTCACGGTCCATGCTTTACTTCCGAAAACTTTCAGATTTTTCATATCAGCTTTTCCAAACCAAATTTCAGCTGGAGTGCGAAAATTGATTGCTGATGATGGACATCTGTTTAATTGGTATGTAGAGCACATTATGGCTTCTCCCCATAGATGTTTTGGTAGGTTTGTTTCCAGTAGTTGCGTTCTCGCTTTGTTCATAAGTGTGCGATTCATCCTTTCAGATACACCATTTTGCTGTGGAGAGTGAGGCTGTGTGTATTGTATCTCAATACCTTTTGTCTGCAGAAGTCTTCAAATGTGTGGTTCTTTAGTTCTCTCCATTGTCGCATCTGATCTTCTTCACTTTAATATCCTTCTCATTTTCGATCCTTTTTATATAATTAATCAATTTTGGAGTAGCTTCTGTTTTATTTTTCAGTAGGTTAGTGACGGTGAAATGTGAGTAGTCATCTACTATAACCTGAAAATAAACTTCACCATTTATACCTGGTGGTTTGCAGGGTCCAGCAATGTCAGTATGCAGTTCACCTATCTGGTGTGACCTTGGTTGTTCAGCTGGCCGGAATGGCAGACGAGTTGACTTACCTCGCATGCATGAGTCGCAAGTATCCTTGAGTGGGGTAGTCTTAGAGTTCGTAGCCCGTTTCGGTTCAGATGGCCTAGTCGCTTGTGCCATAAGTGGGGATCTGTTTGTGAGTTTGTTTTTGTGACATTGACGCTTACCTGACTTAATTTTGCTGTAATTACATATAAATCTCCTAAATCTTTCGCCGTTATAAAGTTTGTCCTGTTCCTATTATAAATTCTCAAGCCGTTCTCTTTAGTGATGTCAATTTTGTGACCGTTTTTAACAATTCTACGTGCAGAGAGAAGATTGAACTTAAGTGAATCCGTAATGAGGGCTTCAAAACGTAATGGTTTGCCTTTATGTGTCAATTTCATTTGACCGATCTTCTTTGCGTAAATGTATTTTCCATTAGCGACGCAGATCTTGACTGGAGTTTTTAGTTCTCTTACATTTGTCATCAACTTCTCATATTTCTCGTTTACTATATGCCTCGTACAGCCTGAATCTATGACAAGATCTATTTCATTATCTTCTTTACTCATATTTGCTACTATATCTTCTTCATTTATAGTGACAAAGCAGAAATCGTCCTCTTCTTCTTGTTTTTCTTCTTCTTGTTCTTCGTATACATTGTATGAACTTTCAGCTGCTCCTCCTCCATATTGACCTCTATGTCCTCTATATCCTCTTCGTTGACGTCCACGTCCTGAGCGTCCACGGCCTCGACCTCTTTTAGGTAACATTCGCTCGCCACATGTCCTGGTTTCTTGCAACTATAGCATGTTACGAATGCTGCTTGAATGTTCGAGTTTGGGCCTTGTTTCTCTTTGATTTTCATCTCTTCGTCTAAGAGTCTTGCCTTTACGAAATCTAGTTTTAGTTCACCTTTTGTAGTTGAGAGATCAGAGTTACACTCGATTGCTGTTATGACGGCATCATAAACGTCGTTTACGCCCGTCAGTAAACTTGCAATTTTGTCTTTATCGGTAAGTACATCTTAGCTCCTTCCAGTTCCTAACTAGCGAATCGAACCTCTGGAAATAATCTTCGAGAGTTTCGCCACTTGCCTGCTTCAGATTTAAAAGCTTTCGACGAAGATGAATGATTGATACGACGCTCTTGCGTTGGAAAAGTTCCTCAAGTGTGTCGATCATCGCTTTTGCCGTGTTGCAGCTTTCACTGCATTTAGGTGCTTATCAGGTATACAATGCACAATAATGCTTTTGCCTTGCATTGTCTTTATGTAAGCATCTTTTCGCTTCTTCATCCGTATCTTTGGAGGTCCTCGGACAAAGTGTGCAATAATTGCTTTTCGTCTAAGATGCATTTGACTCTGAAGAGCCAGTTATTAAAATTATCTGCACTTAGCTGAGGATATATTGTAGAAGTCGCCATTTTCTTTCTTCAATTTTCTTAGTCAATTTTCAAAATTTTTTTTTTCACTGATATTTCGGTTAGCGTGGATAATCGCCCATAACCTTTTGAGAGCCTTGCTCTCAAATAAAATCGCAAAGTGCGCTCCGAAATATTCTATTTATTGACCATGACGAAATCATACAATTTTATAATAATACGTATTTTACATTTCACATTTTGCTAATAGTAAAGTCATAGAGAGGAATCATAGAGAGGAATGTCAATGACAAAACGACAACCAAACCAAGAAGTATCCTAACAATCCTATCCGGTATTGAAAGAGGTGTCACGGGTGTCACTCGTACTCTATGATCATTACACACACACACGACTTGCCAAATCCAACCCAAACACAACAACAAACACTCAACATCAAAACAAAGAATAAAAATAATAATTATTTTGCTGGTGGATGGTGGATTGGCTCAGAAATCTATTTAGGGTAAGACGACGAATTAGCTAATTTAATACAAAAAAGTGTAGTTAGTTGGTAATTAACAACACTACCCATACAAACTCAAACAAATATGAAACACATGTTTATCTTTATTATCTCTTGTATATTTGTTGTATTGTCTGATAAAACGATAGCTGCAGAGGACATTTCCTTGCCATTCAAAGAACATGTAAGTGTAATTGTCTTTCATTTAAAAATAATAAAAGCGTGTTAATATACCTCTTAATGAAATTAAATCTAATCTGTACCTACCTACCTACCTATACTATCTGGACTTGCTGAGCCTATTTGACTATTTATCTACTGCAGACTAAAAAGTAAATTATTTAGAGCTAAGAAACAAATTTTATCTTTCAGATGAAAATGAATCCAATAATTATAGTACACGGTGGTGCCGGGGATATTCCTACAAGTCGCGTACAGGGTAAATTAGATGGTGTGAGAGCAGCAGTAAGGGCAGGCCATGAGGTACTAAAGAAAGGAGGCTCCTCCTTGGATGCCGTCGAAGCTGCCGTGGTATCTATGGAGATCGACGAAAACTTCAATGCTGGTTATGGCTCAGTACTGAATCTTCGTGGAGAAGTAGAAATGGAAGCCAGTATCATGAGTGGCACGAAACTAGATGTAGGAGCAGTCACTTTAGTGAAAGACTTTATGCACCCAATCAGTATTGCTTATAAAGTCTTAACAGACTCTCCACACTCTCTGTTAGGTGGGGAAGGTGCCAAATTGTTTGCTTTAGAAAAGGTAATAGTCACATTGAATAACTTTGTCATCCTATTGTGATGTTAATGTTGTCTTGGTAATGATACATTATTTTGTCAATTTCAGGGATTTAAGACTGTTCCACCAGAGTCACTTATAAGCCAACATGCAAAAAATGCCCTTCAAAAGTTTTTGAAGCATGGGGAATTTGGTAGAACAGAAATTGGAGCAGCAGATGAAGTGAGTAGTTTGTGAATACAATAAAACATTATTTTAACAGTAATCGCAAGAACACATGGCTAGTGTGTGTACCTATTTATTATGTTGTTGTCATAATAATACATGCATGAGATATGACAGCACAAAACTAATTTACCTTTGTTTCATATACAGAGTGTCCCTTGTTAAGAGGTCTAAAGAAATAATCTAGATTCTAGAATATTAAAAATAAATTTTCCACACTGGTAACATTTATAAAGTCCAGAATCTTAGATTTTTTTATTTGGACCTTTTAAATAGGGACACCCCACAGGGTGTTTAATAAATAGGTATATAATCATTTTTTCATATTCCTTCAGGGCGGTGTCGGCACAGTTGGTGCTGTAGCAGTAGATGCTAATGGCGTAGTTGCAGTTGCGACCAGCACAGGAGGCATGAGTGGCAAGGCCGTGGGGCGCATTGGAGACACCCCTCAAATCGGTAGTGGAACATACGTTGATGATAATATTGGGGGAGTTTCCACCACAGGTAGTTTACCCTAAATTATGCATTTCTCTCTAGTTTTAATTATGCCGTTTGCCAACAAGCAATTCATCCAGAAAAGAGAAGTATTTGTAAATTATTGTTTTTTATTAAAGTTGTTTAGTTAATATTAACAAACAAAGCAATAAGTAGGTACATATACATACGATATGCGTTTTTTTCAGGGCACGGAGAATCTATCCTGAAATACTGTCTGGCTCACAGTATTATTAAATTGATGGAAGTGGGCGTTGACGCAAGTACAGCCACTAGAAATGCTGTGAATGGTAAGCCAGTTTCTTGGTAAGCCTTTCTTGTAATGAGGTTGACGGAAAGATAAATAAAAAATTGTATTTATGTTACAGGTATGACCGAGCGACTGAATAATACAGCGGGTGCTATAACTTTATCCAAGAAGGGCGACGTTGGAGTTCATTTCAGCTCTAATAGAATGGCATGGGCGTACGTGAAAGACAACAAAATAATTTATGGCATTGATCAGGGTCAAATACTTGAAGATTCGTATTAAAACCCGTCATGATTCAATACGTTAAATCAAATCAATATACAAAACGGTACGGTGCCCATCCTGCGCGAGGCCGACTCGCACTTGATCTAAAGGTTTTAACCTGTGTACTTTAGATTCAGTAACTTTATTGTTACTGTTTATACGGGGTGTTAGGGACGGTGTAACGAAAACTTTGCAGGCGTGCTCAGGCCATGAAACTGAACAACTTTTACTATGGAGCCAATGGCGGGAAACGAAAAACGGTGACGGTCTGATTATGCCTGCAAAGTTTTCGGTACACCGTCCCTGACACCCTGTATATTTTGTGTCTTAAAGATGGAAGTGTCTATATAGCGGGGCGCCCCGCTCGGTAGTCATTTAGGCTATTCACCGGGGCGCCCTGCTGAATAGCGCTTTGTCTATGGATAGGCTATTGAGCGGGGCGCCCTGCTAAATAGCGCATTGTCTGTAGTTTTGTTATAGACCGGGGCGCCGCTCCGCCGTTATTTCGACTCGTATGTAGGTATCATGGTAGGTATAAGTACGGAGCAGTGATGAGGTTGGGTGATGGATGATGTGATGAAGATGGATGAGGAACTGATGAGGAGGGGCGAGGAAGTGATGAGGATGCGTGAGAAAGTCATGGGGATGGGTGAGAAAGTAATGAGGATGGATGAGAAAGGATTAGTGTGGACTACTGGCGTCTGTTTTTTCTAGTTAGACAATACCTACTGTTGACAGTAGGTATTGGCGAGGTCAAACAAACATAGATTTACTAAATCAAATCAATGTGGGTTCACTTGCCCTGTACTTATACCTACCTTCTTCTTCTTCTTTTCGTGTGGGACACCGAGTCGTTCAACGACCCGATGAACCCTGGTGTCAGAGTTTTTCAACCGCCTACTGCAAGTACCAGGCCTCTGAAATGGTTGTGTAACGACCACCATCATAAAAAGCAACCGGGACCGATGGCTTAACGTGCCCACCGAAGCACGGAACCATCTTACTTGCGGACAATCAGGTGGTTCAGCCTGCAATGTCCTAACCAGACTGGGAACAAATTCACAAAGTGATAAATATCAACTTTGTGAGTGACCCCACCGGGAATTGAACCCGGAACCTTTGCGTGGCAGGCAGGCATACTAACCACTGCGCCACATCGGCTGTCATGATACTTATATACGAGTCGAAATAACGGCGAAGCGGCGCCCCGGTCAATAGCCAAACTACAGACAATGCGCTATTTAGCAGGACGCCCCGCTCAATAGCCTATCCATAGATAGACAAAGCGCTATTCAGCAGGGCGCCCCGGTGAATAGCCTAAATGACTACCGAGCGGGGCGCCCCGCTATATAGACACTTCCCTTAAAGATTGTCTATTTTTATTACATTATAATAAATCAACATTTTTAATAAAACTAATGTTAATGCTGAATTACCTATTTCAAAATTCTGGGCCATCTTGCATATACTCAAACAAACCCCTCAAACCCATGACTAAACGTTTATAACTCAAGAACCCGCCTGAGGCAGTCTGGTAAAAACTTTAAAAAAGGTTACAAATTAAATCGATATATTTTTTCGGTCAATTTCGGTTTTTGGCAACTCTATGCGGGGTCAGTATTGCCAGTAATAAAAATATATCGATTTCCGTTCTTTTTTGGTCGCCAGTCATCGTTAAGGCGAAAACAGTTTTTGGTATTCCACTATAATATAATGTAGAGACAGACACCCGTTTTATGCAGTTATGTCTTGGAAATACAGGAAAGGATTTTTCTCAAACATGCTAGGAAATATGACAATTTCTTTCAAAAAAACAATCCAGAGCCCCAAGTCTGCTAATTTTTAGCCATTGTAATGCCAGCGAGACTCAACTGTCATTCTACTGCCACTGTGATTTTCCATACTAAAAACTGTTAGCAGACTACGAAATGGCCGAAACCATCCAACTGAGATGCCATCGAGACTCGACTGAAACGATTTTCATTTAGCGGACTCGGGGCCCTGAAAGTTTGACATTGTCTGTGATTTTGTAATTTCTGAACGATTTCTTTTTTACACACCAGCAATGAATTCCAATACAACTTTTCTGGCGCGATATCGAAATCGTTCAGAAATTACAAAATAAAAAAGAATAACTCCAAATCCACATCTTGACTTAGTAATCAGTAAAACAACTTTTTTATATCAAATTACTATAAAATAAATTAATATCTTTATAATTTCCTAGCATTTTTTTGAGAAAAGCACTATGTAAGCCTCGGGGAAAATGACTTTGCCAGACTCGTATTTTTAAAGTCCTCGCCTGCGGCTCGGACTTCAAACTCTACTCGTCAGTCAACGTCATATTTTTCCATCCTCGTCATCAACCTACTATATGTTTACCTAAATAAAATCAAATGAAGTTCAATTTGGTTGCCACTTTGACGGTGCTAGGATTCTTCGCTGTAAACATTTTAGCAACTTTTGACTACTGACTATTTGGCAACATTAACACATGTTTCTGACGTTTGGTCTCATTTCATTCGTTCATTTCGTTCTCACCTCATTCATTTCATTGACAATGCGAGAAGAATTTTGTTTGAATTGAAATAAATTCTGGGATGGTTTTATCATCTAATTAAATTAAAATCTACTCCGTCTTATACATTAAGTTTTTTACAAGGACAATGATTATCAACGGAAATATACCGTTAAAGTTTAAGCCCTCGGAGTTGCAGTGTTTCAACTGGTTTTACAGTGTTGCACCATGTTTCGCTGTAAACTCTTCGAAAATAAATATTATAACAGATCCCCGTGTTTATTATGATACTTTATGTGAGAGATTCAAGAACGCTCAACGCAGGATATCTGTTGCAAGTCTTTACGTGGGCACTGGGGCAATGGAGCGGAGTTTATTGAAGGTTACAAAAGAGAGTGTTCAAAGTAAGAAATTGAAATTTCGAGCGCTTTTAGACTATCAACGGGGGACTCGTGGGGAGGTGAACTCTCGCTCGCTACTTCAGGAGTTTATTGACGAGATGCCGGATCAGTGCAGCTTGTCAATGTACCAAACGCCTCGACTTCAAGGCTCCTGGTCTAAAGTTCTTCCTTCAAGATATAATGAACTGATTGGTCTACAACACATGAAACTTTACATAGCCGATGACTCTGTCATTCTCAGTGGCGCAAACTGTTCAAATGACTATTTCCAGAAAAGACAAGACCGGTACATTGAAATAAAAGATCCTGCTCTTGCAGATTTCTATAGTGAATTAATAGGTATGGTTAAGTTAGTTTTTTTTAGCTTGTATTTTTGTTCTTGCTTTATTTAAAACATTATATAGTCAAACAGTGCTACTATGTATTTGAATGTCCGAATACTGATCCAATAAAATTTAATTTGTTGCTCATCAACTTGATAAAGAAGAAGATGTATTTGAAATAATTATCCATTTGTTTGTACTTTTTTTTCTTATTCGTTTTTTCATTTCAAATTTCAGATGAAGTCAGTAGTTTTAGTAAAAAGTGTTTAAGTATGGGAACAGAAGCTAAAGAAGAGTTACCTCTACCTAAAGAACTAGTGACAATGCAAATAAATAATAAAATAAGCCAATTCATTGAAGACTGGACAGCCAAGCAGCAATCTTTACCTCAATCAGATACAAGTGGTAACTATGATACACTGTTTATGTGATAGCCATCAATGGATTTTCTCCTTTTTTTGAATAATAATATGAAATACTAGATGTACTTTCTATAAGGACATTTAAAATCAATGTTATAAATTTTGATACAAAAATGTTATAAAACAAAAATTAAAATTGTCTGAGAACAAATTTTACTCAGAAATCTTTAACACACTACAGACAAGCTGTGTAAAAAATCTACTTTAACCTTTTCAGATAAAGACACATGGATCTTCCCTCTCATCCAAATGGGTGAGTTCAACATCAACCAAGACGAACAAGCCACTCTCCGGTTTCTCTCCTCAGCTCCTAAGGGCTCATACATCAGACTAGCAACTGGATACTTCAATCTTACGGAACAGTATGCTATGGCTTTACTTAAGAAATGCAGGGCAAATGTTAGTCTGCTGATGGCACATCCCAATGTAAGTTCTATACAGGGTGTCCTGTTAATAATCGATCAACAGCATGTGAGAGATATTTGGCAGAGAGAAAGATGTTCATATAGATGACAAATATCTCTCACACGCCGTTGATCTATTATTAAAGGGACACAAACAATTCAAATTATCCTTGTTATTTACCCACTCTGTTCAAATTGCTTATTTTATTACATATTCCTACTAGCAGCATAGTAAGAATCCCATAATGTGAAGAAAAATTTCACTGTATCATCTTTTTATTTATTTTATTTTATTTTACCCCAAAATCTTTGATACAAGCAAGCACATACATAATTTTCTTTTTTAATTTGTTCCAGGCGAATGGCTTCTTAGGAGCTGCAGGTCCAGCTGGTGGCATACCACATGCTTATTCACTTATAGCACAGAAGTAAGTAATGATAATAATGAACATATCACATTATTGTAGTCTTTGATTAATGGAGTTGGTTACTTATCTACCTATTAATAGCATAAATTAGTTTAGTAATATGTGTTTTGTTGCTGTTAGTTAACCCAAAGAAAATATAAATAATGGGTAATATTGCTTCGATACAATAATTTTTACCTTCTTCTTTTCTACAAATAGTAAGTACTATTTACGACAAATAGTACTATTTACTACAAAGAGTTTCAATTAGATACTAAGAAAATAAGGAATCACAACTTTCCCCTATTTTCAGGTTTTGGGATAAAGTACAGGATTCAAATCAAGCCAGTCGGATACAGATGTTGGAGTATGAGCGCGCAGGATGGACTTTCCATGCGAAAGGACTTTGGTAGGTTCTCTCAAATTATCACTTTTCAGAAAAGATGTGACTTCACTGTTTGCATACACTTATGATTTTAAATTTCTAAGCACAGATTTATAAATCTCAATTCTTTTCCTATATATAATGGCAATACCGTCAGAATAATGGCAATACTTTCTGAAGTACACAATGACTTAGCCATTCTGTAGCCAACCATACAGAAGATGTTTCTTATACTGAAATTTTACCGATAACGAATAAGAAACAACTTTCCAAGGAACATAGGTCGAAATATGAAAAAACCAATTTGTATGTCCCATAGAAACTAAAATCCACTGATCAGCAATTTTGTATGAGATCCAATGTTCCTTGGGGAAAGTTGTTCGCTATCTATCACCAGCCGGTTCTGAAGTTCCGCTATCGGTCACTAATAAAATTTCACCCCATACGACCGGAATAAAATCAATAAGTATTTCAGGCCTAAAATTTAGGTTCACTTTTTCAGGTATTACCCGCCAGGTCAAAGCGCACCGTGGGGTACGGTCGTGGGGTCAGCTAACCTCGGCGAGCGATCTGTGCGACGCGACTTGGAGGCACAAGCTGCCATCTTCACCACCTCACCGGAACTACAGGTAATTGAATCATTTTCGGAACTTTATATCAGTTCTATGCATCATTACTTATGTGCTGAAAGAGAGATAGCATGCATGTGAAACATAATAGGTATAGATACTTGGCTGTCTATATTGTGTTTCCTCCGAGAACGAGATTCCTTGTTTTGTGATATGGCCGGTGCGAATAGGGTAGGCACTTGTAAAATTTTTAGTAGAAGATTTAAAAGTCAAGTAATAAAGTTGATAAGAGTATTCACTGTACAGTGCAGGGTGATCCTAAACTTACCTCCTTTTGCTTTGACTTCTGTTACACATTGATATTTAATCAGGTCTATCACGATAGATTTTTGGTAAATGTTGCCGTGTGATGCTGGTATAGAATACTATCGCCCCATTTCTTTCTCGTGGGTGTCGTATAAAGCGACTAAGGGAATTGAGAGTTGATGAGTATTGCAATTTTGCTTGACAGGCTGACAACCTGTCAGTATGGTGATACATGACTCAAACTTTTGTCAGACTTAGTGTAATATGGCCGTGATATATGTATGTATCTATAATATTGTCTTCTTTTGTAGTAAAACGCTATATTGTTGATTTCAGGAGAAGCTCCATCAGGAGTGTGCTGCCCTGCACCAGTACGCAACAGAATGCGGCCGCGAGCTGGAGAAGCGGCATGTACCGTTGTGGGTGCGCGCCACTGTTGGACTCTTTCGCACGTATTTCTAACACCTTCTATGGCAGTCGGGAGTTATACAGGATTTTAGGGAAAATGTGGCTTTTCTTCAGCCTTTCAAACAGAACAACTTTTGCTTTACTACTTTCAGACTTGCAAATGACCTATCACCCTACCATGTATAGAACCATACGTAGAGAACGAAATTCAATCATGGCGGGACGGATATGATAACGTCATTAGGTGCGTCCACACTGCGCGAGGCAAATGCTCGTGAGGCATACGCTCTTGCGGCTCGCGAGCCAATTCGGCCCAATTTGGACGCGTACGTTTGAGTTGCCTGCGCGCGCTCGCCCGAGCATGACCTTGGGTGAGCCCGAGCGTATATCTCGGCAGTTGCCTCGCGCAGTGTGGACGCGCCTATTGGTCTGTGTATAGGATTGAGGTACACTAGGTATGAACCATACAACCATAGCAGTATCTAGTCAACAATATGTTGAAGTTGATAATACTTCGGCTGAAATAAAAAGCTGCGGTCTTTCTAGGCTTAAATAATCAAATCTTTATCAACAGTATTGTTTCTAAACCAAATAATTTATTACAAGTTAATAGAGAGTGTTGACCTAACACTTCACAAAACGTACCATACAGGACTTCAGATCTCTAAGTGTATTTCATTTTATAAATGAGAACTACCAATATGGGGTAGTAATTTTTAGCTTGTAGTGTAGATACAATTTAGCAATAATTTGTTGTGATATTTAGTAGTTTTTTTTTATAATTTATGCAATGGACAATGAAGTTATTGATAATAATATTGTTACAAGTACGGCCGTTCCAATAGGCCATATTTGACAGCTGTAAAAATCATTTTAATGCTATGACCTAAGGTCTATTTTTCTTTGTTGACATGTCTTCTAGTATGGGATGTTTGGCAGCTGTCAAATAAGGCCTATTTGGACGGCCGTACTTTACTGTTAATAGTTTAAAAATAAAAACGCAAAGATAGTTTCAAATCAATTTTTAATCTTATTTTTCATTCTTATTATCATTCGTACAATCACATAATTATAATTATCTCGATTCACACTTAAAATTAATTTAAAATAAATTAAAAGAACACTCTGCAATAATAATTTATAAAAAAAAAAATCAGTCGTTTTGTGACGCTATTTGATTAGAATTAAAAAGTGAACAATCAAATACAATAATAGGAATCAGGCACATTATTTTATAATAATACAATATTAAACCTAGTGAGTAGAGTGATTCTCCAAAATGCTGGAATTGGTTAAAACACTGGACAGTCCGTTACAGATTGTAACGAAAAATAATTGTTCCCATAAAATAAAAAACCTCACTTTTGAGCATAATCAACTTTGATTAAAACAATCATTACGATTGAGCAATTACACAACATACTTATGTTTTAATAATTATAATCATTCATTATTATTGTAAAATCAGTATTCTTTGAAGCAAATATTTTAGTATTTTTTAAATGAGCAAAGCTTGGCTCTATTACACGAATAATCAATCAATCAGATTCAAATTAATGAGATAGAAATATAAAATTCACCATTCAAGCTGGACAGTATTTTATCCTAATCTTTGGTGTGCTGGCATAACTACGCTGACCTACCGAATGCTGTTTTGACGGAATTATTGGACTGTAAAAAACAACTGTAAAAATTCTATATATTTTATTTAAAATTTCTTTACAGCATTCGGCGTTCAGACCACACGGAACAAATGTGATGTGTCGCGGTAACGCCTTCCTCCTAAACCTACGGACGATGATTAGGTACAAAAATAGTTCGCCTATTCAATACAATTAACACTACTTAACAATTAAGTATCGCGAGGAGGCCGGTCGGGGTCAGACAGCGTAACAACAGGCTACAGGCGCCGGATGAACAACGACTTAGGGCCCATGCATATCTAGCGTTATTCGGCGCGGGCCATTTTCAGTAGACTATAGAAAATGTATAACCCATACGCTATCATAGAGTCATGACCAGCCGAAGCGGTAGGCCAAGTTACGCTGGTCGCAATACTTAGATTATTAAGCTATCAGCGTAACTTGGCCTCCCGCTTATGCTGGTCATTCATGACACTATAACAGCGGATGGACTTTACTATGAAGTGCTTGACATAAAGTCGAGATATTGGCTAGAATATTGGGCTAACCTTTACGACCAACTAGATATCGACCTTATTTCAATTACGATAAATTAGAGTTTCTTATTGCTACTAAAAACGGCTCGCGTCAAATTGCGGTAGTTTTGCACCGGCCCTTGTTCGGTACACGTGCACTTAACAACACCTACAAATTGTAGAGGAAAAATATCCATTCGTAGTTTCGTTTCACGTCAGTCGGCATGCAGTCGTGTCCGGGATCCTACACCGAGTAGTCTCCGAACCGTCTATATTCATTTGTAAAAACGTAAAGATTCAAAAATCTTCAAACTAAGATTAAAGCACGATACACGAAGTGTAACAGTGGGCTGTGGCGAGCCTCCTCAAATTATAATGCTACTTAACGCAAATCACACTAAGGTAAATTGACTAGGCGTGTTGTGAGTACGACCGACAGACTTAGGTTTCGATACGACTTTAGCATTTTGCAATCTATAAAAAAGTAATGACGCTAGAATGAGCAAAAGTGACATCAACTCAAGACTTATAAGTTCGCGTATGATAGTTTAATGTAAGTTGGTTATGGTAACAGACTTCAAACATTATTGTACAACGAACTTACATTGAGCTACCACGCGCCTCAGAACTGAAACGATATATTAAGCGTAAACGAAACCTAGCTGTTGGTCGGGCGTAGTGAGTGAGGTCAGAACCCGGCGACGTCGGGCGGCGGGTCGGGTGGCATGTAGTGCAGCTCGTCCACCGGCCCGCTGAACACATTATACAACACTGCAAACAATGTGCAGGCTGCATATGCCCCTAAAGCCGCCCACCACAGTAGGCGCTCCCATAGTCTTTGCTGCGCGTGTTTTAGGACTAATAGACCGATGGTCAGGCCTGCTAGGGCGCCGGCCACGTGCGCCGCGTACGACACTGGAGGTGCCTCCTGGAACAAGACAAAATATCATGTGTAATACAATTCCCTTAGTAAGCATATATCAGAATAAGCATTAGGTACTCTGTAATGGGTACAAGTGGCTTATCGTAGGACGAAACTCACAAGAGTTGTCGCAATACACTTGTGACGCCGATGCCTCGCAGATTTGCATTCATAGTCCATCTAGAGTAAACCTATCCTTTAGTACAATTTATTTATATGCAAAATGTTTCGCAACAACACATTTATTTCTCTTTTCAAACGAGGAACAGTGTATCGAAATCAGAAGTTCGTACAAAGATACGGCACAAATTAAAGAGGTGTCGGCGTCTCATTAAGATGGCACAGGTCATGCATTCCTGTTCGATGAGATTCGTTGCGTTCAGTAGCGGCCCAATATTTCGCATTTAGGGATTTGTCAAACATGACGCAAGCTTCCAATCAAGTAGACGAGTAATCACCGAAATTGGTCGTCTTTTTAGTGAGAACAAGTAAAATTTAAACTTAAATTCGGTTGGCAATGATGATGACACGAAATACGACTAAGCTAAGCATTTCGAAATGTTCGATCATTTTATGAGAAATTCTTCGATATAGCCACGACACAATGTAATGGTCGCTTACCTTGGTATACCTAGCGTGGACAGCGAAGCCCACATCGCAGGAGGCGACGGCCAGCGCAGCCACCAGCCTCACTGCTCCATAGCGCATCGCGTGGAAGTTCAGCAATGCATTCGCCAGGTGCGCTGCGAGGAGCGCGTAGACTCCCCCCGAAGCCCCCGCAAGGCACACGTCGGGGTCCAAAACTGATGCGGCCAACGAGCCTCCCAGTACACCCGCCAGGTACACCGCGCCGCAGCGCAGCGCGCCGTGCACCATCTCTAATGGTAAACCCACCTGTGAACAAAACGAAGGTTATTACTCGCTAGTAAGGTACAAAGATAGAGTTAGCTCTTGACTAAGTCAGAAGAGCCTAGAAGAGCCATAAAGTCGTAAGAATATCTATTAAGTGAGCTCATCCAAATTAAGCCTATCACTCTATTCCGAACAGATCATATTGACAGCATTTTACCTACCAATAAAATGCTTATTAAACTACTTACCTCCTATAATCATACTTAACATGAGAGAAGCAACTCATCTACACCTACAGCTACGGTCGCACCTATCTGTCCTTGCTCGTGATTGGCTGCTCCCACCTCCTTCCTCACTCCGACAGGCAGGGCAGGGCGAGTCAGCCCGCTTGGCTTCATTGCGTCTCACAATAATATTCTAATTAGAATATTATAATTATTTTATAGAAAATATTTTCAATTTTTTACAAAATATCCAAACAGAATTAAAATGTATGATTATAGGAGGTAAGTAGTTTAATAAGCATTTTATTGGTAAATAAAATGCTGTCTAATACCGTCCTATAATCATACTTAACATGAGACATGTTTCCTATCGCCTGGAGGAGTGGGAGCTATCGCCAATGTGATTAACTATAAAGAATTCAAATATTGTTAAATAATTAATAATATAGAATCTGTTAAATTCAATGACATTGAACCACTATATTAATGAATTAAACAATCATCAAAGGATATATAAAATGCCAAATTTCGTCATACCAGAAGCTCACTCTTAAATGACGATTAATAGCGTAAATTATTAAAATATAAATGTTATTACAAATCTCATTTACTGTATTATGGCAATCTAGTCAAGCATATTAAATAATGATAAATACTGGAGTATTTAGCACATGACATAATGCCTTTCCAAAATTTTCCTCGTATCTGAAATCAAATGCACGAATACCTTACTAAAGGTCAACGGTAAATCTTAAGGTATGCATTGTCCTAACTAGGCAATGGCAGATAAAACCTGGCCATCAAATACCTTAATTCAAATGAAATAAACTTTCTTAATATAATAACTATTGTAAAATCATATCTTCATATGACTTCCAAATACGTATGGGCTTATAATATTTACGTGATTAGCAAAAAATTATAAAAACTAACCTTGTTTAGTCTGTCAGGTAACGGTCAAGCTTCATAAAAACACAATCACTCTGGCTGTCACAGAAACTTCATTGTATGAATCTATTGGTATAATCTTGTAAGTACAAATAAAGAGGTGAATACATTTATTATTACCTCTAATAACAGACTATCTACCTCTGACCGTCCTTGAAAGCCCAAGTAACCGTTAAAATTTATTAAAGCGCATGAACTTGTCTGTATAACGTACATATAAGATAGCCCACCTACCGAGGAAAACAAAAACTATCTGCCTGTAGAACGACATTAACGTCTTTTAGGTAGTCAGCATAAACAACTCATTGTAAATCTCTTAATTGGTAATAGATTGATATCCATCTCAAAGTGCACCTGTGTACGCATAGTGCAACAGTCACCGTTAGTTCACAATGTATCTGTACGATTATAAACTACCATCGCACCTTCGTTTCGTCATCGTTTCTTCGAAATAGCATTTCCGCTATCTGTTTTGCAAAAAAATATAATTAATAGACATAATAACCTAATAGGTAGTACTTTGAATGCCTGACATTCAGAGCAAATAAGTATATTGGAACAAACGGTATCATCTTTTGAGTTACGTACGTCTAAAAATAGACAGATTTATTCACCATTTTACGTTTCAAAACACCTTATGCACGGCAGTCAAGTCTTTCACTCGTGACATAAAACATATCAATTTGCGAAAGTACCTCTATTTGAAATCATTAGTTTTGAAACGTGTTGTAGTGTTGTTTATTCCATAAAAGTACCCATAGACTGTAGGTAGTTTTGTTTATTTTCGCATAAGCTTTCATTCATAATAAATAGAGTAGGTAGTAAGATGACCACACATGAGAAAATAAAAACTCATACCGATCGAGACGGTATTAAGAAAATTATTATTTTGATATCGTTTTACAACTTTTTATCTCTAGTGCAGATGGTTAGACACATTACGTAATAAACATGTCATTCATATCATAACACTTTGGTAGGTACCTATGGTAGGAAGTATAAAAACATCCTAGATACATACATATACGTATATATCACGCCTAAACCTTTACAGGGTAGGCAAACTTTCTAAAGTAACATTACGTATATCATGTCCAAGGTCATGGCAACCGAGGAGGTAGGTACTTCAAGTATACCTACCTTATGTTATGATATGACATGTAGACATTAGGTACTAGTTTTCAGTAGTTAGACTAGTTAAGACAATTTACCACCAGTTTTGATGTTTCATGGCTTGTGAATCTACAACAGAATGTAGTTATAAATTTGCAACATGATGGATTAAGTAAATCACCTAGGTACATTACATAAATCTGTATCCCAAACACACACTTTTCTCTCAATGAATTGAAAAGCAAAAACTTTTCATAGTTTAGGTGTGACATTTATTGAATAGGTAGGTAGTTATTTACTTATCCGTTTTGAGATGAGGCCATTACAATACGGCCTCTTTCTCTCCCCACTTTTGTTTGTTTTCATGTTGCTTAAAATCTCGCTAATACAAAAAACTTTAACTTAACTCTTCAGAGAGCTCTTCAGATTGTACATAGTATTTCCCTCCAGGGTTACTTGCTGCGAAAAATACAGCACGTACCTATTTGAAGTAGATACTTTAATGGCACTCTTTGACCATAGTTCAAAGTAAACGAATGACAAGCGTAAGGGATATCCCTTAGCATGACATTATACTATCGTATTACTTTTAGGGGACACAGTTGACACTGTAGTAAGAGATAACTATTTAATAAAAGTGATTTCTTGCTACTTATGACAGTGAGCAAAATGCATAAATGGTCGTTCCATTACAAGAACAATGTTGTAACTTTTTTTATTGCATGGCCCAGTGAGCCACTGTAATGATCACAAAGTGAAACTGTTTAAGACATTAACCTGCAAGAACTTCAGCCCTGAGGTTATGGTAATGTCTTTATTGACAATCTCCTTGCGTAGGTGTTTCTAACTAGCTCAAAGCTACGCAGGGCATTCCATGAAAACATCAACTTCTAGTCGCTTACGTGACGTTTAGCATCTACTTTACGCTTATGTTATCCTTATGAATGATACAAAGCTACTGTATGTGAAATTTTTAAAAGCTTTTATGTTGATATCAAATCTTTTACACGGAAATATTAGAAGTCTCAGAACATTTTCTGGGAATGCCTCTACATAAGCTAAGATGTAAACTTCTTTTACTAGAAATTGTAATAGCCATTTCAAGCAAATTTCATTGAAAATAATTATCTCGGATGCGTCCATCGGATTATGGACTTTGTAAACAAAAACGTGTCAGGTAGGTATTCAATTAGAATTCTTATCTAAATAAAATGTCACATGCAAGATTCGAACCTGCGAAATTCACTAACACACACTACCCTTCGTTACACTCGTTAATTTCGTCTGAGGCAAGGCCTGACGGTGTACTATTGTTTTTATAGAATACTTCTGAAATTAGTAAAGGAGAACCCTTTATTTTGTAGGTAAGACATATCGTGCCTGCCAGAATGCCACTGAACTTTCTTTGTTTGATATGGGATAGGTATAAGAGTAATACCTAATACAGTACAGTTTATATCATAAGTCACACAGTTTTATGAAATTCGCTGGCCGACTCTCTCTGCGCGAGGTATTAAAATAATATGTAGGTACGTTTCGAAACTTTTGGGTCCATGATGACCCTCCTTTGAGAGAGTATGTAGTACCGAAACGCAACAATATACTTATCACTATATTTTGCGATATTTGTCTCGCATTACAAAATATCAGTTCGTCACGTATACGAAGACACGAGGACGAAAATTAAGGCACTCCTGCAAGTGCAGGCGAGAGCAATCTGCATGACATCAAAAAGCACAACCCCTGCGCGGGGATGTAGAGTCAAAGGGCTCACCATGCGCTGGCGGCCAAGGTACTCCTAATGATGTTTTAAAATAGGTATACCTTGCATTGCGCAGAGGTAACATATAAAAACAAGGAACATGGCCTAGTTCGCGGAGCCATATAATATCAATTTGTCATTGCAATAGAATAAAGTTAGGTATATATACCTTACAAAATATCCTTGCTGAGATTTGATTGTTCTTTTTGTAAGACGTTCTACGGACTAGGTGTGCCGTAAACTCTCACTGCATTATTCGAGTCACAGCGACACCCTTTTAATGAAATTCTTTAATTTTAAAGAAACACCTCAAAAAAGAACTTTGGAGGTAGAAATTAAATATACAAGTCAACATTTTTTTAAAGTGAGGACCACGTGTTTATAGCGTCGAACACGTTGCGACGTGTCAAACAAAACACAAACTTAAAAACCACGTGTCTGATTACAGACAGAAGTTTTAATTAAATAATAAATTTGTTGATGAAAATCCATAAATCAATCAGTGACCTTACTTCACTCCGTGGCGTACACGGACGCCATCTTCAAATATTTCGACCGAATAATACTTATAACTAAAATATATTACCCTGAGGCAAAATGTATCATCACTTACAGATAACTAGCAGCCTACAACGGATCAACATTTTGTGTTGAAAATATTTAAATCGTGTCACTCAAGGCTTATGAAGGCACTATGATTACTGGATTTTCATTTGATCGTCCTCAAAAGAAGAGAACGAATTTATTACTTCGATAACAACCAAATTTCTTTAACACACTTTGCTTATTTAATTGGGATCTTACTCTTGATAAATAATTCACTGAAATAGTTATCTATTTAGATCACGGGCTCAGCGCCCTTCCTGAACAATTTATTTACTCGTAAACGGACTTTAGACTGATTCTTGCTTGGTCTAAATTATGAACAGTGGTATGAAATTGCAAAGTAGTGTTCGACGGAAAACCGCCTTCAGAAATTTGATTTTCAAGTGCATGCTCAATAAAATAGAAAGGACTTACCCATCTTGCAAACTCACTGAATTTACAATTTAAAAGGACAGACATTACACAAATATAAAATTTAAAAACGAACAGTGTAAAACCGTTATTAATAAAAATTTAAAAGAAAATATTTTTTTGAAAACGCCATATAACACAAAAATGAAATAGTTAAATTAAAATAATTTATTAAAGTTTATAATTTTTGAATTATAAAACTTTGGCGAAATTCAAAAAATTATCTTCTGAGGCGACCGCGCGCCGGCGTTGATAAATCGCCAATGAAGCCAAGCGGGCCGACTCGCCCCGCCCTGCCTGTCGGAGTGAGGGCGGGAGGTGGGAGCAGCCAATCACGAGCAAGGACAGATAGGTGCGACCGTAGCTGTAGGTGTAGATGAGTTGCTTCTCTCATGTTAAGTATGATTATAGGACGGTACAGTTGTTTAATAGTGTAAGTTTCTGGTGCTATGATGATGAATTTCTATTTCAAATACTATAGGATAAGCTGTTTGAGTAGTACGAATTAGCGTATCGTTACGCAGACTTCTTCGAATGAAAACAATCCTTGAATCATCTCGTGTACTACTATGCGTGCGTATTACTAATTTCAATGTTAGGTCAGTACGACTACGACTGCTACGTAAGCACAATGTTGGTAAGAAAAATAGCGCCAGAAAAGTCGAAAAGTATGAATACTGACTGAGCTTGACTAAATATGCGTTCAGAAGCGTAGCAGAAAATTATTGAACCTCCTTTGGTAATAGACTAGTATTCATGTTTCGTGTGAGTTAACAAGCCGTCGAACGAGATTTTCATATTAGTGGAAGTAAAAGTTCCATACAAGGATCGGCTTGGTAGATTGCGTGCTTGCTGTGAATGAAACTTACCGCCAGTTGCACAAGCAGGTTGAAGGCGAGGTGCAGCCAGCCCGCGTGCACCACGCTGTAGGTGAGGAAGCGCCACAGCTCGCGGCGTCTGTCTGGTCGGTACACGAGGGGACTGTCCACCGGGACTGGGGCCGCCGCCATCGCGATGCCGCCCGAGCCCGCCGCGTACCACGCAAACACACCCAGCTAAAACAACAATATAGGTTAGAATCGGAAGAGCCGTGGGGTGTTGTAAAGACAATACATTAAATCTATCCAGAAGGAGGATACTCATATAGGCAGAAGGGAGGTATGGCCCATGTCTAACTAACTGGCAGTGGACTGTTTTAACTAAACACCTTGTTTTATCTTTACCTACCCGTGTTCAGGTTAAGGGCATCGTACTGAACAATTTTGTCTATGGGAACAAGTGTTGAAAAACGATATTTTTTTTCGACTTTCCACACAAAATTCAGCAGAGCAGCTGACTGACTAGTATGGCAGGTCGAAATTATTTTCTCCCATACTGAAAATTGTACGATTAAATAACGTGTCCTTTTTCCCCGGAACACGGTATATTTCAAAGGCAATTTCTCAAACTTAAACTTAAAAGTGTCTGTCGCTTAACTGTAAAACCTGAAAACGAGCTACATTTTCTTCAGAATTGTAGCAAAGTCATAAAGAATTCATTAGACTGAATTAGTAAAATCCACTTCAGAGAATTTTTACGTAACAAACGATTGTCCAAGTTTTTCTCGGTCTCTGTCCTACAAAAACCGAGTCCAAGAAATAAATAGTTCATATCCATTTTACTGGCGAACATCCTCAGAATTAGGTTTGCGTGGGGATTGACCTAAATGGCGATATTATTCATAGAGGGAAAACCGTTAGCAGAAATCTGTGTGTGGGTTATCTATCCGTCTGGCTGTAGTAACATTACACCTTGGAAATGAATCAACCTGTGACGACGACTCAGGGTTACCTCATCGCACTTTATGATAAAGTGCTAATACATTTTCCAACAGTTATGAGGAGGAAAGATTTGTTTGTTTGTATGTAATCGATAAACTTTGGTACTACTCGACTATTAAAAAATACTTTTAGCATTATAAAGCTCCAACATCCTTGAGTAGGTAACATCTAGGCTACTTTTCACCACTGGAAAATTTCCCTTGGCAGCAAGTGAAACCGCTGAACTGGCCTTTTAGTTTACCAGTGAGGCGCAGTGATTGAAAATTCGCAAATTAGAGAGCAATCGCTAAGCTTTATTGGTATTGAATAATTTAAGGCCTGCCTTTCATTAGCTGAACTATGGTAAAGCAGCATTTTTACCTGATCAATACCAATCTTTTATAACTCGCACATGTGTAAAAGCAAGGTCTTGAGAACTGTTTAGTGCTTAGAACGTACTTAAGTATTTGGAATTCCAAAGTTTATGAACCATTTTCAACCTACAACTCCGAGAGTAGGTAGTAAATGAAGTTACCTACTAGTGTTAGTTCCTTACTAGCGGCCCACCCAATGGTTTCCCACGCTCCTATTAGCTTTCCCGTAGGGATAAGGCGTTTACCTACCTACACTTATAAACTTAGCTTATTTTGAGGATAGGTAATCTAAAAGTAGCGTTAGTTTCTACAGGTGAATGAATTTAAATGTCCAGTCTGTCAAATATTACATAAAAGCAAAAAAATCCTCATCTTTGTTGAATATGATACCTAGATAACATAGGAAACAGAGCTTGTGCATCCCTATTCTGACGTGTGACGCGCACGGCACACGGCACGCGCCAATCCGACCAATTCTTTGCATCACGTAAACCGTTTGTTAGCGCGGATGTGAAATCCGCAATTACACTTTTTAATTACCGCAGCAACTGGAGCGCGCAGCCAACGGTGCTGGAGCTAGAAAGTGATGCGCAATAATGCGCATACGCACGCGGCCAATAACCGTATGCATTCTATGATAGATGATGCGCTATCGATTCAACTGTGCGCTATTGATTTCATACCGATTCGATTCAACCTACTCCCGGCGCGAAACACGATTACTAGAATATTGAATATCTTATGCTTTTTACTACGATGCTTGGTAATTAAAACCATTACAAATTTCACTTCTGTACGTTCTTCTGCCGGTTCGGACATTCGGACGTTTACGGGCGCCAGATTCACATAAATTCAAAACTTCTCGGAGGACTTTAGTTGGATGGAGCTAGAGTAATAAAACGTCCGAAAGTTTGAGAAATAGTTTGCTCTAAGTTTCATCGACTCTACCGAAATGTTCATGTGATAAGTTGGTCTTGCAGATACCAAGACATAAAATAGGATTTAGTCCACACGAAGAACTATGTACTAGTATAAATTCAAATCAGGAGAGCGACTCGTAGGTAGCGACTGCATGGTCAAAACGGGAGATCGTGCCTTGTGGCGTACCTACCCTGGAGGAGGCCTACGTCCAGCAGTGGACTGCTATAACGATGTGATGTTCAGTCTAATAGTACAGCATCCCCCTAGTAGGCATTTACCATACTCACCACGCGTGGCAGGCGGGTTGGTGAGCGCAATGCAAGAGGTTGCAATCCGATTGCGAAATTTATCCAGGGACTGAACCCCTGTATGAATTTATCCCTTAGTCGCCTCTTACGACACTCACCCACGGGAAAGATATGGGGTGATGACATTCTAAGCCGGCATCACACAGCGATGTTTAGTCTATTCAAAAGTGTGTTTGCTTACCTCTAGAAGTGTGACGGCGATGATGAAGAGAGGCGGCGGACAGCAGGTATACCGCTCTTGGTAATACTTGCGCTCCCGCTCCTCGGGGAGGACCTCCATCGCCACGAGATGCACCATCCTGCAGACAAAAACATTTCTCATTAGCTAGAAATAAAGTAAGATTTGGAAGAATCATTCATTGTTACGTTAAGAAGTTGCACATCAGCATCGCATTTTAGGAGCTCTAATTCGCGGATGCGGACATGACTAAAATGTTGTAGCAAAGCATTTTTGATTCTAAAGGATATGCCTACTTCGTCTGACTCTTAAGATCAGGATCAAATCCGTACCTATTGATCTTTGCGGGTGCGGAAAATTACATCTCTACTAGTGGTAGAGATAGGGGGTATTATAACTTCGGAAAATACAGTTTGTTACTAGAGACGAAACTAGCAAAGTTTTTGATTATTCATAGCTAGTTATACTGTTACGATGCTGGTGTGGGTGTTCCGGCAACTTGAATAACTTGAAACTTTGTTATTTGTTGTGTACGTATTACACGGTAATTTTATTGCCACGGAGGCCGCCTTTTACAACTTTGCAGTATTAGAAACCTGCACGGATCTAATGTATGTTTCTGAAGGGAGGTTCTTGAAACATCATCATCATCTGCCTGCCCTTAACCCAATTTATTTGGGATCGGCGCAACATGTCTTTTCTTCCATTCATCTCTATCAGCAGTCAAATCCTCACTTACGCCTTTATTTTTCATATCGTTCTTGAAACATATGCTATAGAAACAGCCTACTGTACTGGTCAAAATAAATCTAGGTATCTGAGTATTGACACGAAAGAAGATGCTACAAAATAAAAAGCAACTTACTCGCGGTCAGATTCAGCTGGGTTGATCAATAAACTCATGCTTGAAGAACTTGAAGAATACATTGTGTGATACGTTTAGGAGGCAGAAGTTAAAACAGTTCAGATAGCAGAAAGAGGTGTAAGTTAGGATGAAAACGACTGTGGTAGGCCTCGAGAACAATTTTATTATGAACGTTGCTTTCACGATATTCAGAACAGTAAAGTAATTTTCGTTTTATTGAACGAAAACACACCATACCATACGATACGTCACCGTGACACGACATGGAAACATAAAAAATATTTTTGGCGACGAGAGTCGGTTAGAGACTTTTGAAATTTTAGGACAACGAATAATTTGATTTCACGTTACAATTTTGATACTAGAAATTTTGATTAATATAATTTGGTATTCTGCTACATTTTACCGTAGATTTTCTAGTCCAATCATTGATGAAATCGGATTGTTCATTAATTTTTAGATTGTCATGTCACATCAAAGCATACTCGATTAGGTACAAAACTTTTTGGATCGATTCTCTAAGAGGTTCAATAATAAAACAGGTTGCAAATTCTAATGGTGGCAATCTCGGTGGCATTAAAAAATACCTATCTGGACTTCAGCTGTGCTTTTTGCTTTGTCCATAAACTCTGTTGCTGCAAGGTTGCTGCTTGCTACAGAACCTTCGCCAACTTATCAGCTCAAATTGCAGATTGCGCCTACCTCAATACGAGTGCCTTACCTGTCGCCTTACGGAAGTTACGGACTACCTAGCCTCTCGGTAAAGTTGTCTCGCTGCCCTATGGCTTTTTGTCTTGAGGTGTTTGTGGTATGTTGGGCTGTACTTGTACCTGGCGAATAGTGTGGGGTCTTCAAGCAGCAGCCGGAAGTTGTTCATCTATAGCTGCTCTAGGTAGGTATGTAGGTGTTTGTTAAGGGCTGTACCTGGCGAATAGTGTGGGGTCTTCAAGCAGCAGCCGGAAGTCGTTCTCGGAGCAGACCTCGCGGTCGCGCTGGTGCACCGCGCATCTATAGCTGCTCTAGGTAGGTATGTAGGTGTTTGTTAAGGGCTGTACCTGGCGAATAGTGTGGGTCTTCAAGCAGCAGCCGGAAGTCGTTCTCGGGCAGACCTCGCGGTCGCTGGTGCACCGCGCATCTATAGCTGCTCTAGGTAGGTATGTAGGTGTTTGTTAAGGGCTGTACCTGGCGAATAGTGTGGGGTCTTCAAGCAGCAGCCGGAAGTCGTTCTCGGAGCAGACCTCGCGGTCGCGCTGGTGCACCGCGCATCTATAGCTGCTCTAGGTAGGTATGTAGGTGTTGGTGTTTGTTAAGGACTGTACCTGGCGAATAGTGTGGGGTCTTCAAGCAGCAGACGGAATTCGTTCTCGGAGCAGACCTCGCGGTCGCGCTGGTGCACCGCGCATCTATAGCTGCTCTAGGTAGGTATGTAGGTGTTTGTTAAGGGCTGTACCTGGCGAATAGTGTGGGGTCTTCAAGCAGCAGCCGCAAGTCGTTCTCGGAGCAGACCTCGCGGTCATGGTGCACCGCGCATCTATAGCTGCTCTAGGTAGGTGTAGGTGTTTGTTAAGGACTGTACCTGGCGAATAGTGTGGGGTCTTCAAGCAGCAGCCGCAAGTCGTTCTCGGAGCAGACCTCGCGGTCGCGCTGGTGCACCGCGCATCTGCTGCTCTAGGTAGGTATGTAGGTGTTTGTTAAGGGCTGTACCTGGCGAATAGTGTGGGGTCTTCAAGCAGCAGCCGGAGTCGTTCTCAGGAGACCTCGCGGTCGCGCTGGTGCACCGCGCATCTATGCTGCTCTAGGTAGGTATGTAGGTGTTGGTGTTTGTAAAGGGCTGTACCTGGCGAATAGTGTGGGGTCTTCAAGCAGCAGGCGGTAGTCGTTCTCGGAGCAGACCTCGCGGTCGCGCTGGTGCACCGCGCATCTATAGCTGCTCTAGGTAGGTATGTAGGTGTTTGTTAAGGGCTGTACCTGGCGAATAGTGTGGGGTCTTCAAGCAGCAGTCGGAAGTCGTTCTCAGGCAGACCTCGCGGTCGCGCTGGTGCACCGCGCATCTATAGCTGCTCTAGGTAGGTATGTAGGTGTTTGTTAAGGGCTGTACCTGGCGAATAGTGTGGGGTCTTCAAGCAGCAGCCGGAAGTCGTTCTCGGAGCAGACCTCGCGGTCGCGCTGGTGCACCGCGCATCTATAGCTGCTCTAGGTAGGTATGTAGGTGTTTGTTAAGGGCTGTACCTGGCGAATAGTGTGGGGTCTTCAAGCAGCAGCCGGAAGTCGTTCTCGGAGCAGACCTCGCGGTCGCGCTGGTGCACCGCGCATCTATAGCTGCTCTAGGTAGGTATGTAGGTGTTTGTTAAGGGCTGTACCTGGCGAATAGTGTGGTCTTCAAGCAGCAGCCGGAAGTCGTTCTCGGAGCAGACCTCGCGGTCGCGCTGGTGCACCGCGCATCTATAGCTGCTCTAGGTAGGTATGTAGGTGTTTGTTAAGGGCTGTACCTGGCGAATAGTGTGGGGTCTTCAAGCAGCAGCCGGAAGTCGTTCTCGGAGCAGACCTCGCGGTCGCGCTGGTGCACCGCGCATCTATAGCTGCTCTAGGTAGGTATGTAGGTGTTGGTGTTTGTTAAGGGCTGTACCTGGCGAATAGTGTGGGGTCTTCAAGCAGCAGCCGGAAGTCGTTCTCGGAGCAGACCTCGCGGTCGCGCTGGTGCACCGCGCATCTATAGCTGCGGGTGCGCTTGCCGCTCATCTGAAACAAACAAACAAACAAACGTAAGTATACTGTTACTACATATATACAAAAATATATCTTATTATACAGAGTGTTAATTTTTTCTATGTTTCTTTATCGATACTACACCTGCCCTTAAGCTATGGCACGCACTTTATTTGCAACTGTAGGTATAATGCGAGAGGGAAACTAGTTTTAGTAGTAGTAATATTAATATGCTTTGAAAACGGTGGATTAAGAACAAGACGAAAGATTAAGACGCTTTTAACAATCAAAACTGTTAAAAACAACAATCAATACAACATCTAAAGTCGAATAAAAATTAAATTGAATAGGTAAACAATGCCGATTGAAACGAGATTAAGTAATTATGAAAAGTTTATGAATAACGCAAACAGCTCATAATAAAACAAACAAATTAGAAGGCAGGTAGGTAAGTAGGTACCTACTCTACTTATTGATGAATGGTTCAGACCTACGTCATTAATCTGTGGTTATTTCACCAACAAGAATTCGCCTATTTAGTGGAATTATTTACTCCAGTTTATTATGACTAAAAAGTAAATTTTATTTTCCATTGTGAGCTTTGTGACACGTTGACAAACCAAGTTGCGATCATCTTTAATTCGTTGGTTGCGAATGTTGCGATGCAACCGAAATGTCTCTTAGATTTTCACAATTATACTGCGCGCAAACGTCTTTGATACTTTACATGTAAACATATTCTCGCTATATTTAGTGACAAGCAGACATTTTAATCCTTTCTGAATAAGGGAGTACTTACGCTCCCTCTACGTTTCCGGTCCGCTTACTTACTACTAACACGGTCATTTTGTTAAAGGCAAACATCACTAATGGTCTTTTACATTATTGGAAAGATGTTTTTTACAGAAAAAAAGTTAATGTGCTCGTAATCAAATAGCTGAAAGGGCATTTGCGTGATAATGATAAGATTAGTCAATAAATAGCTAGATCCTACTTTATTCATAATTAATTACAAAAATCTGGGGGCACGGCAGTGCCCCCACCAAGTCGAGCTGAAAGCGGCACGGCCGTACCATCCTTTTCTCGAACCAGTTCAGGCCATTTTCGACCCCCCCATAACTCCCGTGTCGATAAGTTTAGAACCCTGATTTCAAAATATCTTATTAAACACTGCATAGACACGATACATTTCAAATTTCATCTAATTTATACCAGTAGTTTAAAAGTTATAGTTAGTCAAAGTTTCTTAATTTTCTGCCTGACTGACTGACTGACTGACTGACCGATCATCAAAATTCTAAGGTACTTCTAGCAGACTGAGGAGCTTCAAACTTAGAATACAACTTGTATTTAGTGTATGTATAAAGGGAAAACTATAACATTCTGCAAATTCGGTTGCAACCGCATAATTAACTTTGTATTTCCATACAAATGTATAGGATTACAAAGTTAACTTTGCGGATGGGCTTTAAAGAAATCTGTAGCTGAGGCTCATGAAGTAGTTCCAGAAAAGAGAAGAGGAAGACTACCTACAAAAGAAATGAGATCCACAAAAACATTCACTTGTAAAAGAACCAAGTCTCGCCTCTCAGTTCTTCTACTGTAAAAATTAGAGATCCATGTGATTCCAAGTCAGGTTATTGATAAATAGAATGACTTGGCAATCGCACTATTTCTTGTGAGATACGATGGTCTGGTGCGATGGCCGGGTCATTCTATTTATCAATAACCGACTTGGAATCACATGGATCTCACAACTTTTTACAGTAGAAGAACTGAGAGGCGAGACTTGGTTCTTTTTACAAGTGAATGTTTTTGGTGGTATTCTTTTCCTGTAAGTATCTACCTTTTATTTGCAGCTTAAGGATATTTGTCGGTGATTAAGGAAACATTAATGCCAATAAAATAAACAGGAATTAAGAATGAGAGACTACCTTTAATGTTCTTGTGTTATGCAATGGTTATTATTTTTAAATGATTCTTAGTTTGTCATTGTTAAGCCTGTATTTTCTGTAAATAGGCCATAAAATAAGTCCAACTTCAAGCGATCCTAAATCTTTAGGCTAGCAATTTACATAAACATACCAGCGGATCCAGTTTTCATGAATGAAATAAGTATAATTTTTGTTCTTATTACATTGTTTTAGCGTTATTGTAGTGCGAGGACTGGCACTTTAGCTGCGAGGGTGGATTTATGTGTCGCGGCGGGACTGCCCGGCCGCCTGGCAGAGTTCCAGCGCCTATCGACCCTGTGTAGGGCTGCTAGTTTTAATAGCTTTCAGGCTAAGTTTTAGTCGTATTGTCGTCTGGATGCTAAGAAGTGCTGGCACATCGTTTCGGGTTGCGTAGGGGAGGTTTTTAAGGTGTTAGTAATTTGGGTTCAGTTTCTCTTGTATTTATTTGGTTGGATTCTGAACAGGAGCGGCAAGCATGCCGTGATATTGAAGTAGGATTGTAAAAGTTTTAGTTCCAATTTTGGTTGCACAAAACTCGACTCAAAACTCTTCTTAATTTTTTTTTGTTTGATGTTTTACTTCGCGTGATTATATGCTGTTATTAGGTTTTGTTTTTAAGGTAGGACACCTTACCTAATTTAATTTTAAATTCGGCTATTCATTACAAACTGCTAGCCCTGCTTGTCAAACCTCGTCCGTTGCCGCCCTTGGAACATGTCGTGCCACATCGATATATTCATAATGCTCACCGGTCAGGTTACCAAAGCTAGGTGAGGATTAACCCTTTTACTTCGAAAGGTAAAATTTCATGTCACTATGTGAAGCAGTAGTAATGTTAGCCAGTTCTCTAGTCTACCAATAATGTCTGTTTGTAAAGTAGGTTTGATATGATCAAATAGGATTGAAATCTTATAATCCTATTTATATTTTTAATTTTCTGATTTGTTTGAATATGTGAGCTTATAGAAAAATATTTTGTAAGTCAAGTTATGATGAGATGTACGATTGAGTTAAGGCTTTGCGCTGAGCCAGTGGTAGTGGGTGGGCGGTGAACGACTGGCCGCGGATCGCGATGCCGATTCCAGACAGCCGCATTGTCTCTGCAGTCGTTCAACTCCGATTCCCACGAGACTGCAAAGTCCAATGCCAAAGCCCAAATACAAATAGCCTAGACGCGCCGCAGACGCCGGCTAAATCTGTCCCAGCAACCGTCGCTAATTCGGTGACGATGTGTGAAAACAGTCTGCAGATTGTTCGTCTGCCACGAGACATGATTGATTACTTTATAGTAGTAGTAGCACGTTGATGTAGTAATTAGAGGTAATCTAATAAAATCGTTACATGATATTGACATAAATGATTACTGTGACTGATTAATTTTGATACTTGACAGCTTCATCTTCGGTCAACGCTTTTTACAATGATTATTAATTTTGACGTAACGAGCTATGATAGTTTAAATAAAGGGTGGGTGCAGGTAGAGTAGAGATAAAGTCTACGGTGGGCGCTGCACCGGTGTGCCAAGAGGCGGCGGCGCGGGCGCAACGGCGGCGGCGGCGACGTGGGCGCCGCGTGAGTCACGCCGACATCCGACACGTCCGATACGTATCCGGAACCACTAACTAGGCACCTACTATTGCCATTGCCCGTCAAACGAGCACGAGCCTACGCGTAAGTCGCGACGCAGGGCTCATTTCAATAACCTACATTACCATTCATGATTTACGGTTTGCGTAACTATTGTACATTATCTTTACTTCTTACGTTTAATATCAAAATTAATATTGTAGTTTTACAATCCTTTTTATATGATTTATTGTTTATATGATTAGTTGGTTATAAATCTTATGAGAAAAAACGTACTATTTTACGTATTCTTTTAAGTTTTAATTTTCAAACAAGAGCCTACGTATTTTCTTCAATACCAGTTAAAGCTCGATATATTGAGCCATTCATGTTCAAGTATGGGTGCTGATTTATTGGCCAGTGACTTATGGACACCTACGCTCGCATAGATTCGCTGTGGCTTTATGAATGGAAGTATAATTGATTTTGTTGTACAGTTCATTCACTTGTATTATTCATACGAATCTTATAAATATTAAGCGAGTCTTTCGACTCGAGTGACTCTATTAATTGAAACAATACTAAATATTCCTACTATTTCAAAACACCATAAAAGAGATCTTTACATGCTAATTAACGTGGAAAATTAATAAACGCTTTTCATACTGTATGTGAAACTTAAGACAATTAAACGAGCATTCTTGTGGAGATAAAATCTTGATTCTTGAGTGCTCCACTCGGCGCTTTCGCTAGGAAATAATGACTTCTTCAAGTGAATCTGCAGCGCTCGGCGGGGGGTTTTATCTAAATCTAGCATATTAATGTTAGATTTAGTGTGGCGGAGTGATGTGCCCGGCACGTGAACGCTGGGAGCGTTCCCACGCGCCCACCTCCGCACCATTATGTTCTAATCTCTTCCAGTCTTTCCATTATTGTGAATGTGATGCCGTGAAAGTACGCCATACGTTTTGCAAGCGGGAAGTAAAACCATTGCGGAATATAACGGCATTTATATCAATTTTCAATCTCTATGAAATTTTCAGCATAGTAAAATAGTGAATGAATAAATGCCCGAGATAGGTAGGCACATAAACATTATGTAGGTATTTTAGAGTTTAGGAATTAAGTATATGTAGTAATTAATTCTATTTCAGTCTAAAAATTGTCCTACTTACTTAAAACTTTAAAATCATTACATAGGTATTATAAATGCTTTTGTACCGTAGGGTAACGATACGACAATCCGAATTTAGTAGCTATGTATAATATCATGTCTACCCCAGCTACAACATGTCCGAACTAGTCTCAATACCTATAAGAAGATCATTTATGTATGTCATGTCAAGATGACCGTGGGCTACAATAGGTATGAGTTTTTGTAGTTTATCCGTTACTTATTTTAGCGTTGTGTAAGTTAGTTAAATTATGGTTAATATAGGTAGGTAGGCAAAGGCAGGTAGCCTGTTTAGCTAGTTCTACGATAGTAAATCCTGTACAAAGGTTGCAGTTGTAGGTAGGTATTGTTTTTAGAATGACATGAAAATTCTGAACAGTACCTACGATGCTTTTTTAAATAAGTAGAAGAATTAGATAAGGAAAAGTTTACCTACTTTGCTTGTCTTTGCAATCCATTAAATTTTATAACACTGAACGATCTAGAGACCAGCTTGTGAGGTACCTACTTCTTGGTAGTCTGGGTAGGTTACAATAAAAAATATTTTCAGAAACACTAACCTAGTTAAAGTAGCAGTTCATTCTTAATTTATTGTTATTTAAAAAAAGGAAGTTATAATTTTTTTTATTATTAACTTTAACGTAGAGCAACCATTTGGCTCTTTGTTAAAGATTTTTTAATTTGTTGTTAAGGTAGAATCGACGAATAGGTAGGTACCTAGGAATCTAATGGATTTTTAGGGCGTATCTAACGAAGTGTCGTGCGTTACCGACAATATCGAATAAACTCTGCAGGTAGTGAAAACAAATTTCTGATCACGAATTCCGTGATATTAAAATTATTGCATAAAATTTGGTGAATTATAATATAATAATATTATAATTTTATCATTTGGGCAATTTTCTATAACAGAAATAAACCTTGGTAAAGTTAACAGACATATAAAAAATAATAAAATACCTACTTATGGGTTGAATTTAAAAAAAAAATTTGGTCAAGTGCCATAATTTATTAAAGAAAAGGCTTAATGTTGGTATTGGTAGGTTGGTTTGGTAGGTAGGTAAATAAATTGTTCAGGTATTGTTTTTCTATGTTAGGTAAGTATTTAGTTATATTAATTTAATATACTTAAGTTAAATTTAAAAATCACTACAATGTTATTCGGACAATATGTACCTACACAGTCATACATAAAAAGTTTTACTCAAGAATTAAATTAGGTGCAACACTTGACCTAGATAAGTGCCTAAATTCTTAAGGATCAAAATTTGTTGTTCCACTTAGCCACAATTAGGTTTCAGCAAAATAACTTAATTTCAAAGAATTAAATTAGAACACATTTTAAAATATGTAGGTTGATTTGAGCCAAAACAATTGGATCAAAACTTGTTGGTCCATGTAGTCACATTTAAATTTTATCAGAATTCTAATACCAATAACGATACCTACATTGGATTAAATTGGTCAGTGAGTAAATATTTTTTCCAAGAAAAACAAAACAATACATAAAACAAAAAAGTGGGTAAAACAAAAACAAACGTTTTGTTTTCTATTCTAACCTATAATTTAGGTTTATTGTATTAACTATTATTGGTTCACTATCTATTCATAATACATTATTTTTAAGATAAACAGTGGCATTCGGACTATAAATTAATTGATGTAAAACACTGATTTATTACATAAAACAAGAGAAACTTAACCAAACATCAAACATACCCATGATTTTTCCAAAGTTTGAAATGTCACTTGAAAAACAATTTCAGTCCAAATAAACAGTCACTGCACGATTTTTACACAAATTCAAGATTGTTAAAGTTAATTCAAACACACAGCTTTTAAACTTATTTTATTTTCAAACGTAAAATTATTACGAAAACGCAATCAGCTGGCTCGCAAGGCGCGAGCGACACAGGTTCCTCTCGCGAGCGCTCGACGAAGACTGATCGTTCGTTTCATTCGTTCGTCCGTTCGTTCCTCTGCCCGGCTGCGGCTGGAAGTCGATTGACGTTCCGTTTTCGTCCGGTCGGGGCGGTCGTAGTTTTTTTGGCGGCCGATGGTGGTGGTTCGAAGTTTGTTTTTTAGGGGTGGTTTTTTTTATTGGTTCCTACATAATGAATGTTCCGATGTTCCGAATCTAATTAGAATAGGAACTAATATCGATTTGAAATGCGACTCTGTAAATAGGAAATGTGGCGCAGTGATTAGTGTGACTGCTGCCTGCGATACGCAGAAGTTTCCGGGTTCAAATCCCGGTGGGGCCTAGAGATGGGTAATGACCCGGGTTAAAATCCAAAAGTGGGTTAAAACCCAATAATCACCCAGTTTCAACCCAATTATAACCCATTTTTGTGGGTTAAAGTTTTGAATAGAGATTGAATTTAAAATAAATATTTTAAAGCTCTAGGTCGATTGAAAAATATTCGTGCTAGCTTATAATAGTCTTGTTAATGAAATCTACGGTAGTTTTATGGCTCGGAACTTTAATAGATATGGATATTTGAAATGTTCAGTTAGAGAATGCAATAATTACATGATATCAGAAGTAAATATTGGGCACGATCTTTAAAAGCTTATCGATTCGGTAGGTAGGTAAAGTCGTTAAGTTAGAAATACAAAATACAAATAGATTATTCAAATCAAAATATTACAAAGTAGGCAAAAATAATGGTTCCCACACTAGGCAAAGCCTGTATCGTGGGCAACCGAAACACACAAGAAAAACCCAATTTTGACAGAAAAGCAAATCACCAAGTCATGTTAAAAGTATGTTAACTTAATAAGAAAGATATAATAGAAAAATAAAAAAGAAAGCAACATTTAGGTAACTTCAAAAACAGAAACTAAGCATAATGTATGTATGAAAGTGTGTGTATGAGTGTGTGTATGTGTGTGTGGTGTGTGTGTGTCAGTGGGTGGCTGCACAAGTTCACGCTAAATCTGCTGTTGTAGAAGATTCTCAGTCTGCTGGTAGGAAAGTGACCTTAGATGATTAGTCAATATTATTTTAGCATGTCGAACGGAGCAGTGCTTGATATCACAGTTTTTACATATTTTGTTGTATACAAATGCAGACATATATTCCATATGACGCTGAGCAAACCGGGAACGAACAGTAAACAGTTTCACTTTAAAGATTCTTTTCTTTAGTATGGTTGGGTATTCATCAGAGTTGAGAACTTTTCGATGCATTACCAAAACAATCTTTGAGATGTAAAGCTGACGTACGCTTAAAACACTCGCTTCTTGGTAAAGGGACTCTGTTGGACACATAAAGGGTTTATTAAGTTAAGCATGACCTTCAAAATTGCACGCTGTGCACGCTCTATGATCAGCATAGACGAAACCCCAGACCCTCCCCAGGCAGAGATACAGTAGCTAAGGATGGACTCAATGAGGGCTTTGTAAACTATTTGTAATATTGCTTTGTCCGCACGATTCCGCAAATATTTCATAATATGAATAAGTTTTCTGGTCCGTATGGCATTGGCACTAATATGAGCTTTAAATGAGAGGTTCTGGTCAATGGTTACGCCTAGATATTGAATTGCTTCCGCTTTTTCAAAATTGCACGGCAGGAACATTGATAAGCATTGCAATTTGAGTGGACCTGAATTTTAGGACAATGATTCGGTTTTGAGGCCGAGGTTTTATGGAAACATATATATTTAGTTTTAGTTGCATTTAGAGACAGGAGGTTTCCATTTAACCAAGCCTTTATCATATACATTCACATAAATAATGAACAGAGTAGGGCCAAGTACGCTCACTTGTGGAACACCATAATTGATCGGTAACTCATCACTAATATTTGTGCCAACCTTTAAGCACATATGCCTATTTGTAAGGTAATTTTTAAACCATTCTAAAGGGAGTCCCCTGATCCCAAGGTGTTCGAGCTTTTTAAGAAGTATAGGGACCGAAACGGTATCAAAGGCCTTTGCCAGGTCAAGGAAAATCCCCACCACTTTAGACCCGTTATCGAGATCCCTACACACTGAGTTAACTAGCACATTTACGGCATCTTCTATGGATCTTCCTTTTCTGAAACCATATTGGTCGCACGATAATAGGCTGTTAGACTCCAGGAAACTCACTAAACGCTTGTTTACAATTTTCTCCTGGATTTTTGAGAATATTCCAAGCAAAGATATGGGCCTATACTTTTCTGGCTTCTTTTTATCTCCCCCTTTATGGATAGGAGTAATGAGAGCCAGTTTCCAGATATCTGGGAAGACACCAGTAGAAATACTCAGGTTTATGATATGCGTAACAGGGATGTTGCGAATATCCGCATATCCGCATATCCGCGGAACATCCGCATCAATTTAGACATCCGCATCCGCATCCGCATCCGCAAAAATCGATGCGGAGCTGATGCGAATGCGGATGTGAAGTAGGTCGGGACAAGAAAGAAAGGGGTGGGACCGGCGATTGGCGCGTGTCGTGCGCTCGTGCTAATTGACCAATAAGTAATCAATCATTTTAATTTCGGTGTCTGTTATTCGCCGGGGAAGGCCCGCACCTCACTTTTCTTTTTCTGTTGTGTAGTGACAAGATTTGACGTGCTCGTTTGTTTTCTTCTTAATATCAAGTTTTTTGCTTTAATTATTGTATTTTTGCGTTGTAATTGTTTACGTAGGTAACAATTACGTCAAGTGAAGTGAGTGTTGCTTTTGTGTGAACTGAATTATGCCTCCACCTGCGCAAAGTGAAATATATGGACCTATTTTCAACCTGTTGAAAATGACAGAGATAAATCTCAGTGTAAAATATGTAGTAAAAAAAATCTCCCAAAACTTAAGTTTTTTGTACACATCCGCATCCGCATCCGCATCCGCGGATGTGTGCACCCAGAAATCCGCATCCGCATCCGCATCCGCGGATGTGAAAAAATCTGCATCCGCAACAACCCTGATGCGTAAGTGGAGAAACAATAATGGCTTTTATGTGCTTGACAACTGATACACTAACGCCATCAATACCAGCAGAGCAGTTAACCTTCAGCTGATCACTGTAAGAACTGACTTCGTGAATATCTGTTGGATTCATGAAGAACGACTTTGAAAATGGGTCCCCCAGTTTAAGATTATTTATTAGACTTTCATGAGATTCGTTCATTTCAGCCAGCAGATTGCTTGCAAGTTTACCACCTAGATGGATGACCTGAATCCATTTTTTTCCTTTGGATCACATTAAGCGGAAAATCGGGACGTGAATTTGAGGGTATTACACATCATATTAGGTATATTTCACAAATAATGATTCAACCTTATCGTATCTAGAGGAGCCTTACTTATTTTACAACAAATTACTAATATACAATAATGTGATATAAGTATCTTTAGAATTGGCATCCTATTAACTTGATAATGCACACGACATATTTCAGAACAAAAATAAATTTTCTGGTTCAAAAAAGATGACGTCGTCATATCTTGGCTCTCCCACTTAAGATAATCACAGACTTTCTTGAGTGTCGTATTAGAAGGTGTCCAAACAGATTCCAATAGGTCCCGTAAAGTTATTTCAAAAGTCGAAGTCATTTTGCTAGTTTTCTTAGAATATAAGTGATTTTAATCTAACCCGTTGGTTTTTAACACTTTCAGGGCCGGCCGTTTTTTAATAGGCAATCCGCTCCGCGCCAGCCGTTTTTCGGTAATTTTAAACGGACATAAAAAAAGAAACAAAATAGATAGCTATCTACTTTTTTCTTTTACTTTATTTTTGATATTTATATTTTTTATTTCTAAAATAAAACAATATAATATTTATTTTTTTATATTTATTTAGATCACACAAAAAAAGGAGTTTTTACAAAAATAAAAAAAGTCTAACGTCATTCATCGGGTGTGATCTCGTGAATTTCTCGTGAATTGTGATACTTTTTGAAGCATGGATGAATGCAAAGAGGGACCTGACAGTCACCACAATGATATTGCGTTTCTTTACACCGATACACAAACACTCCCTGCCCGTATGTCTGCCGCCGGCGCACTGGCGGCGCGTCACTGTTCCCGCTCTCACGCCTACACTTGACGCACCACACACATAATTTTTTGCATATGTGCTCCTAATGAACCGAGCTACAAGTACGATGAACGCCAATCGCGGTAGGTTGACGTGATTTTGCACTAAACAATATGAAAGTCAGATAACGTGACATCCTCGTGACTGGCGAGTGAGAGGAAAAATCTCTTCACGTGAATGGTGCGTGATTGGCCCTTAAAGTGTTAAGCTGAATGAGTGGTTTTGGTTTTCATTTCACAAGCTAGCACGAATATTCTTCACTAGACCTAGGGTTTTAATTTACTTATTTTATATTTTTATCACCATTGAACATTTTCACCCACAAAAATGGGTTATAATGGGTTAAAACTGGGTGATTTGGGTTTTAACCCGGTTTTAACCCAAATGGGTGGAATGGGTTTTAACCCATTACCCATCTCTAGGGGCCACTCACAAAGTTGAATCGCTTTGTGAATTTGTGCCCAGTCTGGATAGGACATTGCAAGCTGAACCATCCGCTTGTCCGGAAAACGAAATGGTTCCTTGCTTTGGAGGGCACGTTAAGCCGTCGCTCCCGGTTGCTGTCTCTGATCACTTAGACGGCGTATTTGTCTGTTTTAGGTTCTGAAGTGTGTCTAGGTCTACTTTACATAGGTACTCCGTTCCGGACCTAGTTAGACGGGATAAAACGCAAGACAATGTGGGCGCACCCGCTTAGGTATTTTATTTGTAAGTAGTAAGAATGCTAAACAGCTTAGAATATCGCACCAGATGTTCTCAGCTAAAGTATTTCTAAAACAAAACTGACAACTCAGGTAAGCTTCCTTTCCTATTCCCACGGAAAATCATAACATTCATAACTTCTATTGTCCTTCGCCATCTGGTGTCCACGTGCCTACAAATTGTTAGGATAGTTTTATGGGCTTGTAGTTATTTTATTTATTATCCTTTACAGGTGGTATAAGCTTTATTGTTTTGCATTTTTCCCTTATTTGTTATCTTTTCTATGCTATTTTTATAAAGGCCGCGGTCGCATTGTACTTTTTATCGTTACAGTTATTTGTGCATGAGGTATTCTATGATGATTAGATTGTAGAATGAACACGTAAACTGAGTGCTTAAGTACGTCTAGATAATATCCAAAATACCTATTCGGTATTGAACCGATTTTATGTTATTTTTACTGTATCTTAGCATCTGTAGGGTATAACTTCCGGGCCGCATAAGGTAGGCAGGTATATATGTAGTTAAATGCGGCTAGAGCTCTACCTCTAACTAATTAATAGGCCAATCTAAATAATTATACTCACGTTATGTACAAAGTTTGTTTGTACATTACGTACTACAAACTTACACACAGCGTAGACGTACCTTTCCGATACCCCTTACGGGGTAGTGGGGTAGGTAGAGTAGACCGTAAACTTAAGTTATCAAATAATCCCATATGTTTTACACCCAAACACAGTTTTTTTTAGTGACCCGTGTGATTGATACCCTAACACATTCTTACGGTCCACTGCTTAGTGATTGATACCACCTCAGATGATCATGGTGCTATGATCCTGATTCGCGAGCGTAAACTTAAGTTATCAAATAATCCCTTATGTTTTACACCCAAACACAGGTTTTTTGTGTGACCCGTGCGATTGATACTCTAACACGTTCTAACGGTCCACTGCTTAGTGATTGATACCACCTCTTGATGCTATGATCCTGATTCGCGAGCGTAAACTTATGTTATCAAAATATAATCCCTTAACTATTACACCCAAATATTTTTTTGTCGTGTGATTGATACCCTAACACATTCTAACGGTCCACTGCTTAGTGATTGATACCACCTCTTGATGCTATGATCCTGATTCGCGACAGCTGGCCTGCGCGCGCGCCGACAGACAGCTTTGATCCGCGGACTAATGACATTTCACGCTATGGTATCGGTTTCGCTTACACATTGGGTTGTTTTATAAGAAGCTGGATGCAGCTTAGGAACGAAGCGGTTTTGGAAGGGTGCAGTCATTATAAGAAGCACTTATGATGTCCTTAGGTAGGTAGGGGAGAGTTGGACATATTGTACCAGTAGATTAATCGTACCACCCACACATTTTCCACTAAACGTACGTTTTTATTTACTTTGGCAACATTAAATGATAGTTAACAACACCTAAAAAACTATGACGGTTTGTGACAGCACTACAAATGAAACTATAAATTCAATAAAATAAAACAGGTTTCAGTTGACCCCGTTACTGTTTTTTAGGTGTAGAACCTAAGGTTTTACGAAAGAACGGCAAGCTATTAAAAAATGCAATTTAATTAGATTGTTCCTTGGTTATTTTCCTTTTGACTTAACTTAATGAACCAACGCAATCATATGAGGTTTTGAAATGAAAAATATTTTTTGTAAAATGTAGCTTGTTCTTGAAATCGTACCGATCCGTAGTTTCTAAATCGTACCAAAGGATTGTTACTAAGATATATCGGTTCTAGTCCTAACATAATGGATCTCTGATCTGAGAGGTGTGGTTGGTTGTTAAAAGTGTGGAGATGGTAATACAACATTGTCCCTTCTTTAATGGCTTTTTTTTAAAGAAATTTGCATAATATTTTATTTTCACAATTTGTATTGTAATTTTCAAAGTACGATATAAATACCTCGTGGTACGAATAAACGTACCGGTCTCTAAATCGTACTGATAGCAACTTTTTTTTGTAAACTATTTTGTGACGAAATTACTAACTTATTTCAAAAATCCATTCTGGTACATCAGAGTTAATTAACTAAACTAACTAAAAAGCAAAACATCACAAGTATAACTGTTTGATTCCGAAGCTGATCTTAGCGCAGTGGAAGCAAATTAAAGTTATCTTAAAATCTAAAACTAAATGGTCGATCAGCCTCGGAACAACATTTGACTACGATTCGTAGTGCTCTTTACTATAGCTAAATAAAATAAATTTAATGAGAGAATTTTGTTCCGGAAAGTTTCCGGCCGAGAAATTCTTGTGTCCAAAATCTACTTAAACAGGGCCCAGCAACAATTGCTTACCGAGCGAACGATGACGCCGTCGTTTCCTTGTAAGTCTAGTTTTTGACAGGAAAAATAGGTATCAGGTTTGAGGAAGACCTTTGGATTGGGACTTAGGTACTAGACTTACTGTACCCGGGCACCAGCTCGCGTGGTACTCCGTCCAACAAGTTTCACAAGCACTTGAGTACTATTGTTCATAGTTCGACATCAAATAATGTTTAACACACAGTAACAAAGATTTCTCCCGCACACCACTGCTCGCGACAGCAACACGTTTTACTGTACAATACGCGAACCAAAGGACACTGGACGCGCGGGTGACTAAAAGTAAGGTTATTTTTTTCCGACGGCCGCGTGGTTATCGAACCGACTGACAATCAAAGCGCCGGAACCAAATACACTTGGTTCTCTTCCCCACCGAACAGGGAAAACCACACGAGAACACCGAAAGCACACTAAATTACACCATTTATAATTACAATTCGCATCAACCAAGCGAGCGACGGCAGAGGACGTGAATGACAGGACAGTGTTGCCAGCACCGCGCGCCCATTTTTTACGAAAACTAAACATTCACCCGCCCCGGACCGACCCATCGGTCCGCTCTATGCATGGCAGGCGTGATAATGAAGCTACTGCTCGCTTAAGGACTGAATCCCCCACCTGAACTTCTGCAACTCGAGGAGTGCCATCACTACCCGGAAACAGGTTGAGAATGCGCCCCCGGCGCCAACGCAGTGGCGGTAGGTTGACATCCTTAACCAGAACGAGATCCCCAATGCAGGGGTTCAGTCCTGTCCGTCCACTTAAGGCGTTGCTGCAGAATGTGCAAGTACTCAAGCGACCAACGCTTCCAAAAGTTTTGAGTCATTTGCTGCAACAACTGATAACGCGACAAACGATTGCTATTCACCTCCGTATAGGGATATTCCGGCAAGGCGTTAAGTGGGCGGCCAATTAAGAAATGCCCTGGCGTCAGGGCCTCTAAATCATTTGGGTCTGAGCTGAGCGGACACAAGGACGCGAATTGAGTACAGCCTCAATTTTACAAAACACGGTCGCCAGCTCCTCGAAAGTCAAAATTCTGAACCCTACAACGCGCAACAAATGCGTCTTAGCGGACTTTACAACCGCTTCAAAACGCCCACCCCAGGGAGGGCACGCTCGTGGATCGAACACCCACCTAATGCCCGGACGGGAGAGGCCCGTGCTGATGGCTTCTTCGTTCTCCTTAAGAACGTTACAATTTCCTTCATACACCGATCAGCACCTTAAAGTTGGTACCACAATCCGACCTGATCAGCGCTGGTCGCCCTCGTCGCGACGTAAATCTCTCCAGCGCTGCCAAAAGGCCTCCGTAGAAAGGTCGGCCACGAGCTCCAAGTGGACGGCCTTGGTGGCTAGGCACACGAACACGCACAAGTACGCCTTGATAGACTTTGCGTTCCGCAGGCGTGATGCCTTCACCATGAAAGGGCCTGCGAAATCCGTTCCCACACCTGCAAACGTCCAGGCCTCCGTCACCCGGTCCGGTGGAAGATCTCCCATCTGTGGCTGCATTGTGGCTGCCTTCAAGCGGTAACAAGGCAAGCACCTAAACACAACGCTACGTACCGTTCGTCGTCCCGATAAGATCCAGAACTCGCGCTGTAGGATGGCCAATAGCGCATTACAGCCCGCGTGCGAGTTTTTCTCATGACGATCCCTGACTAAGAGCTCAACTAAGGGTCCCCTTTTGGAAGTAACAGTGGATGCCGAGCCGAGAAGGGCAGGCTAGCGTTCGAAGTCTGCCTCCAACCCTGAGCATACCTTGCTCATCCAGGAATGGGTTGAGGCACAATTCCTCCCTTCAGCTTTCCACGTCCATCCTGAGCAGCCTGACCTCCTCTTCAAAATGTTCCGCCTGGACGACTCTAACCAATGAGCATAGAGCCGCATTCCGTTCCGCAGGCGAGAGGACAGGTGTAAAGTTCCGTTCTGCTTGAGGCTTCCTGCAGTTGTTCACGAACCGTTTGATCCAACCTGTCACCCCAAGAAGTTTGTCGAGGGAGCTATACCGTTCCAGCAAGAAGGCTGGGTTAGGCTTCGGTACGAGTTGCCCCACGTTCACTCGCAAACCTCGATCAGGTGGCCCAAGCGGCGCCCTGCACTCGTTGAATGGCCATTCCTGCGGCGACTCAGTCAGCCATTGAGGTCCCCACCACAGTGGGTGACTCACCAAATCAGGTGCCCTGCACCCGCGCGAAGCGCAGTCCGCTGGGTTCCATTCTCCCGGTACGTGCCTCCACTAACGGAGTTTCCGACCCCGTAATCTGTGACACCCGATTTGCCACGAAAACCTCAAGTGTATGTACCGACGTCTGCAACCAACACAGAACTATCCGACTGTCAGTCCACGCGTACACCGTTTCATCCAAGTTGATGGTACCACGCAGATTGCAGGTTACATGATTTAGCAAGCGCGCTAGAAGAGCTGCCCTGCCAATTCCAATTTGGGGATGGTCCATCTAGTTCTGACTGGTGCCACCTTACTTTTGGCCATAACCAGACGCACGTGCACAGTTCCCGTTGAACTTGCTGTCCGAAGGTATACAGCTGCCGCGTACCCTCGCTCCGAGGCGTCACAAAACCCATGTAGGGTAGCCTTACATCCCACCGATGGGACTAACTTGCGGGGTATCGCGATGTGCACGATCCTGGTAGGGTGGTCACAAACTTGAGCCAATCCTTCAACAACTCTCGGAGAGTTGGTCGTCCCATCCTAAGTTGGCTAGCCACAACCTTTGTAAAAGCACTTCGCCATGAACGTAACCGGGGCGATCCATCCGTTAGGATCGAACGTTCTAGCGATTGTCGACAGTACCGACCGCTTAGTCCAAGTTTTCTCCCAAAGGTCGGGCTCGATCTTGTACGTGAATACGTCATGCGTTGGCCTATATTGCACCCCGAGGATGCCCAACGTGTTTGGATTGTCCGGGTTCTCAAAGAGGTGCGGGTCCTGATGGAACTCGCCTGGCAAACCGGCCAGGAGCTCTGGGCAACTGGACAACCATTTCCGCAACTCGTAACCTCCTGAACCCATGATCGCGATCAACTCGTCTCGTAGAATTAGCGCCTGCTCCACGCTATCAGCACCCGTGCAGATATCGTCCACGTAGACGTCGCGATCCAGTACTGCTGCGGCTCGAGGGTATCTTACCCTTTCCTGTGCGGCCAACTCTCGCAGCGTACGTACTGCCAAATACGGACTTGGCTTAAGTCCATACGTCACCGTGTTAAGTTCGTATGTGACCATCGGCTCATCTGGGCTCTCACGCCACAAAATCAGCTGATACCGACGGTCATCCGGATGTATCATGGTTTGGCGAAACATCATTTTGACGTCTGCGACAAACGCTACCTGGTGTAAACGAAAGTCTGTGAGAATGTCCACAATGTCCCGGTTCAATTTAGGACCCGCGTGCAAACATTGGTTCACAGACACACCATTCGAGGTAGGAGCAGAACCGTCAAACACCACCCGTATTTTCGCCTCAGGTGACTTCAAGACAGCCAGGTGTGGAATGAAATAATGCTCGACACACCTCCAATCCAGGCTGGACACCGACATGTGGCCCAATTGAATATATTCCCGCATGAATTCTATATACTTCTGCCGAAGTGCTGGGTCTCGCCTCATCTTCCGCTCCATTCCGAGTAGTCTCCGTTCCGCGAGCTGTCGCGAACTACCTAAAGCGGGGCGGTTTGGGAGAAAAGGTAGCCTGGTCACGAATCTGCCTGACGGGCATCTCTCAGTGTTGTATTGATAGAACAACTCGCACTCGTCATCCTCTGGCTTCCGTCTGTCGCCGTGGGCGGCTCTTCAGACTCCCAAAACCTCTGCAGCACCTCTGACAGCACACTACCATAGAGGACCGGATCCCCTTCTGGTAGGTCCTGAGGTCTCCAAACTGGGCCGAAAACAACATACCCCCCTGTGGTATCTACGGCCACCAAACCAGTTTCCTGGAGTACCTTCTACCGCACCATAATCTCCCGAGGACGTCTGACCCGAGAAGTACGTCCACCGTACCAGGAGTATCAAAATCAGGATCAGCTAACTCCAACCCTGTGGTTAACCCTCTTACCGTTGGTGGTAACCTAACCTGAGGGAGTTTCCCAACCACTTCATCTAGCACCACGGCTGAGACTTGATAGCTGACCCTGTACATGTGCTACCTAATGTGAACTCAAAGTTCGTCTGACCCCGAATGTCAGGCACATTTAGGCCCCCGATGCCTACAGCTTCATCCTCACTTGGCCGTACATTTAGGCCTAGCCTACTCACCAGCTTACTCGATACAATACATCCCTGAGCCCCTGTATCCAGTAGGGCTCTTACTTGAATGGTCCGGCCACCGTATCCCCATACCCAAATCTTAGCCGTTGGCAAAAGTACCGTGATTGGACGGGGAGCCGAAGCTGATGAGTAGGCGGCGATTACCTAGCGGGAATCTAAACGCGGTGAGGCCGCGTCCCGCGGGGGTATCCCCTCACTACCCAAACCTGTGTATGGGTCCCACTCCTGCTGGTAGGGAGGTCTGCCCATAAAGGCCATGGCTGGAGTTCTATAGTACCCCGACGGCAAACGTCCGTACCGAGGTTGCGCCTGTAGCCGCGGGTACTCAGGCATAGGCGGAGGCATGCGTGGGTCTTGAGACCCAACCAGGTGGCTCAAGCCCGCAGTATAGGAGGGTGGGGAGCGTTGCCCCCTCCTGGTGGGCAGGCTCCCTTCGCTGATCCGATCCAGCGCTGCCCCGGCGCCTCCGGAGCGATTCATGCAAAGCAGCGGATGGTGTGCACCTGGCAGTACCTACAGTTGGTGCTTGAAGGGCACTCGCACCTGATGCGGCCCCAGGCACCGAAAACACCAACGCCTCTGCTGTGCCACACCCCGTCTCCTCTGAACCCGCTGCGCAGCAAACTCCTGACACGCTGCCACCCCGTGGCCTGTCTCCCTGCAGTAGGCACACCCTGATTCCAATGCGGTGTTGTACCGCCTGGGTTGCCACTGTTGCCTCCTCGCGCCGATGCACCCGGCCGTTCCGGGTGGCGAGGGGCAGAGGTCTCTTGCGAGGGCTTCACCAGCCTGGACGTCCACTCGCCTGCTTTCGGCCTCGAGGAACGACTTCAGATCCTCGTAGGTCGGGAGGTGGTCCGAGGACTTGCCCCATGGAGCTGCTCGAATCGAGCGACCATTTCGCTCGGCAGGCGGCGAAGCACTGTGTGGACCAAGATATAACCGTAGCCCGCCACTGGCAAACCCTGTCGCTCTAGTGCGCTGACCGCGACACTGACTGGGTGGAAGATTTTCTCGCGGAGGTCCGTACCTCGCGTTATGGTTGGTATTGACAGCCACTGGTCTAACAGCCTGTCTACAATCAGGCGCTTGTTCCGATACCGGTCGGTAAGGATCTTCCACGCCACCTCATAATATCCGAGACAGCCAAATGCGTCAGCAATTCATGAGGCTCTCCATGTAGCCTGGACATCAGCTGAGCCATCTTGTACGCCGGCGTTATGTCCGTCCGTGTGTGGACCACACTGCTATACAGGTCCTCAAACGCCGGCCAGTCAGGCGTAATCGCCTGCAAAGACTGGAACCGTAACAGGCGGAAGAGGCACCTGTAATCCTTGTCCCACTTTACCACGGAATGGCTCTCCCTTTCCGTCACGTCGCCTAGTTATGTTCGCAGCTGCCTGCTCAATGCCCTGTGCCAGCTCCAAGCACTGGCTTACATCGGCCTCGACCCGCTCCTGATCTTCAGGGTTAGGAGTCTCCTCAAGGAGAATGAGGCACTCTGTGAGTTGATCCGACACAAACCGAACCCGTTCATCTACCTGTTGTGCACTTTTCAAGAGCGCGTCCTCCCGGTCCTCGCGGCCGATCATTGCCGCTGTGGTAGTAAACCACCTTAATCCTGACCCTATAGCAGCCTTATACCTGGCGATCGAGGGAGCCATGGTACCAACTTTTACACACTCGACTTAATAAAACGAAAACCAATAAACAAATACCACAAAATAAATGTTAGTTGACTGGCCTAGACCTTACCGATAAGGTACCGTTCACTAGGCAAACAATACAGTCACAAAAAAAAACCGAAACAATATTTTCCAAAATTAATAAAATATGTGGGTAATATAAAAAACACGCTTAATACTAAATTACGGCTAACTATGTTGCAATAAAGCAACCACGCTCTGCTACCAAAAAATGTTTGATTCCGAAGCTGATCTTAGCGCAGTGGAAGCAAATTAAAGTTATCTTAAAATCTAAAACTAAATGGTCGATCAGCCTCGAACAACATTTGACTACGATTCGTAGTGCTCTTTACTATAGCTAAATAAAATAAATTTAATGAGAGAATTTTGTTCCGGAAAGTTTCCGGCCGAGAAATTCTTGTGTCCAAAATCTACTTAAACAGGGCCCAGCAACAATTGCTTACCGAGCGAACGATGACGCCGTCGTTTCCTTGTAAGTCTAGTTTTTGACAGGAAAAATAGGTATCAGGTTTGAGGAAGACCTTTGGATTGGGACTTAGGTACTAGACTTACTGTACCCGGGCACCAGCTCTAGTGGTACTCCGTCCAACAAGATTCACAAGCACTAGAGTACTATTGTTCATAGTTCGACATCAAATAATGTTTAACACACAGTAACAAAGATTTCTCCCCACACCACTCGCGCCACGCAACACGTTTACTGCAATACGCGAACCAAAGGACACTGGACGCGCGGGTGACTAAAAGTAAGGTTATTTTTTCCGACGGCCGCGTGGTTATCGAACCGACTGACAATCAAAGCCGGAACCAAATACACTTGGTTCTCTTCCCACCGAACAGGAAAACCACACGAGAACACCGAAAGCACACTAAATTACACCATTTATAATTACAATTCGCATCAACCAAGCGAGCGACGGCAGAGGACGTGAATGACAGGACAGTGTTGCCAGCACCGCGCGCCCATTTTTTACGAAAACTAAACAATAACGTTAATAGTTTAGTCGCAAAACAAGATAGAAATTAGGGGGTACAATATAGCCAACTCTCCCCTACCTACCTATGCCTGTCGTGTTAAATGTGTCAACCAAAAGAATCATCTGTGATGTCTTCGTCAATTCATTGTCATTGATCATCTAGGTGCAATAAAGTCCTCCGAAAGACTTCTACTACCTACAGGAATGATTGATAATGAACTTTTAACACAAACACATAGCTTTTCAGTTTTCAGCGTAAACCGCCTGATATGTAAAAATCCTGATAGGTAGATACGTCTAAAATCTAAAAATCTAATCTATGTTCAGAACTTTGTGTGTTTTTTAGTTTCATTTCATGCAAACAGTCAAATTTGTCTCCACCTGGTCCCCTATTGCCTAAACGTGCTTAGCCTCCCTTATTTCCCATGCCTCATGGACAGACAGACGGTCCGTCAACACATGGGCCGTATTAGCACCCACGGCAGGTGGACGCCGGGGGGTCGCTAATTTCGACAATATTTATTCGCAACATGGCGCCGAGCGTTTTTTTTTATCGCGGGTCATTATAGGGCCCATTTGTAGAGGCGGCTCTGCTGATGCGCTTGCAGCCGCCTTTGCAAACTACCTAGGGAGTGGTAGTGCGTGCCTTAATGATCAGCATATGCTACTTATTTGCGCGAAATTTGGTGTAGCAAAAATGAGTCATCGTTTGTAGTAAGTTATTATTGCTTCCTTTTCATTATGTACTTAAAGCCTTTAGATTTGTAGCATAGTACCGGACCAATAAACTAACTCGGCCGTACCGTACGCGATTTGTAGCGTAGCGTAGTAGAGCTGTTTGAAAAATACATTCTGCTGAGACAATAGCACCACTTTCCTACTTATCTTTCCAAACCTTCCTGCACAAGATGCAGAAGACATTTCGCTAGCGTGGCAAAACGATATAAAACATCCAATAAATAAACGAACTCCACGGCAAAATACCGCCGCAACGACCCCAGCATATGGCGCGCGCGCAACGTTATCAACAATTTGTTAATCTACCGAAATAGCGAGTCATCCCGGCTGTTACCCCACCCCGCCTTGCCTTAATTAGGATACGGTAAACGGAACTGGAGAAAAAAATAACAACTGTACAGGTGATACCTCCGTGAAAGTCAATAAAACTGGGATACAAGAGAGATCTCTTGTAAGTAATTCGTGTTTCTTCTTCACATTGCCTCCGAATATTGGTAAAAAAGTTTGGCAATAAGTTGAAGTTAAAATACTTGAGGACACGGTCGTCAGCCAAGACGAGCCAAATAATTCTCCTTTCCTTTCCGTGCTTTCTCGTTTTGTTAGAATTTCTGCAGAATATTACCTAGTGAGTGGTAGGTATTTAAAAGCGAAAAAAAGAATAGGTATCTAAGTAGAGTTGGTGTGTTGCTTTTTTCGGTAGCTAGTTTTTATGCTTTCGGGAAACAATTACCCAATCCAAATGATACCCAAGATACCCACACGATGTTTTATCTATGTATAGCAGCCCGTGTGAAATGGGAAAGGAACTAACAATGAATCGGAATAATGCATAGCAGCAAAGTTGCGCAATGCAGGCGGCTGCTGTCAGTTGCAAGTTGCAAGATACGAGTAAAACAAAAATAAACGATCCGCACTTCCGATATCTGACGAGCTGCGTACTGTTTGCGTTCAAGACGTTACAATAGAAATAAAGAATGTGAGTGCATATCTGAATCAAGTGGGTAGGTACGTATCCTCGTAGGTAGAGCTACGGTTTCAGATTTTTCAGAAGTTTGACCAACGTTTTATTTGGTTTGACATTGACGATCAGATGCACACCGTGAATACCAAATTTTTAAAACACATCTCGTGTTAGGATTAGGTATACAATTTTGCAACTGCGGGTTTTGCGGGTTTTCATCGCTTTGACTACATTCAATCTGCAAAGAATGAATTAGTCGCTGGGAACTAGTTGTAAAACTGTCCCGGTAGATGGAGCTCATCCACGCGGTAGTGGACAAGATATACTTGCTAAATTCGCAGGCTCGATTAGAACCGCGGTAGCCCAGTTGGTAGTGGCGTCGACAGTACAGATGCCGAAGGTCGCAGGTTCAAATCCAAAAAAGATGCACACCGTCTTGACAACAATTCGAAGTAACGTTTCTTTACTGCATCAGTCTAATGTAAAAGCTGACTACATAAGTTTGACCCACGTTGATCGACTAAAAATCTGCAGCTCCCAATTCATTATTGGGGCACTTACGATTTTTTGTCCTATTCGGTAATACGATCCCCGCAAAATGCAGGTGTTTGAGCGGTCAATATTTAGAGAGCGGGCAGCCACCGCGGCGTTGTACCGCACTCTCGTAATTTGGACAAATCGATTTAGATCGATCGAGCGGCGGCTTTTGTCGATGATTTAGTAGGTAGTGCCGACAAATTGGGGCTTTACCTCCATCGTTTTCTTACATTGGTAAAGGATTTCAATAGCCAATAGGCCAGTTTCCGTTCCGTTTCAGTTTCAGGATTATTGTTCGGGTAAAGTTAGTTCGTCTTTCATGGCATCGAAGTAGGGACTTAGTATGTATCTGGGTGATACTTTTAGGTAAAGTCTATTCAGTCCAGGAAACTCATCTAATGAATACTTGATTTGCTAAGAAGATCTGAGTAGAAGATATGCCCAAAGTAATATATCAGAAGTAACCCTGAGAACTAGCAAAATAAAGCCATTTAATGATCTCTAAGTACAATTTGTTTTAGCACGCGCGCGCCAAGATTGATTGCACAAGGCTTCATTCGTCCGTGTTGGTGTTCTATCTGGAAGAATTTCCATATTCTAAGGCGATGTTAAGCGGTTCCCAATTACAAGGGCTTAAAAATGGCTCAAAATTAAAACTGCGGGTAATTTGGCCCAGTTAGTTGGGCGGGCCGTCATTAAGAACTGTATCAAGCAAGGGTTTACATTAGCCGTAATAGGTAGTTACCTATAAAGATTTTGCCTATTAAAATATTTGTGCAGACATTTTTGTTTTTTTCGAATTTGGTTACATGTATTTTTAGGGTTTCGTAGTCCACTAGAAACCCTTATAGTTTCGTCAAGTCTGTCTGTCTGTCTGTCTGTCTGTATGCCGCGCCCTCATATCTTCGTCAGTTTTAGAGTTATCGACATGAAATTTGGTGAGAAGATAGATCGTGTTGACCCAAATATAGAAATGTTAAGAAAAAATTATATTAAATGTTGTTTGGACCCCCTCCCATACAAGTGAAAGGGGGGCAAAAAAATTTTTTTTCTTCTGTAATATTGAGTAGGGTATCGTTGAATAGGTCTTTTAAAAATAAGGTGAGGTTTCTTTGAAACAAAGTTACTAAAATGTTTCTGTTACGAGATATTTGCTTTTAAAAAGGACGTTTTTGACCCATAATTTGTTCCAGCTGTAACTTCTAAAGTATAAATGCTAAAAATTTGAAATAAATATGAAATATAGCTTACAATCTGAAATTACAATGAAAACTATACCGGATATTGTACCCTTAAAGGTTTCAGAGAAAATTGAGTTTTTCTATTTGCGGTTGGTCATCATACTGCTGCTAACAAAGCAGCAACAAAATTAAGTGTGTAATGCTGAAAAACCTGATATTTAAACGTTGACTACGAAACCCTATTTGTGGGCGTGTCTGACACGCTCTTGGCCGCTTTTTAGTGTTTGTTGTGGTAGGGCGGTTTTTATTCTGTTTTACTTAGGTATGTCCTAAAATGTATTTGCCTATAGAGCGAACGCAAGAAAAATGGAGTAAATAATAATAGGAAAGGAAGATTAACTGTATTACTTTGTTTTGCTGAAACTGGAATAGAAAAACAGATAAACCGTAGAAAATAAACTGTTTATTTAAGAAATTAGGGCGAATAGGCAGAAACTCTATAATTCTTATCTTAGGTCATTTATTCGTCTACGAAGGTCGTTCTAATATAAAGTAGGCCAAAATTAGGTGCGTATTTATAAAGTCGGTTACTCAACGAGAAAGTCGATTCAGTACCGGGTACGATGAATCACTACAAGTATTACACCACATTGCAGACTCGTCTTAGACACGCGGGGTCAACGGCCGGCCTTGTAAACAACACTGAAAAAAACGTGTTATTGAACTACTTATACCTACTATTAACTCATGTACAGACGTGTAGATAAACGAACATACGTGATTTAACTTGTCCAAGATCATTGCGAAAATTACACGTAAAATACGTGTGACGTAGTGTAGGTGTGGCTATCGATACGTAAATTAGTAGGTATGATGTTATTAATAAGAGAGAAGCACACACACAGTGAATACAGTGATATTGAACTACATACCTACCTATACCCATTTCTTCGCGTACCTACAGAAGTGTAGATAATCAAACGTAGCTACCTAATCTTAATCTTATACTCGTCCAGGATCATTTTGAAAATTGACTTTGATTAGACGTAAAATACGTATGACGTAGTGTAGGTGTGGCTATCGATACGTAAATTAGTATGATGTTATTAATAAGAGAGAAGTAGGTATCTACACAGTGATATTAAACTACATTATACCTACTTACTTACCTACTTATTCACGTACAGTACAAAATCAAATGTTGGGTACTTACCTACATGAATTTACTTGTCAAAGATCATTGCGAAAATTGATTTTGATTATACGCACGGTAGTGTTATTATTATTTATTCTTATGTTAGACGTAAAATACGTATGACGTAGTGTAGGTGTGGCTATCGATTCGTAATCATTATGTAGTATGGTGTAATTAGAGAGAAGTTCTATAGACACATTAAATACCCATGTCGTACTGTCCAGACTTTGATCAATATTTGTAGAGTTCTATTTTGATTAAAAGCGTGAACCACACACGCGCCGAAAGACTTTGCGGTTCATGACAATCACCATAAAATGACAGCCTGTGTCAGCAGCAATTTTGATAATGTTGATTTTGTGACGTACCTATGCTACGCTGCGATGTCCGGTTTTCGTTTGGGATTTGAATTCCGTTCGTCTGAAATCAGATCCGAAAACATACCAGAAAATCGTGCGGTAGGTGTAAGAACCTGCAAAGGGTTGGCCGGGCGCGGCGTGGCGTGCGTGACCTAACGTTAGGCTCAATTATTATATCGACTGGATTGTTTCAGTGGGGGGCATTAGCCCGACTAATCGCATGACCGCGACCCCGCCTGCCCAGCCCACAGGGTGGCGGGAAAACACCGACATTTGTCACACTTTACTACCAACATCATCTATTATTAAGCGCCTATTGTTACTATACATACAACACGCCTGAACTTTATTGGAAAATTAACCTTTAGGAAGTTCGGCAATAACATCCCGGGGTATACAAAGGCGCGCCTGCGGGCATCTCAAAGTGCAACGTTCCCGCTCACGCAACGCGGTCAAAATCCTGTCTGATATGAATACGAACGGTCATATCAAATGGTTTTTGTTTTCCAAATTCGAAATTTGCATTCGAAATTGGAACGCGGATGGCACGAGCGCCCGCGGCGGCGCTACTGCACATCACACAATGCCTGCGCACGAGTGCTCCTTCATGTTAGTATTAAGTATAATATTGGTATAATTCGGCATTAAGTGTATCGGGCATGCTAATCGGATCGTTTCAAACGCGATATGTTGGCTGCTCAACGCTCAAGGCGTGTTTCAAATGAACGGAAGTAAGCATAATTTAAAATCGATAAAATTGTTGAATTAAATATAAAATTGGATTTATCGCTCCTAACCTACATCGCAGAATAGGATACCTACCATCTATAGGTATATTTAAGGAAGAAATAAGTAATTTTATTTTTATGTAAGGCCATAGAAAATTAAACAAACATCTGTATCGCGATAGGTATGTAATGTAGAGTGAGTTATTTATTACCAACTTAGATAATAGGTACCCAAATATTATGCCGCTATCGCGCTCGAATTAGATAATTTGTTTACAGGTTATTGATATCTACTTACCAAATCTCACTGTCATCTCCCTGTTTCGTACTAATGAACCAACTCTGCCTGCTGACTCAGCGACCCAAAGAGGATGTTTCGTACTGGTAAAAAGTAAAAATAAAACTGTGTCCTGTGTCCGAGTCCTGCGCCCGCCTCAGGCTAGTTCCGGATGGCGTCAGAGCCACTCTGCTAAACGGGCCTTCTTTTGACACATCGCCCATAATGACTATGGGTTTTTCATCACGAACACACGGAATTTTTGGACAGTTATTGGGGATATAGCCTGCGGTGTTTGGACTGCAGTCGTCGGCGCTTGCGACCATCAGTTTGGGAGACTTGTCGCCTCGGGATGCTGCTAAACGAAGGACCGATTGACATAATGCCTTCAAATAATGTGATAATGATGGATGAATGACAAATGTTTAGTGGTATTATCTCAAAAAGAATTAAGTTGGTGTTTTGTGTGGACAAACGAATAAAACGTGTGTAGAGAAACGTTTGTGATTGAGAAAATATAAAGTAACGTAAGTAGGCAGACATTTAAAAAAAATTAAGTCGGTATTTTGTGTGGACAAACGAATTAAATGTGTGTAGACAAACGTTTGCGATTGAGTAAAAGTTTTTATTTTATTTTATTTGGCACGCATGGATTGTCTAACTTAATCAGAATCCTGTATTTGCTATTGAACGACAACCACTTAGAAGCGTGCGATGACTGGGATAAAGATCATTTCTCAGGACATTCACGCCTAGCTGCATTTATATCATAGCACTTTTATATCACATCAATAAGATCGCAATTTTTCCTCTCACTGGCATCGAGTGTCGTGTGAGTACCCCCAGCAACACAAGTAAAATATAAAACTGTGTGAATGAGTAGAGACTTTATACCTGCCTGTGTTGCTGTCTGTATGTAACGAGACCAAGCCACTTTGTATCAATGCGAGGATCAGTGTGATGGCCACAACTCAAAGCGGCCGCCACCACCTGCTTACGCCTAAATATCACATAATAGCTGCTATATAAAACACTAGAGCTCACTAAATTGAACTCTATGTCGGAGGCTTTTTCAGTCGAAGATAGGTCTTGAAACACTGGTGGGATTTAAGATGTTCTGAAGTGAAAGTGATGATTTCAGCCGCAAACCGCGGAATGATCGGCGCGCGGCGGTTGCGACGCTAAAGAAGCCTATTTTTATGCAACTTTACGTTGACTCCATACTACACGATTATATTACCTACTTGTGTCGTTGCATAAAAGCGCATCAGGTGGATATTTATGCAAGTGGGCGCTCAAAAGGGGAGCAAAATGCAACAAAAGTACACACAAAAAATACAAAACAAGAAAACTACATAAGTAAGTGTCCTTGTTGATAGAGTGTGGCTTTCCCACTACAATTTTGTATTTGGAGTGGCAGTGTCAAACCGCGGCAATCTCTGCGAAGTGATAAGTCAAATTAAATGACACTACTCTTGCGAAACGATATTACAAAGTATCAGTCGAATGCATTTGATAGATTCACGACGGATATTTCCGTAGTTGTGGCCCGACCCGCCACCTACTCTCGGTAGCCTCTGACTCTAAGCTCTGACTGCATTATTTGTTTCCACATCGAATACCTGTATAATAATGCGTTTAATGGAACAATTCTAAACAAACGAAGAATGGCTCTTGTTCAGTTTTGTTCGAGACTGTGTTAGTCAGAGCGGGGGCATCCATAACATAGATTGTTCTCAGCACAATAGGTGAAACACGTATTTACATTAAAACAGTAATTTAAACAGATAAATATTGATTGATACATATTTGGTCAATAAAAAGCTGGACTATTTCGATTTCACTGCCTAGATTTTAGGATAGTTTACTAAGACGTTTCAGTCTTTCAGAAGGTACTTCAGAGATCACGTTTTTCTTACTTTCTGGTTGGCATATAAAGATAAAGATAAGATAAAGAATATTAGTCGTTACAATTCATTCAAATAGGTAGGTAATTTGAATCGTCAAATTGTTCCTGGACTCCTCTAACGCAAAGAACCTAATCCAACTTATTATGGCCCCGAAGTCCCGCAGCCTCGATACTGCTAGTACGAAACCCACGGGACTTCACGACAAGGGTCGTAGAGTCGTAGAGTGACATGGTGATGATTAGGTGTTTTGAATAGACAATGACGAGGCTGAGAGATGTTCGTGCCTTGTTATTGTTATCAAATGTGTCTCGGTATTTTAATTTGTCTAAGGGTAGGTTTACACTTTACATTTCTGGAGCAGTATATTTTCAATATTCATATGTTTAGGCTCATTATCCGTACCTATTCTAAGAAAATGTCATTGAAATTCTAACAAAAACTTGCAAAAAGAAGAGTAAAATAATTCACATAAGCGTCACAAACTTTAAACGGCAATCTTATTAAATTATTAAGATTATGGTTCATCATTGGCCTCATACGTCTGTGACAGACGATTTATTCATTGATTATGATTACTTACACATAATAATTACTTTAACGGGTCTTATCGCGATAGTTTTTTAGGTAAATAAGCGATTTACCTGGACACTCGACGTTTCAACTGGGTTGCACCAGTCGTGGTCGCGAGCAGACTGAAGTAGCAGCGAGTTGTCATCAGGGCGGTGGGCAACTAGATTTTCTGCTACCCACATATTGTCTTAATAAATTTAAATTGTTTGTAAACATTACACATTAGGCCGGCACACAACACTCACAGTGTCCGACGATCGGTCCGATCGATAGTGAATCGCGCGTTTTTATTTTGTCTATTACCGGACTCCATGTTGTAGACAATTTAAATCCGTCCTCCCGATTAAAATTATTGGGGTTCTTTTTGATTTCTATTGCCTCCCTCACCACTCTGGAGTAATAGTGACGTTCCACAGAGAGGACTTTTGGGGCATGAAGCTCGATCCAATGGTTGGCACCAGATGTCAATAGGTGTTCCGCGATTGCCGATTTATGCGTCTGTCGGTTTTCACAGCTGCGATATGCTCCTTGACCCGTTCACTGATACTACGCTTGGTTTGGCCAATGTAAGACTTACCACAGCTGCATTGTACCTTATATACACCTGCATTTTGAAAAGAAAGCCAACACACATAGATAGATACCTACACGCGACCTCTCATCACCATCCGCGTCACCTACAGTCTGTAGTGTCGACACTGACGAAAAGGGCTTACGACTTGTGTGACGCAGAACATCTGGACGACGAATTGAACCATGTTCATAAAGTACTGTTTCAGAACGGCTACACGGGAGTTCAACGTCGCATAAAAAACAAGAAAGCGAAGCAACCTGAGGTGAACAGGCAGCCAGCGTATTTACCCTATGTAAAAGGGGTAACAGATAAAATTGGGACAGTCTTGAGTAAGGGTTCGATTAAGACTGTCTTCACTCCACTGTCCAAAATATCTTACTCTTTACGCACACCGAAGGATGTTATACCTTTTCAAAATGCAGGTGTATATGTTACAGGCAAAACCCTTAACTAGTCAATAACGTTATTGACTGGAAAAACCAGTCAATTACGATATTGCCTAAGGGCTTCAGTCAAAATCCTTATTGACTGGTTTTATCTACTAAAATCAGTCAATAACGATATTGACTGACGTGCCCAGTCAAAACCCTTAATAGGTTAAAGCAGTGCGCAGCACGGATTTGCGGTGAGATTATGAGCGATGCGGCGGGTAGCACTGCGTTGCGGTGAGATTATGAGCGATGCGGTGGGTAGCACTGCGTTGCGATGAGTTTATGTGCTATGCGGCGGAAAGCAGTGCGGTGCTGAGAGTTTCGGTGTGCAATGCGGCGAGTAGCACTGATTTGCGGAGAAATTATGAGCGATGCGGCGGGTAGCACTGCGTTGCGGTGAGTTTATGAGCGATGCGGCGAGTAGCACTGATTTGCGGTGAAATTATGAGCGATGCGGTGGGTAACAGTGCGTTGCGGTGAGTTTAGATGCGATGCGGCGGGTAGGAGTGGTTACTGCATAGTAACCATCAGGATCGATATATATTTTTTTAAATGATATGAGAAAAAAAGGTGGAATGGGGATAATCAGGTCGTGGGGCGATTGCGCACGCTCACTGAAATGCATCTTATAGAAGATAGAAGATGGAGGCAGTCAGAGTGAAAGTCTACTGTTTCGCTCGCCGGTGGCACTGAGCCCGAGTCCTCGAGTAACCACCGGGTGGTCTTTGACTTCTGGGAGGGGAGGCCACGTATCTTCTGAGGTCAACATAAGTGAAGAGCCTTCTACGACTTGGGCATGTCCTTATGGAATAACAACCGGCGAGACAGTAGACTTCCACTCTGGCTGTGACCATCTAACGGTCCTGATGGTGATCTAAGACCAGCCAGGACATACCTATTGAGGTTTTGACTAGGCACGTCAGTCAATATCGTTATTGACTAAGTTTATTAGATAAAATCAGTCAATAAGGGTTTTGACTGAGTACCTTAGGCAATAACGTTATTGACTGGTTTTGCCAGTCATTAACGTTATTGACTGGTTAAGGGTTTTGACTGTAACATATATAAGGTACAGTGATAGTAATAAGTGGATATAGGCACGCTGAAGTTATGCACTTTTAAAATCGTTTACACGTTGTGTTTACATCATAAGAACACACATGCAAAACAATGCGCGCTCCTCGATACTCACTCTTAATACAACCGCTTTAAATTCAAAACCACAGAACAATTGCTACAATAACCGGTGAAGTTAATGCTATATGTCGCAGCGATATTAATCAAACCAGGTTTTGACCAAAACCAAAGACCAGTAGATAACAAAGGTAAAATTCAATTTTATCATAAAAATTAATTTGTTTTGATTTTGATCGAAATCTATAACAATATAGGTTTCGATCATGAACCTGAAGTAGTTTAGGATTAAATATGGTAAAGTTATTGCCAAAAACATTAATATAATGTAGTCTTTGATTAAAAACTTGATTTGGTTTAGGATTATGATAAAAATTTGGCAAAACTTACGTTAAATTTTGTTATCTCAAGCGCCTAGCTTTTGGACAAAACCTAGTTTTATCAAAAACTACGACATAGAATGACGCTGAACGCCGCACAATGCTGCCCATTCCTGGATTCGGCCCTTGGATACCCTCAGGTGGAAATATAGTGATGCTATTTTAAGCCGGAAAGTAACATTATTTCAAAATTAAAAATAAAAATACTTAAAATGTGTAAAGAAAGCTTAAAAATCCTCAGAGGTCAATCATTATTTTATATAGTGAAAGGTCAAAAAGAAAATTTCATATTACACGTGTCTTTAATTTGGTTTAATTACGATAAAAATTCTTAAAGAAAAAAAGTTCAAATAAAAAGAATCGACCCACGATGATACGAACCATGATATCCCTGATTGGTAGGCCACTGTCTTTACCAATGCGCCATCCGAACATTTAACACGGAGTGCGAAATTTTGTTACCCATTTCACTATTAGTCATTATTGGATCGTGCTTGATTAGTCATCTTATTCTTTTGCTACAATCGGTTTACTACGCGCTTCTTTGTATGTGTGAGTGGAGTTTGGCTTCAAACGACTTTAGAATTAAAGCTCATGTACATGTCTCTGTAAAGTCTATATGGAATTTTGTAAATGTCTGTACAATGCAGCTGTGGTAAGTCTTACATTGGCCAAACCAAGCGTAGTATCAGTGAACGGGTCAAGGAGCATATCGCAGCTGTGAAAAACCGACAGACGCATAAATCGGCAATCGCGGAACACCTATTGACATCTGGTGCCAACCATTGGATCGAGCTTCATGCCCCAAAAGTCCTCTCTGTGGAACGTCACTATTACTCCAGAGTGGTGAGGGAGGCAATAGAAATCAAAAAGAACCCCAATAATTTTAATCGGGAGGACGGATTTAAATTGTCTACAACATGGAGTCCGGTAATAGACAAAATAAAAACGCGCGATTCACTATCGGACCGATCGTCGGACACTGTGAGTGTTGTGTGCCGGCCTAATGTGTAATGTTTACAAACAATTTAAATTATTAAGACAATATGTGGGTAGCAAAAATCTGTTGCCCACCGCCTGATGACAACTCGCTGCTACTTCAGTCTGCTCGCGACCACGACTGGTGAAACCCAGTCGAAACGTCGGGTTTCCAGGTAAATCGCTTATTTACCTAAAAACTATCGCGATAAGACCCGTTAAAGTAATTATTATGTGTGAAAGTAATCGCGAGTGCTTTAAAAGTTATATTGCTATGATACGGGCCGGAAAACGCAAACAAAATTAAACATCTGGAGACTTCTGGAAAGACGGTCATTTTAGAAACGTCTATAACGTTCCTAGTGAAATGTCGCGAATCAGATGTGATACCGACGTGCGTTCGTATAAAACCACGACGAGATATTGTGCAATCCGAAGGAATCCTCCATAACGCGAGTGTCAAATTACTGCGTAAATTAATACAAAACCATAGGCAGGAACTATTTTGTATACAGGATGAGCTTTATAAGTTACATCTTGGAGTGTAGTGAATGGCTGACACTGCATGATTTTGAGTTTGTGACCGGATTACATTCCAACAAGCGGAAAAAAACGTGAGCTAAGTTGCGCTTCACATGAGCGTAAGTTCCAAAGATTGGTCTCAAGACAGAAAAATTCCAAATGTCACAGTAAGTTGAATTTACCTAATACTGTAATAAACCTGTCAAAAGCAACTCTTGATGACGCAACGATTAACATCTTATCGAAAGGAATGAACTTCGCTTTAACACCAAAACATGTACCAATCGAAAACATTATTTGTGGGGTAGAAGAGGCTCTAATACGAAACAAAGTTCCGAGTAGCGACGCGGAAACTATGTGTCAGGACATAGCAGTAATTTTGAGAAAAGCTAGAGTACCCGCAAGTAATACCACTGCAGCAGAGCGTCAAGCACTAAAAACACTCCGTGAAAACAAGGAAGTATTAGTGCTTAAAGCCGATAAAGGTAACGCCACTGTAGTGATGGACACTACTGACTACGACCAGAAGATCCAGGTAGGTACTGTTAGAAGATGTAAATGTGTACAAGCCTGTGAACTACAACCCGACTGCCAGAGTATACCAGCGCATTCGTACTCTGATCAAGGATTACGGGGACTTATTTATGAAGGATGAAGAACAGCACTTACACAAACCATACACAAACCAAGAACGGTACAGCCACCCAAACTATACGGCTTACCCAAAGTACATAAGCCGAACGTGCCTTTGCGTCCCATTGTAAGCCAAATTGGCTCACCTACCTACGATCTCGCAAAGCATGTGGCAGGAGTACTCCAAACCTTATTCGGCCAAACTTCATCTTTTGTGAAGGATTCTCGTCATTTTATTGACATAATTAACGACCTTAGACTGGAGTCAGATGAAATGCTGGTGAGCTTTGACGTCGAATCGCTCTTCACCAACGTCCCGATCAGAGAATGTCTAAAGGTAATCGAAGGCAGACTGACAGCTAATGGTATGTCCAAAAGATACATAACTTTACTGGAAAAATGTCTTGAGGTAACTATTTCCTTTACCGTGAGCAGTATTACCTACAGATCGATGGAGTGGCAATGGGTAGCCCTGTGGCACCGGTTATTGCCAACATCTGGATGGAGTACTTCGAGGAGTTGGCGTTAAGTGCCGGTCCCTCGTCTATCAAGCTCTGGAAGAGATATGTTGACGACGTCTTTAGCATCATCAAAGGAGACATGGACACGGTAAAGCAGTATGTCGACTACCTGAACTCCATCCACCCAAAAGTCAAATTCACCTGTGAGGTTGAACGAGACTTTGGCCTTCTTAGATGTCAAGGTAATGGTGAGATCAGATGGGTCCCTTGCACATGCTGAATACAGAAAGCCAACACACACAGATAGATACCTACACGCGACCTCTCATCACCATCCGCGTCACCTACAGTCTGTAGTGTCGACACTGACGAAAAGGGCTTACGACTTGTGTGACGCAGAACATCTGGACGACAATTGAACCATGTTCATAAAGTACTGGTTCAGAACGGCTACACGGGAGTTCAACGTCGCATAAAAACAAGAAAGCGAAGCAACCTGAGGTGAACAGACAGCCAGCGTATTTACCCTATGTAAAAGGGTAACAGATAAAATTGGGACAGTGTTGAGTAAGGGTTCGATTAAGACTGTCTTCACTCCATTGTCCAAAATATCTTACTCTTTACGCACACCGAAGGATGTTATACCTTTTCAAAATGCAGGTGTATATAAGGTACAATGCAGCTGTGGTAAGTCTTACATTGGCCAAACCAAGCGTAGTATCAGTGAACGGGTCAAGGAGCATATCGCAGCTGTGAAAAACCGACAGACGCATAAATCGGCAATCGCGGAACACCTATTGACATCTGGTGCCAACCATTGGATCGAGCTTCATGCCCCAAAAGTCCTCTCTGTGGAACGTCACTATTACTCCAGAGTGGTGAGGAGGGAAACCCAATAATTTTAATCGGGAGGACGGATTTAAATTGTCTACAACATGAAGTCCGGTAATAGACAAAATAAAAACGCGCGATTCACTATCGGACCGATCGTCGGACACTGTGAGTGTTGTGTGCCGGCCTAATGTGTAATGTTTACAAACAATTTAAATTATTAAGACAATATGTGGGTAGCAGAAAATCTAGTTGCCCACCACCCTGATGACAACTCGCTGCTACTTCAGTCTGCTCGCGACCACGACTGGTGCAACCCAGTTGAAACGCCGAGTGTCCAGGTAAATCGCTTATTTACCTAAAAAACTATCGCGATAAGACCCGTTAAAGTAATTATTATGTGTGAAAGTAATCCCGAGTGCTTTAAAAGTTATATGATTACTTACTTATTAATGCGACTTTAAATTCAGGCAATTTCGATGTTTGCTTATCGTCAGAATCAAGAACAATTCATTCCACAGCCACCCACAGCTTTTGAAAATAAAATAATTTCTTATTTATAAACACATGCATTTTGAACTCGTTGAAACGAAATGAAAAGTGGGGTGAACTATGATTCAACAATGCTATTATAATATGTTAGATAAAATCGCGAGAGTGAGAGTGGTTTTCGCTCCTCAACAAAGAAACCCTATATAAAGTTGTTGACACGTTGGTAGCTGACATATTAAATTAAGAGAAATACAATGTTTTTAAGACAACCTTACAGATTAAGGTCGTGTTAAAGGTTGATAAAATCTCGAGCTAGGGAGCTAGAATTTTTGTGGAACGTATAAATGTTCGCTGACATGTAGCTATAGATATTTAAAGGTTTTTCACTTTTATACGATAACATCAATAATGACCGAGGTCTTTCATTTAGGTCTGTAGGTACTTACATAAGTACCTTTATAAGTAGTTTTATGTTCTTCTTTTAATACAGTAGAAGTTTTATAAGAATGATTAATATAATAAGTATCTTAACTCCCTGTTCTCCTTTTCGTGTGTTACACCGAGCTCTCTAACGTCCCTAAGAACTCTGTTGTCAGAGAGCGTCCGCACTTGAGAGTGTACTAAGTATATTAAAGGTAATAATAGTCAGTATAAAGCACTAACTTACTATCATTTTATAGTCGTGTGCACGCACCCTTACAAGTTTGTTTCTATGCAAATGCGATCTCGTGCGCGTGACAGGTGACGCGCGGCGCAAAAGTCGCGCGACGGCACCTTAATTGTTTTTTGTTCGATATTCAAATATTATGACGGTTTTTCTAAAGGTTTTTGTCGACTGTGGCGGGTGCGGACCAGGTGGTCTTATAAAAAATCCAAGATGCAACAGCTTGCTCTGACCCGGCTTAGGTCTAGGGAATTATAATCGAGTTTCTAAATTTAGGTAGAGCAGCCAGGTATTATTTTTTCTATGATGTAAGAGCGTGGTGAAAATGGCAATACCCTCCAATAAGGGAAGGCCAATGTCCAGCAGTGGACTGTTGTAGCTGTTATAGTTATGGTATGTAAAATAATACCACGCAAAGTCTATATTTAGTTAATGCGACTGAATTATAGTATTTTACTATCAGCTGCACCTCATGTCCTCTACAAGGTACTCATTTAAGGAATCAGCTTGTGCTGGTTATTTTTATACCTACTTATAATGAAAACAAGTTTACCTAAGTAGTAGATATCTTAAGCGATAACTAAAGGTAGGGTAGATACCTAAACCTAAAAGTATTTACTACAATTTACATGTTATAAATTCAATCTCTAATTGAAAAACAGTCATAAAAACGCTATTAAACAAATAACCGTACCTATAGGAATAAAAAGCACTCTATTAAAAAAACGACTTGATCAGCTGTTTCCTCCATTTGAGGCACGCAACGAACATACTGGTAGAAAAAAATCTTTTTTATCAGACACTTTTTGAGTGATATCGCGTGCATATTAAACATGTAAAAAAATGTCGGAAGCTTTGCATCTGTCGCGCGCGAGTAATGGTTTAGAAGAGGTCCGTGTTAATAAAGTAGGGTTCATCGGGTCGTTCGTCGACTCTGTGTTCCATATGGTTTGAATGAGTGTGTACTCAAGTTTGATGAACTTTGCTGGTAGGTATGATCGAAAGATTGGATCAGACATGTTTCGGTCTGAAGAGCAAGAGAGCAGTTTATAGGTGCTAGATAAAATCCATCTACCCTCTAATCTTATGATATGAAAAAGGATTTGTTGCGCACTTATTCTTTGACCACTTATTTGTTGACCACTCCAAGGTTTTATTATTGTTGCAAACAATAAATGCTAATTACAAACGTTGAACATAGGTCTAGATAAAATGAAATGAAATGTTAAGATTGTGTTGGATATGACAACTGAAAAAACACGTAGAAAATCTTTGATGATAAAAAACAATCTAAATAATCTTTGACGTTTCAAACTATTGATATTTGGAAATTATTTATTTTTTGATAATATTCAATGGCAGCCAATGTGGGTTCCGGGTGGGGTCACTCACAAAGTTGATATTTATCAGTACCAGTTTGGTAAGGACATTGCAGGCTGAAGCACCTGATTGTTTGAAAAGCAAGATGGTTCCGTGCTTCGGATGGGCACGTTAAGTCGTCGGTGTGGTGTCTAATAGTGTCTATGATCATATTTAGACGGCGGTTATTGTGTCAGAGCCCTGCTACTTATAGTAGGCAGTTGAAAAACGCTTACACCAGGGTTCATCGGGTAGTTGGATGACTTGGTGTCCCACTTGAAAAAGAAAAATATTCAAATATGAAATTCCGCGTCCAAACTGCTTATACAAGTGTGAATCTCATATCGTGACTAGTAAATAGGAGCTATAAACAATCTGACCGTCCTGAATGCGTGACCACGTCACGGAAGCCGCAGCAATCTATTCGCATCCATTGATTATACCCACTTATACAGCTATAGGGGTCTAATGATTCTATCATTGCCAGCTAAAAGCTCCGACACTCGGGGATTAACTCGATAATCACGAAAAATAAGCTTTTTTGTTTGAATCACTTTACGACGACATTTAGTAGAGCCAATGTTTTTTTAAATGTAAAATACGCCCGAATTTGTCTGCTTTAATTTGACTTAAAAACAAACTCTAACTTTAAGAAATTGAGATATTCAGTTACAGGCTTAGACTCCGTCACTGCAAATGTTCTTTATTTTGGACCGTCGGTTTCGCCTTCTTTTTTCGTGTGCCTAATAAGTAGTTCGTTTGGCCGATCATCAGAAATTACAGTAAAAGCTCAAAGGATCGGTTCGGTTGATGTGGTGTGGCGTGTGCGCGGTGCGGTGCGCGCTTAGCGTGCGCGCGCGCACCTGCCGACCAATCATCTGGTCATTAGTCTGCTGCGATCTAACCACGCATTTCTTTTCAAAGACTACGTCGTTCATTGAAATGTTACACCCCATAAAGTCTGAAGATGTTCATCCTAATACGTCAATGTATTTTGATCTCGCGCCGTGATTTGAAGCAGACAGTCAAGTGAGGGCCTGCCGAAACTGATTGCACCACCGCTATTTGCAAAGGCTACAAAGAGTTTCCGATGATTGCGGCCGGCACGGGTCGAACTAAGCACGCTGCATGCTACTTTTGCATTTAAGGTTCCTCACTGATTACTGCCGAAAAGATGCCGAGTGCATCCTTAATTACCGTCCAGGTCATTGCCCAACTCATTATTTCTATTGTAGATTAATGCGGTAGATCCTTCGGCTTTCCAATCTTTGTTGTTCAGCCCCCAATTATTTGTAATGAAAATGTTTAAGGAACCGTGGAGGGTCCTGGCCCTCTTGGCTTATGACCGTACGTGGACCGATTTTTATCTCATAATTGCAGGTCTCGGGTTGAATCGTTCATTAGGGGCGTGTTGGCGGGTCGGGAGGCGGGAGGGGGAGGGAGGGTGCGTGTGAGAGAGGACACAATGGCGCCCCCCGCGGTATTGTGCGCTAATGTATGCGCGCGCGGCGACAGCGCTGCGGCGCGAGCGACACAACACAAACATTTCAACGCATCTAATTTATCGCCGTGTCGCACTCGGCCGCCAAGCGCAAAAAATATAGTCTTAAGGTGCAGCGTTACGTGCGCCCGATATTGTCGCCAAGACATGTCGCCACTCATCTCTGGAGGCTGTGAGCCTTCAAGATAAGCAATGAAAACAACGAGGAAATTGTAGAGTCTATGAATTTGCTTTATTCTGAGAGCACGCTTCATAATAATATTTTATTCGAATGACTCTACATTCAAATCATAATAACCTCGATTACAAGACATGCTTAACAAATTCTTGTATTCTTCAGGTTTATCAAATACCTAAGGAAAAGAAAAGAGAAAGAAATATTTACCAACTAGAATCGAGTCTAGAAATGCTTCGCCTCAGCAAGCGCAAGTGATGTTTAAATCAAGTTGTCTACGCCGCACTTGAAGGTTCACATCATCATTTCTGTGACAATAACTTTTATCCGATGTTATCTGGCGTCGAAAGCGCTAGCTGACACCTTAACCGACGCAAGTTTATGCCGAGGATGACTCAGTGCGTCCCCTTCTCGGGACTTCGAATATTATAATGTGTATTATAATATGTAAACTAGATGTCGTTCAGCTCTGTGGCCCTCTATACAATTAGTGAGGTTTATTAGGACAATGATTCGTCAGACAGCCGAGTTGTTATACGACCGAGACTGACATAACGAGGGCCAGGATGAGGTTACTGATTTTATAATTATGTTTGGGTGTTTGCTAGTCTACCAACCGCAGGTTTTTGAGATAATATAAAACCATTCCACAACCGAATTTCGACTTTCATTGCGCTGAAAATTCTTAAAGATGTTCAAACAATCTGGAAGTTTGGTTTTGTAATACATATTTGTAAATTAAGTATTATAGATAAATCTCTGTATAATATGTGCACCTACGTATATGAAATAAGTATGACAACTTTCCTAAGTGAAGAATCTTTAATACTGTTCATTGATACCATTCTAAAATTCGTGTATAAACTTTCCACAAGTGTCATCTTACATATAGTACCTTCACGATTGAATATTTAAGAATTCGTGTTTGGAATACACTTGGTTTGAACTGTACAAAGTAAGGTAACCTCAAATCTTTATTGCGTTTATTCCCTCAATCGTATAATTTCAAAATTCCATATCGAGCAAGTATCGTAAATTTTACATAATAAAAAGAAAGAATTTGAGAATGAAGTTGTTTGTTCGGTGGTAGAGACATCGTTGCTGGTATAATCGAGGATAAGTATTGTGTATTTGTGTTTGTTTGTGTTTATTGGGTCGTCTCTTGGCGGTGCGGCGGTCGTGTGCGGTGGGTGGCATCCGCATTTGTCACCGACCACCGGGAGTCGTGAACGAAGAAGGTACGAGGATGAGCCTGGCAATGAGAACTGTACTGTCTTCTTAAGAATTAAAAGAAAACGCAACTGTCTGTACCATGATATAGCAGTAGGTAAATTATTAAATAGATGCGAATGATTGAACGAAGTCTACGAATAGGTACCTACCCATAGACGTGCAGTTTTCGTTTTGTACCTATGCGCGAAAACAATTAAAACATTGAAACAATACGAAGTGCACGTAAATCTTTGATGTCATACTTTGAACATTCCGAAATTCATTGCTTTTTGCGAATATCATGATGATTATGCGTCAAACACATTCAACGGTTCGAAATACGCGTAAGCGTAAGTGTCACTGTCTATGATCGATCACTTAGACGGCATTGTTACACATCCATGTCTGAGGCCTGTTACTTGCAGTAGGCTTGAAAAACTGACATCAGGGTCCATCGGGTCGTTGGACGACTTGGTGTCCCACTCGAAGAAGAAGAATCGTAAGCGCAGATTTGTGATACTAATGAACTTTTGATTTTGTCTACGCGTCTATTGTTCGTAGAACATCATCTACTTCGTAGCTGCGTGTAGCCGGGTGCTCCGCGCGTAGACGCTGCGGTCGACAGCGGCGGTCGGCGGCGCGCGGGCGCTATCGCAGCAACATCGCTCTATGCAAATGCACTTTTTGCAGCTACCAATTGAGTGGTACCGCCGCGGTACCACCGCGATACTGTACCACCAGTGTTGCCGCAACCTCCCAAAAAGACACAATATCCGCCAACAAACATGTACATTTGAGGCAATACCTATTCAATAATTTGTAGGAAAAAATTTATGTGTCTGTGGTGTGTTGAGAAATAGATACCTTACCTTATTATACGATTTACTATTAAAGCTAGTGTGATGGAACATTTACACATAAAATGGTACTATGAGGTAGCAGAAGAACTATTGGCGCCACTCTCAAGTGTACCTTATTGTGTGATAGTTTTTTTTAGTTTATTTCTTATTGGTTGTTGTTACGTCATTTAGGCACACTTGTGCCTACTGCCACCTGCAATAAGATTTGAGTTTGCCTTTCCATTATTTATTATCTGCACATGGGCGGCAAAAAGTGCGTTAACTGGCTAACTTGTAAAGTGGGTAAAATTGTGTAGTCTAGTGGCAACATTTAGTACTAACCACTGCGCTGCCGGTGGCCCGCGGAAACTAAGGAAATAAAACGCCAACTTCGTAAACTGTCTCTCAAGGCGCTTAATTTGTGGCAATGGCCCTGCTTCTTCATTTGTACAAATATATTATATTCGTAATAGCTGTTATTGCTCAGACGCATTATGATAGCGGAAACTAAGGAAATAAAACGCCTCGGGATCGCTTCGTAAACTGTCTCTCAAAGCGCTTAATTTGTGGCAATGTTCACAGCTTCTTTTGTATAAACGAAGCAAACCATTAGGATCCACAAGTTCTAGAAGCTACCGTAGGTACACACACATCCCACACTGTGCAAAGTTGTAGTTTTAGTGGAATGTCGCTTTATCGGTGGAATGTAAACAACGAATGTAAAGAGATTCTTGGTTATAAAGTGATAATGGTCTCAATTTCAATTCAAGTGATTGTCAAAAATAGCAATTTTAGAATAGATATTTTAAACAAGACGTGACTATGTGAAAATGATTTAAAATCTAAAATGCTAAAAACTTCTAAGCCTATTTTACTAAAAGTGACAGTGTAATTCTAAAAGTATTATTTTTGAAAGTCAATTGGAATCTTACCTAATTTTAATACTTACCTACTCTACCAAAAATAAAATTGAACCATAAACATTTTCAACACAGATTTCGTTATCTACATTTGCAAATTCCTACTTGCAATATGTTTGCACTAGGGCTTGCAAATATTCGAAAATTTTACTATTCGAATATTCGATTTTTTTTTCGGGATTATTCGAATTATTCGAATAATATTCGAATATTTCCAAAAGACGAAAAAGCTTGTTATTTAAATAGAAATTTGCGTTATTTTCACGAAAAATATGCTTAAAAATGAAAAAGACTATCATCTATAGTTCTGAGTATTTAAAATCTAAAAATCAACTCTTAAAGTTTCATAATGACTCTTAAAACAAATATAAACATAAAATCAATAGTAATTATGACAGCAGTCAAATCAAACATCGATAATTCGAAATAAACATCAATCTAAAAGAAATATCAAGAAACTGATACATACATACATACATACATCACGCCTTTATCCCTTGGGGTAGGCAGAGCGTCAACGACCGTAAAGTACGGTCGTTATCGCGTCTGACACATATTTGAGGGCCGTTTTAGCTACTGTCATGTATCGCTATAGTGACAGGTTGTCAGCCTGTCGCCTAAAATTGCAATACACATGATACCCTCGAGTCCTTTAGTCGCTTCTACGACACCCACAGGAAAGAAATGGGGTGATGCTATTCTAAGCCGGCATCACACGGCCAGAAACTGATAGACAATAGATATATGACGATTCTGGTCACAGTGATTAGAAATCTAGAATTTTTGTCATGAAATGAAAACAAAGCAATAAGGTCCGACTTATTTAATAAACAGTCGATCACTAAATGATCATTCACAAAAAATATGTTTAAAAAATGAACTTGAGTCTATCATCTATAGTTCTGAATATTTAAAATCTAAAATCAACTCTTAAACTTTCATAAGAACACAAAAATAAATATAAAACATTAAATCAATAATAATTATGACAGCAGTAAAATCAAACATCGAAAATTCGAAATAAACATGAAACCAAAAGAAATATCAAGAGGCTGATAGATAATAGAATTAATAGATATAATGTTTTAATGAAATGAAAAAAAAAGCAATAAGGTGCGTCTTATTTAATAAGAATTTGATCATTTTAATTATCTTTTAGTGATTAGATTTCAAATCACTGTTACCAGAATTGTCATAATATATCTCTTATCTATCAGTTTCTTGATATTTTTTTTAGTTTGATGGTTATTTTGAATATTTGATTTCACTGCTGTCACAATTATTATTGATTTTATGTTTTTGTTTGTTTTTGCGTAATAGCAAAACAAAATCAAATTTAAAAACGAAACAAAATATTCCATAATAAATTCTTGAATTCTTGAAGGAACGGCAAGGGTGTTGATACCATGCCGCTTAGTTTTGTAAATAATTACAGGTTTATGATTATGGTCGAATATTCGAATTTTCCCAATGTGTTTTCGAATATTCGATCTGGTTTACTATTCGAATTATTCGAATATTCGAATATTCGAATGCAAGCCCTAGTTTGCACTTATATTGCACAGGTATTTAAATGCACGCGAATTATATCTTACTTCTATCTCGCACGCGATCTTATCTTATCCATTAACGCAATCTGGCCGTCGGAATGCGTCGGCAGCGCAGTGGTAATGCGACTGCCTGCGACGCAGAAGGTTCCGGGTTCGATTCTCGGTATGGGACGCTCTTAAAGTTGATATTTATCAATTATCTATCACTTTGTGAATTTGTTTACAGTTTGGTAGGACATTGCAGGTTGAACAACCTGGTTAGCAGAAAAGCAAGATGCTTCGGAGGGCACGTCAAGCCGTCGGTCCCGACCTATGATTACTTAGACGGCTGTTGTTATACAACCATGTCAGAGGCCTGCTGCTTTAGTAAACGGTTGAAAAATTCTAGCACCAGGGGTTATTGGGTTGTTGGACGACTCAGTGTCCCACTCGAAAAGAAGAAGACTATCGGAATACACGGTCCTGTGGCCCATTACCGGCTTAGTTCAGATTTTCCTTAAGAAGTCCTGATTCGTAATAACATAAGCATCTATACATGAAGTCCCAGATCGGCACAATTTAATGAATATTTAGAATATTACTTTTATCATATCCCGGTTCGATACAGCTTAATGTGTGCTAATTGATTTGTCTGACTTTACTTTAGAAGTCTTAGTTAGATTGTGGCGGACCGGGATTTTTCGTATCGGAGGCGAGGCCTTGGCCTCGGAGGCCCAAAGGGGCCATCAAGCCGGCGAAGTACTTCAGTAAGTAGTATTATCGGGTCATTGGAGGACTCGATGTCCCACATGAGGAGCGAGAGAGAGAGTAGGAGATTTCTCAAATCAGAATTCTAAGCCGAAACGTTTTTTACTTGTGACGAAGCAGTACTGTGTCATACCGGGCCTAACTCCCATTACGGCCGGTGCATTCCTTAGCCAAATTATTTATTTGTGAGGGCGTGAGTTACCGGCGCGGCCCGCCCCTTCGTTACTATGTTAATTTGGCTACCTAAGCTGCGCGCGCCGGTCCTGCGGTCCTGCGCTATCAACGCCGCCGGCTAAGGACAGGGATTCCGCGCATTCTTTATATATGATTACTTGTAATTAATTTTTATGAAAGGTCAGAATCTATATAGCTACGATATAAAAACATCTAACAGCAACATTACCCGTTCAAAGGTATAACTTATTGTGGGTATCCAATCCATAGACTTGTTACGATTATCCAGTATAGGGAGATTTCTGAAATGGTTAAGTTAAGGTACTCCTGATATGAACCTACATATTATGCTAAAAATTACGACTTATAAATTATAATACGAATGCATAGTTTATTAGCCAACGTAGATCTGCATAGGTATACAAAAGACATCAACGAGCTGGATGTTCATTTGCTCGGTTAAAAAAACAAAACATGGCTTGGTATTCTCTCTTCGTGTTGGACACCGAGTCGTTTAATGGCCTGGTATTAATAAGTAGGTATAGGAGTAATGATAATTATTAATAGGTATGTTACAAGTTTATTTTGTAGCTTTGTTAGATTTTGTGTTAGATGCTTATAAAATGTAGAGTTGAAACACCCAAAATTCCTTACAGTTATAGATGTAGAGCATAAAGTGGACAATGTAATTGGTTATTAAGGCGCGCATATATCACGAGCGCGGCGCGCGCGTGGGTGAGCCCAGGCCCAGGCGCATGTGATTTGTGAGGATACGTCGCGCGGATAGCGCCACGCCCCTTCATTAACATGCTAATACAACTGGACCGCGGTGAGAACATTTCTATTGGATTAAGCTGAGAAAACTGATTAGATGTAGGCTACAGCTACAAAATATATGAAAAAGATTGAGGGTTTAACCTAAAAAACTGTTTATTTTTCATTATTAGGTAGTGCAAGGCGACGTAGTTTTTGACCTCGGCTGAGTATGTGGTCGACTATGCATGGTGGTGGTGGGTTCTTTATGATTTGACGTAACATTTATGATCCTAAAGTTGATTTTTCTAACTACTTTAGTCCTAATTATCAGTTGTCCTAATGCTCTAACATCCTAATTTCTTTGTCCTAACATTTTTCATCCTGACTTTCGTGCGCTCTAATTTTTCGAGTCCTAAATAGTCTTTAGTCCTAAAATTAAAAATGCTACATACATGATAATGTACCAGCCGATCAAATCAATTTTGTATAGGAGGTCCAAATGATTTTTTTTTCATATTTCTTTCTATGGTCGTTGGGGAAACTTATTCAGTTTCATAGGCTGGTTCACCACCTGAACTATTTGCAGTTATTTTTTTTACAAACACCTTGCATTGATGTCATGTTCCTAATGTGGAACATATTTAGGGTTTGCGCTTGCGTGTGGTCACGTCGCCGGGCGGAGTCACGAGGCGCGACAAAGTGTTGCCATGTCTACTAATTACTCAATAATATGATCTACACTGTATTGTTCATATTTCAAAGAATTTTGCCAAAATATTTTCAGAATGTAATATATTCATGAAGTCTATAGATTCATTAGGAATTCCAGTTCTCCTGTAGCTAATTGAGAGAAAAATACATTTAATGCTTATTTTTTTAGATTGGACTCGTATTTCATACAATGCCTACTTAATTGTTGAAGATAACTTTGCTTTTTATTATTATTAAATTTACTTTTCAGTTCAAGTCATCGCATTTAAATGACTGGTTTTAATTTAAATCTCTTTATTGAAACTCTAAATCATTCGTGTAATAGTTAATACACTATTTAATTATTTTTAACCGTCGTAAAAGGAGGAGTTTCTCAATTCTGCATGCAAAATGCACTCAATAAAAAAAGGTTACATTTGATTTTAAGGTCCCGTGGTTATTATCACTAATACTATAAGACATTTTAACGGTGCTCAAAATAACCCGTGAGTACCGTGAGTAAAAACCCGTTAAAATGTCTTAAAGTTTAAAAAAAGGACATGATAAATTTTTTAAACTCGATGAATAAGTTTTTATTTGTATCTGGCAACACCTTGCGACAATGCGTGCGCGGTAATGTATGCGCGCCGGGGAGGTCCCCGTGGGAGCCACGAGCCGCTATCTTGCCATCTGCCATCTACCACCACACTGATACCTAAATTATATCGATACCGACTGTATTATAGTCTGAAGTATAGTTATAGAGTACGTTTTGTTGTGTGGGTACATTGTTTTGGACGGTACGGTCTTATTGTTATCAAAGACTTGATCTGTAAACAAAAATTTGCTTGACAAAATTGTAAAAACAGATAATGCTTCTAAAACCACCGCGTAGATTTAAAAGCTTTGTTTTCCAATAGTTTTCTGTAGCCATGAAAACTCGTAGACAAAATGCTACGACACTGTAGCGCAGCGTAGCACGTCTACTAGACCGACTAGACAAGCCTCTTCGTTGACTTTTGAACACAGGTGCAATTGATGTTGGTACCGCACAGGTGGCTGCAAAAGCTGCAATTAGAAGTTGCATGTTGTTGCACTCGGCTGCAAGTTGCATGGCGCCGACGAAGAGCCGAAACAAAACCGCTCGTCGCAAAAATCTGCGTCTCTGCCAGAGAATATGCAACTTTATCGCCTCGAAATAAAGTTTGTTAAACTTTTGACCCGAAGTTTGTTGAGGAATTTGCATAAGCTTTTTGTGTTCTCTAATAATGCGGTGCGTTTTTTAATTGGGCGCGATTAAATCTTAATAAATCGGCCGGTGTTCCCACACAACACGCGCGCGCTCGCAATTACGCCGTCGGCGTGTGTTGTACGAATAATTTTGGATCGCCAAAGACTGTTTCACTTAAAAAGACTTCGCTGAGGTTTATCTAGGATTAGTTTAGCCAAGAATAACAAACAATATTGGCGAAAGTTTTAAGTAGAATGATGATGCTGGATAAGCAATCTGGATCTGAATCTGAATTGGCAATAAATAAGAGTGTGTGCCGTTGGTTCAACCGCGTAGCTACTTTTGCATTGTATTTCTTTCCGAATGTGAAACACTCGAGATCGCTTATCAGTCACCGTGTCGTTGCCGCTTGACCATCGCCGACCGTAGCCGCGGCTATTTCACTTTAAAACGATCTCGTGTCAACCACCGCAGCCTGCAGCCGCAGCACTGCCGAGTCTTCAATAGTACAGTCTGTGGTCCGGAGCCTGCCCCGAGGCGGTGGTGAAATTGCTCAGTTTCAGCAGCACACCTCCGAAATGTAAAACGCTCGCGATCGCGTGTCAGCCGCCACCGCGCCGCCGATCAACCGCCGCCGACCGCAGCCGCGGCCGCTGCCGACTCCTCAATTATCAATCGTAAATTCCACTGTGATTACATATTGCACAGGGTGTTATGAAGATGCCCAGCCAAACAGCATACAGCATCAATGCCCATGAATCTAAACGGTGAAGGAGTGGTACTCATATTTCTTCACATTCGTAGAGCTTGTGCATATAGTTCTGTTTTTTCGATCCAAATATTACAAGATCATCCATGGATCAGTTTCAAGGATTCAAAATATAACTGTAATTTTTGCAACACCCTATATAGTATGCCAACTATACTAAATTCATGAAAGCCCCTATTTACAGCCGCCAATAGCTTATGTTTTGACAGGTGCCTACAATGTTGCACTTCTTCGCTACATCATCATAAACCAACGTGTTGATTACTATGATTCCAAACTGATCAAGTTGTCCAAATAGGGCTTTTATGGGAGCAGAGAAAGTGTCTTTCAGAGGAAAATAAAAATCAGTGTACAGATTTCAACAGGTTTCAGATTGTTACTACACAATTTAGGTCATGGACTAGCAAAGAATTTACAGTTTGGGAAATTGTGGGAAAACAATGTATGGCGGCCATTAAAGGTAAAGTTTGTGATAAGATGTCCTAATGTTTCATACATTTCACCCCTTTTTCCTTGATTTGTGACCAAAATTTATTTTTTCAGAATTATTTGTTAACGAAAAAAGTGTCAAAGAACAAATAATAATCGAATAGGGGAAAGGGCTGCCTTTTAAGGTATTACAGTCGTCGTCACAAAAAGGTGCGTTATTTAATGTCTGTAGAGCCGCCATACATTGATTTCACAGCATTTCGCAACTAATACATTTTCACGCTTTTATAACCACTGTAGCAGGCAAAGCATTAACGGTTGTTTTCGATAGCTACTGTGTGTATCAAAATGTAATAACAGCATGTCCTTGATTGAATCTCACGCATATTACAATGTTTTAAATGTTGCTGGCTGCTAGCTCTTTGATGCACTCTTACCCTGCAGGGAATTCAGCATGACTGTATATATAATGCAGTCTGATCAAGTCGTCCGTTCGACATCCATTCGCGGAAATTGACGGAATATTGGCGGCGGCATGGCATGAATAATTTGTAGACTCGGTTTGGACCGCCGCCAAGCAAATGTAGCTCACTCGAATTATCTTTTTATGTCCATGAATCAGAATACGATTAATCGACCAACGATTTATGATTAGGGATCTATTCAGAGTTTTGTATTGTCATTGAGTATTTACTATTATATCAGCCAAAATAGGGCCGCTGTCGGGCAAAAACATTATTAAGAAAACAAAAAAATTAAAAGGTTTGTTCAACATATTGATCAGTAATAGTCTGTTTGTACTTACTTTCTCAAAATGTGTATCATGAGTAGCAGCAGTTTGAGTCTTTTTATGATATCTCTTTTTTATGAGTTCTCTACAGTAATTATATGAACGACTAATAAGGATTGGCCTCTGGTTTCTGGTATTAATAAAAGCTGCTGCACATCATCTTCCTGCCCTTATCCCAATTACTTGGGGTCGGCGCAACACGTTTTGTTGAAGACAAAATCGTGTTGCAAAAGGATTTAGCTTAATTTTACGACCAGCCGCCTGCCTGGCATCAACCCTCCTTGGGAATGCTTTTGTGGTGGATTAACCGCCACCATACGGTTGGCCCTGGCTGTTTGGATCGGGTTTATCCCACGGTCGCCTCTTACGACCCCCACAGGAAGAGAGGGGGTGGTGCTATTCTACTCTGCCGGCACCACACGACAATAGAAGCTGCTGAACCTAGAAGTAAATTTCCATATATTCTATTGAGAAGGCTTCTAATTTTAGTGAATCGTTTAGGAAACCCCAATCAAAAGCTGTTACGTCTAATTATGTGGGTTACTGGGAGCTTATTTAGGCACATAAACTGGTCGGAAAGCAATTTATAACGGAATGTGATATACGCGGGCGGGCAGCGATGGCAGGTACAATCGACTACATCATGTTTCAAGAGTGGGATTCCTACCACGGTACACGATTTTTACAGTATTGGGGTCCTTAAGGCTGTACCTATAAGAAGAAATACGAAAGACTCTACTGGTGTTACTACACAAAAGTTAGACACTGTTTAAAAAAGATTTTCCATACGATGTAACACTGTCAAACAGACTTTACCACGTCAAAATTTTTGGTAATTAAACTGTGTACTGTACCTAGCTAGAATAACGGTTTTATCACATATACTTAAACTTCAACGCAAATAGATTGCATAGGACTTTCATTTAAACTTTTGGTGTGATTTAAAAGCTTTTTTACCTTAGGTATAAGTATGAAGGATTTTGGTTAGTTCAAATCTGTGCTCGACTGTACCCCACCAGTAAAGGATGCGGGGCTCACGGGGTTGATATAGCGCGGACGGCGGCGCCCCGGGGCACGCGCGCGCCTGTTTTAATCACCTCACCTCTCCGCCTGAGCTAACTGCTGTTAAAACACTACTGAAATGGCCGTGGGTTGCCAACTGCGTACAGAAAATTATACCATAGGGTAATTAGATAATCGTATATTTTTATCTTTGTATCAAGTATGAAGGATTTTTGATGGTTCAAATCTGTGCTCGATTGTACCCCGCCAGTAACGAAATGCGACGCTCACGGGGTTGAAATAAGTAGGTAGATAATCGCATAGTTTTATCTGTGTAATAAGTATGAAGGATTTTGGTTGGTTCAAATCTGTGCTCGATTGTACCCCACCAGTAAAGGATGCGGGGCTCACGGGGTTGATATAGCGCGGACGGCGGCGCCCCGGGGCACGCGCGCACCTGTTTTAATCACCTCACCTCCTCCAACCGAGATAACTGCTGTTAAAACACTACTGAAATGGCCGTGAGTTGCCAACTGCGTATAGAGAATTATATCACAGGGAAATCAGATAATCGTATAGTTTTATCTTTGTAAGTATGAAGGATTTTTGTTGGTTCAAATCTGTGTTCGATTGTACCCCTTGAGTAAAGGATGCGGGGCTCACGGGGTTGATATAGCGCGGAGCGGCGCCCCGGGGCACGCGCGCGCCTGTTTTAATCACCTCACCTCCTCCGACCGAGATAACTGCTGTTAAAACACTACTGAAATGGCTGTAAGTTGCCAACTTGATACAGATTTATTTGCACATCATTATCTTTTTATATTATGTCGAGAGTAGTGTATTAGCCCTAAGTTCCTAACCCACCTCTTCTAATAGGTGTTGCTTTTAAACTATAAAAGATACTTATTTATAAATCTGTGCTCGAGTGTACCCCACCAGTAAAGTATGCGGGGCGCACGGGGTTGATATAGCGCGGACGGCGGCGCCCCGGGGCACGCGCGCACCTGTTTTAATCACCTCACCTCCTCCGCCCGAGATAACTGCTGTTAAAACACTACCACAAAATAGAGAATTTACAGAAGGACAGCTCGCCCCTTCTTTCGTTCACTTATGCCTACTCTTTAGGGTTGCTACTTTTACTTTCTGATTTTTTAAATGGAGTTACCTACCTAGACATAGTTACATTACATTATTACTGTTTTTATCGTTTGTAAGTATGAATCTCTAAATTACCTGGCCGATATGAAATATTTTTAGCCATATACCTGAGTAGAAAGCCATATTTCTAATAGCAAATAAGTAGGTCTAAATCGGTAGTTTGCAATGGGTTTGGGTCACGAGACTAGGTGGTGAGCGAAGCGACCCATAGGTAGGCAGGTAGGTAAGTAGGTAGTAGAGAACCGGTCGGCGGAGATGACTGAACTGACACGACACTGAAAGTTCCTCACGTCGTTCGTCGGTGTTTCCCACGGAAAACAAGTGTCTATCTAAAAGAAAGGCCTAAAAAATACCTACCTATCTCCGTCACGAACTTTAATTGGTTAGGTACCTATGTATGTACCTTACTATACTTACCTACCTTAGTTTCGAAGTATAGGTACTTCGACTTACCTACCATAGTTTCGAAGGTCACCAGCTGCCGTGACGACAAAGTGAAAAAATATCCAGGATCGTAATAGTCCATTTGGACTACCTACCTGATGATCGGAAATGGAGATGAAATAACCTGAACCTTTTGCTATCGGTATTTTGATACTCATTGCTTCACCTTAAATGCTGACTAGGTAGGTAGGTACCTATCTATCTACTGTAGGTAGGTAGGTACCTATCTAATCCCATTTAACCTACCAAATCAAACTAAAGCGCAACCAACCTACTTCTATGTACGTACCTAAAACGCTAAAGCACATATTACGAGTGAAAAATAAGATTTTTAAAAGGAAATCCCTCCATTTCTAGTGCCTAGGTATTTATTTATTAAATAAAATAGTTTGCGTAGAAAACTGAAAAGTTATTACACCCAAACACATCACAAAAATATTTTTCTTTACTCGCCATGTTTCCGTCCGCCCGCACCGAACGCGCCGTTCACACTCAACCATTACCGGTTCGACACGGTTCCACAGAGCGCGTAAACGACGCGTGTGGATGTCTGAGTGAGTATAGCCGCGTTTGCTCGAAGCCGACTCTCTGGATTGCGCTAGCCAATACTTACTTTGTGACACTACTGAAATGGCTGTGGGTTGCCAACTGAGTATAGAAAATTATACCGTAGGTTTGTTTGAAATAATGTCGACAGCATTCTATCAAGATCCATTACTAAAACTTACCTATAAGTAGTATGAAGGATAATATGCCTCATATAATCTTAAACGCAAACGGATTTGAAAAATGACCGTACGTATTCCACTGGCATGTTTGAATATGACATCAAAGATATTAAATCCGTACGGGTTGGCACATTTCTGGTAGGTAAATTGAAGTTCTCGCTGATGAGTTTATTTACAAAAAATCCTAAAAATATCAGTTCCAGAACAAAGGTTGAAAATGCATTGTGTTTTGTTTGACCTCTTTAATCTAAGGCGCAAGATCTAGGCACAAGTTTCCATATAAAATAAAATGTATAAAATAGAAAAGACAAAGCTACCCCTGAATGTGGCGTATCCCAGTGAGCTGGCAACACTGCAGACCTGCGCAGGCGCCATCGATCCGATTCGATTATGCCGCGGCGAGCTCTGCGCGCGCGCCGACGACCGACCCGTATTATGCATTCACCTCCTCTTTTTAGGCACAATTTTTAAAACGTTTAGCGAGATTTCTTAAAAAATATTTGAGTATAGCTACACGAAAATATTTTACAAGAAAATTAGATCGGAACTCGGAAGTAATAGAAATTTAAGATAATATGTTTATTCTAATTGTTAATAGGTAGGTATATTCCGATTCGATTATGCCGCGGCGGCGGGCTCTGCGCGCGCGCCGACGACCGACCCGTATTATGCATTCACCTCCTCTTTTTAGGCATATTTTTTAAAGCGTTTAGCGAGATCTCTGAAATAATATTTTTCGAAAATATTACACATGTGAAACAGATCGGAAGTAATAGAAAATTTTGATAATATGTTTATTGTAGATATATGTTTTTGAATCGATTATGCCGCGGCGGCGGGCAGACGACCAAGCCGTCTTATGCATTCACCTCCTCTTTTTAGCACAGCTTTTAAAGTTTTATTTTTAGGTTTTTGGGCGTTGCTGGACAAATCTATAGATACGAAAATATTTCACAAGTAAAACAGATCTTGAATACCAGATCATTTTGATAGGACAGTTTTTCTAGGTACCTACCTACCTATTCAATTAACCGTTTTAAAACAGAAGTGTCCAGTGTCAAGAATATCTCATCTTTGAAAAATTTTCAAGGGGGTTGCCTCCACGTACACATTTTATAAATCAGTGTGCGAAAATCACACATCATACTAGCCCAGTCCACTGCTGGACGGTAGGTACGCCACAAGGCAAAATCCCCGTTTTCGCATCCAGTCGACAGCCACTTACTTTCGGTCATCGCTACGACGGATATTTACCTACCTAAAATAACTAGTAGTCTGTAACCGGGTAAAACCGGATCGGTCAGCCATTAGCTGATTCCCGTGTCCGGTTTTTGCGGTAACCGTCACGCTTCAGTACCAACGAGCTGTATTCTCACGCCGGCGCCGAGTACTGTAAACCACTAGTTTGTATTAGGAGGGTTGTAATCAATACAAAGCATAAAATGAAGCCACTTTTTGCATTTCTGTCTGACTGTCGTGGAATTCGCTAACTCCTCCTAATCACGCAATGAATTTTAATGCGGTTTTTTGTAGTAATATAAAAACAAAACTCAATAAGTAACAAGAACATATGTTTTACGTTTACTTGGACTGGTTGACATCGTTGAGAATGTTATGAATGTAGGCAGTACGTACGTACGTAGTTAGTACATACATAGCATACAGGTTCAAATATTTACACGACAATAAATTAATGAAATTGATAAACATAGGCTTACTTCTTTACTTTGCTACGCGTGCTAGCTACGCCGTAGTAGGCAGGCACCTCCTAACTCTAACCTCTCGTTCTCTTTGTGCGCGTGTAGGACTTACTACTTACTTAAAGATATGAACACTTTATACCTTTAAAGGTATAATTTTATTTTAAATACTAGCAGCGGAAGATAACACTTTTATAACATGCTTGCAACTTAAATGTCAAATGTTACGTTCTATCAATCCAATAATGCAGATACGCATGTATGTCATTTGTAAGTATGTGATATGACGTGAGAATATACTATACCCTAGTTACCATGTTTGGTATTCTTTGACTTTACGCAATTTAGGGTGGTACCAATTTAAATAAGTCGTCATAACATAAGTAGTCAATTGCAATATATAGCCTTTATAGCCCAACAAGGCAGCCCTAATAAGTAAGGAATGCTTGCGGTTTCCGAGTCGGAAGCGCGACGAGAGCGTCTCGCTTGAACACCCATCGGCGCTTTGATGTAGCCTGCCAGACAACGACCACACAGCCAGCTAGACACCTACGAAAACTTTCTTGCGAAGGTCGGGGGCAGGGTATATGTGGCTAATACACTACTCTGCCGACGATAAGGCACAATTTCGTATACCTTGCTGTTTATTGTATGAGGTATGATAACAATACACTCTAGATAAAGAGCAATTTAAGACAAACCGGACCCTATTAGCAACCCAAGTGTATTAAACACTGTATTCATATATGGTGCTTGGCCAGTTAATGGTTACCACCATAAAACTCACCAAATGACTTGGTGCAAGCAATTTTACACCAGAAAATCACCATCGATTTCTTGCCACAAAACATTCGCAAATAAAAAAAAGAGTTGATGTCGAGGCAACCGGAAAAGCAGCACTTACTTGCTGTCAATTCGTTTCAGCTGCGTGTAAGTGGCATGTCAGTTGGATGGTTTTGGTAGTTTCGTATTCTGTTATCAGTTTATAGTAGGGAGATTCGCATTGGCAGTAGAATGACAGTCGAGTGTCGCTAGCATTACCATGGGAAAAAATTAGTTGACTTAGGACCCTGGCTTGAAGCCTCATCACAGTCCTCAAGTATTTCGAGAATCAGTGCGCCGTCTAGTAGGCTGAGTGGTCGTTGCTGGCTGCTATGCCGCCCGCCAATCTCCAATCACGCGTTTAATGATACCGTCTGGAGGTGACTAACTTTAACCGATCGTTGGCATAACGATTGTAAAGATAGCCTTTAAAATCGATGTGTTAATTTATTGTAAGTAGGTATCTATAGGATTTCTTCGCATCAATGATTGGGATGATGAAACTAATCTAAGTACATGAAAAAAGGTAGGTACGTTTTGGTATTTTAAAGTAAATATCAGGACACAAATATAACAAGTTTACTTTCGAAAGTGTTACACTACATTTGAATGAAAGATTACGATTAAAGCTGTAGCAACACAAAATTCAAGTAAGTTAAAAGCTAACTTAATTTTTCATTAGTTTTGCCCACAAAAAGGAATAAAAGCTTATCGGCACAATACAAAGCGTTGTTACGTCACAGAATACTGTTAATAATAAAAAGGCCAAGAGTAATTTACACTATATGGCACGACTTTATTCACCGAAATCCTAATACAGAATGTCAGACGGTACCGTTACATTTTTAAACTTTTGACAATTATTAAATTCACTACACCGCCGCATATTAGTCTGGTACTGTATTTCGAACCATACTCGGACCAACGTTGCCTGGACAACTCGATAGTGGTATCTTTGTCAGTTAACAAAGCAATGAAATGAAATAGAATGCGTTGGCCCATCATACGAGGAAATACAGTACCACTCCTACCGAACATTATTATTTTATTATAGCAACACTTGTGTCGCCTGTCATCATTGTTTACGTTATTCACGAAATAAACCGAGACGTTTGCAATTATAGAACATAAATCCAACAGTGTTAAAATTAATAACTAACACTCGGCCAATCCTGAATCTTAATTACGCCCTCGTAATGAAAGAATATCACAAACATTATTTGTCTTACAATAAGTTTTAACAACTGTTTTGACGACCCATATTAAAATATTTACAATCATATTATTCTCAATAATATTTTCTACAAATCGTAACATTTTTAACAATCTCAATGTATAAATTATTTCAAATAAACTAACACACAAACGACCCATTATTTAAAATATTTACAATAATATTTTCTCAAATATATTTTCTACAAATCGTAACATTTTGAACAATCTCAATGTCTAAAGTATTTCAAATAAACTAACACACAAACGACCCATTATTTAAAATATTTACAATAATATTTTCTCAAATATTTTTCTACAAATCGTAACATTTTGAACAATCTCAATGTCTAAAGTATTTCAAATAAACTAACACACAAACGATCCATTATTTAAAATATTTACAATAATATTATTCTCAAAAATATTTTCTACAAATCGTAACATTTTAAACAATCTCAATGTCTAAAGTATTTTAAACAAACTTACACACAAAAATACTTATTTTTAATCTTAAAATATCAATATTCAAAAAGGACTTGTTTTTTCTAAAAATAATATTAATTTTTCAGTAATTTTCAGCTAAATTACTCACATACTCGGCTATTCCTGACTACACATTGCGTCCTCGTAATAATAAGAACCTTTTTTTTTTACTTGATTTGACTCGTAGTTTCACCGTATTTTATTAGCAATCTTGTCTTTAGGCTTCGTATTATTAACCAAGATCTCAAATTTAATAAACAGTACTAGATACATACTTTGTTGTTACACGAAAAAAAATATGTTGGTTTAGTTCTATTCATTAATGATCAATTATTTAAATATTTGACGTCCATAGATTTTATTATCTAATTTATTGATATTATTCATTTTAATTTACTCGAGATTATTTTGATTCATTTTTGTTTTGTTTAGTTGATTTAACTTTCAATTTATCTTATATTTCAACACAATGTTAAATATTGTTTAAAGAAAAAAAACGTATGATTTTATTATCTAATTTATTGATATTATTCATTTTAATTTATAAAAAAAAAATCAACGTATGATTACCAAAAATTTCAAAATATTAAAAATTAGGTACATGTCTTGTTACTTTGAAGGAACTGGCTTTCAAAAATATACAATGAAAATTCGATTTTGAAAATAATAATATAGAAACCTCTTAGAAATTTATAAATCTTGACCCACAAAAAAACACTGTAAGTATAATGAAGCTCGCTTAGTTTTTTTTACAACACTTTTCTATTAGACATATCCGAAAATCTGGCTCATAAACTTCAATGAATCTCTCTCGTAACTTCGAGAAACTAGCTCGGTACATATAATCTTTAGAAACTTCCGAGAATCTCGCTCGGTACATAATATTTAGAAACTCCCGAGAAGCTCGCTCGGTACAAAAGCTGTTAGAAACTCCGAGAACTCGCTCGGTACATAAGCTTTAGAAACTTCCGAGAAGCTCGCTCGACAAATAAGCTTTTAGAAACTTCGAAGCTTGCTCGGTACATAAGCTTTAGAAACTCCCGAGAAACTCGCTCGACACATAAGCTTTAGAAACTCGAGAAGCTTGCTCGGTACATAAGCTTTTAAAAAACTCCGAGCTCGCTCGACACATAAGCTTTAGAAACTCCCGAAGCTCGCTCGGTACATAAGCTTTTAATATCTGATTAATCTCAGTAACCGCAACGCAGCTTTTTTTAAACAAAGCTCGTTATTAAAACCATTTTTTATCTTTGCACATTCATGGTTTACTTTACCTTAATTCTTATTTCCTTTTAAATCGTTTACTTTAATAATCAATTTGAATCTATTGTAATCTTCAATAGTTTCGACGTCAAACAACTAAAGAATATTTTTATTGTTTAGCAAAAATTAACATCGGCTTCAATGATAAAACTAAGTATCTAAGACATATAACATTAGACCGGAACAGATGTTACATACACAAAATAAGCGTTTATTTACGCTCAATCAGTAGTCTCATCTCATCTCTGATTAACTAACCTCTTACAGATAATTCCAACAAAACGATGTCTTAAAATACTAAGAGTTTCAACATATTACGGCTAACAAGACACAATTGTGGACCAGCCTTTTCATCTGGTTAAATGGTATACTGGTCTACTGGTTTACTGGTTAAGTGTTTAACTGGTTTACTGGCCTACTAGTTTGCTTGTCTACGTGTCTACTATTCTGTCTGCTTGTGTTCTTGTCTACATGTCTACTTGTCTGCTTGTCTAATTCTCAACTTTTCTACTTGTTTACTTGTTAATTTTTTTACTTTTTACTTGCTTACTCGCTCATTGCTTGCTTGCTTAATTCCTTTACTTACTTGTTTACCAGTTTACTTGTTTAATTGTTAACTTGTTAACTTGTCAACTTGTTAATTTATATAATAATACAATAAAATTTATACATAATTTCATTTGAAAAATGGTACAACAGGTACTGCTTATTTCTAATGAAATGTCTTCCAGCAGACCTAGGGAAGTGTAAGTTGATTGAAGATAAGCGGATAAAACGCGCACAATATTACAATTAACTTGTTTACTTGTTTACTTGTATACTTGTTCACTTGTTCACTTGTTTACTTGATTACTTGTTTACTTGTTTACTTGTAGACTTGTTTACTTGTATACTTGTATACTTGTTTACTTGTATACTTGTTTACTTGTTTACTTGTATACTTGTTTACTTGTATACTTGTTTACTTGTTTACTTGTTTACTTGTATACTTGTTTACTTGTTTACTTGATTACTTGTTTACTTGTATACTTGTTTACTTATACTTGTTTACTTGTATACTTGTTTACTTGTATACTTGTTTACTTGTTTACTTGTTTACCTGTTTACATGTTTACTTGTTTACTTGTTTACTTGTTTACTTGTTTACTTGTTTACTTGATTACTTGATTACTTGTTTACTTGTTTACTTGTTTACTTGTTTACTTGTTTACTTGTTTACTTGTTTACTTGTTTACTTGTTTACTTGTTTACTTGTTTACTTGTTTACTTGTTTACTTGTTTACTTGTTTACTTGTTTACTTGTTTACTTGTTTACTTGTTTACTTGTTTACTTGTTTACTTGTATACTTGTTTACTTGTTTACTTGTTTACTTGTTTACTTGTTTCAGTCAAAAAATAATACTATTTCTTTTAAGGTTTTTTTTTTTGTTATCTTATTTTATTGTTATTATAATATTAATTAAATTGATTAGAATGTAACTTCCTAAAACACAGTCATCTTGTAAATCATTACTAATATATTATCATTATTCTTCTTTTTCTTTTGACTGTTTACTTTATACTTTACTTTAATACTGGGGAACACAGGCTTAGTAAGATTTTGTGTTTAAGGAACGAGCATACTATATGTTTTCATCGGTCATTAGAAAAGCTTGGCACACAAATATAAATGAAACTGTAAAATTTGCGCCTCTAGCGCATAACTAAATAAATCTTGTGGAATTTATGTGTTAAAATTAAGCTTTGTGTAATTTCTTATGTTCTTACTTCATCAATATGAACATTTTCGATTTGGTGATATTTTTAAATTAACACCATATGTCCTACCAAAAGTGATTTACGTAAAATCAATAAATCATTATTATAATTACAAATTGGCATCGGTTGCTACAGTGGCGCATACCCCAAACGCACACAATGGATCAAGTTAAAATGTTCAAAAGTACATTATTCAAGTAAATAAAAATGGTGTTGTAATTTTCATTACTACTTGTTATGATTGCTTTAATCTTGATACAATTGATATTGGAATGTAATTTTTTTTTTACTTATTTGGCTAACTATTAATTGTGTTAATTTAATTTATTACTCTCTATATTTATCCGCAATGATCTAGGTACTGTATAAATCAGACCGAGCCATTGTACCCTAGTACACAACGGCTCACTTCTGACTTTTGAAATAAACACAAAAAATAATCGAAATATCAAGTATGAAAAAAAATATTTAGTACAAGATCCACATACTTTAAACTTTCTACGTTCATCCATTGCTAAGAAATGATAATTGGAAAACAAAGCGATCCACTGTAGCCCACACGACCATAAAGAAATAGATCAGGCCACCAGCTAGTCTCCACCAATAGCAATATCAACGATATTTTCTTCGATGAGTTTCTTTCTTCTATTTACTTTTCATGGCTGAACGTTGCTCGTGCGAGATTCCATCACTTCTCTTTGCCATATAGCTTCCCCAATGCCTCCAACCAATGTCGCAACATGTGAAAAAGAATAACATTAGTAAATAATTGATATGAAGAACACACGTATTTTATTTTGTGTTACCTGTTACAGATGTGGTTTAAAGAACCTTAGCCAGAATAAGAACAAAATTGACATTAACTGATTGATTGATACGTAAATAATCATATATACCTTATGCGGTTTCGTGCACTTGAGATGACGGTGCAGAAAGTTCTTGATATAAAAATAATTAGTATTTAACTAATAAATGTACCAAATTTTCTTATCATATCAGTACTGGTTTACGTACCTGTTATATAAATAGTTCGGGAGATGTTTTTATGATAAAATGTTTCAGTTGCAAAGCTCTAATGCTGTCTATACAGGAATCTGCGACTGCCATTATTTTCTCCAGTCGAAAGCAGCCCATCAGCACCTCATTGTATCCATATATTTTGTCACGGGTTCGAAAACAACAAAAGAAAGTATTAGTATTGTGACAGTACCTACCACCATAGTGTGATGTCGGTTTAGAATAGCATCACAAAATATATGTTTTTAAGGCGAGTGCCGTAAGAAACGATTAAAGGATTCATTTTGTATTTCATTTTTAGGCAATGAACACAATAGGGATATACAAATTTGAAACTACCCTCAACATCTGTCATAGGAACGCTCTGCCAACCCCGCAAAGGATGTAGGCGTGATATGTAAACGACATAGGCGTGATTTTCTTTTAAAAATAAACGTAACTGCTAATTTTCAAATACATACCCTATATACCAAACTGAATTAATCTTTTACCAAATATGTAAACAAGGGTAGGTACATAACTAGTAATTAAAACTTTCAAACGTACCTTACTGAATCACGGTCTACACACCATGATATGGGAGCTATTGTAATAATTGCACATAGCACCTCTTCACCGCGAACAGTCCACGATGTTCCACGATGTTGCCGTTCAATCAATCCGATCGCCCATCCATCATTTATCATCACGACTCCACCATTCCTTCTGGTTGGTGCAGGCGCGTTATAAGGTCGTTGGACGACTTGTTGTTCCACACGAAAGAAAAAGGCGCCTCTTTCCTCATTCCGCTTCACTGCCGCAAAACTCACGCTGACTTCACTTCATTTAAAGTGGCTTGAGCTAAAAATTGCACGTGGAAAATCGAAAACACTTCTGAAATGTTAATAATAAAAAGGCCAAGAGTAATTTACACTATATGGCACGACTTTATTCACCGAAATCCTAATACAGAATGTCAGACGGTACCGTTACATTTTTAAACTTTTGACAATTATTAAATTCACTACACCGCCGCATATTAGTCTGGTACTGTATTTCGAACCATACTCGGACCAACGTTGCCTGGACAACTCGATAGTGGTATCTTTGTCAGTTAACAAAGCAATGAAATGAAATAGAATGCGTTGGCCCATCATACGAGGAAATACAGTACCACTCCTACCGAACATTATTATTTTATTATAGCAACACTTGTGTCGCCTGTCATCATTGTTTACGTTATTCACGAAATAAACCGAGACGTTTGCAATTATAGAACATAAATCCAACAGTGTTAAAATTAATAACTAACAATACATAATGTTACGTGTCTATTCTTACACGTGAAAAGTCCATTAGCGAGACAGCCCGTGAATTTACAGCGCGATCGAATCTCGTGTGGATTTATTTGTATGAAACGCATAAATAAACGTAGACAAACAGCAAAGCAGTTTGTTTTCCTTCTACCACACGACTTTAAAAGGCGCCACACACCGCCTCCGTATGCGTGACGTGCACGTCATCACGCGCGTAACTACGACGTTGTATTGTATGGGACTGTATGAGACATGACACACCGTAGTGCGCGCGGGAATACAGGCACGCATACGCAGGCAGTGTGCCGCCTCTCGTATAATTCCATACATTACAACCGGTACGCGCCTGATAAGTACGTCCTTCCTTCATGCGGAGGCGGTGTGTTCTGCCCTTAAACGTAGACAAACTAAAAGCAGTTTGTTTTCTTTCTACCACACGACGTTGTGGTACCTCAACGTACAGTTCATTTTCAAAGAGTTCTGATCTATAGCTTCCGGATTGTGTTAGCTGTGGGACTTTGGTGATATATTTATTTATAAACTAAACGGAAAGCTGAAAACTATACCTATATATTATCTAACTATTGAGATGAAAGCGAGAAAATAAACTTTTTCGTTTCTTGATTTAAGTGATCTATGAAGATTTAGTTTATAAATCTAAAGACCATTTTGGTATTTAGATTTATAAACTAAAACGAACTGACAAAAAAGTTGTTGGTTGGAAATTCCCAAGCTAACAAGAACATTGAATTTAAGATTGGCGTGAAGAAAATCAATCTCGTGTAAAAATTAGGTGACTTTGGTCACTTGGAACAATCAATTAAAAGATGCGGTACGGTATTTTTATACAGTTGAATGAACAGTAGTAGAGGAAAACGCCCTATAAACATTATTAGGTAGATTAAGAAAGATGCAATATCCCTTGAAGTAAACAAAGTTCTGCTAGGTAGCGCCTACTTAGGACCAAACCACCAAAATGAAAACTTAGGTTTGCAACCAAAATCTTTTTTTTTGTTTACCCAACAAAAAGGTATCTTCCGATACGAGTACTCTAGCAGCACAAATACACTTTCTGAGAATATTTATGCCGCTACTCTCGAGCGCTCACAGACTTTTTATCGATCATCTGTCAAGACCAGGTGTACAGGTGCAGACTGCTTGATGCCACTTCCAGTTGAATTCCTCACCAGACTCGCCAGGAATCCGCGCTGATAATCACCTTTTATAAATTCGAAGTGAATTTAATTGCTTGTTAACACGGCTATTAAAACGCATCGGAAGTGTATCAAGTTTTATTTATACGAACGATCTAAACGTTTTTTTTTGGTGACACGGTGTACGGTTTTTACGCATTTTGATCATCCCATCATTGAATTTCGTAGGTACGTTGCCGTAAATTAAACATCTAACGATCAGAGCATCAATGTATTGGGATTTTGGCGTCTAAAACGCATAAGTACGACCGTTCTCCGCCGGCTTGTTTTGTATGCTATATTATTCTCATCAATTGAAAATAAGAAAATTGAAAAGTTCTTCAGCGACCGCCATCGTCGCTTTGTTTGAGACTAGCATCCATAGGTTGAAAAATTTATCAGTGTCAGCCAGGCGCCCGTAGTTCAGTTGGCAGAGCAGTGGGACGGTTCCCTACGGTCTTGGGAACGGTCCCCACGGTCCCAATTTTTTTATTATCAATTTATGATCAGTCGATCGATTACGCTATCGATCCCGGCCGATGATATCTGCATGGATGTTGTGCTGTCACCGCTCCCCGACTGGCGGACCGGGGAGCGGCGCGCGCGCAGGCCGAGCGGGCAGGCAGGTGCGCGCGCACCTGACTCCCTCGATTGTTGCATTCCTGCGCGGTGTTGCCAGATACATTGTGCAAAACGGAAGATGAACTTGATTGGTAGAGTTCATTCCATATTCGTATCAATGGCCCAAATAATGATCCGTTATGGTGTCGATGGTGTATTGAATCGGGATATTACGTTTTCGGCATTTACTATTTTATTGCACATTTTGTCTAACTTTCGTACCTCCATAACTCAAGTTCTAAGAATCAAGTAGTCCTTAGCACTCACCAAAACGATGTGCCTCATAATCTTCTCTACAGAATACAATTTTAGCAGAAACACAGACTGCGGTCTTCTTCTTTTTTTTCTTTTTCGTGTGGGACACCGAGTCGTTCAGCGATCTCCGCGCCGGCCGATAAACCGACGTTTTTTATTAACAAATGATTAATGTGCATAAGCCCGAGAGCTAACTGTTTCAATCAGTAGTAATAGGTAGCAATAGGCGTGTGTTGGGAATGGAATTTCATTAAGTAAAGGTTGGGATGAAAAAGTGTTCAAAATAACCCACTCGGTTCCCGGGCGGTGGAAAAAAGAGAACAAATCGGAAATTATGAACCAATTAACATTGTTGTGCTGAATTCCCACATAGCTCTATTTTGTAATCCCCCTGTTTTATCTACATTCCCACATCCATTGGGCTGTATTCACGGGACATGCAAATGAACTGCCTGTCTGGCGCATGTCATGCAATAGATAACAGCTGTCCTCAGACCTAGAGCAGGGCAAATTAAGGATGAGTTTGTCGTTCCGCCAGCAACCTTACACTCTTTTAACACATTTTGATAAATAATCCCGATCGGTGCAGCTTAAAATGGCACAACACCATTTCTACACTTCGTTGTCGTAAATTCATCCCGAAATACTTTTTTTATGACAATCAGCACCTTAGACAATACCTACGCTAACTTGCTTACGTACCAAGCTTGTATAACGAATAAATGAGAATGATAACCACCCCAAAAATTTAGCAGTGTACTGTTGTGACTGTAGATGAATCGCTGGTGTATAAAAAGTTATCTACAAAGGCCTTACTAAGTACAAAAAGTTAGGACACACGTTGAACGCATATCTATTGTTTTTTTGTATGAAGCTTTATTTGAAATGTGTTACTTTTTGTGATAAGGCCATAAGTATTTAGCTCGTATCCACCCCTTGTACACTGAAACATTCACACCTATTTCCACGTCGCATAGACACTGGCATGCAAATGATCCCGGCTCGTCTCGCGGGCGGCGATCCACCGGACAAGTCGACAGCCGACTGCCGCCGACCGCCGCCGACTGCATATCAAACGTGTCTTCCGAAACACGTCAAATTAATTCCAACACCTGCCCTGCTGCCGTGATTTGTATCTGCCTCATGAATTGCTGCCGGTCCACAGATGGCACTTCCAACTTCGCTAGTCTACAACTCATACGAGTCCTACTACCTACCGTCCTTACTTACCTACCTATACCTTCGAAAACCTTAGTGTATAGGTACCACGAAGACCGTGTTTCGGAGGAATTGCAATAAATTAGACACGTCATTCTAATTCTCATTCGGTGGTACCTAACACTAGCCCAAGGATGGAAAACAAAAAAAAATTGACGATTAAGTATTTGTCTGACTTGGACGACGAGATAAAACAAAATAACCTTAGTCCAACAATGAAAATTGATCAGTTTCCTGCCCTAAACAATGTGTCCAAATTTAATGCATTTTTTCCAAAGCACGGTATAAGTAGCAAATATGCTTTGCTGAAAATACAAACTACATAGTAAACTTTTGTGGGTTCAACAGTGAACGCACGAATTAGCATACATCCGTCTTCCGACCCTTTAAGCGGTAAGTTCTGCTGTTTATGTGGCTAGCAACAAAGTTCCCCTTCCCCCAAAGTTTATTAGCAACAATGTTCCTTTGATGGTGGGTGGAGATAATCAAACGCGGGAGAGTTCGCACACTATGTCCAGTGCATGTTGTGAAACATACTTAGGTACCTATGTGCTATCGGCAGCAAATTCACCAACCCATTTAAGAGATCAAATTGTAGTGGTTTTTCTTAGCATTTGTATTGAATACCAGTAAAAGTTGGTCCATTTAATGGGCAGGTGGATTTGCTACATACCAGACGTTTGAAGGAAACAAACATGTCGTAATTAAGCTCGAAGTAGGTTGCCTGTAACGTCCAGTGTAGCGTCTAGTATCGTTTCATAGTCCTCCAAAAACAAACAATACCAATACTGATACGTCATTTAATTAATTTTACGAATGTTGGCGAGCAAACGATAATAATCGTACAAGATCTTTTATTCTATTTTGACAGATTGATACCCGAGAATATACATCCTTTCTCAAATACACATTTTAAATATGACAGCGAATTTTTGAAAAAGGCAACTACTTGCATAACTTTCCACCGCGGGCAGGCGAAATTGATAATACATTTTGTGTCTTAATCACACTACTCAGTCAACTCTAGTTTTATAAAATCACAAGTAATATAAACGAGGTACCGTTTTACCAGTTCATATACGATTGGCTTAAAGCATGGCATCATACCTAAATAGGTACCTACGTATATGCAGGTCATTTTAGTTGAAGCAATATACAACAAAATACCAAGAATTACTATGGTAAGCATAGTGCTTTTTTACTCAAGTCAGGAGGGTTATTGCCTACTTGCCTAGGCTGAACTATGACCGTGTTTCCGCAGGGTTTGCGGGTCAAGGAGGGTGTTTCTAAACAACCAGTCACGATTTAAATATGATTTGGACCAGCTTTCCATTTTTAGAGGGCATTTTTTGTACACCATAATTCTTTTCAATATATTATTTTTTACTTATTTATCGGGCCACTACAGGCAGTTTTTTTACACGTAAAAATCGCGGTAGATAGAGATACGCGTTGCAATGCAAGTGTGAATAGTTGTTGATATTACTGTGATGACCACAGATATATTTATTTCTACATCTAATCCATTTGCTGGATTATTTATACTAGCTAATAAAAATAACTAATCATAAACTGTGCGCTAATAAAATACGAGATGCGTTACGCCACTGTTTACTTGAATAATCAAAAATCCGTCAAAGAACATTCCAGTGTAGGCAGACAGATAAAGGCATCGTCCCGAAGGTATTTCCCCAGCGGTTGAGCAAGTGTGATTGGGGCTGGCAGTGGCACGCGGGCTCGCCTTGTTTGAAGTTCCCAGGCGATAGCCACTATCTCCTACAAACACCTCCTTATTTGATCCACGCCCGCAGAAAACTCATACAAACACCCGCAAAACTTATCTTTCTACCTTACACCCACATACTTTCGGTCGAAAATAAATTCCCTTAGCGGCAATTTTTATGTGGTAGAACGATTAAGGCACAGTCTACACAACACGCGTCGCCTTATCTATAGAAATTTTCAAGTGAAGTCGCGCGTCACTTAGTGTTTACATATTGACAAGTGTTACAGTTGGGTATCGATAGCTTTGAACCAATTTCGATATTGTGCTGTGTTTGTACAGCCTATTGAACTTTCCATTCTTATCAACGTATCTATTTGACTCTACATCGGTACGGTATTTAGTACAAAATGGGTAGATAAATAAACATTCCAGAAAAGCAAATAAGAAAACTGTAAACATGCAGTTGTGAAGTGACATACATGTGAAATGCAGAAATTTGCACTTGTTCCCCGTAAAAAGATACCATCAGGATCTCAGAAATATTTGCGGCGTGCACCCAGCACCATGCAAAGTGGTTTTAATTATAAGCAGGTGCGGGTCCAGCATCTGCCGTGCGACAAGGCCGCGGATAGGTCGCTAGGACAGCCCGCCGGACCGATGGTGCACCTATAGCGCAAGCTCCACAGAGTAGACGTGAGACGTGAGACGTAAAATGGCATCTGTCAAACAATTGATCGTCGGAGACGTCAGACGTGCGATATTGCGACGCTTAAAAACGTTTCCATATAAAATGTACAAAACAGAACAGATACTTAAAGATACACACGTGAGACGCGCGTCGTATAGATAACGACTGATGATCGCTTGTTTGACAAATGTTATGTTGCGCTCCGCGTCGCGCGTCTATTAGCTTGCCCCTTTCTGGCTGGGCAGCCCGCAGCCGCAGCCGCAGCACGCGCCCGACCGCTCCAGGTTCAAGGCCTAGTTTCAGCTGCATACAGGTGCCATGGTTGCATGTTTGCGCTATTTTTGCGCAATACGCTTTTAACTAGGTAATTGTACAAAAGTAGAACGCTAAGTTCGTTGTTTGTAGGCGCTAAAATACATCGTTGAAATGTGCTACAGTTTACGTGCTATAATTTTATTGTGTAAGTATTCTTTGCACGATCCAATTTCTATGTAACATTTTGCATGGTTGACCACATTATGCTACGTGTCTGAGACGAAATAGTTTCCAGAAATGTTCTCTCACAGAATTTTCTAGAGTCATGCGGCACCGATCGGCCGGATTTAGATTAGAGCATGCGATTCGCAACACGAGGGGGGGCAAGTCGGTGGATCCTTACAGCTTAGCTAAATCTGGAGACAGCGGCCTTCCGCTCGTCGCGACGAACAGTTGCTCTCTTTGCCCAAATGCGTCTCGGCGCCACATACAGTCCTTTCAACTTCAAGGATAGAGCGGATTTTACGCTGAGTTCATTGTACATCGATCACTAAAGTAGCGCTTTGCAAGACTACCAATGATGACTTTCGCATGCGCAAGTGTTGCGCCAGTAGTGTCTTCCTCGCAACAAATACGGAAGATGTTCTTTGATCCGCTCGAGTGACAATAAAAACAAAACAACCAGTTTTCATATGAAGCTATTTGCTTGTGCGAAATTCACTTATTCCAGTCTCGCATGTAGAGCAGTTTGGCGATGAATGCTTTATGGCTGAACCAAAAAGGAAAACAATGCTTTAAATTATGATGTTCCGTCCTGTGTGAATGATGTTATGGAATAGAGAGCTACTTAAATGGTGTGTTTGATGAGCCGGTCACTAGACCCGACAGAAGACCGACTAGTGCCCGACACGCGCCCTTCAGACGTTTGTTAATGCTGTCCTGATTTTATATTGCAGACTGTAGGCCACGGGCGAGTAATAATAAACGTTCGTCTCCTTTGCTTTAAAAATAACCTCGACTGTCAAGTTCCACTGCTCATTTTAGCTTCAGCATAAGCGACAGTCTATATTAAACCCCCAATAATTATGCGGTTGCGGTTTCACGTGCATCGATCTACTATTTTAAAACATTTTGTTCAGTTGTCAGCAACCATTACGACACGCCACTGCAATTTATAATCCTGTTTTATCATCGGCCAATCTGCTGGATGGTCGTAACAATGCGAATACCGTCGATAACCTGTCTGCATAGCATGCACGTAGATTTATGAAGCAATCTGTTTTCATGTTTCGCTGTTTGGCCAATCAAAGCTCGGCCCGGCTTCTGTAATCGTAATGTCATTGGTTGATGGGTGCTCGGCGCTGGCGTGCGACACGCTAACATGCAGGAATTAGGGTCTGGACACCGGTTAACAGCCACGATTTATCATGGACTGCCCCCGGGATGTGTATTCACTGCGGATTGCTGGTGTTATCAGGTCGTTAATGTTCATTTAGCTGTGAGAAAGGTAATCACTGTCTCGTAGGGAATGTGTAGTGTGTACCTCGTCAATGAAGCAAGCGTCTTCATCAATGCATAGCGAAGAAAACGATCTTGTTCCCAAGAGAACTAGTTCATTCTAAATAGGTCTTTTGATAGTGTTACGTGCTGTTAATATGATAACATGTTCTAGTTAGTCGTTGCATCAGTAGACAAAAGTACGCGCAAGAGTGATGGATCGGTGTGATATGTATCTCCATCTCATTTTATAGGATAATTTATAGCGCCGTGGGAGGAGTGACAATGGCGGCCTAGTGATCTATTAATGGTAAACATGTTGCTGTGGGAATATGCCGGCCAGGTCCAGAGGAACAACAAACACAAGTTGGTGAAGATAATGATTAAAATCGTATTGAACGGTAATCTAGAAGTAGTCTAGCAGACACAATTCTATCAGGTTTTATGGACTTATTGGCCGAAGGCATTAGCAAGAGCCGAATACAAAAATTAAGAGCCAGAATAGACAGATTCCCCCAAAGTTGGATAAACTAAAAGGTGATTCTTTTTTGCTACGTTTCAAATGTTTGTGCCAGATAGCTACAAAGATGGGTAGTTAACAATGCCTTAATTTAAGCTTTCAAAATCATAAAGCAAGAAATTGCCTGGAGTAGCTTCCTTCGCACATTAGGTGTACACTTTACAACTCCTCGTAAGCTCTCAATTATTCCTGTAAATGCAATAATATTAGAGTTTATGAGCGGCTAAGTGCCATAAGTATAGGTTTCAGTAGCCGCTAGGTGACTCACGTGATTGACGCTTCTCGTCGTAAACTAGCTACTTATAACCTTTTTCGAATGTGTTTAGGAAGTATCAATTTTGCAACTTGACATAACTCTCCTGCGGAAATGTTGTTCTTTAAATCATCTGCACCATTTTTCTTTTCTGTTTACAGTCTAAGGTCCTATTAATAACTTCAAATATTTTTAGGGTAGGTATGTGCTACTTACTCGTGAAACTGAACAACTTTTCATAGTAGGTAACATTTTTCCGAAATATGAAAATATTTTGGACTTCCCATACAAAAATGTTCAAAATATGTGTCAGTTTGTTGTATTGGATGGAGGTCCAATATTTCGGCTTAATGTTCAGTTCAGTTTAGTTTCACGAGTAGAACATACCCTGGAAATATTTGCAGTGCATTTAATAGAACCTCATTTACGTACGTACTATTTTAATAGTAGCTTATTTTGTAGAGCGAGTGACAGCGTTCTTCTGTGAAAGGTTTAGCTAAATTATAAATTGTATTTATATGATATCACAGATTTTTTTCCTAAATTGCTAAGGTGTCATTATATGTACACACATTTATTTGTAAGTGAGAGCTGAATACTAAAAGTAAAGTTACCTCTACCTAAAAAAATCATTGTACGTACAGTATGCTGGTACTGTTCAGCACTATCATCATTAGGTTCGCAAATCGAAATGGCATAAAAACTACATAAGTAAGTGGTAGACAAAGTGTCGATTACTTCTTCTTCGCATTGCTTTCTAGCCACGTGCCATCTTGAAGCATGCGAGTTATCTAAATTCCTTGAACAAAATACAGTTATTGGATTACCAAAGAGCCTAAGCGGCCCATGTCATGTTGTTATCCAAGAAGGTATTAACGAATAGAAAAGCTGTCAAACTTATTCGACCAATTTTGGGTAGATTTGTTAGCTTGGTACTGTACTTCTGTGGTCTGCAGTATATTAAGGCATTCACGCCAGTTCGTGGGAGCATTTTAGTGAGTGTGTGTGAACTAAATGCGACAATAGCCCGGGTACACACTCGATGCACTGAGGACAGGGAGTTGCTATCTGTACACTTACAAAATACGTATTTTATTACTATGAGATAGCTCGACAGCGACAGCCGATGTGGCGCAATGGTTAGTATGCCTGCCTGCCACGCAAAGGTTCCGGGTTCAATTCCAGGTGGGGTCACTCACAAAGTTGATATTTATCACAGTCTGGTTAGGACATTGCAGGCTGAACCACCTGATTGTCCGCAAGTAAGATGGTTCCGTGCTTCGGATGGGCACGTTAAGCCGTCGGTCCCGGTTGCTGCCTATGATGGCGGTCGTTACACAACCATGTCAGAGGCCTGCTACTTATAGTAGGCGGTTAAAAAACTCTGACACCAGGGTTCATCGGGTCGTTGAACGACTCGGTGTCCCACACGAAAAGAGACTCATCTCATAAGAGCTTTCACTCACTTTGTAAGACTGAAACGCGTAAGTATGTTGAAATTGGAGAATTGCCCGGAATATTGGTGAGATGAAAAAAAGATTACAAATACCTAGTCAGTTTAAAAAATATAAAAATAAACTAGGATTAGATACTCTATTATTGATACTTTAAAATAAAGAAAATGCCACGTACTTAGTCATTGTTGGTCGGATGCACCAAATCCGCGAAAACGTTCTTCAATTCCGAATGTCCTGTCCCGATTGATTATGATTCCACATAACGGACGGAGAACAAGTTTCTTCACAATCGGAAGCCTACAAAATTCGCATTTCGATGCGGGCATTTCATTAATACCTCGTAATGATTTCGATTACAGCGCCGTCTGGGGAAAAAGCGGCGGAATCCGCGCGCGCCGCATTGCAATGCGCCTCCACCTGCGCACGAGTTGAATGCTGTGTTGCCATCTGGGACGCAATCGTGCTAAATAAAGAGCAGACACATATTTCGTTACAACTCTTTTGATGCCTTATTATTATTTCGGTCTACCCTAAAAATCTTGCCTCGGAGATTCACTATACCTACTATATTAGGAGTAATGGAATCTACTTACGCCCAGTTCATTCTGGAATGGAAAGGAGTGGAGGAAAGTTCTATTGTCCTTACGCTAATAATTTTTGCTTATTTTCGATCAGGCATCTTCTAGATATGTGCTTTAATTTTAGTAACCTAGCGAATGTTTGAGAAACTGACACAAGAGTTTCACAGGTTCAACTCGGTGTCCATGACTAATGAGAGCAGAAGAAGCCTAGCCCACAAAATAAAGAAGGTTCACTCGACCCTATTCAGTATTTTAGTAGAAGGATATCAAAACCAACGAATCAAAACAGCAAAATCTGATACAAGAACGTCATATGATTCTGAGCCAGTTTCAATCCAAGAAATATGACGTTCGTGTCAACCGTTTTCTTAGTTACCTTGACTTCCCTTGAGATTCCAGTTATTTCCAGTTTAAGCAAGTAAACGTTAAAATCGTCGCTCGTACTGTGTGAGTCTGTAAAGGCGCTCCGCGCGCCGTTTCCCTTTTGTGCCTCGACTGAGCTGGCAACCCCAGTGCACCTGCACTGCACACGACAAGTCCAGTCGGACCGGTAGACGCGTGCGCAGCGCAAGAAACACCCTCAATGGAGCGTTTTTACGACCGCTCGTTATTGCCTTTATGAATGATCAGCGACAATCATATTTTCTTAAGCCCATCTCTGAAGAATGCGCGGGGATGATAAGATAAAGATCACGAGTATGAGCCAATTTTAATCCCAGAAATATGATGTTGTTGGCAACCATCTTCTTATGTTATCTTAGTCCTTGACTTCCCCTAAGATCCCAGTTAAAGCCAGTAAGCGTCAAATTCGTCGCTAGTACTGAGTGAGCCATAATTGTGCCTTGACAGAGCTGGCAGCCCCAGTGCACCTGTACTGCACACGACAAGTCCAGTCGGACCGGTAGACGCGTGCGCAGCGCAAGAAACACCCTCAATGGAGCGTTTTTACGACCGCTCGTTATTGCCTTTATGAATGATCGGCGACAATCATATTTTCTTAAGCCCATCTCTGAAGAATGCACGGAGATGATAAGGATCACGAGTATAAGCCAATTTTAATCCAAGAAATATGACGTTCCAGGCAACCATCTTCTTAGTTACCTTGACTTCCCCAGTTCCCCTGAGATTCCAGTCAAAGCCAATAAGCGTTAAAATCGTCGCTAGTACTGAGTGAGCCATCTATAATGGCGCTCCGCTCGTCGTTTCCCTAATTTGTGCCTTGACTGAGCTGGCAACCCCAGTGCACCTGCACTGCACACGACAAGTCCAGTCGGACCGGTAGACGCGTGCGCGGCGCAAGAAACACCCACAATGGAGCGTTTTTACGACCGCTCGTTATTGCCTTTATGAATGATCGGCGACAATCATATTTTCTTAAGCCCATCTCTGAAGAATGCGTGCGGATGATAAGGATCACGAGTATAAGCCAATTTCAAGAAATATGACGTTCGAGGCAACCATCTTCTTACGTTTCCTTGACTTCTCCTGAGATTCCAGTTAAAGCCAGTAAGCGAGAAATTCGTCGCTCGTACTGAGTGAGCCTGTAAAGGCGTTCCGCACGTCGTTTCCTTAATTTGTGCCTTGACAGAGCTGGCAACCCCAGTGCACCTGCACTGCACACGACAAGTCCAGTCGGACCGGTAGACGCGTGCGCAGCGCAAGAAACACCCTCAATGGAGCGTTTTTACGACCGCTCGTTATTGCCTTTATGAATGATCAGCGACAATAATATTTTCTTAAGCCCATCTCTGAAGAATGCGCGGGGATGATAAGGATCACGAGTATGAGCCAATTTTAATCCAAGAAATATGACGTTCGTGGCAACCGTCGTCTTCGTTACCTTACTTCTCCTGAGATTCCAGTTAAAGCCGGTAAGCGTCAAAATCGTCGATAGTACTGAGTGAGCCATCTGTAAAGGCGGTCCGCGCGCCGTTTCCCTTTTGACCCATTAGTGCCTTAACTGAGCTGGCAACCCCAGCGCACCTGCACTGCACACGACAAGTCCAGTCGGACCGGTAGACGCGTGCGCAGCGTAAGAAACACCCTCAATGGAGCGTTTTTACGACCGCTCGTTATTGCTTTTATGAATGATCAGCGACAATCATATTTTCTTCATAGTTACCTTAACTTCCCCTGAGATTCCAGTTAATTCCAGTAGTCGCTAGTACTGAGTGAGCCATTTGTAAAGGCGCTCGCGTCGTTTCCCTAATTTATCCCTTGACAGAGCTGGCAACCCCAGTGCACCTGCACTGCACACGACAAGTCCAGTCGGACCGGTAGACGCGTGCGCAGCGCAAGAAACACCCTCAATGGAGCGTTTTTACGACCGCTCGTTATTGCCTTTATGAATGATCAGCAACGATCATATTTTCTTAAATCTGGTACAAGAACGTCATGTGATTCTAAGCCAATTTTAATCTAAGAAATATGACGTTCGAGGCAACCATCTTCTTAGTCACCTTGACTTCCCCTGAGATTCCAGTTAAAGCCAGTAAGCGACAAAATCGTCGCTAATACTGAGTGAGGTATCTGTGAAGGCGCTCCGCGCGCCGTTTCCCTAATTTGTGCCATGACTGAGCTGGCAACCCCAGTGCACCTGCACTGCACACGACAAGTCCAGTCGGACCGGTAGACGCGTGCGCAGCGCAAGAAACACCCTCAATGGAGCGTTTTTACGACCGCTCGTTATTGCCTTTATGAATGATCGGCGACAATCATATTTTCTTAAATCTGGTACAAGAATGTCATATGATTCTGAGAAAATTTTAATCCAAGAAATATGACGTTCATGTCAACCGTCTTCTTAGTTACCTTGACTTTCCCTAAAATTCCAGTTAAAGCCAGTAAGCGTCAAATTCCTCGCTCTCTCTTTTTTCGTGTGGGACACCGAGTCGTTCAAAGACCCGATACTGAGTAAGCCATACTTGTGCCTTGACAGAGCTGGCAACCCCGTGCACCTGCACTGCACACGACAAGTCCAGTCGGACCGGTAGACGCGTGCGCAGCGCAAGAAACACCCTCAATGGAGCGTTTTTACGACCGCTCGTTATTGCCTTTATGAATGATCAGCCACAATCATATTTTCTTCTTAGTTACCTTGACTTCCCCTGAGATTCCAGTTATTTCCAGTAGTCGCTAGTACTGAGTGAGCCATCTGTAAAGGCGCGCCGTTTCCCTAATTTGTGCCATGACTGAGCTGGCAACCCCAGTGCACCTGCACTGCACACGACAAGTCCAGTCGGACCGGTAGACGCGTGCGCAGCGCAAGAAACACCCTCAATGGAGCGTTTTTACGACCGCTCGTTATTGCCTTTATGAATAATCGGCAACAATCATATTTTCTTCTTAGTTACTTTGACTCCTCTGAGATTCCAGTTATTTCCAGTAGTCGCTGAAATATGACGTTCGAGGCAACCATCTTCTTAGTCACCTTGAGTTCCTCTGAGATTTCAGTTAAAGCCAGTAAGCGACAAAATCGTCGCTAATACTGAGTGAGGTATCTGTGAAAGCGCTCCGCGCGCCGTTTCCCTAATTTGTGTCTTGACTGAGCTGGCAACCCCAGTGCACCTGCACTGCACACGACAAGTCCAGTCGGACCGGTAGACGCGTGCGCAGCGCAAGAAACACCCTCAATGGACCGTTTTTACGACCGCTCGTTATTGCCTTTATGAATGATCGGCGACAATCATATTTTCTTAAGCCCATCTCTGAAGAATGCGCGGGGATGATAAGGATCACGAGTATGAGCCAATTTTAATCCAAGAAATATGACGTTCTTGGCAACCATCTTCTTAGTTACCTTGGTCCTTGACTTCCCCTAGGATCGCAGTTAAAGCCAGTAAGCGTCAAATTCGTCGCTAGTACTGAGTGAGCCATACTTTTGCCTTGACTGAGCTGGCAACCCCAGTGCACCTGCACTGCACACGACAAGTCCAGTCGGACCGGTAGACGCGTGCGCGGCGCAAGAAACACCCTCAATGGAGCGTTTTTACGACCGCTCGTTATTGCCTTTATGAATGATCGGCGACAATCATATTTTCTTAAGCCCATCTCTGAAGAATGCGCGGGGATGATAAGGATCACGAGTATGATATTAACTGTCATATCTTCCAGGCTTAAGAATGTGCGGTTAAGTACTGTCGGTTTAATGTGTTGATGTCGGTTTAAAACATGTCAATTTTCTATATCACCTCATACTGCTGCCGCTGTTCTCGTTACTTGACTGAAAAATGTCAGTAGCGTTATTTTCGATATCAATAAGGAAATATTTGATGCCTATGGCTAAGGCAAGTAACACAAGTAACTAAAAGAGTGAAGAACGCCAAGGTGTGTTTTGTACCGCATTATATTTTATGCTCTTATGTTTACAGGTAGAGCATACCTAAATATAATTCATGTTAGACGTGAATATACGGGGCGATACACTCACTAAGGGAAAGATTGATTGAGAAATATAGAGATTTCAAATAGGGAAAGTTTTTGCTTTGTTACAATGTACGAATTGACATAACCATTTTTTGTTCTTATTATACGGAGCGAGGAGCATGTGAACTCGCAAACTTGCAAATAATGGCATATTTTTTAGGGTAAAAAGTTTTACGTTAAACAATGGATTATTCCTACATACATTAAGTAGCGCGAGATTACGCTAATCGTTTGTCTTGTTATGATTGGTTTCTCTTTATAAGCAATTCTTTGAATGCATAATTGTTTTTCTGGATCCTGAGTCCAAGTAGTGCCACTACCAAATAAATGCTATCTGTCTAATATTGGAAATGTGGATGTACTTATAGGGCAAATAAATACCTACTTATGTATACTTGGAGGTAGACGTTCTATGCGGTTGTTATAAACTTCTACTAAAGAACTAAGGGAGGCGTGGAACCAATGTCAGAAGAAAACTTTTTTGTTTGCACTGTTAGAACCGATTTCCCTGTAGTGAACAGCAGTGGTTGTTATGTGTTGTGATTTTGAAGCTAACTCACTCAGATAAATGGTGGCTCTACTAAACAAAGGGGAGCTCCATTAATGAATGACGTAAAAACTAATCAGTACACTATGAGAGCTGTTCAACAATGTGGTTGTTCTATAAAATACTTTCCTTATGCAAGTTCCCACGTTTTCCCTTATCGATGCTTTCTCTGATCTTGTGGATAAAGAGTAGAATTGCACCGACTGAAAATTAGCCGACTAGTTAAAGCAGACTATTAATCGCTTCTACCACCTAGCCGGTCGGTACTATACGGCCTATCTACTTATCGCTATGTAGTTTTTTTTAAATTACTTATTTATTAACAGACGTGGTAGAGGCTGACCTGCGTGATCTTCGAGCCAGCAATGGCAAGAGATTGCGCAGGATAGAGGAAGCAATGGAGAGAGCTCGTTTCGGAGGCCAAGATCCTCTTTGGGTCGCTGGGTCAGTGGAGTTAGTTAGTTATTATATTAAAGTTCGATAATATACCTACGACGAATCGGCTATTCATTCAGCAATTTTTTGTTTTTTAATAAGATAGGCATTTCTTTGCTATCTTACCTGTTCGTAAATCGTAGCTAAGTGATAATGCAACGATGTGGGGGCATGTTTGCTTAGTATTCACGCTTGCCTTGAAAAAGCCCAAGTGATAATGTTCCGGTAACATAAGAATTCTACTCCTTAACCGACTAGACACCGACTACAAAAATGGCCGACTAGTCGACTTTCCTGGTGCATCTCTAATCTCTATTAACAAGTAACGAGCGAGTGACAATAAATGGCGGATTAATAGACGAAAGTAACAGCCGACTGACAAGCTGAACGTTTTTGTTGGACGCTGGGGAAACATTGTTGTGTGTGCTAGTAAATAATTTTATGACATCTTCCATTCAAAGTACCTACGTTATGAATGTTACATACAACTATGCAGGTGAAGTCTTATCTAGACGTCAAAATACATCTGCATACTAAATAAAATCAGTTGCGGGATTTTAGATTGTTTGAATTAAAAAACCTATGTAAAATCTTTGACGTCACACGTATTCTATTTATTCAAAGAAATAGAACAAAGCAATAGTAAGGATTATTTTTATTTAGGTAAAGTTGCTCAGATTTAATGGTAACATTTTAAAGCGCCAATTTTTATTTTCTATTTTTATCATATTAATAAATCGGGTTAGTAATCCTGTGTGCCCTTGATTCGAAAAGAATACCAACATACCTAATTAAAAAAAAAGTAGAGCGGGTCAAATTGTTGAGTGTTTTTTTTGCCAAAATCCTGTAGTAAGTGTAACACTAAAACTATGGGTGCTCAAAGTTTTGTTAAGATACATAACTTAATTACCTACCACTTCCTTGGCTAAATTAAAGGCACCCGTATAGCTACTTCGCGGTGGCATGTCACCTTATCCGATATATTTATGTTACCACCATAGCAATTATTTAACAACACACGACCTGCCATTAAATTAGCAAACTTGGCGATGATGTAAGGATTGTAACAGAAAAAAATCGGCCAAGTGCGAGTCAGACTCGCGCACGACCTTACCTTACCTTACCATTTTGTATATGTCGCAGTACGATGGCAGAATCAGGTTTTTGGCCAAAAACCTAGGTTTTTGGCCAAAAGCCGGCATATGGCAGAATCGTAGACTTTGTTCGGCCATCGTCCTAAGCTGATCCAGGTTTTTGCCAAATCCCTAGGTTTTGGCCAAAAAGAGCTTTGGCCGAAATCTAGATTTGTTTAGTTTTATGGCTTTTTTGCATTTCGGGGAACTTCTGCTTCTTCGAGGTGGTACATTAAGTCGCCCAACGACCCGATGAACCCTGATGTGAGAGTTTTCAACCGCCTGCAAGTAGCAGGCCTCTGACGTGGTTGTGTAACGATGGCTGTCTAAGTGATCATAGACAGCAACCGGGATCGACGGCTAACCGTGCCCGTGTGGTTCGGTGGAACAAGGAGTGGAGAGGTACATGCACCTCCTCTAATCTTTGAGAGAACTTGGACACAGTAAATGGACACCCTGAAGGACGGGGTAACATCAGACAGTCTGAACAGCAGGATTGCCTCGGATTCCCTGAAGGGCAGGGGGAAGCATCAGACACCATAAGAGCAGGATGTACCACTGAACGCTCTAGAGGATTGGTGGTAGCGTTGGACGCCCTGGAGACCAGGAGGTAGCGTCGGACCCCCAGAAAATCAAACACCCGTCATCTTACATCCTCCAGAGTGTCCGGCGCTACCCACGCTCTCCAGAGCGTCTGACGCTACCTCCCACCCTCCAGAACGTCTAATGCCTTTCGATGTGTATGCCCAAACTACACGGGCAAGTTAAGCCGCCGGTCCCGATTGCTCTTTATGATCACTTAGACAGCTGTCGTTACACAACCTTGTCAGAGGCCTGCTCCTTGCAGTAGGCGATTTAAAAACTCTAACACCTGGGTTCATCGGGTCATTGGGCGACTTAATGTACCACTCGAAGAAGAAGAAGTTCCCCCGAAATGCAAAAAAAGCCATAAAACTTGAAAGGTTCCTTGTGTTGTAATGGACTGCTATGATAATAATAATGCTGGTTCGAGGAAATAAACTTGGGTTTATTAATTAAATATCAAACTAATGTGAAAACACGTATTATCAAGATGAAAATTTTTATGGCACCCACGTTGTCATAGCAACGTATAAACATCTCTTGTTGGTGTTGCCAACATACTGCCGCCTACGCAAGCAAACAAACATGACACTTAAATTTCTCTCATAACAATGAACTAAATCACAATATTCTCTGTTAAGCTTCATGCCTTTAAGTAAATAAGTAACATGGCCAATAAAATCTTAACTTAAATAAGTACTATACGCACAACCTTAAGTAATTATTCACTCACAACTTAAATATTCCATTTTAACAAATCAGGCTGTAATTAACCTACACAGCATGTTCACATATTCTTCAATAAGTATGAATATCAAACTGTAAGTCATCAAATTTACCATGCTACATATAAAACATAACATAAAATACAAGTGAATAACCTCTTTAACATTTATCTACTAATGTTACAAAATATAGACACAAATAGGTACATAAGCATTTTGAAACCTACCTAAACTCTTATGTACTTACTAATTAAATGGAAGTATACATATACTAGTTATAGAACGTCTATAACATTTTCCATTCCAAAAAGACAGCCTATTTGAGGGCACCTCTGTAATGTCAGGCTCAGGGAAAGAAGTGATCGGAACACCCGTTATAAAATGGCCCGGTGTCAGATAACTAAAATCAGAAATATCCGAAGAAGACATAGGCATTATCGGCCTTGAATTTAGAACACCCTCTATCTGGCATATGACCGTGTTAAGCTGTTCGTACGTAAGTATTTCCTTCTCTAACGTTCTTTTTAAATGGTATTTCATGCTTTTAACCGCCGCCTCAGCTAAGCCAGCAAAAACTGGACTGTAACTGGGCGTGAAGTGGAACTTGACCCCTTCCTGACTAGCATGACCATGAACTTGTGCCTGATAGGCAGTTGACTTATTTAGCTTATACAACTCATTTAATGCGTTATTCGCGCCTTGAAATGCACCTCCGTTATCACAGTAGACGTCGGTGGGCATTGCTCTACGTGAAGTAAATCGTTTGAAACACGCAAGGAAGGTGTCTGTGGACAAGTCTGAAGCCAGCTCGAAATGTACGGCCTTGTAGCAAAGCAGACGACACACACAGACATATCCCTTTGTGACGGCTCGCCTTACACGTGAATTTTTATTTGCACTGGCCCACAGTAGTCTATGGCGAATCTGAAATGCTCTGGAGGGCGTTACGCGCTGTTTCGGATATTGACCCATTAATTGAGTTGCAGTAGCTCCTTTCAACCTGAAACATGTTAAGCATTTATGAGTTACTTTCTAATTTGTCTGATCCCATTCACAAGCTAATATTTTTGATTTAACTGAGAAAGTATAAGCCTAGGCCCCGCGTGGAGCAATCTCAGATGTTCCCTGTGAATTATGAGCTCTGTTATTCTAGACGCTTTGGGCAGAATAATAGGATGTTTCTGGTCGAATGAGAGGTCACTATTTTGGAGACGACCTCCAACACGAACTAGACCCATTTTGTCTCTAAATACATGCAAAGGCTTCAGCGGACCTTTGATGTTTTCGTTTTTCACCAAAGATCTTATTTCCTCCTCAAAGTGAATTTCTTGTTCGTGTTTGATTATAAGCTTCAAGGCATGTTGTAACTCTGCACTTGATAAAAAGTTCTGCTTATTTTTTGTGTTTTGAGGCCTACAGTTGTGACAAAACCGCATAATGTACGCCATTACCCTAGTCATCTTATTGATATCTGAGTATTTGTCAAAATGTTTAAAAAATTCGACCTCTTTCGTCGTGAGGAGAACGACACCCTTGGAAGATGCAGAGGCAGCCTGTAACTCAGGTAAATCATCGGGCAACTGGACAGACTGATCATCAAAACTGTACTCCCTGTTCTGCAGAAAAATAGGGCCCTTCCACCACATCGCACAGCCGGCGAGCTCGTGCGGGTCGAGACCTCGGCTCACGTAGTCTGCGGGATTCTCGTTAGAATTTACATACTGCCAGAGGTCGCTGGTTCAGATCCGGCTCGAAGGACCAATGAAAGGTTCCTTGTGTTGTAATGGACTGCTATGATAATAATAATGCTGGTTCGAGGAAATAAACTTGGGTTTATTAATTAAATATCAAACTAATGTGAAAACACGTATTATCAAGATGAAAATTTTTATGGCACCCACGTTGTCATAGCAACGTATAAACATCTCTTGTTGGTGTTGCCAACAAAACTAAACAAATCTAGGATTTCGGCCAAAATCCTAGTTTTTTGGCCAAAAACCTAGGGATTTGGCCAAAAACCTGGATCAGCTTAGGACGATGGCCGAACGAAGTCTACGATTCTGCCATATGCCGGCTTTTGGCCAAAAACCTAGGTTTTTGGCCAAAAACCTGATTCTGCCATCGTACTGCGACATATACAAATCACGTTTGTTGTATGGGAGCCTTCATGAAAAATAAAATTTATTAAATCTGAGGAAAGAACAGACGTACAACTTTTCAAATAAATGTATCGAAGACAAGTCAAAGATATTTTATTATAAATCAAATATGCTTGTTTAGTAAACTTTCGGTACATAAGAGTCATTTTGTTTAGCAAAGAGGGTCCATTTGCTTATCATAAACGTATAAGTAGTTTTCCCGATTTCCCCCTATTTCCGTGCTCAGACGAGCTATTACCCTGGCTGTATCGGATTGCCATAAATTCGGCGAGGGGAGAGCAGGGGCAGATCGCACCGGGGGGAGGCACGTCGCGACTAAAGTCTTCCGGTTTTGAAAGGTTTCCTTTACTGTCGTGTTTACTTACGAAGTTACTTGCTCCACAAAAGCAAATGACTGTCTAGACGAAAAACTGTGGAACGAACTTTGCGGTTATGTCATAAGTTTCCATTGGTTCCATAACAGGATAAGGAAACAG